>JAVRKA010000021.1:1712500-4214305 GCA_034508555.1 Venustoraphidia nigricollis | reverse complement strand
TTTTTTATTCCAATTACCTGTGAAACTAATTTCTCTTATTAATTCTTTTAATTTTTTTTATATCAACTAAAATTTTTTTAATGAAATTTTTTTCTAATACTCAACTGTTGCTATATCAGCGGTTAAAATGACTTCAATGTTTTCCATGTATTTTTAACCGACTTCAAAAAATACAATTTTACGCGTATTTATATTATAATTTTTTATGATCATTTTTTTGCGTATGTTTGCAAATAATGTTATTTATACTGAAATGTGTATTTAATTTGGTGTAGATGTTCGATTGATAATCATTGCAATTATTTTGGCACCGCGACCCGAATTTTTTTTTTAATTTTAGTTTAATCATATAAGGAATCATATATAAGGAATGGACTAAGCATTCAATATTGCGTTCGTGGTCCCAACATAGGAGTTGGTTAAGTTTCTAATAAGGTCTATTTCAATATGTTGGCAATGTTGTTGACAGGTATAAACAAGTGTCCTGCGTGTTATATTATAGAGAAAGAAGGAGTTTATTTTTATGAATTATTTTACAATTTTATAAAAATGAGTGAATTCCTTACGAAGGAATTATATTGTTTAATATGTGGAGTCATTAAGGACAATACAGCGTTGGTTTCATGTCATAGGTGAGTAGATGGATTTGTTTACATTCAGTTAGTGTTCTTTGCTTTAATGAAATTTAATTATGAAATATAACATGAAATTTAAATATGGAAATGACATAAAATACTTGGTATCTTTTTTCCTACTCTGTACAATGAAAGTACTTAAGGCTGTCGGAACGCTCTGAATTTTGTTTGTGCTGAGACCCAGCGGTAAGGGGCGAGGTAGGCAAAAGACAGATTGTGGGTGTGACTTTCTTTAGCTCTGTCTCGCTCAAATCATCCGGACGTTTCAATTTTTGGCTGGTGCCAACTACGAGGCTAAAAAATTTTATTGCAAGGGTGCCGCTGTCAATTGATTACTCTAATTTTTGGAAATATTTTGAAGATTTAAAAAACTTTTCCGAAAAAGGAAGAGTCACTTTAGGTTTGTGATGGAACAGTTTTGTGAAATAAGTACGAATAAGGTCATAGTGTGACATTGAAAACGTGTGTTTTTTTAGCACATTTAATGCCAAATTTTTTCTAGTAAATCGTAGATAAATTACAAAAGTAGTCCATTAGAGACTTAGATTTGTCCTTTATCTTCCTTATAGAGAAAGAATTTTTGCAGAATGTCGAGGAATAAGTCTATAATCAGTTGACAGCCGAAGCTGTATTTTTGGCTTAAATTCAGAGCGTTCCGACAGCCTTAATGTTCAAAACGCAAAGCTGTATACATTTTATTTCATGCATTTTATCATATTTTCATTATTTCCACTTAATACATTGCTCGATATATAACGTTTCAAAATATACAAAAAAGTTTTGCACCCTATCTACATACGTCCCTGTTTTAGGCATAAGATGCCTTAGGGTACCCTGTAAAGCACTTGTGAACCTTAAGGCTGTCGGAACGCTCTGAATTTAAGCCAAAAATAGAGCTTCGGCTGTCAACTGTTTGTAGACTTATTTGTCAACATTCTGCAAAAATTCTTTCTCTATAAGGAAGATAAAGGACAAATCTAGGTCTCTAATGGACTACTTTTGTAATTTATGTACGATTTACCAGAAAAAAGTTGGCGTTAATTGTGCTAAAAAAACACACGTTTTCAATGTCACACTATGACCTTATTCGTACTTATTTCACAAAACTGTTCCATTACAAACCTAAAGTGACTCTTCCTGTTTCGGAAAAGTTTTTTAAATCTTCAAAATATTTCCAAAAATTAGAGTAATCAATTGACAGCGGCACCCTTGCAATTGCATCTTTTATCATCGTAGTTAGCACCAGCCAAAAATTGAAACGTGCGGATGATTTGAGCGAGACAAAGCTAAAGAAGGCCACACCCTCAATATGTCTTTTGCCTACCTCGCCGCTTACCGCTGGGTTTCAGCACAAACAAATTTCAGAGCGTTCCGACAGCCTTAAATCAAAACTTATACAATATGGCCGCCTCCTACGTTGGGACCACTCTCGGTTATTATATATAAGATAGGCAATGCTCAGTCCATTCCTTATATGGTCTATGGACAATACAGCAATGCTGCCATCTGACGGCTTCGATTTTGAAACAATGTCAATATGTTGGACGGTCGGTAACTCTTTTCAAATCAAATACTTTTCATATAGTGGCGCTTTAGTTCAACGTTTTTGATACTTGCGCGTCAATGTGACAATTTCAGTAAAATATATTTTTTCGATCTGTCATCTGAGCTCCATAATGTAATTCAATAAAAAAAGAACGTTATAAACAGTGTGCAAAATTACAAAACAATTGAATACCTGCAATAAATTTTGATTCATTAAATTGAATTGAATGATTTAATTTACATAATCCATTTTTCGAAAAAACCTCACAATTACTCCACGTAAATTTTATATCATTTTATAGATAATTACTTGCTCTATGTGCATCAATAATTAAAAAATCTATTACTGCTTTTGTTTTTGCAAAATAATTAATTATAACAATAATTATATAAGTATGTATTGATCAGCGTTGCCAGATTTTTTTTTGCCAAGTCGGGATTTTGGAACTTTTTGAGTGAAAAAAGCGGGATTCTTTCGTCGAAAGCGCGACATAGTAAAAAAAACGTATATAATCAGAAGCTTTTAATATTTATTATTATTAGAGTTCAAATTACGTTTACGTGATAATAGCAAAAATAGCCATAGAAAATGTACTTTAATAAAAATATGATATTTTAAATCAGATCATTAAATAGTTGAGTCTTATTCGCATTCTGAATAAAAAAAAATAAAAAAAAAACGGAAATCAAAATCAAAAAAGTTTTATTCATTAGAAAAATATGGCGTTTCAAACAATAGTCTGAGGAGTGAATGTTACAAATTGCAACTTACAATAAGAGAATAATTATTTACGCACGGTCGAGTTATCCCCGAAAAGCGGGACTGAACCTGTCCCGCGCGGGACATTTAATTTTGATTTAAAAATCGGGACGTCCCGCCAAAATCGGGACGTCTGGCAACGCTGTTCGTAATGTAGTACAACAAAAAGAGGAAAGTTATAAAGAGTGTGAGAAATTAGAAACGAATTTTAGTGCGAATTATTCGCACGGGTACCGCTAGTTTTTAATTAATTAATTAATTAATTAATTTATTTATTTGTACAAACAGGCCAAAGCCTTATTAATGGTAAGCATGTCACAAAATTAGGATCACATTTTGAACGATAACTTTTTTTAATGTCTCTTAAAATTACTGATTGAGAGGTGATTTTTTGGTAACCTTTTTTTAATTTTGTTCAGAAACCTGTCCACGTCTGTGAATTGCTAAAAAAGAAATCTAATAAAGACCCGAAATGTGCACCTGGTGCGACTATTTGGAGTCGGTTGAAGCGCGCAATTCAAAACCAGTTTGTGATTTCAGAAAAGAATCCGTTGACTAAAAACTTTTATCGAAGCCGCGCCGCTGTTTATGCCGAGAGTAGAAGACAAGTAATTTTAAATATCGTAATTTCCGTAAAGCCTATATTTAAAAAAGTTAATTTTCTTGTCAAATTATTTTGCATTTTTTAGTTCATAAAAGTGTGTTGTTTTAATTTTTTTCAACTCTAATTTTATTTTAGAAAATATTCTGTACATGTCGTTTTTATGAGTCCCCAGTTCCCAGGTTCAAATCCGAGAACGGGTACAAGTTTCAGTTGAATTTTCAGATTATAATTTAAAAAATACAATTAATTGAAAATATGAATTGATTGACTGTTGATGAAAATGATTAAAGTGAACCCGTCATTAATTGATGATTAAAATGATATAATATTTCAGGTCCGAATTGCCAAATGGTACACAATTCATCCTTTTAGCTACTTCACAAAATGGTGGTCTATAATTGTGTTTTGTGTTTACTCCGCCATTTTTATCGAAAGTCCATTACCTTATCCTGACAACTCCACAACTCACATCGTCTTTGTACTTCTAATTCATTCTTTTGTGAATATTGATATTTTCATTAATTTCATGACAGGCTATCAGGTATAAAAATTATTGTTATACACGAGGGTTGATCCCCAAGTACCCGTGTTTGCCGACAAATTGACTTTACCATCGTGTACTGCAAACTTTTAAACGACCTCGTGCTGAGTTGTAGATAAATTCATAGGTTAGGTTATTTTCGACAGCCAATTGTAGGTATCATTCGAATTTTGCATTGACAAAATGGAAAAAAAGCAATATTAATCCGTAATTCGTTTTTTATAAAACATGCGAAGAAATAAAACTAAAGTTGGATGCTGTCTATGCGGACGCTTCACCATCTATGACCATGGTGAGGATACTCGTATAAAAAACGAATTACGAGTCGATAGTGCTCTTTTTCCATTTTGTCGAAAATTGCAAAACTCGAATGATACAAGTGACTGTCAAAAGTAACCTAAACCTATTAATTTATCTACAACTCAGCACGAGGTTGTTTAAAAATCTGCAGTACACGATGGTAAAGTCAATTTCACTCGTCAACGCCATCTGTCGTCAAACACGAGTACTTATTGATCAATCCTCGTAAACCACCATTAAATAAAATTTTAAACCATTTAGTCACACCCGTATTAAATCATTTGGCATATTACCAGTTATCGTACATTTTTCTCTTTAATCCTAGATCCCCGAAACAAAGGATATAATTTTGGTTCAACCACAAATCGCTAAACATTATTTGTTAACGTATTTTGTCGTCGATTTGTCAACAAGTGCATTTTACATTTTTGAATATCCAAAAGTGTACCATTTTTGTGTCCAGAATTCTAAAGACGCTTTTCTATTAATCATGGCACTATGGTCTTGCGTTCGATTTTTTAAATTAAAATCAATAACGCCGATTCTACGTTTGTATCTCGGAGAATTTGAAATCAGCGAATTAAAAATTGACATGATTTGCATAATTTGGATATACGGTATATTGTGGCATTGGTTAACGTGGTTTTTGATTTTTCTGAGAAACGTCGAACATATTTCTACCGACAATACTTATTTCGACGCGTTGCATCAAACTCTATTTTTGACTTCTCGTGCGGGATATGGTTTTATTTATCCGCAAACTTGTCGAGAAAAAATCGTCTATTCGACTTATTATTTAATAAGTATTTTTCAATATGTTTATATAACGGCCATTACTATTGAATGGCTGGACATGCGCAATGTGTCCAGCAGTAAGCACGACGATATGATGATGCAGTTGGAATCATTTATGTTCGAAAAATCCTTACCGAATAATCTCCAAAAACGGATGTGGACATTTTATAAATATCGTTTCCAACAGAAATATTTCAAAGAAAATATTATTTTGAACTCGTTATCGCCACAAATGCGTCAAGAAATACGTTATTATTCGTGCAGACATTTTTTGGAACGTGCGAAATTTTTTTCTAATATTCCAAAATCACTGGTTTCTGAAATTATACATTGTTTAAAATTTGAATATTTTCTGCCGAACGATGTAATAATAAGAAGATATAACGCTAAAAATTCTGTGTATTTTATTAATTATGGAAGCGTGGCTGTGTATACCAAAAGTGGAATAGAAGCGTGCCACATAAGTGAAGGCAATTTTTTTGGTGCCATTCCTGTGTTTGTACCGGAAGCAAAATGGTATTGTACTGTTACGGTCGTAGCGATTGAAATTTCAGAGCTGCTGAGATGTGATTTTAAAGACTTTAGCAGGTTGGTTGTACCGAACAAAATTCTTGCTGAAAGAATGAAAAAAATATGTCGTAGTCGATTCGAACTCATAAAACGTTTGGATAGAACGCCCGCAGACAACACGCCGGATATTTCTTTATATGAAAACAGTTGCTACTTGAAAGTGTAATTTAGAAACTTTGTATTTGTTAATTGTATGTGTTAATTAATAAATAGTTTAATTTGTACTGATTTTTCACTCGGCACTTCGTAGAACATGATTTATAATAACAGATAAATATCAGCACTGAAAAATTCTATAAAATTTTGTGAAGTTTAACTTCTTTAGCGACGTATCTATTTGAAAAAAATAAAAAAGTAAGTGATAGTAGAATTGGCAAATAAAGGGGAAGTTAGTTTGTCTCCTAAATTACATGAAATTGACAGGGACAGAAGTTTATAGTGTGTTGCTAAGTATGTGTAAATATTATTAATTAGCTTCAAAAAAAAATTAAAATTGGGAATAATATTAAAAACTAAAGAAGTTAAGACTTCTTATGTGAGTTTTTTTTTATCAAATTATTTCACGAACGCTACTGGTACACATTCTACAATTAAAGTTTTATTATTATTATTTTAACATTTTTTATAATATATAATATTATTTTAACCTCCGACGTAAAACGTAGATGTGTGTGTGTGTCCAGTTATAGCGATTTATTAACGAGTGGACCGATTTTAATATGCCCTTTAACTTTAGTTGTAATAAAATGATATTTGCGATCACAGCTCGAAATTCCATAAGAGCATATTTTACAATCTGAAGAATCAGTAACCTGAATAATTTGTTTAACTCTTCGCTAATCGACACTAATATTATAAAGAGGAAAGATTTGTAGATATGTAATGAATAAACTCAAAAACTACTGTGCCGATTTAAAAAATTCTTTCACCATTAGAAAGCTACATTCACCCTGAGTAACATAGGCTATATTTATTACTAGAAAATATTGGATGTTTTTAGATTATACCGGGTGTTTATAGATTATACCGGGTGTTTTTAGATTATACCGGGTGTTTTTAGATTATGCCGCATGTTTTTAGATTACACCGGGTGTTTTTAGATTATATAAAACGCGTTACGAAAAACGTCTTATACGAAAGGGACTTCGTTTCAAACGCGTCCCGCGACACGTTCCAAGTTTTTATTTTAATTTCTTTTTGGGAAATAAGATTTTTCTTTGATTTTTGAACATTCACAAATTAAAGCGATTGAATTCGCGCAAATTCAAATTTAATGATAATGATTCTCATCTTTTATATCCTATATATTATATTTACATCCGGGCGAAGCCGGACTGGGCCGCTAGTTTACGATAAATGGGCAAGTGAAGAACATAAATTAAGGTAAGTTAGGCAACTCTTCTTTCACAAAAGTTTTGCACGTAATATTAAAAATGTATCTGTCTTTCACATTTAAAAATAACCTCTCCTAATGTCAGTTTTAAATCATGTTTGTTTGTTGCTAGGGTTCTCCAACTAATTATGTTTTATTCGGTAAACGTCAACGGAAAGATTTGAAATAATTCGTAGCATAATTAGTTTGTGTGCGTCTGATCCGGCTCATCAAAAATACGGAAAAATAACGATAAAAAAGTTTTGTATTTAACAAACAAGCTGATTAATGTAAGACCTCTTTTTAAGTTATGTTCCGTTGACCTAGGAAGTCTAAATGTATGGGTCAAATGCAAATCTGCAGGGTCTTGAGTTGAAGTCCTACGCTGGGCGAATAATTATTTTTTTAATGGTTTGATAATTACCAATACGTGTCAAATAACTTACATGAATTAATTTATTAGTACCTGGGATTCCGAGCTTCGCTCGGAGAGTTCAATAAACATGAGATTAATTTGCTGTAATTTTTAAAATAGTATACAAAAGTCTATACGGTTTTTAATTATTTTTTTTCTCATTTAAAATAATTGAAAAAATTGGTAACAAAGAACCAACAAATAAAAATTTTCAAACAATGAAAAAATACCGTTAATTTATTTCAGTTATATTATTATTTACGAATTTGATAGTAGTTTAAAGAGTCAAGTTTAAGTTAAAATCGTCAATAAAAATATATACCCGATTTTCATACTTAAAAGTCGCGGTGAATTATAAAAGTAAGCCGCCTTTAAATTCTTGAATTACTTGTATAGCAATAAATTTAGGCAGTCAGTGTGTTTAAAAATTCAACATAAAGTGCATGACGTGTTTATTTAGTGAAATTATTATGATTCTTACATTACTGTGTTTTTAAAATTAGTAAATTGAAATCAATTATCTTCACTTAAAACGAATAATGATATAACTTTGGCAACCTATATCTTTTCTAGATATTGGTTAATCCCAAACGAACTAAGTAACTAAATGGTTAACGGTATTAAAATGACACGTTTAAATACAGTATTAAGTTCTATTAATTTCGGGTTTTTGTGCTTTTTTTTTGTTATCAAAAACCTCCCTATTTCGATCCCCGGGGAGAAAATCAAAAATCCGGCTACTTTAGGGTCTGTCCCGTGTCTCATGCCAAATTTCAACTTCCTAAGTCTTTTGGGGCCTTCTAGGGGGTCTGAAAGACAGACAGAGATCTGGACTCACAATTGGAAATTATGTATGTAGATAAATAATAAGTCCCAAATTTTCCAAAATTAACTTTTATTGTAAAAATCAACACTTTGCGGAATTTAAATTAAGTAGCTTTAATTATTATACTACTGCTTCTTTAACATTAAGAAAATTCCTACCGCTATATCATTAAATTAGTATTTAGTGTTAATTTTAATCAGTTACTCATTAATAAAATCTTGTTTTTCGCATTTGGCTTTTGGCGCCTTTTGTCATCTGGCGCCTAGAGCGAGCACTCGTTTCGCTCTTATTTTTGGGTTCCATATACATGGTTCTTCTTCAAGTAACCGGCCATCTTGTTGAGATTTTTCAAGGATTCCTTCAATTAATTTCAGATGATTATAGGGCTGGTTCCTAATTATAGGTCATGCCTGATCAGGCCCGGCAGGTCATGTCCGCCCCGAGTGGATAGTTGATTATTTATTAGCGGAAGGGGGGGTTGGACAATAAAAAATTAATTGCTACAATTGTTTTTGTTGTGATCTTTATTCAAATTTATAATAGTGACATAAAAAACATGGCATTTTGCCAAAAGAAATCCATTTTCGCAAAGCAAAAACACTAGCACGTTTCGAATTTCGCGAAATAAACTCATTTATCAGTTTCTCCAGATCGAGCTCGTCGGTCATATCCGAATAAATATGTAAGAGAGCGACGTTGTTGAGACGATTCTGCAACATTGTTGATCTTAAATACGTTTTCAGTCGACGAAGGACAGAAAAACTTCGCTCATTTGAACAGGATGACCCTGGAATCGTGATTAGTAAACAAACAAAGCGCGACGAACTCTGGAACGAGCCCTCTACCCCATTCGTATTTTTGAAATTTGTAAATGGACATAGTTAATGATATCTGATGTTTTTCCACTCAGGATTTCTCGAGTGGATCTTTTCCTACTCGGAATTTCTCGAGTGGGTCAAGCTACCCACTCAACCCACTATACCTGCCGGGCCTGTGCCTGATTACCTGTCAAAATCCTATACTCACAAAGTTGACTACCTTATTATAAATTTCCCGAGAGCATATTTTACTATCATCTCAATTGAGGCATCAACTAACTGTGATTTTTTTCAGTCGGTGCATACGGAATTAATGGTAATTTCTTAATTCACAATATGCACGGGTCATATTCAAATCACGAACACGTGTGTAATTTAAAAAAAGATCAAGTGCGTGTTCCTAAACTACTACCAAATGCAACGATATGGCGCAAAATCAGACGCAGAATTGAAACACTGTTTCTTTTGTCTGCGAAACATCCCCGTACCAGAACTTGTTTCAGAAGTAAGGCAGCCATCAAAGCCGAACAAAAAAGACAGGTGGGAAACATTATTTAACCCTTTAAATGCCACTCTCTATTACTATTCCAAAAACAACAATCGGCAAGTATGAAACAGAAATCGTATTATAGTTCGTTCGGGAGCAAAAGCGAGACCGCGCTCCTAGTATTTTCGGATAGTATATTGACGAGTGCAATTGCGTTCCTTGCCACTCAAACGATTAAGTGAAACTACGCACGGTAGAGTGAATTGGGTTGATTTAACTGAATTGCTAAGGAAGTTACGAAACGAGATTTAAGGTCCCACTGAATTGGACCTGCTCGACAGGGCAGTCTGTACGTATACCGGATGTTGTCTAGTCGATCCGAGCCGAATAGTGCGTGGGAATGCATTTAACTTCATGTATCCCAAAAAACTGCCGATCTAATTCGATTCAGTTTCTATATTTCTTATACGATTTTCAAACCTAAAAAACGTAAAAACTTGACAAAATTATCTGACGAAACGCTGCAACACCGCTTTGTTCTGTTAACGTATGGATGCGTGTGTGTGCGTGTCACCATGCCTGTAGTGCGGTTCGGAAATAACTGAGGGTGAGGCGTCATTATAGTATCCCACGCACAAAAATTGTGTTGCTTATATTGTGAAGAATAACCGCATTAGTCAGTACCAAATATTTTCGTACCTTATTATAAAACACCATTATGCTTGTCTCGAAAACCAGTATTGTGTTTGTAAATGGCTGTAATGAAACCAGTTAGGTTTCACCTGTCTAGGTACGGAACCCTAAAAAAGCGTTAGCTGAACTCTCCATTGATTTACCTCTTCAACTATTTAAACCAGAAATCGAAATAACTGGTTTATATATAAATTTTTTTCATTTTAGATTCACCAACATAAATGGTACATAATACACCCGTTCTGTCAATTTCGACATTGCTGGGACAATTTTACTTTTCTTGTATATACTCTTAGTCTTTATAACGCACCATGGTGGGCAACCACTTTCGATGGAACTGCCAGACAACAAGTAATACCAAAATTTGCAACATTTATGTCTCTTGTGATTCTATTGACTGTAGCTTCGGATATTTTTTTTAATTTCTTTACAGGATACCAGGTAAAGATTAATTCTTATTCAAAATACGTCTTAAAGATGATTCCATTGTTCAACGTAATACAATTCAATCGATTAGCGGGGGGAGGACACACTTAATGCGTACATAAAGGAAACATTTTTATTCCTTGAATAAATTCATCAAACGTAGAGAAGAAGATTTTTGAAATCGGATGAGTAGTTTCGGAAATTACCATCTACATCCAAACTTAACCTTTCTAAAATATTAGTATATATTGGTGTCCACGAAAAGCGCTTTTATTTTAACGCGATAATGTATAGCCTATGTCCATCCTGAAGGTTCATTCTAAATATTGGTGAAAACATTTTTGAAATCGGATGAGTAGGTTCGAAGACTACATCCTACATCCAAACTTTATCTCTTTAAGTCTACATATTACTGGCATTCTTGGCCAGCGAACTTGACAATTTAAATGACGACATATTCCCTAATTTCAGGTTCACGCTACTAAAGAAATAGTTCTGAGTCACAAGAAAATCGTCTTAAATTATTTAAAGACATATTTTTTAATCGACTTGTCGGCGACTAGACTTCTATTCGACATTGCTATGTTTACTTACGGATTACCGAGATCAGTTCGCTATGCAATAATCGGTCTTACTAGCATCATACGTTTCTTGAAAATAAATATGATAACCGCGCAGCTGCTACAAATCTCTGAAGAGTATTTCTGTACGGCAGAAAACGCTCAAAAAGTCAAACTGATTTACATTTTGTTGTTGTTCTGGCACTGGAGCACGTGTTTGTTATTGTTTATGGGGAAAATGACATTTTACTTGGACGGTAGAACCAGCCTTTTCAGTTCTAGTGTAGTCGATTATAAACTGTATTGCTCCACGCTTCACGACACCATTTTCCTCCTACTTTTAGCGGGATACGGTTACAAGCATCCACATTATCCAGTTGACCAAATGGTGTACTCATTTTTTCTTCTTTTTGGTGGAGCTTTGTACACATACTCCATTTCTAATATTTTGGATTGGATTCGGGCGAAGAATTCGTCAGCAACTTTATACGAATCGATGATTCTTCAGCTCGATACTTACATGATTAACAGACAGCTCCCGAACGAGCTTCGGAACCGTATGCACAGTTATTACGAATACCGGTTTCAGTATAAATATTTTAAAGAACGCGCCATTTTGAGTACATTATCGTCACATTTGCGTCACAAATTGTTTTTCTATTCGTGCCGGTATTTTTTGGAACGCGCGGAACTGTTTAAGAAAGTTCCTGAAGCTACTGTTATAGAAATTGTTAAATGTTTAAAAATGGAAGTGTTTTTACCGCACGATGTGATATTTGGGACAAATTGTGAAAATAAAAATTTGTATTTTATAAATTTGGGATCTGTCAGTCTTTATACCCAATCTGGACAAGAAATTGCTCATCTTTCGGAAGGAGATTTTTTCGGAGAAGTGATATCTCTTGGGATTATTGAAGCAACTATTTGCAGTGTGGTAGCTGACGAAATTTGCGAGATTCTGAAACTTGAATACAAAGATTTTGCGCGCTTGATTTTATCGTCTGATCTAATCTGTGAAAGATTGAGAAATATGGCGCTCAGAAAAATACAGTTAATAAGCAATACAACTGACCCATCGAAGTTAAATTTAAATTTAAATTTTTATAAACTTTATTAGTGACTAGTTACAAGTAGTGATGAACAAAATCGATCTTGGTTTTGGCCTTGCGATTCTTCAAGACCAAGACCAAATGTGCACGACTAAACGAAAAATTATAACTTCCGTTCGAAGCATTAGACAATATTTCTAACTTTAATAGATAACGATTTTTTTTCTTGATATTTTTTTTTATTGTAGTGTAATAAAGTTTTATTAATTAGACCTTAATTGCTTATAATTTTTTAATTTATACCTGTAAAAAAACTAAACGATGATAGTGTTTAGGAAAATGTTTCAAAAGACGTAAGCAACAGACTAAATAAGCAAGGCCAAGACCGATACCAAGACTATTTCAGTCTTGATCTTGGTCTTGATTTGCTCATTACTAGTTACCTGCTGTGCAATATGCCCCCTTTTCACGCGTATAGCTCTATCTCACGCGTGTGTTCATGTAAATTGGTCCTAAAAATGTAATTATAAAGGTTCGATATTGTTTACGAACGTTGGTTGTTGCCAGAGGCGGTTCGAGCCGACCAGGGCGAGCGAATTCAATTTCTCATGTATTCCAAAATTGCCGATCGCGTAGACATTTAGAGGTTGTCAACGTTGTAATTAATCTATATATAGAAGCCTGTGTAAACAAACTTACCTGACAAATTATGACGTCTTGTTAATATATTTGTATTGAAAACTTAATTACTGCTAAGAAAATTCCATAATTTCTTACGAACTTCATTGATTTTATTTACACACTTGGAATTAGTACAGTAAAATGCCGGTAAGAGCCTTCACAATCTTATTAATTTTTAGTCATGTCATTTTTTTTTATATCAACTAAAATTTTGTTTGATAACATTTTTTACTAAATTAAATTAAACAATCAGTTTGATTAGACCAAAATTTGTTTTCATGTTGATTACACCTTCATTACATTACAACATTAAAACAAATTTTGGTCTGATCAAACTGATTATTTAATTTATATTTTACATAGACCTGAATAATATCAATATGGATGAATTTTTTACTAATACTCAAATGTTGCTGTATCAGCGGTCAAAATTACTTCAAGGTTTTTCATGTATTTTTAACCGACTTCAAAAATACAATTTTACGCGTTTTTTTATTATTATTTTTTATGATCATTTTTTTGCGTATGTTTGCAAATAGTGTTATTTACTGAAATGTGTATTTTAGTTGATGAAGATTTTCGATTGATAATCATTGCAATTAAGGAAAAAAAATGTTATTTTAAGGGGTGTATTGAGGAGTTTAATTTTATATTTTGTCCAAAAACAAACTTAAGTTCACGTAATACAGTCAACTTGCCTGTATTAGCAAATACACTATATTGTCGGCAGGGTTTTGGCAACACGACCCGAGTTTTTTTTTATTTTAGTTCAATCGTAAAATATGCCAAAAAAATTTTCCTTCAATCGCACGTAAAAATTTTAGGCACAATTTTTTTTAATGACTTGTTCGCATTTTTTAATTAATTTATACAAATAGGCCAAAGCCTTATTAATGGTAAACATGTCACAAAATTGTGATCACATTTTGAACGATAACTTATTTTAATTTCTCTTAAAATTACTGATTGAGAGATGATTTTTTGGTAACCTTTTTTTATGTCTGTTCAGAAACCTGTCCACGTCTGTGAATTGCTAAAAAAGAAATCTAATAAAGACCCGAAATGTGCACCTGGTGCGACTATTTGGAGTCGGTTGAAGCGCGCAATTCAAAACCAGTTTGTGATTTCAGAAAAGAATCCCTTGACTAAAAACTTTTATCGAAGCCGCGCCGCTGTTTATGCCGAGAGTAGAAGACAAGTAATTTAAAATATCGTAATTTCCGTAAAGCCTATATTTAAAAAAGTCGTTTTCATGACTCCCCAGCTCCCAGGTTCAAATCCGAGAACGGGTACAAGTTTCAATTGAATTATCAGATTATAATTTAATAAATACAATTAATTGAAAATATGAATTGATTGACTGTTGATGAAAATGATGAAACTGAACCCGTCATTAATTGATGATTAAAATGATAAAATATTTCAGGTCCGAATTGCCAAATGGTACACAATTCATCCTTTTAGCTACTTCACAAAATGGTGGTCTATAATTGTGTTTTGCGTTTACTCCGCCATTTTTATCGAAAGTCCGTTGCCTTATCCTGACAACTCCACAACTCAAATCGTCCTTGTACTTCTAGTTCATTCTTTTGTGTATATTGATATTTTCATTAATTTCATGAAGGGCTATCAGGTATAAAAATTATTGTTATACACGAGGGTTGATCCACAAGTACCCGTGTTTGCCGACAAATTGACTTTACCATCGTGTACTGCAGACTTTTAAACGACCTCGTGCTGAGTTGTAGATAAATTCATAGGTTAGGTTATTTTCGACAGCCAATTGTATCATTTGAGTTTTGCATTGACAAAATGGAAAAAGAGCAATATTGATCCGTAATTCGTTTTTTAAAAAACATGCGAAGAAATAAAACTAAAGTTGGATGCTGTCTATGCGGACGCTTCACCATCTATGACCACGGTGAGGATACTCGTATAAAAAACGAATTACGGATCGATATTGCTCTTTTTCCTTTTTGTCGAAAAATGCAAAATTCGAATGATACAAGTGACTGTCAAAAGTAACCTAAACCTATGAATTTATCTACAACTCAGCACGAGGTTGTTTAAAAGTCTGCAGTGCACGATGGTAAAGTCAATTTCACTTGTCAACGCCATCTGTTGTCAAACACGAGTACTTATTGATCAATCCTCGTAAACCACCATTAAATACAATTTTAAACCATTTAGTCATACCCGTATTAAATCATTTGGCATATTACCAGTTATCGTATATTTTTTTCTTTAATCCTAGATCCCCGAAACAAAGGATATAATTTTGGTTCAACCACAAATTGCTAAACATTATTTGTTAACGTATTTTGTCGTCGATTTGTCATCAAGTGCATTTTACATTTTTGAGCATCCAAAAGTGTACCATTTTTGTGTCCAGAATTATAAAGACGCTTTTCTATTAATCATGACATTATGGTCTTGCGTTCGATTTTTTAAATTAACATCAATAACGCCGATTCTACGTTTGTATCTCGGAGAATTTGAAATCAGCGAATTAAAAATTGAAATGATTTGCATAATTTGGATATACGGTATATTGTGGCATTGGTTAACGTGGTTTTTGATTTTTCTGAGAAACGTCGAACATATTTCTACCGACAATACTTATTTCGACGCTTTACACCAAACTCTATTTTTGATTTCTCGTGCGGGATATGGTTTTATTTATCCGCAAACTTGTCGAGAAAAAATCGTCTATTCGGCTTATTATTTAATAAGTATTTTTCAATATGTTTATATAACGGCCATTACTATTGAATGGCTGGACATGCGCTATGTGTCCAGCAGTAGATACGACGATATGATGATGCAGTTGGAATCATTTATGTTCGAAAAATCCATACCGAATAATCTTCAAAAACGGATGTACTTATTTTATAAATATCGTTTCCAACAGAAATATTTCAAAGAAAATATTATTTTGAACTCGTTATCGCCACAAATGCGTCAAGAAATACATTATTATTCGTGCAGACATTTTTTGGAACGTGCGAAAATTTTTGCTAATATTCCAAAATCACTGGTTTCTGAACTTATGCAGTGTTCAAAATTTGAATATTTTCTGCCGAACGACGTAGTAAGAAAAATATTTAACGTTCATAATACTTTGTATTTTATTAATTGTGGAAGCGTGGCTGTGTATTCCAAAAGTGGAATGGAATCGTGCCACTTAAGTGAAGGCAATTATTTTGGTGACGTTTCTGTGTTTGTACCGGAAGCAAAAAGGCATGGTACTGTTTCGATTGTAGCGACTGAAATATCAGAGCTGCTGAGATGTGATTATAAAGATTTTAGCAGGGTGGTTCTATCGAACAAAATTCTTGCTGAAAGAATGAAAAGAATATCTTTTAACCGATTCGCACTCATAAAACTTTTGGATAGAGCGACGTCAGATAACCCTGTGGATATGTCTTTATATGAAGACAGTTGCTGCTTGAAAGTGTAATTCAGAAGCTTTGTATTTGTTAATTGTATGTGTTAATTAATAAATAGTTTAACTTGTACTGATTTTTCACTCGGCACTTGGTAGAGTATGATTAATAATAACAGATATAAAAAACCGCTGAAAAATTCTACAAAATTTTATGAAGTTTAACTTCTTTAGTGACGTATCTATTTGAAAAAAAAGTAAGAGGAAGTAGAACTGGCAAATAAAGGGGAAGTTAGATTGTCTCCTAAATTACATGAAATTGACAAGGACAGAAGTTTATAGTGTGTTGCTAAGTATGTGTAAATATTATTAATTAGTTTCAAAAAAAAAATTAAACTTGGGAATAATATTAAAAACTAAAGAAGTTATTCTTCTTATGTGAGCTTTTTTTTATTAAATTATTTCACGAACGCCACTGCTACACATTCTACAATTAAAATTGTATTATTAGTATCGATGATAAACTCGACATAAACGCTTTTGGTTTGGTGCCAAAGATGTAATTGTTTGAGATAGCTTCATAGTCACATGATGCATATATAGGTATAACGTAGCTACATACCTAATTATTATATATGCATACCTTGAATGATGATCGAAATTATATTGTACAGTCTAAATACCGTATAAAGGACCACGCACACTGCACCAGCACGGACCAGAAAGGTATTATTTAACGGAGCAGTGCACATTAGACTTGCAATCAGCAACATGGTTTCGTGCAATTTCTGTCTAGCTGTGCTGGTTCGATCTAGTGTCGTTTTCATTAGTTAATTTTCATCATGTGATTATTAGCTGTTAAATTTAGCTTGCTGCTTAAAGATTTCAAAAAAAATACACGTTTTTGCCCTAAAAATTGAATAAAAAAACGTGATTTTCGTCAATATTTACAGCACGTCACGAGATTTCGATTTACGGAAAGGCAAATTAATTTTTTGAAGGTTTTTCTTGACAAACTTATGTTAAAAATACTGACAGATTTGGATGGCTCCATAATCTTTTTCGAATTTAATAATTTCTGTATACAAATTTGTTTAAAACTTATGCTAATTTTCTCGTTATCTGATTTTAAATCTTTTATTTAGATCAAATAAAGTGTAAAGACTTGTTTAAAAGTCTTTTGGGACAATGCTACAAAATTCTTGTTTTTTTTTGTAAGCACTACCATCAAAGATTGAATAAGATTTTTCATAGAGATTTACGAAACGTGAGTGCATTTTAGCTCGTGAGATAAAGCTCTCTAGGTGAAAAAGGGGGGATAATGAACAGCTTTAAGGCTGTCGGAACGCTTTGAATTTAAGCCAAAAATAGAACTTCGGCTGTCAACTGACATGTAACGAATCCAATAAGATGTGTATTGGACACGTCGCATTTTTTATAATTTATTTTATATTTTATCATAAAGATAAATTATCGGTATTACTCCACCCCTGAATAAATTAATTATGCAATGACAAATTATTACATAATTTCAACAAGATTACACATTTTTTAAGAAATACCATTTCAAAAATGTTTTAATAAGTCAGTCTGATTTTTAATTTAATACTGCAAAGTCGGTCTCGGCAAATTATCTCCATTTTATTTCAATTATTAATTCACGAATTCCGTCGACCAATACGCATTTCAATAGATCAGTTTTTACATTCTGCGTTTTAAAATTTTCTCAAAGGGTGGATTGAGACCAGTAATAAAAAAAACTTATAATTAATAATAAATAAAAAATAATACATTTTTAAATATCATTCTAATTGTAATATCTATATTATGGGTAATAAATATTAATAAATATTCTAATCATTTAATTATATCATTAAACTTGCACCCTGCTTCCACTGCAAAAGGGATCAGGTTAAAGACTTATTCGTCAACATTTTGCAAAAATTCTTTCTCTATAAGGAAGATAAAGGACAAATCTAGGTCTCTAATGGACTACTTTTGTAATTTATGTACGATTTACTAGAAAAAAGTTGGCATTAATTGTGCCAAAAAAACACACGTTTTCAATGTCACACTACGACCTTATTCGTACTTATTTCACAAAATTGTTCCATCACAAACCTTAAGTGACTTTTTCGGAAAAGTTTTTTAAATCTTCAAAATATTTCCAGAAATTAGAGTAATCAACTGATAGCGGCACCCTTGCAATAACATTTTTTAGCCTCGTAGTTGGCACCAGCCAAAAAGTGAAACGTGCGGATGATTTGAGCGAGACAGAGCTAACGAAGGTCACACCCACAATATGTCTTTTGCCTACCTCGCCTCTTACCGCTGCGTCTCAGCACAAACCGTGTGAAAGTGATCAAACACTGTTAACAAACACGTTTTTTGAAGATTTGTGTTGTTTAAAAGAAACACAGACTATAGAACCGCTCAACGGACGCCGCGGGTCGAGATCCAACGCTGCAGAGACACGGTACCAGGTAACTGACTGGTATTTTGTTGTGCTCATGCGCTAGTTAGAAGAACGTGTTGTTACCGTGTCTCTCCACCCGCTGCCTCTTTGTCCATCTATGTTCTACCTTGCACAATAACCTCACTTTGTAAACGTATTTCTGCGCGACGCGTCTATGCGACCGCCGTATCAGTTCGCTCATTTCTTTACAGGTGAAAACAAATGCAATAACATATGAGCGTCGCATGGCCCGTGTTTGTTTTGTTTTTGTTTGTTGTTGTTCTATTTTATGTCGTCGTTTAAATTTTATTGAATGTGTTTTGTTTTTATTTTGACCTATACAAGTGTTAAACAAAATCAAATGTTTTTTTTGTGATTTGAGTGTTTTGTGATCTGCCGGTGTTAAACAAATTCTATAAGTTGTTGAGTGGAATAAAGATTGTTGTTAAATATTGCTGTTATAACGGTAATTTATTCTTGCATGACGCAGTAACGTTAATAAAGTTGGATATTTTTATACGAAATTTACGTTTTCGTGGAGGCTGATGTCAGTGCATTTGTATGCAACACCTGTGATCTAGCGATATTAATCTACAGGTAAGCAACCGGAAACTGTAAAAAAAAAGTAACGAATAGGTAACTGTAGAATGCATGGGTTACTTGTCTGTTCTCATGAACACAGAGCCGTATTCAGGACATTTTTACCAGGATAAGCATTAAAAATTCGTTGAACAATGTGTTCTTATACGAAATGGGTATTATACTTTTTTACGCGCGTTTGAAGCTATACTTCCTTGGCATGATTAAAAAATAATTACATGCAAATTATAATTTATTGAAATAAAATCTTCAAAAAATGTAAGAATAATATTAATCTCAAATATTTTAAAACACCCCCAAAAATTTATTTTAGTTTTAAATTCCACTGGATGACACTAATTAGTTGTAATCAAAGGCTATAGTTAGGCTTGCCAACTTTAAAATACAAATTTGTGGGAAATAATGATTGCAAATGCGGGACAAGGGTTTAAAAAGCGGGATCCAACTAATTTTATTTAGAATACAAAAAAAAATGTGAAATTTTCTTTACAAATCAGGATGAGAAGTAAAATAAAACACCTTGTTAGATTAATAATAGTCAATATTTACTAAAAAAAAACAGTTATAGTTTAATTTAGACTTTATTATGAAAACTATAAATTACTTTTTAAATGAGTATTTTTCTTGACATTTGGTACTTTAAAGGATTTTTTTATTTTTAAGTACAAAATTGTAAAAATCTTTGCACGGATAAGAAAAGTTTACTTTAACTTGTAGCTCTGACTTTACAAAATCCACATGAAGACGATTTCGCGCGTCGGTCCAGGCATTATTACAAAGTGAGAAGACTCTCTCTGCTGCTGCATTAGAACACGGAATAGATGCAATGTATTTAGCGTCCTCTGAAAAGCGGGATATTTAGCGTCCCGCACACACCCTGAGCGGGACGTCTCGTTAAGGGTATCAGAAACGGGACATCCCGCGTATAGCGGGACGGTTGGCAACCCTAGCTATAGTCGTCTAATATCTAAATCGGTGTGTGTATATTATGTTCCCTATGGACTGCAAAACGGCTGGATCGATTTTAATGAAATTTTCAGGCAATCTTCAGACTAGCCCAGCGAGTGATCCCGGGAAGTTTGGTAGCGATCAGATAACAGAATTTTTTTTTTTGTTTTTTGGGAATTTTGATTTTTCTTCGACTTTTGAACATTCACCCGTGCGAAGCCGGAGCGTACCGTACCTAATAATAAAAACCCGGGTCGCAGTGCCGAAACCCTGCCGACAATATAGTGTATTTGCTAATACAGCGAGTGTGGCTTTATTATGCGAACTTAGTTGGTTAATTTAATTCGGTTTTTGAGCAAAATAAAAAATTTGACTCCTTAATACACCCCTTAAAATAACACTTTTTTTTCTTAATTGCAATATTATTATCAACCGAACCTCTATACCAAGTTATATACACCTTTCAGTAAATAATTCACAATCTGCAAACTAGTCTTTCTTAAAATTTTTAAATCCGGTCCTGTAGGATCGATTTTATTAAAATTTTAGGGACACTTTTTAATTACTACCAGAGGGTTAAATTTCAATTTTGAAACGATTCGGAGAATTTTTTCGGTATTTTGGGGCCCAAAAACATTTTGCAACCCCTAAAAACTACCCTTAAAATAGTCAGATTGGGCCTATTTTAAATAGGCTTCTTGCGATGATGGATTTCAACACGTGGTCCAAATTTAGTTGAAATTAATTAACTCCTTCGAAAGTTATTGCCCGCACACATATATATATATATATATATATATATATATACGTATATATATATATATATAAATATATATATATATACATATATATATAAACATTTTTAAAAATGGTGCCAAAGTGTTTAGGAGGTTATGAAACGTCGAGAAATTTTGGTCCGACCCCTAGGTCCCGCCATCCGACCGACGCCAATAGTGTATGTTGCCTTATGGCAAATACACTAATAAAACGCAGGGCAAAAGTTATATTTACATATTAAATTTGCACCCGGACAAAGCCGGGCTGGGCCGCTAGTATTATACAGTTTCAAGATGACGGAAAGCGTATTGATTTTGTCCATCTGTCATTTCAGTCTGGCCAACTTCATACTGTCGAATTATCGGCGTATATCACGATTTTTTATTTAATTTTTACGGCAAAATTAAAAATTTTTAAGCACAAATCAAATTTCGTAAAGCTTTATGCTTTATGTTGCAATCTGAGAGATTGTCACCTAGGCAGTATCGGTATAAATTGGATTTAAAAAAAATTCTAATTATTATTTTTGCATTCAAATATGTTATGAATTCGACCTGATTCCAGATCTATTGTTTGAAATGTCATCAGTTTTGTTAAAGTAAGATTTTTTATTAAACGTAATCAAAATTCATCAAAGACATGAGAAATATAATTTGTACATGTTGTATTGTTTTACAACTGCCACTTTTATTTTCATAAAATTCTCACGAATTTAAAATTCAATTGAATACATGCGCAGCTGGAAAACAATAGAGGAGACAATTTCGCTGACGCACAAATAAAGATAATAATTGTATTTTGTCGACAAAAATAATACTGTCTAGAAAATACGTATTTGTTGTTTTCTTAGTAACTTGTGAACCCGTTCAACTAAATCAACGTTATCCAGTCGTAGTGTAAGTATTATTTTCAGTTAGCTGAAGGACTTAATGCCTTTCAAATTTCTAATGAACTCAATGATGCATAGCTCGAAATCTTTGCTAAAATATGCAATATGCTGCTTTAAAAATGCGATTAATCGGTTTAGTGGGTCTGTAATTACTGTGTGCTCAACCAAAAGACATCTATGATTGAAATTAAAGACAGAGGGTCAGTTGAAATTTTCTTTATAAACTTTGTCAAGCGTCTATAATTATGCATAGTCATTCATTTATTCAACTCCTGGAACTCTGTCACTTCTGGAATCCTATTAATCAACAATTTTTATAGTGTCAGATCGTAGAATATAGACGCTCGACTAGAACGCGAAATAAAAGACTCAGAGTCCTTTACGATTTTGTTTATATTGCATTGCTTGCTTTATACTTTCATGGAATGTCGAGCGTCTATATTATTATTTGTAATCAATCATTATTCAATTTCTGGAACTCTGTTACTTTAGTCGCTTCTGGAATCCTATTAATCAATATCATTTTACTGTAAATAGCTTATTAAAGATAATTATCTACGTAGAAAAAGGCATTTACGTAGCGGTAGTAGAGTTAGACGGTAGATAATTAGGCATATTTAAAACGAACACCTGTCATTAGTAGGTATTATTGTAATAATTTCTACAAAAACACAAAATAATGGCTGCTTTCACTAAATTATGTAGAAAATATTTCGACGTATTATTCATTGTGAATTGGATTTGAATTGCACTTTTCAGCATTAGAAATTTAAAAGAAGTCAACTATAATGTGTTTGTTTAAATAATTAACGAGTAAGGAATTTGCAACAGATTATAGGGCTGGTGAATAGTCGAGAACGTAGAGATACTGTAGTTTATATAGCGATTCCATTGCTTCATTAGAAGACCACAGTTCCCAGGTTAATAACGGAAAATTATGAATTAGTATAAGATCTAAATAACCCTAATTTTTAAAATGCGAGGTTAACTGGGAAAGTATGGCGGCCTCGGGCGCCGAGGAATTCGAAGCACCTGAAAAAATGAAATATTTCTCGTTGTTTAAGTAAATGTGAAAAACCTACGGGAAAAGCGTGTTAAACCATTGGAAGATTTACGTACTCATATGATTTCAAACTAACTTTCATGACACATTCATCGAAGAAAATTTTCGAGCGTCTATAATTTAAAATTTAATTTAAAAAAGCAACTGTTACTACAGTCATTAATAATTTAAACCTTTTGTAGATAGAAGAACTGTTGAAAATTTGGAATATATTTTTAAACAAAAATCGATACTTAGAAAATAACTTAGCTTTTAATTAGATTAATTAAATAGAAAAATTAATGACTGACAATTAATGGAAAGGTTTTCACATCACCGTTACTAATTTCATGCATTTTAAAAGTATTGTTATTGTAGATATTTGACGTAATGTTTGTTTAATAATTGCTCACCCATTTCAAGGCCAAAATAGTCTGGTTAGATTGAGATTTTACATTTTTATGTTTAGTTCATTACAACAGGTAAAATGTTATACGCCAATTAAAATTCTCAACAGTTTGATTTGAAACAAAAGTTTTATAGAAATCGATTTTACGCAGTATTACAAAACACAATTACAATTAAACTTTTCTTCAATAACATAACTGGTTAGTGCTTTTTAACTTCCCGCTATCAGTTTCATAAAATTGATAACCCACGTGCCAACAATAAAATAATGGTAGACATGTTTAAATTGAAGGTTAATTTTGTTGATAAATAATGCAAATACTGAACCGACAACGAAAATTGCACGCTTTTGTTTTCGATTGTCTTTTGTTTACGATACATTTTATTGAGCTACTAATACGGTAGTGAAACAAAAAAAAATCGCTGACGGGGTGAAATGATATACGCAGACTTTCCATAAGACCGACTAGACCCGGATCTAGGGCGGCCAGATATTAGGGGCGGCCGCGCCCGTAACTAATAATAATAATAATAATGCGTTTAACGTCCGTTTCTCGACTTTATGTCATAACAGACGCCATTCGCACCATTACTATTTTTCATTTTACCACTTCCCGTTTTTTCTACATTTCTTA
This sequence comes from Venustoraphidia nigricollis, assembly GCA_034508555.1. Classification (NCBI taxonomy): domain Eukaryota; kingdom Metazoa; phylum Arthropoda; class Insecta; order Raphidioptera; family Raphidiidae; genus Venustoraphidia; species Venustoraphidia nigricollis. The sequence continues at coordinate 4,190,089 of JAVRKA010000021.1, read as the reverse complement.
AACTTCAACTTATATAATAGCAATGGGCGAATGAAGGAATTACAGGAAATTAGGATAAGGTAGGTAATTTTTGAACTAGGAGTTTGATAGGTAATCGGCCATGGCCTCAAATAAGGAACCACCTCGATATTTATCTGGAATTAATTGAGGGAAACCATGGAAAACCTCAATCAAGATGGCTGGTACAGGAATTACCGTTTCTCGGCGAAAGGCAGTAGGAAAAAGTCCCAGCCACATCTGCCCCCGCCGGGAATCGAACCCGGACTTCCCGAATGCGAGTCTAGTGCTGTACCACTACTCTATACGTATTATATTTCAGTTCAGTAAATAATGGAGCTTAGACAGCTAATTAAATAATAATATAAACTCGAAACTTCTGAACTATTATTAGGTCTTTTTAATACTCCGCATTGTCGACCACAGCATTGTTTTGTTTTGAGTTTCTATTAGTAACAAATAAGTTTAATATAATTTTCAATCTAGTTGAGATCAGACGTATTGATGGATCTAATAGATCCTTGTACTATGAAGTAAATATTTTCTGGCGGGTTGAATAATTGAACACAACGTTATTTTCGTAAGTAGGTACTTCATATTTTTACTGTGCAAAATCAGTAGAAAAGGACGGTTACTACTAAACGACCTAGGGCGGTAGGGACGTCAGGAGTGCCAAAAAGTATCGATATATATCGTATCGATATTTTTTTCAAGTATCGATATCGGTACCGATATATTTTATACAAAATATCGATCTATCGGTACAATTTGAAAGAGAACATTGGCACTCGAAAAAAATTAGTATACATATTGGCTAGCTTAGTATAATCTCAAATAGCAGTTAACGGACACTATTTCTATTAAATCAAATAATAAAAATTATCTGAAATCAAAAGTTGGATAAGATTTTTTTTTAATTTATTAATCAAACGTCTAATACATTTAGGAGCGATAATTTTAGAGGTTAATCGAACAATTACTTAATAAAGCCAGAGATGGCGAACCTATGGCATGTGTGCCACAGGTGACATTCGACAGATAATTTGTTGGTACAACATGAATTGAGGTGTAAATCGAAATAATTAAAAATATTCTAGATGTTGTAGAAATGAAATAAAATATTGCATGAATAGCTATTTTGACTGTTTATTATTCCGAAAATATCGAAAAATCCGGTGAAAAAGACACGCTTTATTCAGTGTTGTTGTTTTTGGAACGCATTTAAAAGTATGTTCCAAAAACAACTGTAAAAACACATGTTTCTTTTTCAGTGGAGTTTTCGATATTTTCGGAATAATTAAACGGCCATAGTCAGTCGCGATAGTACATGCAAGTGTTGCTACTGGAAAAAAATATTGGTTTTCGATACACGGAATTTTATATCGATATATCGAAATATTAATTATCGCCCAAAAATATCGATATATCAAATACAAAATATCGATACAGCGATATTTTTTCAACATCCCTATAGGGCGGCCGAGACTGCTAATCCGTCTCTGGATATACGTTTGTCAAACTTCGTACCTTGCTACCTTGTCACCGAATCCACTATACTATTGTAGAATGTAAATACACAATAATATGATGGCGGTGATAAAATCTCAACTTTATCACTCGCGAACTATGCATTGCGTATTTTATCATTGACCCAAATAAATAAAAATATATATAGGCGTGTTGTGTAAGTCAACATTTAGATCTGTTCTTTATTTTGCATATTTTTATGCGGTTTTACAGGGTCGTATTAAGGGGGTATTTTTCGGAAATTTTTTTTAGACGACAATAACATTCAATCATTTTAATGTTTTTATATGTTTTTGGGTGTATCTTAAACTGTAAAAAAAACTTTTTTCTCTTACAATTTTTATATATTTTTTTTAAAATTAAATTAGACACTAAAAAAAAAGCAGATCACTGGTCATGGTAATTGCGGCTGTTCATGTTGTCTGAAATAAAAAAATCGAATGTATCATTGTTCAGTAGGTATGTCGCTATCGGCCCTACCAAAATTAATCAATTTCATTAAAAAAAGAAAAATGGCGGACTGTAAAAAAAAGTTGTTTTTTGTTAATTTTTTTTGTTAAAAAACGTTTAAAAAAATAAGAAAATATTTTCGAAAATAAGCAATTTTGGTACGGCCGATAACATTAATGAATAGAAGAACATATATAAATTTCAAAGCAATCGGTTGAATACTTTTTTTTTAGGACCATGACAGTTTTAAAAAATAATGTTTCCAGAAAAATGCGTTTAAAGTTTCGAGGCCGACAAGTCACTTACGGCGCGTCGGCGACTATGAGTTGTAATTTATTTAAAACTAGGAATTTCGGTCTCTATTTTTCACAGCATATTTTCGATAGGTTTTACTATTGAAATATGAAAAAAAAATCGATTTTTCGAAGTGGTCACATGAGAATACCCCCTTAAATGTTTACACAGCTGTTATTTTGTAGCCCTCACTAGTTGTGATTTCAGAAGTGAAATTTCTTTAGCGACGTGTCTGAAATTTTCTGTAACGTTAAAGGAGAAATGATTCAATGGCGGGGAAATCTAAAAGAACCTTGTACGCAAAATGGGTTACGCATTTTTTAGTTCATAAAAGCGTGTTGTTAGTGTATTTGCCATATGGCAACATACACTATTGGCGTCGGTCGGATGGCGGGACCTAGGGGTCAGACCAAAATTTCTCGACGTTTCATAACCTCCTAAACACTTTGGCACCATTTTTAAAAATGTTTATATATATATGTATATATATATATATATATATATATATATATATATATATATATATATATATATATAGGTATATATGTGTACGGGCAATAACTTTCGAAGGAGTTAATTTATTTTAACGAAATTTGGCACACATGTTGGAATCCATCACCGCACGAAGCCTATTTAAAATGGGCCCAATCGGGTCATTTTAAGGGTGGTTTTTAGGGGATGAAAAAAGTTTTTGGGCCCAAAAATACCTAAAAAATTCTCAGTATCGTTTCAAAATTGAAATTTAACCCTTTAATAGCAATTAAAAAGTGTTCCTAAAATTTCAATAAAATCGGCCCGACAGGACCGGATTTAAAAATTTTCTGAAAACACTAGTTTGCAGATAGTGAGTTATTTCCTGAAAGGTGTTTTTAATTTTGGTGTAGACGTTTGATCGACAATAATGATGTAGTTAAAAAAAATGTAATTTAAAGGGGTGTATTAAGGAGTTAATTTTTTTATTTTACCCAATAATCACCTTAAGTTCACATAATAAAGCCACAAGGCCTGATGTATTAGCAAATACACTATATTGTCGGCAGGGTTTTGGCACTGCGACCCGGGTTTTTTTTTAGTTTTTTTAAGCACTAATTTTATCTTAATATTTTCGTACGAAGAAAACTAAATCGAGTTAAAGATTGAAAAAAACTGCCAGACGTTTCAAATTCTTTCCTATAAATAACCTATCGTAGAACTGCGCCAAAATTAACTTATCTATTTTTGTACCTTTAATTTCTGTGCATTATTTTTGTTACAGACAAATATTTTGAACGACCTTTGAAAATTTGTAGTTAGTATGGTGACCCACCTAAGAGAAGGCTTTGCTCCTAAAATCCGGCGAAATGTTTGTACATCTTTTTAATACACTACCTACTGATTTCGGCTTTGCTCAGGCTTAAACTTATTATCTCTCATTACTCATCCCCTTTTTTGTAATGGTCTCTATTACTCCTGAAAGTGTGGACTATTTGCCACTGAAAGAGTTAAATAAATCGGTTTTGTGATTCTCGAGTTTTGACAAGATCTATATATTATTATTAAATTACTTCTGGACGCACCGAGCTGGGTAGAGTAGTGGTGACAGCACTAGACTAGCATTGGGAAGGTCCGGGTTCGAATCCTGGCGGGGGCAGATGTGACTGGGACTTTTTCCTACTGCCTCTCGCCGAGAAACGATAATTCCTGTACCGGCCATCTTGATTGAGGTTTTCCATGGTTTCCCTCAATTAATTCCAGATAAATATCGAAATGGTTCCTTATTTAAGGCCATTGCCGATTACCTATCAAACTCCTAGTTCAAAAAATTACGTACCTTATCCTAATTTCCTATAATTCCTTCATTCGCCCATTGCTATTACATAAGTTGAAGTTTTAAAAATGTAGAAAAATAACGGGAAGTGTGGTAGATGGAAAATAGTAATGGTGCGAATGGCGTCTGTTATGACATAAAGTCGAGAAACGGACATTAAACGCATTATTATCATCATTATATTATTATTTCTGGACGCTCGTTTCGGACAATAAGTCCATCCTCAAGAATATATTTTTTTTATATTCCTGAGGATTGACTTGTCCGAAACAATCGTCTAGAAATAATTTAATACTATTTTCTGTAGAATTTTCAAGTGTTTTTATTTATTTCTTCTTTTATATATTATTGTAGATGAGTATAGACTAGTAGAACATTGTCACTAGCGCTCCTAGCGGTTGGATTAGTCGTGGATCAATACTTATAGACGCAAATAATTCATTCAAAAAAGGATGTTTCCTGGTAAATGACTTCACTTGTAAAATGTTTTGAAACATCTGAATGGAATAAACAAATGATTAGTGCAGATGCGCAATTGTTTGTTAACGCGATTAAACGTCAATTAGTTAAATTAGTTCCAGTGATTGTTTGGGCCGCCAAGGGCCGCACTAGATATTTACTAGTGCGTTAAATAACTCGGAAACAATCAAAACCTTTTAACTGAATCAGAATTGAATATTTGTTGGTTCTTGTTTTATTTTTACTGATAACATTTTTTTCTAAGACGAAATCTCGGAAATAAAAAATTATATCGACTACGTTATCATGCCAATCGGCGCGTATTTTCAAAATCTGCCAGCCGCTCTTTTTTTAACAAAATAATCTCCAAAAAAAAGTAGATTTTATACAAAATCTCGCGAATAAAAAATATTATATATATCGACCTCGTTAGAGTTTCGATCGAAGCGTGTTAGCGTCGTTTTGATCCGAAAGAAATCGGTTTAGTTTTTTTTGTTTATAAAAAAAGGGTGTACTTATTTTAGAATTTTTTGAAAAATATTTTTTGTTAAGATCATACTGAGAATTTAGACCTCTTGTGGAGTCTTCACCTCACGGCTTATTTTTAATATGCTTTTATTAGTTTCATCAGTATGTTTGTAACGGAATCTTTGAATGTGAAATTCGTCCACTTCAAAACGTCAGATTAAACTGAAACTTTGCACACTTATCAAGGACCGATGACAATACAATAATTTAAAAATTTTGTCTCATCATTTTGACCAAGCTGATCAGGATAAAAAAATAAGAATAAAAAATAAAATATAAAAAATTTAGTTTAAAAAAACTAAAAAAAAAACCGTGCTTTAAAGTAATTTTTTTATTGTTAAAAATTGTGGAGTGCTTATTACTATTTTTATACTAACTCTACTTTTACAATAAAAAATTATTTTTCACTTTTTAGTGCAGTTTGCTATATTAAAGCGTGTTTTTTTAGTTTTTTTAAACTATATTATTTAATTTTGTTATATCACTTAACAGAACAAATCTCGACAATTTTTTTATTGTAACACTACACGTTTTCTCGTTATCATATCAAACGCCCCCCTTTTTAATGCAGCGTGTTGAAATGTAATAATTTAATAATATTTATTAATATACTGCATTGAGTTTAGACTTTAGTTGTGTTTTAAACTCGGGGAACAACATTAGTTGAGGTGATATTTTAAATGATCTGTTGCCAAAAATATTTCTTCAATTTATTTTTACAATGTCACGGTTTATAGATTTTATTCCGCAAACAATTTCCTTTATTTAACCTTGCTTTTAATTTTTACTCACGGATAAATAATCAAATCATAACAATAATTACGTAACAACTGAGTATATTTCAATAAGTTTAATAAATAGTTTAAAAGCCAATAAGTATTTATAATTTGCACTCAGCACTTGATAGGGCATATAACAAATAATTAAAAACACTTGAATACTCTACACAAATAATTTAATAATTACAAAAATAATTATTAAATTATTTTTGTATAATTTTCAAGTGTTTTTAATTATTTGTTAATAAATGACAGAACATTTGAGAAGTTTAAGTTATTTTTAAAACTGTAAATTAAAAGTGCCAATACGTAAGTACATACATACAGTATTTTTTTTGCATTTCGTTGACTTAGTTCCTACTTAGTACCTACTAGCGGATTTATTCTGTTCAAAGAATTCAGCGCCACATTCTCATGTGAACGCATACATTTTACCTCTTTTTAGGGAATTTTTTTTTAGACGACAATAACATTCAATCATTTTAATTTTTTTACCTATATGTTTTTGTTTGTATCTTTAACTCTTGTATTATATTTTTTATATATATATTTTTTTTAATTAAATTAGACACTAAAAAAAAAGCAGGTCACTGGTCATGGTAATAGCGGCTGTTCATGTTGTCTGAAATAAAAAAATCGAATGGATCATTGTTCAGTAGGGATGTCGCTATCGTCCCTACCAAAATTAATCAATTTCATCAAAAAAAAAAAAAATGGCGGAGTGTAGAAAAAAAGTTTGTATTTTTTGTTAATTTTTTGTTAAAAATCGTTTAAAAAAATAAGAAAATATTTTCGAAAATAAGCAATTTTGGTACGGACGATAACCATTAATGAGTAGAAGAACATATATAAATTTCAAAGCAATCGGTTGAATACTTTTTTTTTTAGAACCATGACAGTTTTAGAAAATAATGTTTCCAGATAAATGCGTTTAAAGTTTTAAGAGCCAACAAGTCGCTTACGGCGCGTCGGCCACTATATGAGTTGTAATTTATTTAAAACTAGGAATTTCGGTCTCTATTTTTCACAGCATATTTTCGATAGGTTTTACTATTGAAATATGAAAAAAAAATCGATTTTTCGAAGTGGTCACATGAGAATGCCCCCTTAAAATAAATAGATTGCCGTCAGATAGCGATACTTGTTTTATTTTATTCTATTCTATTCTATTCAGAGTACGTCCTTTATACCTTTCACCAGAAAAATAACCCCAGCTATTGATAACCTTGAAAAAATACAAGTACAATTTAATGCCGCAAGTCGATCAAGACAGGTTATTCAGTATAAACACTGTTTGTTATTAAGTTATTTACGTCAGATTATCTGTTTTAATGGATTTTCCGTGTAAATATAAAAATAGGTCTTGGCATTCCCACATTAAGTTATGAATAAATCATTCAACACTTATGAAGAATCAGATAAAGAAGATACTTTGTCACTGTCAAAACAGATAATATTAAAAAAGTTTTTTTGACTCTTTGCTTCTTAACGCAAGCCTAGGGACGTGGTTTGTAATCTACAATAGGGATGTTGACTGTATTCAAATAAAAACATAATTTTAACGAAAAGTAGTAGTTTCTATGATAGAAATACTAAAAAATACTATATTTTTCCTTATTTTTAAGGAATTTAATTAATATTTAATAAATAAAACCTAATAAAATCACTCTCAGATACCAATCAGAGAGCATGACGTCATATGTTCAGCCGCTGTCAAAAAACTTCATTGTTTGGTTAATATTTAGTGTGTAATTTATTATTATTTGTTTATAGGAAACGTCAAATTACATGTAACTATAGCAACGACTACGAAACAACTTTTCATCACCTCAGTTTACTAACGTTTATGAGCACAGAATACGCATCTATAGGATGGTAGCTCCCGTGTAAACTTTTGAGCCTCCTTTGGTATGAACAGGTGACGTCACGCGACTAGTATTGGCGTTTTGGACCGAAATTTTGAAAAGACATTTAAAATACATGATTGAAGACTTGAGTTGTATTTAAATAAAAATAATAAATATTTGTGGCAATATTAGGTACATATGCACGATTTAAAACACTTTCCCAAAAATAGTCAACATCCCTATTCCATATAGACGCTGATGATCTCAGATGCTGAGCATCTGTAATCTCCAAAATGGCGTATCAAACATTAATTTTGATACAGTATTAAGGGAGATATTTCCTACCGACAAAAAACACCTTTGAGAAATAATATATACCGATAGAAATGAAATGTTCAAGAAAAAAGCGTTTACGATGTAAACCTGAATGTTGATAATCGATCTTGACAATAATTTTAGAAGTCTAACAAAAGGTCAATAAACTTCACGAAGCTTTGTCGTAAGTGCATAAATTGTTTGTTTTCATTAAGGGTTGTTAACCCCTAATACATAACATGAAATGACATTAATAACTTGTACTTCCTAGTATTGTTTTTTTTATTTTCAACAATACTTTATATAATGAACCTACAATGAAAATTCAAAGCGGAATTAACTGACTGTTCTACAACTTTTGTTTTGAAATAAAAAAGATTCTAACAAAAATGGATGGATGTGTACGTGCGTTTGAAGTTATACTTTTTTTGCGTGATTAAAAACGAATTTTTAATATACATGCAAAAAATTTACTAAAATAAAATCTTCAAAAGAACGATACAAACAATTAACCTCAAATATTCGAAAACACTAACAGAATTTTTATAATCAATCTATTGAGTAATCAAAAATACGATATTATAAATTTCGTTTGATGACACTTACAAGAAGTATTTGGAGCACCCCTGGACTAGATATTAGATTATAACCTGACCCCTTTTTGAAGTGGAAGGAAGGTACAGGTTTTATTGTTTTAGATAATTATAAAATAAGTAATTATAAGAGTATTTATTAATACTTATTGCCGATAGTGAATATTCCAATTAAGTGAAATTAAAACGTGTTTATTAATTATTAGTTTCTTTTATTGGTCTCAACCTACCCTTGATGTCAGGATGGTTGCCTTTGATAATTGTAAATTTTAAATCATAAAACTGGTTTATCACCAGTTTTATGATTTAAAATTTACAGTTTTATGCTTTAAAATTTACAGTTATCAAAGGCAACCATCCTGACATCAAGGATAGGTTGAGACCAATAAAAGAAACTAATAATTAATAAACATGTTTTAATTATGATAGTTTACTGTGGGAAATCCGCCTGTTTCGTACCGCTGTACCAACATTTTGAAACTGAAGTAATGAAGTAATATGCTTACGTAACACGATATAAATTTATAAATTTTTTTGTTAGATGTGTTTAGATAGAGATTGAATTGAAACGTGTACGGGTTCGAATATTGTATCTAAATTAATAAATATAATTGTTTGATTTGAGAATTTTGTGTATTAGTTTATTTAATTGTATAAATTTCCTACATTACCGAGACACTATTAAAATTAAAACCAAACTGCTTTACTAAACATTTTTGAATTTGCAATTTCTTGAAAAATTATTTCATTGAAAATTGTGTAACTAATAATTTGTTATTGCATAATTAAATTCGTTCAGGGGTGTTTTAAGACTTATAGTTTACTTTCTATGATTAAAAATAAAATAAATTCTAAATAATGTGACGGCCCATATATATTTTGTTGGACCCGTTACAAGATTTCTTGTTAAGCCAGCTCTGTGCTAAGGTATTTATCAACGAAACTATTGTTAGGAGGTGTCTGTTGTCACAATGCACGCAATGTTGACCACGCCATCGCACTACGAGCCTCTTCTACCCATTGTTTAACAAACAATGTATCTCGTGTTATAATCTACAACCTTAGAGAACAGCCCGTTCTCAGCACATACAGAAATTCTGTAGGACGTCGACCCTGACGTTTCCAATTTCCATGACATGCACAACCTTAGACATGCCTTAGACCAGTGATTCTCAAACTGGGAATCGCGACCACCAGGGGATCGCAGGAAAATATTTGGAGAGTCGCAGGAAAGTTGATTGCAGATCAATTTTTTTTCAAATCTATGTATACTTATATATATATATATATATATATAAATGTGTTCCCTATGAACTTTAAAACGTCTGGACCGATTGTGATGAAATTTTCAAGTAATTTTCAAATTAGCCCAGCGGGTGACCTTGTGAAGTTTGGTAGCGATCGGATCGACAGAATTTGTTTTTTGGCAGTTTTTCTTCGAATTTTGAACATTCACAATTAAAAGCGATTGAATTCGCGCAAATTTAATATACTTTGAAAATTTTAGATTTTTAGATTTTAGATAATTAATAATAATAATAATGCGTTTAATGTCCGTTTCTCGACTTTATGTCAACAGACGCCACTCGAACCATTACTATTTTCCATCTACCACACTTCCCGTTATTTTTCTACATTTTTAAAACTTCAACTTATGTAATAGCAATGGGCGAATGAAGGAATTATAGGAAATTAGGATAAGGTGGGTAATTTTTGAACTAGGAGTTTGATAGGTAATCGGCCATGGCCTCAAATAAGGAACCATCTCGATATTTATTAATTTATGGAAACCATGGAAAACCTCAATTAAGATAGCCGGTACAGGAATTGCCGTTTCTCGGCGAGAGGCAGTAGGAAAAAATCCCAGCCACATCTGCCCCCGCCGGGATTCGAACCCGGACCTCCCGAATGCGAGTCTAGTGCTGTCATCACTACTCTACCCAGCTCAGTCTAATTAGATAATTAGTGCTACCCGTACGAAGCCGGACCGGGCCGCTAGTATTTTATAAATTTATATGAATATGGACGATCAGTTACTGCTTTTTTATGCAACCAGCGACGCCCTGTTCCCTTTCATTGTACCGGTCTACAAATGTGCATAACATGACAGATCGAAGTCAATAATTGCTAATCGATATCTGAAATATTATCACGGAAACGATAACAAATTTTCTGTCATTCTATTTTTTTTATGTCACGTCCAGGGCACTGGCCTTGAGTATATTCTTATTTACTTCAAATTGAATGAACTAAGTAGTGCGTGTTTGTAGTTTGAAAGTGCGTTAACCCTGAATATTAGGGGTTGCAAATGCTGGTATAATTTCAATTTCTTAAAACAAATTTACATAATTTTTATTACTTATAAATCTAAAAGTGATAATACCTATGCTAATTTATTTACAATTAATGTGTCATTTTCTCACATGTAAAGTTAGGTTAATTATTCTTGTTTGATTTGTTAGTATGTTTGCACATACACTATTGACGTATTTGCACGATAACTTTCGTAAAATACAATAGTATATGAAATTTGGAGCATCGATTTGAATTTATCTTTGCATGAAGCGTATTTAAAATCAGGTTGTTTTAAGAGTCGTACTTATTAAGGGATTGAAAAAATGTGTGGACTCCAAAACCCCTAAAAATAGAATTTAAATATATGTATATTTTTTGTCGGTAGGGTTCTGCATTTTTTTTTGTCTGGAAAATTTTAATAATAATCCCAAAACATGTAAAAGTATCTATTTGATTTTCAAGTTGTTTTTAATATTAATGACAAGTTGATTGGTATTGGAATGTGGCCTTAACAAAAAAAAATGCTTGTCGTGTTACACACGACCGAAATGAAGTCACTAATTTGTGACATTGACAGAGATGATAAAATGCAGTTGTTTCCATTTATTACGTTCTCGAATCAGTGAAGTGTCGTTTAAGAAGTTTAACTTCAAAAATTTTAATACAGTAAAATCTCGTTTATCCGAAGTAATATGGGGAGGAGGTACATCGGATAAACGAAAACACTGAAGAAATACAATATTCGAAAATTTTAATTGATTTTTATGTATTTGAAATTTAATCAGTAAAATATATAAAAGTGAGAATCTAACGACCTTAGATCTTTGAACGACTTCATCCATTTTATCAGAGTTTTTCCGTATTATCCGAGCATACACCTCAATTAATGCGTAGTGCTCGAATCAGTCCGTTGTCTCGGATAAGGCGGAGGCTCGATTGGCCGGATAAACGAGGTTTTACTGCAAGTCGTAATTTATTTCAGCAGTTAACGTTGAAAGCAAAGAAGTCAAAATAACTAATTTCAGAATTTTTCTTACCAGGAAATTTTAACGAGTTCGTTATGATGGCACCGACTCCTGGCGAATTTTCTCCTGAAAAAGTTGCAGCAGCGACTCCACGTTTCGTGCTAAGTGCGCCGTCACAGAGTACCGATAGTGTGACTGCCGCTGTAGGCAGCACGCCAACGGTGCCGGGTGACGTAGTCAATGGAATGGCTACGGAAGGCAGTAGTAAAAGCCAGTGCTCAAGTATGTCGGATGGTGAGAGTTACGAATGCTACGGAGAAGGAGTTGATTTGGAGTTGGATCCAAATGGATCTCCAGGACACGATATAGCCTCAGGGTATGTAATTAATTTTGAAATCTCTATAATAATAATAAAAAACCCGGATCGCAGTGCAAAAACCCTGCCGACAATATAGTGTATTTGCTTATACAGACCTTGTGGCTTTATTATGCGAACTTAAGTTGATTTTTGGGCAAAATAAAAAATTTGACTCCTTAATACACCCCTTAAAATAACAGTTTTTTTTTCCTTAATTGCAATTTAATTATCAATCGAACCTCTATACTAAATTATATACACCTTTGAGTAAATAATTCATTATCTGCAAACTAGTTTTTTCATAAAATTTGTAAATCCGGTCCTGTCGGGCCGATTTTATCAAAATTTTAAGGACAGTTTTTAATTAGTACCAGAGGGTTAAATTTCAATTTTGAAACGATTCGGAGAATTTTTTCGGTATTTTGGGGCCCAAAAACATTTTTCAACCCCTAAAAACTACCCTTAAAATGCCCCGATTACGCCCATTTTAAATAGGTACATTATATGTACATTATAGAAGGCATAAATAAATAAAATTAAAAAAAATAGCGACATGTATGTTCATAATTTAGTACGAATGTTAAATTTAACATCTACTAAAGCATCTTTCACTTCAAATGTCTCCTCTTATAACAACAATTCTTAAAAAAAGAAATAAATGTAGTAGGTAATTAACTTCTTTTTTTGATTTATTTCATGTTGCAAACTAAAAAAATTCCAGGTCACAAGAATGTGTCAATTAACTACCCGCGGAAAAAACGTAAAATTTATTCTGGCCCATGTTATAAAAAAGGCAGCCCACCCTTGACATAGACTTGTGTTGTCTATATCAAGGGTGGGCTACCTTTTTTATAACATGGACCAGAATACATTTTACGTTTTTGTATGTATGAAAAATTAGGCTACTAACAAAATTTATGAGATATTTCAACGTACTAATATGTTAATTGCTTTCCAGAAATAGATCAGTTAAAAATACGTCTTAAAAAGCACTTAAGAAAAGTTTCAGTGTGCCTTTAAGACTTTGTAATGTGATCCGACACCAAGGTTACTAGAATACTAGAAGGCTGGGCCGTAAGAGGCTATAAACATGGACACGTCTGTGACTGGTCGAGTCGATTGCTTACGTCACCGATGCCCATGGCTTGGTTGTTCAATTATTGTTATCTTAACTGTTTGGAAAAAGACTCCATGTGACGTCACAAGTCTACTTTCCTCTCTCGCGTCTCGTCTAGTCACACCTTAAGTTGGGCATAAGAGGCTATAAACATGGTCACGTCTGTGATTGGTTGAGTCGATTCAGATTGCTTACGTCACACATGCCTATGGCTTGGTTTTTCAATTATTGTTATGTGAACTGTTTGGAAAAAGACTCCATGTGACGTCACAAGTCTACTTCCTGCGTCTCGCTAACGCCCAACCTTAGTTTCTAGTAACGTTAATCCGACACAGCTAATATATTCTGATATTTGACACGTGGTAGAGGCACTAATTTTACAAAAATTCTGCACGGGTATGGATTCCTGATACTTTCCCTGTCTGAAGGTCACACGTCTTAACATCCCTTGATAGACTATACACGACAGAACCATGGTACAAGAAATGTAAAGTAAATATATAAAGATTAAGAGCACTGTGGTTGGAACAATAAAAATAAAAGAATAGTTACTTCTTACCACAACAGATTTATTCAGTGGATGTACATTTCGAGAGCTTAGCTCCCATCTTCAGCAAAACACTAAACTGCTGAAGATGGGAGCTTAGCTCTCGAAATGTACATCCACTGAATAAATCTGCTGTGGCAAGAAGTAACTATTCTTTTATTTTTAAAGTAAAGTTATCAATTTGATTTAACGGTCCCTGTTTACCAGCTGTTCAATATGTCTCCTTTTTTACCTGCAGAGCTCTATTTTACGAGCAGCGAGTTCATGTAAAATGCACTTGCGTTTCGGAAATCTCTAAATTTTAATTCAATCTTTGATGGTAATGTTTACAAAATAAACTATAGATATATACCATTCTTCCTATATGACTTTAAGCCAAGCTTTTACACTTAATTTGATTTAAATAAACGATTTAAAACCAAATAAAAACGAAAAAATAAGCATAAGTTTTACTCAAATTTTTCTACAGAAGAAATCGGAACAAATTATTGAGCAACCTAAATTTGTCAGTATTTTTATTAGAAGTTTGTAAAGAAAAAACTTCAAAATGTTAATTTGTCTTTCCATAATTCGAAATTTCGTGACGTGCTGTAAAGAAATATTGACGAATATCATGTTTTTTGATATTTGGGACAAAAATACGTTTTTTGAAATTTTTAAGGAGCCAGTTCTGTGAAGCTAATAAAAACAGTAATGAAATGAATTTTGCGACCACAGTTCGAAAATTTCCGAGAGCTTATTTTACAATCTGAGCCATCAGTCATACAATAACAAAGAGCGCATATGAGTACCTATAGTTTTTTTTATACCATGATTGAGTTTTAACACGCAATCGTCAGAAGTCATATCTTACAAATAATGACGTTACACACCCCTTGAGACTAGACTGCCCTTATGTCTGGTTTGTATTACTTGTCTCATTATTTTTTTTTAAATGGATGATCGATGGAAAACGACACTCGTGATATTTTGAGCGTTTGGTCGTATGATCTTACGGTTCTTTATCACCCCAAATATTCTATTGTAAATTCACTTTTGCTGCTTCTTGAAGTTCGGTGAAATTTAATCCACCTAATGAAAAAATTTAATAAGTAGCGTCAGCTATTATAAAACGTAATCAATACTAATATGTCAAAATAAGATTAAAAAATTGTGTACAAACTACTGAACCGATTTGAAAATTATCTCACTGTTTATAAACCTACTTCTTCCCGAGTGACAGGGTATATATTGTTAGGGGAATCAAAAATGATAAAAAATAGTGAGTTTGATCAGAATTGCGAATTATATTTATTCGTGACTTCAAAATTTCAACTGGAGCGAGCAAGGGCGGATCTACATAGGAACTAATAGAGTAAAAGTCCTATTTTTGGAGTGAACTTTATTGGTAAAATTTAACTATTTTTGATTGAAATTTGAGAAATTTGTTAGGTGAATTATGACAATAATTTTTTGGGTGAAATTTAACAGTTTGTTGGGCGAATTGTAATAGTTTTTTGGGTGAATTTTGCCAAATTTTGGAGTAATTTGGGTAATTTTTTGGGGTTAATTGATAGTATTGTTTGTTAATAAGGTCATCAAATTTCAACTCTGGTTTTAATGTTATTAACAGTTAATGTTAAATCCCAGTTTAACGATTCCTAGCCTAACAAAAAATGGAGGCCCGTTGGATTTCAATGAGCCCTACGCCCCAAAAATCCTAGATCCGTTCCTGGGAGCGAGAGTGAGTTTTCGCAATAGGCATTTATTTAAACAAAGATAGCATGCCTAAGGAGTTTGTCATTCTTGGACAGCACCGGGTCTAAGACCATTATTAGAATTGTCAGCAAAATTTTAGAATATTTTATCCTTTTTTTTCAGGGAGTCTGTTGGAAGCAGAAGTCCTCCTCATGGTCCTTTAATTAATAGACATACCTGGTTAAGAACTAGCCTTAGAAGATCACCAAATAAGTAAGTATTCATTTTTGTTGATTAATTTATCAACTCTGCACTTAATGGATCTCCAGTTGAGTTTTGGACTCACGAAGTAGAAATAAAAGAGATCAAGAGTCCGAGGCTGCTGGCGTTGTTGACTCCTATATAAAAAAAGATCAGTGTATAATACTCGCCACGGTTCTAAAATACTCTGAAGTTAGTCACAAACAGCGTCGCAAATTCATATTTTAGAGCCATCCTGGTTGTTTTGTGGGAAAAGAAGACTCCCACCACCTCCCAGTTACCGGTACAGAACATGCGCTCGTCGGTGATTGATTATCGCTGGTTGTCGCTTTCCTGCTATAAAGTACAGTCCAGTACGCTATTGTTAAGTTGTTTCTTTGATTGTTGATTGCTCAAGATGCTTCATACAGTTTTGCATAGACAAGCACGAAAAATATTTTTTTGGATGACTCTATGCAAGGAATTAGACCTTTAGATTAAAGAAAAATTAAAAATAATAATATAGCGCGAGTTTGTAGTTTTTCAATCGACTGTGTCTGAGCAAGCCTCCATTTGCATCTAACTTCAGAACCTTTTAGAACCGTGGCGCGTAAACTTATTCATTTGTACCTATAACAAACACAATAGTGTAAAAAGTGCGAACACATTTTTAAACTAGAGTACGATACCAAAACACCTAATATATTTCTTGTAGAATGCGTTTCATACCATCATGATTTATTATGTAAAAAGTCGGTACTTTACCTTTTCCGATAGACAAATAGTACTTTCTATTTTAACAATCTAGTTCATTGCATTTGAAATCACCCATATTTGCCTTTATTTTTGCGTTACCAGCATTATTTAGTTACTGTCAGATACTACTTGACTGAAATGTGTTTTATGTAATGTGTGTTTCTTAGATGTTTTTGAAATTGTTTATTAGTGTATATATGTTTTTTTTATATTTCTATTTTTTTCATAGTCATCAAGATAGTCTTCCGAATCGAAGATGGGGCTCATTTAGGCAGTAAGTTTTAGTTACATTTTTTTATAACCTAGTTTAGCGGTTGTGGGTTAATTTTTATTACAAATATTTCGTTGTAGCTTTAAAAATTAGTTTAAGAATACTAACGTTCGTTAGGTTATTCACCTAGCACCGTATAGAAGTTTCAATGCTTCAACCTCTGCTTTCGGACGTCTATAATTTACTGTTTCAATGGTTCGATCATGAGAAAGCATGCTATTAGATAAAACACTGTCTAAATCCATGTAAGTACCCTTTCGTTGGCAGTCGATAGATAAAAATACTGTAACATCCCGCTTAACGCGAGAGATACATTCCAATCAGTTCCTGCGCTATACAAGGTCATCTTAATACGTAGATAACAGCCATAAGTGAAACAGAACTGAGAATAAGAAAAGTTTTTAGTTTTTTTCTTGTTTAATTTTGTAACATTTATTGTTAAATACTTTTTTATCACATTAATTATAGATTTATTAAATGCTAATATCGATTTTTGTTCATAAAACATTTATGAAAATCCAATAAAAGTTCGAGTAAGAAGTCATGTTTGTGATGAGAAACGTTCCTCATTTCACATATTTTGTTTGTTGTGAAGAAGTCATCTAATGTCGTTTGCCTTTTTCTGTTTCGTTCAGCAAGCTGTTGTTGATAGCAAGATATTGCATCAATGACTCTTCGTCTTGCCTTTGAACTTCTATCAACATTTCAATCATTTTGTATAAACTAATCCATAATTTACGTTATAGTGGCTAAGCTTTTTTTTGTTTTAGAAACCGCATAATACTGAAACAGCGTTAAACGAAGTAGTTTTTTCTTGGTTCATAAATATTCTCTGTCACAATAATAAGTCAACGTTCTTAACAATGTATTTTTTTATTCACATCAAATAATCAAATGAATCAACAGTTTGCATTACTGCTGGCGTGATCAGCGTAAACACGCAAAAAAATCTAGTTATTTTATATCAAGCATTTGTTATATATTTATATTTTACAACCTGTTACACTTTTTAAGGCTGTCGGAACGCTCTGAATTTAAGCCACACTACGAGGCTAAAAAATGCTGTTGCAAGGGTGCGGCTGTCAGTTGATTACTCTCATTTTTGGAAATATTTTGAAGATTTAAAAAACGTTCGTGATGGAACAATTTTGTGTAATAATTTCGAATAAGGTTGTAGTGTGAAATTGAAAACGTGTTTTTTTTTTGACACAATTAATGCCAACTTTTTTCTAGTAAATCGTACATAAATTACAAAAGTAGTACATTTAGAGCCCTAAATTTATCTTTTTTCCTAACAGAGAAAGAATTTTTGCAAAATGTTGACGAATAAGTCTACAATCAGCTATCAGCCAAAGCCCTATTTTTGGCTTAAATTCAGAGCGTTCCGACAGCCTTAAGGGCATAGAGTACGGTGTAGTGGTCAGCGTGCTGGTTTCTTGACCGGACTATTGTGGGTTCGAATCCCGCCTCTGCTCATGGATGTTTTGTGATGTCGATTTATTTGACCCAGCTTTGAATTAGAAAATCATTGACTGCTCAACCTATCCTGGCATCTGGAAAAATGTGTGAAAATTCGTGAAGCTTATTTCATATTTCCCGTTTTTGAACTTTGGCGCCTGAAAATTTTCCGAATTGCACTTACTTAGAGCGTTTAAACTGCAACTTATGACCTAACTGTAGTGGTTAAGCAATATTGACGTCCAAAAATTCAACTTCTTTATTTTACATTTAATATAAAAGACCACCCTTCTGTTTCTGACTCCAGGAAGAAAATCTAAAAAATCTGGTTCCGTCAGGTTCTGTCTTGTGACCTATCTGATAAGGACACAAAATTTCAAATTCCTAACTTAACGGGGGCCTTTTTTCGAAAAACTACTCGATTTCTGTCCCCAAGGAGTAAAGCGAAAATCTGGCTTTAAGTTCCCTATAAGTTTAGGTACAAAATTTCAGCTTTCAAGGATTAACAGGAAGCTTCATATATTATGTTATCCGGGGATAAAGTCTAAAAAAACCCGGGTCGCAGTGCCAAAACCCTGCCGACAATATAGTGTATTTGCTTATGCAGGCAGTGTGGCTTTATTATGCGAACTTAAATTGGTTTTTGGGAAAAATAAAAAATTTTACTCCTTAATACACCCCTTAAATAACATTTTTTTTTCTTAATTGCAATATTATTATCAATCGCACCTCTATACCAAGTTATATACACCTTTCAGTAAATAATTCACTATCTGCAAACTAGTCTTTCTTAAAATTTTTAAATCCGGTCCTGTAAGGTCGATTTTATTAAAATTTTAGGGACACATTTTAATTACTGCCAGAGGGTGAAATTTCAATTTTGAAACGATTCGGAGAATTTTTTCGGTATTTTAGGGCCCAAAAACATTTTTCAACCCCTAAAAACTACCCTTAAGATGGCCCGATTAGGCCCATTTTAAATAGGCTTCTTGCGGTGATGGATTTCAACACGTGGGCCAAATTTAGTTGAAATCAATTAACTCTTTCGAAAGTTATTGCCCGCACACATATATATATATACGTATATATATACGTATATATATACGTATATATATATATATATATATATATATATTATATATATATATATATATATATATATATATATATATATATATATATATATATATATATAAATATATATATATAAACATTTTTAAAAATGGTGCCAAAGTGTTTAGGACGTTATGAAACGTCGAGAAATTTTGGTCCGACCCCTAGGTCCCGCCATCCGACCGACGCCAATAGTGTATGTTGCCTTATGGCAAATACACTAAAAACGATTCCATAAAGTTCTGCCCCGTGTCCTATAAGTGGACAAAGTTTCAACACAGGAACCTTCATATGTTTTTTTTTTTTCGAAAAACTATATTTCTATCCCTTAGAAGAAAATTTAAAATTTGGCTCGGTTCGACTCTATAAGTATGCAAAGTGTATGCTTCCTGGAGTCCTTCTGGACGGCCTTGAAAGACAGACAGACATACATCAAGAAATTGCATATGTAGATTGCAGTATATTATAACCGAATTGTTTACTTACATAATTATTCCTCTGCCCCTTCAGAACAAAATTTTCCGTACGCACTTGCGTCTCATTAAGGTCAATTAACTATTTTTTTTGTGATCTGGGCGGCAGGTATGACACCCTCTTAAAAATATGTGTTACTAAAGAATAATTTATGATTTATCTTAATATATGTACCTGCATGTTAAAAAGATGATTCATATCACAAACATGCATTGACCTCTCTGCGTTTATAATTTAACAATGGCTTGAAGAATGCATCTAGAAATGTACGGTTACCTAAAAGATTTAACAGTAGGTAACGTAGAATGCATTTTTCGATAGTCATAATAATATTATAATCTCACCGTACCGTACCAAAATTTACTGGACAACCCTACTGAAATTTGATGCGTGATTTTGATATATTAGATGGGGAACATCAAATCGGTGGCATGACTACTTCGAATTTTTTTTAAATTATTAAAATTATACTTCTTTTGGCGCATTAAGGGTTAAAATAAAAAAATGATTTGTCGGGAAAAAGGACTTTTTAAGTAAACACTTATTTGTTATTTATAGCGACGTTTCGTCCCTTGCTTGGGACTTTTTCAAGCTTTATAACTATTAAATGTTTTGATCAAGTAGATATAAAAGTTAAAATACACATGTAAATATAAATTTTAGTTAAACAATTGTTCATTAAAAAGTTTGTAATAATTTCGTTTTTAATGAACAATATTTAACTAAAATTTATATTTACATGTGTATTTTAACTTTTATATCTACTTGATCAAAACATTTAATATATTAATGTTATCATCCATAATTTTTTAAATTTTGTCCAATTTCCTGCTAATTTTAAACTTTTTTAATATATTTTTTTATAATTTTAAAATGTATAGTTTCAAAGATATTAAAGAAAATATACAAAATTTGAGCACTCCCTTCCTCTTATCACCAGAACTACTGAGCTTTTTTTGTATTAATTTATACATTTTGAAAACATTCTTAAAAGAAATATAGTCGGGTCAAAATAAGAACATCATCATTCTCTTAGATATTATAAAATCGAGATTATATACTTTCAAATCCAATAAATAATGTTTGATCCGTTATTTGTGCTGGAATTCGTGACATGAATTCTAAAATATATTTTACCTCTATAATAACACAGAATTATTTTATGTATAAATATTAATTTACCATTTATTTTAAGCAGCATTCTTGTTTGACCTTGAATTTGATAAAACGCAAAAATATCATCACAGTATACAAGCACTTCTGATGATTTAGAACGACGTAAAAATAAATAGGTTTCTGCTTTTTTTCGGCTGTAGAAAATCTGAAGAAATTCTTATCTTTTTCACTATTTTTTCCGCAGTTAAGTAACATTTAGATTATATTTTTGTCATACAATACAAATACTTTTTTCTGCAAGAGTAGTTTCGTCATTCAAGTTACTTATATAAAAATACAAAATGAACAACAATTCAACAACAATGTCAGTAAAAATTCACGTTCGCGAGGTCATCTGTTCAAAACGATCTGCATTATGATGTCATCTTTTTACTTTGAATCATGTATATAAAAATATTTAATCATATAGCTGACGAATTCGTAGAAAATTACCATACGTGCCACATTTTATTAATGTTGACCTGCTGTACTTAATCGTATACCTAACAATGTCTGCCTGTAGAATTTACTCCCATTTAGTGCTTTTCATTTATTTTTTTATCTGCAGAAAGAGAGTAGATTATAGACGCTCAACGCTAAGATCATCAACGACTATGATTTTATCTGTAATCGGAAGCGTTAGTGATGAAGAAAGTATTCTAAGAATGTTAGGTTAAGTCTATCATTTCAAATATTTTGACTGCAGAAACTGAATTTTAAAGTCGTTATTTAATTCGATAACCCACATACTTATGTACGAATATAGATTTAAAAAATCGAAAATGGTGTCCGTTTACACGTGTGTGTTCGAAATTACACAAAACTAAAATGGCCGTTCTTGAGCAGCTGATACTCTTGATACAAGTGGGGTTATGTTCCATAACATGACGGCAAATAATATATCAAGATGTACACAAAACTAAAATGGCCGTACTTGAACAGCTGATACTTATGATAAAAGTGAGGTTATGTTCAATACATGATGACAAATATATGTGCAAATATTGTATCGCGACGATTACACATCTCGTGCAATATGAAAGAGACGACTATATACGGTTAAGAACTTTAAACTTCGTGCTCTGTGATGAATATTATGCAGTTTTTTAGTGGGCGCAGTACGCATAAAAGTCTTTGTTAGTAAGGTGTAATCCGGACACACCTTGGCCAGATGACCTATGGAATTTACATACACGATATCTGTAAACTTAGTCACGTATTGTTTAAACTGTATATCGACCGTTTTTTAAAGCTTGACCCGTAGGATATAAAGGTTAAGGTGATTGATCCCTCAGATTGTGAAATATGCTCTCGGGAAATTTCGAACTGTCGTCGCAAAATTCATTTTGTTACTGTTTTTATTAGCACTGAGCGTCACAAAATTTGGCTTGCTGCTTCAAAATTTCAAAAAACGTATACTTTTGCCATAAAAATTGAATAAAAATACGTGATATTCATCAATATTGCTTTACAGCACGTCACGAGATTTCAAATTACGCGAAGGCAAATTTTGAAGTTTTACAAACTTATGTTAAAAATAACGATAAATTTAACTTCGGTTCGAAGCCCACCTCCGCTTATGAATGATGCCATTTAATTTAATTTGACACTTATGACGTTAATTGTCAGGCGTCTATAATTTAAAATAAAATGAGTTCACCGCACGGAGGAGTGTGTATTTTTGTGTTCACTCTGTATAATTGAAGAGATTATTGGTTGTACAGCTGAGTAGGTGAAACATAACCTCGATTTCCATAATCAATTATTCGTTGCTTTTTTTTTAGTGTATTTGCCATATGGCAACATACACTATTGGCATCGGTCGGATGGCGGGACCTAGGGGTCGGACCAAAATTTCTCGACGTTTCATAACCTCCTAAACACTTTGGCACCATTTTTGAAAATGTTTATATATATATGTATATATATATATATATATATATATATTTATATATATATATATGTGTACGGGCAATAACTTTCGAAAGACTTAATTGATTTTAGCGAAATTTGGTCCACGTATTGAAATCCATCATCGCCAGAAGCCTATTTAAAATGGGCGTAATCGGGTCATTTTAAGGGTAGTTTTTAGGGGTTGAAAAATGTTTTTGGGCCCCAAAATACCGAAAAAATTCTCAGAATCGTTTCAAAATTGACATTTAACCCGTGAGTAGCAATTAAAAAGTGTCCCTAAAATTTGAATAAAATCGGCCCAGCAGGACCGGACTTACAAATTTTTTGAAAACACTAATTTTTAGAAAGTGACTTATTTATTCAAGGGTGTATTTAATTCGGTGTAGACGTTAGATTGATAATAATATTGCAGTTAAGAAAAAAATGTTATTTTAAGGGGTGTATTAAGGAGTCAAATTTCTTATTTTGCCCAAAAACCAACTCAAGTTTGCATAATAAAGCCACACTGCCTGTATAAGCAAATACACTATATTGTCGGCAGGGTTTTGGCACTGCGACCCGGGTTTTTTATAAATTTATGACTCATAAAACAGTAAAGTAAGCTACAAGCATGCAGTCTTATATTAATGCAAAAAATTAAATAAACAAAACAGTTATACAGCGAAATGTTCCTACTATTGTAATATTCGAAAGTAACTATTTTTTTTACTGATTAATGATAAATCAATAAAAAAATTCCAGTCATTTGGACGACAGAACCTTTCCAACTTTAAAAATATTGATATCTTACATAAAAAATAAAATAAAATTTCTGTTAACGCGCGCGGTGACGCGGGTAACGGCTAGTAACAAATTTGATATTTGCTGTTCGTTTGCATGGTTATACAATATGGTTTCACATGTAAAAATTAACCAAAGCATGCTTGTCAGCTGCCTAGTTTATTTTTGGCAGAACTTTAGAGCAAGAGGTCAGCTGATTTTTTTTATTTTCAAAATATTTCCGAAACTAAAAACATTTTTTTTTTAACTTTTATGGGACAAATAAGTAGAATAACAAACCGCTATGAAGAGTGTGTGCGCCATTATAATTTATTATAAATCAACGCTATAGCATATACTCGTATCTCTTCTGCGCATGCGTCGATTATCCCCAAAAACAGGAGGGCTCTTCATATTTGCATATTAAACATCCTCACAAAATTTGGTTTCAATCCGTTCAGCCGGTATCCTGTTCTCAAACAGACGCACAGACTTTTTCAAAAAATGTTTTTTTGGGTTCGGGGGTCCTTAACATTTTGGAATGCTAAAAGAAAATATACAGGCTGTGCTTTTTCTGAAGATTCAAAGAAAATCATGGCAAAGGAAAGTCCAAAGTGCTCAGGAAAAGTCGGGGATTTCAGGGAGTAATTTAGAAAATTGTTTAATTCAGGTTTGTTACGATCAAACATGGCTTTATTTTTAACCGACTTCAAAAAAAAGAGGCTACATAGTTCGACGAGTATTTTAATTATTTTTATTTTCCATGATAGCCAGTTGTGAAATTTGAATTTTTTTTCATAATTAGATTGTACGAAAGCCTAGAGAACTAGTTTAGATTTGCTCGAAAAAACAAACCTTTAAACCTTGGGCACGTATTACATAACAGTTTCAGTAAAATTAAATCATTTTTTTCAACTATTTTGTATTTCGTTTGTCTTTACAAGGTTGAACTGATAAATAATTTGTGAATTTGATATTAAACATTTGTGTATTGATTGTGGATATTCGTTTGTTTTTTAAAACTAGTACATTTATTTCTCTAAATAATTTCGTGAATATTGCTCTTCGCTTTGAACAGATAATTTTGTCGTTTTGTAAAATCTAAACAATCTTGTCTATATTGCTTTGGTTTTGAAACCTAAACAGTTAATTTGTTGTTTTATAAAGTCTAAAAAAACTGTAGAAATTGCATCAGTTTTTTAACACTATTCACAATATGTATCTCATTCCAAATCTTTACAATTTAACTTTTTATATTTTCTACAGTTTTTGTTGTAAATTTTTTCTTCTGTTGTATAAATGTCAGCAATGTGTTCTTAACCTAACTAATTGTAACACAGACGCTAACAAAGCGCTTACAATATATAAAAGTAATATTTTAATATTGCCTAATAAACGTAAAATTCGTATCCGCCGGGCAAATAAAAATTTCACTTATATCAGGTAAGAAATTATATGCATTAAAAATTTATTATTTCCGTTAAAAACAAATGAGTGTTATTGGTTCACTTTTATTTTAAACCGCGAAAGTTAAATTTTACACAGCGTGCACGTAAAGGCTTGTGCTATCGAATTTAACTCTTTTCTGAAATTTTAGGAGAATTTCCCAGTACATTGGGAAGTTATTGTAATGGGTCCGAAAATCTAAATGAAAATTTTAACAAAATTAACAAATTTTTATGTCTCTGTGCCAATCGATCAGTATTAAGACCTGAAAGAAATTTTTACAAATTCGGTTTAGTTGTACTTTTTGTTTAAAAAAAAACACTTCAAAAAGTGGATTTTACACAAGACCTCGCGAATAAAAAATGATATCGATTTTGTTAGAGTGCCAATCGAAGTTTATTAATGTCGGTATGATCCAAAAGAAGTTTTATCAAAATCGATCCAAAAGTGTATTTTGGGATTTTTTGAAAAATATTTTTCGGATCTAATTTGTTAAATATCTATATACTAGTGGGTTAAGCCTGTCTCCGTCAGGCGCCATTGAAGTTCAAATATTCAAAATGGCATTTTTTTTACATATATTTTAGAAGATCCCCTTAAGTTATGTCCCATTGACCTACGAAGTCTAAATGTATGGGTCAAAGGCCCAATCTGTAAAAACAAATTTTGAATATCCCTTTGTTAGGTTATAGAAGAAATATAATATGTAGATTCCAAATTTCATGTTTCATAGTTTCAGCAACAGCAACTTTCTCAAACCTGAACTGTGAACTGTGAATATGTTAACAACATATTGGACCATAATTTTTTCTGACAACACTGTGACTTCTGAACATATTTTAGACGGCAAAATGCGGTTTTCATATTTTGAATACAGAAGTATGACGTTTGCACTAAATTGTAATATTTACAGTTTCAATGTTTCCTTTAATTTACATTTTTTACTATTATAAGACGAAAAATAATCTGTAAACTAATAACTCATTGCGCACACAATTATTCTACACGTTTTTCGACTTAACTCAATTAAAAAATTTGTAATTATTTGCAAACTTATTTGACATTTGATATCGGAATGTTTCTGAGTTTGTTATTGGTAACCAAGGCAACCAAATATCCATCCATGGCCTATTGTGTTCTATGAAGTTTTTTTCTAAAAAACCCCCTATTTTGACCCCCGGGGAGAAAATCAAAAATCCGGCTACGTAAGGATCTGTCCCGTGTTTCGTACTATAAGTGTGCCAAATTTCAACTTCCTAAGTCTGCTGGGGCCTTCTGGAGGGTCTGGAAAGACAGACAGACATCCGGACACACAATTGGAAATTATATATGTAGATTTCAAAAATATACCGTTGAACCTTTGAACTTCTATCAACATTTGAATCATTTCGTATAAACTGATCCATAATTTACGTTTAGAAATCGCGTAATACTGTAACAGCGTTAAGCGAGGTCTTACTGTAGATAGATTTACGCCAGCTATTCGTGACGCACGTATTTTATCTTCCCGATAATGTCTTCCGATTCTTCGTTACTAAGCACCTATCGTTAGAAAGAATCGCGAGCTGCGATTAATTAAAAATGTTATATTAGGTTTAAACTCGCGTTACACACCGTAACGCATGTTTCGTCTTCCGGTTTTTCCCACCACGTTCCGGTTATGATGATGCCTGTTGTTGTAAGAGTCAATTGTTTCAGTAACAGTTGACTGTCTGCATTGTGACGATCGTGTTTTGTTAAATAGTGGTAGTGGAAAGCGACACCAGTTGAAATCGTATACTTTTTTGTCTGCAATGGCTTTGATTAAACGCAGTGATTTTTTTCATATTTTATTTTTACTTTTTTCTTGTTTGTTTAAAGCTATTCTAGTTTATGTGTGTGTTTCGTTCATTTATCATTTGTACATTAGTGCGAATTAAGTTCAGTGGTATTCAAAATGTCTTCAGTGTGACTTTTTTTCGCTCAAAATATTTCATAGTTTTTTTTTCTTTGGACCGATACATTTTATATAGGAAATGTATATGCAGTATAAAACGAAATTTCTGGATACGAGGTCAGTGAAACCACCATTTTTAATTTTTAACCGAGTTAAAAAAAAAGATATTATTTAATTATAACTTTTTTGCGTGTTTTCTGCGATAGCTCCGCCAGTCGTGAAACGATTTTAAAAATTTCGACGTCATTTTGTTCAGAATATTGTCGAATTGGTATTATATAGTTTTTATCAAAATCGGTTCATCCGTTTTAAATCTTTTTATATGTATGCCGCCTCATCAGCAGTTTTTTTTGAACCGATTTTTTTACCGACTACGGACTTTACTAGGTTCCGAACATCAGCGCGCTAGTAGTATCCAAAAAATGAACTATCTTGTGCACTGGTTTTTTTACAAGAAAAATCATGGAAAAGCCTATGTCGTCCTCCTCTTTATTCCGCTTCGTAACTAGAACTTAACTCTATAAAGTTACAAGGTCACGTTTCCACCGATTCAAATATATTTTCTTAACTTTCCATTGCTATTTAAGCTATAGATCACTTAAGGTAGTTGTCGTGGTTAAGGCACACCGTCAGAAAATTCTTATTTTTTGTATACTTATTAAGGACATGACAATACAATTACTCTGAAAATTTGAAGTCGATCGACCGTATATAATCCGAGATAAATTCAATTAAAAATTGGATAATTAACATTGATTGTATACGATCTCTGTAGCTCTGAACCAGTTTCTTATTTATAAAAAAAGAACTAACTGTCAGAAACTTTCCAAAAACTGACACTCTTTCAATGCATTTGTTAATAAGAAAAAATTTTTGACCATCTAATTATTTATAAATAACGGTTTAAAGTTCAACAATTTATAGAAAAGTATACATGCATATGAATACTGTATGGGTTACGTTTCCACGGGTACAGTCTTGCGTACAAATTATGGATCACTTAGCTACAAAGCTAGTATACTTTTGTGGCGCGTATAATCTATAACTTTTTGACAATATTGTACCACGACTACCTTAACACAAATTTTACGTCGATAACAACCTGGCTTAGTTTATAGTGATGTTTATGTAATTTGTTGTTTGCGACGTTATTAGAAGATGCCTCCAGATATTATATAACCGACCGTGCTTTCTCTTTGCATTGCAGTGAAAAATTAACAGATGAACCGGTGACTAGTTTTCGATAATCTTGTTTTACCAATAACTAGCCGCTATTCGCGGCTCCACACGCGATTAAGATAAACAATGTTTTATAGCTCGCTCGAGAACAATCACAGTAGTGAAGCCTTCGGCTCCATCATTTTACCATCTTGTCTTGCGAGGCGACGCCCCGTTTGATAATAACGACAGTTTTTTACGTTGCAAAATTGGTCTCCACGAAAAGCGCCTTTATTTTAACACGATAATATATAAAATAATAGTTACTTCTTACCACAACAACTGTTGTGGTAAGAAGTAACTATTCCTTTATTTTATTGTTCCAACCACAGTGCTCTTAATAATAATAATACTAATAATAATAAGTTTATTTAGAAATACATATAAAGATGTATAAATAGCGTCAGTATTCTATATTTAAAAGAACTCTTTCATGAAGTAAAATGTTTTATTAATTAAAAAATATTCTTAATTGAATTTTAAATATCAGATCGTTTTGAATTTTTATTTCATCTGGGATATTATTATGTATCCGTATCATAGCGTTACGGGCCCCCTTAAATGTTACAGAAAGATGTGATATATTAATGTTTATACGATAATATATAGCCTATGTTCATCCTGAAGTTCCATTCTAAATATTGATAAAATATTTTTTGAAATCGGTTGAGCAGTTTCCGATATTACCTCCTACATTCGAGCTTATAGACTTCACCTCCTTATAATATTAGTATAGATTCTAAATAATATACCAAATAATTAGACATACACCGTTTTGTCTTGCAACAATTGCTTTTTTCTTGTACGTTTCGCTTTATAAACAAAATAAAGAAGTGACATACTTTCTGAAGTCACTTTCAATTCATTAATAATAAGAGCGGAAATTTGTTTAATAATTGATGATAATAATAATCGCCGGTAAAAACAATACAAGAAGCAGCTGTTGAAAATTGAATTCATCAAATTTTAATCAGAGCGGAGACCGCAAGGATCTCATTGTTTATAGGCTCTTTCTGTAGAAACCCCAGATTCCAGGTGAAAACATTTTATTTTTAGGGTTCCGTACCTCAAAAGGAAAAAAACGGAACCCTTATAGGATCACTCGCGTTTCTGTCCGTCCTACTGTCAAAGCCAATTTGCGCCGGACTACTGGACCGATTGAGTTGAAATTTGGTGAAGTTTTGTAAGTTGTACCGTGTGATATATAGATTTAAAGGGCTTGTAGTAAGGGTCTCAAATATATTTTTTTATAATTTTAAAATAGTTTTAAAATTATTTAAAAAAATAGATGAAAATTGACAATTCCGCTATTATTTCTGAAACTACTAAGCCTAAAATTTTGAAAAAAACAGGGAATGTTTACAGAAAAACCTCAACGAAAATCTTAAGTCTTAAATAAAATAAAATAGTTTGAACATCAACCGTAAAAATATTTTTTAAAAACGGAATTATTACAAACATTTTAATGAACAATTGTTTAGGGGACAGTTATGGTCTAGTGGTTAGCGTACTGGCTTCTCGACCTAACTGTCGTGGGTTCGAATCCCACCTCTGCTCATGGATATTTTGTGATGTCGATTTATTTGATATATTTTCACACTTAATGTTGCTGGCTAAAATGCCTCACGGCGGAAGCCAATTCCCCAAGTGATATTCTTTTGTATATGTGCTATGCTATATATATGTGGACATATACAATTGGATATACCTTTTTTTAAAAAAAAAAAAAACAATTGTTTAACTCAAATTTATATTTACATGTGTATTTTAACTTTTATATCTACTTGATCAAAACATTTAATAGTTATAAAGCTTGAAAAAGTCCCAAGCAAGGGACGAAACGTCGCTATAAATAACAAATAATTGTTTACTTAAAAAGTCCTTTTTCCCGACAAATCATTTTTATATTAATTACCAAGGACAAAAAAGAAAAAAAGTCAACTTAAATCTTAAAGTACTCACGGAAAACGGAATGGTACGAAACCCTCTTCTCGCGAGTTCGACTCGCTTTTGACCATTGTTTTTTTGGGATACCGATCCCTGAAATTCGACATTAACGCGAGCGACGCCGCAGAAAAATTCTATAGCAAGTCGAAGTGAGAATTGCTGTCGTCGACTTTTTACTGCTAATTATGCGTTTGGGTTCGTTAATTCAGTCGTCGAAGTATGGAATAATAGTTGATTATTTTCAAAACACACTTTCTGCAATATAATTTCATATATATTTTTTTTATAATTAGTTACATTCATAGATTTATTACGGTGTAGTAAAGTAGAACAAAATTGATCGCACTATACTAATTTTATAGTGAATTACTATTTGTTTGTCAGTTGTATTTTTTTTATAACTGTCTTGTTAGAAATTACATTTGTTCAAAAGTGAGCTGTCAAAAGTTTTGGAAATAGACAGTGAACGCAATTATTTTATAGGAGCTACGTGCAAAAATACCGCATAAATCTCGAGCGAAATGGTACTATGACTGTTAAAACTCAGTGAAACTCGTTTTAACATAATGTCACAACTCATAATTACACAACTTCGATATTTTGATTGTTTCTTTTTTGTTTCAGTCCTGGCAAACGACAATTAGGATCCAATGCTTTAGCTAGGTAAGTCGCCATTTTCTAAATATAATTTTTTAACTTGTTTTTCAACATAACGTCACAAAAGTTTACCAACAGAAAATTAAAATTTTGGGAATTTTCTGTGATATTTTTCTGCAATCAAAAAATACCAAAATTAAAGACCGAAAAAGTTGGTTCAAGTTATATGCGCCGCTCAAAATTATCAGATTCGGATACGTCGAACGTAGTAGTAGGGTATATAACCGACTAATTAGCCGGTTAAATATCCAAATTGTAACATTAAATTCACATCATGCATAGGAGTTAAAATTTCATCTTTGATTCACCCAAAAAAAATTCTATACTGTGAAGGTTAATGTCTTTGCGTTATATAAGCAAAAAGTTAGCTCTCGCATAATGTGAATTTAGTCTTAAAATTGACTGTTGAGATATGGTATCGTAGAGTAATTGGTAACTCATACCGCCGCGATAGTGAAAAGATTCGATTTTAAATCCCGACGGTAACAGTTGTTTGATAATAAAATTTTTCTAATGTATTGTAACAATGAGTGTTGCCATAACAATTGTAGCAAACTACAGCGATCCTACTGTTCATAATAATTACGTTGATTTATGTAGGCGAAACCCTCGTTCGTGGATAATTCAGTGTCATAAATTCATCAATATTAGAAAGTATTGTGCATAATAAACGAGACTTGTTACCGGAAATATTTTCAAATGAGCAAGAGTGACCGCTCCTAAATTATATATATTTGTTTGCATATTGCATTGTGAGTAATTATTTTTACGTAACCGGGGGAACTGACTTTTATTTCATCAAATAAACATACAGTAGATGCGACTATTGCTTATGCAAATGCTAGAACGGCTCTCTAGAATACTTTGGAGAAGCTGCTATTAAGGTAGTTGTCTTAGTTAAGGCACACCGTCAAAAAATTCTTAATCTTTGTATACTTATTAAGGACATGATAATACAATTACCCTGAAAATTTGAAGTCGATCGACCGTATACAATCCGAGATAAATTCAATTAAAAATTGGATAATTAACATTGATTGTATACGAAGTGTGGTAGATGGAAAATAGTAATGGTGCGAATGGCGTCTGTTATGACATAAAGTCGAGAAACGAACGTTAAACGCATTATTTTTATATTATTATTATTATTATTTTTTATACTTAGTAGAAAAAATTTGAAAAATAATTATGGTAACATTTGACAAGGTTATATTCTTATGAGATATCATTAAAGTAATAAAATGAACGTTCGCAAACAATTGTTATATTTATTATTTTCAGACACATCATTAGTGCATTATAAAGCAAATATGTTTTTCCCATGTTAATGCCAACAATATAATAAAACTTAATTAAGTATAGCTCTTTGTTTTTTGATAACATAAAACTAACATTTTCAACTATAAAAAAATAATTATATTACGAATCATTTAAAAAGCAAATAAGTGCAGATCCACACTTAAACTTTTTTCAGTTCATTCGATAATGTTAATTAGGGAGCGCATGTATTCAAGAATTCTAGTAGGTTCATCAAGAACTCGGACGTTCATGATCTAAATACTCGATCTAAGTGTGAGCTTAGAGGCCTTTCAAGCATTTGAATATCTCAAAAAAATCCCCAAATTGTCTGGGTATTACTATTTTTAACAAGCTCAAAATATTAAAAATTGTGGCGAATTATCAAAATTTGAAAAATACTTGAAAGAATTTTTGATAGCAAGTGCTTTTTGTAATTTAGGCGAATTTCTGTTGGGTCATGAACGACTGTGTTCTTGATGAACCTACTAATGTCCTTGATGGACTCTGAATTGACAATTTGTATCCACTATGGCACCACAAATAAACTATTATTATTATTATTATTCATAAACCACGTAGCTCGGTCACCAGGAGGGGGAGGGGGTCGAAGATAACGCTGAGCTACTAAGGGAAGGGGTGATTAGGACCCTAATTTATGGTTGTATACTTTTCAACAACATAAAAATAACGTTTTAAGCAATAAAAATCATATTATGATAAATTAATTATGAAGTAGATATCTACTATTTCCTTATCCACACGTAGACTTATTTCTGTTCAGTGTGTTCAATAATTCCGCTTTTCCACCGGTACTTAAGGTAGTTGTCGTGGTACAATATTGTCAAAAAGTTATAGATTATACGCGCCACAAAAGTATACTAGCTTGTAGCTAAGTGATCGATAATTTGTATGCAAGACTGTACCCGTGGAAACGTAACCCATACAGTATTCATATGCATGTATACTTTTCTATAAATTGTTGAACTTTAAACCGTTATTTATAAATAATTAGACGGTCAAAAATTTTTTCTTATTTTTTTTTAAACTCATAACAAATGCATTGAAAGACTGTCAGTTTTTGGAAAGTTTCTGACAGTTAGTTCTTTTTTTATAAATAAGAAACTGGTTCAGAAGTACAGAGATCGTATACAATCAATGTTAATTATCCAATTTTTAATTGAATTTATCTCGGATTATATACGGTCGATCGATTTCAAATTTTCAGGGCAATTGTATTATCATGTCATTAATAAGTATACAAAAATTAAGAATTTTCTGACGACAACTACCTTAATACTCGACTTTGACTTTACCATCGTCTAAATAAAATGGCTTGTTGTTAACAATGACCAGCATTGCAATTAAGGTCTTGTACTCGGGTTCCATAGCAGAACGTAGGAGAACGCAGTCAGCGATGCAAATATTATTGTTTTGTTTTTAGGGTTCCCTACCCAAACGGTACCAACAGACACCTTATTCGCACGTGGTCAGTTTTTTTTGTTTTTTGTTTAACATATCAAGCAGATAATTTTTGAAAGCGCGAAATCAAATTTTGCCTGGGCGTCGATGATTCTAACTACAGTACTAGTATATGATTGCGAGTATCGATTTCTCCGGTGAGAGAAGTTATGACGTCGAGTTGCAATTGCGTCGCTGTCTCATTTTTATGACCAATTTATGAAATGCATTTTAGTAACTATATTGATTTCATTCATTATGAATTTATGCGAACATAAATCTTTATTAATTACGCTATAAAAAACACAACCTACTTTTTAATTTAATTATAACATTTTTATATACTTATATTTGCATTCTTTTATAATATAATTATGAATATGGAAATGTAAAAACATTTTCACATTATTAAATTCACAGTTGATTATTATAATTCCTTTTTAATAATTAATAGAATAACCATTGATGTACAGCTTACTTTATTATTTCTTATTTGCTACTTTTACTCAGTGCTAAGGCATTACAGAAAACAGCACTCGCCAATGATGTGGAACACATTTCACACTGTATTTATAAAAGCACGGTTCTTCCCTTTTTTCTCTCATGCGTCAACTGTAGACCGCACCAAAGAATCGTGGTAGATTGAATACTTTAAATATCGCGCATTTCCGCCAAAAATTACTGACCATATCGAGAGCTTAAGATGTTTACCCTGAATAAAAAAATCCTGCCCGTTACAAATATGTTAACGTAACGCAAAGACACACA
The DNA here is from genome assembly GCA_034508555.1 of Venustoraphidia nigricollis. Classification (NCBI taxonomy): domain Eukaryota; kingdom Metazoa; phylum Arthropoda; class Insecta; order Raphidioptera; family Raphidiidae; genus Venustoraphidia; species Venustoraphidia nigricollis. Next base: position 4,155,665 of record JAVRKA010000021.1, on the reverse strand, counting down.
CGAATAACGCAACATTGTTGTGAATTAACAGTAATGTAAAGGCACTGTTACATCGCGAGTTATGGTAACGTGATGCAACGTAAATGTTAACAATGTAACGTGTCGAAAATGTAGTTGTAACCGTATGGTTTCCCATCATTGATGTGTTTTTGTTACAGTCAATTGTATCGTAGTTCCAGCTTCAACTCCTCGGGTCGGAGTTCAACCTGTGATACCGCTGATGACATGTATTCGGATGTTTCGCTCGAAGAGGACGTTCTAGATCTCAACCATAAGGTTTGTTTTCTGAACTAATTTTTTGAACGTAATTTTAAGAAGATTCGGGCATAACTAATAAGTCAAAGTAATGTTTGGATTTTTCTTCTAAGAGCCATAGACAATCATTATTTTAATTTATAATAATATAACACATTTATAAATTGATAATTTAGTAAAAGAAAGTTATTTTTGAGGTTATGTCGTCAAACCTTCAGTAATATACAGATTGTATCAACTCAAAGCTGTCCATAGGGCACTCTGTGTGTAAGACAGAGCACCATACACAAACGACAAGCAAGAGTGAGATAAATGATCGCTAATAGGTAGTAATTACTATGGTTACTGTAAAATAAATTTAAATAAACGTCTTTGTTTTCTAAGTAAAAATAGCCATTTTATCAATTAATGACAGTCTGTAGTCACTACCGAAATTATTGATAAAATGGCTATTTATACTATTCACGAAAAAATCCAAATATATTTGGATTTTTTATTTGGATTTTATTTTTGGATTTTTTGGATATATTTTGGATTTTTTCGTGAATAGTATAAATAGCCATTTTATCAATAATTTCGGTAGTGACTACAGACTGTCATTAATTGATAAAATGGCTATTTTTACTTAGAAAACAAAGACGTTTATTTAAATTTATTTTACAGTAGCCATAGTAATTACTACCTATTAGCGATCATTTATCTCACTCTTGCTTGTCGTTTGTGTATGGTGCTCTGTCTTACACACAGAGTGCCCTATGGACAGCTTTGAGTTGATACAATCTGTATATCACTGTCGATAAACGAGATTAAAAACAAAAGTTTAACTTCAATTATTTAAATAATTATAACGGTAACGGTATATTGTTAAAATGTTATAATATTTTACAACTATTCAAGTTTATTACATGCGGTTTCTTAATCCTTAAAATTGGAAAGCTTATATTTAAAATAAATAAAAAGACCTGACGGAAGCTTGTCAGCCATAAGAGTCTAAGTACTTATAAAAACTTTAAAAATGTCATTTCTGAAACTATTTTTCTAAGAAACTAAACGCTGGACCGCTTTCAAATTTTGAGAATATGCCACTAAAGTATCCATCTATGTGAATACTAAGTTGGATGTACGGAACCCTAAAAATGAACGTACAGTAAGACCTCGCTTAACGCTGTTTCAGTATTACACTATTTCTAAAAAAAAAAAGTTTAGCCACTATAACGCAAATTATGAATCAGTTTGTACAAAATGATTCAAATGTTGATAGAAGTTCAAAGGCAAGACGAAGTGTCATTGATGCAATATCTTGCTATCGACAACAGCTTGCTGAACGAAACAGAAAAAGGCAAACGACATTAGATGACTTCTTCACAAAAAACAAAATATGTCAAACGAGGAACCTTTCTCATCACAAACATAACTTCTTACTCGAACTTTGATTTTCATAAATGTTTTATGAACAAAAAGCGATATTAGCTATAAATAAATCTATAATTAATGTGATGAAAAAGTATTTAACAATAAATGTTACAAAATTAAACAAAAAAAAAGCTAACAACTTTTCTTATTCTCGGTTCTGTTTCACTTGTGCCTATTATCTACCGTGTATTAAGACCACCTCGTTTAGTGCTGTTTTGTATAGTGCAGGAACTTATTGGAACGTATGTCCCGCGTTAAGCGGGGTCTTACTGTATTTGGAAAAACATAACTCGAAGGTTAACTGCAAGAACATGACCTTGATTGTTAATCCCATGCAATCACGATGAGTTCGTGATCAAAACATTGTTAGTTGAGCGATGCAAGAAACATCATTCTGAACAACGCTTTAGAAATTACGAGTCATCTGTAAAGCTGGTGTAGGACTGTTCTTAATTAAGTGGCGGGGTTCCTCTGCACAAAGAGCATTGGCACAGGGCTAGGGCAGCGTCGCTTTGTGTAGTACCATGGCCTCCCCATGATGCTTCTTTTATACGCGGTCGAGCGATTTTAATTGACTGGTTAATATGAGCTGCTGTATATAGTAGGCCTAGGAGGGGTTTCCTGTTGCCATATCACAATATAATCAGAACTCCATACTGTATGGTACTAGAATAGAAACCAATGTATAGTCCGTCAACAGATTTATAAGCGACAATCAAATCACGTCACAACCGAATTGTGAATTAAATCGCTTTGCAAAGTGGCTAGTCGTTTTTTAAAATGGCGCTTGAGGAACGTTTTTCGGTCCAAAAAACCGAAAACATTTTTAGAATCGTTTCAAAATTGAAATTTAATCCTTCAGTGAAGATTAAAATGTGCTGTTAAAATTTTAATAATATCGGCCCTACAGAACTGGACTTACAAATTTTATAAAAACGCTAGTTTGGGAATAAGAATTTACTTACTGAGGGGTGTATTTATAATAATAATAACAGACGCCATTCGCACCATTACTATTTTCCATTTACCATGCTTCCCGTTATTTTTCTACATTTTTAAAACTTCAACTCATGTAATAGCAATGGGCGAATGAAGGAATTATAGGAAATTAGGATTAGGTAGGCAATTTTTGAACTAGGAGTTTGATAGGTAATTGGCCATGGCCTCAAATAAGGAACCATCTCCGTATATTTTATCTGGAATTAATTGAGGAAACCATGGAAAACCTCAATCAAGATGGCGGGTACAGGAATTACCGTTTTTCGGCGAGAGGCAGTAGGAAAAAGTCCTAACCACATCTGCCCCCGCCGGGATTCGAACCCGGACCTCCCGAATGCGAGTCTAGTGCTGTCACCACTACTCTACCCAGCTTGGTGAGGGGTGTATTTAATGTGGTGTGGATAATGGATTGATAAAAGAATATTGAAATTAAGAAAAACTTATTTTAAAGGCTGTATTACGGGGCTAAATTTTTTATTTTGTCCAAAAAGAAACTTAAATTCAGATAATAAAGCCATACTGCTTGTGTTAACAAATACACTCCATTGTCGGCAAGGTTTTGGCACTGCGACTCCAGTTATTTTTTAGTGTATTTGCCATATGGCAACATACACTATTGGCGTCGTTCGGATGGCGGGACCTAGGGGTCGGACCAAAATTTCTCGACGTTTCATAACCTCCTAAACACTTTGGCACCATTTTTAAAAATGTTTATATATGTATATATATTTATATATATATATATATACGTATATATATACGTATATATATATATATATACGTATATATATATGTGTGCGGGCAATAACTTTCGAAAGAGTTAATTGATTTCAACTAAATTTGGCCCACGTGTTGAAATCCATCACCGCAAGAAGCCTATTTAAAATGGGCCCAATCGGGCCATCTTAAGGGTAGTTTTTAGGGGTTGAAAAATGTTTTTGGGCCCTAAAATACCGAAAAAATTCTCCGAATCGTTTCAAAATTGAAATTTAACCCTCTGGTAGTAATTAAAATGTGTCTCTAGATTTTTAATAAAATCGGCCCGACAGGACCAGATTTACAAATTTTATGAAAACACTATTTTGCAGAGGGAATTTTTTACTGAAAGGTGTATATAATTTGGTATATATGTTCGATTGATAATAATATTGCAATTAAGAAAAAAAAATGTTATTTTAAGGGGTGTATTAAGGAGTAAAATTTTTTATTTTGCCCAAAAACCAACTTAAGTTCGCATAATAAAGCCATACTGTCTGTATAGCAAATACACTATATTGTCGGCAGGGTTTTGGCACTGCGACCCGGGTTTTTAGTGTATTTGCCATAAGGCAACATACACTATTGGCGTTGGTCGGATGGCGGGACCTAGGGGTCGGACCAAAATTTCTCGACGTTTCATAGCCTCCTAAACACTTTGGCACCATTTTTAAAAATGTTTATATATATATGTATATATATATATATATATTTATATATATATATATATATATATATATATATATATATATATATATATATATATATATATATATATATAGGTATATATTTATGTGTGCGGGCTATAACTTTCGAAGAAGTTAATTAATTTTGACGAAATTTGGCACACATGTTGGAATCCATTACCGCACGAAGCCTATTTAAAATGGGCCCAATCGGATCATTTTAAGGGTGAATTTTAGGGGTTGAAAAAAGTTTTTGGGCCCCAAAATACCGAAAAAAATCTCAGAATCGTTTTAAAATTGAAATTTAACCCTTTAATAGCAATTAAAAAGTGCCTCTAAAATTTTAGTAAAATCAGCCCAACAGGACCGGACTTACACATTTTTTGAAAACACTAATTTGCAGATAGTGACTTATTTATTGAAGGGTGTCTTTAATTCGGTGTAGACGTTAGATTGATAATAATATTACAATTAAGAAAAAAATGTTATCTTAAGGGGTGTATTAAGGGGTTAAATTTTTTATTTTGCCCAAAAACAAACTTAATTTCACATAATAAAAGTCTAAAACCACACGGCCCTATACAAGCAAATACACTATATTGTCGGCAGGGTTTTGGCACTGCGACCCGGGTTTTATTTTTTTTTGTATTTATTTTGTTAAGAAATAAATTAGTTTGAAATTGGATTTCCATAGTAAATCACAGTCTAACCGTATGATAATTCACGGTACGTCATTTTTTCTTGAAGATGGATGATTTTATGGTAGCTGTACTGGTTTCTATATGGAAGTCTCGCCGCAGCACCCCATATTATGCATATTATTTAATATGTATGACGTCATGCGTAACAGAAACAGGAGTCAGTAAACAATTACTTGTATAACAGAGATGGATAGAGTAAGACCGATTGTGTTTTGTCGAGTGTTGAACATTTTGTCTGCTGTATGAATGAACGACTGTCGAAAAAGATTTTTTTTTTCTAAAATTATAAATAAAAAAAGTCGTTATTAAGAATAGTTTTCTTAAACAGTTGGTCGTAGATGATTCCTCAATTGTTTCTTTGTGTACATTGTGCGTAAATCGTAGTTGTCAACTGTTTGTCAGTTGTTTTTTTGACAAAAGTATAACGTTAGTAATAGTCGCGTGTGATTGGTTACAGCTAATTAAATACATTCCAGAACTTGACTCATCTTTTACGTGTTTAAAATTTATATTTGCGAAATCATTAAACGTTTCTGCTTAATGATTGGCTCCCATGTAATTTATAATTGATTTTAATTGTTGTGAAAATGAGTTTATTTGATATTCAAGTGTTTTAACTGTCATCAATCGTTTCCTAATGCTACTTTAGTTTTATTTTAGTGTCGAAGTGTGCTTCGTACATTTTTTGTGACATAAAAATATGTGATTGAAAACTGTTTTGGATTTTTTATTGGTATATAAAATAAAAGTTGCAAATATCTAAAAAATAAGGGTGTATATTTTGCATGACTGTATTGATTTTTGTACCACCGTAGGGGTAAAAAGAACCCTCTTGGTACTTCAAGAACGTATAATTAATCTAATGCGCATAACAGGTCTTTAGTTGATGGCAGATAATAAAATACCTTGACGCCTTCGAGTATTTTTACTTTCGTTAAAATTAACAAATTTTGAATATAATATTACTGACTGCTCAGAAAAGTGTTTCAGAATATTCACCAAAAAACAACCACGATTTTATAATTCAATATTATCTAGGAATTGATTTCTGTATTGTAAAATCTCACTATAGGTCGACTTAAGTTGGCAACACGTATAAAAAAATCAAAATTAAATGCCGCTATTAATGTGTTTTTGAATTTATAGTATTATTAAGGTAGTTGTCGTGGTTAAGGCACGCCGTCAGAAAATTCTTCATTTTTGTATACTTATTAAGGACATGATAATACAATTACCCTGAAAATTTGAAGTTGATCGACCGTATATAATCCGAGATCAATTCAATTAAAAATTGGATAATTAACATTGATTGTATACGATCTCTGTAGTTCTGAACCAGTTTCTTATTTATAAAAAAAGAACTAACTGTCAGAAACTTTCCGAAAACTGACAGTCTTTCAATGCATTTGTTATGAGTTTAAAAAAAATAAGAAATATTTTTTGACCGTCAATTATTTATATATAACGGTTTAAAGTTCAACAATTTATAGAAAAGTATACATGCATATGGATACTGTTTGGGTTACGTTTCCACGGGTTCAGTCTTGCGTACAAATTATGGATCACTTAGCTACAAGCTACTATACTTTTGTGGCGCGTATAATCTATAACTTTTTGACAATATTGTACCATGAAAACTACCTTAAAGTTAAAAAGCACCATGGAAATAATGCAGTATTCAGATTTGCGCAGCCCAATAAGCAGTATAAATTTCATGACGCCAGGGCTCTAATTATTGGAAAGTTTTTGTATTGAATAATTTTATAGTTAAAATATTGATTAACGTTTTTAAATTATTGATATCCACGAGTGGAGTTATTTTCCCTATTTGCAAAAAAGCCCGACTCACTGTCAAAATAATTATTATTATAATGCAACGAAACGACCTTGATAAATATTAATAATATTTTTTCTGTGAAATTGATTTTAAAAGAAATAAATAATCAGCTGTTGTTTTGCACTCATGATGAGCTAATTGAAAAAGATGTCCTAAAATAGATTGAATAATTAATAACGGTTTCTTCGTAAATAATTGCTACAGAAGTTTTGTGCCGTGGGCGAATTTCTTCAATCTAAATCAATTGTTACAAACCATGTCAAAAGTTCAATTTGATGATTTTAAAATTTAATGTCTTTCCGTCTTAAAAACAAATTCAGTTTGTGTTCGTATATTCAAGGTTGATGTAGCTCTTCGCCAATTTAACAGTTTATTTTTTATTTCGCAAATCAATGGATTCTGTAAGTAAATTAAACCATTATTTTTTTAAACCATCCTTGGCTTTTGATCCCTCGGATCGTAAAATATGTTCTCGAGATATTTCGAACTGTGGTCGCAAAATTCATTTTATTACTGTTCTTATCAACTGTGATTAAGTATCAAGTTTCACTAAATTTAGCTTGCTGCGTAAAAATTTCTAAAAACATATATTTATATTCTAAAAATTTTATAAAAAAAACGTGACATTCGTCAATATTTCTATACAGCACGTCACGAGATTTCGAATTACGGAAAGGCAAATTAACATTCTGTTCTTTACAAAATTATGTTAAAAATACTGACAAATTTGAATTGCTCAATAATTTTCTTCAAATTTATTTATTTTTTCTACAAATATGTGTAAAAAACTTGTTCTAATTGTCTGATTTTAAATCGTTTATTTAGATCAATTAAACTATAAAAACTTGACTAAAAGTCATCAGTGCCGGATTAGCTACGTAGCAAGAGTAGCAAATGTTACGGGCCCCGCGCTCCAACGCCTGTTTGACCGTAATAAAAAAATATTAATTTAGATAGGAGCGTAAAATATCTTGCATGCTTTAAACGCGAAGCGCTTAGGCTATGCCTCACTTCCACTTGAAAATCTAAAACTCGATTTCGTCACGTTAAATTGTAAAAATAAGTAGGTATTTTACGAACTTTTTAACGTTAATGTTCTAATGTTTAATTATAATCTATATATTTAGACTAGCATCTATACCAGTGATATAGATGCTGAAAACAGATGTGGCTACTGTTATTGACAGCAAGAAACAGGAGCCTCTGGAACAGCAATTTTATAAACTTTTATTAAATAATTCTTTAGAACCGTGTTTCCCAAACTTAGAAATTGCCTTGCGCATTTACTTGTCTCTCATGATCACTAACTGCAGTGGCGAACGTTCTTTTTCAACATTAAAACGTATTAAAAATGAATTAAGGAACACGATGGGCCAAGAACGTCTTAATCATCTCACTTTGTTGAATATAGAGCATGATTTGCTTAAAGAAGTCGATATTGAAAGTGTTATCTCTAAATTTGCCCATATTAAATCCAGAAAAGTTTATTTATAACAGTTTTGTTTTATTTAATACCCTAAACTTGAGAACCTAAAGCAAACCCAGGGCGCCTTGACAGAATTTGCTACAGGCCCTGCGCTGGCTTATTCCGGCACTGAAAGTCATATGGGAAGAACGGTACATTCTAGTTTATTTTGAAGCAATAACATCAAAGATTGACTAATGTTTTTCATAGAAATTACAGATTTCCGAAACGTAAATGCATTTTACATGCACTCAAACATCCAGCTATTTGTAATATATCTAATATAGAAAAAGGGGCATATTGAACAGCTAGTAAACATTCACCTTAAAGCAGTAATCGAATAATGAAGCGCCATTAGATAAATGAGTATATAAAAAAAATGCAATGTTTAAAGCAGAAAACTCTGTTTTTGCGCTGGATTATACTTTATTTATCATCAGAAATATTTTTAGTGCAGTTCATCATACGGCGACGCCTGGTACTGGCATCGCTCGTTCACTTAAAAAATTTCGATTTATTAAAAAGTGTCCCTAAACTTTTAATAAAATCGGCCCGACAGTACCGGACTTACAAATTTTATGAAAACACTAGTTTGCAGATAGTGAATTATTTACTGAAAGTTGTATATAATTTTTTTTAATTACAAGTAAACCAAGACGAATACCAAGACTGCCCATCACTTGCTTTGCTCATCACTAAAAAATATAAATTAGTATTTTCTAAATACAGTCAAGCCTGAGTGAGTGAGAACTGGGCACTGAACTATTTCAAACAGATCAGTGTATAATACTCGCCACGGTTCTAAAAGGTTCTGAAGTTAGTCACAGAGCGTCGCAAATGCATATTTTATAGAGCCGTCCTGGTTGTTTTGTGGGAAATGAAGACTCCCACCATCTCCTAGTTACTGACAGAACGTGCGCTCGTCGGTGATTGGTTATCGCTGGTTGTAGTGTCACTTGTCGCTTTCCTGCTATAAAGTACAGTCCAGTGCGTTATTGTTAAGTTGTTTCTTTGATTGTTAATTGATCAAGATGCCTAATACAGTTTTGCATAGACAACCACGAAAAATAATTTTTTGGATGACTTTATGCAAGGAATTAGATTAAATAAAAATTAAAAATAATAATATAGCGCGAGTTTGTAGTTTTTCAACCGACTATACCTGCGCAAGCCTCCATTTGCATCTAACTTGAGAACCTTTTAGAACCTTGGCGCGTATTATACATGACATCACCGACTTGTATGTTTATAAAATGAACCAGCCGTAGTCGAGACGAAGATAAACATCATTTCTGAAAATAGAACAGAACAAGAGCGCCGGATTTAATAGCGCTTTCGCGAATCATGCCAAATCCGCTAATTTCGTGTCCTAATTCTTTTTTGAGGTATACCCGTAGTCCACAGCTGATCGCAACTAGTCCTAACACAATACTCGAAGAGTTTCCCGGCGCAAAATATTTTAATGTCGCGTTAATTTATTAGAAAGGTCAAGGATTTTTACGTTTTAAAAATTTTCCTGTGATAATTACAGAAACAAAAGAATAATACAAGCAATTGTTTCATACATGAAGAACAGTGATTCGTTTGTTTTAAAATCGAATGTCGTCTGTTTTATAGTTCAAATAGTATTAGTTTGTGAGTGCAGTCAGCGAAGTTAATACGAAATTGGTGCAATAAAGGAAACTTGAAACATTTTTTAACCGTTGTCTGTATTAAATATAGTTTTTCCTTAAAGTAAATTTACTTTTTTGTGTTACAAAAAAAGTGGGTGCGTGTATTTCTGTTTGAAGCTATACGTCTTTGGCGTGATTACAAGCTAATTTTTAGGGTTCCGTACCCAAAGGGTAAAACGGGACCCTATTACTAAGACTCCTCTGTCCGTCCGTCTGTCACCAGGCTGTATCTCATGAACCGTGATAGTTAGACAGTTGAAATTTTCACAGATGATGTATTTCTGTTGCCGCTATAACAACAAATACTAAAACAGAATAAAATAAATATTTAAGTGGGGCTCCAATACAACAGACATGATTTTTTTGCCGTTTTTATAGATAATGATACGGAACCCTTCCTGCGCGAGTCCGACTCGCATTTGGCCGGTTTTTTTAATATATACATTTATTGAAACAAAATCTTCGAAAAGTTGAAGAATAATACATTCAAAAAATTACATCTCAAATATTTGAAAACACTTTCAAAATTTTATTTTGGACTTTATTTGCTGAGACTAAACGACTATATCAAAAGTTATAGTCGCCCAGTATATTATATAGTTTCCAGATGACTGAAAGTGCATTGATTTCGTTCATCTGCCATTTCCGTGTGGGCAACTTCATACTGTCGAATTTTCGTTGCCTGCTAAAATGTAACTCTCAACGCGCCAAATGAAATCTAACTTCAAAAAATTAGAGTTTAAAAAAAACTAAAACAATACGCTTTTATGAACTAATAAATGCAAAATAATTTGACAACAAAATTACCTTTACTGTAAAAAGCGTGTGGTAATATTTACTTAAATTTTTATAATAACTCTATGTTTACAAGCAGACACACAAACAAACAAACAAACATACAGATGAAGCAAATAAAAGCATGTTAAAAAGTAACTGGGTTTGTAATATTTCATATAAAATTAACTAATATGGAATTTGCTTTTTCTTCAGATCCAGAAAAGGTTGGGAACCTCTGGGGTAGTGAGTTCATAAGCTTAATTAACGTTACAATTGGTTTATTTGGAAGGAATTTCCATAAAAAATGCAATTAATTCTTATCCTATAAATCATTTAGATTAGAGTAAAGTAATTGATCAAATACGGAAATAATATTTACTGTAAAATGTATTATTTACATTGGAAATAATGATTACTTAATTTACTGGGAAGACACCTTCAAGTTATGAATAAAATTACAGTCATGCAAATGTAAACAACTGAATGTCACATAAATGTTTGTGTTTTGTTCGTCATTCATTTTTTTTTAAATAATTATACAGAAAAATTGGCATACATATGTTGGATATCGTCAGTCAGTGATAAGACTCCGGGTTATCACTTAAACTCGTGTTTTTTCATTTCAATAATTGATAAGAACAATTATTAAATGGTGTAAGTCAGTTGTTTCACAAAACGAGTAAATATTTATGTGTCAAAAATTAGGAGTTTAAAAAAACAAAAGAGTGTAACAAATGAATATCGAGTGAATTTGTGAATGTGTTTTGAATAAAAATGAGTACTTCGTCCGAGTTTGTGGAGGAAGATAAATGCACTGAACTTGATTTTGATATGTGGGAAGGACAATTTGAGTTCATAGGAACGGGTCCCAACGAAAGAACTTTTGTTGACGATGATAGGGATTATGATGCAGTGTTTGACAATAAGTGGCACAGTGAAAAGAAAAGACCTCTTTCTGGTGACGTGCCCGATTTAGTTTTAGGGTCGCCGGTTCACATCCCGTACGGGAAAAATGGAATCAAGAAACAGTTGCCATTTTGGAACGATCAAGTAGGTTGATTAATGAATTTTGGGTATCGTGGATGATTTTATAATCATTTTTAGGGTTCCGTACAAAAAACTAACCCTTATTACTCTGTTCGTTTGTCATAGCCTATTTTCTCCGAATCTACTTGACGAATTCTGATTTCAGGGGCTAATTTTGAGCGGAAATTAGAAAAATATTTTTCAGGTGCATCGTGTGACGTATCAAATGAAAGGGTTCGTTATGAGAAATGCAAATATATTTTTTATAATTTTAAAAAATATTATTAAAGAAAATATACGAAAATCGAGCATTCTCTCGTAAGACTCCTCTGCGTTTGTCGCTGCTGTGTTTCATCTCAACCGCGCACAAAGCCGCGGGTAGCAACCAACAGTGTATAAATAGACCAATAGTGCCAGTGTACGGAAGTAAGGTCCATTTTACTGCATGGATTCGCAAGGCTTGTGCCTAGGGTCCAGCGATCCATGGAGACCCCCTAAACCCTGCGACAAAATAATTATAACTGGAATGTTGTTGTTCTCTTTATAACTCAAATTTCTGTAAAAAGGGCTCCATATATTTTGCCATGAGCTCTCACTTAGCTTAAGATGGCCCTGGTGAAATCCGCTTAAAAAAATTTGAGACGATTTTTCGTGAGCCTATCGTGGTACTCAAGCAGTCTCTAAAATAATTTCAATTTGTTTTTTTAAAAAGAGTAGGTACTTGCTTGTCAACAGTGTATTCGTTTTTGCAACAAAATAGAAAATTGTGTTGTGAATAATGTTCTAAATTTAAATATACCCAAGTTAAAAAATCTACTCAGTGCTGAAGCTGCTATTTAAATCGAAACCTTGAAAATAGTTTATTTATTTATATATAGATTTAATTTGCCACCTGTTTGAACTGTTTCATAATCTTATATTTACTACAAGAGACCGAGCTGTGCAGAGTAGTGGTGACAGCACTAGACTCGCATTCGGGAGGTCCGGGTTCGAATCCCGGCGGGGGCAGATGTGGCTGGGACTTTTTCCTACTGCCTCTCGCCGAGAAACGTTAATTCCTGTACCGGCTATCTTAATTGAGGTTTTCCATGGTTTCCCTCAATTAATTCCAGATAAATATCGAGATGGTTCCTTATTTGAGGCCATGGTCGATTACCTATCAAACTCCTTGTTCAAAAATTACATACCTTATCCTAATTTCCTATAATTCCTTCATTCTTCCATTGCTATTATATAAGTTGACGTTTTAAAACTGTAGAAAAATAACGGGAAAATAGTAATGGTGCGAATAGCGTCTGTTATGACATAAAGTCGAGAAACGGACGTTAAACGCATTATTATTATTATTATTTACTACAAGAGTTCCGGCTTTGCGTGGAAGAAATTAAAAATTTATTTTGATAAAAAATAGGTGTTACGACTTTTAAAAAAGTTTAACGTTTTTGTTTACTATAAACTGTGGGCTATCTTTTAAAGAGAGAGAGAGAGATAGATCCGCACCCACTGAAACGAATCAGATCGGATCACTGGCAGTTTTAGGATAAATTATTTCTCACACACTAAGCGGCTCGGATCAACTCCAGCAACATCCAGCCGATCCAATTAAGTAGTTACGGAGCATGATATGTACACAAATCAGCTGAACATTTTTCTGTTTGTTCTAGGTTCAGCTACTTCAGCAACAAGTGAATGTTTTAGCCGATTCAGCTAACAATACTGACGACCGGTACACCAGAGCGAAAGCTGACAATGCAGCGCTTCAAGCTAGAGTTCATATGCTGGAGGAGCAAATTAGAGAAGTGAGCTTAAATTATTTATTCGACTCCGAAACACCTTTGAATTATTTTTGAATCTGTCTTTAATTGCTGTTGGTGCGACGTTTTGTGTAGGGATTGCAATGCTGGATCCAGCAATCCAGCTGGATTCAGCACATTTTTGGCCTTGCTGGATCCAGCGGTGCGGATCCACAATCAGCTAAAAACAAGTAATTAACTGGATCTGAGAACGATTATGATAAGATATTGAAGAAATAAAAGGCTTTTTATGAAAGTGAGGGAGTAAGAGGTGAAAACCTAACTTTAATCTATGATTATTTGATGACTTTCAAACCAACCAGAGTGGAGTCTTTTCCGCAGCCGGGTATATTTGCAGTTCTTTAAGAAGTAGGCTGGGAGATAACATCATCAATAACATTTCTTTTTTGAGATCTAACTTAAAAAAAAGTAAAAAAAAACTGTTTCATGAATTATAGGTTGGCTTTATTCTTTAAAAGACAAGTCAAGTCTTAAATTATATAATTTATATTAATATAAAGTTTTGTTTCTAATAAGAGCTAACTAAACATATTAATGGAAACGTAATTTTATTTCTAAAATTATTGAGACTGAGAAACTGAGACAACAATCTACATAGTTTGTAAAATAGGTAAACGAATAACTATTTCAGATATCTAGAATATCAATTTAGGTGATTTAAGACTGTATTGTGATAATTAATAATTATACTCCGGATACTCGTAACTATTACCTACTACTAGAATACTTTACTAACGCCAAAAAACCAAGTATTTGATGTAAATGTAGATAAATAGTTATTAAAGTTACTAGAGTTAAAAAATTGTTACATTAATTATTTGAACAATCGTTTAATGCTGGATCCAGCTAGCTTTGCTTACATCCAGCATAAATCCAGCTGGATTGAAAATGCTACTGGATTGCAATCCCTAGTTTTGTGGTTCTAAGCCATCCATAAATTATGTCACACGAATTTCATGATTTTAACCCCCTTGTATTAGCAAATACGCTATATTTGTCGGCAGGGTTTTGGCACTGCGATCCGAGTTTTTCGTTTATAACACTGATCTGTTTTTTCTAGGTGGAACTCCGAGCTGACGAACGGTTCGAAGATGAACAGAGACGGCATCGGGAGTTGATAACTCGAATTGAAAGGGAGAAACAACTCCAACTTGAAAATTGCAGCATACGTCTTCAGACGTTGGAATTGGAAGTTGCGAGCGTCAGAGAGGAAGCCGGACGACAGAAGGCATTGGTGGAACGATTGAGGCAGGAGAAAGAAAATATTGAAGATAGATCTTTTGAAGTCGAGAGGGAACTCAAGGACGCCAGGGAAGAGTTGAAGGAAATGCGGGAAGGTGAAAAAAGGTTAGTTTTAAATATACGTTTTACAATGATGTTCATTTGTCTGAGTTGTTGTGCAGTTATGTCGTGAATAGGGGCCGATCTAGATTTTTCGGAGAACCCAGGGCTTACTGAAGTCCAATGCAGTCCCATTTTTTTTTTGTAAAATTAAGAATCTTTAAATTGAAGTTTAAAATTTATAATATCTAACATCAAAATTAGAGTTGCAAATTGACCTAACTAAACAAATAATTTAGTATAATAGCTTTTGTCTGCTATAATTGTTAAGAGACATTCTTTGTTGTAGCACTATATTAGAAAAATGAATGTTTCTTAACAATTATAGCAGACAAAAGCTATTATACTAAATTAATTCAGCTGGTACGTAGCTACAAGCGTATGTAAAATATCTACTAAACAAATAATGATGTAAATTAGCCCAAAAACTTGCCAAAAGTCACCCGAAATATGTGAAATTTCAGCAGAAAAGTTTGTCAAAAATTCCACCAAAAATTGGCAACCTTCACCCGTGACAATGATAATCATTAATATTAATACCGTAAACCGGGGCTACTTTTGACTGCAGGGGTAACTTTGTGACATCAGACCTTAAGCAACAAAATCTGGATTCGGGTACAACACCATCAGCCAAACATAGTTTAGGGAAGTTACTATTAGTTACTTCCCAAAACTGTTTGGTTGATGGTGTTGTACCCGGATCCAGATTTTGTTGCTTAAGGTCTGGTGTTTCAAAGTAGCCCTAGTTTACCGGTATATAAGGTTTCATTGTTAATAAAAAAGTGTTAAAAATTTATGATAATTATCCAATTTTTGTGGACCCTTGACACTTGGGGACCCGAGGCTGAAGCCCTGTTCGTCCCTATGTAGATCCGCCCCTCGTCGTATGAACTTAACGTTTAGAAACTTGCAAGCTACTGATTTGATTTTTTGATCAGTGACTAATTTCTTTTTTATATAGTCGCTGATGGCCTCAGATGTTGAGCGTCTATAATCTACAATCTATCTCTCTCTCTCACACACACTAATTTCTTTTGTCAGGCAAAGAAAAGAACGCGAAACGACAGCTCAGCTGATAGACGAACTCAGTAAAGAAATCGAAAGATTGCGGGCTGAATCTCGAACACCGGCGTTGCCAACGACTTCGCCCGAAACGTTGCGACTCGAAGAGTTGCACAACGAACTCGAATCGTTACGTGACGATAACCGCAGCCTAAAAGAATCCAACGAAGAATTGCAGGCGGCTTTGTTGACGCGAAGTGTTGAAGCAGGAAGATCACTGTTGGTAGGAACTGAAGAAAGTTTAGCTGCCGAGTTCGAAGCCATGTCACAAGATCAGGTAAAATTATTTTTTTAAATCATATTTTTTGTGTGTCTTAGTTTATTGCCACTGAGTTTTTTACGCTTGACCATTTGTTTAACCAAAATCATTTTGCTTAACATATTGTAACATTTACTAAATAATTATTATACACCAAGTGAACTCTCGTTTATCCGCACTGTATAATGAGTGCATTTATTATTTTTTACCAAATTAAATAATTTATATTGATTAGAATTACAGAATAGTTGTTTAATAAGTGAGGGGGGGGAGATATGAGAAAGAAAAATCGAGATAAAGTCAACCCAAATGTGATGAATTAACTAAAGCCAAGGTCATCTCGGGCGAAATATGCCTGCCTAAAACCCCCTGAATTAATACGTTATAGAGTTTTGTGTTGTAGCAAATTAATGGCTGTTTTACTAAACATTATGCCCTTTTTCTTGCATCCATTTTAAATATAATCATACTTATTATTTACAGTTGAATTTCCTGAAACCACTTAACAAATTCTTCTCGACATACGTTCCCCTAACCATATTAGCATCATCATTAGAAAATTTAATCATTTCCTACGTCTAGAAGAAATATTGTTAAGACAACTGATCACTCAGATCGTAAAATATACTCTCGGGAAATTTGGTAACTGTGGTCGCAAAATTTATTTTATTACTGTTAGCTGTGATTAAGCATCTTCACAAAATTTGGATTACTTCTAAAAAAATTTTGAAAACGTATTTTTGTTCTAAAAATTGAATTAAAGAAACGTGATATTCGTTAATATTTCTTTACAACACGTCACGAAATTTCAAATTACGGGAAGGCAAATTCATATTTTGAATTTTTTTCATTACAAACTTATGTTAAAAATGCTGACCGTTTGCTCAGTATTTTTTTTCAAATTTCAATATTGATTAAGATTTTTCATAGAAATTAGAGATTTTCGAAACGCGAGTAAATGCATTTTACATGCTCATAAAGGTGATATCAGACGGAACTTTGTTCATTTCTGTCTTTCATTTAGTATCTTTCACTCGAAATGAAACGTCTAAACACATAATGAATAAGTAGTGACGAATGAATTAATTAATGAACCGATCCAACAACGCTAGATATCGGCATCATTCACTCGCGCTCTGAATGAACGAAACATTCATTCGGGTTTGGCCATTTTGTCTCGCGTCTTGCAGCGAACGGACTTGGGACTACGACACCGCATAGTGAATATATTCTGTCTATGATGAGACAAAATGGTATTCAAGTGGAACGACCAAAACACGCTACTGTTTTTGGAGAATTTCAAAAATTATCAATGTCTTTGGAACCACAAACTCGACGAATACAAAGACAGAACAATACGGACAAATTCTATAAAACTTCTAATTAAGGTAGTTGTCGTGGTACAATATTGTCAAAAAGTTATAGATTATACGCGCCACAAAAGTATACTAGCTTGTAGTTAAGTGATCCATAATTTGTACGCAAGACTGTAACCGTGGAAACGTAACACATACAGTATTCATATGCATGTATACTTTTCTATAAATTGTTGAACTTTAAACCGTTATTGATAAATAATTAGACGGTCAAAAACATTTTCTTATTTTTTTTAAACGCATAACAAATGCATTGAAAGACTGTCAGTTTTCGGAAAGTTTCTGACAGTTAGTTCTTTTTTTATAAATAAGAAACTGGTTCAGAACTACAGACATCGTATACAATCAATGTTAATTATCCAATTTTTAATTGAATTTCTCTCGGATTATATACGGTCGATCGACTTCAAATTTTCAGGGTAATTGTATTATCATGTCCTTAATAAGTATACAAAAATTAAGAATTTTCTGACGGTGTGCCTTAACCACGACAACTGCCTTAATGATTTCAACTTAAACTTTGCTTCTTTTTTGTCAACTGATCACAAATCAAACGAATTCCAAGGCGCACAACTTCATTCGACGACATCTTCGAGGAAAAGAACGTTCACTATGTCATTTTCTGGCCGTGTGAACGCGGAATGAAAAAAAAATGAACATTCACTCAAATCAACATTCATCCGAGTGAACCGTCTGGTATCACATTTAGATCGAAAAAGGGGGCATATTGAACAGCTGGTAAACAGTGACCTTAAGTGATTTGGTGTTTTATATCTTCAAATGGAAGATTCCATAACTCTTCGGTTGTAATCTAATGTTGATACAATAAAATGTTCAGCAATTCGATTTGTTTTTCTGATGCTTGTTTCTGATGTCCATTTTTTGTCATTTTATTTACAGTATTCAGGTGAACAGCACAGCACTGTGGCGAAGGTACGCACTAATTTAATGTCACCTGCATGCTTACGTTAATTTTTTAATTTAATTTGCATGTAGTCTAATATTTTTTGTTCCAATATATATATTTTTAACGCGGAGGGAAAGTTTGGTTGAGGAACAGTTGAAAAAAGAAGCTTTACCGATGTTTCGCTTGTTGCCTACGTTTCGAAAAATATATTTCCATCTTCAGGGCCTCAGGCCTCAGACCCTGATGGAAATATATTTTTCGAAACGTAGGCCACAAGCGAAACATCGGTAAAGCTTCTTTTTTCAACTGTTCCTCAACCAAACTTTCCCTCCACGTTAATTTGCATGCTTAAGTTCGTTAACTGCATGAATACAAAAATAAAGAATAATACAAGAGGTAAAAAATTCACTCGAACTTTTTTAAAATTGGAATAATTACTAAAGCTGCGTTTAAACCGAATACCGAATTATTCAGTAGTCGCATGTCGAATCTTTTTAGCGAATATTGGACACGGTTTTGGCGCCAGTAGAGAGAAGCAACATTGAATAATAATTCATCTTCAAAGTTCAATTCCAGATATATTTTATAATAGAAAACAGGATCACGGGTAATTGGAATAATATAGTCAAACCAATTTAAACACTCATTGATTGACAATAGAGTTGGGTAACTCAGATCTGAACCGGTTCAAAGAGCCGACTCCGACAGAAGATCCGTGAGAGCCGACTCGCTTTTTTTTGAGCCGACGGATCAACGGATCCGCATAACTCAGTGAAACACTTAACACACAGAAGCACATTTTACACTTACGTATCAGTTCTCGCTTTGATGCATCTGTCAGCTCAAATGACTCATGCATCACATGTTTGGCTATGCATTCTTGATTCTATACAGGTCGTGATATGATTGACTGAACTAGGTAACTCAGTGGCAGACTGCAGTAACATATTCAGAACTTGGCTCTTTTTAAACCGGTAAAGTGAGCCGGCTCACATACGGGATCCAAATGCAAAGATGCAGATCACTAAAAAGACCCGTTTTTCCTATCTCTAATTGGCAACGTTTCGTCTTTATTCGTAAGACTTTATCAAGCTCTGAAAATATTGATCAACAATTAACAACATTCATAGAATAAAAATATTTTAACTATGAGTGTTTAAATTGGTTTGACTATAATATTCTAATTACCCGTGATCCTGTTTTCTATTATTGAATAATAATAATATCCGCAGCTATTTAAAATAAATTGCAGCGGTTTTACCGTATATGAGTTTAGCATGGATCTTACTTTGTTTCTTGTATTCTAATAACACCGATTGTACGTAACACCAGAGGTACCAAAACAAATGTTACATTTTGTTTCCAGATGCAGAAAGCGTTGAAAGAACAGCAAGACGTCAATACTCAATTACGCTCGTACATAGATGGAATTTTACTCAATATAGTTGAAAATTATCCACAGCTCTTGGAGGTCAAGCAGAGGTCATCATAATAGTACATTCATATTTTTTATGTTTTTATAACTCTTGCATAGTGCATCTAGAGACCCTTCAGTAAGAAACTGGACACGAGATAATAATCTTCAAGATGGCAAACTGTGATACATTTTTGTTTATCTTTTTTGAAAAATATGACGGAGGTACGTCGCGTCCAATCGCTATTTTAAGGGTCTCTAGTGTTCGAGAACGAGTGAGGTTATGTTGTTAGTTTTTGGATATGTGTGTCTTGAATGCTAAATCGAATGTGCAGAATTTAGTTCATTTCTAATGACACCGGATTTTTTTTAAAATTAATTACGTAAGCCTGTCATAGTTCAGCCAATAAAGTTTACCAGAAACCGGATTGAAAATGAACGTAAAAACTGTGCCAATAGTGGCCTTTTCATTTTTTAAGTTAGTGTTGAACTTAAAGATGATTTTGTAGTGGCAAGTTATATTTCGATATTTTTTTTGTCAAAACTTGCTATTGTAAAATTATCAAGAAAATATTAGACTGATGATTTTATTTGTATAAGAAAAAATGAATATTTTGTTCGGGGAAGTGTGGTTTCAGCTTTAGAATTATTTTGTGTAAACGGAGGCCCGTACCTACACCACAAATACCTGTTCGTCTACCATAAATTTTATTTTTTAAACGCGGTCCTAAACATGCCTTGATAAAACGGTTAAGACTACTGGATGTTGGCTTCTTTAGTTCCTATTGAAAATTGTAAATGAATACTTTACTAGAATTTTATCAATTGTATATTATAATGAACCTATTTTTGTATCGAAGAAAAAACATTTATAATACTTTTGTATATATTTGAAATAGTTAACAAATAACTTGTGCAATAACATTTATTTAAACAATTATATACGGTGTGTAAATTTAGTAAGCAATTAAGGTAGTTGTCGTGGTACAATATTGTCAAAAAGTTATAGATTACACGCACCACAAAAGTATACTAGCTTGTAGCTAAGTGATCCATAATTTGTACGCAAGACTGTACCTGTGGGAACGTAACCCATACAGTATTCATATGCATGTATACTTTTCTATAAATTGTTGAACTTTCAACCGTTATTTATAAATAATTAGACGGTCAAAAATTTTTCTTATTTTTTTTTAAACTCATAAATGCATTGAAAGACTGTCAGTTTTTGGAAAGTTTCTGACAGTTAGTTCTTTTTTTATAAATAAGAAACTGGTTCAGAACTACAGAGATCGTATACAATAATCAATGTTAATTATCCAATTTTTAATTGAATTTATCTCGGATTATATACGGTCGATCGACTTCAAATGTTCAGGCTAATTGTATTATCATGTCCTTAATAAGTATACAAAAATTAAGAATTTTCTGACGGTATGCCTTAACCACGACAACTACCTTAATCCGTAGAAAAAAACCTGCGGTCGTAAACGTCTCTTCTGGGCATGCGCCGATTTTCCCCAAAAAACAATTGTGGAAAAAAGGTAAGAATTTGAGTTTCTTTAGTTTAAACGAGAGACTTCGTTCCTGAAAGGGGTGGAGGCTAAAAGAAAAAGATGACTACCAAAAAAACCGGTCAAGTACGGGTCAAACTCGCGAGAAGAGGGTTCCGTACTTCTGTTTTCCGTGAATACTTTAAGACTTAAGATTTTAGGCTCAGTAGTTGCGGAGATAATCAATTTTCATCTATTTTCTTAAATAACTTTAAAATTAGATATTTTAAAATTATAAAAAAAATATATTTGAGATCCTTACTACAAGCCCTTTCATTTGATATGTCACACGGTACAGTTTGCATTTTTTTTTATTTAAGTATTAATTTGCCCCTCAAAAATGTCCCCCATGTTCAAAATCCATTTATTTACGTTGCACGTCCGTCTTTGGATTACCGACTTACATATGTATACCAAATTTCAACTCGATCGGTCCAGTAGTAAATTGGCTGTGACAGACGGACGGACGGATCCGCGAGTGATCCAATAAGGGTTTCGTTTTTTCCTTTTGAGGTACGGAACCCTAAAAATCGACGTGGCTGACGGTTTTCGTCGCTGATGACCTGGAATTTTTTATATGGATTTTTCGAGACTAAATTTTCGCAACGTATTAAGTATAAAAAATATTTCATCTCATTTAATTATTTCTAAACGTAGTCAGTTTTTTTATTTTATCAAGTTTCCGTCCAGATTGCGGTTTGTTTTTTTCTCTTTTTGTGAAATATTTTGGCGCGGTCACGTAATTATAGGGTGGCACAAGAAGACTGGCCTTTATGAAAAATACACTTCACAAAATTATTGAGGTATCCAAAAAAATCCTCTCAATACCACGTGCCTGGATCCAATCATGTTACAGTGGAACTTTCAATTGTGTTATTAAAAAAAAGTAGTTTCAATTAATGTTTTTTTTTAAACAAAACTTAGTCACATGCAACAAGTTCTACTGTATTTTAAATTTTACTGTAAATTACATCGTTTTACAGAAGTAGTAAAACGACGTATATATATATATATATATAATATATTTGGTGTGTTTGTTGATTAAGTTCTGACGGTTCTAGTCTGGTGGTAATTCGTCGAACTACTTAGAACTGCTTGTTTGTTGGTCAAATTGAAGATTACTAGAATACTAGAAGGTTGGGCGTAAAAGGCTGTAAACATGGTCACGTCTGTGATTGGTTGAGTCGATTGCTTACGTCACCGGTGCCCATGGCTTGGTTATTCAAGTATATTTATTCCGACTGTTTGGAAAAAGACTTCACAAGCCTACTTCTCCCGCCCTCTCCCGCGTCTCGCTTAGTCCCAGCTCCAACAATGCTAACGCCCAACCTTAGTCTATAATAATCTTGGGTCAAATTATCGAACTGTTTGAACTTTGTTCTGAGAGTTCCAGGGCTGATTCTAGTAAAAAATCTGTTTTTTGGAAGACAGTTTTCTAATTACCAATAATAAAATAGATTGACTGGTTATTCCAGAAAGTCCTAGAACCCTTCTAGTTCTTAACCAACAAACGTATCTTTTGTTGAATATTTTGACATGTTGTATTAAACTGTCATTTTTAACATATAGACATAATTTGTGATCAACTTAAATAAATAAATAACCTTTATTTAATTTTTTAAAATTGTTTTTTATATATGTTTCATATTGTATGTGTTCCAATAATAAATCAAATAATAGAAAACAGGATGACGGGTAATTGGAATAATAAAATTAAATCAATTTAAACACTCATTGATTGCAACGTTTCGTCTTTTTTATTAAGACTTTTTCAAGCTCTCAATATGTGATCCTGTTTTCTATTATAACATTGGAATTGGAATTGAACTTTGAAGATGAATAAATCAAACATTCGATAGTCGTTGGAATGGATTTGTTATGGCATATGATTCATCTTATCAGCAAGGTCATTTCCCAATAGATATCTTAGATTTTTCCGAAAAAGAACTCAAAAAGACTATCTCCGAAGCGGTAACAGACCTCAGGATATCCTAATTAAAATTTTAATGTCGTTTTCTGTAAGTATGCAGAAACTGAAAAGTGTTACAATAGTATTTCAGATTCCCCAAGTCTCTTTCATTGCTGACGGTCTACCAAACAAAGTTTTCTTTTTTAGTTAAAAAACACCACAAGTGAAAATATATGTTTTTCAAGTCATTCAAGAATTGACACGTCTAATATTTAGTCATAGAGAATTGTGCAGCATGTATGTTTTTTACGTTATGCAATAAGTAAACGTCTACAAAATACGAAACCAGTGTTAACGGATGTTTGAAAAAAAATGTAACATGTGGGGATTTAACAGTCAACCGAAACGGTAACAGATACAGACCTCTGGGTGCGCTCATTGAATTTAGAATGTCGTCATCTGTCTGCGTACCAAATTTAAAAGGTATCTGATAGATATTCCAGAGATTCCAGAAAATCAACTCGAACGGCTCTAACTTCGAAACGGTGAGTGTTAGAGCGCCACGGATGGGCTCGTTGAATTCAGCGTGTCATTGTCTATATGTATACCGAATATGAAAAGGATCTAAGAGATTTCCCATTTTTGTCCAAAAAAAAACCAAGGCTTATACTATGTGAAAAATCTCGATTTTCGCCAAAAATCAAAAAGTCGTTTTTTGGTTTCTAACGGCTTAAACAGCCTTAGACTAATATAGAATGACGTTTTAAATTCAAAAATAGGCCCTAGTTTGCGTCCGGTGGCCTTTTCTATATGTGTTCTTTTTACGAGCATTTTTTGAATGGCTCTATCTCCGAAACGGTAATAGATACAGACCTCTGGGTGCGCTCATTGAATTTAGAATGTCGGTATCTGTCAGTTTATCAAATTTAAGAAGTATCCGATAGGTATTCCAGAGATTCCAGAAAATCAGTTCGAACTTCGAAGGGCTGTATAACTTCGAAACGGTGAGTGTTAGAGCGCAACGGATGGGCTCGTTGAGTTTCGCGTGTCATTTTTTTATAGATATACCGAATTTGAAAAGGATCCCGAGAGATTGTCCAAAAAACAGCTAATAAGATTATCTGATCGAATTGATACAAGCAAAATTTGCACCCCGGACTAAGACGATTTGCTATCTTTCTTTCAGTTCCATTTTTTGTGCGTTGCTAATGTTAATTAAATCCAACAAAAAGAAACAAAATTGTAAAAAATACTTTGCGTCGCGATGCAAATGTTTAGTCTATGCTTTTATTGTTATGTCATGCAATTGCTTATTACGTGACCTTTGTTCATAATAAGAGGCAGTCTATATTGTGACAGGACTTAACGATATTTTCTATAAACACGGTTTTTATTGGTTTAATCGTTGTGTTTACAATATAAAAATGTGATTCTGTTGGTCATAGTACTGGCAGATTGTGTATCAGAAGCTACATGAAGTCGATTTTGGCGATATTAAAATGGCATGTCACCATCGTGCCTTCTGAAGCCTGCTATTCCGATGATGTGCCTTTTTTGCCATATGGTAAATACGTCCCTGGACATAAGAGGATACGATATACTACAGCAGAAGACGTCAATAAATGGCGGCTTAAGGCAGGCTCTAATTTTACTACTCTGTTAAAACCGACTTTAAAAAAAATTCGATATGTATATGTATTTTTTATATTAGTAAATTGTTCACTACGGTATAGTTCCTAAGCAACGCCGGCCCTAGCTCTTGATTAGGGCAGAGCGAGATTGTCTTTCAGCAACATCAACATTTGTTGAATTTAAATTAAATTAGGTAGCTTCAATTATTATACTTCTGCTTCTTTAACATTAAGAAAGTTTTCGCAATTGGCTTTTTGGCGTCCCTTGCCACCTGGCGCCTACGCGACCGTTCCACTCGCTCTACCCCAGGGCCAGCGCTGTTCGTAAGACTTAATTAATAAACAGTATAATAGCTATCGTTTGCTATAATTGTTAAAAAAACGCCCATTGTTACAATGCTCTATTATTACAATACAGTCACTATCTGTAATTCCATTTCCTTTTGGACTTTTTAAATTTCGTTTTTCAATAAATTCTACTTATTGAAAAAATCTCAGGCTCTTTTGCGTCACAGCAATACAAATGTTATGAAAAGTTCAGAAACTGCTTTTATTTACTTTTTATATAGTTGTGTAATGTGTAGTGTCTGCAAAAATCCAAATTATTTATGTACAAAGTTACGAGTACCTATTATAAGTTAATTATACCTATCTGAAAGCTGCTCTCCTGATACTTTTGTGTTTATAGAAAGACGAAATTTTTACAAATTATGCAATATTGTATACTTACTGTATTTAATTAAGACACTCCCCTTCAAAAAAACTAAAATCGACCTTATGAAATGGGAGTGGTTTTAATTTTATTGTCTTTTATTAGAACACTCCCATTTCAAAAATATAAGGAATTAGATAACTTGTCGTTTACTCCAGCGGCGCAACAAAAAGTGCCACTAAGGACTACATAAATGACAAGAAAAAATATTCCAGTTTTTTATAAACTTGTCATTCTAAAGAGCAAGAGTTGTAATAAAAAAATATACTCGAAAAAAACAGACATAGTGTTGCAAATTTTATTACGATTATTATAATTCAATTTTTTTTTAATTTCTTTACCCAGCGAACGAAATATCGTTTCTACTTTCTTCTGTTTTTGCGAATCAAATTTTTTATAACACTATTAACATTCGGATGCGTTTTATATTTACCATAGAAACATACTTATAGAAATAATCCATACGCACCTCTTTTAGTTTAAGAGATAGAAGCGTTTATATAAATTTTTCTTGAAAAATTTTAAAGTATGGTTTCTAAACTATAACTTCTGCGTGCGCTCATTCGATTTTTTCTGTAAGATTAAGTTACTTCGAAGCATATATTTATTATAAAATTTGACGCGAAACACCGATTTGCATAATAGTGTCTGAGTACCCGATACTTAATTTGTTTAATGAGTTGTAAAAATTGATGAATTCATTTAAATGTGGATTTATTGAAAACTGCAGCCATATTGTAATGTTTTTATTACATCAGTATAAATGTTGTTTCTGTATTATTTTTAATCAAAATAATGAGATGTATATTATAAAACGTAAAATATAAAACTTTAGATTTTATTTTGAGATGACCAAAAATAAAAATTTGCACGAGCTACTGACTCAAAAAATAAAAACGAAATTACATAAAACTATTTCGAACTGCAATCCTAATACAATTATTGTTATTCACTGAAGGTTGAGTCATTTTAATGTTTAGGAATGAGAAATAATTTACGCAGTGTCTCATGCCATTTCGAAAGTAGTGTTGTGAATACAGGACTTTGAAAAATAATAAAAATAAAACATGAATATAATTCGAAAAATCAATTCTTACAAAATATGGACACATTTGATATTTTTAGTATACCTACCTGAATTATACGTATATTAATGAATGTCTAGATTAGTAATTTTGAAATGACGATGTTCTTTGCAGACGGGTCTAAACAAATTATTGATGTTACCTATCCTTCTCAAACATCTGTTAATTTTCGAAGCGAAGTTTTTTTTCGGACGTTGCACGCTTTGTTGCTGGGGAGTAAAATGAGAAAAAACGTCATGCGTCACCGTTAACTGCACGCGCGTTTTATCCAGCTAGTGGGTTGATTCAAAATCGTTAAATGCGTAGACGCTTCGCTTCTGTCGGGCGTCTCCCGACGCCATCCGTTTTTTTACGCGCTAAATGATCCGCAAGTAATCGTGCTTAAATCTTCTTTGTGTCCTGTGACTTGTATAATATTTTCATTTGACGTTTTTTTACCCTAACTGAATTGAAATGTATCAAACACCGTTACCTCGCATATAAACAAAAAAGACCTCGCATATAAACAAAAAAGACAAACTTTTGATCCTTTGGCTAACAGTTTTGAAACCAACTCCAACTCACATAATATGAAGATGGTAATATTTGTGATCCAACAGCCGCCTGTTCAACTCTTGTGGAAGAATTATCTATGTAAGTATTTTTTTGATTGTGTAAAATGTTTTTCTAAAATACGTATTTCCGCATTCATAATGATAGTAACACTAACTTAATTAATGTTCACATAAAAAATACTAGCAGGATCTTTGTGTCATGTCTGTAATTAGTGTATTTGCCATATGGCAACATACACTATTGGCGTCGGTCGGATGGCGGGACCTAGGGGTCGGACCAAAATTTCTCGACGTTTCATAACCTCCTAAACACTTTGGCACCATTTTTAAAAATGTTTATATATATATGTATATATATATTTATATATATATATATATATATATATATATATATATATATATATATATGTGTGCGGGCAATAACTTTCGAAAGAGTTAATTGATTTCAACTAAATTTGGCCCACGCGTTGAAATTCATCACCGCAAGAAGCCTATTTAAAATGGGCCTAATCGGGTCATTTTAAGGGTAGAGTTTAGGGGTTGAAAATTGTTTTTGGGCCCCAAAACCCCGAAAAAATTCTCCGAATCGATTCAAAATTGAAATTTAACCGTCTGGTAGTAATTAAAATGTGTCCCTAAAATTTTAATAAAATCGGCCCGACAGGACCGGATTTACAAATTTTGTGAAAACACTATTTTGCAGATAGGGAATTTTTTACTGAAAGGTGTATATAATTTTGTATATAGGTTCGATTGATAATAATATTGCAATTAAGAAAAAAAAATGTTATTTTAAGGGGTGTATTAAGGAGTAAAATTTTTTATTTTGCCCAAAAACCAACTTAAGTTCGCATAATAAAGCCACACTGCCTGTATAGCAAATACACTATATTGTCGGCAGGGTTTTGGCACTGCGACCCGGGTTTTTTAATTTTCTTTTGGCTTTTATAACTTTGTTTTTCAATACCTTTTATTTAATGCTAAAATCTCCGACCGCTGTATAAACATAGACGCTGATGACCTTTGCTGTCGAGCGTCTATAATCTACATTTTATCTTTTCTATAAACATAACGAAACACAAACCAAAAATAAATCAAAGGATGGTCTGTGTGTAAACATTTTAACACACAACAACAGAGAGCTATGAAACACTTCGTATAAAAAGACTTATGCAACTTCATTTTTATAGTCGTGTTTATGTTTTATTCGCAAAACTGACACCTCTTAAATGCTTCTGAGCTGGATAACAAATTTTTGATAATTGGGTTGTTGAGAATATTTCAATAATTTTTTAGCAAATTAACTCTTTATTAAATATAGAAAGCAGACTTCACAGATGTTTAAAAATGGATAAATTACTTCTTACTCCGATCCGAGAGATTTTCCATTA
Organism: Venustoraphidia nigricollis; assembly: GCA_034508555.1. Taxonomy (NCBI): domain Eukaryota; kingdom Metazoa; phylum Arthropoda; class Insecta; order Raphidioptera; family Raphidiidae; genus Venustoraphidia; species Venustoraphidia nigricollis. The sequence continues at coordinate 4,127,069 of JAVRKA010000021.1, read as the reverse complement.
TACATAATATTTTTTTAAACAATAATTGTTTGTACTGACTATCTTAAAATTTACAGAATACGTTATCTCATATTGAAATAAACATTCGATTGTTGCAGGTCCGACGCTCGATAAATTCTAAAAAGAAGTCGAACAACGCTCGGTCCATGATACCATTGGCTAATAATTTTGATACCAACTCAAATATGAAAATTGGAATCGACGACTATAGTGTCTTCAGAAGCGATCTTCACGTCACCTATAAAGCCAACAACCGCCTGTTCGACTCTCGTCGGAGAATATATACGTATGTACAAGATGTATTTTTTGCTTGGTTATCCAATAGCAGAACCATAGACGAAAATTACAGGTCCCTGTAAATGACTGGTTCTACACTTTGTTTTCTGAAATGACAATCGGCGACTAGTCTTATAACCTCTCTCTCTCTCTCTAACACACTTTCCAGACAAAACAGTTTCATTTTTAAAATAATGTTTAAACCACAATAAATCATTAAACGTTTATTTAAATAAATAAGGATTCAAAGATACAATAATAACAAGTATTTCTATTTCAGTAATATAAACTTAAAGGAATTTAAAATGCATATCTTGTACGAATGTCTTCCAATTTCTTGGACACTTCTGCTGGCGTCCTTTCTAGATCTGCAGCTATGCTCTTTTGTTTCGTCGGTTCCAATGAATTGAATTGTTCACACAAGTCACCATCGATGACATTCTAAGAAAAAAAAGTTCTGTTAACAAGCGAATTCTTTGATGCCTTCAATATAACAACCACTGTCATCTGAAGCCTTCTATATAACGGATGCCAACTAAATATAGCGGCCATCATCTTAATATAACGGCTGTTATTTTTAGATGACGGCCGTTATATCAAGATGACGGCCGTTATATCTAGATGACGGCCGTTATATTTAGATGACGACCGTTATATCAAGATGACGGCCGTTATATTTAGATGACGGCCGTTATATTTAGATGACGGCCGTTATATCAAGATGACGGACGTTATATTTAGATGACGACCGTCATCTTAATATAGCGGCCGTCATCTCGATAAAACGCGCGTCATCTAGATATAACGGCCGTCATCTTGATATAACGGCCGTCAACTAGAAAAAAAAGGCCGTCATCTAGATAAAACGGCCGTCATCTTGATATAACGGCCGTTATATTAAGATGACGGCCGTTATATCAAGATGACGGCCGCTATATTAAGATGACGGCAGTTTTATCTAGATGACGGCCTTGTTTTCTAGTTGACAGCCGTTATATCAAGATGACGGCCGTCATCTTGAAAGAAAAGGCCGTCATCTAGATAAAACGGCCGTCATCTTAATATAGCGGCCGTCATCTTAATATAGCGGCCGTCATCTTGATATAACGGCCGTCATCTTAATATAGCGGCCGTCATCTTAATATAACGGCCGTCATCTTAATATAACGGCCGTTATATCAAGATGACGGCCGTTATATCTAGATGACGGCCGTTTTATCAAGATGACGGCCGCTATATTAAGATGACGGCCGTTATATCAAGATCCGTTGGGTTTGCTTGCTAGAAGACAAAATTTATACAAATTCTACTTACTTTCACCGGATAATAGTAGCTTCTATAAGAAAGGTGATCTCTTCCGCATAGAGGCGAATTTTCACTTCGCATGTGCATTTCAAGGTGCTGGAAGAAATCGTGATCTTCTCTCGACGAGAACGGAACCAGAGCTCCGACGCCGCCGCTGAGAGTGCAATACACCAAAGCTTCCGAGCCGCCCGGAATGAGCGTCGCGCGCTGCAAGGACGTCACTACTTCACCGACATGAAAACTGGATATGGTGTCGGCTTTCTGCGAAGCGCCGTTCAGTAAACCTTGAACAAAATTAAAAATTAGTTATTTCAGAAATAATTTCCAACCATCTTAACACGTTGACTGCCAACTACGAGATATTTCGTAGTTATGAAAGATACGGCACTGTAGAGTAACTGATAACTCATTCAGCCGCGAAAGTGGAACGATTTAAGTCCCGACTGTGATAGTTGTTTAAAAATAAATATTTTTAATATTGTAACAATAGATGTTTCTTAACAATTATACCTATTATTCCGTTTATGAATTTTAAAAGATCGTTTTGATGCTTACCTCGATCCCACAAAGCCTTATTTCCCGTAGGGTCTTCGTCAACTTCGTCCGATATATCGCTGGCAAGTCGAACGACAGCGATGTTGCCAAACTTATCAGCCACGGCTAGCGTGTCGTAATCCAACACGGCCGTAGTGGTTACCCAGCGAGGAACGGTATCGTCGGCAAAAATGATCAGCTGGTTTTCTCGGCGTCTGTAACGGACCATGTAGACAGACTCCTGGACGTCCGATACGTAAATGCGTTGCCCCATCGCTTGGATGTTGACTATATAATTCGGTACATGCTAAAACAAATAAAAACATTAGTTATCTTATTACTTTAATCGAACAATGTATAAAAAAGCACTTTAATAAGTACTCGATGATTAGGTTCGGTGCTTTGCCCCGCCCTGTTTTAAAGTAAGTCATCCATTTTTACCTTATTCTCGCATTTCCGGAGGAGTTTCTTCTTTCCAAGTTCGTATAACCGCAAAACTTTGCCGACGGACGCGAGCAGTTTTCCTTGGTGGGCGCATAGCGCGCCCGGGACTTCGCCGATCGGCGTCCGATGCACTAATTCGATACTAGTGCACGCGTTGGTGAACCGGTATGTGTCCAGGAATCCGCCAGTGCAAACTCGCGGGTTCAACTGCAAGTCTTTGGCGACGCCGACGACTAAGTGCAAAGTTGATTCTGGCTGATTGCTGAACCTGAACAAAACAAAAACATTCAAGGTCATTGGTATCGATGAAATCAGCACTTTTTGTAAATCGATAATATGTATATTGCTTCAGTATCCGTTTTACATCACATGTTTCAGAGGTGTCCTAAGGATAAAAACATCATTGATTATAATAGATCAGTATCGCTATCGATTATTCGATGAACCAACAGGCGATCGATACAGTGCTGAATTTAGGCAAGATTACTAAAATACTAGAAGGTATAAACTAGAAGGCTATAAACATGGTCATGTCTGTGATTGGTTGAGTCGATTGCTTGCGTCAGCGATGCCCATGGCTTTGTTTTTCAATTACTGTTAACCCAACTCTAATTGTCCTATAGTCTTATTTAGTTCCAAGGTTACTACAATACTATTTAGCGTCTACAAACTAAAGTAGAACCTCGATAAGTTTAAATCCAAGAGAAACGTTAAAAAATTTAAGTTATCGAGTTTTTTACTTATCGAGAGTTGAAGTTAAGAGGTGGTCAGAGTAAAATTTTTAACTTATTGAGGTTTGTGAATTTTATAGAGGATGTATTTAGTTCAATAGAGGTTACATACATTTTTTATCTATTCATTTAGAATCAATTATTTATTTATTTAAACAATCAAATCAGTAAAGCGATTTAGTGGAAGACTAAAAAGGACAATCAATCAAGTTCTTGGCAAAACCTTTTGTTTGGATACTTACTCATAATGACTCACTGATAATACTTTAACTTATGGAGCTCACCAAAATATTATTTTAAGTTATCGACGGCGATGTTCAGAATATTTGTTTAAGTTACCGAGGTTTTGTGATTCAAGTAATGGAGGTTTTATGCTTTCAGGGGAAGGGAATTCAAAAAATTCTAAACTTACAGAGGTTCTTAACTTATCGAGGTTCTACTGTATTTTAGTCCTAAACGAACTGAAATTACACACCTTACGAGACACATCGAAACGGCAGCTTCGTTCTGTTCCAGCCGATTGATACAAATCGTGGTCCCTCGTGCCGGATCCATGATTCTAACGGTCGACGCCCACATACCGTGTCCGGCTTTTGGCGCCGAGAACACATTTTCCGGCAGATCTTCGTTGAGGAACGCTTGCGCCATCTCTTTAGCGAGTTCCTGTTCTTCTTCTCCGGCCGCCTCACACATTTCGTCCGCCATTTGTATTCTGCGCTGCCTTTTAGTCTCTTCCGTGTAAGCGTTGTGTTCTGTCTCGATCATTATAAGGTGGCTCGTTTCGGGATGAATCACAAACCGACGAGGAGTGTATTCGAGCGGGAACGAAACCTGGTTGAAGACGGCGCCGAGCTTCTCGAGCGCCAAAATCCTGAGCGTGTTCGTCGAAATCGCAACGATGCCTTCGGGGCACTGCTCCGACGAGAAGCCCGAAGCGTATTCAAGACTTTCGTACGAAAGAGGCGTCAAATAGAACCTGTTCTGATAATAGTACGATAGCCACGATCGGCTCGACATGGCTAGCACGGCTTCCGAGTCTTGCATCCGGATACGGAACAGCTTTACCGGACGGGTACCGAGGTACCTCGTTCGAGTGTCACGCAAATCCCCGGTTACCGGGTCTAACACGACGCGAAGCAAACAGCCGTTTTGCAAACCGACGTTCAAATATAAAGATGTCGTGCTTCCGGTTGCGGTTTCGTCTGCGTTCGGACCGGTCCGTTCCGAACAACCCATTTCGACGATGCACAAAGATTCGGCTATGGCCGGAAGAACTTGGGACGAACGTGGCGCCAAACAATCCTGCAAAAAAAAAATCCGGTAACGTCAATTTTAGTATCGAAACGATGCAAATTTGCGTTTGGGATCAGTAAGTCGAAAATATACAGTAAGATCCCGTTTAACCCTGCAGATACGTTCCAATAAGTTCCTGCGGTATACAAAACACTAAACAAGGTCATCTTAGTACATAAATATAATAGGTATAAGTGAAACAACCGAGAATAAGGAAATTTGTTAGTTTTTTCTTGTTTTATCGTTAAATACTTTTTTATAACATTAATTATAGATTTATTTAGTGCTAATATCGATTTTTGTTCATAAAACATTTATGAAAATCAAATAAAAGTTATGTTTGTGATGAGAAAGGTTCCTAATTCGACATATTTAGTTTATTGTGAAGAAGTCATCTAATGTCGTTTGCCTTTTTGTGTTTCGTTCAACAAACTGTTGTCGATAGCAAGATATTGCATCAATTGTCTTTGAAATTCTTTCAACATTTGATTCATTTTGTATAAACCGATCCATAATTTACGTTATAGTGTCTTAAACTCTATTTTTTAGAAACCGCGTAATACCAAAACAGCGTCAAGCAAGATCTTACTGTAGTTCGGTTAAGATAATTCCAAAAATTAATATAAAACGAATCAGCACTGCAGGTTTCTCATCATATTACAATCAGAAATTGTGAATGTCATCATTTTCAGTAAGAAAAACATAAATTTTTTTAGTTCGAAGTAATTTATCGTCCAAAAATAACTCACCGACGGGTCGAGAGATATAATTCGAACAGTACGGTCGGCTAAACCGGCAGCCAAAAACCAGGCCCTCTGTTCTCCAGGTGCAACACTTCCCAGGGCCATGCAGACGACCTCCGCGTCCATCGCTTTCCGCGGAGTATATTCTTCCAAAGCGCCGAGCTAAAAAACAAGAACAAAAACGGTCAAGTGCTAGTCGAACTTACCAGAAGAGGGTTCCGTACTATTCCATGAGTACTTAAGACTTAAGATTTTCGTTTCAATTTTCCTGTAAACTATGGGTGAGACCCGACATTCTCTATTTTTTTCACAATTTCAAGCTCAGTAGTTTCAGAAATAAAGGGAGGGAACGATCAATTTTAATCTATTTTCTTGAATAACTTTAAAACTACTTAATTTAATATTATAAAAAAAATATATTTGAGACCTTACTACAAACCCTTTCACTTGATATGTTACACGGTACAGTTTGCAAAACTTATTTTTTCATTTTCCTAATTTGCCCCCAAAAAATGACCTCCATGTTAAAAATTCATTTATTTACGTTACACGTCTGTCTTCGGGTCACCGACTTACATATGTGTACCAAATTTCAACTCAATCGGTCCAGTAGTTTCCGAGAGCAAATTGGCTGTGACAGACAGACGGACGGATAAGGGTTACGTTTTTTCCTTTTGAGGAACGAAACCTTAAAAACTGTAACGTTTTCAATACTGTTTCATCTTGGATTCACTCCAGAAAGAACGATTTATCTTCCCGGAGGCGACAAGTTGAAATATATTTAATTTTTGCACATAAGTTTACCTCGCTTTAATAAGAAACACAAAGCAAGAATGCAAGAATGTGCAATAATTGATCCACAAATTCGAAAAAAAAAGCCTCACTCTCATAAACTCACATAAGAAGTTCAACTTTTTTAATTTTTATGTATGTCAAATTACAGAAATTATTTTGTGCTTTAATTGTTCGTAATTTTAAACGTCAGATTCTCAAGCACTGACTAATATGTTCATGAATCAAAATGCAACACACTACAAACTCCTGTCCTTGTCAGTTTCATGTAATTTAACTTCCCCTTAATTTGTTTCATTCTACTTCCCCTCGATTTCTTACTTTTTTCAAACAGATACGTCGCTAAAGAAGTTAAACTTCGAAAAAAAAATCTAAACTCACCGAATTCATAATAAAATATACAAGTTCGCCACCTGTCAAGGCAATCACAACTTGTCTTTGGTTGACGGCACACCGAACGATGCTCTTTTTGCCTGGAGCTTGCCATTTGCTGACGCGTCGATCGGCATGGATGTGTCGGATACCATCCGGATAAACCTGAGACATAAAAACAAACGAATTGACGCAAAATTCATCAAAGTCAAATATTTACTGTGATCAATTCAAAATGTATCAGTAAAAAAATTATCAATCAAAAAAATCAGCAGTCTAGCATGTGAAATAAAAAATCATCATTTTATCTTTCAGCTAAGTTTTTAAGAGTTCCAGAAATTCGAGTTCCACTGTATAAACAGTAAGACCCTGTTTAATGAAAAAAAAAAATAAAATCGATTTTTCGAAGTGGTCACATAAGAATACCCCCTTAAATAACAGCCAGTCGTTGCGTTGTAGTGATCTGTTCTTACTAAATCGTTTATTTTTAATGCTACATATTTTTTTTTTTGTAAATTAATTACTGCGACTCAACGATTCTATCAGTGTTTCTCGGATTTTAGAGTTTTAATCAAAGTATAACGTATATTTTCGTTCCAATAAGTTCCTGCGCTATGCGAAACAGCGCTAAGCGATGTCATTTTAATTAACAGGCATAAGTGAAACAGAACCGAGAATAAGAAAATTTGTTAGTTTTTGTTTAATTTTGTAACATTTATTGTTAAATACTTTTTTATCACATTGATTATAGATTAATTTATTGCTAATTTCGATTTTTGTTCATAAAACATTTATGAAAATCAACTAAAAGTTCGATGATGTGATGAGAAAGGTTCCTCGTTTGACATATTTTGTTTTTTGTGAAGAAGTCATCTAATGTCGTTTGCCTTTTTCTGTTTCGTTCAGCAAACTGTTGTCGATAGCAAGATATTGCATCAATGATGCTACGTCTTGCCTTTGAACATGTATCAATATTTGAATCTTTTTGTATAAACCGATCCACAATTAACGTCGTAGTTGCTAAACTTTTTTTTTATAAACCGCGTTATACTGAAACAGCGTTAAGCGAGGTCTTACTGTATATTTTTAAACAATCACTGTTTTGTTAATCGTAATCGTAAAAACATGAATCAATGCAACGCTAATTTATACAGTGAATTTGAGTATTTCAAACTTGGTACTCTGTTTTTAATTGTAACAAACCTGAACGAGGGCATCTTCTCCAAGGGCAGCACAACAAAGCGTCGGAGTCGTTCCGAGAAATCCACTATCGGTCACTTCTTCTACGGTTTCACCGATGGACAAAACCAACGTAGCGTTCACGAACGATACTATGATATACGAATCATATTCCTCTGGAACAAACGAATAACACCTCGCGTTTTAGACATTTGATCAAAATCGGAAAAGCGTTCGATAAAAATGAAAATACGACAGTTGTTCAATAAATATCCGTATTTGACGACAGCTGGCGTCGACGAGTGAAATCGACTTTACCATCGCGTACTGCAGACTTTTAAGACTACCTTATGCTGAATTGTAGATAAATTCATAGGTTAGGTTATTTTTGACAGCCAGTTGTATCGTTCGTGTTTTGTATTTTTCGAATATCGACCGGTAATTTGTTTTTTATCTATGGGGAGCCTTCACCATCGATGATCACGGTGAGATATTCGTATAAAAATAACGAATTACGGATCGTTATTGCTCTTTTGTCGAAAAATACAAAACACGAACGATACAACTGGCTGTCAAAAATAACCTAACCTATGAATTTATCTACAACTCAGCACGAGGTCGTTTCAAAAGCCTGTACGACACGATGGTAAAGTCGATTTCACTCGTCAAACGCCATCTGTCGTCAAACACGGGACTTATTGATCAATCCTTGGATGTTTCGGATAGCCACATCATTAAAGAAGTTGTAATCAATGATACATTTCATGTGAAACACGGATAAATAGTAATCATGTGTGGCAAAACGACTGAATTATTTTTTTTAGTGATTTTCTGTTGATCAGGTTTGCAACTACATACCTGCTTAGCGTGGTCAGCTGACATCTTGGAAAAACAACTGGCCAGTCTGAAAATGAAAACGAACTGGTGTTTGATTATTAAAATCAAAGTCACCAGCGATGTTTATTTTTGTCGAATGAATTAACTTTAGCAATATTTTAAAAATCACCACTTCGATAATTTACAAGCGAGACAAATGTTATATTTTGCAGCGCTGAGTTTGTAAAATTTTAATAAGTCAAAGGAACGTCCATTTTATAGTACGTTGCTTGAAATTAAACTGCCTATGATCACTTTTTTTAACATCACTTACGATTATTAGAGCTGCTAAATTAAATTTAGAAAACTAATGGGGATTTTAGTTACCAAACATAACCTACAAAAATCTAAAACTGATTCAAACAGCTGTAAAGATTCGGCCATTCGCGTGAAAGTATTTCTTTACACAATATTTAGCCGATAAGCTCCTGCATAATTGAATTCGGATCTATAGTAATACATGGACAGAGCGCAAGCGCGAAAAATCCAGCATTTGACTAAACCATAATTGAATAAAAGCGATTAAGACATTCGAAAAAAAAAACGTTACAAACTGCAGCCCTACAAATTCTCAAAATCGATAATATGCACTCACCATCAATGCGTTTTTTGACGGTCCAAACTGCGTTTGGATTACCGGGCAATTCGGATACCGCCATTTCTGATACTTCAAGGCCATGCCTCAAGACGCGCAGGGTAGACCGCGGTCCTCGGCCGCATAATGTGTACAATTGGGGCGTATCTTCGTTGGCTAAATCGGCCACCTGAAATCAAACGGAACTATTTTAAATACTTTGATGAGCTACCGACATTTTTATATTGCCGAACAAAAATAATTCAGATGAGACGCAAAACAAAGAAAACATAATTAAATAGAATTTATACATTTAATCGATCAAATTTACCTGACAAGCCATAATCGGAGATAGTGAGTCCATTTCGTCGACGAGTACAAGATTTCGTAACGGTCTCGGCGCGAAGAAAAATGTGTCGCCTTCTTCTAAAGGCATCGCCGAACTGAATTCAGGTTCGTCGTCATCGTCTCCGAGATGTGCTATTTGATACAAATAACTAAAGACAAAAAATTCAGTTAGAAATGTTTTGATTTTCAGCTCGCTTAGTTTTAACTCGTAGTTTTATCTGTCGAGTACATTTTTTCCAGGACTAAAGTTATCGATACAACGATAGTCCAACGATGCATTACTCATTTGTTCTTGCACTGATTACGACCTATACGTGGTGGAGATTCCAGGTATAGGAGATACCTAGTGCTGAAAAATATTCTTCTTTATACATTAGAACCTCGATAAGTTAAAATCCAAGGGAAACGTTAAAAAATTTAAGTTATCGAGTTTTTTTATCGAGAGTTGAAGTTGAGAGGTTGTCAAAGTACAATTTTTAACTTACCGAGGTTTGTGGATTTTATAGAGGATGTATTTAGTTCAATAGAGGTTACATACATTTTTTATCTATTCATTTAGAATCAATTATTTATTTATTTAAACAAAGAAATCAGTAAAGCGACTTAGTGGAAGACTAAAATGAAAATCAATTAAGTTCTTGGCAAAACCTTTTGTTTGGATACTTACTCATGATGACTCACTGATAATACTTTAACTTATGGAGCTCACCAAAATATTATTTTAAGTTATCGAGGGCCATGTTCAGAATATTTGTTTAAGTTACCGAGGTTTTGTGATTTAAGTAATCGAGGTTTTATGCTTTCTGGGGAAGGCAATTCTAAAAATTTTTAACTTACAGAGGTTTTTAACTTATCGGGGTTCTACTGTATTCGAAACTTTGAATACATAATACAGAAAGAAATGGTATAAGAGAGAAAAGACTTACTGGTTTCCGAATTCGCATGCGACGAACAAGAATCCAGTCTTCATGACACACATGGCCGTCGCAACAGGAACGGTATCAAAATATTTCAATTTAATTTCCGTAACGACGTCTTGGTCCGTCTCGAGCGTAATTTTAAATATGTCGCCCTGTTCCGTTTGAGCCAAGAAAAAAAACATCGATTTAGTCCTATGCGTAGCCGAACATACAAAAATCATTCCTCGTTCTGGGTCGTCAAGGTCATTCCTTCTTCTCGGTATCGGACACCGTATATCGTGCTGGTCACCCAAATTTTTGTAAGTCAAGTAATTTTCCGAGCAAATTAAAACACCTGACGGCCCAAAAACAGCCGACGGATCTTTCGGATCTTTGTCGTTCGGTCCCGGAACAGACACCAAGAAGTTTGCGTGTTCTTCTAAAGGTTCTGAATATTTCCGAACGACGTTGTTCAAACCCAAATCGAGTTCGTAAAACGTTAAAGTTTGTTGTGTCTTTTGGGCTGCTTCGCCCGATGGGTCTGAATCGGCTTCTTCGTAGTCGATTTCGAGGCAAGCAAACATCGGATTCTCGAAGCCGTTATCGACTCCGACCATGTGGTAGACAAGCGTGTTCGATTTGTGAGCCTCTAAAGGTGACGAAATCGTAAGTCGCGTCTGTTGATCTCGATTAAGAATATAAACCAACTTTTGTTTTTCGACTGCGCCGATCATTATAGCACGACCTTTTGGATCGATGGCAAGATATTGCCCTGGAACGATACGACGGCATCCGGATTTACCGAACGTCTCTTGGTGTATTTTTTCGAAGTGATTTTTGGCAGGAATGTATTCAAGAATTACGACTCGACCAGAATCTGACCCAACTACGATGAAATCTACAAGGAAAACAAAACAAAGAAGACGTTATTAACCTACAAAATAAAGTTTGCCTCAATGTAAAAATGAACATTTCTTCGAGTGAACATTCATCCGAGTGAACCATCTGATATAACAAAAATGATTTCCCGACAAATTATTTTTATATTAATTACCAAGGACAAAAAAGAAAAAAAAAGTTATCTGATATAACCTTTAGTGAAGACTAACGATAGCGTTGGAAAAAATTAAAATGTGTTCGATCAAGTTTTATTCGTTGAATAAATCGGTTCTAAATATCCAACCACGTGAACGTTCAGTTGAATTGGGTCGACAATTTGTATACGAAATAGTTTCTAACCTTTGGTGCCTCCAGTCAAACGTACCGGCATCAGCGATCGAACGACGCCAAATATTTCGACCGTGAGCAAAGTATGTATTTTGCCCGTATTTGGATCGGGCCTTAAAAGTTCTAAACTTTTACCACGCGAAATCAACACTTCTTGCATTTTTGTGCCCGAAAAATTGCCATGGATGGCATGGGTTATGCCCGTGGCACGTTGTAAACTCAAATTGTACAGATGCATGATGTCTAGAACAAAAAAAAAACTTTAGTACAAAATACACGTATTATTTAAGTGTTGTGTGGTTTTGAAAAATTTAAACAAAAAGGTTTAATTTCGGAATACACACACTTTTTTGTAGCACTTTTGAAAAACCGGCACAATAGAATTGTATCCGAAGTGCTTTTTTTAACCTATACCACAATAAATACAAATAACTTATAAATAATTATTATATAATAAAAATTAGCACGTGTTACATCATTTTTTAGTTACCTTTAGATTCGATGGATAATAATATAAACAGATTATCGCAGAATAATCTTTACAGAAGAAATATCACAACACGCCATTTTGTAAGCGTCTTTCACATTTTGTCGCTTACAAAACAAAACACCATAGACAGAGACGCCTATGACGCCGTTGCTTACCAGACTGGCCTACCTCGACGACAATCCAAACGGAAATGGACGATGTTAATAATTTTATGGCACTGTTCCAGCTACAAGCTTTAGAATTTCCCTATGTGATGTCGCTAACGACAAAACTTTTACAGGAAATTGTACAAAGTAGTTCATAGCTTAGCTTTAAAGTTTTCCGTATAATGCAGTGGCGTAGCTATCGAAGTGCTAGGCAGTGCAGTGCACCGGGAGCTTCCAACCTCTGGGTGCCCCTCGGTCTCCTAAGCAACGTTCGAAAACGTTATTTAAATATCCTAATCGAATAAAGAAATTTCGACTTTTGACTCTTTGGCTTCTGTAGTCTGGTTCACAAGTTGAAAAACGTGTCAATTTTTGCTACTGCGAATTAAAACACGTGTCGTAATCACCTCTAAAAAATACGTCGCTAAAGAAGTTTCACTTCAAAAAATTTGAACATTTTCAACAGTTCAGGTTTCCAGTGGCGACCTTACCCATTGCGAGGCTCCGGGCGGCAGGTCTTTGCGAAGCCCTTTGTCCTTCGTGAAAAGTATGTGACGCAAAAGTAGATCTCTGAGTTTAAAGCCAAAAATAGAGCTTCGGCTGTTAACTGATTGTAGACTTATTTGTCAACATTCTGCAAAAATTCTTTCTCTATAAGGAAGATAAAGGACAAATCTAGGTCTCTAATGGACTACTTTTGTAATTTATGTACGATTTACTAGAAAAACTTTGGCATTAATTGTGCTAAAAAAACACACGTTTTCAATGTCACACTATGACCTTATTCGTACTTATTTCACAAAACTGTTCCATCACAAACCTAAAGTGACTCTTCCTTTTTCGGAAAAGTTTTTTGAATCTTCAAAATATTTCCAAAAATTAGAGTAATCAATTGACAGCGGTACCCTTGCAAAAAATTTTTTTAGCCTCGTAGTTGGCACCAGCCAAAAATTGAAACGTGCGGATGATTTGAGCGAGACAGAGCTAATGAAGGTCACACCCACAATATGTCTTTTACCTACCTCGCCCCTTAACTCTGGATCTCAGCACAAACTATATTCAGAGCGTTCCGACAGCCTTAAGTATTTGTCATGTTTGACGAGAAATGCTAAGGTTATACAAATAAATAAAATTTGAGTTTTAAAATATTTTACATTGAAAGATTTACAAAATTAATTCGAGGCGCGATATTCAAGTACTACATAATGAATTTTTCAATTATGTTTTGAATGAATGAATTAGTTAACTAACTTTATTTTAATTTACCGCTATGTTAAAACCTGAATAAATAATTAAGGATCAAAATCAAAAGTTTTAAATAAAAAAATATGGTTAAAAAATCTATATTTTTTTTAATTTGCTTGGGTTGTTGCGCGAGGCCCCTGCAAGAACGAGGCCTCGGGCGATTGCCCTGTTCGCCACCCCCTAAGGCCGCCGCTGAATTTTTGAAATTAAAAAAATAGTTTTAGAGAACTATTAATTTACTTATTTTGAACACTTACTCAAAAAATTACCAAAAAAAACTATAGGTAATAAAATAATTTTAACAATATAGATTAGATAACATGCAACTAGCAGTAAATTATCGGCGTAACATAAAAATAAGGGTTCTTAGTCAAATTTGTGAGGCGGTGCCTTTTAACTGCAAAATCATTTTCAGGTTTATAAACTTCTGAATTTGCAGAAGTCATACAGATAATATTTCCTCTGTGCAATTATGAAATTAAGTTACATCCACGACACATAGGCGCCACTAGAAAATTTTCTAAGGGGGGCAAAAATAATATGTCTGCATGAATCATGCATATAACGCTGTAAATGTGATTCCAATTACCTAACTATTTTTTTTTGTATTAAGAGGTGTCATTTGCATGGACTCAGAGTCTGTTTGACGTCGATATTAAGAGAAGTAAACTGTCCCTTTTTTGTCTCCCTTTGTCGACGCCCAAGAATACGTCCCTGGAAACTAATAATCCTTTGTTCCAGTTTTGAAAATCCCATTAAAAATGTTAAAAACGTACGCAGTCTGATTAACGTAAATCGAGAAATAACAATAAATATATCATTAAAATTCAAAATAAAATAAAAAAAGTAAGTTCTATGTTTAAAGACTTATATATCGAAAGGGAAGAGAATTTAATAAAGAATTTAAAAGTAGTTGCAACTAAAATTTGAAGAATGTACGGAGTTATTTACATTTTAAATACTTTACTTGGAGATTTCAATGCTCGATAAGGTAACGATTTATACGCAAAACTGCTCAACAGACGACAGTAAACATATTTTGGAATTTTTTTTTACTCTAAAAAGTTACCTTCCTAATTGTGCATTAAAGTCTCTCGGCATATTTATTATAAATGATGTATTTAAAAATTTCGATAAACAACTAAAAATATGTTCTTTTCTGATCGTGCATTAAAGTCTCTGCCCTATACTAAGGTTATAATAAAACTGGGGCACTTTATTGCATATTAGATTTTATTTAACGCAGTTATCTTCCTAATTACGTATATCGGAGTGTTTTAAAACCATTTTCTAAAAGCGTAGAATTTATAAATCGAAGGCATACGTAATGTTTAACTTTAGAAAAGCCGTCTTAACCTTGCGTTGAAATCTCCACGTTTGAAATCAACTGAATCACCGTAATGTCAATAAAATAGCGCACTCAGGTAAATGCGGTATTAATTAATAGAATCGTTAACAATATTTGCAAAATTTATATTATTTATTTATATTAAACAAGGAAAAACAGCATCGGAAACGAACCAATAATGTAGTTGCTAGGCGTGGCTTAACAGTGATATGGGAAGTTTAAAGGAGGAGTTAGATTATCGAGAAAGGAGGGTGCAGATGATATTCCGGGAAATGCCGCACTACAGGTGCTGCCGTCCAGGTGAGCCAGGTGAGACATGGACCGGTGATGCTGAGCAAACAGAGAGGGGACGATTGAGTACCGTTGACGACAGACAAAGAGGTGAAACTCGAGATCAGTGATGGGTAAGCGCGATCAGGTGTATCGTGATCAGTATGCGTCGTTACTTCGATAGTTGAAGTACGCAACGGATAAAACAACTGACTGGCGCGCAGTACAAAAACAATATCACATCGCGTTTGTTTTAAAACAATTGATATGCTTATTCGATATTTTTTATAATGTGAATATATTCAACTGTGATAATGATTAACGTAACATAAAAGTGATAAAATTTTTTATTTGTTGTGATTTTAAAGAGTGACCTTTTTCAATAAAAACAAATATTAAAAAGTCGCAATATTTTGTTCAAAGAAACGTAAATCGGTATGCAAAAAAATATATTTTCGTGAAAAATAAAAATTTACTAGAAACGTGAAAATGCGAAAAATTTGTACAAATTGTCGCTTGTACCATATATCACGCTTAGCAGTTTGCGACGTAGGAAAGCTTTTTCTAGAGGCGTGGTTTTAACGAAGGGGATTTTTTTTAAACGGTGCTCGGTTCCGCATTCAAAGCTTCAAGTGGTGGGGGAGTAAGAAGTGTAGAGGTCACAAGAGGTCATGACAACAATTGTCACCATTATTGTTATTAACCGCCGGAATGTCGCAACTTTATAACCACGAAATTAACATTGACTGGATTTTGTTTTTAAAAAGGTGAGTGGCACAAATCGACGCCCAGATTTTTTTTTAAGACCGCCAACAACTTAAATTATTTGGGTCTAACAGTTCATATTTTTAATTTATTATTATTTTAATAAATAACACTTTTATAATTTGCAATGATTTTTCACTCGGCACGTAGTAGAACATGATTAATAATAACAAATAATTAAAAACACTCGAAAATTCTACATCTAATTATTAAATTATTTCTCGACGATCGTTTCGGACAATAAGTCCCTCGTCAGGAGTACAAAAACTTATACTCCTGAGAATGGACTTATTGTCCGAAACGATCGTCGAGAAATAAATAATTATTTGTAGAATTTTCAAGTGTTTTTAGTTATTTGTTATTAAAAACACTTTTATCAGTTCTTGGGTTTGAACCTGAGGACTGAGGGCTTGTTACAAGCCCCCAGTTTGTTTATAAACAACTAATCTGAAATTCGGTGTCCGCAGACTTTTGAATAAAATTTCTGTAGCAAGGATATGTTTTAAATTTTCTGTGACGTTTAATGGTAAATAACGCATTACGTTAGAGAGGAAATTTAAGAGAAACCTTGGCAACGCAAAAGAAGTTTCCTTTCCCTGCGAGCTTATGTGGATGGGCTCACACATTTTTTATGACAGATCAGAATAAATTATTTTAATAAAAGAATGATGTGAAAATTTGTTTAAATAAATATTTCGATAAGTTTCAGTCAGTACAAAAAATACACATTCAACCTAGATGTGAATCTTTATATAAAATAATAATAATTATAGTAATTTCTTTTCGTAACTAAAAAAGTTGAATACAAAAAATCAGTATACATATTACACACAATAATATTAAGAGCTTTTCCTAGCAAAATTTTATCTTTAGGTAGCATAATAGCTAAAGAAACAGGTATAATTTTCAATTTTTATAATTGTTTTTTGTAATGCCAAATTGCATATTATATCATAGTTTTACTATCATTTAAGCATATTGAGAGCTTGAAAAAGTCTTAATTACAGAAAAGACGAAACGTTGCAATCAATGAGTGTTTAAATTGATTTATTTTATTATTCCAATTACCCGTGATACTGTTTTCTATTATAACATATATCTGGAATTGAACTTTAAAGATGAATAATAATAATAGTGAGTACAAGTTACACAAAAAATCGTCTATATCTATGTGATTGAATACGATTAATATAATTTTGAACATATTTCCAAACCTTTAATTGTAACTACACCTCCATTATAAAAAAACAAACAAACTGATTTTTTAATATTAAAAAAAAAGATACGTCATGTGATTAGAGCAATACACTGACTCTGTTAATTTTATGAACTTAAATTTTCTAAGTCGACTTCTCCTGTGCATGTAAATGTCTTACTGGAGCAATAAAATTAAAATTATTATTATAAAATTAGCACTAATATGTTAATTTATAAAGATAAACGTTAAATATATTTTTAGCTATGCTTTTGGTGCCTGTATAACGGTAGTAAAAAGACCTATTATAAACTAAACCAAAAAGTACCTAATGCGAAACGCAATCGTATCATTACCATAGTGTGAGTGTTTAAATTCGCTAGGCTCGTTTTAAACATATTGTCACATACTACGACACTATAGGTATATACAATCTACTATTTGACCATTTGCATTTTTTTCTAAAATTAAAATTTAAAAATTCGTCTTTTATTTATTATGTTTAATCTTCTATAAACCCAAAACAAAAACTCAGCAAAATAACGAAAAGTGCGAATGGCGTCTTTTATGACACAACGTTGACGAGCGGACGTTAAACGCATTATTAAATTATTATTAATAGTTGTTAAGCCTGTCTCCGTCAGGCGCAATCGAAGTTTAAATATTCAAAATAGCATCCTTATTTTACATATAATATAGAATATAATCTGTAAACTAATAACTCACTGCGCAAGGAACTTATTCAACTGTTTTTTGAACTGATTATTAGTTTATTAAACAACTAATTATTATTAGAAAACTTATTTGACATTCGATATATCATAATGTTTCAGAGTTTGTTGTTCGTAACCAAGTCACCCAGCTACCCCATTCATGGCCTATGTTCTATAAAGTTTTTTTCTATAAAAAACTCCCGTATTTCGATCCCCGGGGAGAAAATCAAAAATCCGGCTACGTTATAAGTTCTGTCCCGTGTCTCGTACTATAGGTGTGTCGCATTTCAATTTCCTAATTTTACTGGGGCCTTCTGGAGGGTTTGGAAAGACAGACATCTGGACATCCAGACACAATAATAATATAATAATAATTTAATATTTATTTGCTTTGCCAATAAAGGAAATAAAGAAAATCGTCACGGTGGATCCATCAAGGACTCAATCATTCATAACTTAAAAACTCATCCAATTTGTAAAAAGCGTTTGATAATAAAAATTCTTTTAAGTATTTTTTAAACTTCGACAGTTTATCGCATTGTTTAATATTTTGAGGTAATTTATTAACAGCAATACCTAAATTATCTGGCGATTTCGATACGGTTAATCGATTAAAAGGAACTCTAAGTTCAGATTTTGATCTGGTATTTAAGTTATGAATGTCCGAGTTCTTGATGAACCTACTAAGGTTCTTAAAAACATAGGTTGACAGTTCATAAATTAGTATGCAAACTAATGTAAGTATTCTATATTTCTTTCACATTAAGAAATTATATATGTAGATATTTATTATTATATATAAACCAGGACTTCAGGATGATGAGATGGTTATTGGCCCTTGGCGAAGATATAAAGCTCGATTTACACGAAGCTTAAATGAAAAATGAAAAAAATACACACCTTTTATGAAATGTTAGCTCGATTTGGTACCAATCGTGTATAAACGATAGCATATATCGATTTTATTCCTTTGAAATCAGAAATTTAAAAAAATGTCTGTGACAGACTCGAGTGATCCAATAAGGATTCCGTTTTTTTCTTTTAAGGTACGGAACCCTAAAAAATAAATCTACTAATAGAAATCAGGAATGGAATAATGTGGTCAAATCAATTTAAACACTCACTGATTGGCAACGTTTCGTCTTTATTCTTAAGACTTTATCAAGCTCTGAATTGAATTTTGAAGATGTATAAATCTAATATTTAATATGCAAACACTTAACATACTGTGAAGACTTAAAACACGAACGCTATTTAAAAAAATGGCTTGAAAATCCTCGATAAATTATAGTTCGTGAGTGGATTACGTAGAGTGTATTGTTGTGCGTCGAGGACTCCTATAAAACGTCTTAAAGCTGCTAGATTAGCAGATTTACCAATTATCGGAATCTATTGCACCCATGTGACATATAATTTCGCTAATTTACGTATTTTTGAATTTGAAAATGATTATCTGCCATCAATATTTATTTTTGAACTTGTAATTATTTTCCTTAGTTATTAAAGCTTTTATAACTTTTAATTGAATTGTTTGCCTCAAAACCGTGGACGATTGCGGTAATCTGTCAAATCTAGAAACTTTAGTAATTCAAGAAACATCAGCGCTATATTGGTGTCCAAAAAATGAATTATAACATGCACTTGTTTTTGTAGAGGCAAAAATTATGAAAAAGCCTCTCGTTTCACCTCCTGTATATCTATGCTTCGTGATTTATAATTTGAACGTAGCTTAAAGCAGGTTCTATATTAGTGAAAAAAATTTATAATGAGCCTCACCCTCATAAGTTCACATAAGAAGTTTAACTTCTTTAGCTTTTAATATTATTCCCAAATTTAATTTTTTTTATGTTAAACTAATTAATAATATTTACACATGCTTAGCAAAACTTCTGTCCTTGTCAGTTTCATGTTATTTAGGAGACAAACTAACTTCCTCTTTCGGGGCCAATTCTACTGCCCCTCGATTTTTTACTTTTTTCAAACAGATACGTCGCTAAAGAAGTTAAACTTCAAAAATAAGTTTGTTGCAATCTCTATATCGACAATACAATTCGATTATATTCCAAAAATAAAAATATGAAATTTAGAACACGTCTGAATTTTCTAATTCAACTAGGCTATTCCCAATTTCAAGGCTGGAAAATTAATGTCTATTTTGGCACTGTAAAGGGAAAAATATAGAAAAATGAAAATTTAAACGAATAAATATTTCTAATTATCGACAACTAAATTATCAATTTGTTTGACGACATTATAAGCGTATTAAGTCATGGCTTTCAGTGACTTTAATTTTTAACTTTATTTTATTTTTATTATTTGTTGCTATAGCAGCCACATTAATACACACTCTGTGAAAAAGTCAAATGTCTAGCTATTACGGTTCAAAAGATGTCCAGACGGACAGACAGAAAACGCAGCCTCAGTAATAGGGTTTCCGTTACATCCTTTGGGTTTTCAAGCTGGATTTTGACCGATACGCGTAGAAAAATATTATTTCGAAGCGGAAATTGTGCAAAGATCTATGTTAAAATATATACAATTTAAAAAATCGTTTCAATCAATTATTTTCCGATAGAATCGATCCACCCTTTGGGTTACGGAACCCTAAAAAGTAATTTAAAATGCATCTTAATAATGTTGTAATTATTTCTTGCGTTAATTATATTCGGAATGCAAATTCATCTTTAATAGGTACAGGTACTAAATGTAGATGTATGTAATATCTTAAGGTTGGTATGTGTTTTCGACAAGCGGATTAAATCGGTCGGTCTTCGTCTGACGTTAGATAATGACAGCGGTACCAATCAATTATATCGTCAATTATTAACTCAGTATGTTAAATGCTTCAATACTACATTCAAACATATATAGATTCTATTAGAATTGTTAATAGGATCTATTTTTAACACGCTTTTGTTTGTTTGTAACAGAATCTTTGAATGTGAAATTCACCCACTTCAAAAACGTCAGATTGAACTGAAACTTTGCACATTTATCAAGGACCTCTGACAATACAATAATTTAATAAGTTTGCCCCATTATCCTGTCCAGGACCTTCATAGTTAAAAAAAACTTGAAAAATTACAGCAAGTAAGCTAACATGCTGTACAGTGACGTACGTTGCGTTGTCTATCCCATAGTCAAATCCAATATTGTTTTTTAGTTGTATAATTAAAATTATTACATATACCATATCTACAACTTGTCTTATTTTACCGCGTTCACATTACACACGTGAGATCATTTTTAAATTATTGTAGTTTATAGATGCTCGACAATTAAGGTTATTAGCGTCTTAATTACATCAAATAACATATAAATATTAAGAGCACTGTGGTTGGAACAATAAAAATAAAAGAAAGAATAGTTACTTCTTACCACAACAGTTTTATTCAGTGGATGTACATTTCGAGAGCTAAGCTCCCATCTTCAGCAAAACACTAAACTGCTGAAGATGGGAGCTTAGCTCTCGAAATGTACATCCACCGAATAAAACTGTTGTGGTAAGAAGTAACTATTCTTTCTTTTATTTTTATCAAATAACATAACCACTTAAAACTAAACGAGATCACAAAACATCCATGAGCAGAGGTAGGATTCAAACCTACGACAGTCCGGTCTAGAAGCCAGCACGCTAACCGCTGGACAACACTGTCCTCTAATAGTAGCAAGATGAGTAATCTGTGTATAGTAAGAAGAGTGGGAAAAGCAATTAGTAGCGGCGTGATTTGTAATTTTGGGGGCAATCAAAGACGGTATCTGTTTTGTCAAAGGCGACGAACAATTAAATGACCATGGGATTCATATGGACCATCCTTTACTAGAAAACATAGACCCGTCCGACCCGAAACTCGTTTGCGCACAGAAATTTTAGTATTTTAGTAGGTTATTTATGAATATATCATACATTCAACTAAATTTTTTAAATAAATTTGCACGTCTAGTTATCAAGTAATTATTAATTATCAAAAATGTGATTTTTAACATAATGATAAATGAGAAGCCTCATCGGAAGTGTACATAAAGATAAAATTAAATTAGCTCCAGACAAAATTTTCAAAAACTGATTATTCGAAAGGTTGACTAAGTATTTATTCACGTGTAGTTTTGAGGAAATATTACTTAAAAACTGTCGAAATAACTGTCAAATTACTATGTATCTTTCTGTCAAACACATTATACGCTGCTATAGTCAAATTATGTTAAATGTTTAATTATTATATTTTTCTCAAACATTAAAATATTCAATTATGATGTATATAGGATAAATCTTTAAATAAAAAATAATAACAGTTTTTTATTACAAAAAACATGGCCGTAATTACTACCAAGTGATGCTTTTCTAACTGATAAAAATACATTAATTTCAGATGAACCAACAATGCAAAGTATGTGGCGAACCAGCAGCCGGATTTCATTTTGGAGCCTTTACGTGCGAAGGATGCAAGGTAAATATTCAAAAAGATTATTGAATTATTATTATTTTTTATTTGTAAATAGCTATTCCCACATTTCTGTTGTTAGTGACTCGATTAAATGGTCAACAACGCTAGGCAAAGCGCCGAACCAAGTGCTTGAAGCATCGAGCACTTACTAAAGTGCTTTAAAACACCAAACGACAAGCACTTTCATTTCCAAAAATTCTTAAAAGCATCGAGCACTTACTAAAGCATTTTAAAGTAACTTCTTAAATCTTAATTTCCAACATTAAGTTATGACCAGAGCTAGGCAAAGCACCGAATCTAAGTACTTAAAGTACCGAGCACTTACTAAAGTGCTTTAATCCGTCTTTTCCCGAGTTTTGTATAAATAGCCACCCCCTATATGCTTGAGTATTTCATAACAGCGATTTTTTTAATTAAGTGAGATTTTTCTGTTTAAAATAATGCAGGTTGGCAAACTTTATGAACATTTCTAACAACATAATTACAATTTTTTTAAGCGCTTGTTCCAATTTTGGAACACTGGGACAAACGCACAGAGTTCCAATTTTAGAATACTGGGAAAAAATGGGTTAAAACATCAAGCGACAAACACTTTCATTTTGAAAAATGCTTAAAAGTATCAAGCATTTACTAAGTGTTAAGTATTTTAAAGAAACTTCTTAAATTTTCAACATTAAATTATCATATAAATTTTACACACCAACAATATTTCTAATTGATGGGAAAGTTTGGACTTAAAGAAGAAATTGATCTCTAACATCAGACGAAATAAGAATTATAAAAGATAGACGAAATATTATGTTTTATTATGCTTTGAAAATGCGTATTAAGTAATTAAAATGCTTATTAAGCATTCCTAATGCTTAATAAGCTTGTTGAATGCTTATTAAGCAATTTATAATGCTTCCGTGCTTAATAACTAGCAAATTAATCAAACATGTTTTACAAAATGCTTTAAGCGAAGTACTTGAAGTATTGTTACAAGCACCAAGTTCTCAGCATTGACCAGGTCTGATTTGAGGACGGCCCATAAACAATATTTTAAATGCAGACAAACAGAAATAAATTAACTGCGTTAAAGAATGCGCGATCTTTATTTGAATTCGCTCAAATTACGGAAACGATTTGCATAAAACGTCGAAGACACTGGCATCACCGGCCCACGTTCAAATAACTGCTGCAGCGACGATCCGTTCCACCTGTCTGGGCCGTTGGAACCGGTGAATCGTCTCTTCACCACGTAAGATGATGCGCGGTGACCATCATCATCAAGCGTCCATAGTGTGCTCGGACGGCCTGTGAACTGGGTTACCGTGCCGAAACAACTACAGTAAACGTACATTATCATTTTAATTATTGGTGTATTTGCCTATGTATAAACCTAGAAGGCATCAGAGCTGGGCAATGCTGAGAATTAGTGCTTGTTATAACGCTTTAAGCACTTATTAATGCTTAAGGTAGTTGTCGTGGTACAATATTGTCAAAAAGTTATAGATTATACGCGCCACAAAAGTATACTAGCTTGTAGCTAAGTGATCCATAATTTGTACGCAAGACTGTATCCGTGGAAACGTAACCCATACAGTATTCATATGCATGTATACTTTTCTATAAATTGTTGAACTTTAAACCGTTATTTATAAATAATTAGACGGTCAAAAATATTTTCTTATTTTTTTTAAACTCATAACAAATGCATTGAAAGACTGTCAGTTTTTGGAAAGTTTCGGACAGTTAGTTCTTTTTTTATAAATAAGAAACTGGTTCAGAACTACAGAGATCGTATACAATCAATGTTAATTATCCAATTTTTAATTGAATTTATCTCGGATTATATACGGCCGATCGACTTCAAATTTTCAGGGTAATTGTATTATCATGTCCTTAATAAGTATACAAAAATTAAGAATTTTCTGACGGTGTACCTTAACCACTACAACTACCTTATAGCACTTGGTAAAACATGTGCTCGATGTTTAGAGCACTTTCATTATGACTTGCTATACTTATTAATCTCGTAAGCACAGAGCTGGGAAATGCTGATGTTGGGTCTTTTTGAGACAACATTAATACTCTGGATTGTCGATCACAACATTGTCTTGTTTTGAGTTTCTATATTAGCTACGCTTTAGAAACAAACAATATAATATAATTTTCAATTTTGTTGTGCTCAGACGTATTTAAAATTCGTCTTGATTTTGTAAAACAGATGCTTAGAGCAAGACTTATTAAACATGCAAGCATTATAAATCCCTTAACAAGCCTTCTGTAAGCTTATTAAGTATCAGGGTTTCTTAATAAGCTTTTTAAATGCTTAATAAACACTTGCATAATGCTTAATAAGCACTTTCAAAGTTAAATAAAATAAATTTCGTTTATCTTTTGTTCATCTTTTTTCATTTGATGTGAAAGATCAATTTCTTGTTTGTTGAAATCCATACTTTCTCATCAATTATAAATATTTCCCAAGTCCAAAATTTATATCATAACATAAGTTTGGAAGTTAAGATTATTAAAATGCTATATGCTTAATTTTTTAAGCTCTTAGTAAGTGCTCGATGCTTACAAGCAGTTTTAAAAATGAAAGCGCTTGTTATTTGAAAACAACTGAATGTAACGATTGTACTAAATTGGTTAAGATTATCAAACAACGATTTGAAGGACATAATAAATATGATATTATTAAAAATAACGGAAAAAAACCAAACGAACAAAAGAAACATATAAATAAATTAAGAAATCAAATTTGAACATAGGAAGAAAAAAAAAAAACCCGGGTCGCAGTGCCAAAACCCTGCCGACAATGTAGTGTATTTGCTTGTATAGGGCCGTGTGGTTTTATACTTTTATTATGTGAAATTAAGTTTGTTTTTGGGCAAAATAAAAAATTTAACCCCTTAATACACCCCTTAAAATAACATTTTTTTCTTAATTGTAATATTATTATCAATCTAACGTCTACACCGAATTAAATACACCCTTCAATAAATAAGTCACTATCTGCAAACTAGTGTTTTCATAAAATTTGTAAATCCGGTCCTGTCGGGCCGATTTTATTAAAATTGAGGGGACACTTTTTAATCACTACCAGAGGATTAAATTTCAATTTTGAAACGATTCGGAGAATTTTTTCGGTATTTTGGGGCCCAAAAACAGTTTTCAACCCCTAAAAACTACCCTTAAAATAGCCCGATTAGGCCCATTTTAAATAGGCTTCTTGCGGTGATGGGTTTCAACACGTGGCCCAAATTTCGTTGAAATCAATTAACTCTTTCGAAAGTTATCGCGCGTACACATATATATATATATATATATATATATATATATATATATATATATATATATAAATATATATATATATATATACATATATATATAAACATTTTTAAAAATGGTGTCAAAGTGTTTAGGAGGTTATGAAACGTCGAGAAATTTTGGTCCGACCCCTAGGTCCCGCCATCCGACCGACGCCAATAGTGTATGTTGCCATATGGCAAATACACTAAAAACACTACTACATAAATAAAATCTTTGGGTGTCCAATCTCCAATCTGCAATTACCCCAATTATCTCAATACAAGCAGCTAGAATAAACCGCTTCTATAATACAAAACTCATTAAAAGAATATTATAAAAAAATAAATTCATCAAAAACTATTGCTCATATCGATATAACAGAAACAAACTATATAGCTGTTTCACTTTTGATTAAATGCGTTTTACATTAAGTAAGATAAAGATAGATAATTATTTTTGTCGTTCTTTAAGGGGAGTCTTGAGATAAGTACCAGTGACTTTTATGTTTTTGTAAAACTTAGACATTAAAATAAAGCGAAACTAATCGCTAAATGAAACGAAATGTGAAAGAAGAAAATGAATCTATGTTTTATGCAATTAGTGTCATTGCTGGAGTCCATTTTGTTACTGCAACAAGTACTACCAACATAATATGAAAGTAGATTACGCTATTAAAACTTTGGAATGTTATAATTTTTTTTCAAACTGACATTTTCTGATTTAATTCGTTTTAGATGTCTTGTAGCGTTCAATTTTTTTTGTTTATACCCGGTCGAAAGTACGTACTTTCGGCTTCGACTGTAAGGCAGAAAGTCTAACATTTCTGCACTGCTGGAATTACTCGCAGGCCATCTATAACAGCGGGCTGAAACAGTATTCTCGTGCACACTGATATGAAAGTACCGACTTTCGACCGGGTATAAAGAAAAATAGTATCCACCACACGACCCGAAAATTCCTGCCCTTGCGGTATAATATACAGTTTATTATCACACAAAATATGCAAATCTGTAACTTTTTTAAGTGAAACTTCTTTACGCACGGTACGGCAAGTTCGATCCATTTGATTGACAGTGAAATGAAAAATGTGTTACGAAGCGTTACAAAAAGTATCTAGGGATCAAACCACGAAGAACCCAGTAGATGCAAGAACATTTATCCCATATCATATAAAAACCCATTGTACTGCAATAGGCTACGGTAGCTGAGAGATATAGTTGCTGCCTTGTACAGACAAGGTTATAGGTTCGATTCCAGCAGTTAGGTGTCGGTATTTTTTTTAAATTTGGTAAATTTCGTGAAGTAGCTACTCGTTGAGCTGGCGTTACGGATAAATGTGACGTTTTTGCGTTGAAATTTAAACAGAATATTGGCAACCAGAAATAAATATATTCAAAAAAACAGGTCGTTTCGGTGGGACATTCTACCTACCAGGTGTTTAAAAATTTGAGGGTCTGTTAAGTCCCGCTACCCTTCAGCCAGGTCTGTGTTTTTGTATTCGGATATTACTAAAGAGGTATTGTACAAATTTTCACAGTGCCTCAAATACCTACCCAAAAATGTCTAACAGCTCTCAAATATAAATAAATCGTTACTCAATTTGTAATTGTACTGTTATAAAGATTCTCAGAGCGAATTTTCGGTTTTCGTGATTTTAACTATTCATTCTTCATAGCCTTAAAAGTTAGGTTATATTCACGCAAAGAAACAATATTATAAGCGATAAATCTCCAGTCATACGTCACAACGGTTAAAGATAAAGAATCATTTCGAACACATTCATACTTAAAAAGTAACTACATCCATAGAATATATTCTATTTAAACTGTTGATTTAAGACTAGAAAATCTGAAACGATTATCGTAAATTAATGAAATATATCAATTATATCTAAACTAAATATAGTTAATTTTATATGTGTTAAAATAATTAGCATAGTAGTTAAGTGCTAAATTGTAACGCATGTTGATGTTAAAACTGAACGGTTACAAACGGTCGGCAATGGACAGCCGTTAAGACTGGCAGCATGTTTATCGGCTAGACATGTATAAATTGTATAGTCAAATGCTCAACCGTTTTAGTGGATGTTAAGTTTGTAAAATTTAAGGCTAAGTCGCTTAACTACATATATTTTACAAACTCAATACTGAAGACTGATTCCTCAGATTGTAAAATATGCTCTCGGGAAATTTCGAACTGTGGTCGCAAAATTCCTTTCATTACTGTTTTCATTAGCTGTGATTAAGCATTAAGCTTCACAACGTGGCTTGCTGCTTAAAAATTTCAAGAAAGATATATTTTTGCCGCAAAACTTGTATAAAAAAACGTGATATTCATCAATATTTACAGCACGTCACGAGATTTCGAATTACGGGAAGGAAAATTAACATTTTAAAGTTTTTTCTTTACAAACGTATGTTAAAAATACTGACAAATTTGACATGCTCAATAATTTTGTTTCAAATTTTATTTTTTCTGTACAAAAATTTATATAAAACTTATGCGAGTTTTCCCGTTTTTATCTAATCGTAAGTTTAAATCCTGTCTCTGGTATTGGATGTTTTGGAATGTCGTTTAGTTTTAAGTGATTATGTTATTTGATGTAATTAAGACGCTAATAATCTAAGTTATCGATCGTCTATAATCTACAAAAAATAAAAATTAAAGCAAAGAGAGCAAAGACTTTTTCCGATGAACAACTTTCTATACCGATTTGTTGCTTCCATTATCTGCTTGAAATGCATTTTTGATATAGGTCAGCTTTAAAAAGCGGCTGTGCTTTACAATCCAACACAAGTTTAACAGCATGTGAGCTTGTTCCTGTATTAAAAGAAACAGTTGACAAATTGCGTTCGCGTTGTCGCCATAAAATAGCCATTTTCTTTTTCTTATTGTGCAACATTTGCTACGTATATAGTTTATACCCGCGTCTTAAATGTATATTTGTATCTCGTCTATCCATTATTTCACGGCACAATAATAAATAAATAACCAGAAGCATAACTCTCTCTTACGAGCTTTACTCATTCTTGTGACCTTGTCTGACCTCGGTTAACTTAAGATTCTATCCTGAATTGGCCAGTGTCATACAGTCTCGAGTGTTGGAAGATCTGCAGCGAATTGTTTCTTACGCGTCGAGGTTAATAAGACATTTTATCTAGGTGCAGTAAGACCTGATTTAACGCTTTTTTAGTATTACGTGGTTTCTAAAAAATAAAAAAGTATAGCCACTATAACGTAAATTATGGATTAGTTTATACAAAATGATTCAAATGTTGATAGAAATTCAAAGGCAAGACGAAGTGTCATTGATCTTGCTATCGACAACAGCTTGCTGAACGAAACAGAAAAAGCAGGGGCGTAGCTACCGCCGTATCAATTATACGGGGCCCCCGGGACACGGGGGCCCCCAACGTGCGTAAGCAAAATTAGTAAATACTTCCCAATTTTTTTTTTTATTTCAGAAATGACAAAAGTCAAAAAAAGCAATTTCTTTTTTTCCCGCGTAAAGCGTGCGTTCAAAAGTTGGCAACACCCTACATCGGTTATCGCGGGCTGCGGGATTTCCCCGTGTCATTTACTTGATCGGGGGAATGGCCCCCAAACTAATTTTTATACGGGGCCCCGCCAAGGCACGCTACGCTTCTGAGAAAAAGGCAAACGATATTAGATGACTTCTTCACAAAACACAAAATTTGTCAAATGAGGAACCTTCCTCATCACAAATGTATCTTCTTACTCGAAGTTTTATTTCATTTTCATAAATGTTTTATGAACAAAAATCGATATTAGCAATTAATGAATCTATAATTAATGTGATAAAAAAGTATTTAACAATAAATGTTATAAAATGAAACAAAAAAAAACTAACAAATTTTCTTATTCTCGGTTCTGTTTCATGCATGCCTATTATCAACGTATTAAGATGACCTCGTTCAGTGCTGTTCCGTATATAGCGCAGAAAATTATTGGAACCTGTCTCGGCGTTAAACGAGGTCTTACTGTATTCTCAAATAATAAGTTATGTCTCAGAAACTTCGGATAAGTAATAATTATTATAGACCTGTCTGGTGTCCAAACAAAGTAGAATCTAGATCCATTTTATTTTTTGTCATTCCTTAAACAATTCCAATCAGAATAAAAAAATGCTTTCTTTTATAAAATGCAGCTCGTTTTATAGATATGGCATTCTCGCCGTGATAGATAATAAAATCTTTTGAAATGAAAACAAACTTTATAGTTTTCTATCACATTCTCATAATTCTTTGTTAATCTGTTTATTATATTTCAATGTTAAATAATTACCTTCTTGCAAAATAAATTATAATGATTTATGATAGCCAATAGTGTTAAAGTTATATGCAATAAATAACAAATGTATAAGAAAATAATTATATTTTATCTCAAAATAGAAACTGGGGGTTGATAATTGCAAAACGAACAAAAGTTTACTCACTATTCACGTTTTTATAACTAAGTATTTTAATATACATTTTAAATTAAATGAAAAAAACACGTCTTACATAATTTATTCATACTTAAGAACTTTATTTTATAGCAATTGTTTTGCACCACAGAATGACTTCATCAGATCTTAAGGGGGTCACCCCGTGTGATGTTTTCAAAAAATCGATTTTTTTAATGTATACACTGATTCTTTGATATGTATAGAATATGCTGGTAAAGTAATTTTTTCAAATTTGAAGTCGTCGTAAAGATACTAGTGCTGGGACTTTTTGATTTTTTGGTCGGTTATCGGTTATCAAAAATAATAACCGGTTTCGAAAAAACCGGCATTCAATCAAAATGATGACAGAAAACCGAAAACCGGTCAATTAACCGGTCGTTCAGTCGGTTAAATGACCGAAAACCGGTCGATTAACCGATCGTTCAGTCGGTTATATGACCGAAAACCGGTCAATTAACCGGTCGTTCAGTCGGTTATATGACCGAAAACCGATCGATTAACCGGTCGTTCAGTCGGTTATATGACCGAAAACCGATCGACTGACCGATCGTTCAGTCAGTTATAAACTTATATGACCATTAAAGTTTAAACTTTAAAGTTTAAACTATATAACCGTTCGACAGATCGACCGTTGATGTTATTTGTTAGGTATATTTTGTTGTTGCAAATTGTGATAACATATCTATCTAGGTACCTAAAATTTGATGACTAGACAAGTAGCATATTTAATGTTGTTAATAAAACCGCTGATCTCCTCGGAATTTTTAATTTTGAAGTTTGATTTAAATTTTAAACTGCTTACAGCTGTACGGCCGCGCGATTGTTATTGATTTGTTTCACAACACCGGCACCGTCTTGTATCCCAAAGAATACACGCTTATAAATTGTTTTTATTTAGTTCCTAGTTCCTACTGTTCCTAGTGTTGTCTTACGCGTTGACGGGAATTAAAAATGTCGGAAGTGTGGAAGTATTTTCAAAAGAAAGAATTAACGAAAAACGAAGTGATTTGTAAAATTTGTGACAAACTGCTTAAATATTCAGGCAGTACAAGTTCACTGTGGCACCATATTCGATCAGTACATTACTTAGAAAACGCTAAACAGAAAAACAAAATTGAAGAATATTTGAATTGTTCTGAGTCTGACCAAAAGACCAGGTAATAATTTTTTATTAACAGAAATATTCAATTAGTTCTTATATTTTATATAAACATAATCTACGACAATGAGATCACTTACTAAGTTGAATATTTTCATTTTGTTCTTTGATGATTTTTGAAAAGTCGCTTTGTTTTTTTTTT
The DNA here is from genome assembly GCA_034508555.1 of Venustoraphidia nigricollis. NCBI lineage: Eukaryota > Metazoa > Arthropoda > Insecta > Raphidioptera > Raphidiidae > Venustoraphidia > Venustoraphidia nigricollis. The sequence goes on along the minus strand of JAVRKA010000021.1, from coordinate 4,095,793 downwards.
TTATTTGTTTGCCTGCTGTTAGTGGATAAAGTACAGCCGTTCTTAGTAATTTTTCTCGCCCTGTATCTTCGAAACAAAGCGGCTTTTCAAAAATAATCAAAGGACAAAATATTCTTACAAATGTTTCGTTCTTTGTAACGGCAGAAATTTGATATGAAAATGTCGAAATTAACTCAAAAAAACAGATAGCGATAGCCGAACTTAAATAAAATGATGACGTTTTAGCTGTTTGAATAATTAATAATTATTAATTTTAATCTCATATCCTTATATTCTCTGAAAAGTAATTATTAATTTTAATCTTTCGTCGGTTCCATGGCTTTGGCAATCTATTTCTGAGGTAATTTTCGACATTTTAATTCTTAATTTCTGTCGTTATAAAGCATGAAAAATTAATTTTGTTTAACACTAAAATCCCCAACAATGAAACAACAATGCTGTTATTAATATTATTTTCAAATACACTCCTGGACAAAAAAAACTGGACAAAAAATATTGTTTACAGTCAATCTTAAAAAACTTTTAAAGTTTCGCATTGATCTTGATAATTTTTTTTACTTGTAGGATCGTTATCTGACATCAAATTTACAAAAAATTTTAATAGATTTGGTATCATAGAGTGTTGCATAGCTTCCTTTAAAAACGTGTGTATACTTGTAGAATGAAGATATTGATGTGAATCAAAAAACCCGGGTCGCAGTGCCAAAACCCTGCCGACAATATAGTGCATTTGCTATACAGACAGTATGGCTTTATTATGGGCACTTAAGTTGGTTTTTGGGCAAAATAAAAAATTTTACTCCTTAATATACCCCTTAAAATAATATTTTTTTTCTTAATTGTAATATTATTATCAATCGAACCTATATACCAAATTATATACACCTTTCATAAAAAATTCCTTATCTGCAAAATAGTGTTTTCATAAAATTTGTAAATCCGATCCTGTCGGGCCGATTTTATTAAAATTCTATGAACACATTTTAATTACTACCAGAGGGTTAAATTTCAATTTTGAAACGATTCGTCGAATTTTTTCGGTGTTTTGGGGCCCAAAAACAATTTTCAACCCCTAAAAACTACCCTTAAAATGACCTGATTAGGCTCATTTTAAATAGGCTTCTTGCGGTGATGGATTTCAATGCGTGGGCCAAATTTAGTTGAAATCAATTAACTCTTTCGAAAGTTATTGCCCGCACACATATATATATATATATATATACACGTATATATATAAATATATATATATATATATATATATATATATATATATATATATACATATATATATAAACATTTTTAAAAATGGTGCCAAAGTGTTTAGGAGGTTATGAAACGTCGAGAAATTTTGGTCCGACCCCTAGGTCCCGCCATCCGACCGACGCCAATAGTGTATGTTGCCATATGGCAAATACACTAAAAAGAAATGTGAAGAAATGATGAGCTTAAAAATCTCATACAAAGACACATCATTGTGTCGTTAAATTTTTCCACGGAGTGTTCAGAAATGTAGGGCAAAATGCAACTTTTGGTTCTACACTGTATGATACCAAATCCATTAAATTTTTTTGTAAATTTGATGTCAGATAACGATCAAGATAAAAGCGCCTAGAAGTTAAAAAAGATCAATCCGAAACTTTAAAAGTTATTGAAATTTGACTGTATCTAGTATCTACTATCTACTATCTAAGTAATATTTTTATTGTCCGTTTTTTTGCCCAGTAGTGTATTATCAATTTCCAATCATAGACAATTTTTTGTAGGCAAGAATTTGATTCTGACGCAGGTCCTTCCAATGTATCTACACATACTAAAATTAAAAAAAAATGCAGAAAATCTTTAAGGACAACTGATTGTGACTATGACAGTGATGACACTTTAAGCTCTATGGAAGTTGAAAGTGTTGAAACGTTATCGGGAGCTTCAGAAATGTGCAATACTCCAATTTCCACTCCGATAAAACAAATAAAAATTAATGACGTTTTTCACACAGTCTCTCAAACAAAATCATTTAATGAAAGAATTACCCGAATTCTTACATTGATGATATCCGAAGATTTGCTGCCTCTGTCTATAGTTGAGGGAACCGGATTTAAAAAATTTGTAAAGGCACTTAATCCTAATTACACTATTCCTTCTCGGAAAACTATTTCCTCAAGAATGATGTTAACATATGAAGAAAATAAAAGCAAAATTAAGGGGATTTTTAATAATTTAGATTATGTGGCAATTACAACAGACTGCTGGAGTTCGCGTACAACGGAATCATACATCACTGTTACGGCTCACGGGATTAATGACAGTTTTGAAATGCAATGCTTTACTTTAGCCACCAAATTAATGACTAATCGACATACAGCAGTCAATTTAAAAGACGCTGTATGTGAAATAGCTGCGGACTGGAATATTCAACACAAAATTGTTGGAACTGTACATGACAACGCCGCAAACATTACAAATGCTGTAAGGGACTGCAAAGCATTAGGTATGTCCATAAATTGCTTAGCTCACACTCTACAACTGAGTGTGAATAAAGGGTTGGCTCAAGAAAATGTTCAAAGTCTTATAGTAAAGTGCAGCAAAATAGTGGGGCATTTTAAGCACTCAAATTTAGCGAGCAACGCTTTAAATGACTTACAAAAGAAAATGGGCATAGTTGAACATAAGCTAATACAAAGTGTGAAAACACGCTGGAATTCAGTTTATTATATGGTGGAGAGGTTACTTGAACAAAGATTAGCTGTACAAGGTGTTTTGATTGATCGAAATATTACATCCAAACAAATTAGTCAAGATTTAGAAATATCTGAAGAAGAGTGGACATTAATTGAAGGCATAATCGACGTTCTTAAACCCTTTGAAATGTCGACTAAATTAATCTCAACAGAAAATTACCCATCGCTATCTATATCTCAACCATTGTTACACTCACTTCTAAAAAATATCTTAAAAATATCAAATAATGACTTGCCAGCGATAGCATCTTTTAAACGTTTAATTGAAAGTGATCTAAAAACTAGGTTTGGTAATAACGAAAATGAACATAGTATCGGCTTTCGTTATGACAAAGTTAGCATTTTTGACATCGCGACTTTTCTTGATCCGAGATACAAAAACTTCGAACGACGAATAGGTATCCTCAGAGATATAAAAATAGCTATCGAACAAGAACTATCGGAATTGGAAGTGGGGGAACCTTCTGGAGAAACTGAAAATGTGAAAAGTTCTGCCACAGATTTTCTTTTTCCTGAGGAATTTCCCAATACTATAAGCGAGGTTGAAAATTACAGTAGGGAAATTCAAATTAAAAAACAGGCTAATTTATTACAGTGGTGGAATTTAAATAGGATTCGGTATCCAAAACTATCAAAAATTGCAAATAAATATTTATGTATACCCGTTACATCCACTCCATCGGAAAGAGTATTCTCAACAGCTGGTAACATTGTGTCAGCCAAAAGAAATTGTCTCAAGCCTGAAAATGTCGATATTTTGGTGTTTTTTCACCAAAATAAAAATTTATAAAAAGCATTTTTTTATGGCATTAAAATGAAAAATAAAATAACCTTACCTATGTAATTGCGAAATTATAAAATAAATTTATAATTAAGGAAAAAACAGTTGTATTTTCAATTTGTTTATACAGGCTGATGTCTTAAGTATGGTTCGAATATCCAGGGTCATATTTTATGACCAAAAATAAGGATTTTTTGTTATATAAACCTGGGGTCTCAGGACAGTCATTTATCACATCAGCCAATCAGACCCTGGATTTTCGGACCATACTTAAGAAACACCTGTATAATGAGTGTGTAGACTGTAGAACTAGAGAGAATTTAATTACTTTTCAAACGAGATGCAACATGACCTCCCGTGCTATATAAAATTTTGAGTTGATAGTGCCCCTGGCACAAATTTATCTTGAAAAGCTATTTTATGTGATAAGATTTGACTTTGATTTTATCCGAACTCTTTAACTCAATTTCGTTCATAAGTTAAGAGTGGGAAGACAGTTTAGACTTTAGATAGACTTTAGACGCGCAAGAATTTTGCAAATTGATTTTGGAGTATTTGGTATTTACTATTTAGTAGTCTATTCAACAACTAATCAATCGATTTTCGCGTATTTATAACACGTCAATTTTTAACCGGATTGTCGTTTAACCGGTTTTTAAGTGATCTACCGGTTAATCGGTTAACCGGTAGATCGGTTAAAAACCGATTAACCGATCTACCGGTTAACCGGTTTTTGACCGATTGATCGGTTTTCACATCTAATTTTAACCGGTCGATCGGTTAACCGGTTTTTAACCGATTGATCGGTTAATCGGTTTTTAACCGATCTACCGGTTAACCGATTTTTATACGATCGATCGGTTAACCGGTTTTTAATCGATTGACCGGTTTTTACATATTCATAACCGCGGTTTTCGAATCAAATTTTAACCGATCGACCGGTTAACCGGTTTTCGTGCCCAGCCTTAAAAGATACAGTCGTTAGAACGGGTAGGTGTTCGGAGCGCTGAGTTGAGTAGTGGTGTACTAGGCCTATTGTGACGTGTCGTTTTGGTGCCTGAGACCCTTCAATACAAATGTACATGTATAGAAGGAGATTTCGAAGATGAGTTGTTATTTCAAACTAGGCATCGCAGATTGATGGTAAGTAAAGATTTTCACAGCTTAAACCGTACTTGAAACTTGAAACGCGTTTTTCTCAAAACTGTGTTTTTCGAGTTTGTCTCCAAGATATCTCAAGAACGGTTCGACCGATTCACTTGAATTTTATAGGGTAGACTCAGCACATATAGAGTCACCACGAGAATCATTAATAAATTCCAAGTATTTCTATTTTTTTTTCATAACGAGATAATGAAAAAAAAATCAAAAAATTTGAAACTTTTTTTTTTGTCAAAAATTCAATTTTCAAAAATTTCAAATGATTCTAGTTCATGCGGTGCATACAGGCTTACAAATTAAAATGCCGTTGGTCTTTTTAATTTCAGAGAACCCAATCAGTCGAAATCATGGAGACCATGAGCACACTTTTTTTTCGAGGCGGGTTTCTTCAGACTGGTACAACTCACGATCCAGAGAAGATTTTTAGCTGAAAATTTATATGTGTACTCTCGAAATACTAATAAACAAATAGTAAATAATTCAAAGTTCTATCTTTTTATTTTTCGTCAAAAAAAATCCTAAAAAATGCCTTAAAAACCGGCCGTCACACAGGGTAACCCCCTTAAACTGTCTGACAAAGCCATAGTGCTGTGCGAAATAACAAATCTCCGACACGATTTTTCATTCACAAATTCGTAACTGGCTCTCCGTTATTACGTTTTGAGGGTTGTACAATCAGAATATGTCCATATCTCGACCCTATAATCGTATTGCCATTTCATTACAGAAATATGCAAAGTAAAATGATAGCAAACCAGTTCATTCATACGTAGGTTGATCAATAAGTGTTTGAAAAAATAACGCAATATTTTTCAACAATTTTTTTTTATTTCTCAACGTAGTCTTCTTTCATGTCTACACACTTTTCCCAACGTTCGTGCCATTTGTTTAACCTGGTAAAAAAATATGATTCTTCAAACCCCACAAAATACGCTTCTGTCTCGGCAATTACCTCTTCATTTGAGCCAAATTTTTTCCTCTGAACCATGTCTTCAAGTTAGGGAACACGAAAAAGTCGCTGGGTGCCAGGTCGGGCGAGTAAGGTGAGTGCGGAAGCAATTCGTAATGCAGTTCGTGCAATTTGGCCGCGACAATCAAAGACGAATGTGCTGGTGCGTTGTCGTGATGAAAGACCACTTTTGTCTCCTTAAATTTCTCATACTGAATCTGTCCAACAACTTACTGTAGTACTGCCCGGTGATTGTTTTTCCTTTCTGCAGAAAGTCGATGAGGATGATTCCTTTGGAATCCCCAAAAAATCTTGCCCACACACGGAAACTTATTGATCTACCCACGTATATCCGTTACTGGCTCTAACTATTATTTTTAGAGGGTACAATATTTTAATTCTGTCACCATTTCGTAATCACTGTGAGTTATTTTTCATAATTTCACGCTGAAATATGTCGATCGTGATATTTTTAACCAACGTTCCGCTATCTGTGTAATCGGTTGTCGAGCGTCTATAATTCGCAATCTGTGATCAGTAATCGGTGCGTTTTAGTTCGATTCACGAAATAATGTGCCGTCTAAATTTCCGCGATATGCTAGTCGAAGCATGCGTAATGGGTTTCCAAGTCATAAATTAACTGACCACACTCACAGATTCACACATGGGTTAATGGCTTAGTCATCAACATTTGCAGTTGATGTGTGTGAAATGAAAGTACCGCAGGTTCAAGATACTACAAAGATACTACACTGTGACATTACACTGCAATCGTCGTCACAAAAAGTTACGGAGACATATCGTCCCTTAGCTTACAACACCGCTCAAATCGAAAATTGGCGGTTTTCACATTTTAATGCTATTGGATAGAGCTGCTCATCGCGCGTCTAACCATTGGTCACATGATGTAGGTTTCAGCCAATCAGATGCCGTAATTCGAAAAGTGGTGACAGCGCACAAGTCAGTTGGCCTCTCAATATACTCAATATACAGTTAATAATTTAATTTTAGTTTTGAAAATTGAAAAGGACTAAAACTGTTAGTCGAAACGTCTTTATATAAATAAAAAATCTATTGAACAGTATATTGCAAGTAATTTTATTTTGTTAATCAATATACAGTTTTTTTTGTTACCTGTAAAGTTGGTAAAAATGACTTATGCGGTGTTGTAAGCTAAGGGACGATATAATACTTGCCACGGTTCTAAAAGATTCTGAAGTTAGTCACAAACAGCGTCGCAAATGCATATTTTAGATGGTTGTTTTGTGGGAAAGAAAGACTCCCACCACCTCCCAGTTACCGGCACAGAACGTGAGCTCGTCGGTGATTAGTTATCGCTGGTTGTCGTGTCACTTGTCGCTTTCCTGCTATAAAGTACAGTCCAGTACGCTATTGTTAAGTTGTTTCTTTGATTGTTAATTGATCAAGATGCTTAATACAGTTTTGCATAGACAAGAATGAAAAATATTTTTTTCTGATAACTTTATGTAAAGGACCTTTAGATTAAAGAAAAATTAAAAATAATATAAATCTAATGTTGTACATGACAGGGAGTTTGAATACGACATTAGATTGCTCTTGCATGTATAAAAACTGTAAATGATATTATCACCGAGCTGGGTAGAGTAGAGGTGACAGCACTAGACTCGCATTCGGGAGGTCCGGGTTCGAATCCCGGCGGGGGCAGATGTGGCTGGGACTTTTTCCTACTGCTTCTCGCCGAGAAACGGTAATTCCTGTACCGGCAATCTTGATTCAGGTTTTCCATGGTTTCCCTCAATTAATTCCAGATAAATAGCGAGATGGTTCCTTATTTGAGGCCATGGCCGATTACCTATCAAACTCCTAGTTCAAAAATTACCTACCTTATCCTAATTTCCTATAATTCCTTCATTCGCCCATTGCTATTACATAAGTTGAAGTTTTAAAAATGTAGAAATATAACGGGAAGTGTGGTAATTGGAAAATAGTAATGGTGCGAATGGCGTCTGTTATGACATAAAGTCGAGAAACGGACGTTAAACGCATTATTATTATTATATTATCACAATCTAAGGTCATTGTCAAATCCAATTTTTTGACAATGTTTCGTACAACCCAGCATAAGTGTATTGTTATTACAGAAGAAAGAATTCCATAATACTATATTATGCGCAGTGCAGGAATTTCAATTTTCTGGCCGTGTGGTGTATACTATTTTTCTTTATACCCGGTTGAAAGTACGTACTTTCGTATCAGTGTGCACGAGAAAACTGTTTCGGCCCGCTGTTTCAAATGACGTGCGAGTAATTTTAGTAGTGCATAAATGTTAGGCTTTCGGACTTAAAATCGAAGCCGAAAATATGCACTTTCGACTGGATTTATAAAGAGAAGAATTTTGCATCCACAAGCACCCAAACTTCAGGTTCGTTGTATCTGGAGTGGATTTTATAACATTGGAATACGTCATGTCCACCCTTTGTCAAGGACGCCGAGACTTCTATATTCGACACTGCTAAGTTCATTCGTGATGGACATTGGTACCCAAATATTTAACTCTTAGTGTTAGAATCTAGGCGCTTCATAAATATAATAAATTTACACACTGAATATAATAAACCTTAACTTTATTGACCGATTTTAAAATCGAACATCTGTCACTATTCTACATAGAAATTAATAGGTGTTTATTTATACTATAACATTGTTTTTTTCTCGCTTGCACATACGCTATATCAGATAAGCTTTATCTCTGTCATCGTATTATTATTATGTATCGGAGTTGGTCGTGGGAAAAAGATAGTGTTTAGAAGTGAAAGATCAACGTAAACAAAATGTAATATCATAAGTATATAATATCTCTATGTATTTTATTGGTATTGGTGATTTTGATTGGTGAATGTTGGTACTACGATATTGGTAGGTGTGTTTCGTTGCATCGCATGCAATGCAAATTTCACATCAATCAATTTATTATCTTAATGTCATGCGTAAACTAGGCTTTAGTTACGTGAACGCCACCCTTATTATATTAGTCCAAACCCTAACCGTGCAAAAGTCTAACTCTTATTAGCTTTGTTTGTAATGGAATCTTTGAACGCGAAATTCACCCACTTCAAAACGTCAGATTAAACTGAAACTTTGCACACTTATCAAGGACAGATGACAATACAATAATTTAATAAGTTTGTTCTATTATTCTGACCAGGACCTTCAGGATAAAAAAAAAACTTGAAAAATTACAGCAAGCAAGCTAACACGCTGTACAGTGACGTACGTTGCCTTGCCTACCTCATAGTCAAATGCAGTATTGTTTTTTATTCTTTAAAGTTAAAAAAACTAAAACAACACGCTTTTATGAACTAAAAATGCAAAATAATTTGACAACAAAATTAGTTTTACTGTAAAAAGCGTGGGGTGCTATCTACTTAAATTTGCATAATAGATTTACGTTCACAATTAGTTAGTAAATGAAAAATTTATTACCGATATTAAGCACTCCACGCATTTTACAGTAAAGCTAATTTTGTTGTCAAATTAATTTGAAATTTTTTAGTTCATAAAAACGTGATGTTTAGTTTAAACTCTAATTTTAATTTATAGATTCATTTATTCCTTTAAGCTACGCCACTGAGACAGTATAGGATTTCCAATAAACAAATTCACATAGCATTGCATGACTGGTTAACAATTATTATGTTTTGGATATGTTGCTTATATCTAACAATTTTCTAATTAATATTTTAACAAGATTTTAATTTATACGTTTCAATTTTTATGATTTATCTGTTTGTTAAAAAAATCTAGTCTATTATAGATTCTCAAATAACTAGAAATTTTTAGTTTGATTTATTTCATTAAGACATTTTTGAAAACACATATTAATAATTTTTCTATGAATTTTAAATAAGAGGAATTTTCTAATATGATTTATAATCGATATTTATTTAAATTTTAACATGATTAAAATTCAAATACAATTTATAAAAAATTGTGAATATTACGGTGTTAATATTTTCATCCAAAATAATTATAATTGTGTTGTGGAAATATATATGAAAACTATTTTAAAAAATGCACAATAATGGTTACAATTCTTTAATTCAATATCATAGACTTTAATGATATCAATTAAGCCTTAAGATTTATTACTATTACTTATTACTCATATTATCAAGATAAAGATCTATTAAATTTATCTTATTATATTATAAGCCGCGTTATGGGAACAAATACAATAATTAAATTTCTATGAAATCTACTAAAAAATAAAAATTCAATAACATTTTCATAAAATATGTGAAATAACTTTAATCAATACTCGACTCTATGTTTTCACGAAAATTCTGCTCATTACCCCGAAAAAAGTGTCTGACTTTTTGCAAATATTTTTAAATATACTTATATCTAATGAAGTTGCTATAAAAATTTCAGCGTGAATCAATCACTTATTTTTTCATTTTTTGAAAATTCAACTTTGGGGTATTTTGATTTAATGTTAACCTCTCCAAAAGTGTCTGCCTCATTTATTTTTTTATTTAAAATGAACTTAACTTTCGAAAGGTACTTGTTGGCTTTTGAATCACACTTTTTTTGGCACATATTTTTTATATATACTATTGTATTACGAACAATTCAGAGGATACTTGTTGGAGCAGGTAAATCATTTATTGCCTCCTCAGGCACTCTATATTTATAGAGCGCCTGAGGAAGCAATAAATAATTGCAAAACGTCGCGTTGAACAAAAAGTATTAACTGATTTACCCGCTCGAACAATTATCCTCTGCATTTTTTGTAATACTTAACAACAAGAAGCTGATCTTTTCGTAATAAAAAAACTTAAAAAAAAAAATATTAACCTCCTTCAAAAAAATCACTAAAAAGATGAAAATAATGAAATTTTGAGGTCAGAGCTAATTTCATTACAAAAACTTTTAATTACATATCTACTTTTATTAAATAGGCGCCGACCTCAAAATTTCATGTGATTTTTTTGGTAATGAAATTAGCTCCGACCTCAAAATTTCATTATTTTCATCTTTTTAGTGATTTTTTTGAAGGAGGTTAATATATTTTTTTAAAGTTTTTTTATTTTTTACTTTTTAGTGGTGGATTTGATTTCGCACATTTTTTAAAACTACTGAACCGATTTAAGTAAAATTTATGTGGGATCACCCTGAAGATGTGCCCTATTAAATAAGAAAAGAATCATCATAGTCGCTTTACACATGTTGGAGATATGAGGTAGCATACATTAAAAAATATGTTATTTGACGTCATTTGAAAACGGATGAACCGATTTTAATAAAAACTATATGGGACTACCTGGGATGTATACCCTTTCGAACAAAAAAATAATTTTCCAAATCGGTTCAGGCGTCTTTGAGTAATCGGGGAACATACATAAAAAATATTCCGACGAATTGAAAAACTGCTCCTTTTTTTGAAGTCGGTTAAAAATATACTATGGTATAAAATTTCTACTTGAATCAAACACTACATGAAAGGGGTGTCAACAGATCTTGGACTATGGGCATCGATGACGTAAGCAATCGACTCAACCAATCACAGACGCGACCATGTTTATACCTTCTAGTATTCTATTAACTTTGAATTAAAAGTGACTTCAGCAGATTAAACAAACATTTCTTTTGTTTCAGTCATTTTTCGGCCGCACGTACAACAATTTGAGTTCAATATCAGAATGCAAGAACAACGGGGAGTGTGTCATAAACAAGAAAAATCGCACGGCGTGCAAAGCGTGTCGCCTGCGCAAATGTTTGATGGTCGGGATGTCGAAGAGCGGCTCGCGTTACGGACGCCGCTCCAACTGGTTCAAGATTCACTGCCTTCTGCAGGAACAGCAGCAGGCCGCCCAGCAACAAGCAGCCGCGGCGGCTCAGCGCCATCATCCCCTTCATCCGACAGCGGGAGGTCCCGTGTCTGCTTCCGGTTCGCCTCCCGGAAGTTCAGCGCATCAAAAAACAGCTTCGCCAACACCACCGTCGGCGCTTTTGCAGCCGCCGCATCCGGCGGACTTAGCCGGATTTTTTGCGTCTACTTTTGCTTCATCGCTAGGTAAGACATAGTGCATTCTTAACCCAGTAGTGTATAGAGTTGTTGGGGGGGCACTAGATTCGCATTCGGCAGGTACTGGGTTCGAATCCCGGCCGGGGCAAGCGGCTTTTTTCTACTTCCTCTCGCCGAGAAATGGTAATTCCTGTATCGGTCATTTTGGTTTCACTCAATTAATTCCCGATAAATATCGAGACGGGATTACCAATTATAAAGATCAATTTGATCTCTTAATAATAATAATAATGCGTTTAACGTCCGTTTCTCGACTTTATGTCATAACAGACGCCATTCGCACTATTACTATTTTCAATCTACCACACTTCCCGTTATTTTTCTACAGTTTTAAAACTTCAACTTATGTAATAACAATGGGCGAATGAAGGAATTATAAGAAATTAGGATAAGGTAGGTAATTTTTCAACTAGGAGTTTGATAGGCAATCAACCATGGCGTCACATAAGGAACCATCTCGATATTTATCTGGAATTAATTGAGGGAAACCATGGAAAACCTCAATTAAGATGGCCGGTACAGGAATTATCGTTTCTCGGCGAGAGGCAGTAGGAAAAAGTCCCAGCCACATCTGCCCCCGCCGGGATTCGAACCCGGACCTCCCGAATGCGAGTCTAGTGCTGTCACCACTACTCTCTTAATAAAAAATAAATAAAACACAATAAAAATTGATTTAATCAAAACGAAATCTAAATACGTCTGATCACAACGAGATTGAAAATTATATTAAACTTGTTTGTTTCTTCAGCCTAGCTAATAGAAACTCAAAACAAACCAATGTTGTAGTCGACAATGTAGAGTATTAATGCTGACTCAAAAAGACACAACAACGGTTCCTTATTCGAGACCTTCATTCTCCCATAGCTATTAATTAAGATGAAGTTTAAAATCTTAACAAAATAACGGGAAGTGTGGTAGATGGAAAAATTGTAATGGTGTCTATTATGACACAATGTCTACAAAACGGACGTTAACAGTGTTGGATCAATTTCACATAGTTTGTGCTGAGTCCCAGCGGTAAGAGGCGAGGTAGGCTAAAGACATATTGTGGGTGTGACCTTCTTTAGCTCTGTCTTGCTCTAATCATCCGCACGTTTCAATTTTTGGCTGGTACCAACTACGACGCTACGCGATGCTATTGCAAGGGTGTCGCGGTCAATTGATTACTCTAATTTTTGGAAATATTTTGAAGATTTAAAAACTTTTCCGAAAAAGAATGAGGTACTTTAGGTTTGTGATGGAACAGTTTTGTGAAATAAGTACGAATAAGGTCGTAGTGTGACATTGAAAACGTGCATTTTTTTAGCACAATTAATCTCAACTTTTTTCTAGTAAATCGTATATAAATTACAAAAGTAGTCCATTAGAGACCTAGATTTGTCCTTTATTTTTCTTATAAAGAAAGAATTTTTGCAGAATGTTGACGAATAAGTCTAGAATCAGTTGCCGAAGCTCTATTTTTAGCTTAAATTCAGAGCGTTCCGACAGCCTTAAACGCATTATTTAAAAAATAATCTATGCTTTGAATTAAAGTCAGACATTAATAATTGGTTTTTGTTTCAGGTAGTATAAATCCTTACGGATATCCGCCATCTTTAACCCAACTCCAGAGCCTCCAAAGTCTGGATACTCGTAGTTCGGCAGCGTCCGATAGTGGAACATCGTCAGCCGAAGATGAAGATCGTAGTTCGAGCGTGTTCAATCGTTTAAGATCGACCGATCAGAATTTCTTCAGTCGGAATGCGATCACAAAAAACAATCGGTTTCATCCGTTCAGTAACGGCAGTCATTTGTTTTTCGGCGGTGATAAACGACTGACCACGAATCCATTAACGTCACCATCGAGCGACCCTGGCGGAAGTTTCTTACAAGAAAAACGGATAAAAGAAAACAATTTTCCTAACTTAGAGCGGGTGACGACATCGTGGCCGAATCCGTCGGCAATAGCGCTGACTCAAAACGGGATTGGAATGATTGATCCGAATGCTTGGAAGGATTTGTGGTTAAGATCAACGCCGGCTATTGCTGATCAGGCTGAACTTCAAGATCAACCTATTGATCTGTCGGTTAAAAGTAAACAGAGTGATGCGTCTAAAACAACTGAGAGTGAGCAAGAAGATGAGTGTAGTGGTGAGAGTGACAATGATGAAGAAGAAGAAGATAGTGACAAAACTAATAATAATATTCATACAACGCCGTTGGATTTGACTTTAGAAAACAAATCTAATAGTGACTCAGAAACTAGAGTTACGGAAGTTATTATATGATTAAAATTTGAGTGTTTGCATTTTTTAAAACTAGTGCTCATTTTTTTTTAAATGGACTTAGTGGCCAGTGATTTTTTGTACATAAAAATAGTTTGAAGAAAAATAATTAATATATTTTCATAAATAATTTTTTATATTTATGTAGCCAAAAACTCAAAATTGTTTGAATTTGAAAGAATAGTATTTTTTTGAGTGGTATTTTATTTTATTATGTTACGAGTTATTTTGAAGTGAAACTTCTTTAGCCGAGTTTTGTTTTTTCGCGGTAGTGTAAATCAGACCGTTACGGGTTAGTGTAACCGGGTTACACTAAGTGAAACTTCTTTAACCAAGTTTTGCTTTTCCAGGTTGGAGTACGTCAGACCGTTACGGTTCAAGTGTAACCGGGTTACACTAAGTGAAACTCCTTTAGCCAAGTTTTGCATTTTCAAGGTAGAGACGTTAGATCGTTACGGTTCATGTGTAACCGGGTTACACTAAGTGAAAAATCTTTAGCCGAGTCTTGCATTTTCAAGATAGAGACGTTACGGGTCACATGCTATATAAATTTCACTTTAACTGCGCGTAAAGGTTATACGCAACCATTTTTTTTCAATGTGTAAATACGTAATTTTTAATTTTACAACAAATGTGCCTTATTAAAATTTAAATTATTTTTTTTATAACATTTTATACATTTTTAAATCTACCAATTTGGTCAGTACGTAGTTAATACATTTTTTATGTAAAAATGGCCAGTAAATGACGTGCCTTATATACAATGCCAGAATATATTTTTAAATAAAATATTAGTAAAGAAAAAAGAAAGAAATTATTTTTATTATACGATTTTTATGCAGCTTTATGAATAAAAAACAAGATTACAAAAACGTGTTTTTTTTAAATTTCCTTTACATAAGTCCTGTAAAAAAAGACGGATAGAACATTTAGGACCAAACTGGATGAGTTGTCATTTTTTTCTTTGCATTTTATAAAGTTTACACATCCCTGATTTAGTGCACCAATTTTTTCCGTTATATATTCAACGTTGAAAAAATTAATACATTTTAATGAAACCAGGAGTATGAAGAAAGATTTACTGCCTGGATTATTCAAAATAATTACTAATCAAACAATATTCCTGACGGGACACGAACCCGAAACTTCCACTATCGCGGCTGCTGAATTACTAATTATTTTACAGTGATACTTAAACAATCAACATTTCTCATATTTCAGCATATTTGCAATAGTATTTCCCATCCTTCGAGAGCTAATTTTTTTTTTATATCAGGCATCATTAGAATATGAACCTTCACTCAACCGAGAGTCAAGTGCAGCTGTGAATTAAAGGTAAAATATTTTTCTATTAATAATCTTTGTGTAAAGTTATAGAAATTTTTAGCATTCCGTGCATCCGAAGAAAAAACGGAACCCTTACAGGATCACTCTCCTTATATCGTCACACTTATTAACATCGGAAATATCGTTAAAATTTTTAATAATTTATATATTAGGTCTGTGAGGAAGGCAATAATAGTGTGCCGAAACGTTGGACATTAAAATAATTTAATTAAGGATATTTGTTGTGAGTGCCTTATATCCTGCTACGAAACTTACATACTACGAATTATAAAAATTAAAAAGGTGTTTAAAATATTTCGAACGCAAAATCCCAGGTTTGAAGTACGAAACTTTGACACAAAAAAAGGGGAAAAGTGACCTCGCGTGGAGAGGGCTCGGTACGTTGCATACCATCGACTTCTGGTAGGTTTTCCTGTAATCTATAAGTAAAGAACTATTTTCTGTATTTTTTTCAAAATTTTAGGCTCAATAGTTTCGGAGATAAGGGTCAATTTTCATCTATTCTCTTAAATAACTTTAAAACTATTTCTTTTAAAATTATAAAAAAATATATTTGAGACCCTTACCACAAGCCCTTTCATTTGATATGTTACACGGTACAGTTTGCAAAACTTTTATTTTAATTTTCTAATTTTCCCCTCGAAAATTACCCCAATGTTCAAAATTCATATGTGTACCAAATTTCAACTTAATCGGTCCAGTAGATTCTGAGCAAATCGGCAAATTAGTGATCCTATAAGGATTTCGTTTTTTCCGGACTTACGGAACCCTAAAAACAATGTTTTAGTTTACTAAATCTCCGACGTTTCTTTATTTATTGTAACTTCTTCAAGCAATTGAAAACTGGTACGCAAAAGTAGACACTTACTCGATTTTTTTCTTTTCCTTTTTTATACAATTTTTTCCAAAAAAAACAGTTATATGAAACGATTATTACAACATTGAGTTACTATTTTCTTAGAAGATGTGCCGTTTTTCAACTAAATAATATTATAATTAGACGTTTGAGCTTTAATTGAAATATGATAGAGCGCTAGTTTTATAATTAGTAGCTATTAAATATCTGATCTATCAAACTTGCTAACCGCACCGTCAAATATGTTAGAACTTATAAATAGTGTGTAATAGCATGTGGCATCAGCCAGAGACGATCTATAATCCACCAGTAAAGCAATTTGCAATTCAATACTCTGCCTTAAGGTGCCTGCCTACCAGCTGTTCAATATGTCTTCTTTTTCAACCCGCCTAGGGATAGGTATGTTCGGCATATTTTTTTCAATATCTCCCTGACTGCATTATCTGAACATAACCTAGAATTTTATAAATTATTCTGTGGACGCAATATTAATTTGAGCTTTATTTGCAAATGTATATTTCAAGTGAAATTTCTTAA
Source organism: Venustoraphidia nigricollis (assembly GCA_034508555.1). Taxonomy (NCBI): domain Eukaryota; kingdom Metazoa; phylum Arthropoda; class Insecta; order Raphidioptera; family Raphidiidae; genus Venustoraphidia; species Venustoraphidia nigricollis. The sequence goes on along the minus strand of JAVRKA010000021.1, from coordinate 4,079,093 downwards.
GGTGTCTGTTTATTAGCTGTTCAATATGCTCCCTTTTACACCTGCCTAGCTCTATCTTATGAGGATGTGTGTGTGTAAAATGCATTTTTACACACGTTTCGGAAATTGCTTAATTTCTGTAAAAATCTTATTCAATCTTTGATCTTAATGCTTACTAAACAAACTAGAAATTGTACCATTCTTCTCATATGACTTTTAGCCAAGCTTTTACAGATTATTTGATCTAAATAAACGATTTTAAAGTAGGTGCGGTACAATATTGTCAAAAAGTTACAGATTATACGCGCCACAAAAGTATACTAGCTTGTAGCTAATTGATCCATAATTTGTACGCAAGACTGTACCCGTGAAAACGTAACCCATACACTATTCATATGCATGTATACTTTTCTATAAATTGTTGAACTTAAAACCGTTATTTATCAATAATTAGACGGTCAAACAAATTTTCTTTTTTTTTTAAACTCATAACAAATGCATTGAAAGACTGTCAGTTTTTGGAAAGTTTCTGACAGTTAGTTTTTTTTTATAAATAAGAAACTGGTTCAGAACTACAGATATCGTATACAATCAATGTGAATTATCAAATTTTTAATTGAATTTATCTCGGATTATATACGGTCGATCGACTTCAAATTTTCAGGGTAATTGTATTATCATGTCCTTAATAAGTATACAAAAATTAAGAATTTTGTGACGAGGTGCCTTAACCACGACAACTACCTTAAAATCAGAAAAAATCCGTTCGTCTTTTTCCGTTTATTAGTAGAAATATACTGTTGCTCGTAACATATACATTACGTTTATATATTATACCAACTTATATACAAAATGAACCTATTAAACATGTTTTTAATGGGTCGATTAAAAATAAGAACATGGTATTCACTGTTCAACATAACTTACATATTTTTAGAAATTGATTAGATCTAACAAAAATGTCGCTCATGTTTTTTTCCCGTTAGATGTCACTAAAATATAAATTCAAAATTTTAGAAGTGAATTCATATACACGTATATACAAGCGGCATATAAAAACAGAAACCGAAAACCGCCATTTTGTTTTAATGATTAAATTAACCAGTAAACTATCCGGTCAAAATGGTTACTATCATGCCGAATGTGATTACCTCGAAAAACCGACACCGAATGGCAAAGTGCAAATGTGTGATCAAACTTTGAACCCAAATAATCATGCCTCACAAGTATTAAAACAAGTGTTCAAATATTGTTGCTGTGTCTGGCGCCGGCTTTAAAATTGTAACATAGTTCACGGGAGCAAAGCCGTCAATTCAGGCGAGTCATTATAAATTTCCTTGACTGTAGTAAGAGTATGTATTCAGCAAATACCAAATAAAATAAAGCCAAGAAGAAAAAGAAGAAGAAGATTGCCGATCGATCGATAGGAAAGGTAACAGGTTTGTCTTTTTACTTATTTTGTATAAATAATCAACTACCTGTATTGAAACATATCCACAAGTGTGTAAGGTATAAGGTATATGTTATGGCTTTAGAGTATAGAAAGCTAGAGATAGGAAAAACGGGTCTTTTTAGTGATCTGCATCTTTGCATCTGGATCCCGTATGCGTGCCGGCTCACTGAACCGGTTCAAAAAGAGCCGAGTTCTGAATATGTTACTGCAGTCTGCCACTGAGTTACCTAGTTCAGTCAATCATATCACGACCTGTATAGAATCAAGAATGCATAGCCAAACATGTGACGCATGAGTCATTTAAGCTGACAGATTAAAGATGGGAAAAACGGGTCTTTTTAGTGATCTGCATCTTCGCATCTGGATCCCGTATGCGAGCCGGCTCACTGAACCGGTTCAAAAAGAGCCGAGTTATGAATATGTTACTGCAGTCTGCCACTGAGCTACCTAGTTCAGTCAATCATATCACGACCTGTATAGAATCAAGAATGCATAGCCAAACATGTGATGCATGAGTCATTTGAGCTGACAGATGCAAGAACTGATACGTAAGTGTAAAATGTGCTTCTGTGTGTTAAGTGTTTCACTGAGTTATGCGGATCTGTTGATCCGTCGGCTCAAAAAAAAGTGAGTCGGCTCTCACGGATCTTCTGTCGGAGTCGGCTCTTTGAACGGGTTCAGATCTGTGTTACCCAACTCTAGTATAGAGAGCATCTACCAGCTACCAGTTACCAACTTACTGTAGTTATCGGCTACCGACCAAGAAGTCTGTTCATTATTGCGGCGGCTCAAGCAAACACCGAAGGCGGTTTGAGCAGCACCATTATAAACACTGCATTAACAATTGCAATTAACAATTAAAGAGACAACAACTATTATCTGTTCCAATGCGCGTTACACTAAAGTCCGAAATTGTGAACGCTGCGAGTAAACGCCGTAATTCCTGCACCGGCCATCTTGATTGAGGTCTTCCATGGTTTCCCTCAAGTAATTCCAGATAAATATCGAGATGGTTCCTTATCTGAGGCCATGGCCGATTACCTATCAAACTCCTAGTTCAAAAATTGTCTACCTTATCCTAATTTCCTATAATTCCTTCATTCGCCCATTGCTATATTACATAAGTTGAAGTTTTAAAAATGTTGAAAAATAACGGGAAGTGTGGTAGATGTAAAATAGTAATGGTGCGAATGGCGTCTGTTATGACATAAAGTCGAGAAACGGACGTTAAACGCATTATTATTATTATTATTATTATTATTATATTGGTAAAAACTACGTACGGTTTGCAAGAATTCAACTGTAACGTTAATTGAGGAATAGAACTGTTTTTGCAAGACTATTTACAGGTGAAGAAAGATCTTCCTTTAACAGTCTCACATACTTAATGTGGCAGTTAGAAATAAAAGATCGCAATTGAACAACAATACGTCTAAACTCAATTAGTTAAAAGAAGATAGCATGCCATATATATTTTATTTTTGAGCAAGCGATACAAGCTTTCATCACGAAACTACGTCAAATGTTTAGAGGTTCCCTCAGATTCTAAATATGCTCTCGGGAAATTTCGCACTGTGGTCGCAAAATTCAGATTATTACTGTCTTTATTAGCTGTTATGAAGCAATTAAGCTTCACAAAATTTAGCTTGCTGCTTAAATATCTCAAAAAACACATTTTTGCCCTAAAAATTTAATAAAAAAATGTGATATTCGTCAATTTTACAGCACATCACGAGATCTCGAATTACGGGAAGAAAAAGTAACGTTTTGAAGTTTTTTCTTTACGAACTTATGTTAAAAATACTGACAAAGTTGACTTGCTCAATACTTTTTTCAAATTTATTTTTTTCTGTACATAAATTTAAAAATAAACGGTAAAAACTTGACTAAAAGTCATATGGGAAGAATAGTACATAATTCTAGTTTATTTTGTAAGCATTCAAAGATTGAATAAGATTTTTCATAGAAATTAGACTTCCGAACCGGGAGTAAGTGGTGCCGAAACCAGGGAACGAACCAGGGACCTTTAGACTGAACATCTAAGGGTCCCTGGTTACATAAGAATTATTGTGTCAATATTCATTAACAAACTGCTTGTAAGATATACCGGGTGAAAAAGGGGATACATTGAACAGCTGGTAAACAGTCGCCTGAAGAGGCTTATTATCATAAATGCATTCACAAAAATTTAGTACCTACTCAATAAATGAAAAAAAAGACGCTGTTTATTTTATTTTCGACGGAGTCATCAAAAATCTAAACTGAAAACTACATCAAATGAATGATGGTTAAACGTTATGAAAAATATCGTCAAAAAAAATGGCATCGTCTAATTTCCTTTTTCAGTCAATGGCTTGTCAAATCTAAAAGAAAACAGTTTAAGATTAATAGATTTCGACACCGTTTGACCGATTCGCGCCTGCGAAGGTTTCTGACCCAAAAAATTCGCATTCTTATTAGATCAAGACATTATATTATGAAGTTGGGCCAAATTGTAATACCGGTGACTTCACTACTGTTGTCATCTCAATCGCGTGCGGAGCCGCGGGTAGCGGCTAGTTTCTTATAAATACTAGGTTGGTATATATTTCCAGATCCGTTCTAGGAAGAAGAGTGTTGCAACGGGCATGAAACGTCGGCTGCAATAAAATATAGACGATTGCAACCCGGAAGAACGAATATATTTCCTTTCAATGAACGTTCATTAACTGAATTTTTTTCAGAGCCGAGCTTTTGAAACAAATCTGAAATTATTAGGAATGGCAAAATATATTCCGTGTGGATTTTCTATTTAGCAGGTATGTTCGTATTTATACATAGCTAGTTGAGATTGGTGATTTTATAATAGCTATTACATAAATACGACATAACCTACTCATTATCATATTAGATTCACTTCACTGGACAGGGAACGCTGTTGTTTATATATATTTATTATACACGCAGTAAATGCAAGTTAAGGTTACGTTTCCAATATTCGGATAAAGATAAATCGCGAACTATTAGTGACTTAAGGCTGTCGGAACGCTCTGAATTTAAACCAAAAATAGGACTTCGGCTGATAGCTGATTGTAGACTTTTTCGTTGCAAAAATTCGTTCTCTATAAGGAAGATAAAAAGCAAATCTAGGTCTCTAATGGACTACTTTTGTAATTTATGTACGATTTACTAGAAAAAAGTTGGCATTAATTGTGCCAATGTCACACTACGACCTTATTGGTACTTATTTCGCAAAATTGTTCCATCACAAACTTAAAGTGACTCTTCCTTTTTCGGAAAAGTTTTTTTAAATCTTCAAAATATTTTCAAAATTTAGAGTAATCAACTGACAGCGGCACCCTTGCAACAGTATTTCTTAGCCTCGTAGTATGGCTTAAATTCAGAGCGTTCCGCCAGCCTTAAATTAAAAAAAAACTTGTTTTGCAGTGCCAAAACCCTACCGACAATATAGTGTATTTGCTAATACAGGCAGTGTGGCTTTCTCACATGAACTTAAGATTTTGCACATTTTTTTTCATAGGCTTAAAATAACGTTTTCTAATAAATCCCGAGATAATTAATAGCAAAGTTCGCAATTTTCACGGTCAGCATGTGAAAATTGCGAGCTTTGTTATTAATTATTTTGCGTTCTAAACGGTCAAAAATTCTGAAACTTCGGGATTTATTTGAAAACGTTATTTTCCTATGAAAAAAAACAGTAAAATCTGTCGAAAAGTTATTTTTCTTTATTATAACACGCTAGAACTACCTTAAGTTTGTTTTTGAATAAAATACAAAAATGCAATCTCAATACACCACTTAAAATAATAATTTTTTCTCAGTTGAAATATTGTTATCAATCCAACATCTGTACTGCATATACGAATTTAATAATTAAAGGATGTATTGAATCCTTTAATTATTAAATTCGTATATGCAAACTAGTCCAGTTCTGTCGGGCCTATTTTATTAAAATTTTAGAGTTATTAGTGTATTTGCCATATGGCAACATACACTATTGGCGTCGGTCGGATGGCGGGACCTAGGGGTCGGACCAAAATTTCTCGACGTTTCATAACCTCCTAAACACTTTGGCACCATTTATAAAAATGTTTATATATATATATATGTGTGTGTGTACGCGCGATAACTTTCGAAAGAGTTAATTGATTTCAACGAAATTTGGGCCACGTGTTGAAATCCATCACCGCAAGAAGCCTATTTAAAATGGGCCTAATCGGGTTATTTTAAGGGTAGTTTTTAGGGGTTGAAAACTGTTTTTGGGCCCCAAAATACCGAAAAAATTCTCCGAATCGTTTCAAAATTGAAATTTTACCCTTTGGTAGTGATTAAAAAGTATCCCCACAATTTTAATAAAATCGGCCCGACAGGACCGGATTTACAAATTTTAAGAAAACACTAGTTTGCAGATAGTGACTTATTTATTGAAGGGTGTATTTAATTCCGTGTAGACGTTAGATTGATAATAATATTACAATTAAGAAAAAAAAATGTTATTTAAAGGGGTGTATTAAGGGGTTAAATTTTTTATTTTGCCCAAAAACAAACTTAATTTCACATAATAAAAGTATAAAACCACACGGCCCTATACAAGCAAATACACTATATTGTCGGCAGGGTTTTGGCACTGCGACCCGGGTTTTTTTTTATTTACTATTGAAGGGTTAAAATTGAATTTTTTCGGGACTTTTGTCATTTCGAGAATGACCTTCTCTTCTTAATGGTCGAAACTACTGAGCTTAAAATTTTGAAAAAAATAGGGAATATAAGTAGAGCCTCCCCCATAGTTTCCAAGCGAAAAAATTAAGTCTTAAATGGAAGTTAATTTAATAATTGAAAAAATAAAATAAAAATATTTATAACTGTTAAACCAACTAAACCGATAAGTAGCTACCCGATCAATATATCAGCTACCTTATACAACAAAGTAGGTACAGTATTTAGTTCGTCTTTAATTTTCATCTTGATCTTTCCATTAATTAAGTTACGATCACACATGTCCGAAAGAACTTTAATTAAGTACAGCACAAAACGCCCAGCGTTCATTTTTAAAACTTCCAAATCCTTATTTTAATAAGACCTTGCTTAACGCTGTTTCAGTATTACGCGGTTTCTAAAAAAAAAGTTTGGCCAGTATAACGTAAATTATTATGGATCAATTTATACAAAATGATTCAAATGTTACTAGAAGTTCAAAGGTTAAACGAAGTGTCATTGATGCAATATCTTGCTATCGATAACAGCTTGCTGAGCGAAACAGAAAAAGGCAAACGGCATTAGATGATTTCTTCACAATCTTCCTCATCACAAACATAACTTCTTATTCGAAATTTTATTTGATTTTCATAAATGTTTTATAACCAAAAGCAATTAATAAAACTATAATTAATGTGATAAAAAATTATTTAAAAATAAATGTTACAAAAATAATCAAAAAAAAAAACTTGCAAATTTTTGTATTCTCGGTTCTGTTTTACTTATGCCTATTTTATCTACGTATTAAGATGACCTCGTTTAGCGCTATTTCGTATAGAACGTATCTTCCGCGTTAAGCGGGGTCTAACTGTCCAGCTAAAAATAAAATCATTTTTGGCGTTTGGTAGTCGGGTAAAAATGTTCCGTGTCCGCGTGCTTCAAAATTACACATCCGGTGCAAAACGACAAAATCAACTGTGTAAAGAATAAGATAGACAGAAATCGGTTCAAGAAGGGTTAAAGGTCAAAATTAAAATATATATAAAAAATCGTTTAATTGATACATTAAACTAATTATACGCTCAATGATGAAAGGACTTGAACGTTTTTAATTAATAATTACATTCATTTAATAATAGGTTTGTCGTTGGTAATTATACAGAACATAATTATTATTTTAAAAGTGGATTTCACAATACATAATTGTGTACATCGATCTTAATATATCTAACATTATACGCTAAATAGCCATTAAAACCGAAAGGTTCTCGTATCTATTTTATCGATTGAGCGACTCAACAAAAAATCGTTAATCAAAAGAGCGCCGTTCTAGCAACAATTAGTTACACTATTTCTTTTTTTTTTTAATGTAATATTGTTTAAATTATTCTTTTTAGCTAAGCAGGAAAAGTAAAATAAAATATTTCATGAAAATCAACCAATGAATAATATTATTATTAATAAATAATACTAGAAAACAGTATCACGGGTAATTGGAATAATAAAAATAAATCAATTTAAACATTCATTGATTGCAACGTTTCGTCTTTTCTTTAATTAAGACTTTTTCAAGCTCTCAATATGCTTAAATGGTAGTTAAACTGTGATATAATATACAATTTGGTATTACAAAAAACAATTTTTAAAATTGAAAATTGTAGAAAATAATATAATTTTTTTTGTAATGCCAAATTGTATATTATATCATAGTTTAACTACCATTTACGCATATTGAGAGCTTGAAAAAGTCTTAATTAAAGAAAAGACGAAACGTTGCAATCAATGAGTGTTTAAATTGATTTATTTTCATTATTCCAATTACCCGTGATACTGTTTTCTATTATAACATATATCTGAAGTTGAACTTTAAAGATGAATTAATAATACTATTCATTGGTTGATTTTCATAAAATATTTTTTTTTACTTTTCCTGCTTAGCTAAAAAGAATAATTTAAACAATATTACAGAGACCTCCTCATTAAAGAAGTTTCACTTCAATATCAAAGTGTGTGGATTACGCGGTGGTCTATTTTTTCGTAGCGATAAAACATCATTCACATTCCTTCAAGCAAATCAAAACAAGTGAACACAATTGTAACTTTTTAGAAATATTCGACAAAAAAGAAACACATGTTTAAATTTCAACACTTCATTGTTTAATATGAGCATGCACCAATAAGGTATCAGAAATAGCGCCCGTTATCTGATCAACTCACGTCAAATAGACACAAAAAAGCTGTCATCAAAGCCGACACAAAGGTATAATAGTTATTCTTTTGTTAAAGCCGTGTTCACAATATCCATAAATTAACCGAACTAGGTAGAGTAGTGGTGATAGCACTAGACTCGCATTCGGGAGGTACCGAGTTCGAATCCCGGCGGGGGCAGATGTGGCTGGGACTTTTTCCTACTGCCTCTCGTCGAGAAACGGTAATTCCTGTACCGGCCGTCTTAATTGAGGTTTTCCATGGTTTCCCTCAATTAATTCCAGATAAATATCGAGATGGTTCCTTATTTGAGGCCATGGCCGATTACCTATCAAACTCCTAGTTGAAAAATTACCTACCTTATCCTAATTTCCTATAATTCCTTCATTCGCCCATTGCTATTACATAAGTTGAAGTTGTAAATAATGTAGAAAATAACGGGCGTATTTTAAGGGTAGTTTTTAGGGGTTGAAAAATGTTTTTGGGCCCCAAAATACCGAAAAAAATCTCAGAATCCTTTCAAAATTGACATTTAACCCGTTAATAGCAATTAAAAAGTGCCCCTAAAATTTTAATAAAATCGGCTCAACAGGACCGGACTTACAAATTTTTTGAAAACACTAATTTGCAGATAGTGACTTATTTATTGAAGGGTGTATTTAATTCGGTGTAGACGTTAGATTGATAATAATATTACAATTAAGAAAAAAAATGTTATTTTAAGGAGTGCATTAAGGGGTTAAATTTTTTGTTTTGCCCAAAAACAAACTTAATTTTACATAATAAAAGTATAAAACCACACGGCCCTATACAATCAAATACATTATATTGTCGGCAGGGTTTTGGCACTGCGGCCCGGGTTTTTATTATTTGAATACAGTCAACATTCCTATTTCCAGCTTATAAAGAAAACCGAATTGGGCGAAAATTCGTATCGGTTTGTGTGAACCGTGCCTAGCGAAGACCACCGCGGCCGCGGTCGCCGGCGATACGTCCATAAAACAGGCTAACGTATGACATAGTTATTTTTATATAAGTCGCCGTCGCTGAAAGTTGTGTCACGCAGGCCGTGTTGACGAGTTATTAGTTACAAGCGAAAGATATTTGACTCGGGACGATCAAGAATGCCGTGATTCTGGTTGTGAACATCCATTTAACAGGAAAAAACCGAGATTGGACGATACGTTTTTACGTTGCCTTTTGATACAAGACATGTCATTGGTTAACAGAAATTAATTTGGACACTGAATGTTATGCAAATGTTTTTTTTTGGTATATAATTATTACAAGAAAAAATTACAAAAATGCGATCTGCACAGCTTGAACGCAAAACTGTAGAAGATAATTGAAGAAAGTATTTAAGATACAAGATACCAAACAGTCAATACACCAAAAGATACTTTGTACGAATATAAAAGATATTGGGACTTTTTTTTTCGTTTGATTGGATGTTTATAATATATATATAGTCGAGAGCTACCGAGCTGTGTAGAGTAGTGGTGACAGCACTAGACCAGCATTTGGGAGGTCCGGGTTCGAATCCCGGCGGGGGCAGATGTGGCTGGGACTTTTTCCTACTGCCTCTCGCCGAGAAACGGTAATTCCTGTACCGGCCATCTTGATTGAGGTTTTCCATGGTTTCCCTCAATTAATTCCAGATAAATATCGAGATGGTTCCTTATTTGAGGCCATGGCCGATTACCTATCAAACTCCTAGTTCAAAAATTACCTACCTTATCCTAATTTTCTATAATTACTTCATTCACCCATTGCTATTACATAATTTGAAGTTGTAAAAAATGTAGAAAATAACGGGAAGTGGTAGATGAAAAAATAGTAATGGTGCGAATGGCGTCTGTTATGACATAAAGTCGAGAAATGGACGTTAAACGCATTATTATTATTATTATTATTATTATTATTATTATTATTATTATTATATAGTCGAGAGCTTATGACACCCATTTCATTAAGTGTTTGATTCAGGTAGAAATTTTATGCAATAGTATAATATAGCTAAGATGTATAGGTAAATGGGTGTTTGCATGTCCTACCTGGGTACGCCAGGTACTGCGCATACAGGAAATGTTTAAAAAAAATATCCGCCAAAAAAAGTGTTTGTCTCAAAAGCCAACAAGTACTATTCGAAAGTTAAGTTGATTTTAAATAAATGAGGCAGACACTTTTGGAGGGGTTGACGTTAAACCAAAATACCCCAAAGTTGAGTTTTCAGAAATGAAAAAATAAGTGATTGATTCCCGCTGAAATTTTTATAGCAACTTCATTAGATATATTTAAAAATATCTGCAAAAAGCCCGGCACTTTTTCCGGGTTTTAAGACTATTTTTGAGAAAGTGTTTTAAATCGTGAATAAGTAGGGATTAATAAGTTCCCAAAAATAGTCTTGTAAGAGAAAGAAAGAGCTATGGGGGTGAAAAAGGTTGGTATATTGAACAGCTCTAGCTGGTATTATTATACTATGTGATTTCAGAGTTTTTTTTACAGTCGATAAACCATTTCATATCACACATTTACGAATGCATCTTCGTATATTATTCTATACAGTGGGTCTAAAAATGTGTCTTTTCAAGAAACGCAATTACCTGAGTTGGCTAGTTTTAAAATAAATAGTTATTACAAAGTCTATTGCGTCGTTTTATTTATTTTTGTATGTTCAGAAATTTCTTCGATGGACTTAAAATACGATTAAAAATATTGTAACGTTTACAATTTGATACAATTTTACTGTTAATTTTTCTAATAAACGTAAAAAACAACAAATAACAAAAAATGTAGCTATAGGTTCGTCGCCTAATTGATTATTGGAATCACCGAAGGAGATATGGTTTCCGATGTAAAATTTCGTTACGTGTGTGGTTTGTCACAAATTTACTCTTGAATTTTGTTAGAATAAACGTAATAAACAATTCACAAATAAACAAAAAACACGCTGTTGTTAATTAATACCGAAAAACGTTGGGGGTTCGTCGCCTGACTGACTATTGAAATTTCCATCTATAATCTATAGTCTACAATAAAAACCAGCGTGCTAAAAACTATCATGAATGAAGCTAAAACAAACGCAACAATAACGAAAACAGTTGACACTCAACCCCGTGCAACCCGGCTGTTTTCTGTCGGTAATATAGGCAGCTATATTATGCAACAGAGTTGAACGTTTTTGACATCGTCGAAGAAGATTGACAATCGATCTACAACACAAAACAGGATGCCATAAAAATCTTACGAATTAAGCCAAAACAAACGCAACAATAACGAAAACAGTTGACACTCAACCTCATGCAACCCGGGCGTTTTCTGTCGGTAATATAGGCAGCTATATTATGCAACAGAGTTGAACGTTTTTGACATCGTCGAAGAAGATTGGCAATCGATCTACGACACAAATCAGCATGCCATAAAAATCTTACGAATGAAGCCAAAACAAACGCAACAATAACGAAAACAGTTGACACTCAACCCCGTGCAACCCGGCCGTTTTCTCTCGGTAATATAGGCAGCTATGTTATGCAACAGAGTTGAACATTTCTATCTGTCAGTTTGGAGCACAGTCGGTATTCGTACGAAGTAATGTTATAATTACAGCGTATCAAATTATAAAGTGTTTAGTATGGTGGCTGAGGCGGTCAATTCGACTTTATATTAAACTCTTATAATCATTATAATCACTGGTATGATCATCATTATCATCGCGCTCTATCTTTCTGTACAACACGCTCTTGACGCGCTCTTCTTTACCCACAATAATAACTGCGCGAAGCGTCAAAACACCTGGCAATCTAGTTCGGCCGCAGCGACTTATATAGAATAATCGCCGTTTTTGCCAGGCGTTGTTTTCAAATTATTATTAATGTGTAATTAATTAGTTTATTTATTAATAGATAATTATAAACAACAGTTAACAGTGTTGCATCAATTTCACATAGTTTGTGTTGAGACCCAGCGGTAAGAGGCGAGGTAGGCACAAGACATATTGTAGGTGTGACCTTCTTTAGCTCTATCTCGCTCAAATCATCCGCACGTTTCAATTTTTGGTTGGTGCCAACTACGAGGCTAAAAGATGTTATTGCAAGGGTGCTGCTGTCAATTGATTACTCTAATTTTTGGAAATATTTGGAAGATTTAAAAAACTTTTCCGAAAAAGGAAGAGTCACTTTAGGTTTGTGATGGAACAGTTTTGTGAAATAAGTACGAATAAGGTCGTAGTGTGACATTGAAAACGTGTGTTTTTTTGGCACAATTAATGCCAACTTTTTTCTAGTAAATCGTACATAAATTACAAAAGTAGTCTATTAGAGACCTAGATTTGTCCTTTATCTTCCTTATAGAGAAATAATTTTTGCAGAATATTGACGAATAAGTCTACAATCACTTGACAGTCGAAGCTCTATTTTTGGCTTAAATTCAGAGCATTTGAACAGCCCTAAATAATTTGTAAAATTCTTATAATTTTAGAATGGGATTTTTAATTGAAATTGAAACTCGTTTGTTTCTTAAGACTGCTTAATACTCTGCACTTTTAAACTCAAAACCTTTTTTCTCACCTAAAAACGGTTAGGTGCAGCTCTCCCGACACTATTTTTACAGCTAAAGATTTCGTATAAACGCTGAATGAAGGATTAATGAGAACACTAAACCGTTTTTCAAAAAATTCGCCTATAGGATAAAGCGAATATTTTGAAACTATGTATGAAAGATGAAAAATTATAATTTTTTTAAAAAACGTTAAAGATTTACCAAGGATTTCTCTTCAATTTTTTGCTGTAGACTTAGTATGATTCTTGGTTGTTCTTTTTTGGCGTTTCATCGAGCCTTTTAGCTTTAAAAATAGCGTCAGAAGAAGTTCTTAGGTCAGCGGAACGGATGAAGAGTAGAATATATTCCTAAATACTTACAATTCGTATAAACTAAAAAACAAACAAAGCAGAGTAGGCATTAATGTTGCCACAATTAGATAGATCGATTGTAGATTATAGACGATCAACAACTTAGTCTATAGTGTCGCCAGAAGACATAGTAAATTTGTCGTTAAGGATTGTTCCGGGGGACAGTATATATGATTTCCACAATTAAAAATTGATCGAATTGTCTAACGATACTTTTGTGTGACGCTTCGCCAACTCTTAAAGGCACTATATCCGATATAGTGCCTTTATATTATAACATGTACATGTGATTCTTCGACCCGACCTGGGCATGCACGGGTCATTGGTTCGTAACTGGTTCAGAAGGATAATAATATATGCACAACGTCCATGTCTAATGTTCTTGATGAAATCTAAATATTTTGCGTCAAATATTTTATTCACAAACCATATTATACAAAGTGTCTATGAAAGTTTTCTAAAAATGACGCAGTATATTCAGGAGACATTAAGGAGGTTCAAGCAAAACTTAGTAAAACTAATTTTCCAAGTTTAAATTTAGTATATATAATAATAATATTCTTTTTTCCATGTAGAAAATATAGTGTGTAATGAGTCCTTATAAAAACATATTAAGGTAGTTGTCGTGGTTAAGGCACACCGTCAGATAATTCTTAATTTTTGTATACTTATTAAGGACACTTACCGTGAAAATTTTAAGTCGATCGACCGTACATAATACACGATAAATTCAATTAAAAATAGGATAATTAACATTGATTGTATACGATCTCTGTAGTTCTGAACCAGTTTCTTATTTATAAAAAAAGAACTAACTGTCAGAAACTTTCCAACTACTGACAGTTTTTCAATGCATTTGTTATGAGTTAAAAAAAAAATAAGGAACATTTTTTGACCGTCTAATTATTTATAAACAACGGTTTAAAGTTCAACAATTTATAGAAAAGTATACATGCATATGAATACTGTATGGGTTACGTTTCCACGGGTGCAGTCTTGCGTACAAATTATGGAATACTTAGCTACAAGCTAGTATACTTTTGCGTATAATCTATAACTTTTTGACAATATTGTACCACGACAACTACCTTAAACAAAATTCACTGCATGAATACTTTAGTGACGTATTCTCAACATTTGAAAACGATCCCCCGTTTAGTTTCTTCGAAAAATAGTTTTTAAAATGACGTTTTTAAAGTTCTTAGACGGAGATATGGCTGACAAGCTTCCGTGACGTCTTTTTTATTTGTTTAATATTAACCTTTCAATTTTATAATCTACAATTTCTCTAGATATCAAACAGAATTTCCCAAAAAACTGCAGGAAAAAGAAATCGCATGATATGAATTTACTGTTACATTTCATTGACAAAGATTAATTGTTAAGATATGGTACCGTAAAGTAACTGATAACTCATTCCGCCGCAAAAGTGCAATGTTTAGGGTATCCCGTCGGTGATAGTGTTTGATAATAAATATTTTTCTAATACAGCATTGTAAGAACAACAGTTAGAGGAATCTACATATATCCACTGTTATAAAGTTTGTGTCATAAGAAACAACTAACATTTTTTTTACCTGTTTCAAATTGCATCTCATTGAATACCCGCTGTAATATAATCAAGGCTTTAGAATTATGAAGCACCTAACATAACCTGCAAAAGTTATTATGACTTAAATATAAAAAAATCGACATGTTGCTCCCGTTTTAAAATTTATGCAAGTCATTTATGTAAATCATTTAACCTTATTTCTTGCCGAATTACAGTAAACATAAGTTAGCGCCTAATGGCCAGTTGATTAACTAGTCAAAAATTCGGTTAAATAGCCGCGGTGAATTATTTTAAATAGCCGCGGCTATTTATTATTATACAAGGCTGCGCAGAAAGTTTTCCACATTATTGTTATTTCGGTCGAGATTTTAATTTTATAACCAAATTCTACATAAATATAAATACATTATTTAATTAATTTTTTCGATTCTAATATTGACAACTGCTCTACTGTTTTATTTTTTATCGTTCTGATAAAGGGAAATCGGAAGCCACCATTTTGGTTTTATAGATAGCCGGTTAATTAACCGGCTAAAATGGTTACCATCATAAATAACCGGTAATTTATATATCACTACTGTTGTGGAAGAAAAAGCTGATTTAACGAGGACCTCTTCTTTGTTTAGCGTCTGAAATTAGAGATTTCCGGAAGAGATTTCTCGTAACTATGCGAGTGAAAAAGTAGACATACTGAAAAGGTCGTAGTGTGACATTGAAAACGTGTGTTTTTTGGCACAATTAATGCCAACTTTTTTCTAGTAAATCGTACATAAATTACAAAAGTAGTCTATTAGAGACCTAGATTTGTCCTTTATCTTCCTTACAGAGAAAGAATTTTTACAAAATGTTGACGAATAAATTTACAACCAGCTATCAGTCGAAGTCCTATTTTTGGCTTTAATTCAGAGCGTTCCGACAGCCTTAACGCTACATTACTGCGCCACGGTATACCTAAGTACGAACTAAGCGCTGCATTGAATTAGTAAACAAATAAAATGCTAGTTCAACTTTGCAACTGCAAAACGACGACATTCCCGCGTTCGTAAAATAGAACTATGTGAGTGAAAAAGAGGACATTCTGAGTAGCTGGTAAACAGTTACCTTAAAGATCATTTAATTTACATTAAATTCTTGCATAAATGCCTTTGCACTGAGTTTCAACTTGTCTGGTTTACGCATTTACACTACTTTTTCTATATAATTAGATGCATCAAATGAAATACTTTTTTATTGTTATTAAATGACGTGGCTCAACCATATTTCATCTTTAGAAGTGATTTATAATGATTGAAGATGATAAATTTACGTAAAAAGTTGCATTAACAAACGACGAACGGGACATATGTAACAAGTTGATGTGAATATGTGACTACAAAATATGAACCAGCACAGTGGCGTACCGCCGAATTTAAATTTCATCATTTTAATGATCGCTAGAAACATTCTTTGTAGACCAGTGTCGATAGTGTTGAAAATGGTAAAAAGTGAAACACAATTATAGTAGGATGAAACCCATTGGAAAAGGTAGAGAATATAACAAAAATGAAAGGAAAAATAATTTACGGTCGATCTGAGGTCGGGAAGGGGAAGGGGGTGAGTTTTTAAGGGTAAAAAACGGTTTATCTCGATTTCCGGCAAAACTACAAGTCCTATGAAAAAAAGTTAAATGGCAAAGTTGTAGGTAATAAAAATATCTACAACTTTTGCTTTTACACTTTTTTCACATAACCTCAAAATTTATGTGAAAAATTCAAGTAACCAAGTTTTTGGTTTTTTATTTTTATCTTTTGCAAAAAAAATAATTTTTTCCGTAACAGAGAAAATTTTATCTTTAGTACGACAAAAAAACTTAAAATAGTGAAACTGTTGGCAAACTGTCACAAGAAAACTGCTTGTGTTTTAAATATTATTTACGGATTGCGACTACGACACTGGTTTGAAGCGATGTAAGAAATCGTGCAATGCAATTTTGCATTTTAGTGCCCTGTAAAAGTTGTCCTCTGAAGAAGCTTAGCAGCCTTTTCTATGGCATACTTCAATGGTAACTTCCATAGTAGTCGATCTTTCATAGCTTGATATTTGCACAAAGTACAATTATATACAGTATGATCCAAAACACCACTGATCCTATAGTATTATGCGTTACCCTCAATAAAAAAAATCATTTACAAACTGGAAGTTGGTGATTGCGACAAAAATAACTGATATCAAGTTTCGATTAAGAGCACGAACTTATCGATCGAAAATAAAATCATTGTTTTATTAACGCAGAGCGGCAAACAAAATCTAACGAGGAAATGATCAAGTCTTAGATGTTGAGCGTCTATAATCTACAATCTCTCTGTCTCCGTTTCAAAGATCGAGACTTACATTCTTTTTAACGCTAGAGAAACATTAAATGCTCAAAAATGAAAACGACATACGCAACTTTTTGAGCATGTTTTTCCAGTTTTTTAACCCTTTCAGGACCATAAGATTGCAGGAGCGAAAGTAACCATTTTTTTACAATTTAGGATGATCCAATTTCCAGTGATCATAATCAAAGAATGACGGTTCAGATGCAGTGTTGCCATATATAAAAACACGGGTCGCAGTGCCAAAACCCTGCCGACAATATAGTGTATTTGCTAATACATCAGGCCTTGTGGCTTTATTATGTGACCTTAAGGTGATTATTGGGCAAAATAAAAAAATTAACTCCTTAATACACCCCTTTGAATTACATTTTTTTTAACTACATCATTATTGTCGATCAAACGTCTACACCAAAATTAAAAACACCTTTCAGGAAATAACTCACTATCTGCAAACTAGTGTTTTCAGAAAATTTTTAAATCCGGTCCTGTCGGGCCGATTTTATTGAAATTTTAGGAACACTTTTTAATTGCTATTAAAGGGTTAAATTTCAATTTTGAAACGATTCTGAGAATTTTTTAGGTATTTTTGGGCCCAAAAACTTTTTTCATCCCCTAAAAACCACCCTTAAAATGACCCGATTGGGCCCATTTTAAATAGGCTTCGTGCGGTGATGGATTCCAACATGTGTGCCAAATTTCGTTAAAATAAATTAACTCCTTCGAAAGTTATTGCCCGTACACATATATACCTATATATATATATATATATATATATATAAATATATATATATATATATATATATATATACATATATATATAAACATTTTTAAAAATGGTGCCAAAGTGTTTAGGAGGTTATGAAACGTCGAGAAATGTTGGTCCGACCCCTAGGTCCCGCCATCCGACCGACGCCAATAGTGTATGTTGCCATATGGCAAATACACTAAAAATGAAAAGATACGTTCAGGAAATAATAAATGTAAAATGACACCCACTAGTTTCTTAGTTATTCACTTCTTTTAAATTTTTTGTTTGGGACAAATGCGTCCCCGTAGTCGTTAAAGAGATAAACTACCAATATAAATAAGAATGGATATTTGTGATTAACTTCGACACCGTTCGACCGATCACCACGAAAGTTGACACATATATGTATTTTTTCATGCGGAAGATTTGTATACTATATCCACTTTGCTGTAACTCGCTACTCGCCAGGTGGAGCCGAAGGCTTCACTATTGTTGTCACTGCCATGTTTCATCTCAATCACGTGCATATAATCTATAGTTTAACTAAAGCCTGTGTATCGCAAATTTGTGACAAATTACATTTATAACATTATTCTCCATGGCCAGTAGTTGATGAAACACCCTGTATATTTATTATAGTACTGATTGCTGTTTTTATAGCTAGAACTTCTTATGCGTTTTTCATTTAATTAATTTCTCTTTGAATCTGACAAATTCAATAATTTATTCGCGCAGAAATTGAAAAGAAAATTAGTTCTTGTAGACGATTAGTAGACTCTAAGGATGACGACCGGCTACTCGAATAGAATCAGGTACTCGATCTCGAAAACTATATAGAACCGGTATCTATACAGATAATTTAACAGATTAAATCATAGATTTCCAAACGGGGGCGCTGGAACCTTCCATGGGGGCATCATAATTTTTAATCAATAGACAGATAATTATGCAACAATATTTTTACAAAATTATTTATTATGAACTATAAGAGGGGTGGCTCAGAAAAGGTTGAGAACCTTTGAAATAAATAGTCGCAATTCATTAAGGGGTTAGGTGGGTTTAAAAATTTCAAAAAATCGATTTATTTTTTTTTGTCTTATTAAATAGTACAATATGTTTAAAATATTCTCCTAAAATTTCAAATCGATCCGAGTAAAATTCTAAGAGATAGACTCTTTGGAAGTTCGCCCATCAGGCCACGTCAGTGCAGCGCTTCGCAGGTTAAACGTGTTTATCTCAAAACTCAATTTTTCAAGTCGGTGGACACGATTTCTCGAAAAGTTATGAAGCGATTTTGTTCAAATTTTGCACACATCTTTGAATTAACATTATCTAGTCACTGAACGAAGGATTTTTTTTTTATTACAACTAATTTTTTCGAACCAATACATGGCGAAAATTTACCAAAAAATGTGTTTTTTTGTTCAGTCTGTCAAAAATTCAAATTTTATTTTTTTTCCTTCGTCCAATACCTAGATTTATTCATGTACTAACGAAATATTTTTGGTTTTTTGATTTTGGAGGAACCAATAATGAGTTATTCTGTCCACGGCAAGAGCATTTTTTTTTTGAGACGTCAAGGGAGATGAGGTACCAACGGCTGTTTTCAGAATTTGTAAATAAAAATTTCACAAAATACTGTTCAAATATGTATCTTTGATATGCTGAATTGTTTAAATAAAATATATGATTGTATATATTAAAAAAAAAAAATAGTAAAAATACCCTTTTTTTGAACCTCTGAAATCCACCTAATCCCTTAAAACATACCTAGAAGTCATATTTTATACACATTTTTTAAAAACTGACAAAAAGCTAGCGTATTTTAAATGCAGAATAGCGTCCTAATCACATTTTGTATTTTTTGATGATAGGCTATAAAAAATGTTTCGTATCCATTTGTGTTAGGTCAGGTTTGACGCGGAAGAGTTAAAACAGTAATTAAAAACCTCTTCATCATCAGCGACGGTAAAATGTATTAATTTTTCATGTAAAAATCCCACTAGGTAACAACTCAAATTAAAAAAAACTCACCAGCAAATTTACTGCAATGGTTGGACTTAGTCTAAAGAAACGCGCATCTGAAACAAATAATGAAATCAGTAAAAAATCGATATTTTTATATTTTATTCATTGATGTGAAACACCTAATCGCGCGCTTGGTTGGGAGTGGAAACGATTAGAGTGCACGTTGAGACGTCCCATACGGCCAGCCTCGCGTCACGTCGACTCTTTCCCTGTCAAGACCTATACCGAGCGCTTCGCTCTCCACTACACTAAACACTCGCCACTTTACGTGTGTGTTAATGAGCTTTTAAAAATTACACCATCAAAAAACTTTGATGTGAATCATCTAATGGCGAGCTTGCTTGGGAGTATAAACACTTAGATTGCACGTTGCGGCGTTTCATTCGGCCAGTCTCGCGTCTCGTCGACCCTTTCCGGCTTGGCGTTCCTCGGGCAAGACTTCTCTTTCTACTACACTAAACACTCGTCACTTAAAGTGTGTGTTAATGAGCCTTCAGAAGTGGGGGAGGCCTTTGCCCATTACTGGGATGTGATACGCTATAATATTATTTTTAAAATTACATAATTTATCATCATCAAAAATTTTTGATGTGAAACATCTAATGACGCGCTTGGATCACTCAGTGCATTTGCCCTTAGAAATTCACCCAATTTTAATTTGATCCGATGTTTCATCGGATGCACGAAACCCTAAAAATGTAAAAATTCTGACTTGTGGGACGACCCTATATTGTGGCCCAGATCGTGGCTTGCCGGTAAATCAGTTAATCACATTATTCACGTTAAAGCATCGTTGAATTATCTTGATTTACCGCTTGATATGTAGTTATTTAGTATAATAATTTATAATGAATCCAATCTGTTCCACATATTTCGAAGAATGCGACTTTAATTAATGTAAACATAATGCATGGCTAATTTATATTGTAGTTTAAGCGTTTCATATAAAAAAAAGTTCCAATTTGTCAATTAATGTAATGATGAATTGCAAGGAGGAAAAAAAAGAGGCACACGTGATTGGTTAACGTGATAAAACTCTATACTTAAGATCATAACAACTGACAATCGTTATGTTATTATAGAAGAAATAACAAGCGATCGTATCGTCGTCACAACAAAGTTAAAACAGTCGACTATCATGTAAAACAAGTGAATGTCACATCGTGATTCGTACGACATAACTATGTGTTGCTATAACCCCTCATGTTATGTGAACATGCTCAAATATTACAGTGAAACTTTCCAACTTATGACGCCATTACGGTAAATTGGTAAATATAAATCAAGTAGTCGAGCCTGGTCCCTCAGATTGTAAAATATACTCTCGATAAATTTCAAACTGCGGTCGTAGAATTAATCTTTTTACTGTTTTTATTAGCTGTGATTAAGTACTAAGCCTAACAAAATTTCACTTGCTGCTTAAAAATTTCAAAAAGCAAAAATTTTGTCCTAAAAATTGAATCAAAGATCTTGATATTCGTCAACAATTCTTTACAGCACTTCACGAGATTTTGAATTACGGAAAGGCAAATTAACATTTGGAAGATTTTATTTCCAAACTTGCATTAAAAATACTGACAAATTTGACTTGCTCAATAACTTTTTTTCAAATCAATTTTTTTCTGTACAAAAATTTATGTAAAACATGCTAGTTTTCTCGTTTTTGTTTGATTTTTTTTAGATCAAATAAACTAAAAATTTGGTTAAAAGTCATATGGTAAGAGTGCTACATATTTTTAGTTTATTTTGTAAGTATTATCATCAAAGACTGATAATATTTTTCATAGAAATTGGAGATTTCCGAAACGTAAGTGCATTTTACATGGATAGAAAAGGGAGCATATTAAACAGCTGGTAAACAAGTACCTTAAGGCTGTCGGAGCGCTCTGAATTTAAGCCACACTACGAGGCTAAAAAGTTTTGTTGCAAGGGTGCCGCTGTCAGTTGATTACTCTAAATTTTGGAAATATTTTGAAGATTTAAGGTCGTAGTGTGACATTGAAAACCTGTGTTTTTTAGCACAATTAATGCCAACTTTTTTCTAGTAAATCGCACATAAATTACAAAAGTAGTCCATTAGAGATCTAGATTTGTCCTTTATCTTCCTTATAGACAAAGAATTTTTGCAAAATGTTGACGAATAAGTTTACAATCAGCTATCAGTCAAAGCCCTATTTTTGGCTTAAATTCAGAGCGTTCCGACAGCCTTAACGCTACATTACTGCGCCACGATATACCTAAGCACGAATCAAGCGCTGCATTGAATTAGTAAACAAATAAAATACTAGTTCAACTGTAGTTTTGCAACTGCAAAACGACAACATTCCCGCGTATATTATGTATTATTATAGGTGCCCTTTGTACCACAAGGATCATCTCATTTTTTTTTATTTATAAATTACGTATTTATATTCAAGTCGTGAAACTCTACAAAGAAAGAGCTCTAGTTTTACTTTAAATGTTTTCTGGGCTACCATTTTTTTTAGAAATTTTAATAACTGACTCATTTAACAATGTTAGCTACAGTAGCTTCAAACGTTAAAAAAGTCGTAAAATGTTTATTCGATATGTAAAACAACTTTATATGAGAATATAAATTAGTCCATTTATTTCCTTTTATCTGATAATTAAAAGTAGAAATGTTGTAATTTGAAATGAATTAAAATATGATCGGGAGTTTGTAGAAAATATATTTGCCAGTTATCAGACAAAACACTGAATACATTATATACAGGGTATTGCAATTATTGAGTAAATCTACCGGCTGTTCAAAAATACATCCGTAAAAAAAAATTAAGAATTTTTTTATGTACACTAGATTTCAATAATTTTTATATTGGGCATTATTTGGAAAATGGGGTGGTATTAAACTTAAAAAAATATCTTTTTTCGATACAAAATTATAAGTCAAAAAATAGTACAAAATTTTATTGAAAAAAAAAAATTGGTAGTTTGTTTAAAATTCAAAAACAACAGCGACTTGTTTCACTGAATTTTTTTGCAGCCAAAGTTTTGAAACGTAAAGACAATAAATCTTGGAGACATTTTTTGAACAGCTTGTAAAAGTATTATGTTAATAGTGCAGTGCAAATTGTGGGTAAATAGCGTCTAATTGCAGTTATCTGCAACGTGCAAAGAATATATTAAATTCTTTAAATATATTATTTTATTATTAATTTAGTATTATTGAAAATATATGTAATTGAACTTATCCGTGCATCATTTGATAAGAATAGAATATTAAGAGACATTATTTACAAGCTATAACAAAATGTTTTGAAACTGATAACAATTTATTGTGATATAAATATCAAACTTAATTGCCTGGATTCGATAAAAGAAAGTTCTCGAGGCGTACAGATTAATTTCACTGATAGTGAATTTGTATTTTTAATGTTGGTACCGAGCGAGGTAGAGTAGTGGTGAGAGCACTAAATTCGCATTCGGAAGTTATCGGGTTCGAATCCTGGCGGAGGCAGATGTAGCTGGGACTTTTTCCTACTGCCTCTCGCCGAGAAACGGTAATTCCTGTACCGGCCATCTTGTTGAAGTTTTCCATGGTATCTCCCAATATGAGCGGGGCTGATCCCTCAATAATTTGCTCACGATTCGGAAATCTCCAGTTTCTATGGAAAGTCTTTTTCAATCTTTGACGTTAATGCTTCAAAATAAACAAGAAATATGTACCATTCTTCCCATATGACTTTTAGCCAAGTTTTTACAGTTTAATTTGTCTAAATAAACAATTTAAAATCAGAAAAAAATGAGAAAATTACTTTTACACAAATTTTTGCACAGAACAAAATAAATTTGAAAAAAATATTAAGTAAATTTGTCAATATTTTTAAAGAAAAAACTTCAAAACGTTAATTTGCATTCCCGTAATTCGAAATCTCGTGCTGTAAATATTGAAGAATATCTCGTATTTCGAATCAATTTTTAGAGCAAAAATAGGTTTTTTGAAATATTTAAGCAGTAAGTCAAATTTTGTGAATTTTAATGCTTAATCACAGCTTATAAAGACAATAATACAACGAATTTTGTAACCACAGGTCGAAATTTCCCAAGAGCATTATTTTACAATCTGTTTTTTTTGCCGATGACGCCACGCCCTGACCTCTTCTAATTTTAAATTGCTCAACAATAAATCAGGAAATGCTTCATAAGCCTGGTAATTTATAATTCACGATCGAAAATAATTGTATCAAGGTCAAGAAAAAAAACCTGCCTATTATTTTTGTATATTTCAATTTACAGATCTCATTGCCTTAAATGTCCTTGAAATTAGAACAATATTCGTAACAAATGAAGCGCGCATAAAACAATAAAAATAACTCACCTAGTAATATGTGATCTTTGACCTACAATATATCAAAACGCTACACCTGTCAGTAAAGGTGGATCTAAACCAGAGATTCTAAATCATTTTTGAACCACGAAAAAATTATAACATGTACAATTTTCGATAATCGTTTATTTTATAATTGAGAGGAGGTTTATTGTTTGCAATGAGTCGCAAAACCACGACTCATTGCATAGATAATGATCACAATTGCAATCAAAACAATTTTAAACCTTTACACATTTGTAATAAAGGCAAGAACCGTTATTAGAAAATGTAGAGATTCAAAAAGCTATTAGAAAAAATTAAAAAATAACAAATGACCAAGTAGATTTTAACCTATTACCTCTCCTACAACTAGCTTACAGAAAAAATAACCTATGGTTGACTCAAATTTGTACAATTTACGTCAATTTTCCGTGTAGAAAGTAGGTACAATGCAAATATCTAATTTAATATATGTTTTTCTATTCTTGAGGATGGTATTGTCCGAAACGATCGTTGAAATAATTTAATAATGAATAATAATTTTTGTAGTGTTTTTAATTATTTGTTATTATCCATTTTATTTTATCAACGTACATCTTTAACGAAAATGTGAATATCAATTATCACGATCACGCCAAAGAAGTATAACTTCTGCCGCGCGTGAATAAGTACTAGGGATGTCGAAAAAATATCGATATATCGAAAAACAACAACAGTGAATAAAGCACATGTAAATAATAAACAGTCAAAATATATATTCATGCAATATTTCATTTCATTTCTACATCTAGAAGATTTTTAATTATTTCGATTTACACCTTAATTCATGCTGAATACCAACAATTTTCTGTCGAATGTCACCTTTGGCACGCATGCCATAGGTTCGCCATTCCTGGCTTTATTAATTGTTCGATTAATCTCTAAAATTCTCTGCTTCTAAATGTATTAGACGTTTGATTAATAAACAAAAAAAAATCTTATCATTGTTTTTGACTTCAGATAATTATTTATTACTTGATTTATTAGAAATAATGTCCGTTAATTGCTATTTGACATTACATTAAGCTAGCCAAAATGTATACTAAATTTCTTTGACTGCCAATGTTCTCTTTAAAATTGCATCGATATATTGATATTTTTTAAAAAAATATATCGGTACCGATATCGATACTTGAAAAAAAAATATCAATACGATATATATCGATACTTTTTGGCACTTCTGACATCCCTAATATGTACACGCGCTACTTTATTTTGTCATTCACAGCCATATTAAGGTAGTTTCAAAAGAAAACTTCTCCACAACACATCTGCGTTAAATCAGAAACAGTTTTTGTGATTTTAATGCAGGAACAAATGCGAGATCTCATAAATAAAGTTGAATATTAATCAGTGTTTGCGCATTAATAAATAAACAAATAAGAAGTATTTTTGTACAAATATCAAGGATTCCAGAGAGCTAAAGATTACTTTGTACTAATGTAATTTATTGCCTACAATAATCAAGAGTTCTCAAGTCGAGCAAGTGATTCGAATGATTGCACGATTATTGTGCAAACAGCCAAGGATTAGTAAACACATCGACGGTCTGGAAATGCGGCAGTCGAAGTGATAGTTTGTTTGGAGGTTCGGAAACTTTTTGATTGATTTGCGGTGTAATTATGATGACGCATCAACCACAAAAAGAAAGATTTCAAATATATAGAGGCTTCTCACTCAGTGAATTAAAATAATAATTCAATAATTTTCAATCATGGTATGATAAATCAAAAATACAAACATAACATCTTAAAAGGACAGTTGCAGATGAAAAAAATAGCGCTGAAACTTTAAGTATATCTACTACATCAGAATGTTTAATGTGTCAATAATAATACAGCAAACCCCCTATTAATGCAGTAAGTTACTGGGCTATACGAAACAGCGCTAAACGAGGTCATCTTAATATGTGAAACAGAACCGAATATTAAAAAATTTGTTAGTTTTTTTTTTGTTTAATTTTGTAAAATTTATTGTTAAATACTTTTTTATCACATTAATTATAGATTTATTTATTGCTAATATCGATTTTTGTTCATAAAATATTTATGAAAATCAAATACAAGTTCGAGTAAGAAGTTATGTTTGTGTTGAGAAAGGTTCCTTAGTTGACATATTTTATTTTTTGTGATTTTATCTGATGTCGTTTGCCATTTTCTGTTTCGTTCAGCAAGCTGTTGTCGATAACAAGATATTGTATCAATAACATTTCGTCTTGCCTTTGAACTTCTATCAACATTTGAATCATTTTGTATAAACTGATCCATAATTTACGTTATTTAGTTTTGCTGATCCCTGGTTGGGATATACAACAGAAATCAGTCACTAATATCAGCACGGAGCGTCAGTGAGTGCTGACTGCTGACGATGCTCTCGCGACCTTGTACTGTGCCATGCAATACTCACGACACTACAACTATTATATTATTGCAACACATCTTCAAACCGTTCGCGTCATCGCAATCAACATTAACATTAAAATCATCGAATCATTTATATATATGCATACACTAGCCGCTACCCGCGGCTCCGCACGCGACTTAGATGAAACACGGCAGCAACAACGGTAGTGAAGCCTTCAGCTTAACCGTATTACTATTGTAGGAAATATAAATTAAAAATTTAAAAAACCTCCGACACAAAAAAAAAACTATAAAAAGTTACAAAATAATATTTCTGGTCCTGGTCTCTTAATTTTAGTATTTAATTAGTAATATTTTGTGATTTAAGCGTCGTTTGATAGTTTCAAAACGGGATTTTTTATCTATAACGCCCCCGCAATCTTCCTTGGGGATCGATTTCCGTAAGATTCGTTCTTAACGTATCTTTACTCAACAAAAGAGACATGCCAAATTTCAAGTCTGTATAGGTCTAATAATTTCGGAGATATTTCGTATCATGTATTGAAATCACTGAAATGTCGGCTAATACTTATTATAAAGAGAAAAAGTTTGTCGGCGATAATCTCAGAAATGAAGCGATTTCAATTTTTTTTTCACTGTTCGATAGGCAATATTTTACTTTAAGACATAGGGTATAATAACTGGTCGGCCCGGCTTCGTCCGGGTAAAAATGTAAAATATTCTTAGAAACGATTTAACCGATTTCAATTTTTGTTTCATTTAGGACATAGTCTATAACAACTGGTCGGCTCGGTTCGCACGGTTAAAAATCGATAGTATTTAAGCGAAGTCAATTTGTTTCCTTTGTTTAAGACGTGACATTCTGTTTTAGGGGTTGAAAATTGTTTTGGGGCCCAAAAACACCGAACAATTTAAGACTAAAAAAATAAGAATCAAATAATATTTTTGTTTTATTAAACCAGATTTTTAACGACGTTTCTTGAACATGCTGTATATCATGCAGCATTTTTATTAGAATGTTTAATTGGAGAGAATGGTATTTACTTTTACTATAATTGTGATTTTATCATTTTCATGTAAGTATATTTTATTTACATTTCAAATAAAAATATTCTTAATAAACCATTAAATGTTCGCAAGGACAGCTAATAATTTAATGGATTTTCTTGTTGCAATGAATTTGTCCTAAATTGAAAATTATACTCACCATCTTCGATATCAAATACAAATAAAACAACCTTTAAAACTTACTTCCAGATTCATAAATAAAGTTTGCAGTACACAATTTATATAAAAAATCGGCTTTTATTAAATGATTAATTATTACTGAAGTCAAATGAATATCAAATAAGAATTAAATATATATTTACAATCGTAATAACGTTTCATGGTCAATACTGGTAATTATTTCTTTGTGAAACGTCTTTAAAAAAAAACAGATGAAGTGAAAAATTATTCGACACAGAAATTATAATTTAATATTTTTATAAGAAGAGTCATTACAGAAAAAATAGCCTTCGCGCCTTTGTTTTGTTATCAGGTAGTAAAAAAGAATAGATATTGACAATATCATAATAGACGTTTCATGAAGTGTTTGATTCAAGTAGAAATTTTATATAATAGTATATTTAGGTAAGATGTATAGGTAAATGAGCAGCTGCTTCTACTACTTGGGTACGCCTGGTACTGCGCATACAAGAAAGGTTTAAAAAAAATATGTGTCAAAAAAAGTATTTGATTCAAAAGCCAACATGTTAAGTTGAATTTAAATAAATAAATAAATCAGGCAGACATTTTCGAAGGGGTTAACATTAAATCAAAATACCCCAAAGTTGAATTTTCAAAAATGAAAAAATAAGTGATTGATTCGCGCTGAAATTTTTATAGCGACTTCATTAAGCCGGGTCTAGACGTGTGTAACGTGTAATGTAAGATTACGTGTAATTTAGCGTCAACAGTGTGGACAGCACACGAACTCAACGCGAATCGTGAACGCGAATCTTTGTCAAAAGCTGTTTCCACTCAGTTGCTACGAACATGCCGAATAGAAAAGTCATGATAGCTGGTGCTGCTTTTATTTATATATATTTATTAACTGAAGATTTCAGATTTTTTTAAAGTAATCCGGATTTTTTGGATCCCAAATAACACGTTTTTCTTGATACAAACTGATAAGTTCAAGCGATTGTTCGTATCATGAACGTACACACGACACAATCATCACGAACGCTGTCCAAACGAGTACTGCGAGCGCCTTCGTGTTCGCGCTAAAAACCGACAGCCGATGGATCACGGCGAACGCCGGCGCGACCGTTACATGCAATGCTCGTAGTGCAATCCACACGCAGAATTCGTGTTACATTACATGATAGATTACATTACGCGTTACACACGTCTGGACCCGGCTTTAGTAGATATATTTAAAAATATTTGCAAAAAGCCAGACACTTTTCCCGGGATTTAAGTGTTTTAAATCGTGGATAAGTATCCATAAATAAGTTCCCAAAAATAGTCTTAAACCCCGGAAAAAGTGTACGGCTTTTTGCAAATATTTTAAACGTTGTTTATGTTAATCGCGTGTGGAACCGCAAGTAACGGCTAGTATTTTATAATTTCATCGATGGTCTGAGGTTATGGGAAGATATATAACCCTGTTTTTTAACAAAGGCTTATAGTATTGTCATTTATTCCACTAATTAGTATTCAATTATTATTTAAATCCAAATAGATTAATATGTATATCATGCTAATATTACACTTGTATAATAATTCAGTCGTATTAACTTGTGAGCATACTAATTTATTTGTTGTGGCATTTGTTTTAATTATAAATGACAAATCATTCTCACACTTCTGCCAGACTTATTGATGTGAAAACAATCTGTATCTTCGATGTACCGGGTGGTCTATACCCAAAGATATGCAGTTTAATTACTGTATATCATTTGAATTATAATACAGTGTAAACTCCATGTAACGTCACTCGATTTAAGGTCAAACTCTCTAAAACGTCGAAATTACTCGACTTTGGTCGGTTTGCATTGTTGTCCATATAATAATACACTCTATGTAGCATCACATCCACTCCAAATAACGACCATATGTTATTATAAAACAAGTAATTTCGGCAACTTATTAATTTTTGTTTATTATATACAGTGTAAACTCCATGTAACGTTACTCGATTTAATGTCAAACTCCCTAAAACGTTGAAATTACTCGACTTTGGTTGGTTTGCCTCATTATCCATACAATAATACACTCTATGTAGCATCACATCCACTCTAAATAACGACCATATGTCATTATAAAGCAAGTAGTTTCGGCAACTTATAAAGCACCTACTGTTTGTAGGTACTTTCTAAGTTGCTGAAATTGGTAAGAACTGCCGCTTTATTGTCTAGCGTTGTTGTTATTTGTGTTAATAATAATGCTCGCTTGCTTTATTATAAAATAACACTATAATAGTAAAACCATATTGATTTTTCTTTCTCTCCATATAACGACAACTCTCTATAACGTCAAAAAATGCGCAGTCCCTTCAGCGTCGCTATATAGAGTTTACATTGCATTTTGATTTCCCGATATGCCTGTCTGCAAGTTTGTAATAGAATCTTACAAGTTGAATTTGACCCATTTTCCGTTGTTCGATTGAACTGAAATTTAGCACACACCTTTAGTTTTCAAGACAATATAATATAGTATATTTAATATTATGGTAGATCCAATATGGCTGTAAAAATTCAAGCTTCTAACTCAATGCATTAAGAAAATTAAAAAACGTGTTTTCTTCAATCCCGAAAGGTTGTTGGAAGTTAATAATTAAATAATTAAAAAATGTCTTGGTCGTCGTGAGACTACCGGGAGACATGGAATCATTTAGAGCATTTTTGAAATTTTGGGCGCAAAAACACCCTTACGTAGCCAAAGTCTAGAAGCGACAGAAGTTAGAGGATTTTTATAACTATAGCTTTTAAACTTTATTTCTTGACGTTTGGGACTCACAATGTGATGCACAAATAAAGCATCTGTTCTATTCTATTCTATGTACTATTAGTAGAAGGGGGCCGATTGACTCGAGCACCTAACGCCTGGTTTGCTGGGATTGGTTGAGAGGTTCGTGAGATAGTGACATACCGAAAGCACATTTGAAACATAACGGTCGATTTTCGTGACACGTACGAGTAAGGCATTACATGTCTATGAATTCCATGTCAAAAATAAAATATATAGATGGAAAGTTACCCGAGGACTTAGAATCCAAAATAAGTCAATACTGAATTATTATTAGCGCAACGTTTCGCCTGACAGACGCCTGAAGAAGATGTAATAAATTCCGAAACATTGCGCTAATAATAATTCGGTATTGACTTATTTTGGATCCTAAGTCCTAGGATAACTTTCCATTTATTTAATTCATAATCAGGATCGGAACAAGCTTAAAAAAATTGTAGTTAAAAAAAGCGTCAAAAGAAAGTTGTTGAGAAACGCTGCCCTCAACAGATTGACGTCTTCATAATAAATTAAGATTTTTTTGTAAAAATATGTTCACGCATTTTACATAGAGTGAACGTGTACACAATTTTTCAAATAGTCGACATTTAAAAAATAAGTTGATGAATTTCACCTTAATAAATCTTTGTAGAAAAGTTAATTAAAAATTGTAATTAAACTGGGCTAAATATAATATTAATGAAGTTATTACATCACCTAGATAATTATTGCTAACAGCGAATGTATTAATCGCTAGGATTCGATCATATCAAATTATTAAACTGACGCGAACTATAAAAATTACAATTAACTAAAAATGCTATATATATATATATGTATGGAACCCATTTTAGACGAACACATTTCGACATCAAATACAGTGGTACCTCGATCAAAGAAACAACTTAACAATAGCGTACTGGACTGTACTTTATAGCAGGAAAGCGACAAGTGACACGACAACCAGCGATAACCAATCACCGACGAGCGCACGTTCTGTGCCGGTAACGCTTTTTACCGACTATAATTTTGTTTACAATTCTTGGTGACAGAAAATTTTTAATAATTGTTTTGTGTAATGCCAAATTGCATATTATATCATAGTTTGAATTGAACTTTAAAGATGAATTCTTGGTAACACCCCGCAATATTTTCACCAATACATTTCCAACAGACTGCACGAATTGATTACTGTGGGCTGATGTATTACCACCATTATTTACCGGTGGTCAATTTTTCAATGGCCACCGGTAATATGTTATTAACCAGTCAGCACCTGGGATGCAGTTAACAATCATTGAACTTCCTACTGTTGCTTAGAGGCTATGCACTTGCTGTGGTTAGATTTTAATCCTCTAAAAGCTACTCGTAATTGTAATGTCTTGTTTAATCATATTTGTAGATTTATTGCACGTTAAAGTATATTTTATATACATATTTCAATCAAGTTTCCAGTGTGCAATATCATTAACTTCGTGAGACTTATGGCTCATAATAATTAAATTAAAAATAACATTCATACCGCAAAAAACCTGAAAACTTTGAAAATAAGCAATCCGACACTGCTCATGCCGGGTTGCAGAAAGCATTGTCAAAACATTTGATTTGACAGTGACCTTAGATTGTGATCACATAATTGCAGTCTTTTATACAGGCAGTTGTTTTGAAACTTCCTGGCATGTAGATTGTACTCACACAAAAATAGATGATTGGTCTACGCTTTTCAAGCTGAATTTTGATCAAAATGCGTTAAATAATGTTGTTTCGAAATATAAATTCTACAAAAAACTATGTTAAATACATGTATATACAGTTTAAAAAAATATAGTGTCAATCGACGAATTATTTTTCGAGCAGGATTGATTTTCTTCAATATTTTTATTTTGCGATCACAATCCATTGTCAGATTAGATTTTCTGACAATTCTTTCTGCAACCGAGCATTAGACTACAGCTCTCCTGTATACAGTGCGGTCGCGCTAATCGGATTTTCTTCTAGTTAGGCGCTATAATCAGGCATCGCTGAACGCAGGTACTAGCAAGACACGGGAGACAGAGAGAGAGAGAAATACGATTCTGTCTTCGTTTTGAACATTAAAACTAATAAAATATTTATGACTTGGTTTATTGTTCTCACAAGAAGAACCTTAAGCGATCCTTGAGCTGCGAAGAATTTACAAACGATAATATTTAGTTCGGCAGCAGGATAATTGTCGTTTTACCATAATAAAAGTAACAAACTTCTTGAATATAGGAATTATTTGCAAATGAACATAATATAAAATCGTGGCCTTTCTAAAGAAGACGCTGCATTTGTCAAGGCCGTCACCTCTCCTCATTTTACACTATATATATATTGTGATACTGTATATCAACTTTATACGGATAAAACTGCAGACTTTTGCGCTTCTGCTCGACAAGAAAACCGTATTCTAAGGCCGCTCCCCGAAAAAAACTTATTCACTACTGTTGAATTAATTTATTAAGTATTGATGTTATTGTAACCGTCTAAAATTATTCTTTATTCAGGACATGTCTATGAAAAACTATTAGCTTTTAAGAAGTTCCGTTCGATGTCGCTAATGTAACCTACTTTGTTGTTTTAGGAAATAACTATTTTGACGTTATCAGAAACATATTTGTTGGTCGCGTGCGTAACTTCCGTAACAGAGTAAATTTTACCATCAGTGCGCCAAAAAAAGTATAACTTCAAAAAATTTCCTAATGCTGCGTGGGTTTGTGGCGAGAAAAGGCGTTGGCTCCTTTAATCCGTGTTTGTTTAATCCTCATCACATTGTGTCTGGCACATGGGATCAAATGCCTGAAGCAAGTGGGAGGTTAAAAAAAATTATATTCATTCAAAAAAACCTACTTACTAGAAAACGTAAAATAATAAAGTTATGAGGTCAGCGTTAATGAAATTATTATATAATTTTTCATGTACTTTTATTTAATTGGCGCCGACCTCTAAAATTTTTTTATTATGCGCGTCTTAGTAGCTTTTTCCGAAATTGTGTCTTCTTGGAAATAAGATTAGTTAGTTGCTCAGGCGAGCCAGCTTTATATAAATAGATGTAATATTATGTATTTATGTATTTTTTCTTTGTCTACGTAATGTTAATGATTGTCATTATATCTACTTCGTACAATAAATTGTTCTGAATTGTTACTGATGACATTTATACGTAATTTCCTTCAGGACTTTTCGCTGAAATGTCGTAAAAGTGTCCACAAACCTATATTTTAACGAATCTCTTGAAGAATAACGCAACCTTTGGCCAGCCTCGGACGGGGCACTTGCCCGGGCTGGCAGTTTCAGGGGACGCTAAAATCAATATAATGAAAATTGATAACAAATTATTAAAAAAAAAAGTTATTAAAGGGTTCTTATACTCCCCTTCCGGTCACAAAAAATGCCACCCCTTATTTTTAAACAATTTCAAACGCTGGAAAGAGGGGGCGCCACTATTAAGTTTCTGTCCCGGTTCGAAAAAATCGTAAATTCGGGGCTGCCTTTGGCGTTAAGAAACTCAATAATTAAAAAAAACTTAAACAAAAAGTGAATCTCCTTAAAAAAAAGCCACTAAAAGGAGGAAAGTAATGAAATTTATATTTTCAAACAGTCACGATCGCGACTTAAACCCGAAACTTTCCACTATCGCGGCGGAATGAGTTATCAATTACTCAATAGCCGCGTTGCCAGACGTCCCGATTTTGGCGGGACGTCCCGATTTTTAAATCAAAATTAAATGTCCCGCGTGGGACAGGCTCAGTCTCGCTTTTCGGGGATAACTCGATCGTGCATAAATAATCATTCTCTTATTGTAAGTTGCAATTTGTAACACTCACTCCTCAGGCTAGTGTTTGAAACGCCATATTTTTCTAATGAATAAAACTTTTTTGATTTTGATTTCTGTTTTTTTTATTTTTTTTATTCACAAGACGAATAAGACTCAACTATTTAACGATAGGGTAAATCTGATTTAAAATATCATATTTTTATTAAAATACATTTTCTATGGCTATTTTTGCTATCTATTGTTACGTAAATGTAATTTGAACTCAAATAAAAAGATAAATATTTTAAAACTTCTGATTATATACATTTTTTACTATGTCCCGCTTTCAACGAAAGAATCCCGCTTTTTTTTAACTCAAACAGTTCCAAAATCCCGTCTTGGCAAAAAAAAATCTGGCAACGCTGCTCAATAGTGACATATCCAAACATGTTTAAAGCATATTTGTGAATGCTAAAATTTCCCAACACGCGAGAGCTAATTTTTATCTTAAGTAACGCTAGAACCTTCACAGTAGTGAGAGTTAATTAGCTTTACGAACTACTCCGTCGCTAGACTTTACCACGATATAATAAGTACATCTCTTTTACTAATTATACAGATGATTAAAATTATTTCAGTTGTCGAGCGTTTATAATCTATAATCTATCAAAGAATATTGACTTGTTTGATTGTAAATGGTTTTGTAAAAACATTTCGTTAGTTTAATTTTCCATAACTCACCAAATTGCTCTCTATAGTCGATAAACAACCTAATAAACATAAACTTAATATTTCCGCTTCATTATGTAAAATAATGTTTGCACAAGTTCAAACCTACTTTTTAACGGGTAATCCGTGTCCTTCCTTGATATACTTGTTATAAAAACTTACTACGGTTCTTGATGTTACCGAAACCAGTTATTATAATATTTATTATTGCAAAAATCAATTAATAATCAACAAAATCAAACAAATTAATCACTTAATTATATACTTCATTCCGAAACAACTCAACATTTGGGATTAGAGATTTTTGGCGCTATTCTGTAAGAACAATGTTAAAATTAACAGCACTGTTACATTTCTTTTAACTTATGTGATGTTAAATTTGCTAGAAGTAACAAAAACAATTAATAAGTATTGTTAAGTTCTTACATCTAGAATAGCACCATTTCTAGAGAGCGGATAAGTGGTATACTTAGCCCTTTATTCAATAAGTTGGCTATTTAAAGCTTACTTTAAATGAGGGTTTGAAATATTCGAAGTCCACTTTCTTGTAACAACAGTTCCAGAAGAAGATGAATAAAAAATGTTATTGACTTAGGGTGCCAATCAGTGCCGGATTAGCCACGTAGCAAGAGTAGCAAATGCTACGGGCCCCGCGCTCCAACGCCTGCCTGACCGTAATAAAAAAATATTAATTTAGATAGGAGCGTAAAATATCTTGCATGCCTTAAACGCGAAGCGCTTAGGCTATGCCTCACTTCCACTTGAAAATCTAAAACTCGATTTCGTCACGTTAAATCGTAAAAATAAGTAGGTATTTTACGAACTTTTTAACGTTAATGTTCTAATGTTTAATTATAATCGATATATTAAGACTAGCATCTATACCACATTTCTACCCTTCAAGTCGCCAGATTTTTATTTTTTATATAGGTATACATTTATTTTGCGAGTTTACGTAGCCGAGATTGTACTTTTTAAATCGATTTTTCGAGAAAACGGGCGAACTATTTAAATTTTATTAACTCAGTCACGATCCAATCTACTGTGGTTGGTTGATTTATTATAAAATATATATTCATTTGCTTAAAGAAGTCGATATTGAAAGTGTTATCTCTAAATTTGCCCATATTAAATCCAGACAAGTTTATTTGTAAAAGTTTTGTTTTATTTAATACCCTAAACTTGAGAACCTAACGCAAACCAAGGGCCCCTTGACAGAATTTGCTACAGGTCTCGCGCTGGCTTAATCCGGCACTGGTGCCAATCAAGGCGTATGAACGCCAAATGATCAGAAATATTTTTTTGCAAAATCGGTCCAGTTTTTTTAAACAAAAAGACTGTAAAAAAGTGGAAATCTTCGTTAGGGCGCCGATCGAAGCATATTATTGTCAATCGATAAAAATGACACATCCCTAGTTTATAGAACAAACACTTAAACCATTAATAAATATTATTATAAATTTATAGGTATTGTATTATCCGTTTATAGTTCAAGTTTTTTTTAATCTGAATATAATTTAAAGTCGTATATACTGTTATGATAATCCCACATTAAAAGCTGTTAATTGAATATTCGTCATCAAAGTATTATTTATTATTTATTGCAAGAAATGGCAAATATGTCGGTATGTCTAGACACGAGAATCGATCATTTCAAATATTTTAAATATTTCATTTCTAGTTCAGTCTTTCTTTAATAGATAATAAACTGGACTTCAAATGCCGTAAGAATAGAATAGAATAGAGAATAGAATTTTATTGATCCAAAGACATACAAATATGTATAGGATTCGTCAAAAGAAAGATATGTTTACATTTATTCATTTATAACAAAATCATCTATCTTATACAGACATTGTTTAAGAAGAGCAGCCTTTAATTCTCTTTTAAATTTAGAAATGTCCAGATTTTTGAAACTCTCTGGCATTTTATTAAACATTTTCAGAGCGTGATATTCGGCGCTCTTGTCAAACAACGTTAGTGTCGATTTTGGTAAAATAATATTAGAATTATTCCTTGTGTTATGTCCATGGATAACCTGAAACGTATCATAATTATGGATACGTCGTTTAATAAAACATAAAGTAAGACCGCGCTTAACGCGAGAGAGACGTTCCAATAGTTCCTGTACTAAACGAAACAGCGCTAAACGGGGCCATCTTAATACGTAGATAATTAATAGACATAAGTGAAACAGAACCGAGAATATTAATTTTGCTAGTTTTTAGTGTATTTGCCATATGGCAACATACACTATTGGCGTCGGTCGGATGGCGGGACCTAGGGGTCGGACCAAATTTTCTCGACGTTTCATAGGCTCCTAAACACTTTGGCACCATTTTTAAAAATGTTTATATATATATATATATATATATATATATATATATATATATATATATATATATATATATATATACATATATATATATTTATATATATATATATTATATATATATATATATATATGTGTACGCGCGATAACTTTCGAAAGAGTTAATTGATTTCAACGAAATTTGGGCCACGTGTTGAAACCCGTCACCGCAAGAAGCCTATTTAAAATGGGCCTAATCGGGCTATTTTAAGGGTAGTTTTTAGGGGTTGAAAACTGTTTTTGGGCCCCAAAATACCTAAAAAATTCTCCGAATCGTTTCAAAATTGAAATTTAATCCTCTGGTAGTGATTAAAAAGTGTCCCCACAATTTTAATAAAATCGGCCCGACAGGACCGGATTTACAAATTTTATGAAAACACTAGTTTGCAGATAGTGACTTATTTATTGAAAGGTGTATTTAATTCGGTGTAGACGTTAGATTGATAATAATATTACAATTAAGAAAAAAATGTTATTTTAAGGGGTGTATTAAGGGGTTAAATTTTTTATTTTGCCCAAAAACAAACTAAATTTCACATAATAAAAGTATAAAACCACACGGCCCTATACAAGCAAATACACTATATTGTCGGCAGGGTTTTGGCACTGCGACCCGGGTTTTTTTTTTGTTTAATTTTGTAACATTTATTGTTAAAAACTTTTTTATCGCATTATTATAGATTTATTTATTGCTAATGTAGATTTTTGTTCATAAAACATTTATGAAAATCAAATAAAAGTTCGAGTAAGAAGGTATGTTTGTGAAGGTTCCTCATTTGACATATTTTGTGTTTTATGAAGAAGTCATCTAATGTCGTTCAGCAAGTTATTGCATCAATGATACTTCGTCTTGCCTTTGAACTTCTATCAACATTTGAATCATTTTGTATAAACTAATCCATAATTTACGTTAAATTGAAGGCTCTATAGTAATTTTTTGAATGTCATTTGTGTTGAATTTTCGACATTTCAAATGCCTTATAAAGAAATACAATTGCCGAATCGATTGTGAAGGGCCAATATACATGTATATGATTTTATAATGTATTTTTTAAATTGTATTTAATTTGACGAATCCTGCTTGTTGGCTGTTTCGGATAATAAATGTATTCTCTTCTAATCATTTTGCATAAACTGATCCATATTTACGTTAGATTGAAGGGTCTATTTCAAATGCCTTATAAAGGAATACAATCTATTGCTAATATCGATTTTTCTTCATAAAACATTTATGAAAATCAAATAAAAATTCGAGTAAGATGTTATGTTTGTGATGAGGAAGGTTCCTCATTTGATATCTTCTGTTTTTTGTGAAGAAGTCATCTAATGTCGTTCAGCAAGCTGGTGTCGATAGTAAGTTATTGCATCAATGATACTTCGTCTTGCCTTTGAACTTCTATCAACATTTGAATCATTTTGTATAAACTGATCCATAATTTACGTTAAATTGAAGGCTCTATAGTAATTTTTTGAATGTCATTTGTGTTGAATTTTCGACATTTCAAATGCATTATAAAAAATACAATCTATTGCTAATATCGATGCTTGTTCACAAAACATTTATGAAAATCAAATAAAAGTTTGAGTAAAAAGTTATGCTTGTGATGAGGAAGGTCCTCATTTGACATCTTTTTTTTGTGAAAAAGTCATCTAATGTTCAGCAAGCTGTTGTCGATTGCAAGTTATTGCATCAATGATACTTCGTCTTGCCTTTGAACTTCCAACAACATTTGAATCATTTTGTATAAACTGATCCATAATTTACGTTAGATTGAAGGCTCTATAGTCATTTTTTGAATGTCATTTGTGTTGAATTTTCGACATTTCAAATGCATTATAAAAAATACAATCTATTGCTAATATCGATGCTTGTTCACAAAACATTTATGAAAATCAAATAAAAGTTCGAGTAGGAAGTTATGTTTGTGATGAGGAAGGTTCCTCATTTGACATATTTTTTTTGTGAAAAAGTCATCTAATGTCGTTCAGCAAGCTGTTGTCGATAGCAAGTTATTGCATCAATGATACTTCGTCTTGCCTTTGAACTTCCAACAACATTTGAATCATTTTGTATAAACTGATCCATAATTTACGTTAAATTGAAGGCTCTATATAGTAATTTCTTGAATGTCATTTGTGTTGAATTTTCGACATTTCAAATGCCTTATAAGAACTACAATCTATTGCTAATATCGATGCTTGTTCACAAAACATTTATGAAAATAAAAAAAAAAAAAAAATTCGAGTAAGAAGTCATGTTTGTGATGAGGAAGGTTCCTCATTTGACATATTTTGTTCTTTGTGAAGAAGTCATCTAATGTCGTTCAGCAAGCTGTTGTCGATAGCAAGTTATTGCATCAATACTTCGTCTTGCCTTTGAACTTCTATCAACATTTGAATCATTTTGTATAAACTGATCCATAATTGACGTTAAATTGAAGGCTCTATAGCAAATTTTTGAATGTCATTTGTGTTGAATTTTCGACATTTCAAATGCCTTATAAAGAAATACAATTGCCGAATCGATTGTGAAGGGCCAAGCAAACAAGCAATAAGTTACCTGTATCATTACAAAAGCATGGTAATCTATAAATAGTATAAAGTAATTAGATCTGACCGTATACAAATCGGTAATTCACATATCGTGTATGTTGGCAAAGTTGTATACGAAACATATTCAACAGGTACAATAACTACGCTTATGTTAGTTCTTCTATTCTACCATAATATGGACGACCATGCTCCACAAATAACAGAATATCAGTCTTTTATATCTAAAACACTTTCAAAATTCACTCAGCAACGAATTTTATTTGCTCAACACACAGATTGGAATATTCTATCCTTCACATACGTAGCATCAAACATGTGGATGATCTGCCTGATTATGTAAAAAATTATAATAAAAATAATTTTTCTCAATTCATTTTCAATAAATTACTGACAGAGCAACTGCGATAAAAATTACGCTTTTTCTTTGTACTGTTTTGTATATTGCTTTTTAATATGTAAATTTTACCATGGGCTAGGTGGAAGACCAACGAAAGTTGAACCATGCCTTTTGTGCGTTTTATATGTACAATAAACGTTTATTAGTGTATTTGCCATATGGCAACATACACTCTTGGCGTCGGTCGGATGGCGGGACCTAGGGGTCGGACCAAAATTTCTCGACGTTTCATAACCTCCTAAACACTTTGGCACCATTTTTAAAAATGTTAATATATATATATATATATATGTATATATATATATATATGTATATATATATATATATGTATATATATATATATATGTATATATATATATATATGTATATATATATATATATGTATATATATATATATATATCGAAGGAGTTAATTCATTTTAACGACATTTGGCACACATGTTAGAATCTATCACCGCACGAAGCCTATTTAAAATGGGTCCAATCGGGTCATTTTAAGGGTGGTTTTTAGGGGATGAAAAAAGTTTTTGGGCCCAAAAATACCTAAAAAATTCTCAGAATCGTTTCAAAATTGAAATTTAACCTTTTAATAGCAATTAAAAAGTGTTCCTAAAATTTCAAGAAAATCGGCCCGACAGGACCGGAATTACAAATTTTCTGAAAACACTAGTTTGCAGATAGTGAGTTATTTCCTGAAAGGTGTTTTTAATTTTGGTGTAGACGTTCGATCGACAATAATGATGTAGTTAAAAAAACTGTAATTTTAAGGGGTGTATTAAGGAGTTAATTTTTTTATTTTGCCCAACAAAAATAAAGCCACAAGGCCTGTATTAGCAAATACACTATATTGTCGGCAGGGTTTTGGCACTGCGACCCGGGTTTTTATTATTAAGGCTGTCGGAACGCTGTGAATTTAAGTCAAAAATAGGGCTTCGGCTGATAGCTGTTTGTAGACTTATTTGCCAATATTTTTTCTCTATAAGGACGATAAAGAACAAATCTAGGTCTCTAAACTACTTTTGTAATTTATGTACGATTCACTAGAAAAAAGTTGGCATTAATTGTGCCCAAAAATACACGTTTTCAATGTCACACTACGACCTTATTCGTACTTATTTCACAAAATTGTTCCATCAGAAATCTAAAGTGACTCTTCCTATATCGGAAAAGTTTTTTAAATCTTCAAAATATTTCCAAAAATTAGAGTAATCAATTGACAGCGGCACCCTTGCAACAACATTTTTTAGGCTCGTAGTGTGGCTTAAATTCAAAGCGTTCCGGCAACCTTAAGGTGGGGAGGGGTAAGCTGGACGACCGCCTCGAGTGCCAGACTTGGAAATGGAACGAATTTTTGATGTGAGACATCTATTGGCACGCCTAAAACATTTTCAAAATTAACATTTGAATAAGTATCATCATGATACTTACATCCACACAGCAAGATCTCCCTTAACGCTGCTCCGCTTAACGCTGTTTCAGTA
Source organism: Venustoraphidia nigricollis (assembly GCA_034508555.1). Taxonomy (NCBI): domain Eukaryota; kingdom Metazoa; phylum Arthropoda; class Insecta; order Raphidioptera; family Raphidiidae; genus Venustoraphidia; species Venustoraphidia nigricollis. The sequence continues at coordinate 4,037,132 of JAVRKA010000021.1, read as the reverse complement.
TTACGCGGTTTCTAAAAAAAAGTTTAGCCACTATAACATAAATTATGGATCAATTTATACAAAGTTGATTAGAAGTTCAAAGGCAAGACGAAGTGTCATTGATGCAATATCTTGATATCGACAACAGCTTGCCGAACGAAACAGAAAAAGGCAAACGACATTAGATGACTTCTTCAGAAAAAAACAAAATATGTCAACTGAGGAATCTTCCTCATCACAAACATAACTTCTTACTCGAAATTTTATTTGATTTTCATAAATGTTTTAAGAACAATAATCGATATTAGCAATAAATAAATCTATAATTAATGTGATAAAAAAGTATTTAACAAGAAATGTTACAAAATTAAACAATAAAAGAACTAACATTTTTTCTTATTCTCGGTTGTTTCACTTATGACTATTATCTACGTATTAAGGTAGTTGTCGTGGTTAAGGCACACCGTCAGAAAATTCTTAATTTTTGTATACTTATTAAGGACATGATAATACAATTACCCTGAAAATTTGAAGTCGATCGACCGTATATAATCCGAGATAAATTCAATTAAAATATGGATAATTAACATTGATTGTATACGATCTCTGTAGTTCTGAACCAGTTTCTTATTTATAAAAAAAGAACTAACTGTCAGAAACTTTCCAAAAACTGACAGTCTTTCAATGCATTTGTTATGAGTTTAAAAAAAATAAGAAAACATTTTTTACCGTCTAATTATTTATAAATAACGGTTTAAAGTTCAACAAATTATAGAAAAGTATACATGCATATGAATACTGTATGGGTTACATTTCCACGGGTAGAGTCTTGCGTACAAATTATGGATCACTTAGCTACAAGCTAGTATACTTTTGTGGCGCGTATAATCTATAACTTTTTGACACTATTGTACCACGACAACTACCTTAAGATGATCTCGTTTAGAGCTGTTTCATATAGTGCAGGAACTTATTGGAACGTATCTCTCGCGTTAAGCGGGATCTTACTGTACATACATTCAGGTGAAGTAATAAAAGCGTGTTAAAAAAAGTTCATCTACTGTTCATAAGTTTTTTTCCAGTCGAGTGAAAAATACGCAACGTTCTTGAAATGAATAAGCTGTAAAAGGTGTGCGGCACATAATGCGCTGACCGTTCACTCCAAGATCTCACGATTTATAAATTTAGCTGATGTGTGAGCTGCTCGATCTAAATCACTCTTGTTCATCTTTGTAGACACAAACACACACACGTTACCGTTTTCTTAGACAGCTCTACCTTTTTAAATATGAACGATCCCACCTTTAGAACATAATTTAGCTCCAGGAACGATGTCCTCTGTCAGAGATGTTTCCCTAGAACGCATCTTAATGCTAAATTAAAAAACCCGGGTCGCAGTGCCAAAACCCTGCCGACAATATAGTGTATTTGCTTGTGTAGGGCCGTGTGGTTTTATACTTTTATTATGTGAAATTAAGTTTGTTTTTGGGAAAATAAAAAATTTAACCCCTTAATACACCCCCTAAAATAACATTTTTTTCTTAATTGTAATATTATTATCAATCTAACGTCTACACCGAATTAAATACACCCTTCAATAAATAAGTCACTATCTGCAAACTAGTGTTTTCATAAAATTTGTAAATCCGGTCCTGTCGGGCCGATTTTATTAAAATTGTGGGGACACTTTTTAATCACTACCAGAGGGTTAAATTTCAATTTTGAAACGATTCGGAGAATTTTTTCGGTATTTTGGGGCCCAAAAACAGTTTTCAACCCCTAAAAACTACCCTTAAAATAGCCCGATTAGGCCCATTTTAAATAGGCTTCTTGCGGTGATGGGTTTCAACACGTGGCCCAAATTTCGTTGAAATCAATTAACTCTTTCGAAAGTTATCGCGCGTACACACATATATATATATATATATATAAATATATATATATATATATATATATATATATATACATATATATATAAACATTTTTAAAAATGGTGCCAACGTGTTTAGGAGGTTATGAAACGTCGAGAAATTTTGGTCCGACCCCTAGGTCCCGCCATCCGACCGACGCCAATAGTGTATGTTGCCTTATGGCAAATACACTAATAAAACGAAACTACTTGCGATTACTGTTCGAAATATTTTTTTATTTATAAAACGTTTCTACCAACACTCTGAATTTAAATATAAAAATGATTTTTCGGGAAAAAGGACTTTATTTATAAGTAAAACACTTAATATTTTATTTTCAGCGACGTTTCGTTCCTTGTTTGGAACTTTATCAAGCTTTAATAACTATTAAATGTTGTGACTAAATAGATATAAAAGATAATATATACATGTGAATATAAATTTGAGATTTTAACAATATTAAAAAAACGAAATTATTATAAACTTTGTTTTAATATTGTTAAAATCTCAAATTTATATTCACATGTATATATTATCTTTTATATCTATTTAATCACAACATTTAATAGTTATTAAAGCTTGATAAAGTTCCAAACAAGGAACGAAACGTCGCTGAAAATAAAATATTAAGTGTTTTACTTATAAATAAAGTCCTTTTTCCCGAAAAATCATTTTTATATTAATTACCAAGGACAAAAAAGAAATAAAGTCAACTCTGAATTTAAGTCAAAAATAGAGCTTCGGCTGCCAACTGATTATTCGTCAACATTCTGCAAAAATTCGTTCTCTATAAGGAAGATAAAGGACAAATCTAGGCCTCTAATGGACTACTTTTGTAATTTATGTACGATTTACTAGAAAAAAGTTGGCATCAATTGTGCAAAAAAACACACGTTTTTAATGTCACACTACGACCTTATTCGTACTTATTTCACAAAACTGTTCCATCACAAACCTAAAGTGACTCTTCTTTTTTCGAAAAAGTTTTTTAAATCTTCAAAATATTTCCAAAAAGTAGAGTAATCAATTGACAGCGGCACCCTTGCAATAGCATCTTTTAGCCTCGTAGTGGGCACCAGCCAAAAATTGAAACGTGCGGATGATTTGAGCGAGACAGAGCTAAAGAAGGTCACACCCACAATATGTCTTTTGCCTACCTCGCCTCTTACCGCTGGGTTTCAACACAAACTGTGTGAAAGTGATCCAGCACTGTTAACATATCTACACTCGATTTCATATAACGGGATGCGTCGCTATTTGTCCAAGGTCACACAGTATTAATATTCGGTCATTCCCGAATGAGAGTAGCTATGTATCGAGCGTCTTGGGGAGCGGCCATAAACCACGTGTCCCCTATTTCAGCCTCTCTGGAACCTCTCCCTCCTTTCATGTAACCTAACGTAGCCTTTCCTGTGATTGGATGGAACACAGTTTTTTATTATGAAATTCAGAAGACATTTTGTGTTTTCTGTTAACAAACTATTAAAAAAATTGGGGTCAAAATGAACAATACTAATATTTGTTACATGTAGATATAAAACTAACCAAACGTCAATCAAGACAGCCGGTACAGGAATTACCGTTTCTCGGCGAGACGCAGTAGGAAAAAATTCCTAGCCACATCTACCCCCGCCGGGATTCGAACCCGTACCTCCCGAATGCGAGTCTAGTGCTGTCACAAGTACTCTACCCAGCTCGGTATATCGCCCAAAAATATCGATATATCAAACAAAAAATATTGATACATCTATATTTTTTCAACAAGTCTAATTCCCGGACAATGCCGGGTAAATAGGGCTACAAAAATGTCACGACAACATAACGTGTCTATCTTTACTAGGCAACCTACAAACCCGGACGAAGCCGGATCGGTTGGTGTAGAGATATTAGAATGAAAATATTCAGAAGTTAGATTGACTTATATCACGATTTGACGTGCAAAAGTTCCCAGCAATAATTTTTGTGGCGAGCAAAGAGCTGTTGTTAAGATGTCTTAACATTTGGTTAAGTTAGTTATGTATGATATATAAATGTTTACAGCAAATGTTTCTTCCTCGTCCATCCTCTCAGCACGTCATCTCAGACTCTCTGACCATGTTTCATGTGTTTTACTTTTGATCGTGATTAGTTTGGCCGCGACTGTGACTTATCTGGAGCATGATTAATCCCAGAAGTGTACGTTCAATTAATCTTTATTTTCGACAAAACTAAATCACCTCAAGGCGACTGTTTATCAGCTGTTCAATACGCTCCCTTTTTAACACGCTTCTATTAGCTTCACCTGTATGTTTGTTTGATTGTAACGGAATCTTTGAACTCACGTCAAAACGTCAGATTAAACTGAAACTTTGCACACTTATCAAGGTCCGATTACAATACAATAATTTAATAAGTTTGTCACATTATCCTGGCCAGGATCATCAGGATAAAAAAATAAGACTTAAAAATAAAAAAATAGTTGGAAAAAAAAACTAAAAAAAAAAATTATTTTTTTATTGTAAAGAAGCGTAGGGTGCTTATTACTATTTTTATACTAACTGTCGAGACATAAACTCAAATCATTCCATTATCACGGCGGAATAAGTTATTACTTACTCTACAGTGACATAGCAGTCAATTTTCTGACATTTAAATTATATGATATATGTGGTTTCAGACCCAATATATATTATAATTATATTTTTTAGGGGACTGTGGATCAATCAATTAATAATGCATTAATATCCAATCGCAACGTTTCGTTTTTATTTTAAAAACTTCATCAGGCTCTTAGATAATAATGAAAATATTTATTTTGATAAAAATTGCGAAATGTTTTTTACCATAATCCAGATAAGAAAAAAAATTATGTTAAAAAACATTTCGCAATTTTTATCAAAATGAATATTTTCATTATTATCTAAGAGCCTGATGAAGTTTTAAAAATAAAAACGAAACGTTGCGATTGGGTATTAATGCATTATTAATTGATCGATCCACAGTCCCCTAAAAAATATAATTATAATATATACTGGGTCGGAAACCACATATATCATATAATTTAAATGTCAGAAAATTGACTGCTATGTCACTGTAGAGTAAGTAATAACTTATTCCGCCGTGATAATGGAATGATTTGAGTTTATGTCTCGACAGTTAGTTTTAAAATAAAAACGAAACGTTGCGATTGGGTATTAATGCATTATTAATTGATTGATCCACAGTCCTCTAAAAAATATAATTATTTAAATTATATTATTAAAAATGAGAATTTAAAACTAAAAGCTCCACGGGAAGTTACGAAAGATCAAGGTGTTAATCTGCTTGAATTTATAAACTAGCAGGTTGATTAGATAAGAAAAAGTTAACTTTTTAAGTAAAAAATATCACGTTTAACTTATCATCGACTTGTTTTAAACGCATAGCTTATCTATTGCACCAGCATGCTTTAATACAATGGCAAAAGTCGCCTTATCGTACTGTATGATTTAATTTATAAGTAGGTACACTTGAAATCCAGTGCTTCTCAAACAATACTACGATGTGAATTATATAATTTGTACTTCATAAATTAGAAATTAAAACGAAACTTTTTAACACGCTTTTATTAGCTTCCCATGTATATTTGTTTGTTTGTATAGGGATCTTTGAACGTGAAATTCACCCACTTCAAAACGTCAGATTGAACTGAAACTTTGCACACTTATCAAGGACCGATGACAATACAATAATTTAATAAGTTTATCCCATTATCCTGACCAAGACTAACACGCTGTAAAGTGACGTACGTTGAGTTGCCTACCTCATAGTCAAATGCATTGTTGTTTTTTAGTCTTAAAAGAACAGTTTAAAAAAACTAAAACAACACGCTTTTATGAACTAAAAAATGCTAAATTATTTGACAACGAAAATAGCTTTACTGTAAAAAGCATGGGTGCTTAATATCGGTAATAAATTTTTCTTCTACTAGCTAATTGTAAACGTAGAGCTATTATGAAAATTTAAGTAGATAGCACCTCACGCTTTTTACAGTAAAACTAATTTTGTTATAATAGAAAACAGTATCACGGGTAATTGGAATAAAGAAATAAATCAATTTAAACACTCATTGATTGCAACGTTTCGTCTTTTCTTTAATTAAGACTTTTTCAATGAGTGTTTAAATTGATTTATTTCTTTAATCCAATTACCCGTGATACTGTTTTCTATTATAACATATATCTGGAATTCAGAAGCGTAGCTACCGCCGTATCTGCCGTATCAATTATACGGGGCCCCCGGGCCACGGGGGCCCCCAACGTGCGTAAGCAAAAATTAATAAAAACTTCCCAATTTTTTTTTTTATTTCAGAAATGACAAAAGTCAAAAAAAGCTATTTCTTTTTTTCCCGTGTAAAGCGTGCGTTCAAAAGTTGGCAACACCCTACATCGGTTATCGCGGGTTGCGGGATTTCCCCATTTAAGTCATTTACTTCAACGGGGGAAGGGCCCCCAAACAAATGTTTATACGGGGCCCCGCCAAGGCACGCTACGCTTCTGCTGGAATTGAACTTTAAAGATGACTAATTTTGTTGTAAAATTATTTTGCATTTTTTAGTTCATAAAAGCAAGGAACACCCATTGGCAAACGCTCGACGACGTAAAAGTATAGCACAAGATATTTGCATAGTATGCGCTATATAGCCGAGACGCATTGCGCCTAGGCCGAGCCGTGGACACGCGGTGGTGTTGCAGTTAATTAGTGTTGACCAACAGCTCATAACTCAGCTTTGCTGCACTGATTAGAACACAAACACACATACTTAAGGCACGTTTACACCGGTGGGTGTGATATACTGGGTTTCAAAGTTAAAAAAAAACACAGGTCGCAATACCAAACACTGCCGACACAAAACTTTTTAACCTTAAACTACTGAGGTGGATTTAATTTCACGTAAACACTGACGTAGGGGCCTCAGAATTAGAATTAGAATTTATTGATCCAAAGACATACAAATATGTATAGGATTCGTCAAAAGATATGTTTACAAATCATTTACAACAAAATCATCCACCCTATACAGACATTGTTCAAGAAGAGCAGTTTTTAACTGGCCCGTATGCATATAATGTGCTTATATTTAAAAAAATTTTCGGACTCAGTGTTTAATAATTAACTTTAGTGGATATATTTAAATAAAATAAAATTATTCTTGTATAATTTATTTGTTTATAGTTAACTTAAATAAAAAGGATCAGGTGAAAAGACCAATTTTTAGGTACGTTTTTATTAGATATACCACGTTTCGTCGGTATTATTCCGACTTCTTCAGGTATCTCGAAAATTCTGTTAAAACATGTCATACCAATATTTTTTTACAATAAAATAATGAAGTACAATAATAGTCCAAAAATTATTAGCGTCAACTGATTAACTAATATGAAATTTATAATATTTTCAATAATAAACGTCGTATATCGAATAAAAACGTACCTAAAAATTGGTCTTTTCACCTGATCCTTTTTATTTAATTTATTCAAGACCTGATTTTTCCTAATATTTATAATTAACTAATATTTCAAAGTTTAAAAAACGCTTAGCATTTTTTGACAAAAATCACATGAGATCATAAATCACAAAGTATTTAAAATTATTAAAAAAAAATTAACAAATTAACTTACAAATCTTACAATCTTAATTTTAAATAGTCTTTCTAGCAAATGACACATCAGTAATTACAACACTATAATGAGAACGAAGGTCAATTATTGCGAATTAGGCCCACGAAAAATTTCAAAATAAATTTATTAACCAAAATTCCGCGCGCAATCACGTGCCTAGCCGTTGACAGCCTCGGTGCAACTAAACTCGAAGGTAAAATTCAAAAATTTTACTTTCTCAAGGCTCGAGAGGCCCCCATGTCAGTAAATGCGATTCTGCTTAAAAAGTAATTGATCGATTGAAACAATATTTTTTTAACGTGCTTTGTAAAAATTTCATTTTGAAATATTTTTCTACGCTTATTGTCGAAAAATTACCTTTAAAAGTGATCTTTCTCTATGTAGATTAGTAATTTGTTTTTCTGTAAGGGAACGTTCATAAACCACGTGGCCCCATTTCAGCCGTACTGGAACACCTCCGTCCCTTCATGTAGCCTTTTCTATGCCCCCCCCCCCCCGGATGGAACATAGTTTTTTATAATAGAAACCAGTATCACGGGTAATTGGAATAATGAAAATAAATCAATTTAAACACTCATTTTTAACGGAAAATTTGTCATACTATAATTTTTAGTTGACTGTGAAAATAATATAAATAAAATATAAAAAAAGAACATATTATTTTCTACAATTTTCAATTTTTATAATTGTTTTTTGTAATGCCAAATTGTATATTATATCATAGTTTTACTATCATTTAAGCATATTGAGGTTAGTCACACCATTGTGTAAAAAAATTTTTTAGAGCTTGAAAAAGTCTTAATTAAAGAAAAGAGGAAACGTTGCAATCAATGAGTGTTTAAATTGATTTATTTTCATGATTCCAATTACCCGTGATACTGTTTTCTATTATAACATATATCTGGAATTGAACTTTAAAGATAGTTTTTTATTATCAAGTTCAAAAGCCATTTAACAAAAAGTTTGACAATGTCTTCGGACTGCTATAACATTCTAAAGTCATTCTAAGGTCATTATTAAACTGGAGTTTGTGACAATGCGTTCTGCAGCCTCGCAATAATCTTTCAATTGTTTTTTCATTAGCACCCTCTCTGCATTTAACACTGTAATCGACTATACTTGTGAATGAATGCACTGTACGACACAAGATCGTGTTTTATGTATTGATATCTAGTTACCGATGCACTTAAATAAACAATTTACACCTTATAGTCAGCCTCAACTACAAGTATATTAAATAGATGCATAGTTACCGTCTTAAAGAATTTTTAACGATTCCAAGTAATTTTTTTCTCATATCGTGATAACATTGGCGCGGGTTCGTGTTCTCTACAGCTGTTGGTATTTCCAGGCATTTTTCGCAGTAAGAGATCTAGTTTTTGCCAAAAGTATGAATTTACGGATTGTAAAAATAGCTAGTTTGCATGTGAGGTGTACTGGGTTCGTGTTCTCTACATCTGTTGATATTTCTATGCATTTTTCGCAATAGGAGAGCTAGTTTTTATCAAAACTATGGATTTAACGGATTGTAAAAATAGCTAGTTTGCATGTGAGCTGTACTGGGTTCGTGTTCTCTACATCTGTTGATATTTCTAAGCATTTTTCGCAATACGAGAGCTAGTTTTTATCAAAACTATGGATTTAACGGATTGTAAAAATAGCTAGTTTGCATGTGAGCTGTACTGGGTTCGTGTTCTCTACATCTGTTGATATTTCCAAGCAATTTTCGTAGTAAGAGATCTAGTTTTTATCAAAACTATGGATTTAACGGATTATAAAAATAGCTAGTTTGCATGTGAGCTGTATTGGGTTCGTGTTCTCTACATCTATTGATATTTCTAAGCATTTTTTGCAGTACGAGATCTAGTTTTTATCAAAACTATGAATTTAACAGATTGTAAAAATAGCTAGTTTGCATGTAAGGTGTACTGGGTTCGTGTTCTCTACATCTGTTGATATTTCTAAGCATTTTTCGCAATACGAGAGCTAGTTTTTATCAAAACTATGGATTTAACGGATTGTAAAAATAGCTAGTTTGCATGTGAGCTGTATTGGGTTCGTGTTCTCTACATCTATTGATATTTCTAAGCATTTTTTGCAATACGAGATCTAGTTTTTATCAAAACTATGAATTTAACAGATTGTAAAAATAGCTAGTTTGCATGTGAGGTGTACTGGGTTCGTGTTCTCTACATCTGTTGATATTTCTAAGCATTTTTCGCAGTACGAGATCTAGTTTTTGCCAAAACTACGAATTTAACGAATTGTAAAAATAACTTGTTTGCATGTGAGCTGTACTGGGTTCGTGTTCTCTACATCTGTTGATATTTCCAAGCAATTTTCGTAGTACGCGATCTAGTTTTTGCCAAATATGAATGCACCCAATTGTAAAAATAGCTAGTTTGTATGAACTGTAGGCATCTATTAGATTCATGGTCTGTCCCGGCGCTATTTATACAATATGCGGCCTAATTTCGTTATTTTTAAAATGAAAAAATTGAAAACTTCTCTCAAGTGAACTCAAAAGTGTACTTTTTTTAACAGAATATAAATATACTGAGACTTTATCTTTGGCATCAACAAAAACACTTCTGTCAAAAAATTAAAAAAATATATTTTAATGGGTATTTCAAAAATCGTTTTATAAATAAAGTTTTTAATTAATTTTGATCTCTATATATGAAATAATAATAAAATAAACTTGAAGTTCGTTGTAACAAATGACATTCGTAATTAAATATCAAGTTTAAAAATGATACTTTCTAATTTCAAGACGACCAAACTATTTTTTGTGATCGAAATCTAAATGATCAACTTCTAAATGTTTTTCAGTAAATGTACCTACATTGAAATGATATCAAATTACTTCGAGTTATGTTCGTTTAAGAACCAAATAACAAATGTAACAAATTGTAAAAATGTCAGATACGAAGATGATAAAGCTATGGTCCAGGCTTGGGTACATTAAGTTTGCATTAAGTAGTCTATTTAGATATCGCGTAATGAGACTCTCGTGTTATGGTCAACCAACAAGGAGTAAAGAACTCAGGAGGAGAGCATCGGTAGCAATTCACTTCACATAATAACATATTATCAAGAAATTAGGGATGTCGAAAAATATCGATATTTTTTATTTGATATATCGATATTTTTGGGCGATATTTAATATTTCGATTTATCAATATAAAATTCGGAGTATCGAAAACCGATATTTTTTTCCAGTAGCAATACTTGTATTGCGACTGACTATGGCCGTTTAATTATTCCGAAAATATCGAAAACTCCACTGAAAAAGAAACATGTCTTTTAACATATATTTTTGGAACATACTTTTAAGTGCGTCCTAAAAACAACGAAAGTGAATAAAGTAGTACATGTAAAATACGTTTCTTTTTCACCGGATTTTTCGATATTTTCGCAATAATAAATAGTCAAAATAGCTATTCATGTAATATTTCATTTCATTTCTACAACATCTAGAATATTTTTAATTATTTCGATTTACACCTCAATTCATGCTGTACCAACAATTTTCTGTCCAATGTCACCTCTGGCACGCATGCCATAGGTTCGCCACCGCTGGTTTTATTATTTGTTCGATTAATCTCTAAAATTCTCTGTTCCTAAATATACTCCACTTTTGATTAATAAACAAAAAAAAAATTCTTATCGTTGTTTTTGATTTCAGATAATTATTTATTACTTGATTTATTAGAAATATGTCCGTTAATTGCTATTTGACATTACATTAAGCTAGCCAATATGTATACTAAATTTCTTCGAGTGCCAATGTTCTCTTTAAAATTGCACCGATATATCGACACGGTATATATCGATACTTATTGGCACTTCTGACATCCCTACAAGAAATGACACATTTATGTAATACGAATTACAAATAATCAAAAGACAAAAAAAAACATACATAGAGTAAAGAACTCGAAAATGCAGCGGATATTATTTGGATCAGATTATACGGTAAGGTAATAATTTGAGGTTAGTTATATTTTAACTAGCAAAAAAAGTGTTGATAATAATAATTGCAGAATTATACAAAACGCCATTCAACAACGAGTAAAGAAGCCACGAGGAGAGTACCAAGTAGCAGTTAATTAAAAATTAATCCTTCCGACAAAATATCCACGGAGTAAAGAGCGACGAGGAGACGATAATTTTGAAGTTTGTTTTAAATGGATAAGAAACAAGTTATGAGAATAAAATCAGGGTTACACAACATATCACCGTTCGTAGGGTCGGTAAAATAGTAAAATATGATAAAAGAAATTTTTGTGATGATAAATGTTTATAACTCACCATTTTGTAGCAGCTTGAAACTGTAACAATAAGAAGAAAATATTTAAAAATGCACAAAGTAATAATTATATGACTATAAATTATAATTTATTATTTAAATTTTAAGTAAAACCTATAAATCAAAATTTAATATACTAATTGACTTTTTTACTTTTTTGTCCTTGGTAATTAATATAAAAATGATTTGTGGGGAAAAAGGACTTTTTAAGTAAACACTTATTTGTTATTTATAGCGACGTTTCGTTCCTTGCTTGGAACTTTTTCAAGCTTTATAAATATTAAATGTTTAGATCAAGTAGATATAAAAGTTAAAATACACATGTAAATATAAATTTGAGTTAAACAATTGTTCATTAAAAAGTTTATAATAATTCCGTTTTTTTAAAAAATATTTTTACGGTTGATGTTCAAATTATTTTATAAATAAAATAATTTGAACATCAACCGTAAAAATATTTTTTAAAAAACTTTTAATAATTAATTATTTGAAAACTAGACGTGCAAAACTAGAAAAAAAGAGTTATCTAATTTCAGCTTTTCGTTTGAAAATTGCCCTATGCATTGAATAACTAACAAACAAAGTAAATTATCGATAATATTATCAAAAAACTATGTTGTTCTTGCGACTAATTATTTTAACGGTCCGTGTATAATATACGATACTGAAATAGAGCGAAATGACCTTGGTAGTCGCATATTGCTTAGCCGGTAAACTAGATGATGACACTTATAAAGTGGAAATGTTCGTATACACGAAAAAAAAATCGCATAAAAAACTGTACAGGTATAAATCGGGCTACACAGACGACTATAGTAGATTTGTTTTATAATAAAAACAAATATTGAATTAGCAAGTACAGTAAGACCTCGCTGAACTCTGTTTTAGTTTTACGCGGTTTCTGAAAAAAAAGATTAACCACTGTAACGAAACTTATGGATCAGTTTATACAAAACGATTCAAATGTTGATAGAAGTTCAGAGGCAAGACGAAGTGTCATTGATGCAATTTCTCGCTATCGACAACAGCTTGCTGAACGAAGCAGAAGGCAAACGACATTAGATGACTTCTTCGCAAAAAATAAAATATGTCAAATGAGGAACCTTTCTCATCACAAACATAACTTCTTACTCGAACTTTTATTTGATTTTCATAAATGTTTTATGAACAAAAATCGACATTAGCAATTAATAAATATATAATTAATATGATGAATCAGTATTAACAATAAATGTTACAAAATTAAACAAAAAGTATTACGCGGTTTCTAAAAAAAAAACAAATCTAGCCACTACAACGTAAATTATGGATCTGTTTATACAAAATGATTCAAATGTTGATAGAAGTTCAGAGGCAAGACGAAGTGTCATTGATGCAATTTCTCGCTATCGACAACAGCTTGCTGAACGAAGCAGAAGGCAAACGACATTAGATGACTTCTTCGCAAAAAATAAAATATGTCAAATGAGGAACCTTTCTCATCACAAACATAACTTCTTACTGGAATTTTTATTTGATTTTCATAAATGTTTTATGAACAAAAATCGATATTAGCAATTAATAAATATATAATTAATATGATGAATCAGTATTAACAATAAATGTTACAAAATTAAACAAAAAGTATTACGCGGTTTCTAAAAAAAAAAACAAATCTAGCCACTACAACGTAAATTATGGATCTGTTTATACAAAATGATTCAAATGTTGATAGAAGTTCAAAGGCAAGACGAAGTGTCATTGATGCAATATCTTGCTATCGACAACAGCTTGCTGAACGAAACAGAAAAAGGCAAACGACATTAGATGACTTCTTCACAAAAAATAAAATATGTCAAATGAAGAACCTTTCTCATCACAAACATAACTTCGTACTCCAACTTTTACTTGATTTTCATAAATGTTTTATGAACAAAAATCTATATTAGCAATTAATAAATATATAATTAATATGATGAATCAGTATTAACAATAAATGTTACAAAATTAAACAAAAAGTATTACGCGGTTTCTAAAAAAAAAACAAATCTAGCCACTACAACGTAAATTATGGATCTGTTTATACAAAATGATTCAAATGTTGATAGAAGTTCAAAGGCAAGATGAAGTGTCATTGATGCAAATATCTTGCTATCGACAACAGCTTACTGAACGAAGCAGAAGGCAAACGACATTAGATGACTTCTTCACAAAAAATAAAATATGTCAAATGAAGAACCTTTCTCATCACAAACATAACTTCTTAACTTGGATTTTTATTTGATTTTCATAAATGTTTTATGAATAAAAATCGATATTAGCAATAAATAAATCTATAGTTAATGTGATAAAAAAAGTATTTAACAATAAATGTTACAAAATTATACAAAAAAAAAACTAACAAATGTTCTTATTCTCGGTTCTGTTTCACTTATGACTATTTTCTCTTTATTTGTTATATATGTATAATAACAAATAGTGTCAAAGGTCATAATTAAGAGAGATTCCCAAAGAACTCATCCAGACAATAATACGCATGTTTAATTAAATAGAGTTTCAGAGAAATTTTAAATTTATTGCAATTATGTCGTATAACAGAAGCTATTGTATATTTTTTGACACATGTGTCTAGGTCCTTTACTGCCCAATGTAGTATTAAGTAGAATTAAGTATTAAGTATTAAGTAGAATTAAGGTGACCTCGTTTGCCGCTGTTTCGTTTAGCGCAGGAACTTATTGGAACGTAAAAAAACGTTTTGCTTTTTGTAAAAAAAATCTACCGTATATTAATACATATGAATTCATGTAGGAATATAACACATAAACAAATATATTGTTGGCACGGTTGTTTATTCCAATTTTAAAAGACGTAATTATATTAAATACTGCAGGTATATCAAGGTCTCTGATATCAACAGGTCATAAGTTCAGATTCCATTAGAGCCAATAGGTGTTTTTCTTTTTTTTTATTATTATCTCACTTAGGCACTTTGCCTTCCCGACACTTAGGCAGTTATGTCATTACGTATTTTTATTATAATTATTATGTCAGCGGGCAATAAATAATTAATGTACCTCCATTACATGTAATTAATTAGTGTATTTGCCATATGGCAACATACACTATTGGCGTCGGTCGGATGGCGGGACCTAGGGGTCGGACCAAAATTTCTCGACGTTTCATAACCTCCTAAACACTTTGGCACCATTTTTAAAAATGTATATATATATATATATATATATATATTTATATATATATATATATATGTGTACGCGCGATAACTTTCGAAAGAGTTAATTGATTTCAACGAAATTTGGGCCACGTGTTGAAATCCATCACCGCAAGAAGCCTATTTAAAATGGGCCTAATCGGGCTATTTTAAGGGTAGTTTTTAGGGGTTGAAAACTGTTTTTGGGCCCCAAAATACCGAAAAAATTCTCCGAATCGTTTCAAAATTGAAATTTAACCCTTTGGTAGTGATTAAAAAGTGTCCCCACAATTTTAATAAAATCGGCCCGACAGGACCGGATTTACAAACTTTATGAAAACACTAGTTTGCAGATAGTGACTTATTTATTGAAGGGTGTATTTAATTCGGTGTAGACGTTAGATTGATAATAATATTACAATTAAGAAAAAAATGTTATTTTAAGGGGTGTATTAAGGGGTTAATTTTTTTATTTTGCCCAAAAACAAACTTAATTTCACATAATAAAAGTATAAAACCACACGGCCCTATACAAGCAAATACACTATATTGTCGGCAGGGTTTTGGCACTGCGACCCGGGTTTTTTATATTTTGTTAGCAAAAAACCAAACGTTTCAATGTTTGGATCATTTAAATAATTGTTGCATTAAGCTAGTACTTCGTACGCAACAATGGATCGAAGTTTAAATCTTATATTTTTGAAGATATACTTCTTTTGGCGCATTTGGGCTAAAATTTCCCTGTTTTCTCTGTTTAAAAAAAGACAACTTAAAAATCAGTCTGCCGAATTAGATGACCCAATCACGGATGATGTTTGCTTTTCTTCCGACGTAGTTCGATGTAGGGATGTCGAAAAAATATCGATACATCGATATTTTATATTTAATATATCGATATTTTTGGGCGATATTTAATATTTCGATATATCGATATAAAATTCCGTCTATCGAAAACCGATATTTTTTCCAGTACCAACACTTGTATGTACTATTGCGACTGACTATGGCCGTTTTTGGAACATACTTTTAAGTGCGTTCCAAAAACAGCAACACAGAATAAAGCACGTGTAAAACACGTTTCTTTTTCACCGGATTTTTCGATATTTTTAGAATAATAAACAGTCAAAATAACTATTCATACAATGTTTCATTTCGTTTCTACAACATCCAAAATATTTTTAATTATTTCGATTTACACCTCAATTCATGCTGTACCAACAATTTTCTGCCGAGTGTCACCTCTGGCACGCATGCCATAGGTTCGTCATCCATGGCTTTATTAATTGTTCGATTAATCTCTAAAATTTTCTGCTACTAATAAACAAAAAAAAAATCTTATCGTTGTTTATGATTTCAGATAATTATTTATTATTTGATTTATTAGAAATATGTCCGTTAATTGCTGTTTGACATTACAGTAAGCTAGCCAATATGTATACTAAATTTCTTCGAGTGCCAATGTTCTCTTTAAAATTGCACCGATATATCGATATTTTTAAGAAAATATATCGGTATGGATATCGATACTTGAAAAAAATATCGATACTTTTTGACACGTCTAACATCCTTAGTTCGATGTCGGTCGATATCGGATCAGAAGAAATACAGAGCCTAAATCGTTTTTTAGAGCTTCGCCAAGAAGCGCATTTAAATACTTAATAGAGATTTCGCGCGGACGCAACGATGCAAATTGCAGTGTCCGTCAAACATGACTGCAGGGAGAGCGCTGCTGAAATGCCAATAAATCAAGTCGAATAATGAATCTCAATTATAAATCTATTTGCACAGTTCAATCGCGTTCCCATAGAAACGCAGTAACAATTGAACAACGATATTAACAAATGACATTCAATCGAGTGCAATTAATAATAATAGATATTATTATATAACATCGGGATCAACTTAGGCACCGATCAAGACGTATAAAACGTTTCGTTTTGTTCTTCGAGCGAGGCCTTGGTATTTGCTAGTATTCTCACAGTTTGCTCTGTGCTGCAATATACAGCCACATTATATTACAATGTGTACAAAAGCGAGCTGAGCGGATCTAAGATTGCCGTGATCGACAGGGCTGTCAATTATTAACAGACAATACGAAAACTTGTGCGACGTATAGAACGCCCCATGGATCTGAAAGCTTCGAAAGTTAGATGCAAATGGAGGCTTACGCAGGTACAGTCGGTTGAAAAACTACAAACTCGCGCTATATTATTATTTTTAATTTTTCTTTAATCTAAAGGTCATCCAAAAAATTATTTTTCGTGCTTGTCTATGCAAAACTGTGTCAGGCATCTTGATCAATTAACAATCAAAGAAACAACTTAACAATAGCGCACTGGACTGTACTTTATAGCAGGAAAGCTACAAGTGACATGACAACCAGCGATAACCAATCACCGACGAGCGCAAGTTTTGTGCCGGTAACTGGAAGGTAGTGGGAGTCTTCCTTTCCCACAAAACAACCAGGACGGCTCTATAAAATATGCATTTGCGACGCTGTTGGTGACTAACTTCAGAACCTTTTAGAACCGTGGCGCGTATTATAAGCACGGGTTTACTCAGTGATGGATTTACGCCTAGGCCTGTGACGCCCTGGCCTACGGCGGGATGGTTTTAGGGGCCGCAAAATTTCAAAATTATAATAATAAATAAATAAATAATAATGCGCTTAATGTCCGTTTCTCGACTTTATGTCATAACAGACGCCATTCGCACCATTACTATTTTTTCATCTACCACACTTTTCGTTATTTCTACCTAATGTAATAGCAATGGGCGAATGAAGGAATTATAGGAAATTAGGATAAGGTAGGTAATTTTTGAACTAGGAGTTTGATAGGTAATCGGCCATGGCCTCAAATAAGGAACCATCTCGATATTTATCTGGAATTAATTGAGGGAAACCATGGAAAACCTCAATCAAGATGGCCGGTACAGGAATTACCGTTTCCCGGCGAGAGGCAGTAGGAAAAAGTCCCAGCCACATCTGCCCCCGCCGGGATTCGAACCCGGTACCTCCCGAATGCGAGTCTAGTGCTGTCACCACTACTCTACCCAGCTCGATTTAGATTTTAAATTGAAGGTTATTGTTATGTTGGCACCCCTGGACGTGACCCTCGAGGCGATCGTCAATCGTTTTATAACGCGCGCACCTCTTAAATAATAATATTATTAAACTTTATACAGAGGTAACAGGTGAAATATTATGAATACATATCAACATATTTATTTATTTGTATATATGTACGTATTTTATTATATATGTGTATGTATTATTTCTGCTGTATCCTTAATGTTGTACTTAAAATGATTTAGCACGCTTTTGTAACGCTCGATGCTTGAGATTAAACAGAAATTGTTTGGTTTGCAATCATTAAGATAATTATTAAAACAAAATTAGTTAAATATCAACATTACATTAAAACTTATCGTGACAACACTAATGCCTCTAACCTAATGAACTACAAAATTACAATTTTACACTAGCTGTGCCCGCGACAATTGAGGTTATACTTCTTTTGGCGTATTGAGAATAAACTTTTAGCAGGCAACGGATGTTACGCGCGCACAACTAACGAAAATTCAACAGTATGAAGTTGGCCACGTTGACCAAAAATTCGACAGTACGACGTTGGCCGCGCTAACAAAAATTTCGACAATATGAATTCCGCCGCGTTAACGAAAATTCGTAGGTATGAAGTTAGCCGCGCTAACGAAATTTCAACAGTATGAAGTTGGCCGCGTTAACGAAAATTCGACAGTATCAAGTTAGCCATTAGAGGTTCAAGCTAAATTGACATATGGACGAAATCAATGCACTTCAATTTGTCGTCTGGAAACTCTATAATATACTAGACGACTATAAACTTTGATTACAACCAATAGGCGTTTTAAATGTCATCCAAGTGGAATTTATTTTATCGTATTGTATAGACAAGTTAAATACCAAAATAAAATTTTGAAACTGTTTTCATATAAATAATTATAAGTATTTTAGAGGAATAAGGATCAATGAATTTTAAGATAAATTATTTTTCACAACGTTTCGTATTTAATTAATACTTCATCAGGTGATCTAAAATAAACGTTGCGAAAAATAATTTTAATTGATCCTTATATTCCTCTAAAATACTTATAATTATTTATATCAAAAGGATTTGATATATACATTTATTCAAAATGTTTTCATATATTTGAGGTTAAGTATTGGATGTTAGAATCGGCTCTAGGGATGGCGATCTGAGATCGATTAATCGAATAATCGATTTCTTGGGCCAAAAAAATCGATTTTTTTAATCGATATATAGTACTGACTCGATCCAATGAATCGATATTTCACCCTTGAAAATCACGATTCGATTTTTTCTAGTTTGAGAAGAATCATAGAATGATTTACAATTAGCTGAATGCCAGTTTTTCACTTAATTACTCAAAAACTCGCGAGATGGCTGGGTTTTCAGTTTCTTTCGTCTCTACTTAAGCACTGGGAACTATAAATTATATCATTTCCAAACTTTTTAATGTACGCAATAAATTTGTGGAATAAATGTTTTTTTTTTTATACTCGATACTTTGATATGGTTCTAAGAACAGCTTTAATTAGTTAAAATGATAAAAAAATCGATAATTAAGGTATCCCTTATGTCCTCCATAACATGGAAATATTTTTATACGGTAAATGCAAATTCTAAAAGTAAATTGAAAAAAGATCGATTTTTTGAGAAATCGATCTTGTACACCTCGGTTTTTTTGTGAATCGATTCATCAGATTTCGATTCGAATCGATTTAAAAATCGATCTATTTCTGAAATAATCGCCATCTCTAAATTCGGCTCTACTGGAGATCTCATAAATTTTTAACAGTGAAAGCATTATGAGCTTGTGAGTCTTGGAAACCAACATCACATAAAATGTTTTTTGTGGGATTATTATGACCTAAATAGCAACGGTGATTTTTATTTCTATATCGTTGACACTGACCCAAATTACGCGCAGGGGAGGAGTATTTTTAAAACGTGAATCCATCGTTTGCGCGTTTCCATAATATATGAAGGACATGCCATTGTGATAAAATCTATGTATGCCTAGTGTTTTATATGTCATTTGAACGAATCAAGTCACGCTCTGTTTCTTTTCATAAATTATTATGCAATTGATATTTAAAATGGAAACATATACAAAGCAGAGAATCACAAACTTCACAGATGAGTTTGAAACATGTTAATAAATAGTATATTGCACGGCAACCGAGCTGTGTAGAGTAGTGGTGACAGCACTAGACCAGCATTCGGGAGGTACCGGGTTCGAATCCCGACGGGGGCAGATGTGGCTGGGACTTTTTCCTACTGCCTCTTGCCGAGAAACGGTAATTCCTGTACCGGTCATTTTGATTGAGGTTTTCCATGGTTTCTCTCAATTAATTCCAGATAAATATCGAGATGGTTCCTTATTTGAGGCCATGGCCGATTACCTATCAGACTCCCAGTTCAAAAATTACCTACCTTATCCTAATTTCCTATAATTCCTTCATTCGCCCATTGCTATTAGTTAAGTTGAAGTTTTAAAAATGTAGAAAAATAACGGGAAGTGTGGTAGATGGAAAATAGTAATGGTGCAAATGGCGTCTGTTATGACATAAAGTCGAGAAATGGACGTTAAACGCATTATTATTATTATTATATTGAACGGCAAGGACACAAAGTTGAAATGTCTGCATTGCGCGACATTTGGATGTTTTGCACACTTTTAATTGTGTATTTCGACTAATGAGTCAGACATCGAAATAATAAAAAGTGTGTAATTTTTTTTTAAAACTGGAATTGTTTCCTTGAAAAATTCCAAGAACTTTTTCTTTCTTGCGATTTTTCAAAAAGATCTACGGCTCGGCAATAAAAAAATTATAAAAATTTAGTAACTCAAATTTTGGACTGTGAATATCCCGGAAAATACGGGGTTTGGAGAAAAATGTTTGGGACAAAAGTCGAATGTTTTTTCACGGCCAATCGAATGCCGATATGAAAAATGAGGATTCCCTTTTAAAAAAAGTTGACCCTGAATGATCTTGAACCGTCAACCCAAGGTTAAAAGTAACCATGGCATCCGATGTCCCCCTTCGAACCAATCAACTTTGCCGTGAATCATTTTTTGATTTTACCCCACCCTAAAAGATAGTCTCATTTGAAGATTAAAATGACTCATCCTGTATAAAGTAAGCTTTGAGCAAGTAGAAATTATTAAATATAAAAAAAATCTATTTTTAAACGGGTAATTTCAATTTTAATGATCAATAAATAACTATAATTTATTATTTATTGTATAAAACGTATCAGTTTACTCGAGCTAATAAATAATTGTAATTACTATTTTTTACCTGTTTTAAGACGCAAGTCATTGCTAGTTGCTACCACACTATGTCATCACAAAAAAAGTTTATAGTAATAGAAGAATTTTAACACATCACATTTCACTTTTAACCGATTTTTACGGTTAAGGCGGTTCAAGCGAATCTTACGTAAAACGAATTTTCCAAGTTTAAGATTTTGAAATAGACACTTTGGTGGCGTATTTTTAAAATTTGAAAACGATCCACTGTCTAGTTTCTTAGAAAAATAGTTTTAAAAATTATATTGATTTTTGTAATGCGAAATTGCTTATTATATCATAGTTTTATTATAATTTAAACATATTGAGGTTACTCAAACCATTGTTTCTTTTTATTAATTTATTTAATCCATAATGTTTAATATTTTTATTATATGATTGTTAATTTTTGTAAAAATTCTTTCAGAGCTTGAAAAAGTCTTAATTAAATAAAGACGAAACGTTGCAAGCAATTGATTTATTTGTATTCCAATTACCCGTGAGACAGTTTTCTATTATAACATATATCTGGAATTGAACTTTAAAGATGAATTATGTTTAAGTTTTGACAATCTTCCGTCATGTTTTTTTTTATATTCGTCTTTCAATTTTAAAGAATAAAAAACCGCATGTAATAAACTTAAAGAGTTGTAAAATTAGAACATTTTAACAATATATCGTTACCGTTTGTAATTATCAAAATAATTTAAGTTATACTTTATTTTTTAATCTCGTTTGTCGACATTGATTCATATTACTGAAGGTTTGGCAATATAATCTCAAAAATAACGAAGTCATTTCGCCACTTTCTTTTATTAAACAATTATCAATTTGTTATATTGGTATAAATTAAAATAACGAATATTTATAAATTATTATTAGAAGAATTAAGCAAACATTCCTTTTAAACAAAATATATATAACTCACTAGTCACTATCAAAAACAAAATTTAAATGACGCAATGATACCAAATATTAATCAAAATGTCGACAATAAAAAAATGAACTAACTGAAGTAATATATTATCTTGTCGGGCGTCTAAAATTTACAATTATTATTCATCTTTAACCAATATATTTCCGAGATATAAAATAACACACCGTTTCACACGAAAAAATATTATAAACTGATTTTTGAGACTGTTTCGAGTTGCGTAATGACCTGGCTTGTACCTTTTATGTCATCAAAGTAGATATTATAAATTTATTCAAGTGTTGACGTGTTTTTTCGAAATATTTTAAAAGCAAATTCATAGTCAAAAATCTATTAAAACCTTTTTTGTTAACCTATTTGTGTAATTATGAATTTATATACAGAATGTTCAAAAAGTCCAGTAACGCTGAAATATCTCAAAGGAATGGTTTTTTCATGGAAAATATTCCGAATAAAAGTTTCTTAATTCCAAGCAACGCTTATTTTGGTGTCAAAAATTTCCTGGGAAATAATAAACTCTATTTTTCTCTATTAAATCGTATTTACCCGACAAAAATGAACATCCATAGATAACATACATACATAATATACAGACGTGCAATTGAAACAGATGAATTTTGATTCTAGGGGCTACTTTTAGAGACTAAATTGGGAAATGAAAAAAAAAATCGTATTGAGACAGGATAGAGTTCACATTCATTGTATTCCTGAATTAAATATACTTTATTTAATTAACTGATTTCTTCGCATATATAAAAATTAAGAGCACTGTGGTTGGAACAATAAAAATAAAAGAAAGAATAGTTACTTCTTACCACAACAGATTTATTCAGTGGATGTGCATTTCGAGAGCTAAGCTCCCATCTTCAGCAAAACACTAAACTAACTAAATAAAACAAAATCCTTAATTTATATACAATACAGGTAAAAATATAATAGATATCGTTTATATTGTTTTGCTGAAGATGGGAGCTTAGCTCTCGAAATGTACATCCACTGAATAAATCTGTTGTGGTACGAAGTAACTATTCTTTAATTTTTAGAATTCTTGCTTATTTATTCATTTCATAATTTTATTTCTTACATTGGGTAAAAGGTATTTCCTGTAAAATGTTTAGCAGCGCTGTAGTCTCGGTAATGACTGGTATTTATGTTATTGATTTTACAATGAAATCATGTAAAATCGTCATGTGCTTAATTGATGTTTCTCTTTCACTCTAATTATTTCTCCACTCTGTCATGTCTGTTTCATTACACGGCAATAACTGAAACTATCGCATAAATTATGTTCATCTTGCAGTTTTCAAGCAAAAATAACATTTGAAGTATTCGTTGTGTCATGTCCACGGATAGCCTAAACGTATCATAATTATGAATACGCCGTTTAATCTACACTAATATTATAAAGAGGAAAGATTTGTATTTGTGTGTGTATATTTGTAATGAATAAACTCAAAAACTACTGTGCCGATTTAAAAAATTCTTTAACCATTAGAAAGCTACATTCACCCTGAGTAACATAGGTTATATTTATTGCTAGAAAATATTAAGGATCCTTACTAAAACTTTAGTAACGTAACTCAAGGTGTAAAAAAAATGCCAAAAAACATCTTTCGTCGCATGCGCTGCGGAAACTATTGATGATAGAACAAAAGTATGTTCTACAATATTAAAGAACATATCAATAACTACAAAAAATTTCGCGATACTATATGTCCAACTATTATCGTTATGTCACAATAACCACTTTTTACATTTTAATAATCTATATAGATAAAAGACGATGTATATGTAATCTATGGACTCCAAACGGGTAGACCATTTTTGATGAAATTTTCAGACAATCTTTAGATTAGCCCAGCGGGTGATCTTCTGAAGTTTGGTAGCGATCGGATCAATAGAATTTTTTAAATTTCTTTTTGAAAAATAAGATTTTTCTTTGATTTTTTAACATTCACAAATAATAAAACATAAAGTAAAATAGACATATTATCTGGACGGCACAGTTAAAATAACTGAATGAGTGAACAAGTCTTGAATAGATATATATTTAACTCATTGAAAATAGAGTATTTTTTGTTATGTGATTGCAGACGCTTAGTAGAGCGACACGTAAGCTGGTGCAATTGTTGTTACGTAACAGGAAATATAAATCGTCATTGATAATTAATTGTTCAGTCGTAATGTTGAGGCCGTGCACAAGGATCGAGAAGATTTATTGCTGCATAAATAATTTATAAATGCTCAGTAAATCTTTTGATCGGAAAAATTAACTAATCTTCTCTCTAAACAATGGGAACTGATTTAGGTTTTAGGTCATTAGGGGCCATTCATAAAATACATAAGGCGTTTTTAAAGCTATTTTAAAGTTATCAGAAATAAGTTCCGCAACATATATTTGTTGGCTGCGCGCGTAACTTCCGTAACAGAGAAGTGCTCCAAAAGAAGTATCACTTCAAAACGTTGCCGATACCCGTGTTTGAAATAATAACGCAATATTATTCAATAATTATTTTTATTTCTTAACGTAGTCTTCTTTCAGGTCTACACACTTTTCCCAACGTTCGTGCCATTTGATTAACCCATTGAAACAATATGATTCTTCAAACCCCACAAAATACGCTTCTGTCTCGGCAATTACCTCTTCATTTGAGCCGCATTTTTTCCTCTGAGCCATATCTTCAAGTTAGGGAAGAGAAAAAAGTCGCTGGATGCCAGGTCGGGCGAGTAAGGTGGGTGCGGAAGCAATTCGTAATGCAGTTCGTGCAATTTGACCGCGACAATCAAAGACGAATGTGCTGGTGCGTTGTCGTAATGAAAGAGCACTTTTTTCTTCGCCATATGGGGCCGTGTCTTCATCAATTTCTTATTGAATCTGTCCAACAAGTCACTGTAGTACTGCCCGGTGATTTTTTTTCCTTTCTGTAGAAAGTCGATGAGGATGATTTCCTTCTTGGCTGATGGAATCTGTCATCAAACACGGGTAGTTATTGATCATCCCATGTAAAAAGACCCATTTGCAATTTTACGATCGTTTCTTGATGTAAAATTGTTACTGAAAATCTAGTGTACTGTTTTAATAGTAATTAATTTGCTCGAACATTGCGCTTTGGTCGATTCAAAACAACAAATAAATTAACAAGTCGCGTTTCTGTTAACCGTGCGAAGTAATTTTCTGTATATGCAATAATCAATGGTTAATCTGTCGATACAGTTTATTCAGTGTAACATTTGCATAAACACTGTTACCAACACACCGTATAACTTGCTTTAAATGTCCCTAACACAGGTTCTACTTAACTACAGTACAGTGAATCGTAGCAGTTAACCTACCAATAAAACCTGAAAAACGGTTGAAGGTAATTGCAGCTGTTTAATATAGGGATGTTGAAAAAATATCGATGTATCGATATTTTTTATTTGATATATCGATATTTTTGGGCGATATTTAACAGTGTTGGATCACTTTCACACAGTTTGTGTTGAAACCCAGCGGTAAGAGGCGAGGTAGGCAAAATACATATTGTGGGTGTGACCTTCTTTAGCTGTCTCGCTCAAACAATCCGCACGTTTCAATTTTTGGCTGGTGCCAACTACGACCCTAAAAGATGCTATTGCGAGGGTGCCGTTGTCAATTGATTACTCTAAATTTTGGAAATATTTTGAAGATTTAAAAAACTTTTTCGAAAAAGGAAGAGTCACTTTAGGTTTATGACGCAACAGTTTAGTGAAATAAGTACGAATAAGGTCGTAGTGTGACATTGAAAACGTGTGTTTTTTGGCCCAAATACTGCCAACTTTTTTCTAGTAAATCGTACATAAATTCTAAAAGTAGTCCATTAGAGACCTAGATTTGTCTTTTATCTTCCTATAGAGAAAGAATTTTTACAAAATGTTGACGAATAAGTCTACAATCAGCTATATCAGTCGAAGCCCTATTTTTGGCTTAAATTCAAAGCGTTTCGACATAGCCTTAAGGTGATTACTGCAGCTGTTCAATATGCCCCCTTTTTCGCCGGAATAGCTCTATCTTACAAGCAATTGTGTGTTTGCATGTAAAATGCACTTACGTTTCAGAAATCTCTAATTTCTATGAAAAAAATTATTCAATCTTTGATGCTAATGCTTACAAAATACACTAGAAATATGTAACATTCTTCACATATGACTTGAGGCCAAGTTTTTCCAGTTTATTTGATCTAAATAAATGATTTAAAATCAGATAAAAACAAAAAAATTAGCATGTTTTACACAAATGTTTGTACAGACCAACATTAAATTTGAAAAAAATTATTGAGCAAACCAAATATGTCAAAATTTTTAACATAAGTTCGTTGATTTTTCTTCCCGTAATTCGAAATCTCGTGACGTGCTGTAAAGACATATTGACGAATATCACGTTTTTATTGACTTTATTTCTTTTTTGTCCTTGGTAATTAATATAGAAATGATTTGTCGGGAAAAAGGACTTTTTAAGTAAACACTTAATTTTTTATTTACAGCGACGTTTCATTCCTTGTTTTAAAAAAAATTAAGTGTTTACTTAAAAAGTCCTTTTTTCCGACAAATAATTTTTATATCACGTTTTTATATTCAATGTTTAGGGCAAAAACTAATGTTTTTTGTAATTTTTATGTAGTAAGCTAAATTTCGTGAAGCTTAATGCTTAATCACAACAAATAAAAAGAGATATAAAATGAATTTTGCGACCACAGTACGAAATTTCCCGAGAGCATATTTTACAATCTGAGGGATCAGTTATCTAAAAGTATTGATATTATCGATTACTGATGAGACGCACTGTATTTCAGCACGTGTTTTTGCGTATATAAAATGTGTATGTGATGTTTAACACAATATTAATCAATCTGCAATATGTAAATATACTACAGTAGAACCTGAGTATAATGACTGCTCCTGAGGGCAAATCTGTAATCAACTAATTTATTAATATAAACATATTTATTTATATATAATATATATAGAACAGCATCGCATTGCCAAATATTACAATAGCTCCATAGGTAAAGGCAGATTAATACCCTATTGTAATGAATATAAAATTAAAAACCAAAATAAAATTTTGAAAATGTTTTAGAATATTTGAAGTTATTTTTTTATTAGTATTATTCTTAAGTCTCAATATTGTTCACGTCCATTATAATTATTAAGTTCTTTTCATTTTTTAACGGGAAATTGGACAATTCAATTTTAATATATAGTAGGTAAACTAAATTAAAAAATTGCGACGTTTCGTTAAATCTTTTTAACTTCTTCGGGCAGAACTTTAACTAGTTAACCATAACATTAATAAAATTTAGATATTTAATAATACATATATTTACTTCAATAAATATTAAATAGTAAATATTTAAACAAACTGAAATTATGTAATTTTTTTTCTAAAACAAATTTCAAACAAATACTAAATATGTTTTATTTTTGCTAGACAATTTTATTTTTTATATTATAATAAAATCTAATTAAAATTTAATTGTCCAATTTCCCGTTAAAAAATAAAAAAAACTTGTTTCTATATTAATAGACTATATTTTGGAGCACTCTCAGATGGACTCACGTTTAATCGATGTCGATTGCATTCACAAAAATAGTTTCGGGTACGGTGTAGAATTTTTCAAAGTCAAAACTCACGACATTAGGAAAAACTTATTAAATTATTGTATTGGCATCGGTCCTTGATAAGTATGTGCAAAGTTTCTGATGTTTTTTATTGGGTGAATTTCGCGTTCAAAAACTCCGTTACAAACACATCGGTGTAAGCTAATAAAAAAATGTATGTCGACTAGTGACCATGGTTCGCTCCTCGCTGTAAAATGTGTCGCCATAATTTTTTAGCAAACTTTGATTGAACTTTAGATACTGTTTTAGTCGCCTCTCTTCGTGAACATTTCATTCCAGTAACCTTGGCCGAGATCAATCAGGTGAATTATAAAAAAAGCGAACATCTGACATAAACATTCATCTTGTAATTAGAATTGCTAAAGCAATTGTAACATTTTTATCTTCCAACATTATACTGAATGTCGTCACATTATCATGTTTTGAGAAACTTATTCAGGAGAAATCTTTCATTTTCGCTGAAGATTTCAGCGAAATTTTATTATGGATTGTAAAACATGCTCTCGGGAAATTTGTGGTCGCAAAATTCATTTCATTACTCTTATCAGTTGCGATTAAGCAATAAGCTTTACAAAACTTGGTTTCCTGCTTAAAAATTTCTAAAAACATATTTCGAATTATGGGAAGGCACTTTTACGTTTTGAAGTTTTTTCTTCACAAACATTGCTTCTTCAATAATTTTTTCAAATTTATTTTTTACAAAAATGTGTGTTAAACTTATGCTAATTTTCCCGTTTTTATCTGATTTTTAAATCGTTTATTTAGATCAAACAAACTGTAAAAACTTGACTAAAAGTCATATGGGAAGAATCTCGCATATTTCTAGTTTATTTTGTAAGCATAACCATCAAAGATTGAATGAAATTTTTTATGGAAATTAGAGATTTCCGAAACGTAAGTGCATTTTACATGCGCACAACTGTTGGCAAGATTAAAGTTATGCGGGTGAAAAAGGAGGCATATTAAACAGCTGCTAAACAATGACCTTGATGAAAAAAGCATGCTTTATTTTTTTAAATTATAGCTAACATATTTCAAATTGAAAATACATCGAATATCTGAGCAGTTGGTGGGCAATATAATAACAAAATCGTTTCCCAAAAAAGTCAAAATAAATGAGCTCAATTAAATATTGAAGTAAAATTAATAAAATTTAAATTTAAAAACCATAAATATCATTCAACCAGTTTCAAAGATAAAATATGTAAGTCGACGGATAAATATAAGTCAACAAATAAATAAAATAAACGAATGTAGTTAAACATAAGAGCATCAACCTGTATAGGTTTAGAAAATATTGTAAAGATTTTTATGTACATACGCGCATGTCAAACAGAATGAGAACGTGCATTTGTTTCGGTACTAAACAACATGGTGCATGTGTCAATATTGAAATATTTCATTGATGCTCCAACACCCGCCCGGAGGATTCACAAGACAGGGCCCATTAGTAATAATAATATATTCTCGAAGATATGGGACTCGAATCGCGAGATATTCTCGTCTCTCTCTCGCTCAATATTTGCGATAAACCGAGCTTTGTTATTTGCAAATCAAAATAATTTCAAGCGGCATCGTCTAAACTCAAATTTGACAGAAAAAAAATTATAAAAAATTGTATTTCTCATAACGAGCCCTTTCATTTGATACGTCACACGATGCACTTGAAAAATATTTGTCCCCCAAAATTTGCCCCCAAATTTGGAATATGTTTATTTACGCTAAGCGTCCGTGATTGGGTCATCAAACTCTATATATGTACCAAATTACCGAGCTGGGTAGAGTAGTGGTGACAGCACTAGACTCGCATTCGGGAGGTCCGGGTTCGAATTCCGGCGGGGGCAGATGTGGCTGGGACTTTTTCCTACTGCCTCTCGCCGGGAAACGGTAATTCCTGTACCGGCCATCTTGATTGAGGTTTTCCATGGTTTCCCTCAATTAATTCCAGATAAATATCGAGATGGTTCCTTATTTGAGGCCATGGCCTACCCATCAAACTCCTAGTTCAAAAATTACGTACCTTATCCTAATTTCCTATAATTCCTTCATTCGCCCATTGCTATTACATATAAGTTGAAGTTTTAAAAATGTAGAAAAATAACGGGAAGTGTGGTAGATGGAAAATAGTAATGGTGCGAATGGCGTCTGTTATAAAGTCGAGAAACGGACGTTAAACGCATTATTATTATTATTATTATTATTATTATATGTACCAAATTTCAACTTTTTTCGTCCAGTAGATTCGGAGAAAATAAGCTGTGATAGACGAGAGTGATTCTATAAGGGTTCCGGTTTTTCATCGGATGTACGGAACCCTAACAACGGTCAAGTCACGAATAAATTACAATTTCTCAGAACACTACAATGTTCCATTGCAGAGATATTACTTCCAATAGGTTTAAAATAGAGGAAGATCTCGCTTAAAGCTACTCCGCTTAACGCTGTTTCAGTATTATGCAGATTCTAAAAAAAAGTTTAGCCACTATAACGTAAATTATGGATCAATTTATACAAACTGATTCAAATGTTGATAGAGTTCAAAGGCAAGACGAAGTGTCATTGATGCAGTATCTTGCTACCGACAACAGCTTGCTGAACGAAACAGAAAAAGGCAAACGACATTAGATGACTTCTTCACAAAAACAAAATATGCCAAATGAGGAACCTTCCTCATCACAAACATAATTGCTTACTCGAACTTTTATTTCATTTTCATAAATGTTTTATGAACAAAAATCGAGATTAGCAATTTACAAAATCTATAATTAATGTGATAAAAAGTATTTAACAATAAATGTTACAAAATTATCTTATTCTCGTTTCTGCTTCACTTATGCTTATTATATAAGTATTAAGATGACCTCGTTTAGCGCTGTTTCGTATAGCGCAGGAACTTATTGGAACCAATCTCAGGCATTGAGCGGGGTGTTACTGTAATCTGATTTGATGAGAATGGAGAGGGGTTTACAAAAGCGTTTCACTTGTCTATCAGATCGCTCAACACCAATAAAAAGTAAATCACTTTCGTTATGTCATCTAGTCTTATGTATAGACGTTCGAAGTATAATATTTAAGTACAAGGGTCTTATTGAATCAAAACAATTTGATTGATGGGACAAAAAACGTGTTACACAAATCTCCAAATCAGATTATCGATTATGATAAAATCAACACTCTATTTTTTTAAATTGTTAACATTTCTTTTTGTTAAACTTTTCATAATCTACATGCCAACATTCTGCAGTATCATTATTTCTTGTCAAAAAATGTTTTCAGGTTTCAAGGTTAGCAACAGGATTTAGATAAACGCGCTTTTATTAGCTTTACCTGTATGTTTGTTTGTTTGTAAAGGAATCTTTGAACGTGAAATTCACCTACTTCGAAACGTCAGATAAAACTGAAACTTTGCACACTTATCAAGGACCGATGGCAATACAATCATTTAATAAGTTTGTTCCATTATCCTGACCAGGACCTTCATGATAAAAAAACTTGAAAAATTACAGCAAGCAAGCTAACACGCTGTACAGTGACATACGTTGCGTTGCCTACGCCATACTCAAATGCAATATTGTTTTGTAGTCTCATAATTAAAATTAGAGTTTAAAAAAACTAAAACAACACGTTTTTATGAAATAAAAAATGCAAAATAATTTGACAACAAAATTAACTTCACTGTATAAAGCATCGAGTGCTTAATATTGGTAATACATTTTTCATTTACTAGCTAATTGTAAACGTAGAGCTATTATGAAAATTTAAGTAGATAGCACTCCACGCTTTTTACAGTAAAGCTAATTTGGTTGTCAAATTATTTTGCATTTTTTAGTTCATATAAAAGTGTGTTGTTTTATTTAATTTTATTAAATGTAGTTGACATCAATAATCAACGTTCGACAATTTTCACTCGAATAATCCCATCTTTAGTTACAAATACACGGTTAAGTGTAATATTCAAACGCACTCTTGATTGATACCGAATGCCGAATCAGATAAGGCCACTATAAAAATGACTACACGCTTTTCCTCTGGAGTGGACCATTTGTCTCTGCGCCGAACAACAGCTAATGTGTGAAACCTGCCTTTTACCATTGATATCGGCGCATAGACGACCATTGTGCGTATCGCGGTTATAGTATCACGATGCTGGGTTGACAATTATTATACATCATTAAATCTCTGATTATACCGAGCTGGGTAGAGTAGTGGTACAGCACTAGACTCGCATTCGGGAGGTCCGGGTTCGATTCCCGGCGGGGGCAGATGTGGCTGGGACTTTTTCCTACTGCCTTTCGCCGAGAAACGGTAATTCCTGTACCGGCCATCTTGATTGAGGTTTTCCATGGTTTCCCTCAATTAATTCCAGATAAATATCGAGGTGGTTCCTTATTTGAGGCCATGGCCGATTACCTATCAAACTCCTAGTTCAAAAATTACCTACCTTATCCTAATTTCCTGTAATTCCTTCATTCGCCCATTGCTATTATATAAGTTGAAGTTTAAGAAATGTAGAAAAAACGGGAAGTGGTAAAATGAAAAATAGTAATGGTGCGAATGGCGTCTGTTATGACATAAAGTCGAGAAACGGACTTTAAACGCATTATTATTATTATTATTATTAAATCTCTGATTATGAAGACACCTATGTATATAAAGTAAGACCTTAACGCTGTTTCAGTATTACGCGGTTTCTAAGTTTAGCCACTATAACGGAAATTATGGATCGGTTTATACAAAATGATTCAAATGTTGATAGAAGTTCTAAAGCAAGACGGAGTGTCATTGATGCAATATCTTGTTATCGACAACAGCTTGCTGAACGAAACAGAAAAAGTCAAACGACATTAGATGACTCCTTCACAAAAAAAAACTTAATATGCCAAACAAGGAATCTTCCTCATCTCAAATATAGCTCCTTACTCGAACTTTTATCACTAAGACTTCGCTTAACGCTGTTTCAGTATTACGCGGTTTCTAAAAAAACAAATCTAGCCACTACAACGTAAATTATGGATCTGTTTATACAAAATGATTCTAATGTTGATAGAAGTTTAAAGGCAAGACGAGCTGTCTTTGATGCAATATCTTGCTATCGACAACAGCTTGCTGAACGAAACAGAAAGAGGCAAACGACATTAGATGACTCCTTCACAAAAAAAAAACATAATATGCCAAACAAGGAATCTTCCTCATCTCAAATATAGCTCCTTACTCGAATTTTTATCACTAAGACTTAGCTTAACGCTGTTTCAGTATTACGCGGTTTCTAAAAAAACAAATCTAGCCACTACAACGTAAATTATGGATCTGTTTATACAAAATGATTCTAATGTTGTTAGAAGTTTAAAGGCAAGACGAGCTGTCTTTGATGCAATATCTTGCTATCGACAACAGCTTGCTAAGTGAAACAGGAAAAGTCAAACGACATTAGTTGACTTCTTCACAAAAAAAAGATAATATGCCAAACAAGGAATCTTCCTCATCTCAAATATAGCTGCTTACTCGAATTTTTATCACTAAGACTTAGCTTAACGCTGTTTCAGTATTACTCGGTTTCTAAAAAAACAAGTTTAGCCAATATAACGTAAATTATGGACCAGATTATACAAAATGATTCAAATGTTGAAAGACGTTCAAAGGCAAGACGAAGTGTTACTGATGCAATATCTTGCTATCGACAACAGCTTGTTGAACGAAGCAGAAAAAGGCAAACGACATTAGAGGACTTCTTCACAAAAAACATAATATGTCAAACGAGGAACCTTCCTCATCACAAACATAACATCTTACTCGAACTTTTATTTGATTTTCATAAATGTTTTATGAACAAAAATCGATATTAGCAATTAATAAATATATAATTAATGTGATAAAACTGTATTTAACAATAAATGTTACAAAATTAAACAAAAACTAACAAATTTTCTTATTGTCGGTTCTGTTTTACTTATATACCTATTATCTAGGTATTAAGATGACCTCGTTTAGTGCTGTTTCGTATAGCGCAGAAACTTATCACAACATATCTCCCACGTTAAGCGGGGTATTACTCTATCTATTATTTATTAAATTCTTACGATTGAGTTTACACCTGCCAAAGAAAAAATAATTTGGATTTTTGTTTAAAGCGTTCAGTTGATGTACTAGTATGTCGACTATATTAAGATACATATCGATAGAGAACTTACATTGTACTGACTAAGGTGCCGCTAGTGTATATGTTGTAATATTGTCGACTACAACGTGGCCTTAGAGGGGTCATAAGTCGAAATACGATATGTTTTTAGTATCAAAGAAATTCTTAAGCTCTTATTACACCCACCGTCGACTCGACATATTTTTCAGATTAGTGAAAGGTCACGTAACGTTCCTCTTCTTGAAGTTATACTTCTTTTGGCGTATTGAAGATAAAATTTTCTCTGTTACGGAAGTTACTTACGCCGCATGCAACGAAAATGAGACACCATGAAGTTAGTTGTTAATTTAATACGAATGTACTACGTGTATCAGCTAGGTTGAAATTGTCCATAAAGCTGACTCTTCGATGCAGTATAGTTTTAGTTTTCATTCATAGATGACACGTCTTAATTCTCTGTTACAATGTGTTGATGGAGTTGTCTCCAAAGTAAATAAGTACTACTCGAAGTGACAGGCTAATTTTTAACTATATTTATCGTCTCCAATCCGATATTTGAAAATGCGTTTCAAAGGAAACAAATTTAAAAAGTATTTCAATAACTCTTTCTTTTTTCTTTTTTGGTCTTGGTAATTAATATAAAAATGATTTGTCGGGAAAAAGGACTTTTTAAGTAAACACTTATTTGTTATTTATAGCGACGTTTCGTCCCTTGCTTGGGACTTTTTCAAGCTTTATAACTATTAAATGTTTTGATCAAGTAGATATAAAAGTTAAAATACACATGTAAATATAAATTTGTGTTAACCAATTGTTCATTAAAAAGTTTGTAATAATTCCGTTTTTTAAAAATATTTTTACGGTTGATGTTCAAACTATTTTATTTTATTGATGCTATAAATAACAAAGAAGTGTTTACTTAAAAAGTCCTTTTTCCCGACAAATCATTTTTGTATTTCAATAACCAAAAATACTTCAAATCGAAATTCAATACTTCAAAATGTTGATTAAAATCTGTGCCAAATTTGGAACATTATAATACGGCTTTAACAATTTTATTACTTAAAAATAACGTTTTATTACAGTCATATAATATCTTTAGAGGTTAGAAAGATGCACGACGCGCCGATCTTTTGTTTTTATCTACAACAATATAAAACAAGTGAAGATCTATTCGTAGGTATATATATATATATATAAACTTACAGGTATAGGACCAATAGTGGGTTGTACAGAAGAGCGTTAGTCTGATGTCATCCGATGTTCAAATGTTTCGCCAGCTATTCACCTGTCCATATAGATGTTTATACGATATTAATCATGGATTATAGGTGTGATATAGGTACCATAAGAACCTTTTATATTAAATTACCAACCAAAAAGTACCATATTACACTATCTACCTAGATGTACGTTCACATTAATTTGGTTTTGTACATCTCTTATTGTTTGAAATCCGCTGTAGAAACTAGAGTTCCGCTTTTTTTATACGTGTAAAAAAATACTTGTATAACATATTGACTTTTTTTTTCTTTTTTGTCCTTGGTAATTAATATAAAAATGATTTGTCGGGAAAGAGGACTTTTTAAATAAGCACTTATTTGTTGTTTATAGCGACGTTTCGTCCCTTGCTTGGGACTTTTTCTCAAATTTTATGACTGTAATTGAATTATTAAAATACAATTTGTAAATTTACAATTGAAATATAAAATATCAGATATTAATTAAATGTTTTGATCAAGTAGATATAAAAGTTAAAATACACATGTAAATATAAATTTGAGTTAAACAATTGTTCATTAAAAAGTTTGTAATAATTCCGTTTTTAAAATATATTTTTACAGTTGATGTTCAAACTATTTTATTGACGGTTAGTAAATAAAGTCGCGTGACTTAATTTATGCGGTTGCTCCTCATTTGAACCATTGTTTTTTGTTTTAAACTCTTTTTATATTTTTCTAGCATATTGTTATATGACAAGCTATCAGATCTTAGATTAACTGTATTATTTAACTTGATGAACACAATTTCACTAATGTTTCTTTTTAGATAATTATGTTCGTAATCCAAAGCTTCTGTCTTATCAAAGGCGAATTTATGACCAGTATCAAAATGATGGTTAGCTAATGCTGTTTTGTTAAGTCACGTGACTTTATTTACTAACCGTCAATAAAATAAAATAGTTTGAACATCAAGCGTAAAAATATTTTTTAAAAACGGAATGATTACAAACTTTTTAATGAGCAATTGTTTAACTAAAATTTATATTTACATGTGTATTTTAACTTTTATATCTACTTGATCAAAACATTTAATAGGTGTATATAATTAATATCTGATTTCATATTTCAATTGTAAATTTACAAATTGTATTTTAATAATTCAATTACAGTTATAAAGCTTGAAAAAGTCCCAAGCAAGGGACGAAACGTCGCTATAAATAACAAATAAGTGTTTACTTAAAAAGTCCTTTTTTATATATGGATTTCTCATAGTTACGAACCTCCTGTTCACAAGTTCTGTTTCGAAAACTCGAATGATATAAAGTTGTCAACCCTTAATTGATTCATCTTTTAATTAACATCAGAAAATTATCATTTCAAGTTCTAAATATATTCATATATCATCGAATAATTATAGATTATTGGAATAATTTTATCCTAATTAGTGTCTTTAATTGCTTAATAAACAGTTATCTAAAAATGTAACTATTTTAAAAAGCCTGTGGTTTTGTATAGGAATGATATTTCGATGTATGACCGTAATAAATTAACTAAATTAAAACGTTTTCAGTTCGATATACGAATATACTACAATATTTAATGTACACATAGTGTCGTACATATTGGTTTATTTGAATAGGGCTGGGGAAACATTATACCACAGATGCGTTTGGCGGACCATCCTGTTTTTCAGCCCTCCAAGGACATGTCCCGCCAACATCCTAAGCGGGACTTCCCATCATACATATTGTTTTTTTTTAATAGGGCTGGGGAAATATTACACTACAGATTGTGTCGCCATAGACACTTTTGGCGGACTATCCTGTTTCAGGACACTTCCCGCGCCAGCACTCTGAACGGGACGCCAAAAATCCCCTTTTTTCATTTAAGTAGCAAACTTGTCGCGGTAGGTACACTTAACCTTTAACTACTGACGTGGGGGCCTCTCAGGCCTTGAGAAAGTAAATTTTTTTAAATAGTCCCTTCATTCGTGCAAGACACGTGTTTGCGCGGGCAATTTCGGTAAGTAAATTCATTTTGAAATTTCTCTTGGGCCTAATTCGCAATAATTGATTTTTGTTCCCATTATAGTATAATAATAACTGAAGTGTCATTTGCTAGAAAGACTATTTAAAATTAAGATTGTAAGATTTGCAAGTTAATTTGTTGATTTTTTTAATAATTCTAAATACTTTGTGATTTATGATCTCATGTGATTTTTGCCAAAAAATGCTAAGTGTTTTCTAATCTTTGAAATAATATTTCTACCTGACGTTTCGTCTACAACTGCGGTAGACATTATCAAAGGCGATGTGGTAGCGGGCGAAGTGTCCTTCTCGGCTGCTCACAAGCAAGTGTGAGCAAGTTGTGAGCAGCCGAGGACACTTCGCCCGCTACCACATCGCCTTTGATAATGCCTACCGCAGTTGTAGACGAAACGTCAGGTAGAAATACCAATGGACCACGGCGTACAAGCCCGGAAGCCAAGAAGTTTTGCAACAACGCCAGCCGTGAAAGCCTACACAATTTGAAATAATAGTTAATTATAAACAAATAAATTATCTCAAACAGACTAACATCCATTTTTATATACATAGAAGGACAGGGATGGACAAACAAACTTTTTAAATGAATTAATAGCAAAAAACGTGGTTTTATCGACATTCCAAAATTTAAAAAAAGAACAACTTTTTAAGTCTGAACATTTGAATTTTTATCTCAACCCTGTGCTTCTTTGTCGGTGATACAGTAAATATTTAAATTAGACATATCAGAATCTTGTCCCTGAATGCCATCGTGTTGTTACATAAACTATAGATAAATGACTTCCTTTGCATTATGCTTCAGTTAAGAATTACAAAATACCGTGTTCTGTTTAAAATTACTACACATCGTTTGTTAGAATAATATAATAACAACGAGGTTACAATAGCTGTTTTCCTTTGGAAGCTAATCTTGGTTTATATCATCAGATTAAACCACGTTCATTTCAATAATTTAACTTTTCTTTTTCTACTTATCCTTCTCTTTTTCGACAATCAATTTTTCATAAAACACACGAACGTTCGCGATTTTGTAAGAGTTCTTGCAATTTCTGATCAAACTCCCTATAAATTATAATTTTCTAGCTTTTAGTATACCATGAAATTGTACAACAACATTGTTTAACTTAAAAAGTTGTTTTACCTATTTTTATACAGCTTTTTCAAATAAAAAATTGACAGCACCCGGGCGAAGCCAGGGCGGGTAGCGTAATGATATATGGCCTATAACTTAAGGTAAATGTCGTGGTTAAGGCACACCGTCAGAAAATTCTTAATTTTTGTATACTTATTAACTCTTTAACGACTACGGGGACACAGTTGTCCCAAACAAAAAATTTAAAAGAAGTGAATAACTAAGAAACGAGTGGGTGTCATTTTACATTTATTATTTCCTGAACGTATCTTTTCATTTTTTATATATGGCAACACTGCATCTGAACCGTCATTCCTTGATTATGATCACTGGAAATAGGATAATCCTAAATTGTAAAAAAATGGTTACTTTCGCTCCTACAATCTTATGGTCCTGAAAGGGTTAAGGACATGATAATACAATTAGCCTGAAAATTTGAAGTCGATCGACCGTATATAATCCGAGATAAATTCAATTAAAAATTGGATAATTCACATTGATTGTATACGATCTCTGTAGTTCTGAACCAGTTTCTTATTTATAAAAAAAGAACTAACTGTCAGAAACTTTCCAAAAACTGACAGTTTTTCAATGGATTTGTTATGAGTTTAAAAAAAAATAAGGAACATTTTTTGACCGTCTAATTATTTATAAACAACGGTTTAAAGTTCAACAATTTCTAGAAAAGTATACATGCATATGAATCTGTATGGGTTACATTTCCACGGGTACAGTCTTGCGTACAAATTATGGATCACTTAGCTACAAGCTAGTATACTTTTGTGGCGCGTATAATCTATACCATTTTGACAATATTGTACCACGACAATTACCTTAAGCCAGGATGATAACTACTTGACTTGATTTTCGGATTTTATTACTTGACTTGATTTCAAGTCAAGTATCTTGAAAATCAAGTCAAGCCATAAATATCGAAGGGTGCTTATTCTCCCCTCGAGTTTTTTTAAACAATTTATCTCAAACGCTGGAGAGAGGGGGCACCTTTATCAAGTTGACCCGGAGCTGATGAGTTGATTAGTTCCTGTTGAAAATACTTATATTCTACTGTAATATTTTCAGAAAGTCCTGGCAGCTGGTTACCTCAAAAAAAATTAACCAAATTGCTTTTTATTTGTGACTTTTTTGCTGTTTCAATTTTAAGTAATAAAAGTATTGAATTAGGCATAAAACTAATTTAAATAACTATACAAATGTTAAAATACTAAAAATGAAGAAAGGATGAAAAGTCGTGAATGTCGCGACGTTTTGATTTAAGGATCAGATTATTAACTTTTTTATATTTAACCATATGCTTCAAATGACAAGCAGAAAAATGAAACCCGCTTTTGTCATTAACCATCTGTGATACTTTTTTGTGAGCCAAGTAAAGTTATGTAAGTTCTAAAATGAATAGCTTTAAACTCACAAATCGAAACATTCTTTCCAGAAAGAAAAAACAAAATAATATAGTACACTTTATTTGTTAAGATAAAGAAAAAGATTGGTAATTTATTCTCTTTATATTTTTTTTCAACTGGGTTGTTTGACACGTGCATTAATTGTGTCACCAAGAAAAGATGGGTCATGTTTGTGCGTTCGAAAATGGAATCGGATAACAGGGCTGCAGAAAATACTTGAATAGTCGTTTATGTAACTAGAATGTAATGCATTATTTTATGTGTGATGGAATTCACAAGAAAGAGCCCATTAGTAAAGCCGGCGCCAGAGACAGCAACAATATTTGAGCACTTGTTTTAACACTTGTGAGGCAGGGGTATTTGGGTATTTGTTCAAAGTTTGATCACACATTTGCACTTTGCCATTTGGTGTCGGTTTTTCGAGCGCACACCAAAGCGTTCAAAGTTCAAATGTGTGCGTAGCCTGCTACACTTGCGCAAAGTTCAGTTACACGTAAATCATTAAGGAGAGCGGTCGCTTTGTGCAGTTGCAAGATGGCCTTGAGCAACGAAAGTGTCCTTGAATTTATTGAGTTACTTGAAGAAG
This sequence comes from Venustoraphidia nigricollis, assembly GCA_034508555.1. NCBI lineage: Eukaryota > Metazoa > Arthropoda > Insecta > Raphidioptera > Raphidiidae > Venustoraphidia > Venustoraphidia nigricollis. Next base: position 3,996,631 of record JAVRKA010000021.1, on the reverse strand, counting down.
AACCATGTATATAGAACCCAAAAAGTAAAAATCATAAAAATAAAAATTTGGTCCACAAAATCGCCGTCCATCTTGTTTGTGATGTATTTGAATACTTTGCAGACACGTTTGCTAAAAGTGTCTGCAAAGCATGTCTGGCTGGTGCAACAAAAATGTGTTCAAATGTATGAGCAGTCTGTTCAAATATTTGTTTGTGTCTTGCGCAAAGTTCAGTTACTCGTAAATCATTGAGGAGAGCGGTCGCTTTGTTCAGTCGCAAGATGGACCGCAGCAACGAAAGTGTCCTTGAATTTATTGAATTACTTGAAGAAGAACCATGTATGTGGAATCCAAAAAGTAAAAATCATAAAAATAGAAATTTGGTTCACAAAATCGCCGCCCACCTTGTTTGTTATCTATTTGAATACTTTGCAGACACGTTTGCTAAAAGTGTCTGCAAAGCATGTCTGGCTGGTGCAGCAAACATGTGGTCAAATGTGTGAGCAAAGTCTTTGTTCAAATATTTGTCTGTATCTGGCGCCCACATAATAATATATTTTCGAAGATACGGGACTCGAATCGCGAGATATTCCGTTCTCTCTCTCTCTCCCAATATTTGCGATAAATCGAGCATTGTTATTTGCAAAATAGCTCCAAAATTATTTCAAGCGGACTCATCTAAACTCATATTTGACAAAAAAAAATTATAAAAAAAATACATTTGTATTTCTTATAGCCATTTCATCTGATATATCACACGATTCACTTAAACATATTTTTTTTCTTTTTTGTCCTTGGTAATTAATATAAAAATGATTTGTCGGGAAAAAGGACTTTTAAGTAAACACTTATTTGTTATTTATAGCTACGTTTCGTCCCTTGCTTGGAACTTTTTCAAGCTTTATAACTGTAATTGAATTATTTGTTTTCCCGACAAATCATTTTTATACTTTTTTTTACGTTTCTAATTTGCCCTCCAAAATTAACCCCCAACTTTGGAATATGTTTATTTACGCTATACGTCCATGATTGGGTCATCAAACTCTATATATGTACGAAATTTCAACTTTTCTCATTAGATTGGAAAAAAATAAACCAGGACAGACATGAGGAATTCGTTTTACGGAGCTCTAAAAACAGTACAAAATATGATAATGGAAGCCATGACAGTTTTTATCAGGAGACGATATAAACGATTTGTTTCTATTTTAAAATAATGTAATGTAAAAAATATATTTATGTTATTTCTTGGTTAGAATTTAAAAATAAATGGGCAAATACCTTAGTGAAATTGTTCAAATTTGTAAACTGTTTTGGATTTGGGTTATTTTTTATTTGTTTCGACATATAAAATTTAGAAATATGGGAGCAGTTTTTTGTATTGTACAGTAGCGGAAAACCACACCAAAAATTAATAAAACCCGGGTCGCAGTACCAAAACCCTGCCGACAATATAGTGTATTTGCTTGTATAGGGTCGTGTGGTTTTATACTGTTATTATGTGAAATTAAGTTTGTTTTTGGGCATAATAAAAAATTTAACCCCTTAATACACCCCTTAAAATAACATTTTTTTCTTAATTGTAATATTATTATCAATCTAACGTCTACACCGAATTAAATACACCCTTCAATAAAATAAATGTCACTATCTGCAAATTAGTGTTTTCAAAAAATTTGTAAGTCCGGTCCTGTTGGGACGATTTTATTAAAATTTTAGGGGCACTTTTTAATTGCTATTAAAGGGTTAAATTTCAATTTTGAAACGATTCTGAGATTTTTTTCGGTATTTTGGGGCCCAAAAACTTTTTTCAACCCCTAAAATTCACCCTTAATGTGATCCGATTGGGCCCATTTTAAATAGGCTTCGTGCGATAATGGATTCCAACATGTGTGCCAAATTTCGTCAAAATTAATTAAGTCCTTCGAAAGTTATAGCCCGCAGCAATATATATATACCTATATATATAAATATATATATATATATATATATATATATATATATATATATATATATATATATACATATATATATAAACATTTTTAAAAATGGTGCCAAAGTGTTTAGGAGGTTATGAAACGTCGAGAAATTTTGGTCCGACCCCTAGGTCCCGCCATCCGACCGACGCCAATAGTGTATGTTGCCATATGGCAAATACACTAATAACCAGTATATTTCTTTTACTTTTTAACCAAAGACATGTAATTTAAATTTAATCTTTAAAATTTTTTATTTTTAAACAAAGTCCACCAACTGTCAGGGTTGTTTGGAGCTAATACTGATTCATAATAGATGTGTTTAGTGTATTAGTATGGTGTACTGTGTATATAACTCAAATTTACACTGAAAAGTGTATGTTAGGTTTACCAAAACTCAAAAGGATCAATTCGTTGTAGCAATTGTCAATTTCAAACATCTGTCACGTGATTTACATTTTACACCACACTAAGTTCTCCAACTCAAAAATTGGAACTTTTAGAACCAAACGGGTCACTTTTGTGTAACAAACGCAGTAGTGTCAAAAGTGTTAACACTTTTTATACTGGAGCACAATACTAGACACACCTATTGTATTTTTAATATTAAATTCATTATTGTACAAGTCAGTCGCTCAACATGCTGACGATCTTAGTTGTCGAGCATCTATAATCTTAACTATAAAATTGAATATTCGACACAAAAACTGTCTAATGGTAAGCCCTGGTGTCATGAAATTTACAGAATTTATTATTTATGTATTTAGCTCAAATAACCAGCGCTATATGCATGACGTTTTAATCATCTTTCTGAGGTTTTATTTAAAAAATACATTATTAGTGTATTTGCCATATGGCAACATACACTATTGGCGTCGGTCGGATGGCGGGACCTAGGGGTCGGACCAAAATTTCTCGACGTTTCATAACCTCCTAAACACTTTGGCACCATTTTTAAAAATGTTTATATATATATGTATATATATATATATATATTTATATATATATATATATGTGTGTACGCGCGATAACTTTCGAAAGAGTTAATTGATTTCAACGAAATTTGGGCCACATGTTGAAATCCATCACCGCAAGAAGCCTATTTAAAATGGGCCTAATCGGCCTATTTTAAGGGTAGTTTTTAGGGGTTGAAAACTGTTTTTGGGCTCCAAAATACCGAAAAAATTCTCCGAATCGTTTCAAAATTGAAATTTAACCCTTTGGTAGTGATTAAAAAGTTTCCCCACAATTTTAATAAAATCGGCCCGACAGGACCGGATTTACAAATTTTATGAAAACACTAGTTTGCAGATAGTGACTTATTTATTGAAGGGTGTATTTAATTTGGTGTAGACGTTAGATTGATAATAATATTACAATTAAGAAAAAAATGTTATTTTAAGGGGTGTATTAAGGGGTTAAATTTTTTATTTTGTCCAAAAACAAACTTAATTTCACATAATAAAAGTATAAAACCACACGGCCCTATACAAGCAAATACACTATATTGTCGGCAGGGTTTAGGCACTGCGACCCGGGTTTTTTTATTATTTATTTATGGATAGTGGGTAATTGGACACAAATAAATGAAAATTCTAAGTTTTCTAAATTTGCTACGTTTCGTAGGTTAGTTTCCTACTTTTTCAGGCAAGAAGAAGTAGGAAACTAACCTACGAAACGTAGCAAATTTTTCATTTATTTGTGTTAATTTGTGTTTATTTGTGTCCAATTACCCACTATCCATAAATATATAACAACATGGACGATAACAACTCGAAAAAAACCCGGGTCGCAGTGCCAAAACCCTGCCGACAATATAGTGTATTTGCTTATACAGGCAGTGTGGCTTTATTATGCGAACTTTAGTTGGTTTCTGGGCAAAATATAAAATTAGACTTCTTAATACACCCCTTAAAAAACATTTTTTTTTTCTAAATTGCAATATTATTATCAATTGAACCTATATACTAAATTATATACACCTTTCAGTAAATAATTCATAATCTGCAAACTAGTTTTTTCATAAAATTTGTAAATCCGGTCCTGTCGGGCCGATTTTATCAAAATTTTAGGGACACTTTTTAATTACTACCAGAGGGTTAAATTTCAATTTTGAAACGATTCGGAGAATTTTTTCGGTATTTTGGGGCCCAAAAACATTTTTCAACCCCTAAAAACTACCCTTAAAATAGCCCGATTAGGCTCATTTTAAATAGGCTTCTTGCGGTGATGGATTTCAACACGTGGGCCAAATTTCGTTAAAATCAATTAACTCCTTCGAAAGTTATTGCCCGCACACATATATATATATATATACGTATATAAATATATATATATATATATACATATATATATAAACATTTTCAAAAATGGTGCCAAAGTGTTTAGGAGGTTATGAAACGTCGAGAAATTTTGGTCCGACCCCTAGGTCCCGCTATCCGACCGACGCCAATAGTGTATGTTGCCATATGGCAAATACACTAATTATTATTATTATTATCACGCTCAGGGCGAAGCCAGGAGGGCAGCTAGTCCAGAATTCGTTATCCTCGTTCGAGACATGCAAGTGTTTGAATGCGTTGATCTTTTGTTTTTCAAAGTTTCGAAAATATTGCCGCAGCTGGTTAATGGATAGCGGCAAAGATCTGAGGATGTATGTTTTATTGGAACATCAACACCGGTTTTTTTGTGTTTCAATATTTAAACTATTCTAACAGAGTATTGCTCAAGCATTGACTCTATGTATTTGTTTCTTATATTTGATACCATTTATTCTTGTCGTGTGCTCAAGAAACGATTTTTCAAACCAACTCTAAAAAACTGTTTACTATTTAATAGATCTTATATAGTTCGTTCCCATGAGACACAACGGAACATGGGTTTTCTATTGCAAGCTCCTAGTTCCTAGGGATGGAAAAAGGCGCGCACTAAATTTCACAACGTTTCGTATTAAATTAATACTTCATCAGGTGATCTAAAATATTTTAGATCACCTGATGAAGTATTAATTTAATACGAAACGTTGTGAAATAATAATTTGTCTTTTAATTTCATTGATCCTAATTCCTCTAAAATATTTATAATATTATTAACATCAAAAGGCGAAATAAATATATACCCACAAAACACCAAACCGTATCGAAAAACTCTCGACGTCGAGAGTTTTTCGATACGGTTTGGTGTTTTGTGGGTATATATTTATTTCGTATTTTCACACCAAAGGTTCCATCACTCTTCTTGAACATCAAAAGGATCTGATATATACATTATTAGCATTATTAGCTGGGTAGAGTAGTGGTACAGCACTAGACTCGCATTCGGGAGGTACGGGTTCGATTCCCGGCAGGGGCAGATGTGACTGGGACTTTTTCCTACTGCCTCTCGCCGAGAAACGGTAATTCCTGTACCGGCCATCTTGATTGAGGTTTTCCATGGTTTCCCTCAATTAATTCCAGATAAATATCGAGATGGTTCCTTATTTGAGGCCATGGCCGATTACCTATCAAACTCCTAGTTCAAAAATTACCTGCCTTATCCTAATTTCCTATAATTCCTTCATTCGCCTATTGCTATTATAGAAGTTGAAGTTTAAATTGTAGAAAATAACGGGAGGTGGTAAATGGAAAATAGTAATGGTGCGAATGGCGTCTGTTATGACATAAAGTCGAGAAACGGACGTTAAACGCATTATCATTATTATTATTATTTTTAGCTTTTTCATTTATTTGTGTCCAATTACCCACTATCCATAAATATATAACAACATGGATGATAACAACTCGAATCTAATAAAAAATTAAGTTCTCTTTCAACACAGACTGCTTTGCTTTTGGTTGCTATGAAAACTATTTGGCACTTTACCTTAAATAAATATTAGAAATGTCAACTGAAACTGAAACCGTATCTGAGATCACCGATGAACTATCAGAACTATCAAGTAATCCAGAATCAGAAACTCCAAGTGAACCGAAAAGCGAGTTTTATTATGAAAGAGAATCGATAAGATGTTTGGCTCATGTTGAGTTATCGCACAGTTCCATATATCTTCATCCTTGGTTCAAGTTTCCTGAAGTCGAAGATCCTGGTTTGGATAACGCGTTATGGGAAAAAACACCCGAAGTTGAATACGATACGATCGGGGTGCAGCGTTACATTGATCTTTGTGAATATTTAGAAGTAGTACCATTGCATTACATCATTGAATCACTTCCAAAAAGCAAGCTTGATTTAAGTTACCACGGTCTCACGCCACCAGAATTGAGAGCTGTTATCGAAACGTTATGGCATAATAATCGAGTCAATTTTCTGTCATTCCACGAAAACATTTTACAACCAGAAACTACCAAATTGTTGAATGAATTACTTCGTACCTCTCACGTTATTCAAAAACTTGATCTTTCTGGATGCAAAATTGGACCGGCTGGTGTGAAGAATTTAAAAGAAGGTTTCACTAGCACCAAATCACTAAAAGAATTAAATTTAAATCGAAACGATATCGGTGATGAAGGAATAGGTTACTTGGTTGACGGTTTGTGTTATAATACGTCCATACAAAAACTAAATCTTAGTTACAATAATTTAGATGAAGACGCTTTACCTCATTTGGGAGCACTTCTAGAATCGAATTACAAAATCAAAGAATTGGACTTGTCACGAAACAATTTGAATCATTTCGAAAATTTGAAACCGTTCTGCAAAGCCGTTGGAGGAAGCGAAGGATTGAAAATTTTGAATTTATCGTGGAACGGACTTGCGACGCGAGATTGTCTTCTCCTTGTGAGCAAGTTTATGAAAGAAAATACAACGCTGGACCTGCTGGACCTGAGTTACAATCGAATCACCGGTAAAGAAATGGAATTTTTCGTAGAAGCTTTGATGCATAACAAAACATTACGTGAATTGAGGTTAGGTGGAAATCCATTACCAGGAATAGATTTAGAAGAACTTCTTGACGAATTACCGAACTATAACGGACTTAAAATTTTGAGTCTAGAATATTTATGGGTCACAAAAGATTCCTTGCCAACTATCAGAAGCGTCCGGAAGAAATTGAAGGTACAATATCAGGGCGTTTTGAGTAATCACAAAATACACGGTCCGGATTACAAGAAGGTACTGATAGATAGGGCGGACTATTTAATATCAAAGAAATCGAAAAAGAAGAATCCGTTGCCTAACATGGGCCAGTTTCTGCTTGATGTAGAGGAAGAACTTGTTACCAAAGATGATTTTGAGGAATTGTTAAGACGGGCTAAATTGAAACCTATTACTAGGGATAGAGATTTGTTCAAAGAAATATGCAATGAATTTATCGGTTTAAGAAAACGGGTTGATATCGTTGCAATGAGAGAAAAATATATGTCGTTATATCCGGACACTCAACCGTTACCTAAGAAGAAAAAGAAGGATGCGCCGCCGGAGGAAGGAGCCGAGACGGGAGAAACAAAAGAAGGAGAAGAAAACAAAGATGGCGACGAAAAGAAAGAAGGGGATGCAACGAAAGAAGGAGATGAGACGAAAGAAGGAGGTGAGACGAAAGAAGGAGGTGAGACGAAAGAAGGAGGTGAGACGAAAGAAGGAGGTGAGACGAAAGAAGGAGGTGAGACGAAAGAAGGTGGTGAGACTCAAGAAGGAGGTGAGACCAAAGAAGGAGGTGAGACGAAAGAAGGAGGTGAGACGCAAGAAGGAGGTGAGACGAAAGAAGGAGGTGAGACGCAAGAAGGAGGTGAAAACAAGGAAAAAACCGAAGAACAAACAGGAGAACAACAACCGGAAGGTCAGAATGATTTAAAACAAGATGGCGAAGAGAAGAAAGATGAACCAGCTACAGAAAACAATTGAGAAGCTGATAAAACAAAAGAAACGTAGCGATTTGAAAATGAAAAAGCAAATTTTATTATGTTTATATAAAATATACTAATTTTATTTCACAAATAAATTGAGAATGTGTTCCCAATTATTATAGCACGTAATTTAAATAATATGTCTAATAGTCCAAGCTCCAACCGTCTACTGGACAACCCTACTAAAATTATATTATGGAATAATATGACGGAAAACGTTAAAATCGCCGAGAATGTATTTGATTTCTTGTTGTCAGTAATCTCGAATATGGCTCTAGCACTGTTTGAAATTTATACAGATTATAGAGAAGTATCAGAAGAAGAATTGTAGATTATAGACGCTCAACAGTTGAGGTCATCAGCGTCTAGAGAAGTATCAAATAGGTACCTATTTACAATTATTATTGTCTGCCTGCAGATATCATATTGAATATTAGTTGTCGTGGTTAAGGCACACCGTCAGAAAATTCTTAATTTTTGTATACTTATTAAGAACGTGATAATGCAATTACCCTGAAAATTTGAAGTCGATCGACCGTATATAATCCGAGATAAATTCAATTAAAAATTGGATAACTAACATTGATTGTATACGATCTCTGTAGTTCTGAACCAGTTTCTTATTTATAAAAAAAGAACTAACTGTCAGAAACTTTCCAAAAACTGACAGTCTTTCAATGCATTTGTTATGAGTTTAAAAAAAAATAAGAAAATTTTTTTGACCGTCTAATTATTTATATAATATGTATAACGGTTTAAAGTTCAACAATTTATAGAAAAGTATACATGCATATGAATACTGTATGGGTTACGTTTCCACGGGTACAGTCTTGCGTACAAATTATGGATCACTTAGCTACAAGCTAGTATACTTTTGTGGCGCGTATAATCTATAACTTTTTGACAATATTGTACCACGACAATTACCTTAATAATTGATATTTTTCTATGATCTGCATAAATTTCATCAAGCAGTGTTGAGACATATTCGAGATACATACCAACAACAAAATTATACGGTTTATTTTTTTCATCATATCTGTTAAATTAAATAGCAATTTAGCGGTGCAGTCCAGTAGACGTTTGTACGGTCAGCGCTTGGACTAATTATGTATCTATATATAAAATTGCATGTTATATGAAAAGGCAATTTAGATACCAAAGAAACTTGAGTCGGTTTTCTATGATTTAAAGTGTACCAAGAAACTAAAATCATATGTGGGAAATCTGACTGGTTCTAAGCGTTTATTGGAAAGTTTTGCCTTTTTTATTTATACATTGGCACTACTGTGTATCATCTCAACAAAACACAGTCATATAAAAACAATCGCATGTCTGTAATGTTATGTTATTAACTGTACAGACATATACCGGGTGTATCACCAGAATTCAAATCTATTCGAGCCGCAAGATTCAGCACTAAAATAGCCTCTTCTAGAATCTAGAGCGTTATACCGATAAAGTTAGATTTGCTGAAATATTGTAATATTTATAATGTTGGGTCTCCTAGTGACAACATTAATACTCTACATTGTCGACCACAACATTGTTTGGTTTGAAGTTTCTATTAGCAACGCTTGAGAAACAAATAAGGATTATAATTTTAAATCTCGTTGTGATCAGACGCATTTAGACTTCGTCTTGATTAAATCAAATTTTATTGTGTTTTATTTATTTATTTTTTATTTTATATATAATGATCAAAACGATCATTATAATGATATGAGATTTTAATATATATAATACTCGCCATGGTTCTAAACGATTCTGAAGTTAGTCAACAGCGTCGTAAATGCATATTTTATAGAGCCGTCTTGGTTGTTTTGTAGGAAAGGAAGACTCCCACCACCTCCCAGTTACCGGCATAGAACGTGTGTTCGTCGGTAATTGGTTATCGCTGGTTGTCGTGTCACTTGTCGCTTTCCTGCTATAAAGTACAGTCCAGTACGCTATTGTTGTTTCTTTGATTGCTAATTGATCAAGATGCCTAATAGAGTTTTGCATAGACAAGCACGAAAAATAATTTTTTGAATGACTTTATGCAAGGACTTTAGATTAAAGAAAAATTAAAAATAAAAATATAGCGCGAGTTTGTAGTTTTTCAATCGACTGTACCTGCGCAAGCCTCCATTTGCATCTAACTTCAGAATCTGTTAGAACCGTGGCGCGTATTATATGTTGTTCGACGATTAACAACTTAAGCTGTCCGTATACGACCAGCCCTAAGAAGTTGCACTACAAAAAAGTAACGGTGGTGATAGAACGTTCGGTATATAAAATTCCATGTGATATATTATTCATTTTAATACATAAAATAAAAATTATAGACCAATCGAATAACTACAACTTTTATACATAAGTAATTATCTGGCCCGTTAAATACTTTCATTTAATTCACAAATAAAGTAGTTATTATAATAATTTTGCAAAGATAGCTTTAAGAGGGCTCTCTCACGCCGAAATCAAATCATTTTAGAGTTGGGTAACTCAGATCTGAACCGGTTTAAAGAGCCGACTCCGACAGAAGATCCGTGAGAGCCGACTCACTTTTTTTCTTAACCGACGGATCAACGGATCCGCATAACTCAGTGAAACACTTAACACACAGAAGCACATTTTACACTTACGTATCAGTTCTTGCTTTGATGCATCTGTCAGCTCAAATGACTCATGCATCACATGTTTGGCTATGCATTCTTGATTCTATACAGGTCGTGATATGATTGACTGAACTAGGTAACTCAGTGGCAGACTGCAGCAACATATTTAGAACTCGGCTCTTTTTGAACCGGTTCAGTGAGCCGGCTCACATACGGGATCCAGATGCAAAGATGCAGATCACTAAAAAGACCCGTTTTTCCCATCTCTACCATCAGCCCAAGATTCCATGTCTACCGGTATAGCTGTTACACATTTTTGGGTAGGTATTTGAGACACTGTGAAAATTTGCACAATACCTCTTTAGTAATATTCGGATACAGACCTGGCTGTAGGGTAGCGGAGCTTAACCCACCCTCTAAATTTTAAATTAGCAAATTTTTTTCGTAATAAAAAGCACTTGGCATATTTTAAAATACCTTGACATTTAGTATCTAAAGAGTTGAAAAATAAAAAGCCAGATTTCTTAATCAATTGTTGTAAACATTCATTGTTACACTGCTAAATTAGAAAAAAATATTTTTTATCCAGTAACCGTCGGGCTTCAAACCCGAATCTTTCCACTTTCGCGGCGGAATGAGTTAGCAGTTACTCTACGGTGCCATATCTCAACAGTTAATTCTTCATAATAAAGCAAATGTAACATTAAATTCACTACATGCGAGAGTTGATATTTCGTTGGGTATCTCTAGACACGAATCATCACAGTAGCGAGAGTACAGAATTAACATATTCTTACATTTCTTAATCAAGTCTAAAACTTAGCCAACTCTTCTACTACACGACTACCAGAGCGTTTCGTTTCAAGTCCTGAAGAAGTTCAAAATTTAGATTGAATAAAAATAAGATAGAATTTCACATAATTTAATGAACTATTCATCATGATTTTACGATTCATAGGAGGAGCCAGTCAGTCCATCATTCGCAGTAGAAAATGTAAAATAACATCATTTGAAGAAATAACAATAAATCAAAAGGCTGAACAATAATATTTATGACAGTGAAAAAATCTCGTATTGTTATTTTATGACAATATGCATCCCAAGCGAAAACATTTAATGTTTTCATAAAGGTTTTGACCACGAAGTTCAGATATTGAGGAGGGTGAAATGATTTTCATGTTTTTGAAGTTTAAAAAAAGTAAGAAATCGAGGGGAAGTAGAATTGTCCGCGAAAGGGGAAGTTAGTTTGTCTCCTAAATTACATGAAACTGAAGAAGGACAGAAGTTTATAGTGTGTTGCTTAGTATGTGTAAATATTATTAATTAGTAGAAAACAGTATCACGGGTAATTGGAATAATGAAAATAAATCAATTTAAACACTCATTGATTGCAACGTTTCGTCTTTTCTTTAATTAAGACTTTTTCAAGCTCTAAAAATTTTTACAAAAATTAACATTCATATAATAAAATAACCCGGGTCGCAGTGCCAAAACCCTGCCGACAATATAGTGTATTTGCTTGAATATAGGGCCGTGTGGTTTTATACTTTTATTATGTGAAATTAAGTTTGTTTTTGGGCAAAATAAAAAATTTAACCCCTTAATACACCCCTTAAAATAACATTTTTTTTCTTAATTGTAATATTATTATCAATCTAACGTCTACACCGAATTAAATACACCCTTCAATAAATAAGTCACTATCTGCAAACTAGTGTTTTCATAAAATTTGTAAATCCGGTCCTGTCGGGCCGATTTTATTAAAATTTTGGGGACACTTTTTAATTACTACCAGAGGGTTAAATTTCAATTTTGAAACGATTCGGATAATTTTTTCGGTATTTTGGGGCCCAAAAACATTTTTCAACCCCTAAAAACTACCCTTAAAATGGCCCGATTGGGCCCATTTTAAATAGGCTTCTTGCGGTGATGGATTTCAACACGTGGTCCAAATTTCGTTGAAATCAATTAACTCTTTCGAAAGTTATTGCGCGTACACATATATATATATATATATACATATATATATATAAACATTTTTAAAAATGGTGCCAAAGTGTTTAGGAGGTTATGAAACGTCGAGAAATTTTGGTCCGACCCCTAGGTCCCGCCATCCGACCGACGCCAATAGTGTATGTTGCCATATGGCAAATACACTAAAAAATATTAAACATTGTGGATTAAATAATTTACTAAAAAGAAACAATGGTGTGAATTATTTAATCCATAATGTTTAATATTTTTATTATATGAATGTTAATTTTTGTAAACATTTTTAGAGCTTGAAAAAGTCTTAATTAAAGAAAAGACGAAACATTGCAATCAATGAGTATTTAAATTGATTTATTTTCATTATTCCAATTATCCTTGATACTGTTTTCTATTATAACATATATCTGGAATTGAACTTTAAAGATGAATCATTAATTAGTTTCACTTAAAAAAAATTAAACTTGGGAATAATATTAAAAACTAAAATTAAACTTCTTATGTGAGACTCATTAATATTTTGTACTTTATACCCAGTCGAAAGTACATACTTTCGGCTTCGATTTTAAGGCAGAAAGTCTAACATTTATGCACTGCTGGAATTACTGTAACAGCGGGCCGAAACAGTTTTCTCGTGCACCTGATACGAAAGTACGTACTTTCGACCGGATACAAAGAAAAATAGTATACACCATACGGGCAGAAGGTTGAAATTCCTGCTCTGCGCATCGTGCCGCGCAGTGCAGGAAATCTATCAATCTCAAACAGACAAACATTCACTTTTATACTCGTATTTATATGGGTATATTGAAAATAGAGCCACAAAATCCGAATTTGGTTTCAATACTTGGTTCTGGTTTTGGTCTTGCGTATTTAATCCTGGTCTTGGCTTGCGTCCAGAAATTCCTGCACTCGGATATCACGTTCCGCGCAGTGCAGGAATTTCGACTTTCTGCTCTTACGGTGTAATATACTATAGCTCCGTAGCAACATATTTTTTTGAAAAGATATTGATTTTACTATAAATATTTTACAGGAATTAGGATCAATGAAATTAAAAGACAAATTATTATTTCACAACGTTTCGTATTAAATTAATACTTCATCAGGTGATCTTAATTAATTGTCTTAATAACTAGATTTAATTCGATTATCTTGTTATACTATTTTAAGGTATCATAACAAATCAAAATTTTAAGTAGTTATGTTAGAATTCATACAGAGTAAAAATCTAGTTATTAAGACAATTAATTAAGATCACCTGATGAAGTATTAATTTAATACGAAACGTTGTGAAATAATAATTTGTCTTTTAATTTCATTGATCCTAATTCCTCTAAAAAGTTATTAACATCAAAAGGATCTGATTTATACCTTATTCAAGATATTGATTTTCTTTAATAAATTATTTTCAAGATCTTTAAATTCAGACATAATATTTTTTCGTGATCTTGTGCAAATGTATGTCTCGTGTATATGTTATTTTTTTCTGTTAAGTTAGTATGCGTGTTTATAAAAAAAGCAAGCATCTATCTATAATAACATGAACTATATGAGTAGGTTACATATGTACACTGCATTTACAAGGTTGATTTATTGGATCAGGAGTAAAATGAATCAATCATGTTTTCATGACTTTATGGTTCTCACGAATATATTTACTATGATGGGCATGAAATATGGCTGCGGATAAAGGATTAGAGTTCGTACAAACAGGATCTGCTAAATACCCAACGTTTGCGAATAGTGTAAGCTTGCATCAGCGTTGCCAGATTTTTTTTTGCCAAGTCGGGATTTTGGAACTTTTTGAGTGAAAAAAGCGGGATTCTTTCGCCGAAAGCGGGACATAGTAAAAAAAACGTATATAATCAGAAGTTTTTAAATATTTATTTTTTTATTTGAGTTCAAAGTACGTTTACGTGACAATAGATAGCAAAAATAGCCATAGAAAATGTATTTTAATAAAAATATGATATTTTAAATCAGATTTACCCTATCGTTAAATAGTTGAGTCTTATTCGTCTTCTGAATAAAAAAAGTAAAAAAAAAAAATCAAAAAAAAAAAAGTTTTATTCATTAGAAAAATATGGCGTTTTAAACAATAGTCTGAGGAGTGAGTGTTATAAATTGCAACTTACAATAAGAGAATAATTATTTACGCACGGTCGAGTTATCCCCGAAAAGCGGGACTGAGCCTGTCCCGCGCGGGACATTTAATTTTGATTTAAAAATCGGGACGTCTGGCAACACTGGCCTGCATGTTGTTTAGATCAGACATTCCCAACCTTTTCTGAGCCAGAGTTCCGTTTAGAAGAAAAAAAAATTCGCAGTGTCAAAATCCAGTCGATTATAGCTTATTTGAGATTAGTGGCTTTATGATACGCGCCACGGTTTTAAAAGGTTCTGAAGTTAGTCACAGCGTCGCAAATGCATATTTTAGAACTGTCCTGGTTGTTTTGTGGGAAAGGAATACTCCCACCACCTCCCAGTTACCGGCACAGAACGTGCGTTCGTCGGTGATTGGTTATCGCTGGTTGTCTTGTCACTTGTCGCTTTCCTGCTATAAAGTACAGTCAAGTACGCTATTGTTAAGTTGTTTCTTTGATTGTTAATTGATTAAGATGTCTAATACAGGTTTGCATAGACAAGCACGAAAAATATTTTTTGGATGACTTTATGCACGGAATTAGACCTTTAGATTAAAGAAAAAGTTTTTTAACCGACTGCGTATCTGCGCAAGCCTCAATTTGCATCTAACTTCAGAACCGTGGCGCGTATTATACCACCGTATTTTACTTCGTGTTGTTTACTATCAGAGAATGCGCTATACGTGTTGCTTAGAAGTTATTAAAGAAATCCGCATGTAACAAACCAATATGGACCCGATATCACATATTGTCGGTTGCACCATATTTAGTGAACGATAGTAATAAAGACATTAATCTCGTGCCAACTATAACATTACCAGTGCTTATAGAAAACGCGTGACCTATTCAAAAATACCAACATCGAAGATTTATCACCTTATTTCCATATCTTCTTTAAAACTTGCACCGTTAAAAAATTTAATAAAATATTTAAGTTTTTTTTTCTGAACCAGTTTTGTTGTCGATCTGACGATAATCGAAATCTTTCAGCACTTCAAAATAAGCTCAAACTCTTTTCTGGCTTAGAATTTGTTACGCCTAAAAAATGGGGCGTTTGAAGCCATACTTCTTTGGCGTATCTAAAAACTAATTTTTAAAATACATGCAAATAATTTATTGAAATAAAATAAAAGCTTAAGAAAAAATAATCACAAATATTTCAAAACAATATTTTCAAACTAATATTAAAATATTTGGTGTTGACAATTTACCAATATTAAATTGTCGTTTTCCGCATTAAAACAGTCCTAAAACGATACAGAAAAGTTCTGTGACTTAGGTCCGTATTGATAATGGAAAGTTCATCTTTGATTCATTCAAGAGCCCTCGCTACTGTGAGAGTTAATGTTTAGCTATTACTAAAAAATAATTGGCTCTCGCATGTAGTGAATTTGAGTGTTGTAAATCGCTATATATTATGAAGGATGAATTAAAAATTGAATTGTGTGCACCGCAGAGTAATTGATTAACTCATTCCGCCGCGAAAGTGGAAAGATTCGGGTTTAAATCCCGACGGTGACGTGTTGGAATAATAAAATTTTTCTAATGTAGTGCTACAACAATGAATGAATAGCAGACAAAAGTTATTATTCTCAATTAATTCAGCAAGTACGTAGCTATAAGCGTATGAAAAATATCTACTAATATTTCAAAACAATTTCTAAATTTTATTTTGGTTTTTACTTTTATAATCAATGCATTGAGTAATCAAAAATACGATATTATAAATAAGACACTTAAACGACTATTGGTCGTAATAAAAGATTATAGTCGTCTAGTATATTACCTACATAGTTTTCAGATGACAAAAACTATTTTTATTTCGTTCATCTGTCATTTCAGTCTGAGCCTCTTATGGCCAACTTCATACTGTCGAGTTTTCATTACCGCGACCAACTTCATACTGTGAAATTTACGTTAGCGCGGTGAACTTCATTTTCGTTAAGGTAGCCAACTTCATACTGTCGAATAATCGTTAGCTGTGCGCGAGCAACTGTCGTTACCTGTTACAATTTTACTCGCAACTCGCCAAAAGAAGTATAACTTCACTAAATGTTCATAAACAGAGCTGTAAAGAAATACCTACCCTAAATTCGTTATCAGTTCCTCGTCTAAGAGAAGCAAACACGCAGTACGACTCATTTCCGTTTCGCACTTCAAGAAATTGTAATTTTTATTTCCCGACAATTGGCTGCAATGGTGAAACGACTTTAGAATTAAATAATTTCGTTCTTATAACGTGGATGAAGTGATTAAAACGACGGTCAGATAAAATGAATCAATTTCTCATGGCCATTTCCTTTTTTAATGATTTACCCAAAGGCATTAAACAGCATTAAAAGACGTGCAGCATGCTTCAAGCTCGACATACACGGGGAATACATAGTTATACGATCGTCGATTGTTTCTGATTTGATGTTCAGTTGTCTCTAGAACAGATGTTCACGTGTTTCTCAGCAGAAACTGTAATAAACAACAGATGACTGCCGGCATGCATTACTTACTACCAACATTATTTAACCGCATGCATTTACATAAAAGTTAAAATATGTATGAAAGATGGGAATTAGCGACTTCATAATAATTTTAATAGCGAAAAGTTTATTCATAAAATGGACTGTTCTGCACAAAGTTGAGTATAGTTCGAATGGATATTTTATGGTTGGCAGCAAACACTGTTTACCAGTTATTCTAAGATACTTATTTTTATAAAGTGTTTGAAATTATCAGGTACCCGTCAGGCATCCGTGTTTGACGACAGATTCCAACAGCCCGACAGGTCATGGCCACGATTTTTTGGGATTCCAAAGGAAACATCCTCATTGACTTTCTGCAGAAAGGAAAAACAATCACCGAGCAGTACTACAGTGAGTTGTTGGGTAGATTCAATGAAAAATTGAAGGAGACACGGCTCCATACGGCGAAGGAAAAAGTGCCCTTTCATCACGACAACGCACCAGCACATTCGTCTTTGATTGTCGCGACCAAATTGCACGAACTGCATTACGAATTGCTTCTGCACTCACCTTACTCGCCCAACCTGGCACCCGGTCACTTTTTCCTGTTCCCTAACTTAAAGACATGGTTTGGAGGAAAAAATTCGACTCAAATGAAGAGGTATTCGTCGAGACAGAAGCGTATTTTGCAGGGTTTGAAGAATCATATTTTTTCAACGGGTTGAACAAATGGCACGAACGTTGGGAAAAATGTGTAGACCTAAAAGGAGACTACATTGATAAATAAAAAAAAATTGTTGAAAAATATTGCGTTATTATTTCAAACACGGGTACTTATTGATCAACCCTTATTTATGATGACTGATTGATTGTAAAATACGCTCTCGGGAAATTTCGAATAGTGGTCGCAAAATTCATTGTATTACTGTTTTTATTAGCTGTGGTTAAGCATTAAGCATCACAAAATGTAGATTGCTGTTTAAAAATTTCAAAACACATATTTTTGCCCTGAAAATTCAATAAGAAAACGTGACGTTTGTCAATATTTTTTACAGCACGTCACGAGATTTCGAATTACAGGAAGGCAAATTAACATTTTGTAGTTTTATCTTTACGAACTTATGCTAAAAATACTGAAAAATTTGACTTGCTCAATTCAAACTAAATTTTTTTCTGTACATACATTTGTGTAAAACTTATGCTAATTTTCTCTTTTTTATCTAGATTCTAAATCGTTTATTTACATCAAATAAACTGTTAAACCTTGGTTAAAGGTCGGGAAGAATGGTACATATTTTTAGTTTATTATAATAATGCGTTTAACGTCCGTTTGTCGACTTTTATGTCATAACAGACGCCATTCGCACCATTACTATTTTCCATTTTACCACTTCCCGTTATTTTCTACTTTTTTTAAAACTTCAAATTAACTAATAGCAATGGGCGAATGAAGGATTTTAGGAAATTAGGATAGGATAAGTAATTTTTGAACTGGGAGTTTGATAGGTAATTGGCCATGGCCTCAAATAAGGAACCATCTCGATATATATCTGGAATTAATTGAGGGAAACCATGGAAAACCTCAATCAAGATGGCCGGTACAGGAATTATCGTTTCTCGGCGAGAGGCAGTAGGAAAAAGTCTCAGCCACATCTGCCCCCGTCCGGGATTCGAACCCGGTACCTTCCGAATGCGAGTCTAGTGCTGTCACCACTACTCTACCCAGCTCGGTATTTCTAGTTTATTTTGAAGAATTAACATCAAAGATTGAATAAAATTTTTCATAGAAGTTAGAGAATTTCCGAACATGACACACACAGCAACTGCTCGTAAAAATTAACCTATGCGGATGAAAAAGGGGGAATATTGAACAATTGGTAAACAATTGCCTTAAAGAATTAATAATATTGACTCTACCAACAGTAATATAATATTAAATAAAACGAAACTACTTGCGATTACTGTTCAAAATATTTTTTTATTTATAAAACTTTTCTACCAAATTTTTGGTCCTTTTCAATTTATTTTATATTTTAATAAATTGAAAAGGACCAAAAATTTGGTAGAAACGTTTTATAAATAAAAAAATATTTTGAACAGTAATCGCAAGTAGTTTCGTTTTATTTAATTGCCTTAAAGAGTTAGCAAAAAAAAATATTGTTATTCTAAAGTAACAATCAATTATTAATATTCAGCATCAACATTTCAGTTCTTATAGGGGATAAAACTAACATATCTTTTATCAGTTCGAAAGTGAACCGTAATTAAATATAACTTTCACTAATTTCAGGGGGCATTCGATCAATTATCAGGTTGTATAAATAAATACAAATAGACATATCATTCATGTTCTACACCTGCACTTGTTGATATATATGCGGTTAAATTAGATTAAATCGAGTGTAAAAACGATCAACCTGATCACTGATCAGCCAGTTGGGCAGACAGATCAGACGTTTATCTTATTTTACAGTAGGCAAATTAATCAACGTTCACACTATGCAGCGTCAATTTAGTTTATGTTTTAGGTGACGAATCCCCACATCTACGGTTTTTTCGAACTTGATAAAGGGGGGCCCCTCTCTCCAACGTTTGAGAAAAATTAAAAAAAAAAACTCAAAAATTATATCTTATTCATCTTCAAAGTTCAATTCTAGATATATGTTATAATAGAAAACCGGAACACGGGTAATTGTAATGCCATATCTATATTATATCATAGTTTAACTATCGTTTAAGCATATTGAGGTTAGTCACACCATTGTTTCTTTTTAGTAAATTATTTAATCCATAATGTTTAATATTTTTATATGAATGTTAATTACTGTAAAATTTTTTAGAGCTTGAAAAAGTCTTAATAACAAAGACGAAACGTTGCAATCAATGAGTGTTTAAATTGATTTATTTTCATTATTCCAATTACCCGTGATCCTGTTTTCTATTATATCTTATATTAATTATATATTTTGTTTGTTTGTTGACGATTATTGTATACTTTTATTAGTGCTACAATAAAAAATCTATCTCTCTATACACATAATGGGTAGCATTTTTTGTGACCGGGAGGAGAGAACAAGAATACTTTAATAATTTTTTTTAAATAATTTGTTATCAACGTTCAAACATATAATATTATGATTTTGGGACTCTCCGAAACTGCCACCCGGGGCAGGTGTCCCGGTTGCCCCATCCCACTATATCTGGGGCTGGAATCAACACTATGTAGATCTTGCGAAATGGAGGACGAAATAACCATCCATATCGCGTTCGAATGTACGGCTTTACCGTACAGGAGGACAACTAGGCTTGCCAACTTTAAAATACAAATTTGCGGGAAATAATGATTTCAAATGCGGGACAAGGGTTTAAAAAGCGGGATCCAACAAATTTTACTTAGAATACAAAAAAAACGTGAAATTTTCTTTACAAATCAGGATGAGAAGTAAAATAAAACACCTTGTTAGATTAATAATAGTCAATATTTACTGAAAAAAACAGTTATAGTGTAATTTAGACTTTATTATGAAAACTATAAATTACTTTTTAAATGAGTATTTTTCTTGACATTTGGCACTTTTAAGCATTTTTTTATTTTTAATTATAACATTGTAAAAAGTTTTGCATGGATAAGAAAAATTTACTTTAACTTGTAGCTCTGACTTTACAGAATCCACATAAAGACAATTTCGCGCGTCAGTCCAGGCATTATTACAAAATGGGAAGACTTTCTCTGCTGCTGCATTAGAACACGGAATAGATGCAATGTATTTAGCGTCCTCCGAAAAGCGGGATATTTAGCGTCCCGCACACACCCTGAGCGGGACGTCTCGTTAAAGGTATCAGAAACGGGACGTCCCGCGTATAGCGGGACGGTTGGCAACCCTAAGGCTACATTGATGAGAATGAAATAGTTCCACAGGATAATCTAGTAGCCAATCTTCTGGCGCTCATAAGAAGAAACAGTAAAAAAATGCTGAAAATGCTTGAATAAAAATGTCGAAAATTTGGAGAGATTTTTTGAAAGTATCGTTAGTATTTAAATATAGAAAATCAAAGGCATTGGTTAGTTGTTAAAACTGAGAAAGGGCCCCGAAATAATATTTATCTTTTTAGTGTATTTGCCATATGGCAACATACACTATTGGCGTTGGTCGGATGGCGGGACCTAGGGGTCGGACCAAAATTTCTCGACGTTTCATAACCTCCTAAACACTTTGGCACCATTTTTAAAAATGTTTATATATATATATATATATATATATATATATATATATATATATATATATATATGTGTACGCGCGATAACTTTCGAAAGAGTTAATTGATTTCAACGAAATTTGGGCCACGTGTTGAAATCCATCACCGCAAGAAGCCTATTTAAAATGGGCCTAATCGGGCCATTTTAAGGGTAGTTTTAAGGGGTTGAAAACTGTTTTTGGGCACCAAAATACCGAAAAAATTCTCCGAATCGTTTCAAAATTGAAATTTAACCCTTTGGTAGTGATTAAAAAGTGTCCCCACAATTTTAATAAAATCGGCCCCACAGGCCCGGATTTACAAATTTTATGAAAACACTAGTTTGCAGATAGTGACTTATTTATTGAAGGGTAATTTAATTCGGTATAGACGTTAGATTGATAATAATATTACAATTAAGAAAAAAATGTTATTGTAAGGGGTGTATTAAGGGGTTAAATTTTTTATTTTGCCCAAAAACAAACTTAATTTCACATAATAAAAGTATAAAACCACACGGCCCTATACAAGCAAATACACTATATTGTCGGCAGGGTTTTGGCACTGCGACCCGGGTTTTTATTTATTTAGACACATTTAAGCCCATCAATATTAAAAAATTACCACATTAAAGACGTGTCGTACTCGATTTGAAGTAAAGTTTTTAAAATAAAAATAAACTATTTCTTGCCATTAATTTTTGTGTAAAATCCACTTACAAAACAGACTTTATATGCGTATAAATATTCGTTGTCAGATTATTATATTACAAACAAGAAGATCGGGGTCTGCTCTGGTTACAGATAGACAGTCAGATGTTTATACACTGTTGTTAAATGCTCAGTCATGCGCAATAGACCGGAAAATGGTGCTGTTATTGCGGCTTCTTGTTAACGCAGATCAGTGTGTCTCATTTGAATATAATATAATCTCTAAATAGGTTTAAATGGACCATTTAATAGCCAATAATAACATATTCTAGTAACATTTTTATGGTCAATTTTAAATAAATAACGTTAATTATAATAATTTTGCTTCCCGTTTTTTTTTTTTGTTTTTCCTGGTACTACTATAATAAATTATTACTAGCGGACCCGTGCGAATACTTCACACCGTTACGTAATATAATAGGATGGCAAGAAATTTTATTGTATTCTATTTAGAGACTTCAGCGCTACTACGTCACTTCATCACATAACCTCTAAGTTCTGTACAAAATCTTATTCAATCTTAAATGACAATGCTTCCAAAATAAACTAGATATATATATCATTCTTTCTATACGGCTTTCGAGTCAAGTTTTTACAGTTTATTTGATCTAAATATACGATTTAAAATCAAATAAAACCGAGAAAATTAATACGCAAATTTTTGTGCAGAAAAAAATTAATTTGGAATAAACTTTTGAGCAAGCCAAATTAGTCAGTATTTTTAACATAAGTTTGTACTGAAAAAAACTTCAGTGTTAAATTTGCCTTCCCGTATTTCGAAATCTCGTCATTCCATTTTCGGGGCAAAAATGTGTTTTGAAATTTTTAAGCAGCAAACCACATTTTGAGAAGCTTAATGCTTAATCACAACTAATAATAACAATAATAATAATGCGTTTAACGTTCGTTTCTCGACTTTATGTCATAACAGACGCCATTCGCACCATTGCTATTTTCCATTTTACCACTTCCCGTTATTTTCTACTTTTTTTAAAACTTCAAATTAACTAATAGCAATGGGCGAATGAAGGAATTATAGGAAATTAGGATAAGGTAGGCAATTTTTGAACTAGGGGTTTGATAGGTAATCGGCCATGGCCTCAAATAAGGAACCATCTCGATATTTATCTGGAATTAATTGAGGGAAACCATGGAAAACCTCAATCAAGATGGCCGGTACAGGAATTACCGATTCTCGGCGAGAGGCAGTAGGAAAAAGTCCCAGCCACATCTGCCCCCGCCGGGATTCGAACCCGGTCCCTCCCGAATGCGAGTCTAGTGCTGCCACCACTACTCTACCCAGCTCGGTTAATCACAACTAATAAAACCAGTAATAAAATGAATTTTGGTAACTCAGTATGAAATTTCACGATCTGATGTCGATGCCATAATACTGGGTTATAGGTACTCACAAAAAAAATAACTTATCTACGCGTAAAAAAAAAGCTTCTCTAGCTAAATTTTGACCAAAATGCGTACAAAAATGCCATTTCGACGTAGAAACCGCACAGTTTGAAATCGTTGCATCCCTGTACACAATTTTAAACCAGTGCAACAAAACATAATAAAAACAAAATAACTATATAATATTTACGATCATACAGGTTCAAAACACGTGTAGCTTATTTGTCGTTCGCGATGTTGGTATCAATGCAATTGCCTATAAAATGAATTTACTGTACCATAATGCAAAATAAAAAGTTCCTAAGTTATGAGTATTAATGTTGGTACACTGTCTGTGTGGTAAATTGACCGTTATCAGTCGTAAACTGTCGTTAAGTTGGTATCCTTGAATTCATTGCGACACTCACGTTGAAGAGTGGATGCATTTATATTGAAAACACATTAACTGCTCCCAGGTCAAGCTAATTTGCACCTTTCAAGGTCAAATTGGATATTTTACTATTGAAAATAAAAGTCTGTAATAAGGAAGTTTCCACTTGACGAAAATAATAATAATAATAGTTTTACAATGGTGAAAAAATATTTCGAAATCTTTAAATTCAACGGCGATCTTCCGTTTTTTATACGTGTTATCGCAAACACAATGTGTCATGTAAGTAATTATAGGGATAGGAAAGTCGACTCTGACTTTAGTCAAGAATCGATCTTTTGATAAAAATAATCGAGTTTTTAGGGTCGAGTTGAGTCTGTCTCGAATCGATTAAAATCGATTCTCACTCGATGACTTTTCGACTTTTTTATAGATGACTTAGGATAATACTCGCCGCGGTTCTAAAAGGTTCTGAAGTTAATCACAAACAGCGTCGCAAATGCATATTTTGGTTGTTTTGTGGGAAAGGAAGATTCCTATTTCCTACCACCTCCCAGTTACCGGCACAGTATGTGTACTCGTCGGTGATTGGTTAACGTTCGTTGTCTTGTCAATTGTCACTTTCCCGCTATAAAATACAGTCCAGTACGCCATTATTGTTTCTTTGATTGTTCAAGATGCCTAATACGGTGATTCAGATGATAATTTGTCTGCTGAGAACCCCAAAGTCCCACACTCAAGTACGACCAGAATGGATGACTTTAGTGCAAGGAATTAGACCTTTAGATTAAAGAAACATTAAAAATAATAATATAGCGCGAGTTCGTAGTTTTTCAAGCGACTATACCTGCGCAAGCCTCCATTTGCATCTAACGTTTGTACGTTCATAATTTAATAAAATATTAAAATATCTAAGTATACACGAATTACTAAATTTCTAAAAAGTCGACTTAAGTCACAAAAGTCGACTATCAGAGATGATTAATCGACTTCAAGAGTCAAAGAATTTCAAGTCGATTTCAAAGTCAAAAATCGATTTAGCGCGCGCTTTTTCCATTCCTAATTACAGAAACGGATAGAATAGAACAGAATCTTTATTTGGAACCAGAATAGGTATATTAGCGTCACGGATTAAAATACGATCATTAAACAAAGATTGAGTTCATGGCAAGGGGATAGATTGCATCTTGATGACGAACAAGGACTACATTTTGTCTTTGAAAAAAAACCTAAAGAGAGTGAAATAAAGGATGAAAATTCAATTATCGCCTCGGACATAAGTGTCGCGCAGTGCATGAATTTCAACTTTCTGCTCTTACGGTGTAATATACTATCTCCAAAGAACGGATTATCAAATGAGATTTTCTGCAAGAAGTTTCCACACGTTGAAAAACACAGCGAAATACTTTTGAATCAGATATCACGAGAGTTTCTGGTATTCAGTCTAAATTATATACGCAATCTAAGCCATACAATATCGAAAACAAAACCGAAGTATGTAGAAAACAATCCATTCATAAATAACAGGCGTACAGGTATAGGCAATGTTCTCTGTTGTTGCAATGTAGCAACATGTCCTGTTGTAAAACAACAAGAGTTTGATGCGTATCGTACGTAATTGACGAAGAATGGGTCGCAATGAATGTTCAAACTCAACCCATTCTAGCCGTTCTGTAATGCGAGACTGCGAATTGTCATTGTAATCGAACACGTAACACAAATTCGGTGTGTAGTGATGAGTAAAATTGGTCAAGCTAGACCGAGACCAAGGTTAAATACGCAGGACCAAGACCAAGCTTAAAGGAGCATGACTAAGATCTGGATTAATACACAAAACCGAAACTAGGACCAGAATTGATATTCAAGACAGGATTAAATATGCAACAACAAAACCAAGTCTAAATGACCAGGACCAAGGCCTAGATTAATACCGAAGACCAATACCAGCATTAATAATTCAAGACCAGGATTAAATACGCAATACCCAGTTTAAAGAAGCAGGATTAAGACCTCGATTAATACGCAAGACCGAGACTAGAATTAATATTCAAGACCAGAATTAAATACAAGGGACCAAGACCAAGGAGCAGGATCAAGATTTGTAATAATACGCAAGACCAAGACTAGGAATAAATACGCAAGACGAAGATGAAGTCTGAAGGAGCAAAACCAAGACCACGATTAAATACGCAAGACAAAGGCCAAGTCTAAAGGAGAAAGGCCAAGACCTAGATTAATACGCAAGACCAAGACCAGGATTAAATACGCAAGATCAAGACCAAGTCTAAAGGAGCAAAACCATATGTAGATTAATCCGCATGTTCAAGACCAGGATTAAATACGCAAGACGAAGACCAAGTCTAAAGGAGCCGTACCAAGACCTGGATTAATACGCAAGACCAAGATCAGCATTGCACACGCAAGACGAAAATCAAGTCTAAAGGAGCAAAACCAATACCCGGATTAATCCGCATGACCAAGATCAGGACTAAATACGTAAGACCAAAACCAAGACATCTTTCATCTCAATCACATGCAGAGTCGCGGGTAGCGGCTAGTATAGTATAATGATCAATTTCATCATTGATAAAAAATTAAAAATAAATAATAAAACACAATAAAATTTGATTTAATCAATACGAAGTCTAAGTACTTCTGATCGCAACGACATTGAAAATTTAATTCAACTTGTTTGTTTCTTTAAGCGTAACTAATAGAAATCCAAAACAAAACAATGTCGTGGTCGGCAATGCAGAGTACTAATGCTGTTTCAGAAAGACCCAATAATAATATAAATTGGCCGGTAAGTTAACGACCGTGTAGCAGGTTTAAGTAATCGATAGACCATCGTCAGTTCAATTGCTTAGTTATTTGATAATTTAACTAGTGAATGTTTTTGTGCGCATGCGCGATTAATAAAGGCGATGAGCGGTTTTGTGAAATGTAAATAGAGCCAGGAAAACGTAAATGATTGTATGTAGGTGCCGAGCGTTATAACAGATTGACGTTCCAATAGTACATTCCTTGTTATTCCAACAAACACCAGCCGATTGCCACGGAGTTAAGATTAATCTTGCGATGACTCTACGGACGATTCGAAAAACTGCCGCGCGGCGGTTCACAATTCTTTGAAGCGAAACTTCTTTCGGTACGAAGCAACTCGATGAGTTGGCGTTACGAACAAAGATGACGTTTTTGCCCGATCTGCTAGGTCTGTTTATACAGTGCTGTAACGCTTCCATCCATATAACAAAAAAATCTTTAAATATATATTGCAACGGATATACATAGTTGCGATACGTACTTTGCACGTTATTAAACGTCACTTTCCGTAAAATTTTATTACTAAACTGTTCAACCGATTGAAACAATAATTATGTGAGAGGTATGAACTATTAAATAAATAAAAAAAAAAAACAGAATGGCGTTGAAAATAAATAAGGCTGACTGTATCAAAATAAATTTTTAATCACCTAGCAGGTAGAATGTCCCACCGAAATGACCTGTTTTTTGAATATATCTATTTTTAGTTATAAATATTATTCTGTTTAAATTTCAATGTGCCTCAAATATATTTTTAAGTCTTAAAAAATATAATTTTTTTTTTAATAAAATTCAATTAAAATTAAAAACTTGAATGCATAAATTCATTATTATAATTTAGAGGTGATCTATGATAATTTATAATTAAATTGAGTTAATAATTTAATAACCAAAAATAATAAATAAATGACTTTTGACTAAAGTAGTCTTCTGTTGATTGGTGATTCTGTATTGGACTGATGGCGGACTGACATTTTCGTGAATTTTCGGTCTTTCTTGTTAAAATATTTTTAAAAATCTTCGTCAGAAAATTTTATTTTTACTTTTTAACGTATTCTAAGGAAGTTAATTGATAATTATAGTAGATATTTGTTTTTTTATCTTTTACAGGAGTGGCTACATAACTCGATATATGTGCGTTTTGCTTACATTCCCTGTAGGCTACATGTTTAATTTCAATTATTTAATAATTAATTACACGATAACCCTTCGTCAGATCTGCTTCAAAAAATTATTTTAGACGTATGCGATAGCAATTAATAACATATTAAAAAATAGTTTTTAATCTTTAAAAGTGCTTTAAGGTAGTTGTCGTGGTACAATATTATCAAAAAGTTATAGATTATACGCGCCACAAAAGTATACTAGCTTGTAGCTAAGTGATCCATAATTTGTACGCAAGACTGTACCCGTGGAAACGTAACCCATACAGTATTCATATGCATGTATATTTTTCTATAAATTGTTGAACTTTAAACCGTTATTTATGAATAATTAGATGGTCAAAAATGTTTTCTTATTTTTTTTAAACTCATAACAAATGCATTAAAAGACTGTCAGTTTTTGGAAAGTTTCTGACAGTTAGTTCTTTTTTTATAAATAAGAAACTGGTTCAGAACTACAGAGATCGTATACAATCAATGTTAATTATCCAATTTTTAATTGCATTCATCTCGGATTATATACGGTCGATCGACTTCAAATTTTCAGGGTAATTGTATTATCATATCCTTAATAAGTACACAAAAATTAAGAATTTTCTGACGGTGTGTCTTAACCACGACAACTACTTCAATGTCCGAACCACCTTAAGCCCCGCTATTCGGATATTACTGTACAAATTTTCACGGTGCCTCAAATACCTACCAAAAATGCTTGATAGCCCTTCCTGTAAGGTATCACTTCTGTTAAGAAACTTATGCCTCGGCTATTTATGAATACTGCGAGTGCAGGTTGTACGGCAATCGTGTGTAATTGTGACCAAGTGAATTCCATTACGAAGATTCTCTCGGCCGCCTATCTCACTTCACTGATCATTCAATATACTATGAACTTGCACCACGCATTTTATCTCTGTTTAAATAATCTACATTATATGCAATATTGCAAAAAGAACATCCGTATTCACATTTCAAGTCATATAGTTACGTATTTTGCCCCGCGTTAAAGTCCAGTGATCAAAGAGTGAGGAGTCCCAATGAAACATTTCGTAAGGGGGCAGACTTTTCGGAAGTTATTAGGGTTGGTTAACTCAGATCTGAAGCGGTTCAAAGAGCCGACTCCGACAGAAGATCCGCGATAGCCGACTCACTTTTTTTTGAGCCGACGGATCAACGGATCCGCATAACTCAGTGAAACACTTAACACACAGAAGCACATTTTACACTTATACGTATCAGTTCTTGCTTTGATGCATCTGTCAGCTCAAATGACTCATGCATCACATGTTTGGCTATGCATTCTTGATTCTATACAGGTCGTGCTATGATTGACTGAACTAGGTAACTCAGTGGCAGACTGCAGTAACATATTCAGAATTCGGCTCTTTTTGAACCGATTCAGTGAGCCGGCTCACATACGGGATCCAGATGCAAAGATGCAGATCACTAAAAAGACCCGTTTTTCCCATCTCTAAAAGTTATACTTCTTTTAACGCGCTAAGAGTAAAAATATAGCAGGAAACAAAAGAAAACTACTATATTTCTCGTTTAGAAATTACGGACGTTGAAATGTTTCCCTTTATTTTAGAGAAAATTTAAACAACCGCTTCTAAACTATAGAAAAGATACTGAAGTGTGTTGCGTCAATTTGAATCAGGTTTATATAAGTACGAGCCGCTACCCGCGGCTCTGCACACGACAACAGTGGTGGAGCCTTCGACTCCATCTAACGCCATCTAATGTGCGGAAACCTTCTCCATGAAAAAATACATATATATGTGTCAATTTTCAAGGTGGTCAATCAAACGGTGTCGAAGACTATTAATCTCAAACTTGAATTCTCGAGCGTCTATAATTCATTCCACTTTCACTTGTTGGTTTACTTTATTGTCTAAGTCACCTTTTGCTTTCGTCTATCGTGATTTGTGCGAGTATATGAATTTTGACACGGATTATACGCGTGTAAATATATTTATTATTATTAGTTAAATAGTGGTCGATTCATTATGACATTGTTTATTGCAAAACGTTGTCGGAGAGTTATCCGAGAGCTGTTAGACATTTTTGGGTAGGTATTTGAGGCACTGTAAAAAATTTTATATATAAAAGAGTTTTATTGTCCTAATATAAAACAAAAAAAAAAAAAAAAAAAAAATACATTAATTTACATGGCGGTTCCAGTTAAACACTGTTACTCGCGAACATTTTTTTTTTTGACAATAACGGGTGCTACAAAAAAAATCTTTTTTTTTTACAATAAGGAAAAAATACATTAAAAAAACCTATTCATAATAATATTAATATGTAAATTTTGACTTTGGATTGCATCTATACAGTGGACCAACATCAGATTTAAGATGTTCTATAGTATGTGCTTGATCATTTTATGTTTATGTTTGCTGTTATTTTGATAATTACCTATTGATGCTATTAATGTATTTTCAGCAGACTCGATTTTTGTAAAGAATGTTTCAGTTAAAGATTTTATAAAATTGTTAATGTACTCTATGTTTAAATCTGTATGTATTTTAGGAATAGGTGTCCATCTAGGGTAGTTTTCCGCTATTCTTAAACTTTTGTTCTGTATTGTTTGCAATTTTTTAATATTATAAAAAAAATTTACAATACCTTTTTAGTAATATCAAATGACAATATTCACAGTGCCTCAAATACCTAGCCCAAAATGCTAAATAGCTCGCCTATTATATATAAATTCAAAAAAACAGATCGTATCGGTGGGGCATTTTACCTGCCAGGCGACCAATATGTTTAATAAATCGCTTAAGCCCCGCTTCCCTTCAGTCATGACTGTGTTTTTGTATTCGGATATTACAAAAGAGCTATTGTACAAATTTTTACAGTGCCTCAAATACCCACCCAAAAATGCTCAATAACTCTCCTATTATCGATATATTCAAAAAGACAGATCGTTTCGGTGGGGCATTTTACCTGCCAGGCGATCAATATGTTTGATAAATCGCTTAAGCCCCGCTAGCCTTCAGCCAGGTCTGTGTTTTTGTAATCGTATATTACTAAAGAGGTATTGTACAAATTTTCACAGTGCCTCAAATACCTACCCGAAAATGTCTAACAGCTCTCGGACTGAGTGTATTTTATACGCGGCGACACGCTCACCTGTCTTTAATAAATATCGCGATGTAGGATCTGGAACGTCGCGAAAGTTGTATTTTAAGGTGACATATAAATCCTGAATATTTACATTTATAATGTAATAATTTTCTTTTTCACAAAACAAAGACATGCAAAATAATATACTCATGTGGAATAAGAAACGTGTATCACAATTAAATTACACCATTAATGTAACAGTAGCTATTTATATTACACGCAATAAACTATTGCCATTTTATTATGGTTAGGTTTAGTCGTATTTTGTTGGATTTTATTCTCAATTCTTCAGTAAATCCGAGTATATTTCATACTGCAAATCTTTGCTGAATTTGAGATTCAGATAGAGTGTAAATTTTAATGCAGGTATTTAGTATCGTACTCCAGTTTAAAAACTGTTAACACTTTTGACACTATTGCGTTTGTTATAAAAAAGAGTAAAATACACTGATCTGTGTCGGACTAAACGTATCCCGACTCTTAAGGTAGTTGTCGTGGTTAAGGCACACCGTCAGAAAATTCTTAATTTTTGTATACTTATTAAGGACATGATAATATAATTACCCTGAAAATTTGAAGTCGATCGACCGTATATAATCCGAGATAAATTCAAATAAAAATTGGATAATTAACATTGATTGTATACGATCTCTGTAGTTCTGAACCAGTTTCTTATTTATAAAAAAAGAACTAACCGTCAGAAACTTTCCAAAAACTGACAGTCTTTCAATGCATTTGTTATGAGTTGAAAAAAAATAAGAAAACATTTTTGACCGTCCAATTATTTATAAATAACGGTTTAAAGTTCAACCATTTATAGAAAAGTATACATGCATATGAATACTGTATGGGTTACGTTTCCACGGGTACAGTCTTGCGTACAAATTATAGATCACTTAGCTACAAGCTAGTATACTTTTGTGGCGCGTATAATCTATAACTTTTTGACAATATTGTACCACGACAACTACCTTAATGATACGAATTACAACAAAAATTTTAAAAAATCATTCCGTAACGGATATCCATGCCGTCAAAATTTCAGCGCTTTAGGTCTGACGATTTGGTTTGCGCATAAATATAGATTATTAGAGTATCCCCTTTTCACCCCTTAGGGATGGAATTTTAAAAAATCCTTTCTTAACGGACATCCATGCAAAATTTCAGACCTTTAGGTTCAGAAGTTTGGTCGATTATTGTGCTGATTTATATGTATAGACAGAAGATAGATAATCTTGGATTCGCCAGTTTAGAAGCACGAAGTATAGACAAAGTTCTTATGTAAAGAGCATGGCGTGAATAAGATCTTCGAGATGAGGGTATTATTATATGGCTACTTGTTCTTTTAGCACTTCTTAAGATCGTTGATACAAACAACTGAAGAACGCTACTGCATTCACAATATCGTTCGATATAAGATAACAATAAATCTATTATTTTTATTAGTTCTCTCTTTTTCTATCTAGACGTTACTCTTTCTGCATGCGTAGCTTATCGATAGCAGAAAAGTTACAGAAAAGCCAAATTCAGGTCCGCTTTTGAAATTTATAAGTACATAATTAAAGAGGTCAAAGCGAATCTTAGGTATTCTAAATCTGAGTTGGAACTTAGTAGACCGGGGTCGATAATTTTTGAGACCAAAAAAAATTATAGTAGGATGAAACCCATTGGAAAAGGTAGAGAATATAACAAAAATGAAAGGAAAAATAATTTACGGTCGATCTGAGGTCGGGAAGGGGAAGGGGGTGAGTTTTTAAGGGTAAAAAACGGTTTTAAATTATATGCGTAGATGCCTATTTATTACTATTTTAAGATAACTTATTTCCATTGTCTGAGAACATTTACCGTAGTAATGTATATTTTTTTTCATACCATCAGAAAGTAGAGATTTCAAGGAACAAAAAGCCCACCGACTTTTTTAAAAAAGCAGGTATTTTGACCTGAGAATTTTCTATTGAAAATTAACGTGCTTTTCGATATTAAGTCAAAATAAGGTGAAAAAATGAATATTTTAAATCAAAAAAATTACTGTGTGTTTGGGACATAAAAAGGTAAGTTTTCACCAAATTTCGTGAAAAAATAAATTTGTTTGCAAGAGATAAAAATAAAAAACCAAAAACTTGGTTATATGAATTTTTCACATAAATTTTGAGGTTATGTGAAAAAAGTGTAAAAACAAAAGTTGTAGATATTTTTATTACCTACAACTTTGCCATTCAACTTTTTTTCATAGGACTTGAGTTTTGCCGGAAATCGAGATAAACCGTTTTTTACCCTTAAAAACTCATCCCCTTCCCCTTCCCGACCACAGATCGACCGTAAATTATTTTTCCTTTCATTTTTGTTATATTCTCTACCTTTTCCAATGGGTTTTATCCTACTATAATTTTTTTTTACTTTTTTCCATTTTCAAAACTATCGACCCTGGACTATAGTATACATGTAAATGAACACTTTAGTGACGTATTCTCAAAATTTGCAGAACGATCCACGGTTTAGTTTCTTCGAAAAATAGTTTTAAATGGCCGACAAAATTCCGTCATGTCTTTTTTAATTTTTTTAATATAAACCTTCCAATTTTAAGCAATGAAAAACCGCATGTAATAAACTTGAATACTTATAAAATATAATAACATTGATACAATGATGATACAATGATTACGTCAAGTATGTCCTGTGTTGCAGAATTTCAATAGTGTTTGAAATAAATTATATTGGTAAACTGAAAAGAAGGGCCCCACTGAGATTTTTGAGGGTGGACCTCTGAGTTCTCAAGTACGCCACTGGGTTTAATAGCTTTAGTTTTATGTAATATAATAAAATAAGTAAACGCAGAGAAAATACTGCACTGTCCATCAAGTTTTATAGCGTCTTAGAATTTTATGCGAATCACCTTCGGTAAGCTTCTGTAATATTATTTGAATTGAACGATTATTTTAACACCCAGTTAAGTTAATTGCTTCGACATTCTTAAGATTTATCTTATTGTAAATTGTGCGACTTATTACTTTAGAAATTTTTAATTGGACAGACGAGATTGGTGTTATATTCTTTTCAATAAGGTTTCGTTCCAAAACGGTTAAAAACGATAAGGGATACCTTCTAAGCCAGAAACTCTTAACATTTTCTGGACCAATGCCCCATTTAAAAGAAAAAAAATCCAACGCCTCGTGCTCCATAATAGTTAATTTTATATGAATTATTTTTCCAAAAACAAAGTGTAAGTTCTTATAGAAAAATTTTAAAAAAATTTTGAAAAAAAAATTGTTACCAAATTTTTTGGGCACCCCGTTCTACCACTTCCCTATTTTCAAAATATTTTATTTTACTAATTTCCTAAATAGAAAAATCCGCCACGATCGCACCTCTTAACTCTTTTAGTCACGCTTTTACATTACACATATTTTGAACTTAGAGCAATATTCAATATTGAATTCAAACCAAATGAACTGTCATTAATTCAGTATACCGCCAATCGGTGTCACATCTTGTCAAGCATGGTTCGAACTTTCATGATAATCAACCGATTGTCGCTAAATGGCATGGATTTTAATCTAAAAATTCGGAAAGAGGTGGTTACTGACACTAATCACCAAGCAGAAAGAGTTGACTGAAATATAATTTCAAACTAGCGTATGTAAATCCTCGAACCCGCTTTTTTTAATTTTAGGCGGTGAAAATAAGAGCTTATTTAAGCACAGGCCGTTCTTCATGTACATATTTCAGTATGTACACACTTAAAAGGTAATCAGATAAAAAGATTCTTGCATTGCTCCGCATATTGGCTCTGTATCTGCTCTATCTAAGCGAGCCATGAAAGATCGCACAGATAACATACGTGTATCGGTATCACAGTCGGCGGTGACGTGCTGTGTGCAAAGAAAAAAAACACTGTCGCGAAGCCGACGGCGGCACATTTGAATTACAATTTTGTTCTCCAAGTTTATAATATCATTGCTAGATGATTGATTGAATTGCGTTTTATTGAAACTGAATTAAAATCCAGTATTTGTTCTTCAACTGGTCTACCAAATAACGACTCAATTAAAAATTAGTTTAATTTTTTATTTTATATCATAGATAGGATTCAGAATGAATCCTATCTATGGTATAAAATCATTACCGAATAACAACGCAATTAAAAATTATCTGTTAATGTCTGGCATACGTGTTAAATGATTTTATTTTGTAGCTAAGATTCCAATTGAATCCTATCTGTGATATAAAATCATTACCGAATAACAACGCAATTAAAATTATTGTCTGTTAACGTCTGGCATATTTGTTTAATGATTTTATTTTGTAGCTAGGATTCCAATTGAATCCTATCTGTGATATAAAATCATTACCGATTAATAACCCATTTAAAAATTGTCTGTTAGCGCCTGACCTTGTTTAATAATTTTATATCGCAGCTACGATTCCAAAAGAATCCTATCTATGATATAATTGAAAAGGCATGCAAGGCATTAACAAACAATTTTTAATTGCGCCATTATTCGGTAATGATTTTATATCATAGATAGGATTCATTTGGAATCCTAGCTACGATATAAAATCATTAATTTGGTATATAGTTTAAAGATAAAAAACTCATAGTATAGTTTAAAGAATTAAAATAAACACACTCACCGTAAATTCACTGCAATGGTTGGATTTTGGCTGAAGAAACGTGCATCTGAAACAAATAATAACAATGTCAGTATAAAATTGACATTTTTATATATTCTTAATTACATTTTATATGCGAAACATCTAATGGCGCGTTTGGAGGCAGTGAAAACGTTTAGAATGCAGCTTGCAATGTCGAACAGTCTCGCGTCTATTTCCGACTTGACGTTCAATACCTATAGTGAGCGCTTCTCTCCCTTCTACACTACACATTTGTTACTGTACGTGCGTGTTAGTGTGTCGGCAATTTACTCGTGAATATCTGCAGGAATGTTTTATATCTACCAGGCGTCCGACGACCGCTCACGTTTTTATATATATTTTAGGATGGGTTACCTCAGCGGCACAATTCTTTTGACTGTATGTTGAGCACATTAGCATGTTAACTGTTTTGTCTCTTCTTCTGCCTGTGTGACAATATTTAGTGTGTCCAGTCTTTCGGAGCGCCGCCCCCCGAGTCCCCCCAACCGCCCTTTGACACATGCTCCATCGTTCGGTAACAAATAACAAAGACTCACTTCATTAAGTCACATTCCAGAGTATTCTCAACAAACTGGAACATTCGCTATACGCCGTGTCCGGGAATAGTTGCCGCTGGGAGGTACATAATTATTTTTACAAACTTTTATTTAAGACTAGCGGCCCAGTCCGGCTTCGCCCGGGTGTAAATGTAATATATAGGATATAAAAGATAAGAATCATTATCATTAAATTCTCAACGTGTATTGAATTTGCGCGAATTCAATCGCTTTTATTTGTGAATGTTCAAAAATCGAAGAAAAATCTTATTTCCCAAAAAGAAATTTAAAAAATTCTGTTGATCCGATCGCTACCAAACTTCAGAAGATCATCCGCTGGGCTAATCTAAAGATTGTCTGAAAATTTCATCAAAAATGGTCTACCCGTTTGGAGTCCATAGATTACATATACATCGTCTTTTATCTATATAGATTATTAAAATGTAAAAAGTGGTTATTGTGACATAACGATAATACATATAGTATCGCAAAGTTTTTTGTAGTTATTGATATGTTCTTTAATATTGTAGAACATACTTTTGTTCTATCATCAATAGTTTCCGCAGCGCATGCGACGAAAGATGTTCTATGGCATTTTTTTTACACCTTGGGTTACGTTACTAAAGTTTTAGTAAGGATCCCTAATATTTTCTAGCAATAAATATAACCTATGTTACTCAAGGTGAATGTAGCTTTCTAATGGTGAAAAAATCTTTTAAATCGGCACAGTAGTTTTTGAGTTTATTCATTACAAACATACACACACACAAAAATACAAATCTTTCCTCTTTATAATATTAGTGTAGATTGGAAAATATACTCTCGGGGAATTTCGAATTGTGGTTGCAAAATTCATTTTAATACTGTTTTTATTAGCTGCAATTAAGCATTAAGCCTCACGAAGTCTGACTTTCCGCTAAAAAATTGCAAAAAACATATGTTTTTGTACAAAAAACGTGATATTCGTCATTATTTCTTTACAGCCCGTCACGATATTTCGAATTACGGGAAGGAATCAACATTTTGAAGTTGTTTCTTTACAAACATGCTATTTTTAACAGTGTTTAGGCTCGTTTCTTATGGATCCGGAAAAAATATGTACGTTTTAAATTCTGGATATTACTGGACACAGTGTACAAAATGCATGAATTTTTACTGTTTTATATAGTTATATAAATTCCACGCTGTATCATTAAAGTTTAACACATTTCCCGATGTAGGTACAAAAATTTCAGTTCCCGTTTTGAATAGGTATTTCAGATTAAGCAGGGGTCGGTAACCTTTTTTCTTTTATTCTGACCTTAAGTACTGCCAATAACACACTTCAAAATTAATAAGTTCTCTAGGCAATGCAGAGTACTCTCGGATCTACGATTTTTTTGAACCGAGACAGAAACTTGATAGTGGTGTTCCCTCTCTCCAGTGTTTGAGACAAATTATTAAAAAAAAAAACTCAAAAATATATGAGGGGTATTTTTAGTGCCCGAGAAGTGAGATTAAGCACCCTTAAATATTTTTTTTTTTAATAATTTGTTATCAATTTTCGAATATATTATATTATGATTTTGGCGCTCCCTGAAACTGCCGCCCGGGGCAGGTGCCACGATTTGTCCCCCTCCCCATATCCGGGGCTGATGCAGAGAGAGGGAGATTATAGACGCTGAACAACTGACGTCATGCAATGCAGATTAAGTAATATTACAAGACAAAAAAAATCGCTTTAAATATGTACATGCTTACGTTTTCCTTGCTTATTTTTTTTTCTTTTGTTAATAAACAAATGACTAATAGCAAATTGTGTAATGTCATTTGTTTATTATTTTTCCATCCTCAAGTCAAATATTTCTTTTTTGTAGGTCGCCAAATTATCATATTTACCTATAGAGAACGCCAATACTGACTGCACGTATATAAGACATTGGAGACTTGAACGATCGGTAAGGAAGGAAACCCGACGTTCGATCGTTCATATCTCGTCTATTATAAACATTTTGACATTTTTCAAAATTGACTTTTTTGTTCAAAAACGTGCGTTTCATCAATATTTATCGACAAAAAAAATTTTTTTTGCAGTTTTGTATTTTATTTTGTAAACGCTGCTATAAAAAATATTTGTTAGTCAAAATTTCTTACGTAGAACACTTCAATTTTTGTAACTTGTTATTTTATTATATTTTCAAAAGTAACCGAGTTACAAAGAAATATACAACAAAAAAAAAACACATTCAATTCGGAGATTTCAATGATCGGTACGAAATGATGCTTGGGTTTATAAAACGAAAAAAAAATCAATGAGTCAATTGGACTTAAAAAAAAGAAAATAAAGACGACTTTACAAATTAGGGCTAATTACAATTGAAATTTTGTTGTGATCGATAAAAAAACATGCAAAATATTTTATAACTGGATTCCGTCACCACTACATTGCCTGAAGCTTTAATCAATTGATGATCGTTTGCTACATGCAAGCACTACCAACTGCGTATAGCTATAATACAAAATGTCTCAATATACTATAAAATATATATTTGCACGAATATTGTACATGCGGCTAGTATATTTGTAGTATGCTAATTTGGTTATGTAAGAATTTATTAACAGTTTCTACGATTGTAATATTGTGTAGTACTGCTGCATCAATTCAAAATAAACTTGTTTATTTATTTTATATTCTGAATAACGAATGAAACCGATTGACATTTTTTTTAAAATAAAATACAGTAACCTCTCTATAAGTCGTCGTCTGTTAAGGTAGCGTTCTAGTTTTTCCCATTCTACGACCGTTTTTTATGACGACCCATTCCTGCAGACGAAACTGTGGTTAATTAAGTTTCAGGGTATATTTACACCGAGAACAACTTTCTTTGAGGCAAACAAATATTTACTTGTGTCTATTGGATCGTATAGTTTATTTGGAGCAAGCAAAAATTATTAAAGGCAAACAAATATGTATTTGTCTATTGGATCGTGTAATTTATTTGGACCAAACAAAATTTTTTAGAAGCAAACAAATATGTATTTGTCTATTGGATCGTGTAATTTATTTGGACCAAACAAAAAATTTTTAGAGGCAAACAAATATGAATTTGTTTATTGGATCATGTTATTTATTTGGACCAAACGAAAATTATTTGCGGCAAACAAGTCTTTGTTTGTCTATAGGGTCGTATAATTTATAGTCTTGGGCGATTATGAAAGATAGTAAGTAGATAATAAGTGACCGAATTGTAGATATTGACGCTATTATGACTTGTACCAAGTCCTTTAAATAAAGATTATATTATTATTATTATTATTATAATCGAAATATTTCGATTATGGCCGAATAATCTATCATTCGATTATGGTAACCGAGATATCATTCACTTGAATCGATTATGGTAACCGAGATATCATTCACTTGAATCGATTATGGTAACCGAGATATCATTCACTTGAATCGATTATGAAATATGAAATGTATGTGAATTAATCCCGACACAGTCGATTGTCGATTATGATATATCATTCGGTTTCTGCATCTGCACACATTGGGAAGTCTGTGCTTGCACTGGAGGATGGGGGTGCTTTCGTTTGTTTAAACCAGGGGCTCCCAAAGTTTTTCTTAG
This sequence comes from Venustoraphidia nigricollis, assembly GCA_034508555.1. NCBI lineage: Eukaryota > Metazoa > Arthropoda > Insecta > Raphidioptera > Raphidiidae > Venustoraphidia > Venustoraphidia nigricollis. The sequence continues at coordinate 3,957,012 of JAVRKA010000021.1, read as the reverse complement.
GCGGGCCAATTTGATATTACCGAATTTTTTGGCCGGCCAAAAAAAAAACGGAATAAAATCAAAACAAATGTGTAATAACTAGAGTAGACATACTAAAATAATTTTTTAAATATACAGTAAACAATATTTTATTCATCATCTGATGATTAACTATAGTTTTCGAGTAATGTTTGGATAAATTCAGGTCAAAATCGACATTAACGCGAGTGAAGCCGCCGCTGTAAGTTGAAAGTTTTCTTCGCGATTGTTTTTCATATAGCTACGTTTTAATAAAATACGAAAGTATTACAATGAACGAGTGTCTATGTACTAATAACAAAAAAAAAGTGCTTAAGATAGAAGTTATTTTATGTTGTCATAAAACAAATGCCCATCGGTTATACCAAGAACATTATATGATGGCAAATACAAAAGCAATAATAATTATAGAAAATGACATTCAGACGTATCTATTGTTTTGTCTAAAACAAAAACTTTCTTTTTCATGTTTGTAATGTTACGACGACTTTCTTCAAACAGTTCAAAAAACACATTTTCAAAATGCCTTGTTTGAAGTTATTACAGGATATGAACGGGATACAAAGTGAAAGAATAAGCGACGTTTTGATATAAATTTAAGGATTTTTTCTGTTTGTCAAAAATCAATCATTTCGCCTTATATGCTTTTATTTTCCATTGTCAGATATCGAACCTTGTGTACATTCCTTTTGCAATAAAGTTATTAAGGTGAAATATTAAGGTAAAATATGTTCTCGGGGAATTTGAAGCTGCGGTCGCAAAATTTATTTTAGTACTATTTTTATTAGCTGTGATTAAGCACTAAGCTTCACAAAATTCGGGGTTCTGCTTAAATATTTCAAAAAACAATTTTATCCTAAAAATTGAATAAAAAAACGTGATATTCGTCAATATTTGAGCACGACACGGAATTTCGAATTACGGGAAGGCAAATTGACATTTTGATGTTTTTCCTTTACAAACTTATAATAAAAATTACTGACTTTGACTTGCTCCATAATTTTCTTTAAATTTATTTTTTTTGTACAAAAATGCGTGTAAAACTAATTTTCTTGTTTTTATCTGATTTTAAATCATTTGTTTAGACTTTAGATCAAATAAACCGTTAAAAACAATTGATTATAAGTCATAGGGGAAGAATGGTACTTATTTCTAATTTATACCGAGCTGGGTAGAGTAGTGGTGACAGCACTAGACTCGCGTTCGGGAGGTCCGGGTTCGAATCCCGGCGGAGGCAGATGTGGCTGGGACTTTTTCCTACTGCCTCTCGCCGAGAAACGGTAATTCCTGTACCGGCCATCTTAATTGAGGTTTTCCATGGTTTCCCTCAATTAATTCCAGATAAATATCGAGATGGTTCCTTATTTGAGGCCATGGCCGATTACCTATCATCTAATTTCCTATAATTCCTTCATTCGCCCATTGCTTTACATAAGTTGAAGTTTTAAAAAATGTAGAAAAATAACGGGAAGTGTGGTAGATGGAAAATAATAATGGTGCGAATGGCGTCTGTTATGACATAAAGTCGAGAAACGGACGTTAAACGCATTATTATTATTATTATTATTATTATATTGATCTCACCAAAAAAAAAATCTTTTGTAATAATTTTAGGGCCCGCATTTTTTATCAATCAGATAAAATATTCTCACCACAAACAATACCAGTTGTCCCATTATTATTCTTTAACATAATGTGTTACATAATCAAACGAAGAATTAAAAAATTTGATCTCACAGGCTCATGTTATCTGTCAGGCGAAGTGACTTTGTAACGATGGACACGCAGTATGTGAGGCCATGTGTTCGAACCCCTGCAGTGAAAGCTACGGGGAATGTTTTACCCGCATTTTGATCTCAACTGACGTACGGTCAGTGCATCAAAGCACCATCTTGCGATAAAACAATCATCTTCATATGAAATACAGAATGATCCGTAATTAATACCGAATCATCTCTCAGAATGACTGACCTTTTGATAAATTATTATTAATAATAATATTAATAATAATAATAATAATAATAATAATGCGTTTAACGTCCGTTTCTCGACTTTATGTCATAACAGACGCCATTCGCACCATTACTATTTTCCATCTACCACACTTTTTGTTATTTTTCTACAGTTTTGAAACTTCAGCTTACGTAATAGCAATGGGCGAATGAAAGAATTATAGGAAATTAGGATAAGGTAGGTAATTTTTGAACTAGGAGTTTGATAGGTAATCGGCCATGGCCTCAAATAAGGAACCAGCTCGATATTTATCTGGAATTAATTGAGGGAAACCATGGAAAACCTCAATCAAGATGGCCGGTACAGGAATTACCGTTTCTCGGCGAGAGGCAGTAGGAAAAAGTCCCAGCCACATCTGCCCTCGCCGGGATTTGAACCCGGTATCTCCCGAATGCGAGTCTAGTGCTGTCACCACTACTCTACTCAGCTCGGTGACCTTTTGAATAAGATTTTTCGTCGAAATTAGAGATATCCGAAACGTAAGTGAAATTTAATGTACAGTAAAATCTCCCTTGAGGCTGCTCAGCTTAACGCTGTTTCAGTATTACGCGGTTTCTAAAAACAATAGTTTAGTCACTATAACGTAAATTATGGATCAGTTCATACAAAATAATTCAAATGTTAATAGAAGTTCAAAGGCAAGACGAAGTGTCATTGATGCAATATCTTGCTATCGACAACAGCTTACTGAACGAAACAGAAAAAGGCAAGCGACATTAAGATGACTTCTTAACAAAAAACAAAATATGTCAAATGAGGAACCTTCCTCATCACAAACATAGCTTCTTATTCGAACTTTTACTTGATTTTCATCAATGTTTTATGAACAAAAATCGATATTAGCAATAAATAAATCTATAGTTAATGTGATAAAAAAGTATTTAACAATAAATATTACAAAATTAAACAAAAAAAAACTGACAAATTTTCTTTTTCTCGGTGCCGTTTCACTTATTACGTATTAAGATGACCTCGTTTAGCGCTGTTTCGTATAGCGCAGGAACTGATTGGAACGTATCTCCTGCGTTAAGCGGGATCTTACTGTACTTTTGATAGTGGTGAAACCTAGGGAGCACATTGAACAGCTGGTACTCAGTAACTTTAACATATAGACTACCGTTTATTCGATAACTTTTGAGTTAAATTATATGTCAAATTCGACGATAACGCGACCGTAGCCGCAGGCAAAAAGTTCGGTCCATCTAAAATGTTTAAATTATAGAACATTATAACGACAATGTTTAGTTTTCTATGCAAATTTAATAAGATGATTTTTGATAACGCAGTCGGTATTGTTACAAATGTTTGTTTCTCATAGTTATTTCAAGAACGCCATGTATAATATTATGATAATCATATTATTTAAGTTAAGCAATCATAATATATAGAAAATTTCAACATTTTTTAAGACAATAAAAATTAGTTACCTTATTAAATTAGTTCCAGCTATTAAGAAGGTACTGTATTAATTACACTAAATGTCAAAAAATAATAATACTAGAAAATACAGAAAACCTGTTTAATGGCTCCGCTACAAGTTTCTAATGCCTTTGAAATAGTTATGCATTCACAAATTACAACATTTAACAAGCCTTAACAATTTATATAAACATTTTATTCAAAACAGTTAAGAAGCCAATTAATTTAGACCAATACAATAATTTTAGTCTTTACCAGCCACAAAGCTTCAGTGAACCCGTATAATATATAAATAGATGATATTGGGAGGTTGAAAAAGATTCTCATTTCACAAGGACACTTGTGCATCCCCAACTCCCAACAACTTTTAGTCAAATTAAAAAAAAAATCAGATCATAGTGCCAAAACTCTGTCGACAATATATTGTATTTGCTAACACAGGCAGCATGGCTTTATTCTGTTATCTTAAGTTTGTTTTTGGACCAAATAATAATACAACCCTTAAAATAATAATTTTGTATAATTGCAATATTATTTTAAATCAAAATGTAGAAAAATAACGGGAAGTGTGGTAGATGGAAAATAGTAATGGTGCGAATGGCGTCTGTTATGACATAAAGTCGAGGAACGGACGTTAAACGTATTATTATTATTATTATATTATTTTATTTTAAATCGAACATTTACACCCAACTAAATACATCCTTCAGAAAGTAACTTACGATTTGCAAACTATGTGATTTAAAAAAAATTGTAATCTGGTCGTTTGCCCGATTTTATTATAATTTTAGAGCTTTTTATAATTGCTTTTAAAAGGTTACATTTCAATTTTGAAACGACTCTTGATAATATTTTCGGTATTTTTAGGTTCAAAAACACTTTTCAACTCCTAAAACCGATTGTCGGTCAAGTCCCGTCGCCCTTCAACCAGTATTCGGATATTACTATAGAGTTATTGTACAAATTTTCACAGTGCCTCAAATACCTACCCAAAAATTCTTAATAGCTCTCCTATTATAGATATATTCAAAAAGACAGATCGTTTCGGTGAGGCATTTTACCTGCCAGGAAAACAATATGTTTGATAAATCGCTTAAGCCCCGCTATCCTTCAGCTAGGCCTGTGTTTTAGTATTCGGATATTACTAAAGAGTTATTGTACAAATTTGCACAGTGCCTCAAATACCTACCCAAAATTCCGTAATAGCTCTCCTATTCAAAAAGACAGATCGTTCGGTGGGGCATTTTACCTGCCAGGCGATCAATATGTTTGATAAATCGCTCAAACCCCGCTACCCTCCAGCCAGGTCTGTGTTTTTGTATTCGGATATTACTAAAGAGGTATTGTACAAATTTTCACAGTGCCTCAAATACCTACCCAAAATTCCGTAATAGCTCTCCTATTCAAAAAGACAGATCGTTCGGTGGGGCATTTTACCTGCCAGGCGATCAATATGTTTGATAAATCGCTCAAACCCCGCTACCCTCCAGCCAGGTCTGTGTTTTTGTATTCGGATATTACTAAAGAGGTATTGTACAAATTTTCACAGTGCCTCAAATACCTACCCAAAATTCCGTAATAGCTCTCCTATTCAAAAAGACAGATCGTTCGGTGGGGCATTTTACCTGCCAGGCGATCAATATGTTTGATAAATCGCTTAAGCCCCGCTACCCTCCAGCCAGGTCTGTGTTTTTGTATTCGGATATTACTAAAGAGGTATTGTACAAATTTTCACAGTGCCTCAAATACCTACCCAAAATTCCGTAATAGCTCTCCTATTCAAAAAGACAGATCGTTCGGTGGGGCATTTTACCTGCCAGGCGATCAATATGGTTGATAAATCGCTCAAACCCCGCTACCCTCCAGCCAGGTCTGTGTTTTTGTATTCGGATATTACTAAAGAGTTATTGTACAAATTTTCACAGTGCCTCAAATACCTACTGCTTAATAGTTCTCCTACAATAAGACTCGTCACGAATCTGCTTAAATCCCGATTTATCGCTCGAAGTGTAAAAAAACGTATTATTATAATTTCAACAGAGAGAAACGTATATGCGAAATTTGTTTGAATGGTTTTGAATAGTAAAGCCCCGATGTTGTGCAAGGTGTTAACGACAAATTTATTCATGTTATTAAGTAATGTGTGTGGTCCCCATACGGTGATTGATATCGATATGGCATCACTTAACGTGTAAAACGTTCCAAACGGCGACTAATGGACGAAAAAGATCATGTCGTCGTATCTCCCTACACAGCCGCTCTAATCTAATATACATAAATACATGATGCGTGGTTGAGGCTGGATAATGCAGTAAAAGTGTTCCATAAACGAGATTATAGCGCACTAGTCGCCGTCTGACAGTGGCGTGCGCGTGTAATGACCCTGGGGGCAACGGTCACTCGATTAAAGACAATCGCACGAGTCATAAAGGTCGACGGAAAAATGCCCGGCTTTTCTAGGTTTCATTCTCGAGATTAAAAAAAATATTAGAAGAAAAAACATGATTTTGTTGCAGTGTACTAAAAAAGATAAGAAATAATTTTTAATAATTTTAGTTCATAATTATAAAAGCGTGGGCCGTGACTATCGTAAAGTTTACAATCCATGTTTTTATAATAATAATAATAATGCGTTTAACGTCCGTTTCTCGACTTTATGTCATAACAGACGCCATTCGCACCATTACTATTTTCCATCTACCACACTTCCCGTAATTTTTCTACATTTTTAAAACTTCAACTTATGTAATGCGAATGAAGGAATTATAGGAAATTAGGATAAGGTAGGTTGAACTAGGAGTTTGATAGGTAATCGGCCATGGCCTCAAATAAGGAACCAGCTCGATATTTATCTGGAATTAATTGAGGGAAACCATGGAAAACCTCAATCAAGATGACCGGTACTGGAATTACCGTTTCTCGGCGAGAGGCAGTAGGAAAAAGTCCCAGCCACATCTGCCCCCGCCGGGATTTGAACCCGGACCTCCCGAATGCGAGTCTAGTGCTGTCACCACTACTCTACCCAGCTCGGTTACTCTTGAGAAAATGCTATCGTCTAACAGTTCCAAAAACGGAACAAAGATGACATGTTATCCTTCGTTGAGCGGTCATGCTTTTATAATTATGAAATTAAATTATTAATAATTCTCCTCTCGAACCAACATTTAAAAATCGATCCGGAGACGAATCGAATAAAAAAAAAATTTTAATTGGTTAAGCCGTTTGGACTGTACGCGTGGCACAAAAAGCGTGACAGATTCACAGACAAAGCGTGTACTAATAAATAAAGCTCCCCTTTGGGACCAAAATTCATAAAATCGGGCAACATTAGGATCAAATAGAGCCGGAGACGAATGAACAAAAAAACTTCGGTTAAGCTGTTTGGGCTGTATGCGTGGCACAAAGAGCGTGACAGATTCACAGACAAAGCGTGTACTAATAAATAAAGCTCCCCTTTGGGACCAAAATTCATAAAATCGGGCAACATTAGGATCAAATAGAGCCGGAGACGAATGAACAAAAAAACTTCGGTTAAGCTGTTTGGGCTGTATGCGTGGCACAAAGAGCGTGACAGATTCACAGACAAAGCGTGTACTAATAAATAAAGCTCCCCTTTGGGACCAAAATTCATAAAATCGGGCAACATTAGGATCAAATAGAGCCGGAGACGAATGAACAAAAAAACATCGGTTAGGTTGTTTGGGCTGTATGCGTGACATAAAAAAGCGTGATAGACTCACAGATTCACAGACAGAGCGTGTAATAATAAATAAATTTGCTTCCCACTGGAAACAAAATTCAGAAATAAAATAGACCCCGAGACGAATCGAACAAAAAAATGTTTTTAATCGGTTAAGCCGTTTGGGTTCTACGCGTGACTCAAAACCGTGATAGACTCATAGATTCACAGATAAAGCGAGTGTACTTTAGTTTACGCTATTCGCGCCTAAAACGTGAAAAGTTATCTTGTCGAAACTGTACTGCTATCATATCTCTGTTGGAGGTGTTCGGTGAATTGTTGTGATTTCTTAAACCCGTTGTTTTTATTGGTTTCGTTGGGCCGTGCTTCGAATTTCATTATAAATGCCATGTTATTCCGATGTTAATCGATATTTGTAGGATTTCTTTCTCTTGATATTTTCTTTAAACTTTTCTCAATAAATCTATTTATCCGTCATGAAGTTCAGTTTTATAGTTAAAATATTTAAATATTTGGATAACATGTATTGTTAAAACTTTCATGTAAATATTCTTACACCATCGGACATTAAATTTACATTATTTTTACAACACGGATATTTTTTTTTTGGAATTGTTATGGTAACAATTGCCTTCGCAATTAATCATTAAGAAACTTTATTTTATTGTGACTTTTATGAATGAACGTAACACCACAAAAATATCCGGTTTTGACAAAGCAGAGGTTGCTCTCATATGATTGATTTCTCAGATTGTAAAATAAGTTCTCGGAAAATTTCGAATTGTGGTCGCGAAATTCACTTTACTGTTTTCATTAGCACAAAATTTGAATTACTGCTTAAAAATTTCAAAAAAACATATATTTTTGCCCTAAAAATTGAATAAAAAAATGTGATATTCGTCAGTGTTTCTTTATAGCAGATCACGAGATTTCGATTTACGGGAAGGCAAATTAACATTTTGATTTTTTTTTTTACAAACTTACGTTAAAAATGCGGACATATTTGGCTTGCTCAATAATTTTTTTCAAATTTACTTTTTTCTGTACAAAAAAAATGTGTCAAACTTATCTTAATTTTCTCGTTTTTATCTGATTTTTAACCGACTTCAAAAAAAAGGGAGGAGGTTCTCAGTTAGCCGGAATCTTTTATTTTTTATGTATGTTCCCCGATTACTCGAAGACGCCTGAACCGATTTGGAAAATTCTTTTTTTGTTTGAAAGGTTATACATCCCAGGTGGTCCCATATAGTTTTTATTAAAATCGGTTCATCCGTTTTTAAATGACGTCAAAAAACATATTTTTAATATCTCCAACATTTGTAAAGCGATTATGATGATTCTTTTCTTATTTAATAGGGCAAATCTTCAGGGTGATCCCACATAAATTTTACTTAAATCGGTTCAGTAGTTTTTAAAAATATGCGAAATAAAATCCTCTAAAAAGTAAAAAATAAAATTACCTTTTTTGAAATAAAAATATCAACCTCCTTCAAAAAAGTCACTCAAAAGATGAAAATAATAATGAAATTTTGAGGTTGGTTCCAATTTAATAAAAGTAGATGCCTATTAATTTTATTTAGATCAAACAAATTGTCAAAAAAGTCATATGGGAAGAATAGTACATATTTTTAGTTCATTTTGTAAGCATTAACATCGAAGATTGAGTAGGTAAGTTCTTTCATTGAAGTTAGAGATTTTTGAAACGTGAATAAAAGCGGATGAAAAAGGGGGCATATTGAACAGCTGGTAAACAGTCGCCTTAACAATTTCTGTTACAAAAAAAAGAAACACAGACTGACCCCAAAATTTCTAAGTACACTACCGTAATAATGTTTAGTTAAAAAAAAACTGTAATTAAACCAAAAACAATATGATTGAAAATGCATGATTGAAAAAGTCTTTTGAAAATTTGTGTGCTGTCCCAAACTTCTCTCGATAGATAGGTATAATTATCTGCTTGAAAGAAACAGTAGATTATAGACGGTCGACAACTGAGACCATTAGCATTAAAACCGTTATGCGCAGTACTAGAACTCATCGAAATATTACACTGTTCGCTTGAACAAACTTTACAAATAAAAATTATAATATTATATGCTATTTAAATGTTGCATTAGTTGATAGATACAATATATTATTTTGCAGTTGGTACTTCGTAAAGTGTGGCTACGTAGACCGCAGTGGACAGAGCGAATGCAATAGATAAACCAAGTTCACAAGAGAATAGCTTCAAAATGTTAGTTGAAAATACAACTGATAATAATTTAACAATTTCAAGGTAATATCAATTTGTAAATCCAATTGACACTTTCGCCAAATCTCTGATTAGAGCCTAGGAAGACTCAGGGCCATTTTTCCCACTGGGCACTCTGGGCACGTGCCCAGGGCCCCGCGATCAATGGAGCCCCATAGTTCTTGTCAGATCAACATTCTATAATTGACACTGCCGACAGATATATATCGATAAATTTTTTAATAATGTATTTGTTAATTATTGATTTGCTTAGTAATTAATTTTTTTTTAAGAAAAAATAGTCTTCCGTAATAGTCATAGGGGCCCCATTATCCTAAAGTGCCCAGGGCCTCCAATAGGTTAAAGACGGCCCTGGGAAGACTTGAGAATAGCTTGTAGCAATGTCGTTCCTCTATTGCAAACCCATAGTTCCCAGGTTCTAATCCGAAAAGTAACAACTGGATTTTTCATTTATTATTAAAAAATTAGTCAAGTGTAAGCTATGCTTACACAATTCCGTGCCATCAGCCCTCTATAGCCAAATTTTGGATCTGCAATAGGGATGTTGACTATTTTTGGAAAAGTGTTTTAAATCGTGCATAAGTACCTAATATAACCACAAATATTTATTTTTTTTATTTAAATACGACTCGAGCCTTAAAAATCATGTATTTTAAATTCCGTTTCAAATTTCGATCCAACACGCCAATACATGTCACATGACGTCAGACGGTCACAAAGTAGGAGGCTGTACTCAGAAACCCTACTAAACTGATGAGGTGATGTAAATTGATGTTTCTTATAAACAAATAAATTACACACTAAATATTAACCAAACAATGAAACCTTTTTACAGCGTCTGATGCTGTTCATGACCCTCTGAAATCATGCGCTCTGATTGGTGTTCGTTGCCACGTGACTTGAGAGTGATTTAAATAGGTTTTATTTATTAAATATCGATTAAATTCCTTAAAAATAAAGGAAAATATTGCGTTTTTTTAGTATTTCTATCATAGAAACTACCAATTAACGTTAAAATTATGTTTTTATTTGAATATAGTCAGCATCCCTATTATAAAAAAATAAACAATGACATTTTTTACTCATAATCATTTTCGTTCAATCTACACCTATTCTCAATGTTCCAAGACTTTTTTTAGATTTTTCTCAGCGATTCTTTTGGTGAAAACAGTGGGGGCCAACCATTTTCAAAGGTTTTTCTTGGAAAATGAAGAAAATTTTTTGTTAGTTTGACATTAATCAGCGTTGCCAGAAGTCCCGATTTTGGCGGGACGTCCCGATTTTTAAATCAAAATTAAATGTCCCGCGCGGGACAGGCTCAGTTCCGCTTTTCGGGGATAACTCGACCGTGCGTAAATAATAATTATTCTTTTATTGTAAGTTGCAATTTGTAACACTCACTCCTCAGACTATTGTTTGAAACGCCATATTCTTCTAATGAATAAAACTTTTTTAATTTTGATTTCTGTTTTTTTTATTTTTTTTATTCAGAAGACGAATAAGACAACTATTTAACGATAGGGTAAATCTGATTTAAAATATCATATTTTTATTAAAATACATTTTCTATGGCTATTTTTGCTATCTATTGTCACGTAAACGTAATTTGAACTCAAATAAAAAGATAAATATTTAAAAACTTCTGATTAAATACGTTTTTTTTTACTATGTCCCGCTTTCGACGAAAGAATCCCACTTTTTTCACTCAAAAAGTTCCAAAAACCCGACTTGGCAAAAAAAAATCTGGCAACACTGACATTAATAGACTTGGATACCGACTGACCGATCACCATGAAAATTGATGTGTTTTATCATGGAGAAGGTTTACTATCTACTATGTTGGGGGCTTCTAATGAAGGAATCAAAGGAAACGTTTACAATATGCCATCGCCAGACGTTCAATTCCTGGGTCAAGTTTTTGGTTGCTTCTTACATTCACGACCACAAATTATTCTATGGTCATTTCACAATACTGAACACGTATGTAGGTGTGTCTGACCCAGGGTCAATATCCAAGGGTCATCACATGCGCATTCCACCGCGAGTAGTCCAGAGAAGCTTATAGCTTATTATCTGAAGCTTTAAGCTGGTTTATCTTTATTCTGTGTTTTATTATTATTACTATTCTATTCTTACTATTATGCAATTCATTGATATTATATTCTGTGATTTAAAATTTCAAAAAGGCTTGCGAAAATCTTCTGATACGTCGTTGTTTATAGATATTTATTACACACCTCGATTGAGAATTGATGTGTCAATTCGAATTCCGGTTTATTATTAAAAATAATAATAAATAAAAGGCTTGATAATAGCCGAAGTTATAGGAATACCGCAAGGTTACTAGGCTACCAGAATATTGGGCGTAAATATTGTTGAAAGTGTGACATGGCTATATTTATTGCTAGAAAATATTAGGGATCCATACTAAAACTTTAGTAACGTAACCCAAGGTGTAAAAAAAATGGCATAAAACAGCTTTCGTCGCATGCGCTGCGGAAACTATTGATCATAGAACAAAAGTATGTTCTACAATATTAAAGAACATATCAATAACTACAAAAAACTTCGCGATACTGTATGTCCAACTATTATCGTTATGTCACAATAACCACTTTTTACATTTTAATAATCTATATAGATAAAAGACGATGTATATATTGTAATCTATGGACTCCAAACGGGTAGACCATTTTTGATGAAATTTTCAGACAATCTTTAGATTAGCCCAGCGGATGATCTTCTGAAGTTTGGTAGCGATCGGATCAACAGAATTTTTTAAATTTCTTTTTGAGAAATAAGATTTTTCTTCGATTTTTGAACATTCACAAATAAAAGCGATTGAATTCGCGCAAATTCAATACACGTTGAGAATTTAGTGATAATGATTCTCATCTTTTATATCCTATATATTACATTTACACCCGGGCGAAGCCGGACTGGGCCTCTAGTTTAAAATAAGTGCTTATCAAGTACTTACACTAACCACTGGACCGCACTGTCCTCTAGCAACAAATATTAAAGGATTATGACAAATATTGAAGGAATATATCGCAGTTACAAAATTTATTAAAATGAAAACAAATATCGAATTAAAATCAAGAACTACGTGGTGACAAGTTGATTTATTGTGGCAGATAAAAAATGATATAACATGCAGTAATTCATTGGTAATTAATAGGTAAAACCAAGCGGTGCAAATGCAACGCAGTCTTGATATAAATACCAACAGATATGGGCAGACGCCCCGCTGGGACCGTTAAGTGATTTTACAAACAGTCTCTTAAATACTTATTACCCTTCTTTGTACATCACCTTGCACTGTCTCTTGAATCGGTGCTTTCAAAATGTTTTATCCAGGAAAATAATTACCTCAAAATATAATAGTGAGAGAGCTATTAAGCATTTTTGGGTAGGTATTTGAGGCACCGTGAAAATTTGTACAATAACTCTTTAGTAATATCCGAATACAAAAACAGAAACCTGGCTGAAGGGTAGCGAGACTTAATTGACTTAACCGATTTTTAAATTAAAATCGGTTTTTAACTAACGAAGATATCGCAGACCATACGCAAAAAAATACCGGTGGAATTGAAAACCTCTTCCTTTTTTTAAAATAAAACCATAGAAAACGTACTGTTTCAGAACGAACATAGAAGCCAACAAAAAATATCCCGGGTCGCAGTGCCAAAACCCTGCCGACATATAGTGTATTTGCTAATACAGGCCTTGTGGCTTTATTATGTGAACTTAAGGTGATTGTTGGGTAAAATAAAAAAATTAGCTCCTTAATACGCCCCTTAAAATTACATTTTTTTCTTAACTACGTTATCATTGTCGATCGACACCAAAATTAAAAACACCTTTCAGTAAATAACTCATTATTTGTAAACTAGTGTTTTCAGAAAATTTGTAATCCGGTCCTGTCGGACCGATTTTATTAAAATTTTAGGCGCACTTTTTAATTGCTATTAAAGGGTTAAATTTCAATTTTCAAACGATTCTGAGAATTTTTTCGGTATTTTTGGGCCCAAAAACTTTTTTCAACCCCTAAAAACCACCCTTAAATTGACCCGATTGGGCCCATTTTAAATAGGCTTCATGCGGTGGTCGATTCCAACATGTGTACCAAATTTCGTTAAAATGAATTAACTCCTTCGAAAGTTTTCAAAAATAGTGCCAAAGTGCTTAGGAGGTTATGAAACGTCGAGAAATTTTGGTCCGACCCCTAGATCCCGCCATCCAACCGACGCCAATAGTGTATGTTGTCATATGGCAAATACACTAAAAATTGAAATAAAATATTGTATCGACGGTATAGATTCGCCTTAAACCAGTTCGTCACCATTATGATAAATGATCAATGTATTATTATACGATGCGATCGTTACGACGCGACCAGTTTTACATCGATTCTTGGTAAACGAACGCATCAACAAGAAATTAGTTCTAATAAGGAAACTTGTTCTTTACTGATGCAGTTATAATCCGCGTTTGACGAAATCACACGAATTACGGAACAATATGCTAATTTATTCATATCGTGAATTATCGGTTCCAGAGTTGATTGGAAACCGAATAGTCGCATCCTCAAATCACAATCCTTGGTTAAGATATATAACAAGGTTGTTAAATACAGCAAAACCTTGATAGAATAAGCCGTATTTGACCGAAACCATGTGGTAGAGAATAAACGTGCTAGATCAAAACCGCGTTTGAATAAAACCTTAGGGGGTATTCTCATGTGACCACTTCGAAAAATCGATTTTTTTTTTCATATTTCAATAGTAAAACCTATCGAAAATATGCTGTGAAAAATAGAGACCGAAATTCCTAGTTTAAAATAAATTACAACTCATAGTCGCTGACGAGCCGTATAAGCGACTTGTTGGCTCTTGAAACTTTAAACGCATTTATCTGGAAACATTATTTTCTAAAACTGTCATGGTCCTAAAAAAAAAGTATTCAACCGATTGCTTTGAAATTTATATATGTTCTTCTACTCATTAATGGTTATCGTTCGTACTAAAATTGATTTTTTTCGAAAATATTTTCTTATTTTTTTTAAACGATTTTTAACAAAAAAATTAACAAAAACACAAACTTTTTTTCTACAGTCAGCCATTTTTTTTTATGAAATTGATTAATTTTAGTAGGGACGATAGCGACATCCCTACTGAACAATGATCCATTCGATTTTTTTATTTCAGACAACATGAACAGCCGCTATTACCATGACCAGTGACCTGCTTTTTTTTAGTGTCTAATTTAATTTAAAAAAATATATATATAAAAAATGTAAAATAAGAAAAAAAAAATTTGTATACAGTTAAAGATACAAATAAAAACATAAAAAAATAAAAATGATTGAATGTTATTGTCGTCTAAAAACAATTCCCTAAAAAGAGGTAAAATTTATGCGTTCACATGAGAATACCCCCTTAATAGAGCAAAATCCATACTACAGAAAAGACGTATTAGAGTAAAATATTGATAGAGCATATCGTGTTAGACCAAAATTATGATAGAGAAAAACTGTGTGAGAGCGGACGACGATTTTCAACATTAATACAGCAAATCGTGTTAGAAACAAAACTATAGTAGAGAAAAAACGTGTTAGAGCAAAATTTTGATGGAGAAAACCGTGTTAGTTCAAAACTATGGCAGAGAAAAAACATGCTAGAAAGTACGATGATTTTCGATTTGTCTTGTTGTTTTACAAAAAACTTTAATAGAGCAAATCACACATTTTTCTCCATAAGGAAGGCATTGTAGAATTTTAATTCGATTCTGTTCGAAAAGTAATTGGTCGATTGGAATGATATTTTTTCTAAACTGTGTATACGTGTATTTAACATAGTTTTTTGCATAATTTTTATTTCAAAACGACATTTTTCTACGCATTTTATTCAAAATTTAACTTGGAAAAACGAACTTTTTCTGTGTAGATCTAGCGTTTGTTTTTGTGTGAATACAATCTAATGTTGTACATGCCAGGAAGTTTGAATACGCCATTAGACTGCTCTTGCATGTACGAAAACTGTCATTATATTATCACAACCTAAGATCATTGTCAAATCAAATTATTTGACAATCCTTTCTGCAACCCAGCATTATACTAATCAAGATATTAGTATAATGCTGGTTTGCAAGCAAATCGTGTTAAAACGAAACCATGGTATATAGTTCAAAAACCTATTACAGCGAAATCTTCATAGAGCAAATCGTGTTAGAACGAAACCATGGCAGTAAAAAAACGTGTTAGAGCAAAATCTTGATAGAGCGAACCTAAGGTAGAGAAAAAACATGTCAGAGCCTACGATGATTCTCCATTTTAGAACGGAACCGTGCTGCAGAAGTTTCAAGTGATTTCTTACTTTGTTAATAGTGATCTGCATCTTTGCATCTGGATCCCGTATGTGAGCCGGCTCACTGAACCGGTTCAAAAAGAGCCGAGTTCTGAATATGTTACTGCAGTCTGCCACTGAGTTACCTAGTTCAGTCAATCATATCACGACCTGTATAGAATCAAGAATGCATAGCCAAACATATGATGCATGAGTCATTTGAGCTGACAGATGCATCAAAGCAAAAACTGATACGTAAGTGTAAAATGTGCTTCTGTGTGTTAAGTGTTTCAGTGAGTTATGCGGATCCGGTGATCCGTCGGCTCGAAAAAAAGTGAGTCGGCTCTCACGGATCTTCTGTCGGAGTCGGCTCTTTGAACCGGTTCAGATCTGAGTTACCCAGCTCTATTTGTTAAGCATTTTCAATATTTTACAGACACGTCGATAAACGGATGAAATTATTCAGACAAAAGAGCAGAGCAGTGTTGACGCGTCACTGTGAGATATTTTATTATTCATCATGCAAGTATGAACATTTTCCGCTGAAAGAAAAGTAGACCAATGTACAATAAAAGAGGCATTGTACGTTGTAAATGTTATGTTATAGTGCTGTTATCCTATTAAGTGGTTTTAATGCGCCATAGCGAAACATCTAGGGAATGTGCAGAGCACTGCCGATAATATAATATACTGTCGATGGTACACCTGTTTGTCCGACAGAGCTAATTCAAAATAACAATAACAGAAATGAACTGTCACAAATCCATGCGTTTCGCTCAACATGAATATTGCCGCGTTCAAAATGGGGTTCGGACTCTTCAATTTTGAGTTCGGCTTATGCTCGGATTAATTGTGTTCGTAATTCAGGAGATTTCAAACGATCAGACTAATACTTTTTAAAATTAAAAATGACTTTTTAAGTAAACACTTATTTGTTATTTATAGCGACGTTCCGTCCCTTGCTTGGGACTTTTTCAAGCTTTATAACTGTAATTGAATTATTAAAATACAATTTGTAAATTTACAACTGAAATGTAAAATATCAGATATTAATTATACACACCTATTAAATGTTTTGATAAAGTAGATATATAAGTTAAAATATACATTTAAGTATAAATTTGAGTTAAACAGTTGTTCATTAAAAAGTTTGTAATAATTCCGTTTTTAAAAAATATTTTTACGGTTGATGTTCAAACTAATTTATTTTATTGACGGTTAGTAAATAAAGTTACGTGACTTAATTTATGCGGTTGCTCCTCATTTGAACCATTGTTTTTTGTTTTAAACTCTTTTTATATTTTTCTAGCATATTGTTATATGACATTGCTTTGATGCATCTGTCAGCTCAAATGACTCATGCATCACATGTTTTGATTCTATACAGGTCGTGATACGATTGACTGAGCTAGGTAACTCAGTGGCAGACTGCAGTAACATATTCAGAACTCGGCTCTTTTTGAACCGGTTCAGTGAGCCGGCTCACATACGGGATCCAGATGCAAAGATGCAGATCACTAAAAAGACCCGTTTTCCCATCTCTAAACGGGATCGTCCCTCGGACATGTTTCCTGGAAACATCTCGGCTGAACGAAGGATAACATGTCATCTTTGTTCCGTTTTTGGAACTGTTAGGCGATAGCATTTTCTCAAGAGTAACCGAGCTGGGTAGAGTAGTGGTACAGCACTAGACTCGCATTCGGGAGGTCCGGGTTCGATTCCCGGCGGGGGCAGATGTGGCTGGGACTTTTTCCTACTGCGTTTCGCCGAGAAACGGTAATTCCTGTACCGGCCATCTTGATTGAGGTTTTCCATGGTTTCCCTCAATTAATTCCAGATAAATATCGAGGTGGTTCCTTATTTGAGGCCATGGCCAATTACCTATCAAACTCCTAGTTCAAAAATTACCTACCTTATCCTAATTTCCTGTAATTCCTTCATTCGCCCATTGCTATTATATAAGTTGAAGTTTAAGAAATGTAGAAAAAACGGGAAGTGGTAAAATGAAAAATAGTAATGGTGCGAATGGCGTCTGTTATGACATAAAGTCGAGAAACGGACGTTAAACCCATTATTATTATTATTATTATTATAGCATTTTCTCAAGAGTCCGTGCCCTAACAATGCCGTCCGTATGACCGGTACAAATACATAAATCATTAAAGAAGAGAGTCTATGCATTGTAACGACGGCCTGCCCACATTTTCTTTTTTTTAATAGGTGTGTCTCTTAATAACATATAGAGCAACGGACTTACGACTTGCTTGGAGTACATCACAATATTTTATATTCACTTGCATCACAAAATCTTTACGATGAACGCAAATACAGAAGGTAAACTAAAAACTATTAATAGAGTTCATATTATACAGGTTTAGTCAGAAGTCATACCGTGAAAAAGTTTAACGTGGATCAAACAAGCTCAGATTGTAACAAACACACTGGCGGATTTATAAATTTGCCACCAGTAGGCTATTAAATTTTTGCAGCCCCTACTGACCCCTGAAATTCGATACCCTAGTTCGCAATCATATTGATCACAAAAACGACAACGCAAATTCTTGTCCAGTCAACGACCATTTCCCCTCATAATTTTGCCAAGCATCAGCATCGATTTTTATAAAAAATTGAATTTACTCTCTCCTTAAAAGTTGTCCCTGTGACGGGGGATGCTTTTACCCTGAGAGTGGATGCCACCTCTTTTCGGGGATGAAAAATGTTTCATTGAAAATAAGCCCAATAATGGATAGATTGACTATTTCTAAGAAACTTTTGTTCTATAAATCAGTATACTGTACAGTACTAAAATATTGAAATTTTTATTAAATTTTCTAAACTCGTTTTCTCTATATGTATATAATAATGTTTTTTTTTTTATTTCTGTAAGACAAAAATTTTTAGCCCACATTTGCCGCCCCCTAAAATCTGCCGCCCTAGGCTTCAGCCTATTCAGCCTGTTGGTAAATCCGCCACTGATTACAAACAGTGAGATCCCGCTTAAGGCTGTCGGAACGCTCCGAATTTTGTTTGTGCTGAGACCCAGCGGTAAGGGGCGAGGTAGGCAAAAGACATATTGTGGGTGTGGCCTTCTTTAGCTCTGTCTCGCTCAAATCATCCGCACGTTTCAATTTTTGACTGGTGCCAACTACAAGGCTAAAAAATTTTCTTGCAAGGGTGCCTCTGTCAACTGATTACTCTAATTTTTGGAAATATTTTGAAGATTTAAAAAGTTTTTCCAAAAAAGGAAGAGTCACTTTAGGTTTGTGATGGAACAGTTTTGTGAAATAAGTGCGAATAAGGTTATAGTGTAACATTGAAAACGTGTGTTTTTTTAGAACAATTAATGCCAAATTTTTTCTAGTAAATCGTACATAAATTACAAAAGTAGTCCATTAGAGACCTAGATTTGTCCTTTATCTTCCTTATAGAGAAAGAATTTTTGCAGAATGTTAACGAATAAGTCTACAATCAGTTGACAGCCGAAGCTCTATTTTTGGCTTAAATTCAAAGCGTTCCGACAGCCTTAATGCAGGAGATACGTTCCGATAAGTTCCTGCGCTATACGAAACAGCGCTAAACGAGGTCATCTTAATACGTAAATAATAGGCATAAGTGAAACAGAATCGAGAATAAGAAAATTTGTAAGTTTTTAATTAATTTTGTAACATTTGGTGTTAAGTATTGTTTTATCACATTAATTATAGATTTATTAATTGCTAATATCGGTTTTTGTTTATGAAAATCAAATAAAAGTTCGAGTAAGAAGTTATGTTTGTAATGAGGAAGTTTCCTCATTTGACATATTTTATTTTTTGTGAAGAAGTCATGTAATATCGTTTGCCTTTTTCTGTTTCGTTCAGCAAGCTGTTGTCGATAACCAGATATTGCATCAATGACATTTCGTCTTGCCTTTGAACTTCTCTCAACATTTGAATCATTTGGTACTGATCCATAATTTACGTTATAGTGGCTAAAATTTTTTTTTTAGAAAGCGCGTAATACTGAAACGGCGTTAACTGTTTTTGTTAACTGCGATTAAGCATTAAGCTTCACAACAATTGGCTTGCTATTTAAACATTTCAAAAAACATATATTTTTGTTCGAAAAACGTCAATATTTGTTTGCAGTACGTCGTGAAATATCAAGTTACGTTATGGCAAAGAAATAATTTGAAGTTTTTTTTTTTTACAAAAAAAAAAAAACTGAAACATTTGGCTTCGTTAATAAGTTTTTTGAAATTTAAATTTTTCTATACAAAAATTTTCTCATTTTTATCTGATTTTAAATCGTTTATTTAGGTCAAATAAACTGTAAAAACTTGGCTATTTAGAATAGATTTTCAAGACATAGGCTATTTACTATATTATCGCATTAAAATAAAAGCACTTTTCGTGGAGATCAAGTTTGCAACGTAAGCCGACGAAAAAACTGTTGGTAACTATCGAGCCGGGTGCTGCCTCGCAAGACAAGATTGCAAAACGGTGGAGCCTTTACTGTTGCTACTGTCGAGCTACCATATTACAATTTCACCCGTGAAAACCAATTAGAAATCGGTCCAACTGTTTCAAGTTTTTCACGAGCAAACAAACACGAAGAATGAACTTTACTGTTAAATGTGTACAAGAGGTGTTAAACCAATTTAATACAATGTTGCATAATTTATTACGAAATGTTTATCCTGTTAAGTACTGTTCCATGTTGTCAATATTCGGAGCATCAACTGCGCAAATTATCGCCCATAAATAGATAAAAGTTACGGCGAAGAAAGTAAACAAACTCATAATGAGCTTTGAAAATAAACCAATAGAGTATCTGCAACTAAGTAATATTATCTGTCTTCGAAATAATTATTAAAGTCAAATGTTATTAGTGTATTTGCCATATGGCAACATACACTATTGGCATCGGTCGGATGGCGGGACCTAGGGGTCGGACCAAAATTTCTCGACGTTTCATAACCTCCTAAACACTTTGGCACCATTTTTAAAAATGTTTATATATATATATATATATATATATATATATATATATATATATATATATATATATATATATATATATATATATATATATATGTGCGGGCAATAACTTTCGAAGGAGTTAATTCATTTTAACGAAATTTGGCATACATGTTGGAATCCATCACCGCACGAAGCCTATTTAAAATGGGGCCAATCGGGTCATTTTAAGGGTGGTTTTTAGGGGTTGAAAAAAGTTTTTGGGCCCAAAAATGCCGAAAAAATTCTCAGAATCGTTTCAAAATTGAAATTTAACCCTTTAGTAGCAATTAAAAAGTGCTCCTAAAATTATAAGCGAATCGGCCCGACAGGATCAGACTTACAAATTTAATGAAAACACTAGTTTGCGTATACGAATTTACTTACTGAAGGTCGTATTTAATTTGGTGCAGATGTTGGATTGATAACAATATTTCAACTAATAAAATTATTATTGTAAGTGGTGTATTAAGGGGTTCCATTTTTTTAAATTTTGTCCAAAAACAAACTTTAGTTTATGTAATAAAGCCACAAAACCTGTATTAGCAAATACACTATATTGTCGGCAGGGTTTTGGCACTGCGACCCGGGTTTTTTATTTTTATATTTAATAATTGTAGATAAATTGTTCGGCTTTTATGTCGCCTCATTAAACTGTTAATTGAAAAACAAATTCATTACAACCATAAAATTTATTTGTTGGGGAAAAGGACTTCTGTAAGGGAACACTTATTTGTTAAATATTGCGACGTTTCGTCCCTTTATTGGGACTTTTTCAAGCTTGAAAAAGCCCCAATAAAGGGACGAAACGTCGCAATATATAACAAATAAGTGTTCACTTAAAGAAGTCCTTTTTCCCAACAAATAAATTTTATATTAATTACCAAAGACAAAAAAGAGAAAAAGTCATAAAATTTAATATTTCACTTTGAATAAATTCTTTACGAAACCGACATGTCGAAAAATCGGTACCAAGAATCCTATAAAATGACTGTGTTTCATGCCTGTATAGCGAATGTAAAATGATCCATTTCACTCTAGTGCGTAAACAAAGGAAACTCGGATCTCAGTGCCCAAATTCTGCTGACAATATAATTCCCACCAAAAAAAAAAGTTTTTCTAAAAAATAGAAAAGAAATGTCGCCGATATAAATCCATTCAAAAAATTCGGCAACAAAAAGAACAGATATATGTCATTCTTTTCACTGTTGAAATAACAATTGGACAATTGAAACAGTAGAAAAACTATTCGCTTTAAGACTACCGTTGATGTTTTTTTTGCGGTTTTTGTAAAGTGTAATGTATCCTTTATGATTGAGCGTTGATTAGCTCAAAAATAAACTCTTTTTTTGTGAAATTTCAACCAAATTGTTGGACTGTAAAAATAAGCTAGGAACTGACAATATTGTAGAGGTAAGGACAGCTAAAATGTTTTTTACTGTTTTTCTTAACGGGTAATGTATCCTCCATGACTGAGCGTTGATTAGCTCAAAAATAGACTCTTTTTTGTGAAATTTCAACAAAATTGTTGGATCGCAAAAATAATCTAGGTACAAAAAACACAAACTTTTTTTCTACAGTCCGCCATTTTTTTTTTTTCAATGAAATTGATTAAACTTGGTAGCTCCGATAGCGACATACCTACTGAACAATGATCCATTCGATTTTTTTATTTCACACAACATGAACAGCCGCTATTACCATGACCAGTGATCTGCTTTTTTTTAGTGTCTAATTTAATTAAAAAATATATATATATAAAAAATGTAAAATAAGAGAAAAAAAAATTTTTTATACAGTGTAAGATACAAATAAAAACATATAAAAAAATTAAAATGATTGAATGTTGTCGTCTAAAAAAAATTCCCTAAAAAGAGGTAAAATTTATGCGTTCACATGAGAATACCCCCTTAAAAATTTCGCGGATACTGAACACGGATAAGCGATTTCAAAACGGAATTCGAGACTTTTCTTTGCCGAGTTATATAAGTCACACGTTAAAAGTTATAAACAATGAAAGAGAACTGTATTATAGTTATGAGAGGTGTATGGGTTTTACTGACCCCGAGGGCAATCTAAGTTGTGGGTGTTAAAGCGTTTGTTCGATTGTTGCGAGTGTGTTATATTTTATAACAATAAAAAAAACCTGATTCATTTCTTGATGTTCTGCTCACAACCTGTTGCAGAATAACAAGAATATCGAAAGACTTGCATAGATTAGAGTCAGTGAAAAGATTGCTAGCACAGACAAGTAGGCTTGCCAACTTTAAAATACAAATTTGCGGGAAATAACGATTTCAAATGCATGACAAGGATTTAAAAACCCGGGTCGCAGTGCCAAAACCCTGCCGACAATATAGTGTATTTGCTTGTATAGGGCCGTGTGGTTTTATACTTTTATTATGTGAAATTAAGTTTGTTTTTGGGCAAAATAAAAAATTTAACCCCTTAATACACCCCTTAAAATAACATTTTTTTTCTTAATTGTAATATTATTATCAATCTAACGTCTACATTGAATTAAATACACCCTTCAATAAATAAGTCACTATCTGCAAACTAGTGTTTTCATAAAATTTGTAAATCCGGTCCTGTCGGGCCGATTTTATTACAATTTTGGGGACACTTTTTAATTACTACCAAAGGGTTAAATTTCAATTTTGAAACGATTCGGAGAATTTTTTCGGTATTTTGGGGCCCAAAAACATTTTTCAACCCCTAAAAACTACCCTTAAAATAGCCCGATTAGGCCCATTTTAAATAGGCTTCTTGCGGTGATGGATTTCAACACGTGGTCCAAATTTCGTTGAAATCAATTAACTCTTTCGAAAGTTATTGCACGTACACACACATATATATATATATACATATATATATAAACATTTTTAAAAATGGTGCCAAAGTGTTTAGGAGGTTATGAAACTTCGAGAAATTTTGGTCCGACCCCTAGGTCCCGCCATCCGACCGACGCCAATAGTGTATGTTGCCATATGGCAAATACACTAAAAAGCGGGATCTAACTAATTTTATTTAGAATACAAAAAAACGTGAAATTTTCTTTACAAATCAGGATGAGAAGTAAAATAAAATACCTTGTTAGATTAATAATAGTCAATATTTACTAAAAAAAACAGTTATAGTGTAATTTAGACTTTATTATGAAAACTATAAATTACTTTTTAAATGAGTATTTTTCTTGACATTTGGCACTTTTAAAGATTTTTTTTATTTTTAAGTACAGAATTGTAAAAATCTTTGCATGGATAAGACAAATTTACTTTAACTTGTAGCTCTGACTTTACAGAATTCACATGAAGACGATTTCGCGCGTCGGTCCAAACATTATTACAAAGTGAGAAGACTCTCTCTGCTGCTGCATTAGAACACGGAATAGATGCAATGTATTTAGCGTCCTCCGAAAAGCGGGATATTTAGCGTCCCACACACACCCTGAGCGGGACGTCTCGTTAAGGGTATCAGAAACGGGACGTCCCGCGTATCGCGGGACGGTTGGCAACTCTACTGACAAGTGTTTTATTACTTAACTTTAAACTTGGTAAAGGTGATATCAGACGGTTCATTTTTGTCTTTCATTCAGCATCTTTGACTCGAAGTGAAACGTCTGAACACAAAATGAAACAATAGTGGCGACTGAATTCATTAATGAACCCCAACAACGCTAGATATCGGCATTTGGCATGATTCATTCGCACTCCGAATGAACGAAAAATGAAACGTCTAAACTTGGAAAGAACATTCATTCGGGTTTGGCCATTTTGTCTCGCGTCTTGTAGCAGACGGACTTGGGACTACGACACCGCATAGTGAATATATCCTGTCTGTGCAGTATGAGACAAAATGGTATTCAAGTGGAACGACCAAAACACGCTGCTGTTTTTGGAGAATTTCAAAAATTATCAATATCATTGGAAATTGTTGCGTCCATATTTTTTTTAAACATACATACACAATTAAGTTAGCAGGTAAGTGGACCAATGATGTAAATCAATAAACCAATTATTAATTTAGCCTGATGAAGCTCAAATAAATGACCGAAACGTCGCTAAATTAATAATTGGTTTATTGATTTACATCATTGGTCCACTTACCTGCTAACTTAATTGTGTATTATCAATATCTTTGAAGCCACAAACTCGACGAATACAAAAGACAGAACATTACAGACACATTCTATAAAGTCTCTAATTAATGATTTAAACTTAAACTTTGCTTTTTTTGTCAATTCTTCGATCAAATTATCACAAATCAAACGAATTCCAAGGCGCATAGCTTCATTCGATGACATCTTCGAGGAAAAAACTGGATGAACGTTCATTTCTATGTCATTCTGTCTGTGCCGTGTGTTAGATCAGTCCAATCTATATGCGACCGAAATCGTTGGTTATTTACAAAGATTGTGAGGGCGTCATAGATCGGAAACACCTTGAGATGCGGTGGGTGCTCTCCTTTATAACGTAACTCACAACAATGGTTACAGGTTACAATCACCTATCTTAAAACTATTACAGGGATGAGTGAGTTATTATCAGGTAATGGGTTAATGAATGAGCGGATACTGTAACTTTACCAATCCTTATGCAGACTGGCCATGTATGGAATAATATGCCCTCTACCCATTTATTACTCTAGCTATTTTAAAGTAGGGTAAAGCCATCTCAAACTATAATTAGCAATTATATACAGGTGATTATAAATCTAATGTTCGGTTTAAGAATACCATTATCATTAGCATGCTGACGTTGTTTAAAATAATAATAATAATAATAATGCGTTTAACGTCCGTTTCTCGACTTTATGTCATAACAGACGCCATTCGCACCATTACTATTTTCCATCTACCACACTTCCCGTTATTTTTCTACATTTTTAAAACTTCAACGTATGTACCTAATAGCAATGGGCGACTGAAGGAATTATAGGAATTTAGGATAAGGTAGGTAATTTTTGAACTAGGAGTTTGATGGGTAATCGACCATGGCCTCAAATAAGGAACTATCTCGATATTTATCTGGAATTAATTGAGGGAAACCATGGAAAACCTCCATCAAGATGGCCGGTACAGGAATTACCGTTTCTCGGCGAGAGGCAGTAGGAAAAAGTCCCAGCCACATCTGCCCCTGCCGGGAATCGAACCCGTACCTCCCGAATGCGAGTCTAGTGCTGTACCACTACTCTACCTAGCTCGGTTGTATTTTTAACATATGTTTATAAAGAAAAAAATTCAAAATATTAATTTGCTTTTGCGTAATTCGAAATCTCGTGACATACTGTACGTTTGAAAGAAATTATTGAACAAGTCTCGAAAAAACGTTAACTCAAAAACGATCGATTTAAAGAAACAGAGCAGTCTATAGACGCTCAACAACTAAAGTTATTAGGGACCTTATACAATTACGCGGATTGAAATAACAATTTAAAAAAAAAACTAGTATTAATAATAGAAAACAGTATCACGGGTAATTGGAATAATGAAAATAAATCAACTTAAACACTCATTGATTGCAACGTTTCGTCTTTTCTTTAGTTAAGACTTTTTCAAGCTTTCAATTTGTTTAAATGATAGTTAAACTATGATATAATATGCAATTTGAAAAAGTCTTAATTAAAGAAAAGACGAAACGTTGCAATCAATGAGTGTTTAAATTGATTTATTTTCATTATTCCAATTACCCGTAATACTGTTTTCTATTATAACATATATCTGGAATTGAGCTTTAAAGATGGCTAGTATTAATTTTGTTTAGCATTATTATAATGTTTTGGCCAGTTTACTCTACACATTTTGTTTTTTAATTCACAAGAAATATTTAGATACACCTAGATATTTTGTTTTACTATTGCTCTTTTCCATATCAGAATGTTCCAAATATTCTAGATTACAAATCAAAACCAATTTGCCACCTACAGACCACACGCGGCCGTACTTAGCGGCAGTAGCGTCCTGTTTCTGCAAATTTATCGAAAAAATTAGTTGCAGTAACGAAATATTTGTATAATATTTGATCTAAATAAATAATTTAAAATCAGTTAAAAATAATAAAATTAGCATAAGTCTATACAGAAAGAAAAAATTAACACACATTTGTTAAGAGAAAACTTTAAAACGTTGGATTTCCTGCAGTTGGAAATCTCATGGCGTGCTGGCAGTTTTTTGATATAATTTTTAGAACTAAAAAACGTGTATTTTAAAATTTCTAATCTACATGTTAAGTTTTGCATACGAATTCCAAATTAAATATGTGGCAAATAGTCGGTGTACTTTGTATATCAAACGCGATAGTGTCAAAAGTGTAAATACTTTTTACACTGGAGCACGATGTCAAACACATACATTATTATTGACGTAATCTATGGTTTACAAGTATACTTATAACAATTTCCTTTTTTTGTTAAAAATAACCGACAAAATTCAAATATTAGATAGTACCTATATATTCTGTGAACATTTCGGTTAATTTTGGGGGCCAAATTAGAACAAAAATGTCAAGTGCAACATGTGACATCAAATGCAAGGGCTCGTTATGAGAAATACAAATATATTTTGTATTACCGTTGACGCCGTCCCATTAAATTTGTCGCGCTAGATCCGAGTTTTAGAATCCTTGAGTTTTAGATTAAAAAGATTTTTTGTAATGTAGCTAAGTCGATTAATTACGAAAGGGGTGGCGTTCACCTTGGTAAGCCGCCACTGGTAAATATTATGAAAGAGAAAGAAAGATGCCAAGCGTATTTGGCATTTCATATTGATGTAATATAGAATTATCGAAAGAATTATTTGTTATGGATGTTTGTATTGCATCGTAAATAGTAGACAGAAATTATATTTTATAATCTAAATGTCTATATTTTGGTGTCGAGAAGTTTTGGCTAACAATTTATATTTATTATTAATCGAGTTAGAAGATAGAATCTTGTCGAAAAAATAGCGCATGGCTTTAAGAAAATTAATTTAGGTAATTGACTTTGTTTCTTTTTTGTCCTTGGTAATTAATATACAATGACTTTATTTACTAACCGTCAATAAAATAAAATAATTTGAACATCAACAAACTTTTTAATGAACAATTGTTTAACTAAAATTTATATTTACATGTGTATTTTAACTTTTATATCTACTTTATCAAAACATTTAATAGGTGTGATTAATATCTGATATTTTATATTTCAATTGTAAATTTATAAATTGTATTTTAATAATTCAATTACAGTTATAAAGCTTGAGAAAGTCCCAAGCAAGGGACGAGACGTCGCTATAAATAACAAATAAGTGTTTACTTAAAAAGTCCTTTTTCCCGACAAATAATTTTTATAATTTAGGTAATGTTTCTTATATAGATTTAAATGAACAACTGACTGGATTGGTAAAATCTCATTTCGTTTTACTTTACACACTAGCGCGAAATATGCAATTTTATTACCGTAATACAGAAGTAAAAACCAGATATTTTGTAGGTGGTGTAGCGCAAAAAATTAATTATTTGATTGCTTAAGTAAGATTTTAAGACCACTTATTTTTAGGTTTTAGAAAAAATTTAAATTCAAATGGTTATTAGTGTATTTGCCATATGGCAACATACACTATTGGCGTCGGTCGGATGGCGGGACCTAGGGGTCGGACCAAAATTTCTCGACGTTTCATAACCTCCTAAACACTTTGGCACCATTTTTGAAAATGTTTATATATATATATATATATATATATATATATATATATATATATATATATATATATATATATATATATATATATATATATATATGTGTGTGTGTGTGTGTGTGTGTGTGTGCGGGCAATAACTTTCGAAAGAGTTAATTGATTTTAACGAAATTTGGCCCACGTGTTGAAATCCATCACCCCAAGAAGCCTATTTAAAATGGGTTTAATCGGGACATTTTAAGGGTAGTTTTTAGGGGTTGAAAAATGTTTTTGGGCCCCAAAATACCGAAAAAATTCTCAGAATCGTTTCAAAATCGACATTTAACCCTTTAGTAATAGGTAATTAAAAAGTGTTCCTAAAATTTTAATAAAATCGGCCCGACAGGACCGGACTTACAAATTTTATGAAAACACTAGTTTGCCGATAGTGAATTATTTACTGAAAGTTGTATATAATTTGGTATAGAAGTTCGATTGATAATAGTATTGCCATTAAGAAAAAAAATGTTATTTTAAGGGGTGTATTAAGGAGTCAAATTTTTTATTTTGCCCACAAACCAACTTAAGTTTGCATAATAAAGCCACACTGCCTGTATAAGCAAATACACTATATTGTCGGCAGGGCTTTGGCACTGCGACCCGGGTTTTTTTTTTTTATGAATTTATGTGGGAGAAAATCAGATACTGGTTTTTACAAATACGTGTTTACTAAAACAGCAAAATTATGAATATGTTATAAATTTGTACGAAAAACTTTGATATGGAAAACTGATAAGCCTAAATATTAAATAATAAATATAAAATCTAATGGACTTTGTTTGAAAATGTAATAAATATTAAAAATGCTTATACAAAAAGCGTTTATTATTATTCAAAACAAATAAATTTTGTAAATATATGTATAGATACCAATTTTTGGTGGTCATTTACATTTTTATTGTGCATAATAAATTCGAGAAAATAACAGTTACTTTTCAATGATGGCAAAAGAATAAAAATATATTGTTGATTTAAAATCATAATTTTGTCGTCCAAAAAACATGTTTTGTCACTCTTATTGCAAGAATTATATTATATACCTAATGTTGGTATTATTCAAAATATATCTTTATAAAGACTGTCTCAAAACTCTCGCATTTTTCAATAGCACAAAACAATTGTCAAATTAAAATTAGAGTTTAAAAAACCGGCCAAGTGCGAGTCGAACTCGCGCACGAAGGGTTCCGTACCACTATCTATAAAAACGCCAAAAAAATCATGTTTGTTGTATGGGAGCTCCCGTTAAATATTTGTTTTATTTTAATTTAATTATTTATTTTTAAAGTGAATATATAATTAAACTAGCGGCCCGGTTCGGCTTCGCCCGGGTGTAAATGTAATATACAGGATATAAAAGATGAGAATCATTATCATTAAATTCTCAACGTGTATTGAATTTGCGCGAATTCAATCGCTTTTATTTGTGAATGTTCAAAAATCGAATCAAAATCTTATTTCCCAAAAAGAAATTTAAAAAATTCTGTTGATCGGATCGCTACCAAACTTCAGAAGATCACCCGCTGGGCTAATCTAAAGATTGTCTGAAAATTTCATCAAAAATGGTCTACCCGTTTGGAGTCCATAGATTACATATACATCGTCTTTTATTTATATAGATTATTAAAATGTAAAAGTATATTTGGAGACATTGTATATAATGTGATCATGTGGTGAGGTCAAGAGGTTTAAGAGAAATAATTCAATAATTTATTATCATTGAACATTATTCGAGTTCTTTTGTACGCTCGATATTACAAAATATTACCGCGAGTTTATTTGGATTTCTTTAAGGTGACTCAGATAGTAAAATATGCTCTCTCGGATATGTCGCAAAATTCATTGAATTACTGTTTTTATTAGCTGTGATTCACAAAATTTCGCTTGCTGCTTAAAAATTTCAACAAACACATATTTTTTCCCTAAAAATTCAAAAAAAAAAACGTGAGAGTCGTCCAGCGTTGCCAGGCGTCCCGATTTTTAAATTAAAATTAAATGTCCCGCTTTTCGGGGATAACTCGACCGTGCGTAAATAATTATTCTCTTATTGTAAGTTGCAATTTGTAACACTCACTCCTCAGACTATTGTTTGAAACGCCATATTTATCTAATGAATAAAACTTTTTTGATTTTGATTTCTGTTTTTTTTATTCAGAAGATGAATAAGACTCAACTATTTAACGATAGGGTAAATCTGATTTAAAATATCATATTTTTACTAAAATACATTCTCTATAGCTATTTTTGCTATCTATTGTCACGTAAACGTAATTTGGACTCAAATAAAAAGATAAATATTTAAAAACTTCTGATTATATACGTTTTTTTACTATGTCCCGCTTTCGACGAAAGAATCCCGCTTTTTTCACTCAAAAAGTTCCAAAATCCCGACTTGGCAAAAAAAAAAATCTGGCAACGCTGTAGTCGTCAATATTTCTTTACAGGAAGGCAAATTAATGTTTCGAAATTTTTTCTTTACAAATTTATGTTACAATTACTGATAAATGTGGCTTGCTCAATAATTTTTTCTAAATTTATCTTTTTCTGTACAAAAATTTGTGTTAAATTTTCTAGTTTTTAACTGGTTTTAAAGTCAAAATTTTGTGAAGCTTAATGCGTTATCACAGCTAATAAAAACAGTAATGAAATGAATTTTGCGACCACAGTTCGAAATTTGTTGGAAAGAAACCAAGAACGTGCTTATTTTGAGTATTATAGACGTTTTTCCTAAATAGCCTTTCTCAGAATCTTCAATAATTTTTTTATATTATATTTTTGTGTGTGTAAAAACAGCCATGCCGCTATTTAAGAGTACGTTTCTATTTAGCTACGATCGCGTTAATATAATCAAAATTAACGCGGATAAAAATATGACAAATCAACCTAAACGTATTTACAGTACAGTAAAGTTCTGCATTTGGAAAGATGAAACAAAAAAAAGCTCGTGTTTTACCTCTTTAGTATGACCGGCGCGTGTTGTCGGTACTTTTTTTTTATTTGACAGAAACTGCCGTTTCTTTCAAGGCAACAATATTTATTACATCTTGACAGCAAGATATAAAAACTTATACACAGTTTTTTTTTAATTTCTTTAAATAATTACCACATTGTTATCTTATTACGTTTTGTTTACACGAACAAAATTAGCTGATACAGAAAAATAAATCGATAAATACAGCATTGAATAATTCGGATCTAGTAGTAGGTTAGCATAGTACTATGAGTTAGGGACTATAAAAATGGCCACGTGATTGGTTGAATAGATTGCTTACGTCATTCAAAACCCTCGACTTGGTTTTTCATTTATAATAAACGTTTGACAGTTGGGAAAAATGTCTCAAGTCTCTCCCATCTTGTCTAGTCACTCTTTTCAATAACGTTACGTCCAACCTTAGTAATCTACTAACCCTGGAGTACTAGAGGTTGGACGTATGAAGTTATAAAAGTGGTTCACGTCTGTGATTGGTTGAATATATTGTTTACTTTAGTATAATAGCTTTTGTCTGCTATATATATATATATAAATATTCATTGTTGTAGCACTATATTAGAAAAATTTATTATTCCAGCACGTCATCGTCGGGATTTAAACCCGAATCTTTCCACTTTCGCGGCGGAATGAGTTAATCAGTTACTCTACGGTGCACACAATTCAACATTTTTAATCCTTCATAATATAGCGATTTACAACACTCAAATTCACTATATGCGAGAGCCAAATATTCCGCCGCGAAAGTGGAAAGATTCGGGTTTAAATCCCGGCGGTGACGTGTTAGATTAATAAATTTTTCTAATATAGTGCTACAACAATGGTTTCTTAACAATTATAGCAGACAAAAGCTATTATACTAAATTAATTCAGCTGGTACGTAGCTACAAGCGTATGTAAAATATCTACTATATTGTTTACGTCAATCGAAACCCTTGATTTTTCAATATAATGAACGTTTCACAGTTGGGAAAAATTGTATCCCCCGTTGTCTCTCTCGTCTCGCCCAGTCAAACTTTCAACAAAGTTAACGGCTTGTTTATAGTATTCCACTAACAAAGTTACTAAAAGGCTAAAATTATGCATCAAAATTGATTAATATTATTTAATCCTTCAGAATTTCGAAACGAATAGCAATTCATCAGTAATTTTTTTTTGCATTTTGGTGAGATAATTTCTTCTGAAAAAACAAATGAAGAACGAAACAAAAGAAAATTACAAACCATAGAGATCAACTATTTATGATTTCTTCTTTGCTTTGCCGTCTTTACAATAATATAAAGCCAAGTGTACACAACTGGACGAAACAAAGTCAACGAATTAAAAAAACCCGGGTCGCAGTGCCAAAACCCTGCCGACAATATAGCCTTGTGGCTTTATTATGTGAACTTAAGGTGATTGTTGGGCAAAATAAAAAAATTAACTCCTTAATACACCCCTTTAAATTAGATTTTTCTCTTAATTGCATTATTATTGTCGATCGAACGTCTACACCAAAATTAAAAACACCTTTCAGTTACAAACTAGTGTTTTCAGAAAATTTGTAAATCCGGTCCTGTCGGGGCGATTTCATTAAAATTTTAGGAGCACTTTTTAATTGCTATTAAAGGGTTAAATTTTAAATTTGAAACGATTCTGAGAATTTTTTAGGTATTTTTGAGCCCAAAAACTTTTTTCAACCCCTAAAAACCACCCTTAAAATGACCCGATTGGACTCATTTTAAATAGGCTTCGTGCGATGATGGATTCCAACATGTGTGCCAAATTTTGTTAAAATGAATTAACTCCTTCGAAAGTTATTGCCCGCAAACATTTTCAAAAATGGTGCTAATGTGTTCTGGAGGCTATGAAACGTCGAGAAATTTTGGTCCGACCCATAGGTCCCGCCATCTGACCGACGCCATATGGCAAATACACTAATAAAAACACTGAAGTTTTAGAGTTTACGTAAGTTTTGATTTGTTTGTCCGCTACTGTACTCGTATGCGCCAGCGGTTCGTGAGCAAAGCGCGATATTCTTATATTTCCAGCGGCACCTTTGATGATCCACACCATTTCGATCACGACACTGATATTGAAAGGATCAATTATATCTCTTCTCTCACTTGTTCATACAGATTGCAAGCTGCACGCATCTTTTTTCAACAAACCGTTCATTGCTATAGATTATCTACAAATCTATCTCACTTCAACTTTATCTTAACTGGTGAATTTATCTTTATTTAAGGTGATATCATGTTGAGCTTTTGCTACTGGTTTTTAGCAAACTACAGTTCAACAATAAATTGTGGTAGTGACATCACTATAATTAAAATTCTTTCGCTATTAACCCGGCGTAAATTAATCTCATTTCAAACAAATAGTCATTGAACCAGGGTGAATTTTACCCCGTTATCGATTTCAATATATTTATTTTTTCTTATCTAGATGAATGAATTAATTAATAACATTTTTAATATTATAACTACTTATTTATGAAGAAACTTTAAATTTGATTGATGCAACATTCGACCCCGATGGACAGCTTTCGTCCGGAAAGACATTCTTCCAAATGGCGTATTATCATTTCGTCTCCATCACGAACAAAATAAGAAAAACCCGGGTCGCAGTGCCCAAACCCTGCCGACAATATAGTGTATTTGCTAATGCAGGCAGTCTGGTTTTATTACATGAACTTAAGTTTTTTGGTCAAAATAAAAAAATTAACCCCTTAATACACCCCTTAAATTAACAGTTCTTTTCTTAATTGCAACATTACTATCATCGAACATCTACACCAAATTAAATACACCTTTCAGTAAATAACTCACTATCTGCAAACTAGTGTTTTCATAAAATTTGTAAATCCGGTCCTGGCGGGCCGATTTTTTTCAAATTTCGGGAGCACATTTTAATTGCTACTAGAAGAGTAAATTTCAATTTTGAAACGATTCTGCGAATTTTTTCGGTATTTTTGGGCCCAAAAACTGTTTTCAACCCCTAAAAACCACCCTTGAAATGATCCGATTGGGCCCATTTTAAATAGGCTTCGTGCGGTGATAGATTCCAACATGCGTGCCAAATTTCGTAAAAATGAATTAACTCTTTCGAAAGTTTTTCCAAAAATGGTGCCAAAGTGCTTAGAAGGTTATGAAACGTCGAGAAATTTTGGTCCGACCCCTAGGTCCCGCCATCCGACCGATGCACATAGTGTATGTTGCCATATGGCAAATACACTAATAATCAAGTCTTATTTATTACGTATAATCCAAAAAAACAAGAGAAAATATAAAAATGCTGTTAAAAATGTTTATCACGCGAACTATGAACCCGGGTAAAATATACCAGCGACGGCAGCGACGTCACCCGCAACACTGATTCTCATTAAACAATCGACGCATTATTTCCGACATGGCAGCTACCGAGGCGCAGGAGGCAGGATACCGGCAATTATCGTGGAGAGGTTACGTTAGGCTACATGAAGGGAGTGAAAGGTTCCAGAGAGGCTAAATGGGGCCACGTGGTTTATGAACGCTCCAATTGGGTTTTTGAATGAATTTTTTTTTTACATAAATGTAAAGATCACATACAAGTTTTATAGCGAAACTACTTTTATTATTTTGTTTAATTTCATAATGAAAGAGTTATATTTGTTTTAAAAATAATGTTTAAGCTAAGATCCAATAACGCGCCAAAAACCTCTGTGACGTCAAAATGTTTTTATGGTCCTGGTTGCCATGGTTACTTTGATAGTATGTATTATAAAGCCATACACAAATGCACAGCTTTTGTCATTTTGACGTCACAAACATTCCTGATACGTTTTGTAATCACGTGATATCTTATGAAGTTTTATCCATTTTAATTAATTTGTTATTAATTACCTATGGCTTAAATTTTTTACTCTTTTTGTTCTTCAATATTATTTACGATATATTATTTAAAAAATAAAAAAAATTAGTAGTTTTTTTTTAATTCAAATACTCAATTATAGTCTCGCTAAATTTCTCACAGATTTGCGAAGCCGACTTTAATCGATTTGCTACAATTAAACAATTTATAGATATTGTAACAATTTCACAATGGGTGGTCTGTACAGTGGTTAATACAGGCGATTTCAATGCCGCAACTATTTCTTGTAATTTAACCTTATTTGTAACATCGACTGTGTTAACTTGTTGTGTTTGTATTTTACCATCACATTCATTTTGCCGCCAGGGTAATGAATCTACTGCAAGTTGGTACTGTTTTCATTATGTTGTAGTGGTAACTAAAAACTTACCACGCCGCATTACAGCTGTTTGTTTTCGAACTTGGTGCAATAATTTGTTAACCTGCAGCATTTAACAGCACAGTCTGTGATTATTCCGTATTTAACCATTTTCTTTTCAATTCCTATTAGCGGCGAATATTTTCAATGCATAACAAAACTATTTTAATTAAATTGACTATATTTCTTTTTTGTCCTTGGTAATTAATATAAAAATGATTTTTCGGGAAAAAGGACTTTATTTATAAGTAAAACACTTAATATTTTATTTTCAGCGACGGTTCGTTCCTTGTTTGGAACTTTATCAAGCTTTAATAACTATTAAATGTTGTGATTAAATAAATATAAAAGATAATATATACATGTGAATATAAATTATTATAAACTTTGTATTAATATTGTTAAACTCAAATTTATATTCACATGTATATATTATCTTTTATATTTATTTAATCACAACATTTAATAGTTATTAAAGCTTGATAAAGTTCCAAACAAGGAACGAACCGTCGCTGAAAATAAAATATTAAGTGTTTTACTTATAAATAAAGTCCTTTTTCCCGAAAAATCATTTTTAGATTTTAATTAAATTCAAAGATGGCGTCTATTCTCGGTCGTCCGTCATAAATTAAGTTCGTGTTAAAATCTTGTTCGAACTGTAGCGACAAAATTGTCTTTTTAACTTACTTTGGACATATGCGATCTGAAAAATATTTTATTCAACAACTTTGACTGATGGGAATGAGTCTAAGCGTCAAATAGGGCGAAAACGTATCTCATGGATGGACAATATGAAACAGTAGACCGGCTTGAGTCTAAATGTCCTGGGCTGGAAGGGCCCAGGTGGCTCCCCACAAGCCCGGGGCCCCCGAAACTGGATAATGGTACATGGGATATTTTTCTATTTAATTTCTCTCTAATGTATGAACGAACTATCTGATCTAGTTTACATTTAGGTCGCAAGAGCTGAGACCTAGCCTGCATGGGCCCCCTAGCCTACCTACCGCCTGGCTTGCGACAAGCCCCGCAAACCTATAACCGTTACAGCGTTTTCGGCACGGATTAATTTTAATCATTCGAGCTGGAATTTTCAGAGAATCATTTTTTCAATGTAAAGAACCATTTTAAAAGTTAGCATGTGACAATTTCCAACTTGTCAAAATAAGGTCCAGTCTATTAAACTGACCCTTATTTGTATAATCCAATTTTTTTTTTCAATTTTTTTCAGTTGCTACCCCTTGAAATGGTTCTATATATTGAAAAAATGATTAGCTTAAAATTTCAGCTCAATTTATACAGTTTAACCCGTGCCGAAAACACAGAGAACTTTGAAAATACGTTTCGTACAAAGCAAATTCCGAAACTACTTAACTTTGTGTTTAGGGTATAAAAAATAAACTTTTCCTATGGATCTGGACAAATCAATTCGCCTCTTAAACACAACTTAGGACTTCTTTAAGATAGAAATTGGTTGGTGTTAAGTCATAGACAAAGTTACGCACTCGCACTACGGAACGTAATGCTCCGTGGGGGGCCCGCGCAGGCTGGGGCCCGGCTTGCAATTGCCACCTCGACTATATGGCCAGTCCGACGCTGATCACAGCTCATCTGGACAAATCAATTTTCCTCTTAAACACGTCTTAGGACTTCTTTAAGATAGAAATTGGTTGGTGTTAAGTCATAGACAAAGTTACGCACTCGCACTACGGAACGTAATGCTCCGTGGGGGGCCCGCGCAGGTTGGGGTCAGCGCAGGCTGGGGCCCGGCTGGCAATTGCCACCTCGACTATGTGGACAGTCTGACGCTGCATATAGAACCAGAAATAAGTACGAGTGGAAAAATGTGGTCTCCAACGCCTCCTAGGAGATATAGAGCATCATCATCATTAGCTTTACCTGAACGTTTGTATGTAAAGGAATCTTTGAACGTGAAATGAACCCACTTCAGATTACAAAAACAATGTTAGCTAGTTCAACTTTTTATAACTAATTTTCGCGGAACTATTAATACGTTCGACTATCGCTTATAGAGGTACAGGCAAGTAGTAGTGTCAGTTATAGAGATCCATGAGTGGACAAACGTCTCTTATAGAGGTTTCTGTTTCTTACTTAAAGAGGTTTTAGAGAGTTACATAACGGTACCTGGCAGTGCCGGATTAAGCCAGCGCGGGGCCTGTAGCAAATTCTGTCAAGGGACCCTTGGTTTGCTTTAGGTTCTCGAGTTTAGGGTATTAAATAAAACAAAACTGTTACAAATAAACTTTTCTGGATTTAATATGGGCAAATTTAGAGATAACACTTTCAATATCGACTTCTTTAAGCAAATCATGCTCTATATTCAACAAAGTGAGATGATTAAGACGTTCTTGGCCCATCGTGTTCCTTAATTCATTTTTAATACGTTTTAATGTTGAAAAAGAACGTTTGCCACTGCAGTTAGTGATCATGAGAGACAAGTACATGCGCAAGGCAATTTCTAAA
Organism: Venustoraphidia nigricollis; assembly: GCA_034508555.1. Taxonomy (NCBI): domain Eukaryota; kingdom Metazoa; phylum Arthropoda; class Insecta; order Raphidioptera; family Raphidiidae; genus Venustoraphidia; species Venustoraphidia nigricollis. The sequence goes on along the minus strand of JAVRKA010000021.1, from coordinate 3,918,831 downwards.
TTTGGGAAACACGATTCCAAAGAATTATTTAATCAAAGTTTATAAAATTGTTGTTCCAGAGGCTCCTGTTTCTTGCTGTCAATTACAGTAGCCACATCTGTTTTCAGCATCTATACCACTGGTATAGATGCTAGTCTAAATATATCGATTAGAATTAAACAGAACATTAACGTTAAAAAGTTCGTAAAATACCTACTTATTTTACGATTTAACGTGACGAAATCGAGTTTTAGATTTTCAAGTGGAAGTGAGGCATAGCCTAAGCGCTTCGCGTAGGCATGCAAGATATTTTACGCTCCTATCTAAATTAATATTTTTTATTACGGTCAGACAGGTGTTGGAGCGCGGGGCCCCCAAATTCGCGGGGTCCGTAGCATTTGCTACTCTTGCTACGTGGCTAATCCGACACTGGTACCTGGTAATAACTCTCACTTAGAGAGTTCTCATTCACTCAGGTTTGGAAGTTGAAGTTGGAATAATCCTGTCGCCCAATGGAATGGATTTTTTTTTAATCAAATCACCATACGTTTCTAACGGAACACAGAAGTAAAACCGGTACTGCCCCGTTAAAAACGGATCGTTTGATCAGCCCATAGTTAAAAAAAACCCGGGTCGCAGTGCCATAACCCTGCCGACAATATAGTGTATTTACTAATATAGGCAGTGTGGCTTTATTATGCGAACTTAAGTTGGTTTTTTGGGCAAAATAAAAAATTTGACTCCTTAATACACCCCTTAAAAGAACATTTTTTTCTCAGTTGCAATATTATTATCAATCTAACGTCTACACCGAATTAAATACACCCTTCAGTAAATAATTCACTATCTGCAAACTATTGTTTTCATAAAATTTGTAAATCCGGTCCTGTCGGGCCGATTTTATTAAAATTTTAGGAGCACTTTTTAATTGCTATTAAAGGGTTAAATTTCAATTTTGAAACGATTCTAAGAATTTTTTAGGCATTTTTGGGCCCAAAAACTTTTTTCAACCCCTAAAAACTACCCTTAAAATGGTCCGATTGGGCCCATTTTAAATAGGGTTCTTGCGGTGGTGGATTCCAACATGTGGGCAAAATTTCGTAAAAATCAATTAACTCTTTCGAAAGTTATAGCGCACACACATATATATATATATATATATATATATAAATATATATATATATATATACATATATATATAAACATTTTTAAAAATGGTGCCAAAGTGTTTAGAAGGTTATGAAACGTCGAGAAATTTTGGTCCGACCCCTAGGTCCCGCCATCCGACCAACGCCAATAGTGTATGTTGCCTATGGCAAATACACTAATAATACAATTCACTTAACTGGTGGTAGATTATTGATAGTCGACTTAAACGTTCGATGACTATGATCAATACGAATAATAATAAGTGCGCATAGTAAATATCAAATGATGGATTGCACAATTATATAAGAGTTCTCATCTCGTTCGCCGCTTTAACCTGCGCCGTACTTGGGAATAATCGAATGATTTTAATAACCGAAAGGTTGCTATTCGAATGAACTTTATAATCGAACGATTCATGCGAAATGATTGCTTCAACTGATAATACGAGGGATGATCTAGAGATGGTAAAAAACGGGTCATTTTAGTGATCTGCATCTTTGCATCTCGATCCCGTATGTGAGCCGGCTCACTGAACCGGTTCAAAAAGAGCCGAGTTCTGAATATGTTACTGCAGTCTGCCACTGAGTTACCTAGTTCAGTCAATCATATATCACGACCTGTATAGAATCAAGAATGCATAGCCAAACATGTCATGCATGAGTCATGTGAGCTGACAGATGCATCAAAGCAAGAACTGATACGTAAGTGTAAAACGAGCTTCTGTGTGTTAAGTGTTTCACTGAGTTACGCGGATCCGTTGATCCGTCGGCTCAAAGAAAAGTGAGTCGGCTCTCACGAATCTTCTGTCGGAGTCGGCTCTTTGAACCGGTTCAGATCTGAGTTACCCAACTCTATGAGAAATGCAAGAGCAGCTTAATAACTGAAAATTGTCGTATAACTCGTTGGGATATAAAAATCATTCGAATGATTTTGAATAACCTCTCGAGGCATTTCGAGATGTGTAATAATCGAGTAAGTTGGACGATTTTCACTCGAAAGACCCCAACTTTACGTATATAAGTATGGTGGCAGTGAGAAATGCAAGAGCCGCTATATATGACCGCAAGTCCGGACTCCGGCGCTCATGTTTTTACGTGTGTAAAGGACATAATAGACAATGTAAATCAAGCCGGGTTATGTTAGTTGAACGTATGCAAATGACCACGTCTCTTTGTCAATCACACACATTTATATAAACTAATGCTTGCACCGGACATACAGAGTGGCACACAATCTGTTTGTTTTAACATGCTTTCATTAACTTTACCTGCGTATGTTTGTAACGGAATCTTTGAACGTGAAATTCACCCACTTCAAAACGTCAGATTAAACTGAAACTTTGCATACTTATCAAGGACCGATGACAATAGAATAATTTAATAAGTTTGTTCCATTATTCTGACTAGGACCGACAGGATAAAAAAACTTGGAAATTTACAGCAAGCAAGATAACGCTTTTATTAGTTTCACCGGCATGTCTGTAACGGAATCTTTGAACGTGAGATTCACTCACTTGAAAACGTCAGATTAAACAGAAACTTTGCACACTTATCAAGGACCAATGACAATACAATAATTTAATAAGTTTGTCCTATTATCCTGACTAGGACCGTCAGGATAAAAAAACTTGGAAATTCACAGCAAGCAAGCTAACGCTTTTATTAGTTTCACCGGCATGTCTGTAACTGAATCTTTGAACGTTAAATTCACCCACTTCAAAACGTCAGATTAAACTGAAACTTGGCACAATTATCAAGAACCAATGGCAATACAATAATTTAATAAGTTTGTTCCATTGTCCTGACCAGGACCTTCAGGATAAAAAAACTTTAAAATTTACAGCAAGCAAGCTAACACGCTGTACAGTGACGTACGTTGCGTTGCCTACGCCATACTCACATGCAATATTGTTTTGTAGTCTTATAATTAAAATTAGAGTTTAAAAAAACTAAAACAACACGTTTTTATATGAAAAAAAAATGAAAATAATTTGACAGCAAAATTAGCTCTACTGTAAAAAGCGTGAAGTGCTTAATATCGGCAATAAAATTTTCATTACTAGAGCTATTATGAATATTTAAGTAAAGCTAATTTTGTTGTCAAATTATTTTGCATTTTTTAAAAGCGTTTTGTTTTAGTTTTTTTAAACTCTATTTTTTTTAAGTTGGATAAAAATCTACTGTATTTAATAATCTTTCAAAAATTCTTTTGTCGTTAATTTTGCTATTTTTTACAATAATACATCGAAAAAAATGGCGATACATAACATATATCTAATTTATTTAGATGAGTTTGATGTGGTCTGTCGTGAGATTATAATAAATCATAACTAACAGCTAAAATAAAAACACTTGAAAATTCTATAAAATTAATTTTGTAGAATTTTATCTGTTATTATTAATCATGGTTTACCAAGTGCCGAGTAAAAGATCAGTGCGAATTATTATAATAAATCTATTGACACATTGACACCTCATTGGTGAAAATACGGCCAGTCGTTTGACTGCTTAACACGCGCGAACACGTTAGTCGGGTAAAAAATAAAAACCCGGGTCGCAGTGCCAAAACCCTGCCGACAATATAGTGTATTTGCTTATACAGGCAGTGTGGCTTTATTTTGCGAGCTTATGTTGGTTTTTGGGCAAAATAAAAAATTTTACTCCTTAATACACCCCTTAAAATATCATTTTTTTTCTTAATTGCAATATTATTATAAATCGAACCTCTATACCAAATTACATAGAACTTTCAGTACATAATTCACTATTTGTAAACTAGTGTTTTCATAAAATTTGTAAGTCCGGTCCTGTCGGGCCGATTTTATTTAAATTTCAGGGACACCTTTTAATTACTACTAAAGGGTTAAATGTCAATTTTGAAACGATTCTGAGAATTTTTTCGGTATTTTGGGGCCCAAAAACATTTTTCAACCCCTAAAAACTACCCTTAAAATGCCCCAATTACGCCCATTTTAAATAGGCTTCTTGCGGTGATGGATTTCAACACGTGGACCAAATTTCATTAAAATCAATTAACTCTTTCGAAAGTTATTTCTCGCACACATATATATATATATATATATATATATATATATATATATATATATATATATATATATATACGTATATAAATATATATATATATATATATATATACATATATATATAAACATTTTCAAAAATGGTGCCAAAGTGTTTAGGAGGTTATGAAACGTCGAGAAATTTTGGTCCGACCCCTAGGTCCCGCCATCCGACCAACGCCAATAGTGTATGTTGCCTTATGGCAAATACACTAATAAATTGTTCTACAGATAATGTTTTGCATTGTACATATAGAGAGTAACCATATTTCCACAAATGTTATGGCATTTTATTCTTCAGTTTTCACTGAATATTATACGAAGAAACGGCTCTTCGGTCACACAGTTGGATAAATACAAAAATAATGATTTCTACTTCTCAGGTGACTTATTTAAAAGAAAACTATTTGTAGTTTTTTTATCAGAATCCTTAGAAATAGCACCCAATGTGTAATCCTCGTCCACATAATCTCGCGGGAGAAAAGCACAAATAACTCGAGAAATGACTTGCTGTGTTCATTTTTAATCGTTTCATTAATTTTGGAATTCCGATATTAATTTTATTTACTGCAGGAATTGGCGATACTACGATAACCGTGGCGTCAAACCTTATTTTTGACTATTTTTTGACCGTTATAATTTTAATTGATACAGTCGATTAAGTTAAACGTGTTATTAGTGTATTTGCCATATGGCAACATACACTATTGGCGTCGGTCGGATGGCGGGACCTAGGGGTCGGACCAAAATTTCTCGATGTTTCATAACCTCCTAAACACTTTGGCACCATTTTTAAAAATGTTTATATATATATATATATATATACATATGTGTACGCGCGAGAACTTTCGAAAGAGTTAATTGATTTCAACGAAATTTGGGCCACTTGTTGAAATCCATCACCGCAAGAAGCCTATTTAAAATGGGCCTAATCGGGCTATTTTAAGGGTAGTTTTTAGGGGTTGAAAACTGTTTTTGGGCCCCAAAATACCGAAAAAATTCTCCGAATCGTTTCAAAATTGAAATTTAACCCTTTGGTAGTGACGTAAAAGTGTCCCCATAATTTTAATAAAATCGGCCCGACAGGACCGGATTTACAAATTTTATGAAAACACTAGTTTGCAGATAGTGACTTATTTATTGAAGGGTGTATTTAATTCAATGTAGACGTTAGATTGATAATAATATTACAATTAAGAAAAAAAACGTTATTTTAAGGGGTGTATTAAGGGGTTAAATTTTTTATTTTGCCAAAAAACAAACTTAATTTCACATAATAAAAGTATAAAACCACACGGCCCTATACAAGCAAATACACTATATTGTCGGCAGGGTTTTGGCACTGCGACCCGGGTTTTTTTCTATTATATTAATTTAAAAAAATAATAATTTGTAGTGCATATATATCTCGGATTTCCATACATGTATATTGACCTTCCATATATATTGGAAAAATAGACTTTCAAAATTCGATATCTCGAAAATTATTAAGTCCCTAAAAATGACAATAAATTTCAGTCTTACCGCTATAATGATTCTATGAAAGAATGGTGTCGATGCTGTAACATTGAAACGGCAGCCATTTTCAATACACTCAACTTGAATCCACTCATATAAAAACTTACACAAGTGTTCACTTTTACAAATCACGTTTAGAATTTAATGACCAAAAAACAAACGTAATTAAAGTCTGGCACTGTTAGAATTCCAAAATATAAAATATAGTTCAATTTGCGTACATTGACACTTTATTTAATTTAGTTTTGTATAAATTTTATCGATTCACTTCGAAATTAAATTATTATTCCGACGACAATCGTGAATGAACAAAACAGATGAAATATGAACCAGAAATGAAACAAATGACTAACGTCCTACAGCTGACATTGAATTACACCGTTGTTCAATTCCTTACGTAATTGTCTCGTTTTATTAAGTTAGTATTACACTATCAAAGATATTTTATATACAAGTATTTTAATAAAATATTAGAATACCATAATGCTATCTTGTTACAGTTTAAGGTAAATGTTAAGGTACGTTTTCGCGTGACGGTAAATAGTGATTTTTATAGACAACGCTTTTAGCGGGTTGGGCTTACACAAATATTTCAAAATTTATTTTTGAAATTAGGATGAATAGATTCACTTATCATTTTATTCAAAACAAAAAGGTAAACTATTTTACACTACAGAAGTAAAACTGGAATAATTGCAAAAAAAAAAACAACCACAACAAAAAATAGTACATTACACCGTAAGGGCAGAAAGTTGAAATTCCTGCACCGTTTCGGCCCGCTGTTATTGACGGTATGCGAGTAATTCCAGCAACTGTCTGCCTTAAAAATCGAAGCCGAAAGTAAGTACTTTCGACAGGGTATGAAGAAAAAGAAATATTAACACCAGCCAAATTTTGTCAAGCTTAATACTTAACCATAGCTAATAAAAACAATAATATTAGGAAAAATCAGGTCTTGAAATAAATTAAATAAAAAGATCAGGTGAAAAGACCAATTTTTAAGTACTTAAAAATTGGTCTTTTCACCTGATCTTTTTATTTAATAAAATAAATTTTGCGACCATAGTTCGATATTCCACGAGAACATATTTTACGATCTGAGGGAACAAAAAAACATCAGGCAAGTAGATTCTGAGATAAACTATTAAAATGGCTGACCTGTAAAAATAATGTCCAGTATCTGAAGCATAAATGATTGCCTATATCGATTGATGAACGAACGCAACAATAATATATTATAGTCGGTTGTTTGATATGTATATGTGAGAAGCCAACTCACTGGCTCTCTCGCTGCAAAGCGGTTCTATGTCTATGTGTCAAATGTGATGTGTATATGCCCTGACGGTTCGTGTCTTTACTCACCGTTCGAACTGCAATACAACCGCTGCAGATCAATTGACTTTAACACCGTAAATTAAAACTATTATTGTTCTCATTCACAAAAAAAATACTTTAAAAAAACGAAACAAACATGCTTTAAGGTAGTTGTCGTGGTACAATATTGTCAAAAAGATAGATTATACGCGCCACAAAAGTATACTAGCTTGTAGCTAAGTGATTCATAATTTGTACGCAAGACAGCATCCGTGGAAACGTAACCCATACAATATTCATATGCATGTATACTTTTCTATAAATTGTTGAACTTTAAACCGTTATTTATAAATAATTAGACGGTCAAAATTGTTTTCTTATTTTTTTCTAAACTCATAACAAATGCATTGAAAGACTGTCAGTTTCTAGAAAATTTCTAACAGTTAGTTCTTTTTTTATAAATAAGAAACTGGTTCAGAACTACAGAGATCGTATACAATTAATGTTAATTATCCAATTTTTAATTGAATTTATCTCTGATTATATACGGTCGATCGACTTCAAATTTTCAGGGTAATTATATTATCATGTCCTTAATAATTATACAAAATTTAAGAATTTTCTGACGGTGTGCCTTAACCACGACAACTACCTTAATAGCAAACCGAACTAAAAAGTAGAACATAATTTTTTATTGTAAAAAACGTGGAGTGCTTGAAATCAACTAGTATAAATATTTCATTGGTAGCTATTAGTAAAAGTAGTGTTAGCATAAAAATAGTAATAAGCACCTCGCGCTTTTTTACAAAAACATTTTTTTTTTTACTTTTTTGTTCGCTTTGCTATTATAGCATGTTTTTTAGTGCTTTTAAACTATTATTTATTTTTTATCCTGATGATCAGGATAATGGGGCAAACTTAATAAATTATTGTATTGTCATCGGGGGTCCTTGATAAGTGTGCAAAGTTTCAGTTTAATCTGACGTTTTGAAGTGGGTGAATTTCACGTTCAAAGATTCCATTACAAACAAACAAACATACAGGTGAAGCTAATAAAAACGTACATAGACCCTGCATTAGGAAGCGTATAGCTTCAATAAGTTTGTGCCTATGGTAGCTTTAGGACCACTGAACCGATTTAAAAAAGTATTTTACTGTTTCTTTTTTTGAATGAAATTGGTGAACGCTGTCTAAATTACTACAAGGTAAGAGAGAGATTATAGATTATAGACGCTCAACAACCTAGAAGGTAAAAGATCCAATATAAAGTGAGAAATCTGTTGGTCTTGATTATTTCGTTGCAAAACCGAAATTTTTTACCCGAGCGAAGCCGGACCGGATTGCTAGTTTTTAAAATACATAGTGACGTCACAGATCGATACTTTTCTCATAAATATTATGTAACATTGAATACTGTCTTTCACATAAGACACCGAACAGCAAAATAAATACAATGAGAAACGGTTGTACCGTTATTTTCAACTCAACGGAACACCAATAAGACGATGAACTAAAAAAAGCAAAATAATTTGACAACAAAATTAGCTTTACTGTAAAAGGCGTAGAGTTCTTAATTTCGGTAATACATTTTTGATTTACTAGCTAATTGTAAACGTAGAATTATCATGAACATTTAAAATGGATAGCACCTCACGCTTTTTACAGTAAAGATAATTTTGTTGTCAAATTATTTTGCATTTTTTAGTTCATAAGAGCGTCTTGTTTTAGTTTTTTTAAACTCAAATTTTAATAATAGAAACCAGTATCACGGGTAATTGGAATAATGAAAATAAGTCAATTTAAACACTCATTGATTGCAACGTTTCGTCTTTTCTACAAATTAAGACTTTTTCAAGCTCTCAATATGCTTAAACGATAGTTAAACTATGATATAATATGCAATTTAGCATTACAAAAAACAATTATTAAAAATTGAAAATTGTAGAAAATAAAGTGATACTGTTTTCTATTATAACATATATCTGGAATTGAACTTTAAAGATCTAATTTTAATTATTAGACTAAAAAACAAATTGCGTTTAACTATTACGTAGGCAACTCAACGTAAGTCACTGTACAGCGTATTAGCTTGTTTGCTATAATTTTTCAAGATTTTTTATCCTGAAAGTCCTGGTCAGGATAATGGGGCAAACTTATTAAATTATTGTATTGTCATCGGTTCTTGATAAGCGTGCAAAGTTTCAGTTTAATCTGACGTTCAAAGATTCCGTTACAGACATACAACTGAAACAAATAAGCGTTAGCTTGCTTGCTGTAAATTTTCAAGTTTTTTTATCCTGAAAGTCCTGGTCAAGATAATGGGACAAACTTATTAAATTATTGTATTGTCATCGGTCCTTGATAAGTGTGCAAAGTTTCCGTTTAATCTGTACTTTTAAAGTATGTGAATTTCATGTTCAAAGATTCCGTTACAAACATACAACTAATAAAAGCGTATTAAAAATTAATCGACGAGATCGGTTTCGGGCGCAATCGTCTTTGCTCGTTCCATTGACATGGACGCCGATCTCAGGGTTGGAGATGGCGCTTGGAGACAGATCAGCACGTTACCACAAAAGGACAAGTTAGATATGCGCTGCAAGTTCTGCGACATCCGCCTGCAGATGCGTCTTCCATTTGTTGTCGGTAACAATTATAAATTACTCATTGGCATTGTGCAGTCCGATTGTACAAGACTAGAAGTCGATACTCTCTAGTCCAGCGTTTCCTAAACTTTTTCGTCTCCGGATCCCTTAGCAAAATTGTCTCGAATCCCCGTTAAGGCTGTCGGAACGCTCTGAATTTAAGCCAAAAATAGGGCTTCGATCAAAAGATCTTGCCTTGATCAAACGATCAATAGAAGTAACAGCAAAATTTAACATTTCCCTAGGAAATTTTGACAAGTAGATTGTATCGTTGCCAGTTTCATTTGTAACATAACTAACGTATGTCACGATTTTTAACTTACAATTTTGATTATATTATCCGATAAAATCATATCATATTTAAGAATTAATAGTAATAGTTCAAGAATACAACTTGAAATTTCTTAATTATATAATAATCAAGTTAAATAAGCAACCTTTATTTATCATTGGCCAATGCGTCGTCTTTTGTCAAAATTGCATTTATAATTTGTTGAAAAATTCAATATTAGGGAGAGTTATATTTTAATCTTCGAAGTATTAACATCAATTAATTTATAGTAATTTAAAATCAATTACATCTCTCGGCGGTGATTTGTAACGTGGCGAGGCTTGGTCCGTTATTATTATCCACGTTAAAATAATTACACCAGTAAGAAAGCAATATATTTTCTATATTAATTAATTAAACAAAAACGTAAAGAAAAAATTATCACCGTATTGGCCGTCGACGTTAAGTCCACCGGTGAAGGAAGAATTGTCGTCGTTTTGTAAAATAAATAGTAAAAATTATCTTCGTCTTTCAATCACAACACCTTTACTTGTTCGAATTTGATCCTGCCTTTTTTTAGTGTATTTGCCATATGGCAACATACACTATTGGCGTCGGTCGGATGGCGGGACCTAGGGGTCGGACCAAAATTTCTCGACGTTTCATAACCTCCTAAACACTTTGGCACCATTTTTAAAAATGTTTATATAATATGTATATATATACGTATATATATATATATGCGGGCAATAACTTTCGAAAGAGTTAATTGATTTCAACTAAATTTGGCCCACGCGTTGAAATTCATCACCGCAAGAAGCCTATTTAAAATGGGCCTAATCGGGTCATTTTAAGGGCAGTTTTTAGGGGTTAAAATTTGTTTTTGGGCCCCAAAACACCGAAAAAATTCTCCGAATCGTTTCAAAATTGAAATTTAATCCTCTGGTAGTAATTAAAAACTGTCCCAGAAATTTTAACAAAATCGGCCCGACAGGACCGGACTTACAAATTTTATGAAAACACTACTTTGCAGATAGTGAATTATTTACTGAAAGTTGTATATAATTTGGTATAGAAGTTCGATTGATAATAATAATGCAATTAAGAAAATAAATGTTATTTTAAGGGGTGTATTAAGAAGTCAAAATTTTATTTTGCCCAAAAACCAACTTAAGTTCGCATTATAGAGCCACACTGTCTGTATTATCAAATACACTATATTGTCGGCAGGGTTTTGGCACTGCGACCCGGGTTTTTATACATTCATATTGCATTTTTTGTCGTTTAGGTTAAACTTGAAATAAAATAATAACTTGTCGAAAATTACTGCAAAGCCATGTCTATAACAGCTAGTTCTGTTCGTCAACAACTTTTTATTAGACTTATTTGTCAACATTTCGCATAAAATTCTTTCGCTATAAGGAAGACAAAGGACAAATCTAGGTCTCTACTGGGCTACTTTTGTAATTTATGTACGATTTACTAGAAAAAAGTTGGCATTAATTGTGCCAAAAAACATACGTTTTCAATATCACACTACGACCTTATTCGTACTTATTTCACAAAATTGTGTATTATACAAAAAGAATAAAAGAACGCAATAAAAAAGACTAAAAAAACAACGAGAAATGCAGTTTCTTACCTTAAATTTTCAGGTGCGTTTCTGTCGTCTATGGGGCCTGTTTTCTGTTATCCATAGATTTCTGGCTGTTAGACTGGAATGAAAGAGAAAAAAATTCAATTAAATGTAGAAAAAAAAAACAAAAACAATGGTATTTAAAATAATAGCCTGGCTGCTTTTTTATGCTCAAAAAAATCTTTTTTTTGTCTAATATATATTCTTTATATTGACTCATGCTACACGGTACTGCAGTTCTTTTTTACGAAATAAAGATTAATATTATTATTATAAAAAATACGTAATAACCAGGGAAAACAATTGAAGATTCTGAGAACACCCAAAATTTAGGAAAAACAGCAATGATACCGTAGATAAACATGTTGTTTTTGGCTTCTTTCCTACAAAATTAAACACTTAGACTATTTTAAAATTGCGACGTTTTGTATATTATTTGTACTTCATCAGACAAATGAAAATAATTATAATAATAATACAAATTAGCATAACGAAATATTATTACATACATTTTTTTTTTAAATAAAATAAAAATAATACCGTCAACAATTTTACAATAGTCTGTTTAATATTGTTCACTTGCCCGTAAAAAACTTATTAATTATTGATTATTCGGCATGAACAACATGAAGAATTTTGAAGTTTTTTCTTTACAAACTTGACAAAGGCTTGCTCAATAAATGCATGTACATACCCAAAATTAAATTGCAAATGCATAAAAATGTTGAACAAGGAAAACCGCAAGAAAAATAAAATGCAAGACCACGTCAAAAAATCGCCTACATATTAAACAATATAATTTTGTAAGGAAATAACGCGACATTTTTTAACATTGCATATCCAATGTGTTAAACAGACAAAGAGTCGGTTTAAAAGCTTACAAGAGACTTTGCACACATTAAAACCGATGTTCCCTGACATCGGTAAATAGATATTTTTATTTACAAATATAAATTTTCCGCCTAGAGTAAATAGTTTTTTCATGATTCTATCGAATTCCAAATGTCAACATAAATTTTCATTAAATATGTTTCTAATACGGTTTAATATTTAATATTCTTATATTTCGTTACATACAGGCGGTGTCATATTTTTCTGTTCATTTTAAAAATAAGTACCTATTAATCTGTCGAACGAAGAAGCCTTTCACATAGTTTGTGCTGAGACCCAGCGGTAAGAGGCGCTCAAATCATCCACACGTTTCAATTTTTGGCTGGTGCCAACTACGAGGCTAAAAGATGCCGCTGTCAATTGATTACTCTAATTTTTGGAAATATTTTGAAGATTTAAAAAACTTTTCCGAAAAAGGAAGAGTCACTTTAGTTTTGTGATGGAACAGTTTTGTGAAATAAGTACGAATAAGGTCGTAGTGTGACATTGAAAACGTGTGTTTTTTTGGCACAATTAATGCCAACTTTTTCTAGTAAATCGTATATAAATTACAAAAGTACTCCTAGATTTGTCCTTTATCTTCCTTATAGAGAAAGAATTTTTGCAGAATATTGACGAATAAGTCTACAATCAGTTGACAGCCGAAGCTCTATTTTTGGCTTAAATTCAAAGCGTTCCGACAGCGTTAAAATCGAAGCCGAAAGTACGTTCTTTCGTATCAGTGTGCTCGAGAAAACTGTTTCGGCCCGCTGTTACAGATCACGTGTGAGTAATTCCAGCAATGTTAGACTTTCTGCCTTAAAATCGAAGCCGAAAGTACGCACTTTCGACCGAGTATAAAGAAAAGAAGTTTTATTTGAAAATGATCCGTTAAGGTAGTTGTCGTGGTTAAGGCACACCGTCAGAAAATTCTTAATTTTTGTATACTTATTAAGGACATAATAATACAATTACCCTGAAAATTTGAAGTCGATCGACCGTATATAATCCGAGATAAATTCAATTAAAAATTAGATAATTAACATTGATTGTATACGATCTCTGTAGTTCTGAACCAGTTTCTTATTTATAAAAAAAGAACTAACTGTCAGAAACTTTCCAAAAACTGACAGTCATTCAATGCATTTGTTATGAGTTTAAAGAAAATAAGAACAATTTTTTGACCGTCTAATTATTCATAAATAACGGTTTAAAGTTCAACAATTTATAGAAAAGTATACATGCATATGTCTACTGTATGGGTTACGTTTCCACGGGTACAGTCTTGCGTACAAATTATAGATCACTTAGCTACAAGCTAGTATACTTTTGTGGCGCGTACAATCTATAACTTTTTGACAATATTGTACCACGACAACTACCTTAAATTCTAATCAGCTGTATATTGTAGCTGTGTAGAAAAAATGGGTGCGTTTTTAGCGACACATCTTCAGTGGTTTCATCCTAATTGTACATTTGTATGTAAATGATTCAAGATCTATAAACACATGTGTTGTATTTATAAATACATACATTTACAAATACTTCTAACATCGAGAGACGTGTTATTATAACACACAAACACACGTCTGTTATATAACATAGCATAGATAATATTTAATTCACAGGTTAGTTATAGTTTCTTGCTCTGATCGGATTAAGGAACTAAATCACGTTTTGTATGAATAAGATTCTAGTTTTGTAAAATGATAAACAGCATTTAAAATTAATTCGTATATATTGCGGCTACTGTGAAAATTCTCGTGTTCTTTTAAAGACGCCATGTGCAACGTTAACCTTTAACATAAAATTTATTTGTTGGGAAAAAGGACTTCTTTAAGTGAACACTTATTTGTTATATATTGCGACGTTTCGTCCCTTTATTGGGACTTTTTCAAGCTTATAACTGTAATTTAAATATAAAATACAATTTGTAAATTTACAATTGTAAAAGTCCCAATAAAGGGACGAAACGTCGCAATATATAACAAATAAGTGTTCACTTAAAGAAGTCCTTTTTTCCAGCAAATAAATTTTATTTGCTATTACATAAGTTGAAGTTTTAAAACTGTAGAAAAATAACGGGAAGTGTGGAAGATGGTGACAGCACTAGACTCGCGTTCGGGAGGTACCGGGTTCGAATCCCGGCGGGGGCAGATGTGGCTGGGACTTTTTCCTACTGCCTCTCGCCAAGAAACGGTAATTCCTGTACCGGCCATCTTGATTGAGGTTTTCCATGGTTTCCCTCAATTAATTCCAGATAAATATCGAGATGGTTCCTTATTTGAGGCCATGGCCGATTACCTATCAAATTCCTAGTTCAAAAATTGCCTACCTTATCCTAATTTCCTATAATTCCTTCATTCGCCCATTGCTATTAGTTAAGTTGAAGTTGTAAAAAATGTAGAAAATAACGGGAAGTGGTAGATAAAAAAATTGTAATGGTGCGAATGGCGTCTGTTATGACAAAGTCGAGAAACGGACGTTAAATGCATTATTATTATTATTATAGTATTATAATTAATGATGACATTTGCTAGAAAGACTATTTATAATTTGATTTGTAAGTTAATTTGTTTTTTTTTTTAATAATTTTAAATACTTTGTGATTTATGATCTCAAGTGATTTTTGCCAAAAAATGCTAAGTGTTTTCTAAACTTTGCAATAATAGTTAATTATAAACAATTGAATTATACAAAAATAATTTTGTTTAATTTAAATATATCCACTAAAGCTAATTATACACTAACCTAAAGATTTTTCAATATAAGCACTATAATAATAAATATAAGGCCTCTGAGGACTCCACGTCAGTGTTTACGTGAAATTAAATCCACCTCAGTAGTTAAAGGTTAACTACAATCAATCTCTCTTCCTCTCTCGCAACTCTATTCATAAAAAAACCCGGGTCGCAGTGCCAAAACCCTGCCGACAATATAGTGTATTTGCTTATACAGGCAGTGTGGCTTTATTTTGCGAACTTAAGTTGGTTTTTGGGCAAAATAAAAAAATTGACTCCTTAATACACCCCTTAAAACATTTTTGTTTTTAATTGCATTATTATGATCAATCGAACATCTATACCAAATTAAATACACCTTTCACTAAATAAATCACTATCTGCAAACTAGTGTTTTCACAAAATTTGTAAGTCCGGTCCTGTCGGGCCGATTTTATTTAAATTTTAGGAACACTTTTTAATTACTACTGAAGGGTTAAATGTCAATTTTGAAACGATTCTGAGAATTTTTTCGGTATTTTGGGGCCCAAAAACATTTTTCAACCCCTAAAAACTACCCTTAAAATGCCCCGATTACGCACATTTTAAATAGGCTTCTTGCGGTGATGGATTTCAACACGTGAGCCAAATTTCGTTAAAATCAATTAACTCTTTCGAAAGTTATTGCCCGCACACATATATATATATATATATATATATATATATATATATATATATATATATATATATACACATATATATAAACATTTTCAAAAATGGTGCCAAAGTGTTTAGGAGGTTATGAAACGTCGAGAAATTTTGGTCCGACACCTAGGTCCCGCCATCCGACCAACGCCAATAGTGTATGTTGCCATATGGCAAATACACTAAAAATCAACCTCTACCTACCATTTTTTAAATGACAAAATCGCAACTTTATAAAAAACGAACTTCCTTGTGTAGGCATAGTTCACACATTAATAAATCCTTTATATTTATAACAGAAAATATTATTAAATTTAAAGTTGTGTGCATTTTTTACATTCTTAAAAAAATTTAAGAAAAATTTATTGAAATTATAAAAGTCTATCAATAAATTCTGATATTAATTTTAAGCCTGTTTTACGTGAAATTAGCCGATCGAATCATATTAAATCCGACAAATTTATAAATATATAAAAATTTCAAACACATTTTTTTATTGATAATTGGAGATGCAAATACAGTTGCTTTTACAGGCCCGTCTGTAATATTTTCAAATCAGAATAGACTTTGATCTTCCAAAGGAAGAAATTATCACAACTAGAGTCGTACCTCGACATACGAGTGCCCTAACATACGAGTTCGTAGAGGCGAACTCTCAGGAACTGACGACCGAGGAGTTACAAGAGTCGCAGCAGCATACGGAGGTTCCGCAAGAAATTGGTTCCGAGGAGGAGCCAAAGGTGGAGAAGGTTATCTCTGCAAGTGAGATAAAGGAGATCTTGGGAATGTGGGAGAGAGTTTCACAGTTCGTGGAAAAGAAACACCCCGAAAAAGTTGCAACTAGTCATGCATCGGAGCTATTTAATGACAGCTGCCTAACTCATTCCCGCAACATTCTGAAAGAGAGGAAGAAACAAACCTCCCCGAACAGGTTTTTTTTAAACGGCCTGCAGATGAAAGTGAGGAAAGCGTGGCGAAAAAGACAAAGACCAGTGAACAGAAAAACAGTGACGACAATTAAGCGAAAGTAACACCTCCGTCATGAAATGTCCAGCAAACTGTCAGGAGATGGACCTGTGAGCAACATCTCTCAGATTGGGGTCTGGCTTCAGGTCACAAACATGCGAAGAAAATGCTTGTAGGTCCTTCCTCAAAGTTAACTGAGGACTTAGCAGACCGATACTCAGAAAGGTGATTGTGCTTTTAACCGGTCATGCTTTCCTAAGAAAACACCTACATGTGATGGGGATACATCAGGAATCAACACAATGTTGATTTTGCGAAATTGAGGATGAAACAGCCACCCATATCGTGTTCGAATGTGAGGCTTTAACTTACAGGAGAACAACCATCTTTGGTTACATCGATGAGGATGGAATAGTTCCACAAGACAATCTAGTAGCAAATCTTCTGGAGCTCATAAGAAGATCCAGATTATTTGTTGACTAGATCCAGTAAAAGGGGAAGCACAAAATCCTTTCAGGATGTGGTGCATTTGGGCCAAGAGACCACCCCATTCTATTTTAATCTTTAACACTTCCGCCAGCGTCTTCCGTAAGCTCAAGTCATTTATTAATACACTTTTCTTACTCACAAACACGTAACAAAAACAACTGGGGTGGCACTTTGGAGGCTGGAACGGATTAATGGCATTTCAATTAATTTAAATGGGGAAATTTACTTTGAGATATGAGCAAGGTTACGGAACGAATAAAACTGGTATGTCGAGTTATGTATGGATTTTTCTGTGATCCCAGTTTTATTTTTATTTTTTAGTTATTTATTACTTTTCATAGTCTCTTTTTATTCTTAATTGGATTACTGACCTTAAAAAAATTTGCAGACGGCTCTGACAAAACAATACATTTCAAAGATTTTGATACATGTAAATGGCGTAATAGTATTGGCCATTTAAACAAAATCTATACAATTAATAAATATCTCTGCATGAAACCGAATCTTTAAAAATGGGTTCACGTTTATCTTTTTATTGTTAATATAGCTGAGACATAAATATATTTTCATTTAAATACTTATATTGGACACGTTCAAAATTTCCCTCGCTATTTTTAACGGCACACGGTATCTACGTTTAAGGCGACTGTTTACCAGCTGTTCAATACTTTTCACCCGTATAGCGAGGTATTGGATGTGCATACAAAATGCATTTACTCGCGTTTCAGAAATCTCCAATTTCTATGAAAAATCTTATTCAATCTTTGATGCTTACAAAATAAACTAGAACTCTTTTGACATTTGCTGGGTTTTTTATAAATAGTTAGACGGTCAAAAATGTGTTCTTATTTTTTTTAAACTCATAACAAATGCATTGAAAGACTGTCAGTTTTTGGAAAGTTTCTGACAGTTAGTTCTTTTTTTATAAATAAGAAACTGGTTCAGAACTACAGAGATCGTATACAATCAATGTTAATTATCCAATTTTTAATTGAATTTATCTCGGATTATATACGGTCGATCGACTTCAAATTTTCAGGGTAATTGTATTATCATGTCCTTAATAAGTATACAAAAATTAAGAATTTTCTGACGGTGTGCCTTAACCACGACAACTACCTTAATTGTTAAAAATATTGCAAAAAATGAATACTTTGATAGAGTAATTGAAAGAACAAATCGAGAGCAATTTTTTAAGCAAAAAAAAAACTTTTATAAAAAGTGAATATTTTTCGTTTTATAGCAAAATGAAATTTCCAATAATTATTATAAATTTTAAAAAAATAATTCATAATTAACTAATAATTATAAACGTGGAGTAATTGCGGATTCTGAAACAGCATTTAAAGAGCTACTAATTGGCATATAGTTTAATAAAAAAAAACACACACACAATATCCCGTGGTAAATTTTCCAGTCTTTCAAATTAATTTTTTTGTCGGAATTATGCACAGGCCTGTATGTTAATGTTAAGTTAGTTACATTTTTATAGTGGCTATCTTAACATGTTACGTGTTACGTTCACTCAAGACAAGGAGTTCAAATTTGTGTTGTTAATAATAATGGCTATAATATGTTACAATATTAAATAATGATGCAATAAAGCATATTAATATCGAATCATATTTCATACATTGTCATATTATCTTTTATTTATTTATCTAATTAAAAAAATGATAATCTGTATAACACGAACAACAGAGCAGAAGCCTTTAAATAAAATTACTTTTCAAAATTACTTTTTGGCTACTACATTTATCAAAATGTCAATTAATTGATATTAAATATATATTTGTATTATCACCGAGCTGGGTAGAGTAGT
Source organism: Venustoraphidia nigricollis (assembly GCA_034508555.1). NCBI lineage: Eukaryota > Metazoa > Arthropoda > Insecta > Raphidioptera > Raphidiidae > Venustoraphidia > Venustoraphidia nigricollis. The sequence continues at coordinate 3,899,668 of JAVRKA010000021.1, read as the reverse complement.
GGTACAGCACTAGGCTCGCATTCGGGAGGTACGTGTTCGATTCCCGGCAGGGGCAGACGTGGCTGGGACTTTTTCCTACTGCCTCTCGCCGAGAAACGGTAATTCCTGTATCAGCCATCTTGATTGAGGTTTTCCATGCTTTCCCTCAATTAATTAATATCGAAATGGTTCCTTATTTGAGGCCATGGCCGATTACCTATCAAACTCCTAATTAAAAAATTACCTACCTTATCCTAATTTCCTATAATTCCTTCATTCGCCCATTGCTATTACATAAGTTGAAGTTGTAAAAAATGTAGAAAATAACGGGAAGTGGTAGATGAAAAAATAGTAATGGTGCGAATGGCGTCTGTTATGACATTAAGTCGAGAAACGGACGTTAAACGCATTATTATTATTATTAAATTAACAAGAAAATCGTTAGTGCGCATTTTCGTTACACAAATTTCGCCATCTACTTGTCAATCAATCAGCTAGAAGCAATCAAGAGTGATTATATATTTTTTTCCGGCGTCATGATATTGTGGTTGTCTCATTAGGGCGATCGAAATTCGTGATACCTATCGTACTAGCGCACAACATACTAGGGTCGTTAAAACATTTTTTTTTTGTGAAAAGTCAGTCAGTATTATACAGTTTTAAATCACCAACTATTTTCTTTTCACTTAAGACTGTCGGAACGCTCTGAATTTAAGCCAAAAATAGAGCTTCGGCTGTCAACTGATTGTAGACTTATTCGTCAACATTCTGCAAAAATTATTTTTTCTATAAGGAAGATAAAGGACTCTAATGGACTACTTTTGTAATTTATGTACGATTTACTAGAAAAAAGTTGGCATTAATTGTGCCAAAAAACACACGTTTTCAATGTGATACTACGACCTTATTAGTACTTATTTCACAAAATATTTCCATCACAAACCTAAAGTGGCTCTTCCTTTTTCGGAAAAGTATTTTAAATCTTCAAAATGTTTCCAAAAATTAGGGTAATCAATTGACAGCGGCACCCTTGGAATAGCATCTTTTAGCCTCGGAATGTGGCACCAGCCAAAAATTGAAACGTGCGGATGATTTGAGCGAGACAGAGCTAAGGAGGGTTATACCCACAATATGTCTTTTGCCTACCTCGCCTCTTACCGCTGGGTCTCAGCACAAACTGTGTCAAAGTGATCCAACACTGTTAAGGTCCACACCCACCGAATCGGCTTAGCTCGGCACTTACGCGTCGATCTGAGCAAACTAGTGCGTGGGGACTCATTTAACTTCATGTATCCCAAATATGCTGCAGTTCCACCAAATAAGTAAATATAATACCAATACAAATAATGTTTTTCTTATTTAAAAATTGATTTCAAAATGTTGAAAAGACATCACGCGACTAGATTTGTTTAAACTGATATAGAAGAGGAGGCTACGAATTTCATTTGTTTTGCAATGACCTCGAAAAGTATAAAATGGTGGAAGAACAACTTGAGTTATCTATTCTTCCATTTTGTCGCCGTGGAGCACGAACTTTTTGATCGTTCTTTGTAACCTAAATATTAAATGAAACATTTACCTATGTGCAAGGTACGAGTATATGGTTACAATCAACAGAGGGGTCCAGGGTCAGGTCATCTTCCTCACATGAATGCATCATATCACAAGCAGACGAACTGACCTTTGACCCTAGATATCAATCATAACACAGATTGTTGTTATGGGAATATCTCGACTCTATTTCACAATTAATGAACATATTTCTGCTAACCACATACTTAAATCTACGGCTACTGAAACATGGTTAATGATTTATTGCTAATCACACTCTAATATAATGCTTTAAAGGAGGTCAGAAAAAATGATTTAATTATAATTGTTAATGATAAAAACAAACTTCAGAGTTTTATTAATTTTAAGGTAATCACCCCAGGCGATTTTATCTCTAGAGAAGGTACTTTCCCTGCTAAAGTTGCCAGCATCAATTATCGAAAACAATTTTGTGGAAAAAATGGAAAACTTAACGCGGGAGATACGTTCCAATAAGTTCCTGCGCTATACGAAACCGCGCTAAACGAGGTCATCTTAATACGTAGATAAATAATATCAAAATAAAATTATTGAGCAAGTCAAATTTACCAGTATTTTTATCATAAATTTGTAAAGAAACAACTTCAAAAATGATAATAATTCGCCTTCCCGTAATTCGAAATCTTTAGACGTGCTGTAAAGAAATATTGACAATTATTCCGTTTTTTTATTCAATTTTTAGGACAAAAATATATTATTTTTTAAATTTTTAAGCAGCCAGCGAAATATTGTGAAGCTTAATGCTTAAACTCAGCTAATGAAAACATGAATAAAGATAATTTTGTGACCACAGTTCGAAATTTCCCATGCGCATATTTTACAGTCTTAAGACACATTCCCAGCGATTCGCAATCGGTTTTTGGTTTCGATTTTTTCTTGCTAAAATAGTGATTTCGGTTAATGAAATGAAGCGTTTTTATACATCGAAGCTCAGCTTTATTTAAGGCTGTCGGAACGCTCTGAATTTAAGCCAAAAATAGAGCTTCGTTTGTCACCTGATTGTAGACTTATTCGTCAACATTCTGCAAAAATTCTTTCTCTATAAGGAAGATAAAAGACAAATCTAGGTCTCTAATAGACTACTTTTCTAATTTATGTACGATTTACTAGAAAAAAATCGGCATTAATTGTGCCAAAAAAACACACGTTTTCAATGTCACACTACGACGTTATTCGTATTCATTTCACAAAATTATTCCATCACAAACCTAAAGTGGCTCATCCTTTTTCGGAAAAGTTTTTTAAATCTTCAAAATATTTCCAAAAATTAGAGTAATCAATTGAGAGCGGCACCCTTGGAATAGCATCTTTTAGCCTCGTACTGTGGCACCAGCCAAAAATTGAAACGTACGGATGATTTGAGCGAGACAGAGCTAAAGAAGGTCACACCCACAATATGTCTTTTGCCTACCTCGCTCCTTACGTCTGGACTTCAGCACAAACTGTGTGAAAGTGATCCAACACTGTTAACGTTAATTTTGCGACTACAGTTTGAAATTTTCGTTAATACGATTTGAGGGATCACAGTCCACCTTAATAATGGCACCGGCCCTGGATTTTGGTTAATGCTTTGGGCTATTGCATTCGCGGTTATAATAAAACAGTTTAAATTCTGGCGAGACCACCTACCCATTCGTATAAAATATTTGAATGATATAAAAATGTAAATAAGATATATGGGTCCGAAAGATATTATACCATATATGATTGTGTTCCAATGATGAACATATGTATAATATCCCACTTGCACTCGAGATATTATTATAGAATCCATAAGTATAATAACGATACAATGGCAATAAATCTCACACGAAATTAGACATTTATAGGTTTTGCTACGAGCGAAAATAATAGCAGATCGATTGTGCTTGTCTCGTGCTGAGTTTGAACGTGCCCCTTAAAAATATATAGAACTCTTTCAGATTTACAAGAGAAGTGTGTTACGATGAACGCCTAAAGAGAAAGAAAGAAAGAAAAACAGAGAGATTTAGGAGTGGTTTGAGAATAGCACAGGCTAGAGTTGCTTAAACGCGCCCCTTAAAAATATGGAACTCTTTAGTGATCAATCTCTCAGATTGTGCTCTTGGAAAATTTCGAACTGTGGTCGAAAAATTAATTTTACTACTGTTTTTTAACCCCCGACGCAAAAACAGGGGTGTTATAAGTTTGCCCGCTATATGTGTGTGTGTGTGTCTGTCTGTCTGTGGCACCGTAGCTCTTAAAACGGATGAACCGATTTGGAAGTGATTTTTTTTATATGAAAGCAGGTTTTCTAGCGGTGGCTCTTAAGCATGTTTTATGAAAATCGCTCCAGCCGTTTCAAGGTCATCAACTGTTTTCTTAGCTGCGGTAGGGATTTTAGACGCATAGCGAGTATTTTGTTTGTAACTAAAAAGTTTAAAATAAAAATTAAATTAACAATTTAAAAAACCCTCGACACAAAAAAACCTATAAAAAGTTAAAAAATAAAATTTCTAGGCCTAGTCCTTTAACTTTAATATTTAAATACTTAATAAGTAATATTTTGTGATTCAAACGTCGTCGCGTCGAGGGACTGTTAAATAAATAAAATAAAAACAGAATACAAATAAAAAGAAGGTTAGTAATATAAAAAAAACCCGGGTCGCAGTGCCAAAACCCTGCCGACAATATAGTGTATTTGCTTCTACAGGGCCGTGTGGTTTTATACTTTTATTATCTGAAATTAAGTTTGTTTTTGGGCAAAATAAAAAATTTAACCCCTTAATACACCCCTTAAAATAACATTTTTTTTCTTAATTGTAATATTATTATCAATCTAACGTCTACATTGAATTAAATACACCCTTCAATAAATAAGTCACTATCTGCAAACTAGTGTTTTCATAAAATTTGTAAATCCGGTCCTGTCGGGCAGATTTTATTAAAATTTTAGGGGAACTTTTTAATTACTACTAAAGGGTTAAATGTCAATTTTGAAACGATTCTGAGAATTTTTTCGGTATTTTGGGGTCCAAAAACGTTTTTCAACCCCTAAAAACTACCCTTAAAATGGCCCGATTACGCCCATTTTAAATAGGCTTCTTGCAGTGATGGATTTCAACACGTGGGCTAAATTTCGTTAAAATCAATTAACTCTTTCGAAAGTTATTGCCCGCACACATATATATATATATATATATATATATATATATATATACATATATATATAAACATTTTCAAAAATGGTGCCAAAGTGTTTAGGAGGTTATGAAACGTCGAGAAATTTTGGTCCGACCCCTAGGTCCCACCATCCGACCGACGCCAATAGTGTATGTTGCCATATGGCAAATACACTAAAAATATGCAATTTTAATATAAGTACTCTATCTAGGTGTCCTGACGCGATGATGCTTGAATCACAAAATATTACTAATTAAGTATTTAAATTTTAAAGTTAAAGGACTAGGACCCAGAAATTTGTTTTTAACTTTTTATAGTTTTATTTGTGTCAGGGGTTTTTTAAATTGTTAGTTTAACATTAAGAAAGTACCCTATAAGTTTTGATTCACTTGCGAGTGTCAACATATAATATAAATATAAATATATATATATATATATATAAAATATAAATATATATAATATATATAAATATAAATAATCATGGAAAACTTATGGTGTTTCATTGTCTGAAAACAAAACAAGCCATATATTGTGGTTTCAGAGGCATAAGTCGCATCCCATGGAAATTACATAATATATATTATAATAATGTGTGATACCGTTTTGTTAAAGAGATGTGTGATAGTTATTTAAAAACGTTCTAACAGTGATTTGTTGATGTTACGTCGAAACAAATCATTTTTGAGCCAAAAATCACATAAACATTTCTTAAACACATATATTTTTTATATATCACTTATTTTGTCTATTTAAAAGTTTTGTTTTTATGATCTCAAAAAAAAAAGATTTTTGAAGTTAAACTTCTTTTGGCGCATTGAGAGTAAAATTTTACCAGGCAACGGAAGTTACGCGCGCACAGCTAACGAAAATTCGACAGTAGAAGTTAGCCACGCTAACTAAAATTCAACAGTATGAAGTTAGCCGTAAGAGGCTCAGACTGAAATGACAGATGGGACGAAATCAATGCAGTTGCTGTCATCTGAAAACTAAATAATATATACTAGACGACTATAACATTTGATTAAAACCAATAGTCGTTTTAAGTGTTATCCAGTGAAAGTTCTAATATCGTATTTTTGATTGCTCAATGGATTGTTTATAATCAGCGTTGCCAGACGTCCCGATTTTGGCGGGACGTCCCGATTTTTAAATCAAAATTAAATGTCCCGCGCGGGACAGGCTCAGTCCCGCTTTTCGGGGATAACTCGAGCGTGCGTAAATAATTATTCTCTTATTGTAAGTTGCAATTTGTAACACTCACTTCTCAGACTATTGTTTGAAACGCCATATTTTTCTAATGAATAAAACTTTTTTGATTTTGCTTTCTGTTTTTTTTATTTTTTTTTATTCAGAAGATGAATAAGACTCAGCTATTTAACAATAGGGTAAATCTGATTTAAAATATCATATTTTTATTAAAATACATTTTCTATGGCTATTTTTGCTATCTATTGTCACGTAAACGTAATTTGAACTCAAATAAAAAGATCAATATTTAAAAACTTCTGATTATCTACGAAACCTTCGTTGCGCGAGTCCAACTCGCACTTGGCTTTTTTTTAATAAACAAACAAAATTTTGTGACGAATAAAAAAAAAGTGCAGCGAGAGTTCGCCGCACTAACACTAAAATCACATCTATAGGTAAAATTAGAACAATTAAGTTACCTAAAGCAGTGGCTAGTTTTACATATTTTAATGCGACATACGAAACCAATCAATAATAATAAAACAGCATTCAAATAAAAGTATAGCAATAATAATAAATAGCAATATATAAAATGATAAAATAAGCGATGAACGTTCGACAAGTTTGGGTGTACATTAATTTTTTTACAACGTCTGTATATCAAACAACGCAGATAATAAATGCCACATTTATTGGTGGGCACTAATTTTAATTGGTTACCACCGATAGGCGGTTATCTGCACCGTGCTTTTTATGGATAATTCGAGATTTACAACACGTGGTCACGCAACTCGTTCAAATCACAATGCATCAAATGACAAAAGTTTTTCACATCCATACAATAAATTTCTCGTCCTAATACTTGATTTTTCGTTTCTCTGCGACGGAACATATTTTTTTGTCTCTCAGCCGCTGCAACTTTAAATTTACTAACAACAGTGACCAACAGCAGAGACTTTACAAGGTAAGAAAACCCATTTTCTTCTGAAATCTTATCTTTAAACTTTAAAACTGTGGCCAATGTATTTGCGGGAATTTCGAACTCTTTAGCGATGTCTAATTTTTTTCTTTGTAGGATTCTCGTCTACATACTTAATGATTTTTCGTTTCTCTGCGACGGTTAAGGAACACCTTTTTTGTGTCACAGACGCTGCAACTTTAAATTTACTAACAACAGTGACCAACAGCAGTGTTTAAATTACTTTACATCAAACAACAATTATTGTCTTACGATAAATTTAACGTGTCTGAATCTGTTGAGACATGAACTGTTGTTGTTGTAGAATTGTGTGTGATTGATTGGTAGGATACGTTATGTAAAGGTTATAAGTTGACAAAAATCGATAAATAGAGGTAAATTATACTTTCTATTTATATTCTGCAATGATTGAAAATTCGTTATTTGACAAAAAGAATTCGTAATATCGTATATTTTGCATTAACTCTTACAGGCAGTTCTAGGGGACTTCAAAAAAATTGTTAAGTCGAAGAAATCATTATATTGAGGTTCGTTATATTAAGGCTACGCTGTATATAATTTACAAACGCCTTGTATATTTTGAACTGACACACTTTGTAGTTGCATTAACAAATCGAAAACGATACGAATGTGCAGTTTCGATTTTTAAAAATCATCTTTCGATTTTTTAACGTAATGACTAATGAATAATGATATTTTAATCAACTTTATCTGAATGATATTTCAGACAAACAAACAAGGCAAACATCCTACATTATGCATATGCAATACAGATTCATTATATTGTACAGTGAAATTTATTGTCAACGGAATTTATTAAGGTAGATCCCTCAGATTGTAAAATATGCTATCGAGAAATTGTGATCGCAAAATTCATTTGAAAACTGTTTTTGTGAGCTGTGATTAAGTATTAAGCTTCACAAAATTTGCCTTGCTGCTGAAAAATTTCAATGAACATAGAATTTCATCCTAAATATTGAATCGAAACACGTGATATTCGTCAATATTTTTGCACAGCACTGCACGAGATTTCGAATTACGGGAAGGCAAATTAAAATTTTGAAGTGTCTTCTTTACAAACTTATGTTAAAAATACTAACAAAAATGAACCGAGCTGAGTAGAGTAGTGGTACAGCATTAGACTAGCATTCGGGAGGTACGGGTTCGATTCCCGGTAGGGGCAGATGTGGCTGGGACTTTTTCCTACTGCCTCTCGCCGAGAAACGGTAATTCCTATACCGGCCATCTTGATTGAGGTTTTCCATGGTTTCTCTCAATTAATTCCAGATAAATATCGAGATGGTTCCTTATTTGAGGCCATGGCCGATTACCTATCAAACTCCTAGTTCAAAAATTACCTTCCTTATCCTAATTTCCTATAATTCCTTCATTCGCCCATTGCTTTTATATAAGTTGAAGTTTTAAAAAAATGTAAAAAATAACGGGAGGTGGTAAATTGAAAATAGTAGATAATGGTGCGAATGGCGTCTGTTATGACATAAAGTCGAGAAACGGACGCTAAACGCATTATTATTATTTAATGAATAACAAAAAATACTAACAAAAATGACTTGCTCAAGACAAAATTGCAGTCAAAATCTTAAAATATACAAGATGGCGCAAAACCACGAGTCGTCATGTTTACCGCGAGGTCAACGGTTGGTCTCGGTTTATCTACTGTGATGTCATTATTGTAGTATAAATGAGGCTCCGTTTACACTAGGTTCGTTTAGTGTATGTGTGGGTCGTGTGTTAAAGGTTTACTACAAATCTGACGTTGCATTTCAAACTCTCATGGCGAGAAGCGCTTTCAGACATATCAAAAAAAAGTGAAATAAACCACATTCGTGTTTTTGTGAATACAAACTGATAATTTCTGATTTCTAATTCGATAAATAAATTAATTAATTAATCGTATTCACATAATTTAATAATTTATTAGGATTCCGTACATTCGATGAAAAAACAGAACCTTTAACAGTGTTGGATCACTTCCACACAGTTTGTGCTGAGACCCAGCGGTAAGAGGCGAGGTAGGCAAAAGACATATTGTGGGCGTGACCTTCTTTAACTCTGTCTCGCTCTAATCATCCGCACATTTCAATTTTTGGCCTAAAAGATGCTATTACAATGGTGCCACTGTCAATTGATTCCTCTATTTTTTGGAAATATTTTGAAGATTTAAAAAACTTTTCCGAAAAAGGAAGAGTCACTTTAGGTTTGTGATGAAACAATTTTGTGAAATAAGTACGAATAAGGTCGTAGTGTGACATTGAAAACGTGTGTTTTTTGGCACAATTAATGCCAATTTTTTTCTAGTAAATCGTACATAAATTACAAAAGTAGTCCATTAGAGACCTAGATTTGTCCTTTATCTTCCTGATAGAGAAAGAATTTTTGCAGAATGTTGACGAATAAGTCTACAATCGTTGACAGCCGAAGTTCTATTTTTGGCTTAAATTCAGAGCGTTTCGACAGCCTTAAAGGATCACTTCCATGTCTGTCTGTCCGTCTGTCACAGCTTTTTTTCTCCGAATCTATTGGACGAAAAAAGTTGAAATTTGGTACATATATAGAACTAAATAACCCAATCACGGACGTATAACATAAATAAACTAATTCAGATTTTGGAAGTTGATTTTGGAAATCAAATTAGAAAATTACAAAAAAAATTTTTTTTCGAGTGCATGATGTGACATATCAAATAATGTCAATTTTCCGTAAATTGTCAAGATTGATACTTTTCTCAATTTCAAATTATGGCATGTTTCACTGTAGTTGCAATATACAGGTGTGCTTCTTCAAGTATGGGTTACATCAGGAATCATCTTCTCATATTGTACACATATACCGGTGAAAGTGGAAAGTAATATGTGGTGACCAAAACACAATGGTGTAGAAACATGGGAAAAAATTACAAAAAAATATTTTTAACCAACCGTACATTAAACCCACGCTCCTTCATTCCTCATCCCTCTATTAATAATAATAATAATAATAATAATATAGTTCTTTATTTACATACTGTATAACAGTTTAAATAGCGTCAAGATACACATAAAAATGTTATAAAACATATTTTTTTAAATCAATTTTAAAAAAATCATTGGGGTTGTATAAACACTCTTTTATGAGGATATTTTTTATAGTCTTTTTGAAGGTGTCACTACCAAGATTTTTAATATTGTCCGGTAGTTTGTTGTACCACCTCGTCGCGCTTAGATATTTGTCTGATACTGCTAATCTATGACTAGGTATGGAAATTATATTATTATTGCGTGTACTGTATGAATGATAGTTATTTAGAGTATAATACTCCCGAATGTGTTCTTTCACATAGACTAGATTTTTATATACCACTAATGATGGAAATGATAATATATTTAATTTTATAAAAAGTGGCCTACAGTGCTCATTATAACTAGCTTTTGTGATGATTCTAACAGCCTTTTTCTGTAATATAAAAATATCTAAGCACGACGAGGAGTTACCCCAGACTACCAAACCATAGCTAATGTGACTATGGAATAATGCGTAATATGCTACCTTGGCAGCTTCAGTACCAACGGTTGTATTAATTTTCCTTATAGCAAATAAAGATTTAGAGAGCTTTTTGCATACGTGACTGACATGATCATTCCATGACAATAATGCGTCCAAATATATACCTAGAGATTTTATACTGTTTTGCTTTTCCTGATTAGTGTAAGAGAATTGAAGCTTCATTGTTTTGTCTGTATTCATTTGTAGCTCATTAGCAATAAACCAAGCATCAGCTTCCTTCATAACTTGTTTGTAGCCGTCGTCAAGGGTAGTTTTTATAGATTTAATAAATGTTGTATCGTCTGCATACAGTACGGTAGGACAAGACACATTAACAGGAAGATCGTTAATGAAAATAACGAACAGTAGGGGGCCTAGAATGCTTCCTTGTGGCACTCCTCTAGATATATGTTCCAACGCACTCTTGTTACCATTTACACATACAAGTTGTTGTCTATCCTCTATTACGATAGCCTAAAGAGACATGACCTAAAAATTCCGAAATATTTTTCCTACCTTTTCATGAAAACCGCATGAAAATCGGTTGAATGATCATGTTCAGACATAAAGGTATCAGTCAAGGATTTTCAGTTTCTTTAAAAGCGGCTTATAGTCTTTAATATTTTTTGTTCCAATATATATTTTTAACGTGGAGGGAAAGTTTGGTTGAGGAACAGTTGAAAAAAAGAAGCTTTACCGATGTTTCGCTTCTTGCCTACGTTTCGAAAAAAATATTATTAATCCATAGACTATGATCATGTATCTAAGATTAGTACAATTTACCACCCTTTGACTAGCCTGAGGCCCTGAAGATGGAAATATATTTTTCGAAACGTAGGCCACAAGCGACACATCGGTAAAGCTTCTTTTTTCAACTGTTCCTCAACCAAACTTTCCCTCCACGTTAAAAGCGGCTATTTCCAAAATTTTAACTATACAATTCTTTGACTTTTATAAATACGACAAGAAAGAGTAATAGCAATTGAATTAGTTTAATTATAATAATAATAAATAATTATAATAATGCGTTTAACGTCCGTTTCTCGACTTAATGTCATAACAGACCCCATTCGCACCATTACAATTTTTTTGTCTACCACTTCCCGTTATTTTCTACATTTTTTACAACTTCAACTTATGTAATAGCAATGGGCGAATGAAGGAATTATAGGAAATTAGGATAAGGTAGGTAATTTTTGAACTAGGAATTTGATAGGTAATCGGCCATGGCCTCAAATAAGGAACCATCTCGATATTTATCTGGAATTAATTGAGGGGAACCATGGAAAACCTCAATCAAGATGGCCGGTACAGGAATTACCGTTTCTCGGCGAGAGGCAGTAGGAAAAAGTCCTACCTCCCGAATGCGAGTCTAGTGCTGTCACCACTACTCTACCCAGCTCGGTAATTAGTTTAATTATACTGACTATAGAATAATACTGGATAGAACTAATTTGTCTTTTGAATCGTCTATTTATAAGCTTCAATAGTTTTCAAAAGAATACAATAAGTCTACGTTATGTGGAACCGCGTAACAAGTTTTTCGGTTACCGTTAATTTTTGTCTGTACATCTGGCTGGCAAATTGAATGAAATTTGCCAAGCACAATATAGTTAAGCTACTGTTAGAGGCCCTCGAGTAGGAGTATCGACACTAGATGACGAGTCTATCCGAGCCGTCGTATGGAATAAGATAAATGGCTAAGTCGGTCGAAGAATAAAATTTTCATTTGTCAAGATTTCCTAAAAGGAGTGAAATACATTTTTCTTAAATCGTTTAAAAAAAAAAAGGTTCAATCCATTTTCGTTCTCTCAAGCAATATCTCCCGATGAATAAACTTTTAAGGTCACTGTTTCCAGCTGTTCAATATGTCCCCGTTTTCACACGCATTAAGAGCAGTTGTGTGAATACATGTCAAATGCACTTACGTTTCGGAAATCTCTAATTTTCATGAAAAACTTATTCAATCTTTGATGTTAATGCTTACAAAATAAACTAGAAATATGTACCAATCTTCCCATATTATGACTCTTAGCCCAGTTCATTTGATCTAAATAAACGATTTAAAATCAGATAAATCAAATTTTTGTACAGAATAAATCAAATTTGAAAAAAATTACTGAGCAACCCAAATTTGCTAGCACTCTTAACATAAGTTTGTAAAGAAAAAAATTCAAAATGTTAATTTACCGTCCCGTAAAGAGATATTGCAAGAAACACCAGGTTTTTTGATTCAATTTTTATGGTAAAAAAAATAAAAACACTTGAAATTTTACAAAAATTTATATTAAATTATTTCTTTCGGACAATAAGATCATCCTCAGGAATAAAAAACATGTTTGATATTCCTGAGGATGGACTTGTCCGAAACGATCGTCGAGAAATACTTTAATAAAAAATTTCTGTAGAATTTTCAAGTGTTATCTGTTATTATTAATCATGTTCTACCAAGTACCAAGTGAAAAATCAGTGCAAATTATTTTTTTAAATTTTTAAGCAATTTTGTGAATCGTAATGCTTAGTCATAACTAAAAAACAGTAATAAAATGAATTTTGCGACCGCAGTTCGAATTTTCCCGGGAGCATATCTTACGATCTGAGGGACCTTAAATGAGAAACTTTATCTACGGCAGAAAGACTGAATAAAAGTTCCAAAAATAATTATAAATATTATTAGAGGAATTAGGATCAATGAATTATTTAAGACAAATTATTATTCACAACGTTGCGTATTTTTTATTAATACTTCTTCAGGTGTTCTATTATTTATTATTAGTCATTAACTTATCTTGTTATTTTTTTGTAGAACACCTGAAGAAGTATTAATAAAAAATACGAAACGTTGTGAATAATAATTTGTCTTAAATAATTCATTGATCCTAGTTCCTCTAATAATAATTATTTATCATCAAAAGGATCTGATCTGTACATTTGTTCCAAAAATATTTTAAAAAAATGCTATGTTTCATTTCCAAGTTCTCCATCAATGGCAGCCAATGTCTAAACCAGCGTTGTCAGATTTTTTTTTGCCAAGTCGGGATTTTGGAACTTTTTGAGTAAAAAAAGGGGGATTCTTTCGTCGAAAGCGGGACATAGTAAAAAAACGTATATAATCAGAAGTTTTTAAATATTTATCTTTTTATTTGAGTTCAAATTACGTTTACGTGACAATAGATAGCAAAAATAGCCATTTAGAAAATGTATTTTAATAAAAATATGATATTTTAAATTAGATTTACCCTATCGTTAAATAGTTGAGTCTTATTCGTCTTCTGAATAAAAAAAAAAATAAAAAAAACAGAAATCAAAATCAAAAAAGTTTTATTCATTAGAAAAATATGGCGTTTCAAACAATAGTCTGAGGAGTGAGTGTTACAAATTGCAACTTACAAAAACCCCGGTCGCAGTGCCCAAACCCTGCCGACAATATAGTGTATTTGCTAATACAGGCAGTCTGGTTTTATTACATGAATTTAAGTTTGTTTTTGGACAAAATAAAAAAATTAACCCCTTAATACACCCCTTAAATTAACAGTTTTTTCTTAACTGCAAGATTACTATCATCGAACATGTACACCAAATTAAATACATCTTTCAGTAAATAACTCACTATCTGCAAACTAGCGTTTTCATAAAATTTGTAAATCCGATCCTGGTGGGCTGATTTTATTAAAATTTTAGGAGAACTTTTTAATTGCTATTAAAGGGTTAAATTTCAAATTTGAAACGATTCTGAGAATTTTTTAGGTATTTTTGGGCCCAAAAACTGTTTTCAACCCCTAAAAACCACCCTTAAAATGACCCGATTGGGCCTATTTTAAATAGGCTTCGTGCGGTGATGGATTCCAAGATGTGTGCCAAATTTCATTAAAATGAATTAACTCCTTCGAAAGTTATTGCCCGTACACATATATACCTATATATATATATATATATATATATATATATATATATATATATATATATATATATATATATATATATATAAATATACCTATATATATATATATATATATATACATATATATATAAACATTTTCAAAAATGCTGCCAAAGTGTTTAGGAGGTTATGAAACGTCGAGAAATTTTGGTCCGACCCCTAGGTCCCGCCATCCGACCGATGCCAATAGTGTATGTTGCCATATGGCAAATACACTAATAAGAGAATACTTATTTACGCACGGTCGAGTTATCCCCGAAAAGCGGGACTGAGCCTGTCCCGCGCGGGACATTTAATTTTGATTTAAAAATCGGGACGTCTGGCAACGCTGGTCTAAACTCTAACTCGAGGAACTTGGCTACTGTAGCAGGTGAGCGCTTTTCATTTGTCGAGCTTTCCAAAAAAGGAATGAATACATTTTTCATGATAATTATGTGTCTATAATATTCAAACACAAGGCGTACTGAGCACTTCACTGAGTAACAAAAGATTAATAATAACATTGTAATGTTAATATTGTAGGCAAGTACAGAACCGCATTTGCAGTGCGCTGGCTGGCATATAATATCGTTGGTAAGCATAATAAATTACTAAGGATTTATTACAAATAATAAGTAAGAGATTAAGGCCTCTTATTATTGCATATGTGAAAATCTACTAGGTTCGATCAACATTTATTCACATTAAAATCACTCTCATTTACAAAATAATATGTGTGTTTCGAAAGAGTTGATTGATGTAAAACTTCTTGGCTTCCAGGCTTGTACGCCGTGGTTCATTGGTATTTTTACCTGACGTTTTGTTTACAACTGTGGTATCAAAGACGATGTGGTAGCGAGCGAAGTGTCCTTCTAGGCTATATATATATATATATATATATATATATATATATATATATTGTTGAAAGAAATAAATTCTAAATTCTATTCTATTCTATATTATGTAAAAAAGAATATTTGTTTAAGTTACCGAGGTTCTGTGATTTAAGTGATGGAGGTTTTTTGCTTTCAGGGGAAGGGAATTCAAAAATTCTTAAGGGGGTATTCTTATGTGACCACTTCGAAAAATCGATTTTTTTTTCATATTTTAATAGTAAAACCTATCGAAAATATGCTGTGAAAAATAGAGACCGAAATTCCTAGTTTTAAATAAATTACAACTCATATAGTGGCCGACGCGCCGTAAGCGACTTGTTGGCTCTTGAAACTTCAAACGCATTTTTCTGAAAACATTATTTTCTAAAACTGTCATGGTCCTAAAAAAAAGTATTCAACCGATTGCTTTGAAATTTATATATGTTCTTCTACTCATTAATGGTTATCGTCCGTACTAAAATTGCTTATTTTCGAAAATATTTTCTTATTTTTTTAAACGATTTTTACAGTCCGCCATTTTTTTTTTAATGAAATTGATTAATTTTAGTAGGGACGATAGCGACATCCCTACTGAACAATGATCCATTCGATTTTTTTATTTCAGACAACATGAACAGCCGCTATTACCATGACCAGTAACCTGCTTTTTTTTAGTGTCTAATTTAATTTAAAAAATATATATATATAAAAAATGTAAAATAAGAGAAAAAAAATTTTTTTATACAGTTTAAGATACAAACAAAAACATATAAAAAAATTAAAATTATTGAATGTTATTGTCGTCTAAAAAAAAATTCCCTAAAAAGAGGTAAAATTTATGCGTTCACATAAGAATACCCCCTTAACTTATCGAGGTTCTACTGTGTTATTATTACTGTTTGAGCGGCCCTCGTGTAGAGCGTGTTCAATATGGGTACTGACGATATGACCTGAAGTAAGAAGATGACACCGTAGTAGAACTGCTGAGGCTTTGCGGTCGGCACTCCTTCACACACGACACACACATATGCGCGAGATATCGCCTAGTGCGACCTGCTATCTGGGATATGACGATGCCCTAGCATCATACACATATTTTTGTGTTCATGTGTTGTGCGCATTTACATAACATTTTACGTACATGTATTTCACTACAAACACCATACTTGGACTAAACTTCGAAATCGATATTGTTTTAGTACGTTTACATGTTATCTGTGACACGGAAAATCAACGTGACGTCGATCGCGTATTTCCGGTTGCGTATTCAACTACGAGCAGAACCGTCTTTAACCTATTGGAGGCCCTGAACACTTTCGGATAATGGGGCCCCTATGACTATTAAAGGGGAATATTTTTTCTTGAAAAAAGAGCGTAATTACTAAGCAAAGCAATAATTAAGAAATACATTATTAAAAAATATATCGATATATTTGTCGGAAGTATCGGTTATCGGATGCTGATCTGGAACTAGGGGGTCCCATTGATCGCAGGGCCCTGGGCCCGTGCCAGTGTTGCCAGATTTTTTTTTTGCCAAGTCGGGATTTTGGAACTTTTTGAGTGAAAAAAGCGTGATTCTTTCGTCGAAAGCGGGACATAGTAAAGAAACGTATATAATCAGAAGTTTTTAAATATTTATCTTTTTATTTGAGTTTAAATTACGTTTACGTGATAATAGATAGTAGAAATAGCCATAGAAAATGTATTTTAATAAAAATATGATATTTTAAATCAGATTTAAAAAATAAAAAAAACAGAAATCAAAATCAAAAAAGTTTTATTCATAAGAAAAATATGGCGTTTCAAACAATAGTCTGAGGAGTGACTGTTACAAATTGCAACTTACAATACGAGAATAATTATTTACGCATGGTCGAGTTATCCCCGAAAAGCGGGACTAATTTTGATTTAAAAATCGGGACGTCTGGCAACGCTGGGTTGCGTATTCAACTACGAGCAGCGCCGTCTTTAACCTATTGGAGGCCCTGAGCACTTTCGGATAATGGGGCCCCTATGACTATTAAAAGGGAATATTTTTTCTTGAAAAAAGAGCGTAATTACTAAGCAAAGCAATAATTAACAAATACATTATAAAAAAATATATCGATATATTTGTCGGAAGTATCGGTTATCGGATGCTGATCTGGAACTAGGGGGTTCCATCGATCGCAGGGCCCTGGGCCCGTGCCAGTGTAGCCAGATTTTTTTTTTTTGCCAAGTCGGGATTTTGGAACTTTTTGAGTGAAAAAAGCGGGATTCTTTCGTCGAAAGCGGGACATAGTAAAGAAACGTATATAATCAGAAGTTTTTAAATATTTATCTTTTTATTTGAGTTTAAATTACGTTTACGTGATAATAGATAGTAGAAATAGCCATAGAAAATGTATTTTAATAAAAATATGATATTTTAAATCAGATTTAAAAAATAAAAAAAACAGAAATCAAAATCAAAAAAGTTTTATTCATAAGAAAAATATGGCGTTTCAAACAATAGTCTGAGGAGTGACTGTTACAAATTGCAACTTACAATAAGAGAATAATTATTTACGCATGGTCGAGTTATCCCCGAAAAGCGGGACTAATTTTGATTTAAAAATCGGGACGTCTGGCAACGCTGGGTTGCGTACTCAACTACAAGCAGAGCCGTCTTTAAGCTATTGGAGGTCCTGGGCACTTTCGGATAATGGGGCTCCTATGACTATTAAAGAGGGCAATTTTTTCTCTAAAAAGAGCGTAATTACTAAGTAAATCAATAATTAACAAATACATTATTAAAAAATATATCGATATATTTGTCGGAAGTATCGGTTATCGGATGCTGATCTGGAACTAGGGGGTCCCATCGATCGCAGGGCCCTGGGCCCGTGCCAGTGTGGCCAGATTTTTTTTTTGCCAAGTCGGGATTTTGGAACTTTTTGAGTGAAAAAAACGGGATTCCTTCGTCGAAAGCGAGACATAGTAAAGAAACGTATATAATCGGAAGTTTTTAAATATTTATCTTTTTATTTGAGTTCAAATTACGTTTACGTGACAACAGATAGCAAAAATAGCCATAGAAAATGTATTTTAATAAAAATATGATATTTTAAATCAGATTTACCCTATCGTTAAAACGCTGAGTCTTATTCGTCTTCTGAATAAAAAAAAAATAAAAAAAACAAATCAAAATCAAAAAAGTTTTATTCATTAGAAAAATATGGCGTTTCAAATTGCAACTTACAATAAGAGAATAATTATTTACGCACGGTCGAGTTATCCCCGAAAAGCGGGACTGAGCCTGTCCCGCGAGGGACATTTAATTTTGATATAAAAATCGAGACGTTCCGCCAAAATCGGGACGTCTGGCAACGCTGAAAGAGGTGGATATTATAGTGGTCCCACTGTATATTATTTAATATGTGGAATTAGAAGTTTTAAGAGTGTTTATAAAGTGTTGTAATACGATACAATTGTCGGACAAGACTTGTCTGTCAAACGCTGACTTGCGACTACAGTTTGAAATTTCCCGAGAGCATATTTTACGATCTGAGGGATCATGTCGCCTTAAGTTTTAAATGTAAACGTAGTGATTGGAAGCGGTCATATTGATAAAACAAGAGTTGGCCCGTATAACGCGCATAACGAATGACCTGACGCGATATGTCCGTTTGTTATTTTCAATATCATAGAGAAAACTGGATGCGACCGGCCGATGTGATCAGAAGATATATTAATCAGATCTTCTGCATTGATTCACAAATATATCACGCAGCTAATAACGCAACGGAGCCGTTCCGATTTTATTTTATTGCCTCATCAGAAAGTTCATATTCAATCTAGAATATACAAAGTGCTCGCCGAATTCTTACTGAAAGTCATTGCATTTGAATGGGGATTTCAGAGTTTTTGAGGTGAGACTTCTTTAGCTACGTTTCTGTTAGATTTGGCTAACTCAGATCTGAACCGGTTCAAAGAGCCGACTCCGACAGAAGATCCGTGAGAGCCGACTTACTTTTTTTGAGCCGACGGATCAACGGATCCGCATAACTCAGTGTAACACTTAACACACAGAAGCACATTTTACACTTACGTATCAGTTCTTGCTTTGATGCATCTGTCAGCTCAAATGACTCATGCATCACATATTTGGCTCTGCATTCTTGATTCTATACACTATACTAATACGGTACTAGGCTAATATTAAACGATTAATAATATTGACTCTACCAACAGTAATAGAATATTAACAAAATAAAATTACTTGTAATACTGTTCAATATTTTTATTTAGGTATATAAAAGACATTTCGATCAACAGTTTTGGTCCTTTTCATTTGAAAAGGACCAAAATTGTTGGCCGAAACGTCTTTTATATAAATAAAAATATTGAACAGTATTGCAAGTAATTTTATTTTGTTAATAATATTAAACGACTTAAGGCTGTCGGAACGCTTTGAATTTAAGCCAAAAATAGAGCTTCGGCTGTCAACTGATTGTAGACTTATTCGTCAACATTCTGCAAAAATTCTTTCTCTATCAGGAAGATAAAGGACAAATCTAGGTCTCTAATGGACTACTTTTGTAATTTATGTACGATTTACTAGAAAAAAGTTGGCATTAATTGTGCCAAAAAAACACACGTTTTCAATGTCACACTACGATCTTATTCGAACTGATTTCACAAAACTGTTCCATCACAAACCTAAAGTGACTCTTCCTTTTTCGGAAAAGTTTTTTGAATCTTTAAAATATTTCCAAAAATTAGAGTAATCAATTGACAGCGGCACCCTTGCAATAAAATTTTCTAACCTCGTTGAAATGTGCGGATGATTTGAGCGAGACAGAGCTAAAGAAGGTCACACCCACAATATGTCTTTTGCCTACCTCGCCCCTTACCGCTGGGTCTCAGCATAAACAAAATTCAGAGCGTTCCGACAGCCTTAACATTTCTTCCTTTCTGTTTTTCTATGTTTCTATGACACGCACGGCGCTTTACGCGTTTGATGAAGTGACATTTCTATGTCTAAGAGTCGTGTGTTTTTTTCTATGATCGACTTAGGTCCGACGCAGTCGCTTAACGGCTATATAAGCGCGTGTATTTATTAGCCAGACAGTGAGTGTTGCCGGGTAACTTATGGATCACCGAGGTCCGTTTTTATATAAAGTCAACCTGTACCGCTGCTTCTCAGCTTAATGAGTATTATTTTTAATTAATTTTAATTATAGAGATGTATGCTGCAAATAACAGTTTGATTATTTACGACTTTACTTTGTCGCTTTCCAATTACTATATTTTAAATTGAATTTTAAATTTACACGCATTTAATGTTTTAAATACATACTTAGAAAAAAACGGATGCTATTTTTATTAAAGTAGTTGTCGTGGTACAATATTGTCAAAAAGTTATAGATTATACGCGCCACAAAAGTATACTAGCTTGTAGCTAAGTGATCCATAATTTGTACGCAAGACTGTACCCGTGGAAACGTAACCCATACAGTATTCATATGCATGTATACTTTTCTATAAATTGTTGAACTTTAAACCGTTATTTATAAATAATTAGACGGTCAGACATTTTTTCTTATTTTTTTTTAAACTCATACAAATGTATTGAAAGACTGTCAGTTTTTGGAAAGTTTCTGACAGTTAGTTCTTTTTTTATAAATAAGAAACTGGTTCAGAACTACAGAGATCGTATACAATCAATGTTAATTATCCAATTTTTAATTGAATTTATCTCGGATTATATACGATCGATCGACTTCAAATTTTCAGGGTAATTGTATTATCATGTCCTTAATAAGTATACAAATTAAGAATGTTCTGACGGTGTGCCTTAACCACGACAACTACCTTAAGGTGACTTGATCCCTTAGATCGGGAAATTTCGGACTGTGGTCGCAAAATTCATTTTGTTAGTGTTAGTGATTAATCACCGAGCTTTACAAAATTTGGCTTACTGTTTAAAAATTTCAAAGACCATATTTTTGCCCTAAAAATTGAATAAAAAAAAATGTGATTTTCGTCAATATTTCTTTACAGCACGTCACGAAACTTCAGATTACGGGAAGACAAGTTTTGAAGTTTTTTCTTTACAAACTCATGTTGATAAATTTGGTTTGCTTAATAACTTTTTTCAAATTTACTTTTTTCTGTAGAAAAACTGTGCCAAAAAAACAC
This sequence comes from Venustoraphidia nigricollis, assembly GCA_034508555.1. Taxonomy (NCBI): domain Eukaryota; kingdom Metazoa; phylum Arthropoda; class Insecta; order Raphidioptera; family Raphidiidae; genus Venustoraphidia; species Venustoraphidia nigricollis. The sequence goes on along the minus strand of JAVRKA010000021.1, from coordinate 3,878,292 downwards.
GTTCTCAATGTCACACTACGTACTTATTTCACAAAACTGTTCCACCACAAACCTAAAGTGACTCTTCCTTTTTCGGAAACGTTTTTTAAATCTTTAAAATATTTCCAAAAATTAGAGTAATCAATTGACAGCGGCATCCTTGCAATAGCATCTTTTAGCCTCGTAGTGTCGCACCAGCCAAAAATTGAAACGTGCGGATGATTTGAGCGAGACAGAGCTAAAGAAGGTCACATCCACAATATGTCTTTTGCCTACCTCGCCCCTTACTGCGGGGTTCAGCGCAAACAAAATTCAAGAGCGTTCCGACAGCCTTAAGGCAGAAAAAACTATAGACTATAGACAATCTACAATTGAGGTCATTAGCTTCAAATTAAAATAATAACACTTTTTTTCGAAATAAAAATAATAATAAATGTTAATTATACAAAGCGTACAAAAGGCACGGCTCAACTTGCGGTGATCTTTCCACCTGACCCAAAATTTACATTAATAAAATCAATCGATAATCGAAATCCGTGTCAAAAACTCTGTTAATTAAACGTTTATATTCCAAAGACAAATTATTACGCAATCGACGAGTGTTATTTAATTAATTTAAGAGACCGCCTACAACGAATTTTATCGCATAAATGAATTAAATTTCATTATTTATAATCTTTTTTTTCACAAAAATCCCACGCTTAAATATTGCTATATCTTTTTCGCATTTTTTCAAAAAACAGGTGCAACTAAAACTCTGAAATAATGAGTTAGGTAGTTTTGATATCATCTCTTCCAATTAAGATAATTAAAAATAATATAGGAATCTGATAAAAAAACGCTTATTAAATTTAATTTTTGTACAGAAAAAAGGGGATTTTAAATAGCCTGAATGTTTTGTACAGGTCAGTTTATGGAATTAAATGCAGCTCAGAAAAAACATGTACCTTGTATTCTTGTGATATAATTTTAAATATTATGAGATTAAGAAAAAATATAAATTATAAGTACTTATGTAAAATATGCTTTGTGAAGGCCTTGTGCCTATACACGGTGTCTCAAAAAAATTGAAGTATAAGCTATACTTGCACAATCTGTGTTCAGAGCCAGCAGCCCCCCTCCCCCAATTGTGTGCTTTATAGACAAATTTTGATTATGCAGTTATAAAGAAAAAAAATTAATTGTTCGTAATTGATCGCGATAGTTTTTTTACTAAAAAAAAATAATATTAACCTCCTTCAAAAAAATCACTAAAAAGATGAAAATAATGAAATTTTGAGGTCGGAGCTAATTTCATTACAAAAACTTTTAATTACATATCTACTTTTATTAAATAGGCGCCGACCTCAAAATTTCATGTGATTTTTCTTGTAATTAGCTCCGACCTCAAAATTTCATTATTTTCATCTTTTTAGTGATTTTTTGGAGGAGGTTTATATTTTTTTTTTAAGTTTTTTTATTTTTTACTTTTTAGTGGTGGATTTGATTTCGCACATTTTTAAAAACTACTGAACCGATTTAAGTAAAATTTATGTGGGATCACCCTGAAGATGTGCCCTATTAAATAAGAAAAGAATCATCATAATCGCTTTACAAATGTTGGAGATATGAGGCAGCATACATTAAAAAATATGTTTTTTGACGTCATTTAAAAACGGATGAACCGATTTTAATAAAAACTATATGGGTCCACCTGGGATGGATACCCTTTCAAACAAAAAAAGAATTTTCCAAATCGGTTCAGGCGTCTGCGAGTAATCGGGGAACATACATAAAAAATAAAAAAAAAAATAAAAAAAAAGATTCCGACGAATTGAGAACTTCCTCCTTTTTTTTCGAAGTCGGTTAAAAAGGAGATTTAATACAATAAATAAAAAATAAAAAAACAAACTAATTTTCGCCCAACGTGAGAACTCGAACCGTGACCTTGTGATTATATCGCTGTTCTTTATTTTTTATTTTTATTTAATTGCAATTCCGATAATAATAATTAATCGGATCGAGTTTCAGACTGTATAGCGTTGACAAGTCCACAGTTCCCAAATTCTATCGAAGAACTGATGTAGTTTCAGAATTTGTCATTAAAAATTTGATTTTATGCTAGGTTCAAATAATGCTGATCGGGTTAAAATATAATCGGATTTATTTATGAAGGGTAAAAAAATATCACGGGAAAATTGAAGCTGGAAAAAATAAACTCTATTGGTTATATTAACACTAAATAATATTACTAATCAAAGAAAAAATATCTTAATGACTTTTTAAGAAATAACCAACAGTCTAAGACATAATCATAAGTACTACCTATTATGTCACTTTTTAATAAATTTACATATTATGTTAAAGCAATATACAATATAGACTTACCATTAGAAGTATCACAGATTCATGTAGAAAACATCGCTATAATGTGAGCGCCACTTAATTTTTAAATTCATATTTCATTATCAAATTATTAAAATATAATAAAAAAAATTAATTAAACAAAAACAAATAACGTTTCGTATAATTTTTGTCGTTTCACTTTTAATCGTACAAATCGAACTTGTCCTACTGTGCGTAAAGAAGTTTAACTTCAAAAAGAAAATCTCATAAATATAGTGTATTCAAATAGCGGTGCAAAATCTTTTATAAAATAATTATTTCACTTGCTCTCTTTGAACTTCGAATTACGTTACGCAAGAACTTTTAAACGCAATGACCTAAAATATATTAGGTAACAGTACTTCCCGTTTTGAATACAGAACAATTAAAATATTTATAAAAAATAATACTGAGAAACGTAATTAACTGGACGATATATTAATGTATTGTACCACCAAAACGCAATTTAATTGCAATTTTTTAGCTTTTAACGAAAACGATGTTAACAATATTAAAAACTGCAAAATGTTTCTTATAAGCATTAAGCATTGAATATCAAATGATTAATTTTGTTTTTGTAACCACTGGGTCAAATACTCCATGCATAGGTACAAATAAATATTATTATAATTTATTAAATTCTAAAATGTCTAATATTTAAGAAACAATCGTATCTGAGATAATAGAAATTACAGAAGTACGCGAAAAAATAATTTCAATACAAATAATCACTAGTAAAAAGCAACGATCCCTTTATTGGAATTTCTTTTGTTATAAATCACTGTTTCATAAAAGTTAATAAAATAATTAATCTAATAATAATTGAAAAAATATCTCACCAATATAGCTGTATCAATTAGAGTTGAAACTATAACCTTCAAACAGTGATTTCTGCTTCAACTGACAGCTGAATATCGGACGATCAAGTTGATCGGTAACGTCCTGTTCTGTAATAGCCGGTACGATTCTAACACCAAATAATTGCATAGAAATGTCAAAAATGCATTTTTTATTTTCATTCAAAAAGCTATTTTACGCATACCGCGCCGTTTTGAAAATACCAAACAAGTATAGACGACATGTTTCACTACAAGATTCAACTTTATTATAATCGAAAGCACCATTTTTTAATCATTAATTTTGAAAATAACCACGCGGTTATCAAAACGACCGTAGTCCATTGCACTTCACGACAAACTATAATATGTTCCTTTGTTTACAGAGCACTGACAAGGAGGGTTGAAATTTTTTTTATGCTACCAAATCTTAAAAAATCACGAATAAGCTACAGATGATAAAGATAATGTTTTTTTAATACAATTAAAAAGATTTATATTTTTTGGCGACAAATTAAAATCGATAATGTCTAATTTATGATAAAACTATATAAATATCTCATTTAATAATTCCGTTTTTAAGTGATATTATTTTTTATTGATCACTATAATAAAAAGAGATAGCGCGCGCACATTTAAACTCGTAGAAATCCAGTTTAAACTTGGAATTTATAGAGAAATGAGAGGTTTTTAAAAACATACCTTTTGACCATAAAATCTATATACAATATAAAAATCGATGTGATGTATCTATGTTCTCTATGAATTCCAAAACGGCTGGACTGATTTTGATGAATTATAAATAATTATTCGCTTCCGTTAGTATCGTCTTTGACGAGAATTCGGTTATGTTAACCCGAACGTAGTCGGGCAATTTAACTTTCGAGTATCGGTTGACAGTGTCTGATTTTAAGACTAGCCGTTCGGTGCTCCAAAGTACAGACCGACAGACATCGATTTTGGGTACGTGTTCTCTCCAATAGGTGCCAGACCCAAAAAAAAACTTCTAACAGACGCCACGGTCGCGGTATATTTTCTGCCACTTTATACTTCGGTTAATGTGCACACGAGAGTATTATTTATTGAAGTGAAACTTCTTTACGCATGGCTAACGAAAATACGTGACGTGACGAAATGATGCAACCTTGTATATGGGATGTGAGCACATTAGGGACATTGCAGGAACATTCGCATCATTTTTTAAATCTGCAACAGCCTTTGCGGAACTTTAGCGAATGTGATGCAATGTCAGGACGAGCTTATGGGGGGTGGGTTCGACTCTTGATACGTGCCAGAGTTCTTCGACTACTTAGCCAATAGGAATTTATATATTATGAGCCTCTGCAAAATCGGTTTAATTCTGAAAATGCTGCAATGTTGCTATTTTTATAAATACACTTTACCAGTTCTGAAATTTGATAATTAAGTAATGAAAATAATGTCTTTCTTAACAATTACAAGTATTACAACTTCTTTCAGTTAGTAGCACGAAAATTTAATATTTATCAATCTTATATTGTTAAAAATAATATTATTATTATTATTATTATTTCCACATCCACATCCGCAACTGCAATGCTGACGTCAAAAAATCCGCATTTGCAGATGTAAGTAAAACAAATTTTGTGCGGATATTAATAATATTGCAACTGAAAAAAAAAATGTTTGTAAAAGGTCTATTAAGAGATTACATTTTTTATTTTGTCGAAAAACAAATTTCAGTGATCGAAAAAAACCAAAATGCTTGCATAGAAAATACACTATATTGTGGACAGGGTTTTGGCACTACGACCCGAGCTTTTTTTTAGAATTTTCTTAATGTACCGAAAATGTTATCATCTCGAAATTTTCGACTTTTTCGACGCGTGGCATAGGTTCCGTTCGCTGATCTAGATTCTAGAAGAATGTTAAATCTAAGAAAAAAATGTTGGTTATCTTTTTGAAACATAAATTTTGACATTCATCCATTTATAATCCTTTTTATTTTTAAAAGGTTAAATTCAAAATACCCATATTTATCAAGATTCAAATACAACACTGCATGTACCCGTATATTCGTATTATAAAAGTTTCACTTTTAAAAATTATGTGACAGAAATATGTACGTTATGTATGAATATTTTATACATTATTTTGGTCGCGTTATGTTGGATATACTGGACGTTCTTTTCTGTTGTCAACCACTAAATTGGTACTTAAACTTTATGGAATTGTGAGAAAGCTGGATACACACTGAGAAAGCAAATACCAAGAGTAACACTTTCCTGAATTTAAAGTGCAATTTCTTGTCGCAGTGTTTAACATTATTATCTATAAAAAATTCATTTGTTGGGAAAAAGGACTTCTTTAAGTGAACACTTATTTGTTATTTATTGCGACGTTTCGTGCCTTTATTGGGACTTTTTCAAGCTTATAACATTAAATGTTTTGTTCAAGTAGATATAAAAGTTAACATGTAGATATAAATTTTAATTAAACAATTGTTCATACAAACTTTTATAATAAAACCCTTTTTTTAAAAAATTTTTACGGTTGATGTTCAAATTAATTTATTTTATTGAACGTCAACCGTAAAAATTTTTTAAAAAATTATGCACGATTTAAAACACTTTTCCAAAAATAGTCAACATCCCTTATTTTTCGGGTCGCACTTCACCGTTTTTTAAATATGAAATATGTTGTGAGTCCGGCTTTTATTGTAATAAAAACCGAACATTAACATATTTTTTTAATTAAAGGCATTAATGTAGGTGTAGAATCATAGACACATATATAATTTTATATATCTATGGTAGAATTTATCATAATCTTCAGCGATGAGTTGTTTTACTACAAGAAAAATAAGTATCATTGTATCTTTCTTTTAATTTATTTTATAGCATTATGCTCGCGCGCTTTATAGGTATTTTTTAAGTCAGTTATTTAACTGTAGGTAAATTATTTTTGTCATTTTGATATTTTTAATAAGAGCAAAAACGTGTTTCGTTTGTTTTAATAGGCATTTTATAATTTTTATAGAGCGGTTATTTTATAGCTAGTTAAGCATAGACTCACTTTTTTAATTTCTCATATATACAGTGTGTTACACAATATTGGGATTAAAATAGAGTTGGGTAACTCAGATCTGAACCGGTTCAGAAGATCCGTGAGAGCCGACTCACTTTTTTTTGAGCCGACGGATCAACGGATCCGCGTAACTCAGTGAAACACTTAGCACACAGAAGCACATTTTACACTTACGTACCAGTTCTTGCTTTGATGCATCTGTCAGCTCAAATGACTCATGCATCACATGTTTGGGTATGCATTCTTGATTCTATACAGGTCGTGATATGATTGACTGAACTAGGTAACTCAGTGGCAGACTGCAGTAACATATTCAGAACTCGGCTCTTTTTGAACCGGTTCAGTGAGCCGGCTCACATACGGGATCCAGATGCAAAGATGCAGATTACTAACAAGATCCGTTAAATTATTATATGTTGCTGTCTAAGGCGAGGAAAATCAGAATCTGATCTTACCTCGATTTTTTTACCACATACTTTCATTTGTTTGCGCAACATGAGAGTTAAAGTAAGTTCAATTTTTTAAAACAGTCTGTATATTTATAGACAGTGTGGGTTGATTATAAAAATGTATTTCTCCAGATATAATCATAGCAGTAACTAGAACTAGGTTAATAAATTGTAGGGTTAATTGTTTCTTTTAATTAAAATATAACCAGAAACATGTCAAGCAAGAAAAATTATTTTAAATTATTGTCACCTGTAAATAGTAAAATTCTGCAATTGACATACAAATATTAATTTTTGTACATTTTTATGTCAACAAATAAAAACAAATATTTCATTTTTCATACATCTACCCACCATTTTTGATTTATACATTTTGAAAAACAACTCCGGATTTACGTATTTTTAAACCAATCCCAACACGAAAAACATTTCCATTTTCTTTTGCACATGCGCCGATTTTTCCCAAAACCACTAGGGTTCTTCATATCCGCATATTAAATAGCCTTGTAAAATTTGGTTTCAATCCAGTCATCCCTTCAACCCTTATCGCGTTCACCAACAGACTTTTACAAAAATGTGTTTTTTTGGATTCAGTTGACATCAAATAAAAATTTGTAATAAAAAAAATGGTTTGTCGAGAAAAATATTTTTTTAAAAACGGAATTATTACAAACTTTTTAATGACCAATTGTTTAACTAAAATTTATATTTACATGTGTATTTTAACTTTTATATCTACTTGATCAAAGCATTTAATAGTTATAAAGCTTGAAAAAGTCCCAAGCAAGGGACGAAACGTCGCTATAAATAACAAATAAGTGCTTACTTAAAAAATCCTTTTTTCCGACAAATCATTTTTATATTAATTACCAAGGACAAAAAAGAAAAAAGTCAAAAATTTCTAATGTTTTGAAAATTGAATTTTGACCTAAATTAAAGTACCATTCACCGCTTGTGGAGTTGGGATGGTAAAAGTACTGAACCGATTTTAAATCGGACTTGCTTCTACTGAAGCATTAATGCTAGCGAGTCCGCGGGTAATAATAATGTATATTTGTTTTGCCCAGATGAGATACAAAAAAGTCAAATAACAATATTTTTACACAAATTCTCCTATACTGTAGGGTGTTACATAAATTAGGTAATATATTAGCTTCTTTAAATTTTTTGGTAATAATTACATTTTTTTTAACTTTAACATGCAGTTTCTCATAATGTCTAGTTCTAAATAAGGTTATTATTACGTTTGACATCGGTGCAATCGGCTATTGACCGAGCCATAAATTGAACAGTAGGGGAATTGTACATAAAACCAAATCATGTTTCCTTATCAATGCGCAAATAAATATTGCATGTACGTATTAAAAAAAATTACTTTGAATTTCATTAACTGTAAAACTAATTTAAACTTGTAAAAGCAAACCAATAAAGATCAGACAAAATAAATTTGCGGCATATTTTATACTCATATTGAATTTATAGCCGTAATTATTACAGTTTGGTGATGCTATGGGCTTTTGCGCTAGACGTGTTTTGGTGACCTTTTCCGGATCTTCAAACCCGACACGTCTGCGCAAAATATTCACTATTTTAATTATTTACTACATATTAGCGCAGCTACTACACTTTTTATACAAATTTTTATTAAGGCTAATTTATACCGAAATATCAACTAAGGGATCATTGGTAAATTACGTAGGGCGTTTTAAAGATAATTTCTCCTACCCACCCCTATTGTAAGATATAAGATTTTAAACTACCCCCCCCCTTACCCTCGAGTAAGAAATGTTCCTTAGAAATGATCATATTTATTGGAGCGAAGTTCCTTATCGCGGGTTAGCGAGGGGACCTAGCCGAGAAAAAATGTAACATGTCACGAAAAACCGTAAGACAAAAAATGGAATGTGTCGCGAAAAACCGTAAGACGTATAATGTATACTGGTATACGGTGATACCGGGTGTTTTTAGATTATACCGGGTGTTTTCAGATTATACCGGGTGTTTTCAGATTATACCGGGTGTTTTCAGATTATACCGGGTGTTTTCAGATTATACCGGGTGTTTTTAGATTATATAAAACGCGTTGCGAAAAACGTCTTATACGAAAGGGACTTCGTTCCAAACGCGTGTCCCGCGACACGTTCCAAGTTTTTTTTTTATTCCTTTTTTTCAACATACATTTAATTCATATAGCTCGTAGGATAATTAAAATATACGGATTTTCGCGAAAATCCCCTAGGATGTTTGCAAAAAACCGGAATCCAATTACCCGTTTTTTTTTTGCAATCGTCCTAGGTTTTTCGCGAAGATCCGATTATTTTAATTATCCTACGACATATATTACAATTGTCAGAATTTTCTCACCCAACTTGGCAAGCCAGTGCTAGGGTGGGAGCCAGGGGCGTAGCTACCGCCGTATATGCCGTATCAATTATACGGGGCCCCCGGACCACGGGGGCCCCCAACATGCGTAAGCAAAAATTAATAAAAACTTCCCAAATTTTTATTTCAGAAATGACAAAAGTCAAAAAAAGCAATTTCTTTTTTTCCCGCGTAAAGCGTCGTTCAAAAGTTGGCAACACCCTAATCGGTTATCGCGGATTTCCCCTATAGATAGCTAGCTATCATCAGCTATAAATGATTTAATAAATCAGTTTGCCGAAAAAAAGGCAAGGACAGTGTATATTCAATTTGAATTGTTTGTAAAAATTTTAAAAAAAGTGACAGATAATTATGATAAATAAATATTTCTTTAAATTTTATGCAAACATTTTTTTTTCTTTTGTGAGAAATCTTACCCTTCCTAAGGGCCCCCAAACAAATTTTTATACGGGGCCCCGCCAAGGCGCGCTACGCTTCTGGTGGGAGCACAATTTGATAAAATAAAATAAAAGATTTAATAATAAATAAATGATACTAAAATGACCATCATTTTTCAGCATTCAAGTAATAAGGGAAATCCCCAGTCAGCGAGACAATAGAACAAAATAATACTGAGATCATATGATTTCTGTAGGATTCAATACTGAATCTGAGAACTAAGTAGAGATGGCGCTATCGAATAGCGCCTTTTCTAAGCGTGAAATTTTAAATTTAAAAACTTAGGTAAAATCAGATTCTTTACCCCCCTCTCCTATAGTAATGTTTTGTTGTTGCGAAAGAAAAATAAATAAAAAAATCTTGATTCACAGAACTTTATTTTACGTCAAAAAAATCGGAATCACCTTAAATCACTACACGTTTAATTTTATATGTTCGGATTATTTGTGCCATTTAGTTCCGGCTTAAGGTTCTTCACCTTGACAATATCTAGTCATCTCACTTGAACAATATTAGCTATAAGAATATTCTATCTCTGTTCAACAATCCGGATGCCTACCACATCGTTTATGGATTAAGTAAGTCGTTAAAGAAATGGGACGAATTTTCAGCAACATTTAAAGCTATTTATGCAATAATAACAGAAAAGACTTAAAGCTGGCTTGCAGAAAGTATTCTCAAAAAATCTGTGATCACACATATTTTTCGTAAAGAGTTTTAAGTTGATCCTGCTCGAAAAATAATTGAGGGATATTTTTTGACATCGTTTTTTGGGTTCCGCACACAAAGGGTGCCAACGGAAACCCTGTTTCTAAGGGTCTGCTGTCCACCTTCACAATAGCGAGAGTTTTGGGTGAATCAAACATGAAATTTCTATTTGTTAGGTTAGGTAGTTAAAAACGGAAACGTGTTAATTTTTTATTGGCAAATTAACCACACCTAAGCCTTATTGGAGCAATCTTTTGTACTTTGTTTCTTATTTTTTTTTTCAATTGGAGCGTTCTATAGCTATCCACTATTATTAACAAACAATTCACTAATTAATCTTTTACAACACTATATAATAAAGTAGCGGCCCAGTCCGGCTTCGCCCGGGTGTAAATGTAATATATAGGATATAAAAGATGAGAATCATTATCATTAAATTCTCAACGTGTATTGAATTTGCGCGAATTCACTCGCTTTTATTTGTGAATGTTCAAAAATCGAAGAAAAATCTTATTTCCCAAAAAGAAATTTAAAAAATTCTGTTGATCCGATCGCTACCAAACTTCAGAAGATCACCCGCTGGGCTAATCTAAAGATTGTCTGAAAATTTCATCAAAAATGGTCTACTCGTTTGGAGTCCATAGATTACATATATACATCGTCTTTTATCTACATATATAGATTATTAAAATGTAAAAAGTGGTTTTTGTGACATAACGATAATAGTTGGACATATAGTATCCGAAGTTTTTTGTAGTTATTGTTATGTTCTTTAATATTGTAGAACATACTTTTGTTCTATCATCAATAGTTTCCGCAGCGCATGCGACGAAAGATGTTTTATGGCATTTTTTTTACACCTTGGGTTACGTTACTAAAGTTTTAATAAGGATCCCTAATATTTTCTAGCAATAAATATAGCCTGTATTACTCAGGGTGAATGTAGCTTTCTAATGGTGAAAGAATTTTTTAAATCGGCACAGTAGTTTTTGAGTTTATTCATTACAAACATACAAAAATACAAATCTTTCCTCTTTGTAATATTAGTATGAATATTTTATTTGCATTAAAGAGATTTTAATGTACACATATGCAACTTTTGTACAATATAGATATTTGAGCCACTTTGAATACTTTAGTTGAATTAATATTAATAATTTAAGTTGAAGGTTCAATGGCTATTTCGAGTTGACAAATGTGTCAACTATTGTATCGACTTTTATCGACACCTTCCCACATATAATTCTGACTAGGTGGTCTCCAGTTTAACAGTATTTTTCTTATGGCGTTAATAATACTTTTTTCACAAAAATATTTAAACCGTCTAGTCTTACTGACTTATTTTCCGAAGGTGGATTTTTCCTTTTTTGTTTTAAATAGAAATCTTTCGAAATATAATACCTGCGTTGCTTTTGAATAAATTCCCCTACATATAACATCAACGAGTGATATTTGAATTGATTTGCTAAAAACCACAAACTGTTATTTTTATTTTAATTACAGTAAGATCTCGATTAGCGCTGCTCCGTTTAACGCGGTTTCAGTATTACGCGGTTTCTAAAAATAAAGTTTAGCCACTATAACATAAATTGTAGATCAGTTTATACAAATTAATTCAAATGTTGATAGAAGTTCAAAGGCAAGACGAAGTGTCATTGATGCAATATCTTGCTATCGACAACAGCTTGCTGTATGACACAGAAAAAGGCAAACGACTTCTTCAAAAACAAAAAAAATATATCAAATGAGGAACCTTCCTCATCACAAACATAACTTCTTTCTCAAACTTTTATTTGATTTTCATAAATGTTTTATGAACAAAAATCAATATTAGCAATTAATAAATTTATAATTCATGTGATAAAAAAGTATTCACAATAAATGTTACAAAATTAAGCAAAAAAAACTAAGAAATTTTCTTATTTTGGGTTCTGTGTCACTTTGCCTATTATCTACGTATTAAGATGACCTCATTTAGCGTTGTTTCGTATAGCTCATGAACTTATATTGGAATGCATTTCCAGCGTTAAGCGGGGTCTTACTGTACCTATAAAATTAAACTTACAATTCATAAGATTTTAGTAGATTTAAAAAAACCATAAATGTGTACGTTTAATGTTTGTAAAGGTTTATGGCGAGTTTTCTTAAAACTGATTTGTTATCTGGAGCAAATCAAATTGTTTTAAAGTTGCTTTTTATCGGTGTTTTACAAAGTGTTTCGGAATGCCGAATGGTTTATACCAGAGGTTTCCAACCATTTTTGCGCCACCGCCTCCTTTAGAAGGAAAAAGGAATTCCAGCGCGTCCCGTAGTCGACAATATACTTAATTTCATATGACATTAAAATATTGTTGCGTATTATCTGGACCTAATTTATATGTTTATTTCTGTATTAAAAATTATAAAGCCCCCGTGGAAAGTTCCAGCGCCCACTGGGAGGCGACAGCACCTCCGTTGGGAATCTATGGTTTATATTTGAGCATGGCAATGATATCTTTTTTTGTTGAAATTTACATTTCAAATAGATTATGAAACAATTTTTTAAGATTTTTTGGAAGCTTTTTTTATGATAAAATGGTTCTAAAATCCCGACTTGGCAAAAAAAAATCTGGCAACACTGGCTTATATAGATATTAAAGCAATATACGAAAATCGAGTGCCTCCCCCTTCTGCGAAACTATTGAGTCTAAAATGTTGAAAAAAAAATAGAGAATACAGGGCCTTACTCATAGTTTACAGGAAAACCTAAACGAAAATTCTAAGGTTTAAAGTTTTCACGGAAAACTGAACAGTACGGAATCCTCCCTAGCGAGGTCGACTTCCACTTGACCGGTTTCTATTGCTTCTTGAGGTAATTCAACCCTAACAATTGACGAAAATCTGTATTTTTTAATCGCACTTTACCCATATCTATAAAAATGATACATTTGTCTGCCCCAATGTTAACTCATAGAGACTTTTTCCGTATATTCGAAACTTACAGAAAATCTAAAAGTGAACTTCGCGTCTAAGACTTAATAGATTATCAGACAAAAAGATTAAAAAGCAGAGAACAGATGTTTGGCGATGTTCACACGGCTGTCACGTGTCAGCATAAATTGTTTTGAACATCCAGTAATGATACATATTACAATTATTATGTAGGTAGATCAAATATTTTCTTGTAATAAAACTGGAACAAGGTGTGCTGGACATTTTGCTTGAAATTATGTGGGAACAAAAACTAAACCAACTTCTCTGTTAGTTTTGTTGTCTCGTTTTAAAATGCATATCTACTTGTTGATATTAAACAAATGAATGCATGCAACCATTTCTCTAGACGACTTTCACGCTCAACCGCGTGTTGTTTACTGAATCAGTCAAAAATTGGAAAGCTTTGGGAATCTATTTTGATGTAAGGTTACATTGACGTAGAGCGCGTCATAGAGTTTAAGGCTAGTTGCGGAGGCGGTTGCCAAAGGTGTTAACCTCAAGAGGGCGCACTTTAAAATTATTGTATATTGTTCACGCTCAACCGCGTGTTGTTTACTGAATCAGTCAAAAATTGGAAAGCTTTGGGAATCTATTTTGATGTGAGGTTACATTGACGTAGAGCGCGTCATAGAGTTTAAGGCTAGTTGCGGAGGCGGTTGCCAAGGGCGTTAACCTCAAGAGAGCGCACTTTAAAATTATTGTATATTATTTTTCTTCCTCCAAGGTTTGAGATGCGTATTTAACCCGGCGTAAATGTAAATTTTTTATACCCTAACCACAAAGCTATGTAGTTTCGGAATTTGCTTTCTACGTAACGTATTTTCAAAGTTTTCTGCGTTTTCGGCACGGATTAAACTGTATAAATTAAGCTGAAATTTTAAACTAATCATTTTTTCAATATATAGAACCATTTCAGGGGGTAGCAACTCAAAAAAATTGAAAAAAAAAATTGGCTTATACAAATAAGGGCCAGTCTAATAATAGACTGGCCCTTATTTTGACAAGTTGGAAATTGTCACATGCTAACCTTTAAAATGGTTCTTTACATTGAAAAAATGATTCTCTGAAAAATTCAGCTCGAATGATTAAAATTAACCCGTGCCAAAAACGCTGTAAGTAATAGGTTCGCGGGACTTGCCGCAAGCCAGGCGGTAGGTAGGATAGGGGGCCCATGCAGGCTAGGTCCCAGCTCTTGCGACCTAAATGTAAACTAGATCAAATAGTTCGTTCATACATTAGAGAGAAATGAAATAGAAAAATATCCCATCTACCATTATCCAGTCTTGGGCACCAGGCTTATGGGGAGCCATCCGGGCCCTTCCGGTCCAGCCCGACTCTGAACAAGCGTGTGCGTTTTTATACACTAGAGTGGGTGCTAAAAAACCTGGTTCATTCACGCCGGGTTAAATATTGTCCTGGACACTCAGGAAATAAGCTAGCGTAAAATGTAAAAAAAGTGACGGATTTGGTTGCACAAAATCTAAGATTATAAATATTTTAGAGGAATTAGGATCAATGAAATTAAAAGACAAATTATTATTTCACAACGTTTCGTATTAAATTAATACGAAATTAATACGAAACGTTGTCAAATAATTATTTGTCTTTTAATTTCCTAATTCCTCTAAAATATTTATAATATTAATAATAATAATAATAATAATAATAATAATAATGCGTTTAACGTCCGTTTCTCGACTTTATGTCATAACAGACGCCATTCGCACCATTACTATTTTTCATTTTACCACTTCTCGTTTTTTCTACATTTCTTAAACTTCAACTTATATAATAGCAATGGGCGAATGAAGGAATTACAGGAAATTAGGATAAGGTAGGTAATTTTTGAACTAGGAGTTTGATTGGTAATCGGCCATGGCCTCAAATAAGGAACCACCTCGATATTTATCTGGAATTAATTGAGGGAAACCATGGAAAACCTCAATCAAGATGGCCGGTACAGGAATTACCGTTTCTCGGCGAAAGGCAGTAGGAAAAAGTCCCAGCCACATCTGCCCCCGCCGGGAATCGAACCCGGACCTCCCGAATGCGAGTCTAGTGCTGTACCACTACTCTACCCAGCTCGGTAAAATATTTATAATATTATTAACATCAAAAGGATCTGATATATACATTATTCAAAATCTAAGATATTTTCCGAAATACATGACTAAAAATACCCAACCCAAACGTACCCTATTAAAAATGTATTCTTTATTAAATATGCAAATATAAAAGGACAATATATTTAGTAGGTATAAAAAAACTGATCCAATATTTTAATCAGACAAGAAAATAAATAATTATTGTAATTAACTACAAACACAGAAAAAAATTCCATGTCGTAGGTAAATATTTTTGTATTTTAGTGTTCTCGGTCGCCATTATACTAAAATAGCATTGTAAGGACAGAAATTAAACATACACATAAAAATAACTAACATTCCACGGAATTATACATTTTTTCTTTTAGATCACATATCTAATATACAAAATACATAGATAGTAATATTCTTTGTCACACAATCGTCTTTATTTATATGCTAGAGTAAATATGGATACCTATAATAATATTATATCTAATCTATAGTAAGCTGATGTGTATACAGTAAGGCCTCGATAATTCGGACATTCAGTAAACCGAATTCTTTGATAATTCGGCTAAGCATTTCAATTACATTGTGTACTTTATAATCCGGATTTGACGGTACTTGGTAATTCGGATCTGCGTTTTTAAACGTCTATTTCATTCAAATTAATAGCATTCGATACTATAGCGATAGTGAGAGATTCCCCACCATGTATTCGGTCGGATCTGATACATATCTGAGGATTCCTATAAGCAGGCATTATATGTGTGACGTTGTTTTGATTGAGTATTAATTGTATATAGGTGCGTTATTTTATGTTTTACATAAGTATATAAAATAATTTTATACACGTATATGTTAAAATAGCTTCTAGAAGAAAACACACTGCGTTGTCAATAAAACAAAAATCCGACATAGCCTGTGGTGAAAGTGGAAAAGTTTTGGCAAATGAATACAGGATAGGAACATCAATTTCCGATATAAAAAAGAACAAAAGCAAAATCAAAAAATATGGCATATTTTAATGACTATTTTGGATTTTTACTATGTATGTGTTCCTTCTTTTATTCCGGTCCCGGCGCCCGAAAGGAATTACGAAAAGCCAAATATCCAGAAATGGAAACTCATTTGTATGCATGGTTTTGTACACAACAATCAAGGCATGTTCCAATTCCCTACGAAAGCAAAGCAAAACTTCTATACCGAAATCTATGGAAATGATAATTTTAGAGCTAGCAGAAAAGGGTTAAGCAAACAATAATATAAAATTTAATAAATATACTTCTATTTTGCATAATTTTTTGTTTACGTACTATTTTCTAGTTATTTTATAATAAATGTTTACCTTTACAATAAAAAAGCTGGGCTGCTTCAGTAATCCGAATTTTTTACTAATCCGGATCACAGCGGTTTTAATTAGTCCGGATTATCGAGGCCTTACTGTATTTTTTAGAAGTTATACTTCTTTAGGCACGTTAGGAGTAAAATTTCATCAGGCAACGGAAGTTGCTCGCGTACCACTAGCGAAAATTAGACAGTATGCAGTTGATCGCGCTAACGAAAATTCCAACAGTATGAAGTTGGCTGTGGTAATGAAAATTTGACAGTATGAAGTTGGCTGTGCTTATGAAAATTCGGCAGATTGAAGTCGGTCGTGTTAATAAAAATTCAACAGTATGAAGTTGATCGCGCTGAGGAAAATTCGACAGTATGAAGTTGGTTGCGCTAAGGAAAATTCGACAGTATGAAGTCGGTCGCGCTAAGGAAAATTCGCCGGTATGAAGTTGGTCATAAGAAACTCTGACTGAAATGACAGACGGACTAATTGTAAGTCAGTTCACTTTCTGCGCCCTAGAAACAACGTAATAGACTAGACAACTACAGCTTTCAAGAATAGAACCAATAGTCGTTTAAATGTCATACCGGGGAAAAAAGTAAAAACCGAAATACAAGTTTGAAAATGTTTTTCAAATATTTTTAGGTTAATTTTTTGTATAAGCATTACTCTTAAACCTTTTGACGGCAGACTGCTTTCTTTACGGCTTTCTACTGAAGCCAAGTTAATGTTGCCTCACAAAAAACTCATTTGGAGACAATAAGGACCTTCTATACTGAACATGTGTTTGTAAGTTAATATTGCCTCACAAAAGACTCGTTTGGAGACAATAGCCGTATTCTACTATTTTTGTTCTAATCACTCTTCTTACGTAACCACAGTGATTACAAAATTTATGAAGAGTTGTCTGAATTTAATTAGAAGTCTATTTTTGTGCGGTTACCACGGTTATATACTTTTGAATTTGTGTTAGTTGTCAAGTCCTGAAAATAATTAATTATTAATAATAATTATTATTATTATGGATAATAAAATTACAAAAAGACGACAAAAAAAAGTATCATCTAGTCAATACAAATTGATGGTTGATTTTATTGACGCTAATAAAAATATGTTGAGTGGAAAACTTTCATCAACCGAATCCACAATTGTGGATAAAAAATGGGAAAAATTAGCCCTTATACTGAATTCCAATTCGAATTTTGGATTAATAAAAAACGTAAAAGAATAATAAAAAAATGTATAACGCGTGTACGTTAATATAATTCTATTATTAACCTGTTTTCATTCTCAATTAACTCCAAAATAAGTAAGTGAAATATTTTGGCGTCCATTTTAATTAATAAACACTCAAAGTGTCAGCTTAACAACACCCATTTACAAGTTACAATTTATCCACTCTTATAAACACGGCACATGATCATTTTAACCACTTGTGGCAAACACTTTGCTTAGCAGAAAGAAACAAATAAAAGTTGCCCAGAGTGTTTATGTTGCTAAGCACTTGGTAATCACCGTGATTATCATTAGTAGAATAGCCCTGAATAAGGGCCTTCTACTGTATAAGCTTTTAGTAAGTTATTGTTGCCTTACAAGCGTGCTCGTTTGGAGGCAATTGTGCCTCTTACTGAATGACCAAATGGAAACACTAATCTACAATTTTTTCCAGTTTAGCATTAGCTTACTGTAGAATGTCGCTTATAGGTATTTGTAGCAAAGCGATAGGCAGCTATCGTGCGGTGTTGTGTATCATTGTCCAGGCGATATACCGGGCAGCACGAAATATTTTGTCAAACCACCATAAATATAACAAATTTACGGTTATTGTCGTTCACGGCTATGTTTGGCCTGCTAGTGGTGTTCCCCATAGACACGACCATGTCACGTTAAGAGCGGGTGGGGACACATAGAGCGCTATCCATTACACCATTTCAAATGGTTCGGGTTTTTAAAATACCAATATCGCGAACCATCATTTTTCATTTTTCGAAATAAATTTGTCCTGATTTTGTTATTTGCATAATTAAAAGCTGACGTCTGGTGTTCGAATCGGGAATTATTCTATGTGGGCTCTACAAAAAGGAGACAAATGTATGCCATATTGTCAAAACTCGAAAAAATGAGCGTGTCGTACAGTAATCGCCAATGATGGATAACATATTTTTTCACACTGTATTTATAAAAGCACGGTTGACAGTTGAATCTTATTTCTCTTTCTAGGAATTCTAGGAATTTTCGAAGTCATCAAAAGTTTTTCGAGCAGAAAAACGCTAGGAAAAAAGTTATCAGCGACAATTAATCCTATTTACTACTTATATTTTTATAATAACTATTAAAAAAGTGATTTCGTTAGTTCTAAAACTTGTTTAAGAAATGTCGACTTAAGAAATTAAATTTTATATTGCATTTTCGTATGTTTTAAAATATACTGTTGGTAAATTCGTGTCTATAATTTTAATGAAGTTGGAATCGTAGGGAATTGGACAGTTTATGAAAAGAATTAACTTTGATTAAGTTGAACGTTTCGTTGCTAATTGCAATTTCCTCAGCAACTATATTTAAAAACAAACAACAAAATACAAAATAGTAAATATTACGATTACAGTTTTATATAGGTTATAAAGAATGTTTTTTTAGAAAATTATGTCATACCTTATTCTTAAAATTCTATTGTTAATTTTGTTGATATTATTATTATTATCTTGTGGTAAATTTTTTTCTCTCTTTCACTTTTATAAATAATTAAAATATACCTGACTTAATTCCACTAAATAAAAGAATAATAGAAAGGTGATAGAATTAAAAATAATAAAGTTATGGAAACCATTTGGTTCGCTTTAATTCGATTTGTGTTTAGAAACATTGAAGATGTTCAGATTTTTATCTTTTCATCCATAGCCACCACGATATTAGGTATTTGCACCTAAATTATTGTCGACCTGATATTATTTTTTATCGGCGACATTTTTTATTACAAGCATGCGTACATGTTTGACATATCTGAACTTTTAAATACAACATAATATAAATAAAATTATTTATGAATACGTTATACAATGTACATAACGACCAACTATTTATGTTGATTATTTTTTTATATATTTATATAGAATTGGAACTGGCCACTATGGATTTGATATATGATATGTATTTTTATATTTATATTTTCGATTCTGATTTTATCACAATAATCTTAAATAATACACTACGTACCGGAACCGATCTAAAACAGTCTAAAAGGACACTTTGCCCGCTACTACATCGCTTTTGATAATGTCTACCGCAGTTATAGACGACACGTCAGGTAGAAATACCAATGGACCACGGCGTATAAGCCCGGAAACTTTTATTAGCTTCCCTGTGTGTTTGTAAAGGAATCTTTGACCGTGAAATTCACCCACTTCAAAACGTCAGATTAAACTGAAACTTTGCACACTTATCATGGACCAATGACAATACAATAATTTATTAATAAGTTTGTCCCATTAACCTGACCAGGACCTTCAGGATCAAAAAACTTGAAAAATTACAGCAAGCAAGCTAACACGCTGTACAGTGACGTACGTTGTGTTGCCAACCCCATACTCAAATGCAAAATTGTTTTTTAGTCTTATAATTAAAATTAGAGTTAAAAAAACTAAAACAACACTAAGAAATGCAAAATAATTTGACAACAAAATTAGTTTCACTGTAAAAAGCGTGAAGTGCTTAATATCGGTAATAAATTTTTCATTTACTAGCTAATTGTAAGCGTAGAGCTATATTATGAAAATTTAAGTAGATAGCACTCCCCGCTTTTTACAGTAAAGCTTATTTTGTTGTCAAATTAGTTCATAAAAGCGTGTTGTTTTAGTTTTTTCAAACTCTATTTTTAATATAGAAATATTTTCCATTCACTAAGATTAAAAACCCTTTGTCGAGGGGAGACAATTAGCTTAGTGCCTGCGTGTCTGAAACTTGTAAACTAATTTTTTTTATTGTTTGTGTGTATAAAAAAATAAAGGTGAAATACGGCCCTGAACAATAGCTTTATCTAATTTATGTATTGGTAACTTTGAATACGAAAGTTGATCCAAATGCTCAGGTATTTTTTAGTGATAATCTACCATAAAATATAACACAGAAAAACTGAACTGCGACTCGTTCACAATTGAAATAAGATTAAGGTTTCAGGTTACAAAAAGACAACTATAATAAACGGAGATATTAATACACTTGAAACATTGTTTTTATGAAATCGCTTTATGAAACCAACGCACTGTTCTAATAAAAGTTTTAAAAATTATCGGTAACTTTTTATCTAAACATGAATGAAATTTCGAGCTGTGATGATTTTAAAAATGCATTATGATGCTGTATTAAATTATCAGACAGAAAGAAAAATGCGGCGTCTGATCCACAAAAAAAGTCAGATAATGTGTTACAGTTGAATATAATAAATTATAATACGATTCGGATAATTTGCAGAGCTCGTCAGAATTCGACGGCGCAGAATAAAAATGCAGTCGGATTATTTTCAACTTCATTTGTTCTCAACTGATTTTACTCATGTATTTTCAACTCAATATACAGTTGATCTGCGGTAATCCGGCCCCTATCTAATTCGGCACCCCCTATAATCCGACATGCCTGTAACACTACATACAAATCTTCGTCAATGCTGTTTAAGGACATTTGGCAGTTGTTGGCATGGGTTTAAGGGCATTTGGCAATCGTTGGCATGTGTTCAAGGACTTTTGGCAATCGTTGGTATGTGTTTAAAGGCATTTGGCAGTAGTGGAACTTAACCGACCCTTAAATTTTTAATCACCTGGCAAAATAAAATGTCCCACCGAAACGACCTGCTTTTTTTAGTATATCTATTTTTAGTTACCAATATTATTCTGTTTAAATTTCAACGTGCCTCAGATATGTTTTTTTAAAATTTTTCTAAAATATAACCTTCCAAACATCTAGCTAAGTCTAAAAAATAAAAAAAAAAAATAAAAAAAAATAAAAAAAAAAAAATTATAATTATTTCATTAACTAATTTGTATTTTTTATCATTTCAGTTTTGCCCGAAGAAGTTAAAAGAAATTAACGAAACGTCGCAAAAATTTTTTAATTTAGTTTATCTATATTAAAATTCAATTGTCCAATTTCCCGTGATTAAATAAAAAACTTATCTAGCTAAGTTTTAGACCCGATTAAAAAATTTGGTTTTTTTATTAAAAAAACATATTTGAGGCACATTGAAATTTAAACAGAATAATATTGGTAACTAAAAATAGATATATTAAAAAAAAACAGGTTGTTTCGATAAGCAATTCTACCTGCCAGGTGATTAAAAATTTGAGGGTCCGTTAAGCCTCGTTATTCTGATATTACTAAAGACATATTGTACAAATTTTCACAGTGCCTCAAATACCTACCCAAAAATGTCTAACAACTCTCCTACTACTATGTCTGGAACATATCCAAGTCTACGTAAGTGCCTTTGAATACAGAACACGATCGATAATTCGCAGCTCGTTAATCCGACACGTCCAGTAATCCGCTGTTTTTAAGTATGTAGAGGTTTAGAAAAATCGCTCTATAATTCGACATTTTTACGACATTGCGCTCTGTAATCCGACACACGTGTTTACTTCACAAATATTTCTCTATAATCCGACGTTTCGTGGAGTCGTTCGCTCTGTATTCTGACAATAGACATTGGAAGGAAAGATGTCACTTTGTTTGTGTTATAAAAGTTCGAAATTAAAAATTGTTTTATTGTTAAAACTTTCAATAACGCATTATGTATTATAAATATGTAGTATATAAAGTCGTTATTGACTTTAGGAACAAAAAAAAAGTTGAAAGAACTCTTTTTTAATAGTTATTTAGTCCGTGCTTACATCCGGTAATTACCGAGCTGGGTAGAGTAGTCGTGACAGCACTAGACTCGCATTCGGGAGGTCCGGGTTCGAATCCCGGCGGGGGCAGATGTGGCTGGGACTTTTTCCTACTGCCTCTCGCCGAGAAACGGTAATTCCTGTACCGGCCATCTTGATTGAGGTTTTCCATGGTTTCCCTCAATTAATTCCAGATAAATATCGAGATGGTTCCTTATTTGAGGCCATGGCCGATTACCTATCAAACTCCTAATTCAAAAATTACCTACCTTATCCTAATTTCCTATAATTCCTTCATTCGCCCATTGCTATTACATTAGTTGAAGTTGTAAAAAAATGTAGAAATAACGAGAAGTGCAGGTAGATGAAAAAATAGTAATGGTGCGAATGGCGTCTGTTATGACATAAAGTCGAGAAACGGACGTTAAACGCATTATTATTATTATTATTATTATTATTACATCCGGTAGTTGGACATACGCGAAAAATTCTGTTGTCGGATTAGTTAACGTGTCTTGTATATCCAAAAACTCGCTGTTCGTTCGCAACTATAGAGTTTTTAATAAAATGCCGTTGTATTGAAGACGACACTGTTTAGTTTATTGTTGTGACAACACGTGGGGTCAGAAAGGTCTACTATATACATAGCATATAGTATATGTGTGTGTGTTGTGGTGGACTATGGAATGGACCCGTATAGCCGTTTTACCAAACCCATAAATATAATTGGCCATCGGTCGGCTAGAGACTCGGCGATTGTCACGCTATTACACAACACGTGGAACCGAGAGAACCGGCAACGAAGAGAACCGTATGGGCTAATATCGCGGAGATTAATATAGTAAAAACTGGTTTTACAATATCGGTTCGGTTCTCTCCTCCACATATATCAAAGTTATAATATTTCAACAGTATAGTATAACTACGTAGTACAACAGATAATTGTGATTTTAATGACAGAAACAGCATTCAGAAAAAAATTGTTTGAGGCAATAAAATATTTGTTTGTGGTTATTGAATCGTAGACTTTATTTGAATCGAACGATAATTGTTTGAAGCAAACACTGTTTGGTCTAATAAGTCCAAAAAATATTTGTGAAATTGTGTGTGGTTATTGGATTGTAGACTTTATTAAGATCGAACAAAAATTATTTGAGGCAAGCGCTGTTTGGTTCAATAGGCCCAAACAAATACGTGTTTGTGGTTATTGAGTGGTATACTTTATTTGAATCGAACAAAAGTTGTTTGAGGCAAACATCGTTTGGTCCAATAGGCACAAACAAATATTTGTTTGTGGTTATTGGATCGTAGACTTTATTTAAATTGAACAAAAATTGTTTGAGGAAAACATTGTCTGGTCCAATAGGTACAAACAAATATATGTTTGTGGTTATTATAATCGTAGACTTTATTTGGATCAAACGAAAATTGTTTGAGACAAACATTGTTTGGTCTAATAGGTCCAAGCAAATATTTGTGGTTATTGGATCATATACTTCATTTGGATCGAACAAAAATTATTTGAGGCAAGCACTGTTTGGTCCAATAGGTCCAAACAAATATTTGTTTGTGATTATTGGATCGTATACTTTATTAAGATCGAAAAAAATTATTTGAGGCAAGCACTGTTTCGTCCAATAGGTCCAAACAAATATTTGTTTGTGATTATTGGATCGTATACTTTATTAAGATCGAAAAAAATTATTTGAGGCAAGCACTGTTTCGTCCAATAGGTCGAAACAAATATTTGTTTGTGGTTATTGGATCGTAGACTTTATCTGGATCAAACAACATTTGTTTGAAGCAAACATTGTTTGATCCAATAGTTACAAAAAAATATTTGTTTGTGCTTATTGGATTTTGATGAGAATGCTAATCATTTACTATATAGATGAAATCTTCATCGTAATTATTTAAACCAGAGGGCCCCGACCTTTTCTGGACCCTCTTTAAAAGAAAAAAAAGTTCCAACATCCCGTAGTCCATAATAGTTAATTTTATATGAAATATATCAAAATAGTGTTGTATTCTATTTGTATCTGATTTATCTGTTTATAAACCTCCCATGGAAGGCTCCAACCTCCACTGGGGGGTGAGTTATACCACCCCGGTCAGGAATCAATTATTTAAACTATTCAGAGACCCTATTAGTGTATGATTTTGTACCATATTTAAAAAATTAAAAATGTGACATGAAAGCAAAACAAGTCTTTATAATTCAATGTCCAAAAAAAGTCAGACTAGAATTTGATGTATACAATGATATCAGCTGAAATTAATATATTGCTTTGAAACATCATGTATATATACTATATATACATATATATAGATAATATCATTTACATATGAATGCATATTTAAATATTCATTTAATAATTCCGTGAGTTATGGAACGATTTTGTGAGATGGCCTGTTTAATTGAGGATGTATAGCACATCGTATGTAATTTTTGTAAAATCGGGTACCTGACTTTAATACTCGACTTTTTATTGGTATTAATCGATTTCGAACAGCTGGTAAAGAATCACTTTAAAAATAAACAGTATTTTCTTGTTAGTACCTATTTGTTTTGTTCCAATTAATGTAATCGTCGAATTGAAGTTTGGATCAAAAGAAAAAAGCTTTACTGATGTTTCGCGTATAGTCAACGTTTCGAAATATTTTATTTCATCTTCAGGGCTTATGAACATGTATAATCTATACTAATATTATAAAGAGGAAAGATTTGTATGTTTGTGTGTTTGTAATGAATAAACTCAAAAACTACTGTGCCGATTTAAAAAATTCTTTCACCATTAGAAAGCTACATTCACCTTGAGTAACATAGGCTACTCAAAAACTACTGTGCCGATTTAAAAAGCTCTTTCACCATTAGAAAGCTACATTCACCCTGAGTAACATAGGCTCTATTTATTGCTAGAAAATATTGAGTGTTTTTAGATTATACCGGGTGTTTTTAGATTATATAAAACGCGTTACGAAAAACGTCTTATACGAAAGGGACTTCGTTCCAAACGCGTGTCCCGCGACACGTTCCAAGTTTTTTTTTATTTTCTTTTTGGGAAATAAGATTTTTCTTCGATTTTTGAACATTCACAAATAAAAGCGATTGAATTCGCGCAAACTCAATACACGTTGAGAATTTAATGAAAATGATTCACATCTTTTATATCCTATATATTACATTTACACACGGGCGAAGCCGGACTGGGCCGCTAGTATATTATATTAAATTTAACATTTTTCATTAGCAATTTAATTCTATTAAAATTATTGAAAATATTCTAAAATTCGAAACGTTAGCCACAAGCGAAACATCGGTAAATCTTTTTTCTTTTGATTGTTCCTTATCCAAACTTCCTTTCAACGATCACATTATTGGCACAAAACAAATACTAACAAGAAATTACGGTTTACTTTTAAGGTGATTGTATACCAGCTGTTCGAAATCGATTTGACTGTTCTTCCTTTTAACAAAAACAGTATTTTCGTTATTTTTATTTTAGATTTTATACAGTTCTTCCAGCTTCCGTTTCGATCGAAGGTGAATTCTGTTTTGAATTATCGGAATTATTGATACTACAAAATTGAGTATCTACCCGGGTACTCGTCGTCATCTTCAGTGTGCAATACGAAATATGCAAGTACTAC
Source organism: Venustoraphidia nigricollis (assembly GCA_034508555.1). Classification (NCBI taxonomy): domain Eukaryota; kingdom Metazoa; phylum Arthropoda; class Insecta; order Raphidioptera; family Raphidiidae; genus Venustoraphidia; species Venustoraphidia nigricollis. Next base: position 3,852,144 of record JAVRKA010000021.1, on the reverse strand, counting down.
CAAAAAAACGATGATTCAGAGCAAAACATTAAAGGCACTCCTTCGTTTAATAAAAATAACAAAAACATAATTTTATTTGTCAAGCAAAAATGTAGCACGACGTATCCTGATATTTTTATGGACCCGTTTCTATTGTACCGAATTTAAATTGTCGTGGATTTGAATTATCTGCCACACGTGTTCACGAAAGTTTATTATCAAGGGTGTACACCAGGGGTGCCCAGACTCATAGTGGCGACGATCTACCACAAAATATTCGAGCAGCAAGCGACCGACTACACTAGAGCAAGTATATATATTTACGAAAGTGGAAGCCGGACTCGCAAACGAAGAGTTCCGTACTACCGTACAATATTTATTAACTTTATTTTATTTGTTGTTATAGCGACCATAGTAATACATAAAAAACCCGGGTCGCAGTGCCAAAACCCTGCCGACAATATAGTGTATTTGCTTATGCAGGCAGTGTGGCTTTATTATGCGAACTTAAATTGGTTTTTGGGAAAAATAAAAAATTTTACTCCTTAATACACCCCTTAAAATAACATTTTTTTTTCTTAATTGCAATATTATTATCAATCGAACCTCTATACCAAGTTATATACACCTTTCAGTAAATAATTCACTATCTGCAAACTAGTCTTTCTTAAAATTTTTAAATCCGGTCCTGTAAGGTCGATTTTATTAAAATTTTAGGGACACATTTTAATTACTGCCAGAGGGTTAAATTTCAATTTTGAAACGATTCGGAGAATTTTTTCGGTATTTTAGGGCCCAAAAACATTTTTCAACCCCTAAAAACTACCCTTAAGATGGCCCGATTAGGCCCATTTTAAATAGGCTTCTTGCGGTGATGGATTTCAACACGTGGGCCAAATTTAGTTGAAATCAATTAACTCTTTCGAAAGTTATTGCCCGCACACATATATATATACGTATATATATATATACGTATATATATATATATATACGTATATATATATATATATATATAAATATATATATACATATATATATAAACATTTTTAAAAATGGTGCCAAAGTGTTTAGGAGGTTATGAAACGTCGAGAAATTTTGGTCCGACCCCTAGGTCCCGCCATCCGACCGACGCCAGTAGTGTATGTTGCCTTATGGCAAATACACTAATAAGGCGCAGAAATGCCTGAACTAATAGCTTTTAAGAGATTCCGCACGATGTCTCTAGCATGCACTATTTAGACGTTTATTAAAAAAATTGCTTTGTGATGTAACTACAAATGTACGGTTTTCGGATTTTTCCCTTTACTTGTGCTACAAGACATTGCTTCTTGTCAAATTTCATAATTCCAGGTCAACGGGAAATACCCTATAGGTTTTTTGCAAATGTCAAAATATGCGGCATAAACGGTCGTATCTTTTGATTGGGTAGACTTAGAAGTTTGATTTTTTCACAGCTCCAAGGGGTTGCAGGCCTGAGTATTTGATATTAATTTCAACTTGATACCTCCACACGTTCCTGAGAAAAATGGTTTTGACAGACAGACGGACGGATAGCGAAGTGATCCAATAGAGATTCCTTTTTTCTTTTGAGTACCCTAAAAACATTGTAAAATTATGAAAAGTGAATTTTGACCGAAATTAGGATCATTCCCCGTCTGTGGAGTTGGGATGGTAAAATCTTGGAAGCATTATAGACGCTAATTACCTGAGTTATCGAGCATCTAAAATCTACGATCTGTCGAATCGTTGGGGTTAAAAACCACTGAAAGAAGCGTTAATTATAACTGACTTAAGAACTGTTCGCAGAAATTTCCAAAATAACTTTAAATGAACGAATTACAAAGTCGTCAAATTTCATAAACAGATTTGATTAAGTTTTTAAACAAATTGTTAAATTACAAGCATAGAGTACCGTTATTTTTCTTCACCTATATTCAAAATACAAGTTCTATTCGATAGACTGATTTTTATGTAAAGAAATTATATTGGATTCGTGAAAAAATGTCTGCTCATTAAAATCTTCCATTAGAGGCAAAAGTGTAGTGCACACAAATACACTACTGGTCCAAAAAAATACAGTTAATGTTTATGGATCGTGGGTAATTGGACACAAATAAATGAAAATTCTAAGTTTTCTAAATTTGCTACGTTTCGTAGGTTAGTTTCCTACTTCTTCAGGTAAGCTTTAATTAAAATAGGGTACAATTAGTATGTATAATTAGGCTTTTAATTTACAATATATATTAAAATTTATCAAGCTACTTACTTTATAGTTTAGAATCTTTGTTGATATATTTGTCATTCATTTAAAAACAATAATTTAAAAAATATATAAAAATTAGGAATCTACTATGGTTTTGATTTGTATTGCAGCTTCTTTTCAAATTGTAAAATTTTTTTTTACTTAGTTGATAATAAACCAAGTAAAAAAAAATTTACAAATAAAATTTTTTTTTACTTGTAGTTGATAATCAACTAAGTAAAAAAAAATTTACAATTTGAAAAGAAGCTGTAATACAAATCAAAATCATAGTAGATTGCTAATTTTTATATATTTTTTAAATTATTGTTTTTAAATGAATGACAAGATGATCTCACTGCAAACATATCAACAAAGATTCTAAACTATAAACTTGCCTGAAGAAGTAGGAAACTAACCTACAAAACGTAGCAAATTTAGAAAACTTAGAATTTTCATTTATTTGTGTCCAATTACCCACGATCCATAAACATATAACATCATGGACGATAACAACTCGAATCTAATACAGTTAATTTTTAATTATTTCGAAGACTTTAAATAATAATTAAAATTAGTGTTTAAAAAATCTAAAACAACACGCTATTATGAACTAAAAAATGCTAAATAATTTGACAACAAAATTAGATTTACTGTAAAAAGCGTGGAGTGCGTAATATCGGTAATACATTTTTCATTTACTAGCTAATGATAAACGTAGCGCTATCATATAAATTATCAGTAAAGTTAATTTTGTTGTCAAATTATTTTGCATTTATTAGCTCATAAAAGAGTGTTGTTTTAGTTTTTTTAACTCTAATTTTAATTATAAGATCAATAACCGAGCCGGGTAGAGTAGTGGTGACAGCTCTAGACTCGCATTCAGGAGGTCCGGGTTCGAATCCCGGCGGGGGCAGATGTGGCTGGGATTTTTTCCTACTGCCTCTCGCCGAGAAACGGTAATTCCTGTGCCGGCCATCTTAATTGAGGTTTTCCATGGTTTCCCTTAATTAATTCCAGATAAATATCGAGATGGTTCCTTACTTGAGGCTATGGCCGAATGCCTATCAAACTCCTAGTTCAAAAATTGCCTACCTTATCCTAATTTCCTATAATTCCTTCATTCGCCCATTGCTATTACATAAGTTGAAGTTGTAAAAAATGTTGAAAATAACGGGAAGTGTGGTAGATGGAAAATAGTAATGGTGCGAATGGCGTCTGTTATGACATAAAAGTCGACAAACGGACGTTAAACGCATTATTATTATTATTATAAGATCAATATTGAATTCAGGCACGGGATAGTTAACCTTCTGACTTCTGTGCGCAGTAAACAGTAGAATATAAAAGATACAAAAACTTCTTTTTGACAGATACTTCTGAAATGTTGTTTCAAAATTTAGTTGTTTGCAATATCGAGATTAGGTGTTATACGAGTAAAACAAATTTGCAAACGCAAGGAAGCAATTTTTCTAAGACAAGTTTTAGAAAAATGAAATGTGATATGCTTTTTTTTTCATCCAACAGTGTATAAACCAGTAGCAATTTAGATCCGAAATCATCCGTAAAGACGTCATAATTCATAGTTAAATTTCAATGGGAATGAAAGATGTAGTAACATTAGACCTATGTATTTCTATCTATAAATAACATAGATATCTATAATCTACTATTTTAAAAGTGAGAAAAGTAGTGCCTATAGCTAAAAACGTTATATGACTCATATTTTATAGTGTAAATCATAATCTTAACCAATTTAATTAAATTTTTAATTATCACAAATTTACTTCAGTCTTTATTTTAGTCGACGCGATTAGAAGTTTCACTTCTGTTGCGGGTAATGTACAATACATAGTCTCTTTTTAACACGCTTTTATTAGCTTAAGGTAGTTGTCGTGGTACAATGTTGTCAAAAAGTTATAGATTATACGCGCCACAAAAGTATACTAGCTTGTGGCTAAGTGATCCATAATTTGCACGCAAGACTGTACCCGTGGAAACGTAACCCATACAGTATTCATATATGTATGCATAATTTTTTATCAATTGTTGAACTTTGAACCGTTGTTTATAAATAATTAGACGGTCAAAAAAAATTCTTATTTTATTTAAACTCATAGCAAATGTATTGAAAGACTGTCAGTTTTTGGAAAATTTTTGACAGTTAGTTCTTTTTTTATAAATAAGAAACTGGTTCAGAACTACAGAGATCGTATACAATCAATGTTAATTATCCAATTTTTAATTGAATTTATCTTGGATTATATACGGTCGATCGACTTCAAATTTTCAGGGTAATTGTATTATCACGTCCTTTATAAGTATACAAAAATTAAGAATTTTCTGACGGTGTGCCTTAACCACAACTACCTTAATTTGTCTGTAAATGGAATCTTTGAACGTGAAATTCACCAACTTCAAAACGACAGATTAAACTGAAACTTTGCACACTTACTAAGGACCGATGACAATACAATAATTTAATAAGTTTGTCCCATTATCCTGACCAGGACGTTCAGGATTAAAAAAAAATTACGGCAAGCAAGCTAACACGCTGTACAGTGACGTACGGTGCATTGCCTACCTCATAGTCAAATCCAGTATTGTTTTATAGACTTATAATTAAAATTAGAGTTTAAAAAATCTAAAGCAACCCGCTTTTATGAACTAAAAAATGCAAAATAATTTGACAACAAAATTAGCTGTACTGCAAAAAGCGTGGAGTGCTTAATATCGGTAATATATTTTTCATTTACTCTAGTTAATTGTAAACGTAGAGCTATTATAAAAATTTAAGTAGGTAACACCCCACGCTTTTTACAGTAAAGCCAATTTTGTTGTCAAATTATTTTGCAATTTTTGTTTATAAGTTTTTTTTTAACTCTAATTTTAATTTGAAGTAAAAACTTCTTTTGGCACGGTAGGGTAAAATTGATTCAAGAGATTGAAAATATAACGAGCGTGTGCTATAAAAACCGACTGTAGAACATTAAACTAATGTGGCGGCGAGTTCGGTGCCATTATTATTATTATTATGTTTTTTTTTACAATTATACCAGTTTTACTTCTGTAGTGTGTAGTGTAAAATAAACAGTCTCTCTATTGAAGTAAAACTTCACTTTAGTGCTACAAAATCGCGAAATATTCTTTAAAAAATTAATTAGCTTAAAATGATACATAAAAACGGTAAATGCACTACCCGCAGAAAAATACCGGTGACCCGTTAGTGGTGACACGTGATCAATGTGACCATATTGCACGCGCAGGCGCACTGTGTCCAGTCTAGCCAACATCATGGTGTTCATGCACATTACATAATTCTTGTCTTAAGGACATAAAAACTTGTAGAATGTATTATCATGCATGGCACGTATTCTTCACCTACTGTTTCATCCGCTATACGTTTTCTGTGTTGTCTGGTTTAGCTAAGAAACGCAACAGCAGATTTAAAACCGCAATTAAAATTACCGATCACAATACAATAATGTAGCGCGCCCCCAATTGTTATTTCACTGGAAATGACATAGGCTTCACGAACAAATTGACAGAAGTTTCTGGCATGATCGAAAACGGGATGTGCATGCTTATAAATACAGCGCGTGTGGGGCGCGACATGCATTCAGTCAGAGACAGTGAATGAGTCAAGGTCAGTTGCTACAGTGCAGTGAATTCAGTCAGTCAGTTGCTTGCTTGCTACAGTCAGAGCACAGTCATTCAGTAGAAGCGGTTACGCGGCGGCAGCAGACATAAATAGCATTATTACATACATTTCGGTGCGTGTGTAAAGTAGTGTATTTTAATTATAAGACTAAAAAAGAATATTGCAATTGACTATGGGGTAGGCAACGCAACGTACATCACTGTACAGCGTGTTAGCTTGCTTGCTGTAATTTTTCCAGTTTTTTTTTTATTCTGAAGGTCCTGGTCAGGATAATGGGACAAACTTATTAAATTATTGTATTGTCATCGATCCTTGATAAGTGTGCAAAGTTTCAGTTTAATCTGACTTTTTGATAATATAGTGTATTTGCTAATACCAGGTATTGTGGCTTTATCATGAGCTTTGTTTGCTTCGGGACAAAATTATATAAAAAAAACAACCCCTTAGCACATTCCTTGATATAATAGTTTTTTTAATTAACATCTGCACCAAATTAAATACATTTAGTAAGCTCGTAACGCATAACTGTCAACTGTGTTTTTATAATATATATTTGTAAGTCCGGTCTTGTCGGATTGCTATTCTTAGATGAAAAACTCCACAGACAAAACCAATTATTTAACTTATGCTGCAGTTCCATAAATTAGCATACTTATAATTTTAAGCACGACACTTAACTCTGAATATTTAGAAAATGGTAAATAATTAAAAACCAAATAGTTATATTGCACATTACTTGTGCAGTACTACAAGGCAATAAAATTAGATTATTTTTTCGTTTCCAAGTTGAAAATAAAAATCGTAAATTTATTTCTCTGCAATAGAAATTATTTACGCTGGAAAATTCTTCATCACGTCTTAACTTTTAAGACTGCATATTAATCCTTAAGGTTTTTTACGACCGTCATTAAACAAATAACTAATTTATTTGTTTTAAAAGAGACACGGTTATACATTTTTTATGACACAATGCTATATTAGAAAAAAATAATTTTCAAACAACTGTCATCATTGTGACTTAAACCCGAATCTTTCCACTTTCGCGGCGGAATGATTTATCAGTTACTCTACGGTGTGCCATATCTCAGCAAACTGTAACATTAATTTAAAATATTTTAAAAAAATGCTGTTGCAAGGGTGCCGCTGTCAGGTGATTACTCTAATTTTTGGAAATATTTTGAAGATTTAAAAAAACTTTTCCGAAAAAGGAAGAGTCACTTTAGGTTTATGATGGAACAATTTTGTGAAATAAGTAATAAGGTCGTAATATGACATTGAAAACGTGTGTTTTTTGGCACAATTAATGCCAACTTTTTTTAGTAAATCGTACATAAATTACAAAAGTGGGCCATAAGAGACTTAGATTGGTCCTTTATCTTCCTTATAGAGAGTGATTTTTTGCAAAATGTTCACGAATAAGTCTACAATCAGCCGAAACCCTATTTTTGGCTTAAGTTCAGAGCGTTCCGACTGCCTTAACGCTACATTACTGCGCCACGGTATACCTAAGCACAAACTAAGCGCTGCATAAATAAAATGCTAGTTCAACTGTAGTTTTGCAACTGTAAAACGACGACAAAGGTGCCCTTTGTACCACAACGATCATCTCATTTTTTAAGCCTTAATCAGTCCCCTATAATAATAATAATAATAAATTTTATTTGTATCGACCATACAGGTTTACAAAATTATCAAAGAAAAGAAAAAAGAAATCAGATTAAATCTGAGAAACTATAAGGGACAATACATAACAAGTAATTTTTTACTTCTTTTTTAAACTTTGCTTCATTTTTTGTACTTTTAATATAGTTCGGAAATTTTTTGTATATTTTAAATCGAGTATATACTGGGCTTTTTTCAAAAAATGTAGTCTTATGTTTTATTGACCAGACTTCATAACTGCCTACATAATCAGGAGTATAGAATGTCCTGTGTAAGCGATCAGCAGGCGTATGGCAAAAGCCACGATAACAATGGAACATCAATAATATTCCTATCATGCGTGGATCTGTCACCGGTACTACCGGCACTGTGCTGTGCACTTGTTTGCTTGCGTGAGCATCGAACAAGTGACTACAAAGCGGAAAGCCGCGCGCGTCTCTTCGCGTCTTCAGATAAAACAATATTTATATTGTAGCCGGCTAGTTCTGTTAGATGGGTAATACCGTAATCACGAGAAGGTAATGTTCAAATAGTGGTTCTGTAAATAGAAGACAATTGCTGCCTCCATGTTTCTCTAATTCTAATGTATATAATGGCATTTTTGAAGTTTAACTTCTTTAGCGACGTATTTATTTGAAAAAAGTAAGAAATCGAGGGGAAATAGAACTGGCACATAAAGGGGAAGTTAGTTAGTCTCCTAAATTACATGAAACTGACAAGGACGGAAATAAGTTTAACTTCTTTAGCGACGTATCTATTTGAAAAAAGTAAGAAATCGTGGGGAAGTAGAATTGGCAAATAAAGGGTAAGTTAGTTTGTCTCCTAAATTACATAAAACTGACAAGAACGGAAGTAAGTTTAACTTCTTTAGCGACGTATCTATTTGAAAAAAGTAAGAAATCGAGGGGAAGTAGAATTGGCAAATAAAGGGGAAGTTAGTTTGTCTCCTAAATTACATAAAACTGACAAGGACGGAAGTAAGTTTAACTTCTTTAGCGACGTATCTATTTGAAAAAAGTAAGAAATCGAGGGGAAGTAGAACTGGCACATAAAAGGGAAGTTAGTTTGTCTCCTAAATTACATGAAACTGACAAGGACAGAAGTTTTGAGGTACGGAACCCTAAAAATAATAAAATTTGAATTTTCGTTCCCTCCATGCTTTACTAATTCTAATATAATGGACTTTTTTCTCACCAGCTCGTCGCCAAGGTAAGTAGAGTTACAGATGTTGCTTCGTTCAATCTGACCAATCAGCGTAAGCGTCGGAATGACGTCAGTTGGCGGACCGTTCTCAAATGGAGTGCCTGCAAAGATAGAAAGAATAGATAATAAAAATTGGAAAATTTGTATTTTTATCACAGAATTTAGGTTTTGATTATTTACCAGCTAGAACTAGAACAATGATTTAGTAACAATAATTATAAATAATAACCGTGTGTAGTTTTTACATTGCAATTTTACCTATATATGACATAATTATACACTACCTATTGATACAAAATATTGCATTTTTGTATTATTTAATATTTTACAGAAAATGACGCATTTTTTAAAGATTTGAATATTCTCTTCTCGTTTACAGAATCATGTAAAGAAAATAATGCAGTTTGTACCTTTTATTTATAGCAGCGATAGAGATACGCTTTCAAGCACAAAATAATACAACATTGATTACAGAAATGTGAATATTCATAAGATTAAATATTATTTTTCATCTGCCAGCAAAACTCAAGTGGTAATAATATAAATCCCTGCCCAGAATTAACACATCGCTCAGTTTTTCTCTTCTGATATAATAATAATAATGCGTTTAACGTCCGTTGTCATAACAGACGCCATTCGCACCATTACTATTTTCCATTATTTTCTGTTATTTTTTAAATTTTTTAAAACTTCAACTTATGTAATGGGCGAATGAAGGAATTATAGGAAATTAGGATAAGGTAGGTAATTTTTTATTTAGGAGTTTGATAGGTAATCGGCCATGACCTCAAATAAGGAACCATCTCGATATTTATCTGGAATTAATTGAGGGAAACCATGGAAAACCTCAATCAAGATGGCCGGTACAGGAATTATCCTTTCTCGGCAAGAGGCAGTAGGGAAGAGTCCCAGCCACAACTGTCCCCGCCGGGATCCGAACGCGGACCTCCCGAATGCGAGTCTAGTGCTGTCATCACTACTCTACCCAGCTCGGTAAAATACTGACAAATTTGGCTTGCTCTATATTTTTTTTTCCTAATGAAATATTTTCAGTACAAAAATTTGTGTAAAACTTATGGTAATTTTTATTTAGATCAAATAAACTGTAAAAACTTAACAAAAACTCATCTGAGAAGAATGGTAGGTACATTTTTCTAGTTTCTTTCGTAAGCATTAGCATTAAAGATTGAATAAAATTTTTCACAGAAATTAGTTTTCCGAAACTGTATGTAAGATAGAGCAGACGAGGAAGGAAGATTGTAGATTATAGACGCGCAACATCTAAGGTCATCAGTGTTTAATGTCGGTGAAAAAGGGGACACATTGAATAGTTGGTCACATCTTCTCCTAGCAACTTCACAAAACGTGGGATCGACGAACCGCCACTGATGTCAGCTGTGTTTGCTGAATGCCTGTATAGATTACAACAACAGGACGTGTCAAGGGGATATTTGGTCGTTGTGTAACGACTCAACACCGCCGCCGCCCGCTGCAAAAGATCGGTATGCGGTGTACGTATGTCCTTATGGACGGATCAAGTGAGCCGGCTTCCTCAGTACATCTCCTGCTTAGACCACCTGTCAGCGTGTCTGCCAATGCCGCACTTTTCTCTCTGTTTGTACCCGCGCCTCTTCGATCGAGTGATCTGTAGGTGCGGACAAATTAACAGTGTTGGATTACTACCGAGCTGGGTAGAGTAGTGGTGACAGCACGAGACTCGCATTCGGGAGGTCCGGGTTCGAATCCCGGCGGGGGCAGATGTGGCTGGGACTTTTTCCTACTGCCTCTCGCCGAGAAACGGTAATTCCTGTACCGGCTGTCTTGATTGAGGTTTTCCATTGATTTCCCTCAATTAATTCCTGATAAATATCGAGATGGTTCCTTATTTGAGGCCATGGCCGATTACCTATCAAACTCCTAGTTCAAAAATTACCTGCCTTATCCTGATTTCCTATAATTCCTTCATTCGCCCATTGCTTTTATATAAGTTGAAGTTTTAAAAATGTAGAAAAATAACGGGAAGTGTGGTAGATGGAAAATAGTAATGGTACGAATGGCGTCTGTTATGGCATAAAGTCGAGAACCGGACGTTAAACACATTATTATTATTATTATTATTATTATTATTATTATTATTGGATTACTTTCACACAGTTTGTGCTGAGGCCCAGCGGTAAGAGGCGAGGTAGGCAAAAGACATGTTGTGGGTGTGACCTTCTTTAGCTCTGTCTCGCTCTAATCATCCGCACGTTTCAATTTTTGACTGGTGCCACACTACGAGGCTAAAAGATGCTATTGCAAGGGTGCCGCTGTTAATTGATTACTCTATTATTTGGAAATATTTTGAAGATTTAAAAAACTTTTCCGAAAAAGGAAGTCACTATAGGTTTGTGATGTAACAATTTTGTGAAATAAGTACGAATTAAGTCGTAGTGTGACATTGAAAACGTGTGTTTTTTGGCACAATTAATGCCAATTTTTTTCTAGTAAATCGTACATAAATTACAAAAGTAGTCCATTAGAGACCTAGATTTGTCCTTTATCTTCCTTATAGAGAAAGAATTTTTACAGAATGTTGACGAAAAAGTCTACAATCAGTTGATAGCTGAAGCTCTATTTTTGGCTTAAATTCAGAGCGTTCCGACAGCCTTAACGCTCAGATTACTAAAGTCAGAGAGAGAGAAAGGGCCAAAGAGAAAGAAGACACAGCTGTCAACCGTGCTTTTATAAATACACACTCTTTTTTATGTGTAAAATCTTAGCCCTCGGTATAGGGAAATTTTGTGAATGAAGCCGACATGCGTTAAGAAAGTGAGAAAAATGCGCGCTATTCAAATTATTCAATTTACTATAATATTACCTACAGTAGACGCATGTCCTGCTTATTAGTGTATTTGCCATTTATGGCACATATACTGTTGTCGTCGGTCGGATGGCAGGACGTAGAGGTCGGACGTTTCATAGCCTCATAACAGTTTGACGCAATTTTTGAAAATGTGTGCTTGTGCGTTCTAGCACGATAACTTTTAATTGATTCAAACGAAATTTGGCCCACACTTTAGAATCCATTACCGCACAAATCTTATTTAAAATGGGCCCAGTAGGGCCATTTTAAGGGTGGTTTTTAAGGGTTGAAACTTTAAAAAGGCTTTTGGGCCCAAAAGTACCAAAAAAATTCTCAAAATCGCTTCAAAATTTAACCTCCTAGTAGCATTTAAAAAGTATCCCCAAAAGTTTTTTTTTTAATCGGGTGGATTGAGGGCTTAAATTTTTTATTTTGTTCAAAAACAAACTAAAGTTCACCTAATAAAGCCACAATACTTGTATTAGTAAATACACTATATTGTCAGCAGGGTTTTGGCACTGCGCCCGAGTTTTTTTTCTGCAGTCGAGCGTTAGTTTTAAATTTTAAAAAAATCTTACCAGTGCTGTAATCACAGATATGTAACATACTTGCTTTGTACTGCGGCTACCAGTATTTACATTGAACTAAGCGCGGCTATACTTTGATACATATTAAAAAAATATTAATTAAAGTCTGTTTTTAAATTTAAGTGGATTGTTAACATAAAACTCGGCAATTTTATGTCCAGTAATAATTTTTACAATGTGGACCAATTTATGCATTTTTGCATAATTTAATTTTATATTTTTAATGATCCAATTGAAATATTTCACATTTAATTGAAATCTAAGCATCCATCTGTCATAGACTTTATTGATATTTATTTTCGTTTCAACGTTCTCAAAATGTCATGATAAGGCATTACTATTCATTAAGACAAAATTTATAGCAGTTACATCACGTCAGGGCTCTTAAAAAACATTAATATATAAGCTCCTGTAAGTATATAGAGTTTCATAACAGCAACGTTAGATATTGTAAAATATATAGACACTCGACAACAATGTTAAAATAGTAGTTTTTGTACACCCTCTATATAAAAGACCTGCGGTCGTGAAATGATACATTTAACACTAGTGCTATAAAAATAAAATAAGCGTTAGTCGTACTACCATTCATCATGTATCTTCGCTTAGCAGTTATGGCGTTTTTAAGTCCACTTACTAAAGAAGATTTTGCCGCAGAAGGAGAAATCACAGATAGAAAAACTAATTATGTTTATTTAAATGATGGTTGTAATACTAAAACATCTCAGATTTACTTTGAATTATTCTTTATTTAAAGCACGCAACTTAGGAAGGAACACGTAGATTTGGTTCTTAGTATGACTCACTTCCGTTATTTCAACAACTTCAAATTCTTCCTGCCAGACATTTATATTTCTACAAAATTCTTAAAATATATTACGCAAACAGTATTCTAGTAGACAGAAGTGAACCAGAAAGAAGAACAAATGTTAGAAATAAAAACGTTTTTGTTCCAAAACCTTCAATAAGTTTATTTCAGAGATATTTCGTATTTACAGTTCCCCGTATATTTAATTTGTTACCAATCCATATTAAAACTGTAAATAAAACTAATAAATTTGGAAATTACGTATATCAATGGTTGCTAGAAAGCTCAAATATTGAAAGTTTATTAAGTATAGCTGTATAGTTATAGAATCAAGCTTCAACATTGCAAACTGAATAATATTACCTATATTATAGCAGAGAATTCTTATATTCTTCTACAGTAACAACTAACACCATACAATATAGATTTTTAAGAAGGTTCATCTAAAACAGGTCTTTTACCTTCAGATGGATCTAGTTCAATAACTGAGAAATTAGATTTTTTTCGTATTTGTTTTGTTTTCAAACATTTGTATTTAAATACTATTGTAAATTGTATTATTTTGTTGTATTTTGTGGAACAATAAATTCTAAATCTAATTCCATTGACGAAGGACATTTCGCGACCAATTAAAAAAATCTCGCAACCCAAAGGTTGAGAGGCGATGATCTGAAAAATTGTGTCCGTGATAACTGGTCTAAGAAGTTGTCTTTTGTTCTCAATAATTTCCGCAAAATGCAACGCTTGTCGAGTGTCCACGTCCATTGACGAGAGCCACTTCGCAACCCGTTAAAAATATCTTACGACCCAAAGGTTCAGAACCGATGATTTGGAAAATTGTGTTAGAGATAATGGAATTTTCTTTCGTTCTCAATAATTTCCGCAAAATGCAACGCTTGTTATGTGTCCACGTCCATTGATGAGAGACAATTCGCGACCCATTAAAAATATCTCACGACGTTCAGAACCGATGATTTGGAAAATTGTGTTAGAGATAATGGAATTTTCTTTCGTTTTCAATAATTTCCGCACAATGCAACGCTTGTCGCGTGTCCACGTCCATTGACGAGAGCCACTTCGCGACCAGTTAAAAATATCTCACGATCCAAAGGTTCAGAACCGATGATTTGGAAAATTGTGTTAGAGATAATGGAATTTTCTTTCGTTTTCAATAATTTCCTCAAAATGCAACGCTTGTCGCGTGTCCACGTCCATTGATGAGAGACTTTTCGCGACCCGTTAAAAATATCTCACGACCCAAAGGTTGAGAGCCGATGATTTGGAAAATTGTGTTAGAGATAATTGATTTATGGAATTTTCTTTCGTTTTCAATAATTTCCGAAAAATGCAACGCTTGTTATTTGTCCACGTCTATTGATGAGAGACAATTCGCGACCCGTTAATAATATCTCACGACCCAAAGGTTGAGAGCCGATGATTTATCATTGGAATAGGATTATTTTCTGCAGTAGGAGAGAATCTAGATACGTCAGCGCGTATGAGATAGAATGTCGCCCGGCACGCAATGGCAGTAGCGCGGCCTGACTATTAGTTATAGTTGACATGACATGAGTGCGGCGTGCGTGTGCTGAACCATAAAAAGTCACTTACTTCGCTTACTTCTTCTTCATGTTGTTGTTGTTGCAATCTTATTGTTTATGCAATATTATTATATATAAACTGCATTATAATGTTATACCGTATTGGGTGCCGCCACCTTCCGTATTTCACAGCTAGACAGAAGTCAAATCAATGACGAATCAAAATACTGATAGGAGAACACCATCAAAGAAGGATTTGAGGATAACTGGGATAATCCCAAGGATAAATGTGACAACAAGTTAATAATTAATTAGTAAACCGTATTGGTTGTTGCCACCTTTCGTATTTCGCAGCTAGACAAAAGTCAAATCAATGACGAATCAAAATACTGATAGGAGAACACCATCAAAGAAGGATTTGAGGATAACTGGGATAATTCCAAGGATAAATGTGATAACAAGATAATAATTAATTAGTAAACCGTACTGGTTGTTGCCACCTTCCGTATTTCACAGCAAGACAGAATTCAAATCAATGATGCTTCAAAATATTGATAGAAGAACCATCAAAGAAGGCTGTTTTGAGGATAACTGGGATAATCCTGAGTATAACTGTGATAACAAGATAATAATTGACTAATAAACCATATTGGGTGCGGCCACCTTCTGTATTTCACAGCAAGACAGAATTCAAATCAATGATGCTTCAAAATATTGATAGGAGAACCATCAAAGAAGGATGTTTTCAGGATAACTGGGATAATCCCGAGTATAACTGTGGTAACAAGATAATAATTGACTAATAAACCGTATTGGGTGTTGCTACCTTCTCTATTTCACAGGTAAGAAGACAGAAGCCAAATCAATGATGAATCAAAATACTGATAGGAGAACATCATCCATGAAGGATGCTTCGAGCATGCCTGGGATAATTACGAGGAGAACTGTGATAACAAGATAATAATTAATTAGTAAACCGTATTGGATGTTGTCATCTTCTCTATTTTATAGCTAGACAGAAGTCAAATCAATGACGAATCGAAACACTGATAAGAGAACACCATTAAAGAATGATGTTTTGAGGATGATTGGGATAATCACGAGGATATTCACATGACATGATTTTGGTGGGATTGTATTGGCAGGCGTCCTAGATTATTTGGTTTTATTGGGCTCTATTTTTTGAGCTTCAGCTATTTTGTGAACCACATTTGCACATGTTCTTTTATGTACAGATATGCACCCCCTATACAAGGGATTGAAGGGGAAAAGTGTCATATTTCTTAATTTTTTCGTTGTTTATATGCAAATCCTAGCGTGCATACCAAATTTTAGCCTTCTAGGACTTCAGGAAGTGTCCTAGAGGTTTCGATGATCATCAGTCAGTGAATGAGTTAGGCAGGAAATCGACGTATTTCAGATGTCTATAAATCTGAAACCACAAACGCTAGACAATTGATACTTGGTGCGTTTGATAAGTCTGCTGAGGACATATAATCCAAAAATTTAACGTTTTCTTATTAATTCTTTAGGGCAAACATCTTTTTTGAAATTTTTAAACAGCAAGCCAAATCTTGTCAGCCTTAATGCTTGCTAATAAAAACAGTAATAGACTAAATTTTGCGATTACAGTTCGAAATTTCTTCTGCGACTAAACAAAACTTTGTGGTGGCAGTCAACAGGTTAATAGGTAACAGAAGTTAGAGAAGAATAGTAATAATCTCTAATATCACAGAATACAAACAAATTGTTCAACTGCACTCAGTTTGTGCAATTCCGATTCGCCATAGAAAACCAGTCTATATAACTTATTCATAAGTTATCTTTGACAAATAAGCTATAGTTTATTTATTCAATAAATAAAACAATATCATAGATCTTTTACATAGTGCAGTCCAGTAACAGACAATACTTATAGCAAATTCAATCAGTCCCGCCGGTCTCTTTCCAGTAAGACGTGACGATCGAACATCACCTTCTTTCCGTATATATAATACTAGCCGCTACCCGCGACTCCGCACGGGATAGAGTTGAAACATGGCAGCGACAACGGTAATCGGAAAAAATAGCTCCGGAAAAAATAGCCCCGAAAAAAATAGATCGGAAAAAATAGCCCTGGAAAAAATGGGTGAGTGGGTGTTGGATGCTTTTGGGTGGGTGGGTGTTAGGTGTTTTTGATTTATAATGCTAAATGCCCATATACTGATTTTTATGTATTCTTAGTGCATATATATATCGGGTTGCCATTTTCATATTATATAGTTGTGATTTGGGTCTATTTTTCCAGGATTATTTATTCTAAGTCTATTTTTTCCGGGGCTATTTTTTCCAGGGCTCTTTTTTCCGGGATTCGCGACAACAATAGTGGAGACTTCGGCTCCACCTGACACAATCTAAAGGCGAGTTACAACAATGAACAAAGTGCATAGCATAAATCTTCTCCATGAAAAAATACATACATGAGTCAACTTTCATGGTGATCGGTCAAACGGTGTCGAAGCCTATTATTCCAAGATATACCAACATCTATTTTTATAATTAGATAATTGACAGCTATTTTCACGAATATAAAAATATTTTACATTTACGTATTGACGAGAAATGCTTTCCTTAAGTTAATAAAGACGCTTTGCATCTTACTCAAGTTCCATGCATTCTTTACCGCGACACGCTTTTTCTTTTCAAAGTTGATTCCAACATTGAGGATACAAAGACGTATCAACAACTTGAGGAAATAGCTGCCTCAAAATCCTATTTCGTGCATACATATTGCATAAACTCCCGCCAAATTCTTAGCAAGCACGACTTCTATAGTTCTAACTCAACTACTGTTGTAGCTGCCGTATTTCATCTCAATCGCGTGGAGAGTCGCGGGTAGCGACTAGTTAAGTATAAGCTAAATGGAGGTTGTAGATTGGTAAACGCCGTCTACTACACAAAAGTACTATCCAATTTCCGGAAAGGTTTTTCACAGTTTGTTTAAAGACGGCCCTGCACAAGTAGCTACTATTATATTGGCAAATATGCCTCTATCCATTTTTGGTATTAAACAAGATAATATTATGTATGTATCTGTATTTGAATAGATGTACAGAAATGTGACTCAACTGTCAGTTGTTTTTCCGATACGACTTTTACCTTAGAATACAAGATGTCCGCTGTGTCTTAAATTATTAGTTCAAAACTTTATCTACTTGTAGAAGTACTGATTTACGCATCAATTGAAATTATATTTCTTGCAAGTGTACACAAAGTTACAGTGTATCGCAGAATTTATATCCATACTATCGAAACACTGCATTAAGGCTGTCGGAACGCTCTGAATTTAAGCCAAAAATAGAGCTTCGGCTGTCAACTGATTGTAGACTTATTCGCCAACATTCTGCAAAAATTCTTTCTCTATAAGGAAGATAAAGGACAAATCTAGGTCTCTAATGGACTACTTTTGTTATTTATGTACGATTTACTAGAAAAAAGTTGGCATTAATTGTGATAAAAAAACATACGTTTTCAATGTCATACTTCGACCTTATTCGTACTTATTTCACAAAACTGTTCCATCACAAACCTAAAGTGACTCTTCCTTTTTAGGAAAAGTGTTTTAAATCTTCAAAATATTTCCCAAACTTAGAGTAATGAATTGACAGCGGTACCCTTGCAACAATATTTTTTAGCCTCGTAGTTGACACCAGCCAAAAATTGAAAGGTGCGGATGATTTGAGCGAGACAGAGTTAAAGAAGGTCACACTCACAATATGTCTTTTGCCTACCTCGCCCCTTACCGCTGGGTATCAACACAAACAAAATTCAGAGCGTTCCGACAGCCTTAAAGATACGCGCTACATGTTTATGAATCGTGGGTAATTGGACACAAATAAATGAAAATTCTAAGTTTTCTAAATTTGCTACGTTTCGTAGGTTAGTTTCCTACTTCTTCAGGCAAGTTTATAGTTTAGAATCTTTGTTGATATGTTTGCAGTGCGATCATCTTATCATTATTTAAAAACAATAATTTAAAAATATATAAAAAAATTTTTTTACAATTTGAAAAGAAGCTGTAATACAAATCAAAACCATAGTAGATTGCTAATTTTTATATATTTTTAAATTATCGTTTTTAAATAATGACAAGATGATCGCACTGCAAACATATCAACAAAGATTCTAAACTATAAACTTGCCTGAAGAAGTAGGAAACTAACCTACGAAACGTAGCAAATTTAGAAAACTTAGAATTTTCATTTATTTGTGTCCAATTACCCACGATCCATAAACATATAACATCATGGACGATAACAACTCGAATCTAATACGCGCTACACTTTCCAATGTGTCAGCTAAAGGTCTTTCCCCCGAAATACAGTCAGGGGTGTACTAGATGTACAGTATCATCAGCAGGTCTTTTATAAGAAATTCTAAATTTGAATATTTTTGATCCAAAGAATTTAGAAACAGAGTAAGAATATTTTTTGTTATTTTACCTGTTTGATTCTTCTGAAATGGCTCAGCCTATATAAATGTTATATGTGTCAAAAAAATGCATCAGATTTAATTCTGGACATATTTTATCTAGGTTAAAGTAAGTAATTAAAGAGCCACAGGCCTAAATCGTTTTTTATGAACGCATGGTATATCATCTATATTAAAAATAACGTATTTACAATTGGACTTAGTAAAGAAATATGCAGTTAATACCGACTTAAATCAATAAATTCTTATAATAACAAGACAGTTTTGTATATCTCGTAATAACTAAACGATGACTACTTTGCAAAGGCGATTCAAAAGTGAAATGACATATATATACAAATAAAATTGGAGTTGAAAAACACTAAAACAACATGCTTTTATGAACTAAAAAATACAAAATAATTTGACAACAAAATTAGCTTTACTGTAAAAAGCGTAAGATGCTTAAGATCGGTAATAAATTTGACATTTACTAGCTAATTGTAAACGTAGAGCTATTATGAAAATTTAAATTGCCTTTTACAGTAAAGCTAATTTTGTTGTCAAATTATTTTGCATTTTTTAGTTCATAAAAGTGTGTTTTAGTTTTTTTAAACTTTAATTTTATTTATGACTAAAAAACAATATTGCATTTGACTATAAAGTAGACAACAGTACGTCACCGTGTTAGCTCGCTTGCTGTAATTTTTCAAGTTTTTTTTATCCTGAAGGTCTTGGTCAGAATAATGGGACAAACTTATTAAATTATTGTATTGTCAGCGGTCCTTGATAAGTGTGCAAAGTTTCAGTTTAATCTAACGTTTAGAAGTAGGTGAATTTCACGTTCAAAGATTCCATTACAAACAAACAAACAAAACATACAGGTGAATAAAAGCGTGTCAAAAAAAAGCTTAAGCCTTATTAGATCGCCCCTGTTTACCGCTACTTCCGCAAAAACGGGAATTTTATAGTGAAAATAACGGAAGAGTTATGGAAATTTCGACGACGAAAGAACAGGTTATGCTAATTAAATCCTTATAAAAAATACTGCATTGATTATACAACGTTGAGCGGACCCTGGTAATACGCAGATAAATTTATACATCTCTTTGTTACTTTTGGACGTACTCTTAGGCCAAGAGCTGTTAGACATTTTTGGGTAGGTATTTGAGACACTGAGTACAATACCTCTTTAGTAATATCCGAACACAAAAACACAGACTTGACAAGCGTAGCGGGGCTTAACAGACCCTCAAATTTTTAATCACCTGGCTAGGTAGAATGTTCCACTGAAACGACCTGTTTCTTTGAATATTCGGTTGAATATTCTGTTTAAAATTCAACGTGTCTCAAAAACATTTTTAAAATTTATCAAAAATATAATTTTGCAAACACCTGGCTGAGTTTTAGGCCCGATTAAGAAATCTGGCTTTTTTATTTTTCAATTCCTTGAATACTAAATTTCAAGGTATTAAAATTTCAAAATCCCTCAATGGCTTTTATTGCGAAAAAACTTTTGCTAATTTAAAAATTTGAGGACTTGTTAAGGCTGTCGGAACGCTCTGAATTTAATCCATATACTACGGAGCTAAAAATGCTGTTGCGTTAATTAGTATTTTGAAGATTTAAAAAACTTTTGCGAAAAAGGAAGAGTCACTTTAAGTTTGTGATGGAACAATTTTGTGAAATAAGTACGAATAAGGTCGTACTGTGACATTGAAAACGTGTGTTTTTTGGCACAATTAATGCCAACTTTTTTTAATAAATCGTACATAAATTACAAAAGTGGGCCTTTAGAGACTTAGATTGATCCTTTATCTTCCTTATAGAGAGTGATTTTTTGCAAAATGTTCACGAATAAGTCTACAATCAGCCGAAACCCTATTTCTGTCTCGCTCAAATCATCCGCACATTTCAATTTTTGGCTGGTGCCAACTACGAGGTTAGAAAATTTTATTGCAAGGGTGCCGCTGTCAATTGATTACTCTAATTTTTGGAAATATTTTAAAGATTCAAAAAACTTTTCTGAAAAAGGAAGAGTCACTTTAGGTTTGTGATGGAACAGTTTTGTGAAATCAGTTCGAATAAGGTCGTAGTGTGACATTGAAAACGTGTGTTTTTTTGGCACAATTAATGTCAACTTTTTTCTAGTAAATCGTACATAAATTACAAAAGTAGTCCGTTAGAGACCTAGATTTGTCCTTTATCTTCCTTATAGAGAAAAAATGTTGACGAATAAGTACAATCAGTGACAGCCGAAGCTCTATTTTTGGCTTAAATTCAGAGCGTTCCGACAGCCTTAAGCCCCGCTCTTCTTCAGCCAGGTCTGTGTTTTTGTATTCGGATATTACTAAAGAGATATTGTGCAAATTTTCACAGTGCCTCAAATACCTACCCAAAATGATCTAACCGCTCTTCTACTATTCTTTTTTACTGTCGATGTTCTATTAAAATCCGGTAAGGCACAAGGAGGATCTTTGACATAACTACGACAACAACAAAGCATATACAAGCAACAATGAGTTGCAACAATGAGCTGTTATACGCAACATCAGCGACAAGCAGCAACCGGCCAGCACTCCGGCTACCATCGAAGAATTGATTACAGGTTCTGTACCAAGTTCTTCTCATTTACATACAATCACCTGTTGTCATGCTTTACCGACTTAACAAATCACTGACTTGCACCCGATGCGACCCCTGAAATAAGGTCGCGTTTACACTACACACTATCATTAAACTGTTTTATTTATTGTCGCTTATAGAAGCTTATAGAAGGGATGTTGACAATTTTTGGGAAATTGTTTTAAATCGTGCATAAGTACCTACCATAACCACAAATATTTATTATAATTAATTGTAAGTTTTAGCAGGAAAGTGGATCAAGGAAATACATCAAAATATCGATTAGTATATTCGCGACGTTTCGGCCTTTATTAGGGCTTCTTCGGGCATCGTAATTTAAAAATAATTAATGTACATCTTCCATTGAAAAATGACCAATTGTAGAATGAAAAAATATTTGGATAATCGAAAGATAAAATAAAAATAAAAATAGTTCTTTCTTTGGTTTATCCAAATATTTTTTCATTCTACAATTGGTCATTTTTCAATGGAAGATGTACATTAATTATCTTGAAATTACGATGCCTGAAGAAGCCCTAATAAAAGCCGAAACGTCGCGAATGTACTAATCGATATTTGGATGTATTTCCTTGGTCCACTTTCCTGCTAAAACATACAATTAATCATTAGAATAGACCAACAGTAGAGAATGAATTTATTATAATTTTTTAAATACGACTCACGCTTTAAAAATCGTGTATTTTAAATTCCGATTCAAATTTCACGTCAATACTTGTCACGTGATTGCCGTGACGTCCCAGGCTCATAAACGCTGCTGATGAGATGATATGTTTTTCCGTAATTGTTATCATAGAAATTTTCGAATAAATTACACACTCTAAATAACCAGCCAACCAACCAATGAAGCCTTTTGACAGCGTAAACAACATCCTTTTCTATGACAGCGTTTGATGATGTTGATGAGCCAGTGACGTCGTGTACTCTGATTGTGTGTTCGTTGTCACGTGACTTGAGAGTGATTTAAATATGTTTTACTTATTAAATATTATTTAAATTTCACAAGATGGCGTTCAAAAACAATGGCTTCACAAGATGGCGTCCAGAAACAATAACTTCACAAGATGGCGTCAAGAGTAATGACCTAACAAGATGGCTTCCAGAATAAATATTTAAGAACAGGCAGTTTGCATTTCCAAAATAGTATTTTAATTCGCATAGATTCACAAGATGGCGTTCCAAAACAATGGCTTTACAAGATGGCGTCCAGAAACAATGACTTCACAAGATGGCGTCAAGAGTAATGACCTAACAAGATGGCTTCCCGAATAAATATTTAAGAACAGGCAGTTTGCATTTCCAAAATAGTATTTTAATTCGCATAGGTTCTCAAGATGGCGTTCTAAAACAATAGCTTCACAAGATGGCGTCCAGAAACATTGACTTCACAAGATGGCGTCAAGAGTAATGACCTAACAAGATGGCTTCCAGAATAAATATTTAAGAACAGGCAGTTTGCATTTCCAAAATAGTATTTTAATTCGCATAGATTCACAAGATGGCGTTCCAAAACAATGGCTTTACAAGATGGCGTCCAGAAACAATGACTTCACAAGATGGCGTCAAGAGTAATGACCTAACAAAATGGCTTCCAGAATAAATATTTAAGAACAGGCTGTTTGCATTTCCAAAATAGTATTTTAATTCGCATAGAAGCATCCCCAAAAAATAATTAATTGTTCTACGCATCAGATGACACTTTTGATGGCCACTGTATAGAGAAATCGCCACTCAGAGTATTAGTCAATGAGAAGCTGATAACTTGTTGGCATTCCACATTAATTAACAATCATTTAATTAACTCCTGGCTAATGACTTAATTGATTGTCAGCACTTACGTAATACTTGTTTACCAGACGGAACACATAACTGCAAAAAATTGACGTCCGAACAAATATATATACGAGTATATCTTCTGCACTACTATATAGAAACCATCCGATAGATGGCACTGCTTGTAGAATTCGCCGATTTTGTTTGATTAATTAATTACTTTTTTTTAATATTCATCGATGACGGAGTAAAATCTCTAAATGGATTCAACATTTAAAAAAACGGACAAGTGTAAGTAGGCTCGTGCGTTTTAGCATTTGAATTTCTAAAAGTATAGTTCTTGAAATAATCCTGTAGAAATTTCAACTGTGCAAGTACTAGTTTTGGAAGTCATAGTTTGCGAGACGCTTTTTCAGGAAAATATAAAAAAATGCGTGAAATAAAATTCTAAAAAAGTGGTTTTTAGATTCTTATGGAAAGTCCTTTCAAATGTAACCTAACACAAAGATATTTCTATTTTCTGGGTGTCAAACTTTGAGATCTCAAATTTAAGGGAAAATGTTTTTGAGCTACTGACTTTTGGGACTTGGGAGACATGCTTTGTAACATTGTAAAATTGATATTTTGAGACCAGAGAAATTCGACAGTGACAGATGTACGGACGAGCGAACAAACGATTCAGTTTTTTGAGATTTCCATACTGAACCCTCATAGGATCACTTTGGTGTCTGTCTGTGGCAGCTTATTTTCTGTGAAGCTATACTAGACGAAAAAAGTTGTTTAGTACATCTATAGAAAGAGAGTTTAAATAACGTATAACTTAAATCAATTCCGACTTTGAAGGTAAATTTTGGGGACCAAATTAGAAAATGAAAAAAAATATGTATATCAAATCCATCATGTGACATATCAAATGATAGAGTAGTGGTGATAGCACTAGACTCGCATTCGGGAGGTCCGGGTTCAAATCCCGGCGGGGGCAGATGTGGCTGGGACTTTTTCCTACTGCCTCTCGCCGAGAAACGGTAATTCCTGTACCGGCCATCTTGATTGAGGTTTTCCATGGTTTCCCTCAATTAATTCCAGATAAATATCGAGATGGCCGATTACCTATCAAACTCCTAGTTCAAAAATTGCCTACCTTATCCTAATTTCCTATAATTCCTTCATTCGCCCATTGCTATTACATAAGTTGAAGTTTTAAAAATGTAGAAAAAAATAACGGGAAGTGTGGTAGATGGAAAATAGTAATGGTGCGAATGGCGTCTGTTATGATATAAAGTCGAGAAACGGACGTTAAACGCATTATTATTATTATTATATCAAATGAATGGGCTTATAAGCTTATAAGAAACACATTTTTATATAATTTTAAAATGCATAGCTTAGAAGATATTCAAGAAAATATTCGAAAATCTCGAGACTAAAATTTTGGAAAAAAAGAGGGAATATAGAGCCTCACCCATAGTTTACAGGAAAATCTAACCGAATATCGTAAGTCTTAAAGTTCTCACGGAAAACGGAATGGAACGGAACCCTCACCTCGTGAGTTCGATTCGCACTTGATCGACTTTTCCCTTTTTTGTTACGGAGCCCTAAAAATGTTACCGTGGATTACAAAAACATGATGACGATACAAAATCAATCGATTTACGGTACAGGGAAGTGCTTAGAGTTTACCTAGCACTTGCTAGGTTACCGCCCTACATAAAATACTGGCATCACCTTTATTGTCATTTCAAGGCATTGATATACAAACATGAATTACTTAAGTGAAATAAATATTATAAAATCTCGCGCGTTCCCGACTTAAAGTTATATACAGGGTGTAACAGAACACCGAATAAAAGAAAGATGACTAAGGAATTATAATGCATTAGTGTAGGCTTTCACGGCTGGCGTTGTTGCAAAACTTCTTGGTTTCCGGACTTGTACGCTTGTACCTGACGTTTCGTCTACAACTGCAGTAGACATATCAAAGGCGATGTGGTAGCGGGCGACCGAGTAGAGAACGCTAACCAACGGTGCATAAAAGAAGAAGGAGCAACAGTAGTCGACACACTTGCTTGTGAGCAGCCGAGAAGGACATTTCGCCCGCTACCACATCGCCTTTGATAATGTCTACCGCAGTTGTAGACGAAACGTCAGGTAAAAATATCAATGGACCACGGCGTACAAGCCCAGAAACCAAGAAGTTTTATAATGCATTAGTTCTCCATAAGAAAAGCATTGCAGAATTTTAATTCGATTCTGTTCGAAAAATAATTGATCGATTGAAATGATATTTTTTCTAAACTTAAGATAGTTTTTTTGCATGATTTTTACTTTGAAACGACATTTTCATACGCATTTTAATCAAAAGTTGACTTGAAAAACGATCTTTTTCTGTGTAGATCAAGCATTTGTTTTTGTGTGAATACAATCTAATGTTGTACATGACAGGGAGTTTGAATACGACATTAAACTGCTCTTGCATGTAGTAAAACTGCAAGTATATTATCACAATCTAAGGTCATTGTCAAATCCAATTTTTGGACGTTTTTTGCCATACTTTCATATACACAAATTAAATTATCAAGTAAAAACCGAGTTTTTCGTCTATTTATAATTTTTTTCTCACAAACGGTTTAGTAAGTTTAAATAAATTGATGCAAAATAAGTTCTGTACACTTCAAGTTACATATTATGGAAGTTTGGAATGTCTGGTAGCTTTTTCTTTGTTAATAAAATTTGATTTAATCTGCTTAGTCAACGAATCTCCATAAGATTACATGTAATATTACATTTTTTTTAAATTGCAATAACTTTTTAATGACATAGTGAATAAATCTGGAAATTTTACAGGGGCTTTAGCATTGAACGGAGGAACTTACTATTAAATTTTAGTTCGTCTCGTAGCATTTTGGATATACCTCCCAAACATCCTTAAGAAACATTATATGCAGCGAAAAACTTAAATTGTCAAAAACTATTTCTCGACGATCGTTTCGGACAATAAGTCCATCCTCAGGAATATCTGTTATTAGTGTATTTGCCATATGGCAACATACACTATTGGCGTCGGTCGGATGGCGGGACCTAGGGGTCGGACCAAAATTTCTCGACGTTTCATAACCTCCTAAACACTTTGGCACCATTTTTAAAAATGTTTATATATATATATATATATATACATATGTGTACGCGCGAGAACTTTCGAAAGAGTTAATTGATTTCAACGAAATTTGGGCCACTTGTTGAAATCCACCACCGCAAGAAGCCTATTTAAAATGGGCCTAATCGGGCTATTTTAAGGGTAGTTTTTAGGGGTTGAAAACTGTTTTGGGGCCCCAAAATACCGAAAAAATTCTCCGAATCGTTTCAAAATTGAAATTTAACCCTTTGGTAGTGATTAAAAAGTGTCCCCACAATTTTAATAAAATCGGCCCGACAGGACCGGATTTACAAATTTTATGAAAACACTAGTTTGCAGATAGTGACTTATTTATTGAAGGGTGTATTTAATTCGGTGTAGACGTTAGATTGATAATAATATTACAATTAAGAAAAAAATGTTATTTTAAGGGGTGTATTAAGGGGTTAAATTTTTTATTTTGCCCAAAAACAAACTTAATTTCACATAATAAAAGTATAAAACCACACGGCCCTATACAAGCAAATACACTATATTGTCGGCAGGGTTTTGGCACTGCGACCCGGGTTTTTAATCATGTTCTATCAATTGCCGAATCGGCACAAATTACAAAAAAAAATAATAATTCAAAGGCTGTGTTAATAATAATAATAATTTTTTCACAGAAAGTTCAGCTCCTTATTTTTAAAACGTTGTGTTAAACAAAATAATTATTAACTAATTTATTTGCTCCATAAAATATCCTTTGAATTATTTATTTTAATAATAATAATAGTAATAATATATGTTTTTTTTATTAAAAAAAAAAAAAAACTTATGAATTATAATGAACGTGAACAATATTGAGAATAATAATATATTTCCAAATTCCTCTAGGAGACATAAAGTATACACATGATACCTATGTTTAAGGGGTTAAATGTTTTATTTTATCCTAAAACAAACTTAATTTAACATAACAAACCCTATATATAATACACTATATTGTCGGCAGGGTTTTGGCACTGCGACCCGGGTTTTTTTTTTGAGTTGGCTTATCGCCTGCAGCCTTTCAGACATGCGCTAACTCCCAATTTCTTACGGCCAGTCGATCCAGCATTCTTGATCGTTGTACAAAGTGAATTTTTGGTTCCACTCTATACGTGTGCTGTGAAGCACTTGACAAAGATTTAAAGATTCCATTCCGCGGGTAGGTAAACATGGGCACAACTCGCTAGTTGCTGATGTGTTTGCTTAGCTTTTAAGACCATTTCGCATTTGCATTTGGCCGCACTCTTAGAACAAACAAACACACACACACACACATTTGACACACGTGCTCTACGCGCTGGCACAAAATAACATTCAATAAATACATAGCAGATATCGAATTATTGGCATTTCTTATAGAAATGTCCAGCAAACTGTCAGAAGATGGACCTGTGAGCAGCATCTCTCAGATTGGGACCTGGCTTCAGGTAACAAACACGGGAAGAAAATGCTTGTAGGTCTTTCCTCAGTTTTAGGTTTGGCGTCCTGGCAACCCTATGTGGGTAGCAGGTCATTAAGGAATTCGCGGCAATGAAAGTGCAGATACCCTTGCTAGACAAGGAGCTTCTGCGAAATTCATTGGACCTGAACCAGTCTGTGCCATTTCTTATAGAAATGTCCAGCAAACTGTCAGGAGATGGACCTGTGAGCAGCATTTCTCAGATTGGGACCTGGCTTCAGGTAATAAACATGGGAAGAAAATGCTTGTAGGTCTTTCCTCAGTTTTAGGTTTGGCGTCCTGGCAACCCTATGTGGGTACTAGGTCATTAAGGAATTCGCGGCAATGAAAGTGCAGATACCCTTGCTAGACAAGGAGCTTCTGCGAAATTCATTGGACCTGAACCAGTCTGTGGCATTTCTTATAGAAATGTCCAGCAAACTGTAAGGAGATGGACCTGTGAGCAGCATCTCTCAGATTGGGACCTGGCTTCAGGTAACAAACATGGGAAGAAAATGCTTGTAGGTCTTTCCTCAGTTTTAGGTTTGGCGTCCTGGCAACCCTATGTGGGTACCAGGTCATTAAGGAATTCGCGGCAATGAAAGTGCAGATACCCTTGCTAGACAAGGAGCTTCTGCGAAATTCATTGGACCTGAACCAGTCTGTGGCATTTCTTATAGAAATGTCCAGCAAACTGTAAGGAGATGGACCTGTGAGCAGCATCTCTCAGATTGGGGCCTGGCTTCAGATAACAAACATGGGAAGAAAATGCTTGTAGGTCCTTCCTCTGTTTTAGGTTTGGCGTCCTGGCAACCCTATGTGGGTACCAGGTCATTAAGGAATTCGCGGCAATGAAAGTGCAGATACCCTTGCTAGACAAAGAGCTTCTGCGAAATTCATTGGACCTGAACCAGTCTGTGGCATTTCTTATAGAAATGTCCAGCAAACTGTCAGAAGATGGACCTGTGAGCAGCATCTCTCAGATTGGGACCTGGCTTCAGGTAACAAACATGGGAAGAAAATGCTTATAGGTCCTTCCTCAGTTTTAGGTTTGGCGTCCTGGCAACCCTATGTGGGTACCAGGTCATTAAGGAATTCGCGGCAATGAAAGTGCAGATACCCTTGCTAGACAAGGAGCTTCTGCGAAATTCATTGGACCTGAACCTGTCTGTGGCATTTCTTATAGAAATGTCCAGCAAACTGTCAGGAGATGGACCTGTGAGCAGCATTTCTCAGATTGGGACCTGGCTTCAGGTAATAAACATGGGAAGAAAATGCTTGTAGGTCCTTCCTCAGTTTTAGGTTTGGCGTCCTGGCAACCCTGTGTGGGTACCAGGTCATTGAGGAATTCTTGGCAATGAAAGTACAGATATCCTTGCTAGACAAAGAGCTTCTGCGAAATTCATTGGACCTGAACCAGTCTGTGGAATTTCTTATAGAAATGTCCAGCAAACTGTCAGTAGATGGACCTGTGAGCAGCATTTCTCAGATTGGGACCTGGCTTCAGGTAATAAACATGGGAAGAAAATGCTTGTAGGTCCTTCCTCAAAGTTAACTGAGGACTTAATTAGACTTAGCAGACTCAGAAAGGAGATTGGGCTTTTAACCGGTCATGCATTCCTGAAAAAACACCTATATGTGACGGGGATACATCAGGAATCAACACTACGTAGATTTTGCGAAATGGAGGATGAAATAGCCACCCATATCGTGTTCGAATGTGAGGCTTTAACCTACAGGAGAACAACCATCTTTGGTTACATCGATGAGGATGGAATAGTTCCACAGAACAATCTAGTAGCAAATCTTCTGGAGCTCATAAGAAGATCCAGATTATTTGTTGACTAGATCCAGTGAAAGGGGAAGCACAAAAATCCTTTCAAGCTGTGGTATATTTGCGCCAAGAGACCACCCCATTCTATTTTAATCTTTTATCGAATTATATGACAAGTTAGCAAAGGAAGTGTAGTAAGCTGTTATGGATTTTTGGTTTCTTGGATCCGAGACCCAGTTCTTCACAAATGCAAAGCTTGTGGAGGCTCGCGCGTAACTAATGAGTAATTAGTAGTATATTACATCACACGGGCAGAAAGTTGAAATTCAGTTCAGGAATTTCAATCTTCTGGCCATGTGGTGTATACTATTTTTTCTTATACCCGGTCGAAAGTGCGTTCATTATCAAAATTTTTAATTATTATCATAAAAAATACAACTACGTTCCAGCAGGCAGCTTGTTATGATATAAAAAAAAAACTTTTTCGTCCCGCTGTTACTGTCTTTCGGCCCGCTGTTATAGATGGCGTGCGTGTAATTCCAACAGAGCATAAACGTTAGGATTTCTGTCTTAAAATGAAGCCGAAAGTACATACTTTCGACAGGGTATGAAGAAAAAATTGTTTTGCTCCAGTCGATAATAACTGGGCGTACCGCAAGGATCGCATTGGGACCAACTTTTTGTCGCATACACTCATCTTATTTGTAATAAGAAGTCAAGTTAATTAGCACATGAAATGAGGTGCAAGTCCATCATTACCGCAAACACCTCACAGAATCAGAACCACTTATGAAATTGCGGTCTATACTGGGCCGGTCATATATTGATCCGTATTGATTTAGATCTACTACTAACCGCTGCCCGCGGGTCTATACGCGATTGACATGACACATGACAGCAACAACAGTAGTAGAGCCTTCGGTTCCACCTGGCGCCATTTAGTGGCAAGTTACAACAAAGTGGATAGTATAAAAATCTTCTCCATAAAAAAATATGTGCCAACTTTCATGGTGATCGGTCAAACGGTGTCGAAGTCTATTACTCTCAGACAGATAGACAGACATCCATTTTTATATATAGATTATAGACGCTCAACAGCTGAGGTCATCAGCGTCTTTCTGTTATGAAAACTGTCACTAGCTTGTTTGTTATAAGTATACTTATGTGGTAAACCTAACGTACACTTTACAGAGTAAATTTCACTGAGTTATCTACTCTACTCTAATACACCAAACACACCTAACGTTGCCTCAAAAAACCCAACATTAAAAAAGCTCCTTCGCATGGGAAAAATTATCCTGAAACTCGCCAATTTCTAAACTGTAAAAACCCATAGGAAGAAAACAAAGACTATATTATAGTTTATTATATACAGTAATTACAAACATTAGTGTTTATTTAACGATCCAGTTGATCTTTATATATAAAATCAATAAATAAAACAATAAAATTTGATTTAATCAAGACGAGTTATAATACATCTGATCACATGAGATTGAAAATGTGTAATTAAACTTGTTTGTTTCTTCAACGTAGCTAATAGAAACGCAAAACAAAACAAGGTTGTGGTCGATAATGCAGGTATTAACCAGGCGTGAATGAACCAGGGTTTTTAGCACCCACTAGTGTATTAAAACGCACACACTGGTCACAATTGACGGTATCCTACCTCCTGCGCCTCGGTAGCTGCCATCTTGGAAATTATGCGTCGATTGTTTAATGTGAATCAGTGTTGCGCGTGACGTCGCTGGTGATAAGAGAGTTCAAAGTGCACTTGGGCATATTCTACCCGAGTTCATAGTTCGCGTGATAGGCATTTTTATATTTTCCCTTATGTTTTTTTAGATTTACGTAATAAATAATACTTAATTATTTTTATTTTGTTCGTGATGGAAGACGAAATGATAATACGCCGTTTGGAAGAATGTTCTTCGAACGAAACCTGTCCATCGGGGCTGGATGTTGACGAAGAGTGCATCAGTCAAATTTAAAGTTTCTTCATAAATAAATAGTTAAAATATTATAAATGTTTTTTATTATTCCGTATATTATAACAATATCCTTTTAGGTAATTAATTTAGATAAGAAAAAAACTATTTCAAACGAAATATATTGAAATCGACAACCGGGTAAAATTCATCCTGGTTCATTGACGATGTGATTACGCCGGATTAATGTTAACTCAAAAAGACCCAACAATACTAATAAAAGACAGTCATACATGTAATTAAACTTAGGTTGTAGACAAGAGACAAAATCATCACGAATTATAATATCCATAGACTGTTGTGTTTGCAAGAAAATTTGAACGTAAAAATAGCGAATAACTTATAATAAAAAGAAGCTAGCAGAAACCTAATAATAGAATGAGAGAAGAAGAAAAAAATAATGAAACAAAATTAACTTCTATCTATGTTTTTTTATCTCATTTTAATTTAAATCATAGTAAACAGATTGCAGATATTAAAGTACAGTTATTCGAATAAAATAGCGCGATATTTTTCTAGAATTAGTAAAACATGATATTTTCCGTTCTATTATGTGGCATATGCTTTGCCGAAACCCAGAGACCACCAGAACTAGACAAGTATGTTATCTAGTAAAACATCAGAAAAGTTAATAGACATGGTCTATACACTTCGACTCATCGTCTGATCAGTACGACCGAAACACAAAACGTACCGAGATTTTAATATAGCATATTATACGCGCCACGGTTCTAAAAGGTTCTGAAGTTAGTCACAAACAGCGTCGCAAATGCATATTTTAGAGCCGTCCTGGTTGTTTTGTGGGAAAGGAAGACTCCCACCACCTCCCAGTTACCGGCTCAGAACGTGCGCTCGTCGGTGTTTGGTTATCGCTAGTTGTCACTTGTCACTTTCCTGCCATAAAGTACAGTCCAGTACGCTATTGTTAAGTTGTTTCTTTTATTGTTAATTGATCAAGATGTCTGATACAGTTTTGCATAGACAAGCACGAAAAATAATTTTTTGGATGACTTTATGCAAGGAGTTAGACCTTTAGATCAATGAAAAATTAAAAATAATAATATAGCACGAGTTTATAGTTTTTCAACCGACTGTACCTGCGCAAGCCTCCATTTGTAGTTAACTTCCAAGCCTTTCAAATCCATGACGCGTACTATACCTATCGGTTTTTAGATAAGGACCTTATTTTTCCTGATTGGAGGAATATTGATTGTATCAGATTTAAAAAATAGAAATAAATGATGTAAGTTAATTATACAGTCGACTCTCTATAATTTGACACTCTTTAATTTGAATCTCTAGATAACTTGAAATTTTTTTCCGGTCCCTTGAAAAATACTCAATAAATTGAATAAAATCAATATTAACTGGTCTCCTCGGTAATTTGAAATTGAAGGAATAGTATCTTGCCCGTCATTCTGTTTCAGAACGCAATCTGATTAAACGAAACGCGCTATTTCTCCTTAAACATCACAAAGGAAATTTCAAACAGATAACGTCGCTAAGGTTTAACTTCAATAAATAGTTTTGCACTGATCTTAGCGTGTGTCGTAGTACATTCTTAGAGACAGTTACAATTCTAATAAAGTAGTGTAAGTTATTAGAATGGTATTAAACGAATGAATACATCAATGCCTACTCAGAAACATCGAAATTCTAATACGCGAACCTTTTTAAACAAGTGCGAGTGAAATAATGTTATTGCAAGTAATTAATGTCGGAGTGGGATATCATATATGCATGAATTATATTCCTTTATTTTATTGGAAGTATCAAATTTTTAAGATGTTCTTATGCTTCTACGGATTTTTAAACAGAATATCGAGTGATCAAAAAATGTCAATTTGTATTTATTTAAAATATTTTAAATTCTTTAAATATTATCGAAGATAATTCTGTCACAGCTATTCAATAAATTATTTCAAATATTTCGATATTGGAATCGTCGTTATAATTTAATTGGTTTTGGTATCATATCTAAATAGAAAGGAATACGCATTTTTCTAAAAGTTATTTATTAAAAAAATAAGTATTTCTGTGCCGTGAGATACAATGTAATAATGTTCGTGTTTTGATACCATTCGCACTATTACTATATCTTTAGCACTTTTTCCCACTGTTTTGAAATTGATTTAATTTATGACGGATAAATATTTTCGTTCTTCTAACTTTTCAGTCTTAATTTCTTTTGCCACCCTATTTAATTAAAAACCCCTTTGGCAAAAGTCCCACGGAAAAAATCAAGACAAAATAATCCATTTTTTAAATTTGTTTAATGTAACAGCTCCAGTGGCAAAGATGGGGTGCGAGTTGTCCTGGAGCAAAGTATATATAATTATTTTTTTGGAATTTGATATTCTCCTGGATAATTTTTATCTGTAAGATTTTTTTTACTAAGATCTTTTCAAGTAAGAATATTTAAATTGGTGGAATTTTTCTGCAATGCGATTTTTAGTGGTTTTTTTTCGGGGTTCAGAAAGAAAAAAATTCGCTTCAAAAAATGACGCATTTAAACAGAATCGAAAACAAACATTAAATAAATCCATTCGAGATAACAAACAATAGTAACAATTCATTTTTTGTGAATTAGAGATGTTTCAGTGGTGTTATTTTCGGGGTTCTCCTGCCTGTATTATTAAGTTCAGAAAGAAAAAAACTTCACTCAAAAATGACGAATTTAAACAGAATAGAAAAACACATAATAAATCTAATCGGGATAACGGACAATGTTAACAACTCCTCCGGCATAAAATTAACAATTCTTGTGAACTAGAGATGTTTTTTGTTTTTTTTCAGTGGTATTAATTTCGGGCTTCCCCTGCCTGTATTATTAAGTTCAGAAAGAAAAAAACTTCACTCAAAAAAGACGTATTTAAACAGAATAGAAAAACATTAAATAAATCTAATCGGGATAACGGACAATCGTAACAGTTCCTCCGGCATAAAATTAACAATTCTTGTGAACTAGAGATGTTTTTTGTTTTTTTTTCAGTGGTATTAATTTCGGACTTCCCCTGCCTGTATTATTAAGTTCAGAAAGAAAAAAACTTCACTCAAAAAAGACGTATTTAAACAGAATAGAAAAACATTAAATAAATCTAATCGGGATTACGGACAATCGTAACAGTTCCTCCGGCATAAAATTAACAATTCTTGTGAATTAGAGATGCTTGTGTTTTTTTTTCAGTGGTGTTATTTTCGGGGTTCCTCTATTATTAAGTTATATTAAGTTCAGAAAGAAAAAAACTTCACTCAAAAAAACATTAAATAAATCTAATCGGGATAACGGACAATCGTAACAATTCCTACGGTAATAAAGTAACACTTCTTGTGAATACCCACCATAGATCCATAACCAATACCAATGTCTATGGATCATTGAACTTAACGTAGTGATATTTAGTTACTCACAGTTGGCAATAACGTGTACAATATGTGGAACGTGAGACAGTACAAATACAATATGTGGGGGCAGCAGGTGGTACACCTGATTCAGTGTAGTCGTAATCATGTTAGTGCCACATACAACGGCGTTGGTTATCTGATATTTTTTTAATTTTAAAAATATAATTATTTATATTTTCCAATAGGTAAAAGCGTTGATTTCATTTCAAACGAATTATAGTCATTATCGACGTTTAATAAACACTTTATCAAAAAGTTTACGATTCATTGATCACGTTAAAAAGCTTTTATTTCTTACCGAATGTGTTTTGTTTGCAAAACAAATGCGATAGCGTAGTTTGGTATTCATTTTTTTTTCTCAAGCAGATTTTACGTGAGCCAAGTATGGATTCAGGCTTAAGACACCAGGCTTAGGGTGCCAAATAGTGATGCCATTTCATAACTTTCTTTTATTAATATAAATATTAAGAGCACTGTGGTTGGAACAATAAAAATTAAAGAATAGTTACTTCTTACCACAACAGATTTAGTCAGTGGATGTACATTTCGAGAGCTAAGCTCCCATCTTCTGCAAAACACTAAATAGAATTGTATCAGTTTCTTTTATTAAATAAATAATAATTTTCAATTTATAAATTTGTTATATTATTATAAACTATAACTACATATTAGAAGCATTAAGTCAATAGAAAAATTCACTGCTTTGACTCATTGTTTACGCTCGAACCTCCTTAACTCCAACTGAAAAAAAAACAATTGCTGTTTTTTAGTTTCCTGTCATTTATATGGTTAGAAAGTGTGCAAGGCGATCTAAATCTCCAGTGCCTAGGAGAAGAGTTAAATCCACTCCTGACTTGAGGACACCAAATATTAAATACTTTCTTATTTAAAAAATGCACAAAAATCACACCTTCTTCATAAAATACATTAATTTATGTCTCCTTTGTATTACACAAATATTTCAACGAAGTCGAATTAATTTTACATATATATGTCAATAAAAAAACGGCAAATTGCAAATGTATGTAAATTGAAAATCACAAAAAAAAACTGTTACCATAAAACCGTGCTTACAGATCATCTTGCGTAGAAAATGACACGGGGTCATTTAGAGGTCAAGATAGTAAGACAAACGTATCGCTTATGGGTGACATAACAGATAAATTGATGTGCATTAAATTGTAAAAACCATCTAACATATAATTTTATTCTGTATCAACACGACTGAATAATAAATACAGTAGACTTCCTATAAATGCGCGACTTATCTCAGTATTCTTTCTCTAGATTTACCAGCTGTATAATAGGCCTCCTTTTTACCTACATGGTGTTACAATTATAATTTTTCTTTAGTTAAATTGATAACCTTAACTAGGTTGGATAAGTATAGACTTGCCAACTTTAAAATACAAATTTGCGAGAAATAATGATTTCAACTGCGGAACAAGAGTTTAAAAAGCGGGATCCAACTAATTTTACTTAGAATACAAAAAAACGTGAAATTTTCTCTACAAATCAGGATGAGAAGTAAAATAAAACACCTTGTTAGATTAAAAATAGTCAATATTTACTAAAAAAACAGTTATAGTGTAATTTAGACTTTATTATGAAAACTATAAATTACTTTTTAAATGAGTATTTTTCTTGACATTTGGCACTTTTAAGGATGTTTTTATTTTTAAGTACAACCTTGTAAAAAGCTTTGCGTGGATAAGAAAAATTTACTTTTAACTTGTAGCTCTGACTTTACAAAATCCACATAAAGACGATTTCGCGCGTCAGTCTAGGCATTATTGCAAAGTGAGAAGACTCTCTCTGCTGCTGCATTAGAACACGGAATAGATGCAATGTATTTAGCGTCCTCCGAAAAGCGGGATATTTAGCGTCCCGCACACACCCTGAGCGGGACGTCTCGTTAAAGGTATCAGAAACGGGACGGTTGGCAACCCTAGATAAGTATGTATGGATGTAAAATGCACTTACGTTTCGGAAACCTCTAATTTCTATGAAAAATGTTATAGTTTTTGATGCTAATGCTTCAAAATAAAACTGGCAATATGTACAATTCTTCCCATATGACTTTTATAGTCAAGTTTTTACAGTTTATCTGATCTAAACAAACGATTTAAAATCAGATTAAACAATAAAATTAGCACACGTTTTACACAAACGTTCCTACTGAGCAAGCCAAAATTAGTATTTTTAACATTAGTTTGTAAAGAACGAAATTCAAAATGTTAATTTGCTTTCCCGTAATTCGAAATCTCGTGACGTGCTGTAAAGAAATATTGACGAATATCACGTTTTTTCATTCAATTTTTAAAGCAAAAATATACGTTTCTTGTAAATATTTAAGCAGCAAGCCAAATTTTGTGAAGCTTAATCACTGCTAATAAAAACAGTTAAAAAATGAATTTTGCGACCACAGTTCGAAATTTTTTACAATTTTACAATTTGAGGGATCATTACCTTAATATAATTCAGTGAGTAAACATGGTTTGATCTCATGTGATATGAGCTTTAGATATCGATTATCTATCGTGTAGCTTCCATGTTAGTCGCGGAGAGGTTAATGCTTACGTTGTTGTACCAATCAAAAACGTTATAGCAGAGCTGACGTACGAAACATTAAACATTGTCAAAAAAATTGGTCAAGTCTTGACGCTTGCACACAAAAACTTAGCTCAGTAATCACTGAAGCGACTTTGGTGAAACTCGTTTATAAATAGTTTTAATTGCGAAGTTTTCTAAGTAAAATAGTTTCCAAATACGACTACGGTACGCAAAATTGGCAACGCTGTGATCAACCACGCCGCCAATTTGGAATAAAAATTGATTATTTCAAAGGAAACTCCTACAGTGACTGATTTGTTTGAAATTTTCCGTAAAGCAAATGTTCTGCGTACACAAACCGACAGGAAAGGAAATAAATAAGGTGTAATACTCGCCACGGTTCTAAAAGGTTATGAAGTTAGTCACAAACAGCGTCGCAAATGCATATTTTAGAGTCGTCCTGGTTGTTTTGTGGGAAAGGAAGCCTCCCACCACCTCTCAGTTACCGGCACAGAACGTGCGCTCGTCGGTGATTGGTTATCGCTAGTTGTCGTGTCACTTGTCGCTTTCCTGCTGTAAAGTACAGTCCAGTACGCTATTGTTGTTTCTTTGATTGTTAATTGATCAAGATACCTAATACAGTTTTGCATAGACAAGCACGAAAAATATTTTTTTTGAATGACTTTATGCAAGGAAATAGACCTTTAGATTAAAAAAAAATTAAAAATAATAATATAGCGCGAGTTTGTAGTTTTTTAACCGACTGTATCTGCGCAAGCCTCCATTTGCCTCTAACTTCAGAACCTTTTAGAACCGTGGCGCGTATAATATATGCGTGTCTTTTTCTGGTCCCCTCTTATTGTATGTCCCTAAACAAAGACGGAATGGCTACCGCAATTATCGCTATCTCTTTCTGTCATATTGCTCGCGCAGTCCCGACTAGCACTCCATAACTACACTTCATTGGTTTTCACTGAGGGGACGTTCAACAATAATGGTTCATTTTGTATATATAAGAGTTTAGATTGTTCACTACTGATTGATTAGTTGGACCTACTCGTACGAAGAAACTGATCTGCCAAAACTGATCATGTATTGATAGCTAGCATATGCTGGTGACCCATGGTATTGAATATGGTGACCCTGGAAATGTCTAAGATGACTTACAATAATATTAAGGTAGTTGTCGTGGTTAAGGCACACCGTCAGAAAATTCTTAATTTTTGTATACTTATTAAGAACATGATAATACAATTACCCTGAAAATTTGAAGTCGATCGACCATATATAATCCGAGATAAATTCAATTAAAAATTGGATAATTAACATTGATTGTATACGATCTCTGTAGTTCTGAATCAGTTTCTTATTTATAACAAAAGAACTAACTGTTAGAAACTTTCCAAAAACTAACAATCTTTCAATGCATTTGTTACGAGTTTAGAAAAAAATAAGAAACAATTTTTGACCGTCTAATTATTTATAAATAACGGTTTAAAGTTCAACAATTTATAGAAAAGTATACGTGCATATGAATACTGTATGGGCTACGTTTCCACGGGTACAGTCTTGCGTACAAATTATGGATCACTTAGCTACAAGCTAGTATACTTTTGTGGCGCGTATAATCTATAACTTTTTGACAATATTGTACCACGACAACTACCTTAATTCAACCCTACTAGACCAGGAAAAATAAACTTTTGCCATCAATTAATTCGGGGAAAGTTGGAAATAGCTTTAATGTATATGCAAAAAGAGTAATTTGAAATTTAGTCAAATTTTCTGCTTGCACTCTAGCTGACGTGTCACGAAAACCTCGAAATTTGCGGACTTTCTTTGTTATTTTGCGAATAACTTGCAAACGACGCGTTTTTTAGAAAATGTCACCTTTATATAAATTAAAGTCCATAAAATTCTACGTCGAATGATGTCCTGTTTTTCAAATTACGTAAACGGATATAGACAATATTACATTAAAAAGAAATAGATAGTTAAAACATATTTTTTTCAAAAATGCAGAGACTGACATTTACGTAAATTCAAAAATGAGACATTGGTCGACGCAGATCTCTGTACTTTAATTTATATTTAGATGATTATAAAACTTTTTTATCGCTAATGATGCTAACATGGTAAGCGAAACGTACGTCGAAAAAAAGTTGCAATCATTTTTTGATGACGCTAACATGATTAGCAAAATATACGTCGAGAAAAATGCATGTTTCGGTGTTTGTGTCGTAACATTTCTGGTACTCAGTGTTTAAAAGTTCCATCTCTCATCAAGCGATTCAATCATTTTTGATTAATTTTAAAGTCCGGGTTTTCAGTCTCAAGACATTAAACAGCTGAATGTTGCGAAGTGTCAATTGTACATTCTTTTTTCTTGTTACGAGTTCAGCTGTTTATTTGACATTCGTCTGACTCATACAAAACACCCAACAAGACAACGAGACTGTATCGTTTATACTCATCAATCG
Source organism: Venustoraphidia nigricollis (assembly GCA_034508555.1). Classification (NCBI taxonomy): domain Eukaryota; kingdom Metazoa; phylum Arthropoda; class Insecta; order Raphidioptera; family Raphidiidae; genus Venustoraphidia; species Venustoraphidia nigricollis. The sequence continues at coordinate 3,811,953 of JAVRKA010000021.1, read as the reverse complement.
AACACAATTAATCACATTTTACAGCCATCGATTTGACTGTGAAATACATCAATCATTTTCTTATGTAGTTTACCAATGTAATTCGAAGGATGGGACAAACACCCCGACCTTTGGTAGAGCGAGAGGAGCGGTCGTTCTAGGTGCCAGGTGGCAAGGGGCGCCAAACAGCCAAATGCGGAAAACAATTCCAGCGCAAAACAAATTTTTGATTGAAATTAACACCAAATATGTATTTAATTATATAGCGGTAGGAATTTTCTTAATGTTAAAGAAGCAGAAATATAAAAAACCTGGGTCGCAGTGCCAAAACCCTGCCGACAATATAGTGTATTTGCTTATACAGGCAGTATGGCTTTATTATGTGAACTTAAGTTGGTTTTTGGGCAAAATTAAAAATTTGACTCCTTAATACACCCCTTAAAATAGCATTTTTTTTCTTAATTGCAATATTATTATCAATCTAACGTCTACACCGAATTAAATACACCCTTTAATAAATAAGTCACTATCTACAAATTAGTGTTTTCAAAAAATGTGCAAGTCCGGTCCTGTTGGGCCAATTTTATTAAAATTTTAGGGACACTTTTTAATTGCTACTAACGGGTTAAATGTCAATTTTGAAACGATTCTGAGAATTTTTTCGGTATTTTGGGGCCCAAAAACATTTCCAACCCCTAAAAACTACCCTTAAAATGGCCCGATTACGCCCATTTTAAATAGGCTTCTGGGAGGGATGGATTTCAATACGTGGGCCAAATTTCGTTAAAATCAATTAACTCTTTCGAAAGTTATTGCCCGTACACACACATATATATATATATATATATATATATATATATATATATATATATATATATATATATATATATATATATATATATATATATATAAACATTGGGATATTTTTAAATATCTCACTGTAGTATAATTTCCCCATATCATTTTCGAATAAAACTTCACTGCTACACTGGGATATCATACATATATACTTATATTTTAGGGTTTTTATACTTAAAATATTCATAAGTTTAAAGTAAAGAATAGATTTCTATGTATTTACAGTGGGATATTTAGGTCCCGCTATCCGACCAACGCCAATAGTGTATGTTGCCATATGGCAAATACACTAACAAATAATATAAATATTAAGAGCACTGTGGTTGGAACAATAAAAATAAAAGAATAGTTACTTCTTACCACAACAGATTTATTTAGTGGATGGACATTTCGAGAGCTAAGCTCTCATCTTTAGTTTAGTGTTTTGCTGAAGATGGGAACTTAGTTCTCGAAATGTACATCCACTGAATAAATCTGTTGTGGTAAGAAGACTTACCAATCAGCTATAAACATTAAACCGTCACCATCCAAACAATATTCTTCACACTTACCATCTAAAATAGCCTTCTTCTCCTCCCAATTATCCTAATCTCTGCGACCTAGCACTCTTGTTGGACACCTGAAACAAAAAATAATTACAACCTAATTAATAATTAATATATTCAACCATTGATAACTTATACGCAATCAATAACTATTTTACTGACCTTCTGTCGTCATGTAATTTTTCCATAATAATAATAATAATAATTTATTGGATCATACAGCTGTATAACCCTATTATGTATTATATTATATTATAGTATCCATATTGTAACCTTTTGTGCTAATGACCTCAGTAGTCGAAGTACCATATTGTAAATAAAAAAAAAGTAACTATTCTTTTATTTTTATAATAATTAAAGCTACTTAGTTTAATTTAAATGACCGAGCTGGGTAGAGTAGTAATGACAGCACTAGACTCGCATTCGGAAGGTATCCCGGCGGGGGCAGACGTGGCTGGGACTCTTCCCTACTGCCTCTGACCGAGAAAACGATAATTCCTGTACCGGTCATCTTGATTGAGGTTTTCCATGGTTTCCCTCAATTAAGTCCAAATAAATATCGAGATGGTTCCTTATTTGAGGCCATGGCCGATTACCTATCAAACTCCTAGTTCAAAAATTACCTACCATATCCTAATTTCCTATAATTCCTTCATTCGCCCATTGCTATTACATAAGTTGAAACTTTAAAAAAATGTAGAAAATAACGAGAAGTGGTAAAAGGGAAAATAGTAATGGTGCGAATGGCGTCTGTTATGACATAAAGTCGAGAAACGGACGTTAAATGCATTATTATTATTATAATTTAATTTAAATTCAACAAGTATTGATGTTTGCAATAAAAGTTGATTTTTGAAAATTTGGAACTTATTATTTATTTAACATAAAACCGAAGTCCACTTTACGTGAACTGAAAGCGTCAACCAAAGGGCGCTGAAAGACAATCTCGCTCTATCCTGATCAAAGTCTTGGGTCAGCGCTAGATAAATAAATGGTTCCTCTGAGAACTGATAAAAGCAGTGATTTAAAATTACCGGTAAGTAACCATTTTGACCGGATATTTATCGCTTAAATAACCAGCTATCTATAAAACAAAATGCCTACTTCGATTTTTCTTTCTCAAAACCGCAAAAAATAGTTTTCAACAACAGAATCAAAAGAATTAGTCGTTATGGGCAGTTAAATAATGGTGTCGCTATTTCTTAAGAAATAAATCGTTAACTACTCTGAACTAAATAAGAGGGATATGTTAACCCATCCCTTGAAATGATCAGTGATCACATGATATCGGTATCATGTTCCAGCGTAGATTCTATGATCGATAAACAAATTGTTCTGATATAGTTGATTTTTATAAATCACTCAGTTATGGTACTGTGAACCAAAAACCTCGGCGCTATAATAAATGATTTCAGACAGAGAAAAATAACAATAGATTAATATTTCACGTTACGGACGTATGAAAATGATCATATAAGTAAAATATTATATTCCATACGACTAAATCATCTCATTTGAAGTTTTATATAAGATTATTAGTGTATTTGCTATATGGCAACATAATTTAGCACACATGCTGGAATCCATCACCGCACAAAGCCTATTTAAAATGGGTCTAATCGAATCAATTTAAGGGTGGCTTTTAGGGGTTGAAAACAGTTTTTGGGCCCCAAAATACCGAAAAAATTCTCCGAATCGTTTCAAAATTGAAATTTAACCCTCTGGTAGTAATTAAAAAGTGTCCCAAAAATTTTAATAAAATCGGCCTAACAGGACCGGATTTACAAATTTTATGAAAACACTAGTTTGCAGATAGCGAATTATTTACTAAAGGGTGTTTTTCAATGTAGTATGGAGGTTCGATTGATAATAATATTGCAATTATGAAAAAAAATGTTATTTTAAGAGGTGTGTTAAGGAGTCAAATTTTTTATTTTGCCTAAAAACCAACTTAAGTTTGCATAATAAAGCCACACTGCCAGTATTAGTAAATACACTATATTGTCGGCAGGGTTTGGGCACTGCGACCCGGGTTTTTTTCTTTTGTATATGTCAAAAAGTTTTAATCTTGAAATTTTAGAGGTAAAAGCAGGGGCGTAGCTACCGCCGTATCTGCCGTATCAATTATACGGGGCCCCCGGGCCACGGGGGCCCCCAACGTGCGTAAGCAAAAATTAATAAAAACTTCCCAATTTTTTTTTTATTTAGAAATGACAAAAGTCAAAAAAAGCAATTTCTTTTTTTCCCGCGTAAAGCGTGCGTTCAAAAGTTGGCAACACCCTACATCGGTTATCGCGTGTTGCGGGATTTCCCTGTTTAAGTCATTTACTTCAACGGGGGAAGGGCCCCCAAACAAATTTTTATACGGGACCCCGCCAAGGCACGCTACGCTTCTGGGTAAAAGTATCATAGAATGGTTCAATTAATAGTTTAATTTTGCAATTTGCCTTTCCACATTACATTTAAACAAACAAATATAAGTTGTATATATATTTTTGTAAACACTTTTTAATATTCTTCATTTTGATACCCTACTGGATTCATTTGAAAACAAAAAATTTCGATCCGCACATTATGGCACCTAAAATTCGCCGTTTTGATTTTTTTTGACGCCACCTATCCTACGACACTTGGGTTGCCGAGACAAATCCAACGATATCTTAATTTTAGAAATCCGCCCAGCCGTTTGGATGATACGAGGTAATAAAGCATATTACGTGCAAAACACATAACCCTTCTTGGCAGTCATGTAAAAACAGTTAAACAATGAATTTTGCGATCACAGTTCGAAATTTCCCGAGAGCATATTTTACAATCTGAAGGATTAGTTTACCTTAACTAGAAATTAATACGTTTTTGAGTTTTCCAAAAGCGAGTAGATTCGGTACGCGTTCATCTTCAAAGTTACAGATTATAATTGATAAATGCAATATATGTAAATTTAATACAGACAGCGACAATTATTCATGTCGGTTTGAATCCCAACTATGACAGGTACAAATTAACTAACACCGTCGAGAAACAGCTTGTTCTGATATCGGTTCTGACATTTACAAATCAACTATAACTCACCCTCTCAACGTGAAAATGATGATCCTTAACTCTTGCCAACTACACTACCGGTCAAAAATAACGTAGTATCACTATAAATATCATTATATTAAGGCTGTCGAAACGCTCTGAATTTAAGCCAAAAATAAAGCTTCGGCTGTCAACTGATTGTAGACTTATTCGTCAACATTCTGCAAAAATTCTTTCTCTATAAGGAAGATAAAGAACAAATCTAGTTCACTAATTTCGACGAAAGAATCCCGCTTTTTTCACTCAAAAAGTTCCAAAATCCCGCCTTGGCAAAAAAAAATCTGGCAACGCTGCTCTGTAGTAATATCCGAATACAAAAACACAGACCCTGCTGAAGAAGCGCGGGGCTTAAGGTTGTCGGAACGCTCTGAATTTAAGCCGAAAATAGGGCTTCGGCGGATAGCTAATTGTAGACTTATTCGTCAACATTTTGCAAAAATTGTTTCTCAGTAAGGAAGGTAAAGAACAAATCTAGGGCTCTAATGGACTACTTTTGCAATTTATGTACGATTTACTAGAAAAAAGAAGGCATTAATTGTGACAAAAAAACACACGTTTTCAATGTCACCACGACCTTATTCGTACTTATGTCACAAAATTGTTCCATCACAAACCTACAGTGACTCTTTCTTAGAAAATATAATTTTTGGACAGAACGATTCGGGAGTACCCCACCTTTGTCTACTTAATATAAAACATAAGAAGGTATTATTTCTTCCTCTTCATTTTCATAACCGTTCTGGTTCATAACCGTAATGCGTCACAAGAAATTTCAAACAAATAATCTTAAAAATACAATATAAATATTAAGAGCACAGTGGTTGGAACAATAAAAATAAAAGAAAGAATAGTTACTTCTTACCACAACAGATTTATTCAGTGGATGTACATTTCGAGAGCTAAGCTCCCATCTTCAGCAAAACACTAAACAAGAAAACAAGAAAATAAAATTGTAATTTTCCCACTAAGTATTTCGGCTTTCAGAATACGTAGAAAGAATATTGTAAGAATTTTCTGTCGGCTTGAAATACTGTTCAAAAATGCCACGCCATGTAGTCGAGATCGTGAGAAACTTAACCGCTTATTAAAAATCTTATTATTTTTACATACAACATTTCTGAATAATTATTTTATAACAAACGGCGCTTTTCTTTTGTTACAATAGTTCCGTAAAGTGACGTTTTACAACCCGACATATTCTTCAACATGGATATGTATTTTAATAGTGTATAAAGCGGCCTACTGAATCAGGGGCTACGTATTGTATAATTTGGCCCATAAACTATAATAATGGTCTATCAGATTTATGGTGTTTAGGGCCATAAAAATACAAACACCATTTTAAATGAACTTGAAATGTCAATTAAGGTCATTGCCTTAAATAATAATGGAAAACATTCCGGTATAACACTCAACTATAAACTTAATTAACATTTTATTAGACTTTTTTTAGGCATAAAAGTAGAATTATACGAACAGCCTGTCCACAAAAACAATTCCAATTGCACTTTTAGCCATCGCTTAAGATCGTAAAATGTGCTCTCGGGCAGCGTTGCCAGACGTCCCGATTTTTAAATCAAAATTAAATGTCCCGCGCGGGACAGGCTCAGTCCCGCTTTTCGGGGATAACTCGACCGTGCGTAAATAATTATTCTCTTATTGTAAGTTGCAATTTGTAACACTCACTCCTCAGACTATTGTTTGAAATGCCATATTTTTCTAATGAATAAAACTTTTTTGATTTTGATTTCTGTTTTTTTCATTTTTTTTATTCAGAAGACGAATAAGACTCAACTATTTAACGATAGGGTAAATCTGATTTAAAATATCATATTTTTATTAAAATACATTTTCTATGGCTATTTTTGCTATCTATTGTCACGTAAACGTAATTTGAACTCAAATAAAAAGATAAATATTTAAAAACTTCTGATTATATACATTTTTTACTATGTCCCGCTTTCGACGAAAGAATCCCGCTTTTTTCACTCAAAAAGTTCCAAAATCTCGACTTGGCAAAAAAAAAATCTGGCAACGCTGCTCTTGGAACATTTCAAACTGTGGTCCCAAAATTCATTTTATTATTGTTTTTTTAGCTTTGACTAAATAAGCATTAATCTCCGTAAAACGTGTCTTGCTACTTAAAAATTTCAAAAAAAACATATATTTGCCCTAAAAATAGAATTAAAAAACGTGATATTAGTCAATATTTCTTAACAGCACGTTACGAGATTTCGAATTACGAGAAGGCAAAATAACATTTTGAAGTTCTTTCTCTGGAAACTTGTGTTAAAAGTACTCACAAATTTGACTTGCTCAATAATTTTTTTCAAATTTAATTTTTCTCCAAAAATGTGTGTAAACCTTATGCTAATTATCTAGTTTTTATTTGCTTTTAAATCGTTTATTTAGATCTAATAAACTGTAAAAACTTGGCTAGAAGTCATACGGGAAGAACGCTATATATTTCTAGTTTATTTTGAAGCATTATCATCAAAGATTGAATAAGACTTTTCATAGAAATTAGATATATCCGAAATTTAAATGCATTTTACATATATGACAGAGCTATGCGACTGAAAAAAGGGGTTTATTGAATAGTTGGTAAACAGTAACCTTAAAGATGGATTAATTTGCGCATTTAAAGGAAGTCGATTGTATTTATTATTCAGTAGTATTAACTTATCATAATAAAATAAAATCGGACTTTTGCTAAGTTTTAACTAAAATGCATTCGCTGTATAAAATATAACAAAAAACCGATCAAATTTTTGAGTAATTATTATAGCTTCAGAAACTATTTAAAAAATTCTTCTGAACGCTAGGTTTTTATTATAATTTTAATATACAAAATCCGCTCTGTAACTATTTCAATCAATAATCATAAGTTAATCGATTCTATTCCAAAACCAGAAACGTCCTTGTAGGCCGTAAACATACCGTATACTTATCTAAATTAAAATAATTTATTATTAAGCGCGGTGTATTGCAATAAATTCATAGATCACCTAATACATTTAATTGATTTTTAGTTAATAAAACGTGTACATTGTACAGCCGTGGTAATAGTATTGAAACTTTTTTTATTACACAAAAAATTAGAGTTTAAAAAAACTCACTTCTATGAGCTAAAAAATGCAAAATAATTTGACAACAAAATTGGCTTTACTGTAAAAAGCGTGGAGTGCTTAATATCGCTAATAAAATTTTCATTTAGTAGCAGAGCTATCATGAAAATTTAAGTAGATAACACTCCACGCTTTTTACAGTAGAGCTAATTTTGTTGTCAACTTATTTTGCATTTTTTAGTTCATAAAAGCGTGTTGTTTTAGTTTTAAAAATACTTGCTACACTGTAATGGAATTAAAAATCGGTGATTAAAAGTAATGAAAAGTATTGCCAATACTTGAAAAAATATAATTATCTGTAATTTTACGATGGAAATATGGGAAAACTGGCATAATAAATAACAAATTATAGAGAACGACTTTTAATAGAATATTTAATATGCTACTAAATCAGCTACTTGATTGATTCTAAATGGTTTTCAGCCGAAATTATATCAAAAACGTGCGAGAATCCAAATGAATATAACTGTGTACTACCGAATTAGCCATCTAATGATTTAAAAGTGAACTACTGTAAAAATTCAAGGGCGTATCAAAATGTTTGACTGTGTTTCTAAATATATCGAAGACTACAACACCGAAATGTTGATCGATTTTTTTCGTGACGTGCTGTAAATAAATATTGACGAATATACGCTTTTTAATGCAAATTTTAGGGCAATTTTTTTTATATGTTAAAGCGACAAGCCAAATTCTGTGATTCTTAATGCTTAATCACAAACCAATAATTAAAATGAATTTTGCGAATTCAGTTCGAAATTTCTCGAGAGCATATTTTACAATCTAAGGGTTGAGCAACTAAAAAAGCTAGTATTAAACCGAGCGAAGTAAAGAAACCTAAATTGTCAGCAACCAAAACTGGACAAAACACCGAACTTAAGTGCTTGAAGCATAGAGCACTTACTAAAGTGCTTTAAAGAATCACGCATTAAGCATTTTAAAGTAACTTCTTAAATCTTACCTTCCAACATTAAGTTATGATATAAATTTTGGACATGAACAATATTTCTAATTGATAGGGAAGCACTCAAACACACAAGAAATGGATCTCTATAACATCAAACGAAATAAGAATTACAAAAAGGTATTCGAAAAAGGTTTGATTAAACTTTGAAAGTGGTTATTAAGCAATTTTGTTTAATAAGCTTGTTGAACGCTTAAATTTATAATTGATACAAATTTGGGACATAAATAATATTTCTAATTGACGGATAAGTTTGGATTTAAGCAAAGAAGAAATTGATCTCTAACATGAAACGAAATAAGAATTATAAAAGATAGACGAAATATGTTTTATTAAACTTTGGAAGTACTTTTAAAATGCTTTCCTTTTACTTAATAAGCTTGTTGAATGCTTATTAAGCAATTTATAATGGATACAAATAATATTTCTAACTGATGGGCAAGTATGGATTTAAGCAAACAAGAAATTGATCTCTAACATCAAACGAAATAAGAATTATAAAAGATAGACAAAACATGTTTTATTAAACTTTACAAGTACTTTAAAAATGTTTTCCTGTTGCCTAATAAGCTTGTTGAATGCTTATTAAGCAATTTATAATGGATACAAATTTGGGACATAAATAATATTTCTAATTGATGGACAAGTTTGGATTTAAGCAAACAAGAAATTGATCTCTAACATGAAACGAAATAAGAATTATAAAAAACAAACGAAATATGTTTTATTAAACTTTGGAAGTACTTTTAAAATGCTTTCCTATTGCTTAATAAGCTTGTTGAATGCTTATTAAGCAATTTATAATGCCTCCGTGCTTATTAAGTAGCTCTAAGCGTCAAGCGCATCTATTTTACAAAATGCTTTAATCATTACAAGTGCTTAGAGAATTACTACAAGCATTACCCAGCTCTGTCAGCAACGTTAAAAATACGAAAAAGATTAGCTGTGCTGTGATTTTTTTATCTAACAGAACTGATTTACCTTAGATCAGAAGAATGCATAAAAAACCTAATAAAAAACGTGACTTCGAAGACATATGATTATGTACGAAATATAAAATAGAAATTACGGTGTCTAAAGAGTACCACATTACGAATCTATTACAACCAGTAGCTGGTTCAATTTTAATTTTCAGAATATGAACTAATAATTGGCGATTTATGACTCAAAAGAAGTAGTTTTGTTTGTAATTACAATCAATTTCCGCATCTGAGTATAAAGATGTTTTACCCTTTATAGAATAAAAAAACTTGGGTGCCAAAACCCTGCCGACAATATAATGTATTTGCTAATACGGACAATGTGGCTTTATTATGAGAACATAATTTGTTTTTTGGGCATAATAAAAAAACTGACTACTTAATACACCCCTTAAAATAACCGAATCAAAAGATTGTGTTTTTGTTTTTTGGCAAATTTGATTTTTCTTCGATTTTTGAACATTCACAATTAAAAGCGATCGAATTCGCGTAAATTCAATACACGTTCAAAAGTTTATGACAATTATCTTAATAAAAAAAACCTGGGTCGCAGTGCCAAAACCCTGCCGACAATATAGTATATTTGCTTATACAGGTAGTGTGGCTTTATTATGCGAACTTAAGTTGGTTTTTGGGCAAAATAAAAAATTTGACTCCTTAATACACCCTTTAAAATAACATTTTTTTTTCTTAATTGCAATATTATTATCAATCGAACCTTTATACCAAATTACATACAGCTTTCAGTAAATAATTCACTATATGCAAACTAGTGTTTTCATAAAATTTGTAAGTCTGGTCCTGTCGGGTCGATTTTATTAAAAGTGTAGGGACACCTTTTAATTATTACCAGAGGGTTAAATTTCAATTTTGAAACGATTCGGAGAATTTTTTCGGTATTTTGGGGCCCAAAAACATTTTTCAACCCCTAAAAACTACCCTTAAAATGGCCCGGTTGGGCTCATTTTAAATAGGGTTCGTGCGGTGGTAGATTCCAACATGCGGGCCAAATTTAGTTAAAATCAATTAACTCTTTCGAAAGTTATTGCCCGCACACATATAAAGTGCCAAAGTGTTTAGGAGGTTATGAAACGTCGAGAAATTTTGGTCTGACCCCTAGGTCCCGCCATCCGACCGATGCCAATAGTGTATGTTGCCATATGGCAAATACACAAAAAAAGTAGACCAAAACCCGAATTAAAATCAACCCTTCATTTGTTTTCTAGACGATCGTTTCGGCTATTTGAGCCATCATCAATAAAACTTATATGGAGTTAATATTAGTAGAAGTAGGGGAGATCCGCTATGAAACGGACATCTCACTTCAAATGTCGTTATATATTGTAGAGTATTTTGAAACTTCATGTTAATTACAGAATATAAAAGGGTAATTATTATGCTATAAAACTGTGGTCATATTAATAATTTCTAAATAATTTTGATTAAAAAAAAATTTATTAAAAAAAATATTACATTTGTCCGTTTCAAAAAACCCGTGGATTGAAACGGACAGTCAGTGTTTTGAAAAGGACAATGCTATAAAAACTATTAATTTTATAATTAACACAAAAATGAGTAATTTAACAACAGTTTTTACAATAAAAATTGCGAACACCTTTGAGACCGCAACTTTCGTGCGCCCAGTTTTTACATATGTAACACTTTAGCCAGTCTATGTTGCTAGAATTATATTTACCCTGACAATATAAGTACACAACTGTCCTGCAGACTGCTGTCGTTTTCTTTTTTGTTTCCCTTGCATTTGGTTTCCTTTTTTTTCATTTTTTCCTTAGTTTTAGGTTTCTCTTTTTTAGGATAATAATTTAGAGGAATATCATCGTCCGTTTCAATGCGTCAATGTATGTCCACTTCAATGCATTTGTGGATTTTACTTCAGAATGTCGAAAAAATGTGAACAATAATTATTTATAAGAAATCTACCAACACAGATTGCTTCTACATATTACTACCAAAAAAGATATGTAACAATAAAATATCAGTTCGTAATACGTTACCTGTGCCATGATTCACTATTTTGATTGAAAATTTACTTTTCACTTAGAAAAACTTCTTTCACTAATGATACCTACGTCGTCAACTGAACTGAGCTGTCAATGCGGTGGAGACATGCAATGGACACAGTGTTCCCAACAGACAAGCTTAGATCTTACCATCATGCACAGTTATTGTCCGTTTCATAACCCGTCCGTTTCATAGCGGATCTCCCCTACACAATTGTTTCCGAAATCTTTTATGGCCACATATAAATAGATAATTAGTGCTACCTAGTGATGAGTAAAATTGGTCTTGGTCTTGGTCTAGAAAAAAAGTAAGACCAAAACCAAGACTGTTTACACTAGCGAGACCAAGACCAAGACCGAGCATGCAAGACCAAAACCAAAAGCAAGACCGAGCATGCAAGACCAAAACCAAAAGCAAGACCGAGTTTGCAAGACCAAGACTATATAAGCAAGACGAAGACCAAAACTAGAAGTATTTGAGCAATACCAAGAATCAACACAGAACAAACAAGAACAAGACCAAGACTGACCCAGTCTTGGTTTTGGTCTCGTTTGCTCATCACTAGTGCTACCCATGCGAAGTTACTAATACGCGTCCAAAAATAAATCGCCTTATTTAAGTAAATGACAATCTTAAATTCACTCTCGAATAAACTAACTTTCAGTTGTTTGCAAATTTCACATTTCTCGTTGCTTAGCAACGGAAAAAAATGAAATACGCCACTAGAGGCATCTATATAAGCGTCTCGCAAATTACGTTTAATTGCTTCATTCACATACCAATATTTATAAAATTGCTTATTGCACACATCCAAGCATTTCATAGCATTTTCATAACAATACTCTGCTTTCTCCAGCAATTTTTTAGCTTTAGGTGAATTTTCGCTTAACGCATAGTGTCTTCGAAATTTCCGTCGCCAGCGAACAGCGCAATCGGCGCTGCCGTTCTGTTTTCTTGTCTCTTCGTACATTTTTGAACAAAAAAACTCGTATCGACGCCAGTGTACCCTAATCTCTTTTAAAATTCCTTCAATTTCCGTTTCCAAAGCTGAAATCTCATCGTTATAAGATTTGATTTCGTCGCTCATAAGTTCGCAGTCTTGAAACATATTTAACATTGCAGTTGCGCTTATTAAGTCTTCTAACATTTCATCCTTTCGAGAATAAACTGCGTAAAGATTACAATATTCTCTGTAATAGCGAACAGAGTTAGCTCTAAGTCGACGCGCGACTATCCTATGTTGTTCGGATTTTCTGTAAGCTATAATAGCCTTTTTTTGGGCCTTCCTGGCCAACCTAAGATGCTTGTTGCGATTTTGCATTTCAATTTCATACGCTAGTTTCGTCAAAGCAAGATTTTTTTGTTTTAAAAAGGTGTATGTCAGTCTGTATTCTTCTATTTTGTTTCTGTACTCCGACCGGACTTCGTATTGAAATTTTATAACCGAATGAAGTTCGCGATTACAACATGGAGTGAAAGTAATGATTCCCTAAAATGAAAACAAAAATCCACATGCAATGGGCTTGTTTAGCGAAAGCGACGCGCGTTGACGCTCTCGACGCGCTGTGTCGCCCTACGACGCGCGTCAAATTTTTCGCTAGACAGAATTGTAAGCTCATGGGCATAATAACCTGTATAAACAAAACCGCAAAATGGCGAAGGATGAACGCGCGTCGCAGCGCCGTCAGTTTCGGCTAGACAGAAATTTTCAATGCGCGTCAACGCGCGTCGTTTTCGCTAAACAAGCCCAATGTAAAATAAAAAAAAAAACCCGGATCGCAAAACTCTGCCGACAATATAGTGTATTTGCTGGTGATGAGCAAAATTGGTCTTGTTCTTGCAGTCTTGGTCTTGTAAAAAAGCAATACCAAGACCAAGACTTTGTTTACACTACCAATACCAAGACCGAGTATGCAAGACCACGACCAAAACCAAGACCGAAGAAATAAGAGCAAGACCGAGACCAAGAACGAACAAACAAGAGCAAGACCAAGACCGAGTATGCAAGGTGGCGGTTCGCGCCGCGACAGAGATAGGAGACCGAAGACAGAGACGGGAGATCGAGACAAATGTCTCCGTCTCCGGTGGTCTGTTGTGTACCGAGACCAAAGACTTCTGTTCATTCAGTTTTGTTGAGTCGTTAAGAGTCAATCGTATGTTCTGGAAAATTATTAATCCACAGCGTAATGGAAAGCCATTCAGTTATGAAGTTACTATTGGAAGAAGAAGAAGACGATGACTTGCTATTATATTATTATTATTATTTTCCAAATATTATCCTTCAAATTTTCATCTCTGTATGCGTCAAGTTGAGAATTAAATAGCGCAGGATGTTGTCTAATCATTTCAATCAATTTATCGGTGTCTTTATCAGAAAACGACGTAATTTTTCACAATTTTGCACGTGCGTCTCGAGCGAGACGCGAGACAGTACTAGTCCGGGGTAGAAACCGTCTCTCGGTCTTCTGTCTCGCGTCGCGGTTTCCTGTCTCTGTCGCGGCGCGAACCGCCACCTTAAGACCAAATATGCAAGATTACTGCTAAATAATATAAATTTTAAAAATGTTGCTTGTTTTGGCTTCTTACTGACTTTTTGGAGGTGAATTAAATAATATTTCGGTTCTCATTTAGGACGATTATAGGGTGTAAAAATAGGTTATTTAAGGTGTGGTAAAGGATTTTTAGTCATATTAAAAAAAAGCATTTTTAAAATGAACAAAAAGTATACCTATATATAGACAATAGATTTTTTATATTTTCATGATTGCAATAAAATAAATTGATCTATTAGTTATTTACTAGTCGCTCCCCGCGGCTCCGCCCGCGATTTTAATAGTTAGGATTCTTTTATTACTCACTCACTCCGTTCGTGCGCTCGAATTTATAATTTTTTGTTTCATTACTCACTCACTCACTCCGTTCGTTCGCTCGAATTTATAATATCCTATGTCCGTCTCCTGGTTCTAAGCTACCTCCCCATCAATTTTCAGCCAAATCAGTCCAGCCGTTCTTGAGTTATAAATAGTGTAACTGACGAGATTTTCTTTTATATATATAGACTAATTGTGAGTTATTTGTAATTTATACCTTTAATAGTCTTTATAATGATAGTGTTTAAAAAAAATAATAAAAAAATGTAAGTACCAGATCAGATGAGTAAGACCAAGATTTAACCCGCAAGACCAGGACCAAGAACAGCATCGAGATTATATAAGCAAGACCAGGACCATTCATAAAAGATACGCAGTCTGTATTTCTGAAATTGCTTAAACTAAAAACAGGAAAACATACTCTTCTTAGAAAATAAAGAAATACATGTTCGACAGTCTTTTGAACACATTACTCGAACGGGGTGGGGGTAGATTTTGTATAACAGAACTGTGGCGTGGGTACAATCTATGCCAATTGGACGAAGTAAACCGCTAGTAACCTATACATGTATATGACTTTTCCCATGTTTTATTATTTTAAGAATTGATATTAAAACAGTGGAAATGATATAACGCTATTATTATGAGAAATAGATGTAGTAAACTCATGGAATACATTTTTCTTGTTTCCAATTTTATAATCCTTATTTCTTTCACGAAATTTTTAACCGACTTCAAAAAAAAGGAGAAGGTTCTCAATTCGTCGGAATCCTTTTTTTTATTTTTTATGTATGCTCTCCGATTACTCGAAGACGCCTGAACCGATTTGGAAAATTCTTTTTTTGTTCGAAAGGGTATACATCCCAGGTAGTCCCATATAGTTTTTATTAAAGTCGGTCCATCCGTTTTTAAATGAGGTTAAAAAAACATATTTTTTAATGTAGGTATGCTACCTCATATCTCCAACATTTGTAAAGCGATTATGATGATTCTTTTCTTATTTAATAGGACACATCTTCAGGGTGATCCCACATAAATTTTACTTAAATCGGTTTTAGTAGTTTTTAAAAATGTGCGAAATCAAATCCACCACTAAAAAGTAAAAAATAAAAAAACTTAAAAAAAATAAAAAAACTTTAAAAAAAATATTAACCTCTTTCAAAAAAATCACTAAAAAGATGAAAATAATGAAATTTTGAGGTCGGAGCTAATTTCATTACAAAAGAAATCACATGAAATTTTGAGGTCGGCGCCTATATTATAAAAGTAGATATGTAATTAAAAGTTTTTGTAATGAAATTAGCTCCGACCTCAAAATTTCATTATTTTCATCTTTTTAGTGATTTTTTTGAAGGAGGTTAATTTTTTTTTAAAGTTTTTTTAAACATTCTGACAAGTTGGCTGCTCAGTTTTCAAGGCCATAGTCATAAAAATACAGCTTTCATTATATTAAAGAACAGCCACGTGCTGTGATGTAACGATTTTCACATTTTGAAAACTGTTTCGTAGATATTTTATACTGAACCAAAAATAGAAATACTTAAGTTTTTAGTTAGAAAGACACATTTCTCATTAAGTAAGCGCCATTTAAAAAATAATAATGTACTTACCATGTTTAGTGTTTTGCTGAAGATGGGAGCTTAGCTCTCGAAATGTACATCCACTGAATAAATCTGTTGTGGTAAGAAGTAACTATTCTTTTATTTTTATCATGTTTGTATACTCTTAAATAATAATAAAATAATAATAAAAAATAAAAAAAAAAACACAATTCCAATAACATTTTGAAAACGTCATACACTCGAAATAACATTTTACAACTGATTTGTAGCCGAGTGCTTTTCAGACAGAGCTAGGACGATGTCCCATTTGAAAAAGCTTGACTATATATATATGATCTCAACTATTCTAGGATTTTGCATTTTGGATCATTAATGAAGCGATATTTAAAAGGGTTTTAATTAATTAATTAGCAGGCAGAAAACTCGAAACAATTAGTCAGGTATTTCAAATCAAGAAAATCTTACCTGTTTGGGATGACAACAGTTTAGTTTGTACCTCAAAATAACAATTACTTTAAATTAGATATATTTTTATGTGAAATTAACAACTAGGTCATCACTTAATATTTTTTAATTATCTAAAAACCTTTCTTAAAATTCAAACTTTTTAACCAGAGGTGCAAATCGTGCGTGAAATTTCCCGTGACACGCCTTGATTGTGACTGTTTCAAAAAAATCGTGAGTGAGTGTGATTAAATAAAATATGCGGATAAGTGAGCGAGCGTGAGTGGAAAAAACTTTTCGTGAGCGTGAGTTGGCGTGAGTGAAATTAGTTTGACATAATAAAAAATTAAACTTGTGAAAAATATTAAAAACTAAAGAAGTTAAACTTCTCATGTGAACTTATGAGGGTGAGGCTCATTTTTTTAGTCTTATTTTGTTATCTTGATGGTCCTGGTCAGGATAATGGAACAAACTTATAAAATTATTGTATTGTCATCGATCCTTGAGAAATGTGCAAAGTTTCAGTTTAATCTGACGTTTTCAAGTGAGTGGATTTCACGTTCAAAGATTCCGTCACAAACATACGTTCAAAGATTTTGTTTTTATCCTGATGGTCCTGGTCAGGACAATGGAACAAACTTATAAAATTATTGTATTGTCATCGATCCTTGATAAGTGTGCAAAGTTTCAGTTTAATCTGACTTATTGAAATGAGTGAATTTCGCGTTCTAAGATTCCGTCACAAACATACATTCAAAGATTTTATTTTTTTTTATCCTGATGGTCCTGGTCAGGACAATGGAACAAACTTATTAAAATATTGTATTGTCATCGATCCTTGATAAGTGTGCAAAGTGTCAGTTTAATCTGACGTTTTCAAGTGGCTGAATTTCACGTTCAAAGATTCCGTCACAAACATATGTTCAAAGATTTTGTTTTTATCCTGATGGTCCTGGTCAGGACAATGAAACAAACTTATTAAAATATTGTATTGTCATCGATCCTTGATAAGTGTGCAAAGTGTCAGTTTAATCTGACGTTTTAAAGTGGATGAATTTCACGTTCAAAGATTCCGTCACAAACATACGTTCAAAGATTTTATGTTTTTATCCTGATGGTCCTGGTCAGGATAATGGAACAAACTTATAAAATTATTGTATTGTCATCGATCCTTGATAAGTGTGCAAAGTTTCAGTTTAATCTGACTTATTGAAATGAGTGAATTTCGCGTTCTAAGATTCCGTCACAAACATACATTCAAAGATTTTATTTTTTTTTATCCTGATGGTCCTGGTCAGGATAATGGAACAAACTTATAAAATTATTGTATTGTCATCGATCCTTGATAAGTGTGCAAAGTTTCAGTTTAATCTGCCTTATTGAAATGAGTGAATTTCGCGTTCTAAGATTCCGTCACAAACATACATTCAAAGATTTTATTTTTTTTTATCCTGATGGTCCTGGTCAGGATAATGGGACAAACTTATTAAAATATTGTATTGTCATCGATCCTTGATAAGTATGCAAAGTTTCAGTTTAATCTGACGTTTCGAAGTGGATGAATTTCACGTTCAAAGATTCACCGTTGAGGGTAATCCCCAAAACGCGGGACACATTTAATTTTGGGCTAAAAATTGGGACGTCGCGCCAAAATCGGAAAGTCTGACAACGTTGCATATGGCAAAGATACTAATAAAAGTCAAATAGACCATTACGCAATAAACGATCGAAGTAAAATTAAATGTTATTTCTACCAAAATTTACATTTTTTATACGGATTCATGTAACTGTTACTCGGGCACGAAAAGTCTTTAGCAAAGTCTTCAGAGTTCTGCAGAGTTCCGGATACCCTGTACATGTGAGGCGCATGCGTATCGTTCTGATCAAAAACGAAATCGCGATCCTTGAAGTCCCAGACGGCGCACCAACTGTAAGTGTATCCAATCCAAAACAACTGAGTATTAGTGTACTGAATTGACGAATTGATTCTTAGTATTTCTTCGTGCTTTTTTAAAAATATTTTGTACATATAGTATGCCAATTTTGCGCCCATATTGTCAGCCATATTTTCTCCTAATGTGGTGAGTCCATTCAGTCGATGAGTTCCTGATGATGTGAACATCGGAAATTGACCGTAGTGCTCTACAAAACATTCTGATCGTTTATTGTACTCCGAATACGCCTCGTTTGACCACCAATTTTCCTATTATCAAAATATAATAATAATAGTAAACCATTTTGCTGGGCTATCTCGATATTTATTTGGAATGAACTGGGGAAAGCCAAGATATGGACGAAAAACACGTTTTTTTATTAAATTTCTAGGACAAAAATATATGTCTTTTTTAAATAAATTTTTAAACAGCACGCCAAATTTTGGCATTCTTTAATATTTTTTGTTCCAATATATATTTTTAATGTGGAGGGAAAGTTTGGTTGAGGAACAGTTGAAAAATAGAAGCTTTACCGATGTTTCACTTGTGGCCTACGATTCGGAAAATATATTTCCATCTTCAGGGCCTCAGGCTAGTCAAAGGGTGGTAAATTGTACTAATCTTAGATACATGATCATAATCTATGGGTTATACAAATTATTATAACCCATAGATTATGATCATGTATCTAAGATTTAAGTACAATTTACCACCCTTTGACTAGCCTGAGGCCCTGAAGATGGAAATATATTTTCCGAAACGTAGGCCACAAGCGAAACATCGGTAAAGCTTCTTTTTTTCAACTGTTCCTCAACCAAACTTTCCACCTTAATACTCACAACTAATAAAAACAGTAATAAAATAAATTTTGCGACCCCAGTTCGAAATTTCCCGAAAGGATATTTTACAATATGAGATAATAATCATCTTAAGGCTGTCGGAACGCTCTGAAGTTTGTTTGTGCTGAGACCCAGCGGTAAGGGGCGAGGTAGGCAAAAGACATATTGTGGGTGTGACCTTCTTTAGCTCTATCTCGCTCAAATCATCCGCACGTTTCAATTTTTGGCTAGTGCCAACTACGAGGCTAAAAAATTTTATTGCAAGGGTGCCGCTGTCAATTGATTACTCTAATTGTTGGAAATATTTTGAAGATTTAAAAAACTTTTCCGAAAAAGGAAGAGTCACTTTAGGTTTGTGATGGAACGGTTTTGTGAAATAAGTACGAATAAGGTCATAGTGTGACATCGAAAACGTGTGTTTTTTTAGCACAATTAATGCCAACTTTTTTCTAGTAAATCGTACATAAATTACAAAAGTAGTCCATTAGAGACCTAGATTTGTCCTTTATCTTCCTTATAGAGAAAGATTTTTTGCAGAATGTTGACGAATAAGTCTACAATCAGTTGACAGCCGAAGCTCTATTTTAGGCTTAAATTCAGAGCGTTCCGACAGCCTTAAGGGTTTCGATTATTCCTTTTGAGACATGCAACCCTAAAAAATACGGAGCGGTCCCATTTCTCTTGCATTAATTACTAGTGTATTAATGAATTAATTACCATATTTCCCTGTTCATTAAATTCACGTCCATATACGTCAAACAAGTGCATCAATTCGTGTCCAATTGTTGCAACCATTGCGCCGTAATTTAAAAATGCCGGCCGTTTTTTATCATAATTAGCTAATGTATACGGAAGTGTAACGATGATCATATTAAAATAAACGTAATAAAATGAATTGAAATCCGCTAAAAAGCTCAAACTTATTAACTGTTTCGGATTTTTGTGGTTAATAATATATTCCAACCGTTTAAAACGTAATTTCGAAATAGCAATAACTGAGTCGACGATGTTTTTTGTTTTAACAGGCAATTGAGAATAAATTTTATCTAGATATGTCGTATCATTAATAATGTCCGGATAAAAAATAATTTGGTCCAGATTATTAATTTTTTTAATCGCATTATCTCTAGTACTTTTATCCAACCAATCAGATTTTCGGATTACCGATTTTAATTCCGTTTTTATTTCGTTTGTAAGCTCCTCGATTTCTTGTTTTAATTCTGTAAACGGGTTGTGTTTAAAATATAAATATATAAGAGGCTCAGCAAACTGAGCCCTCACAAAATGTAAACAACGAACGGGATTTGACAATTTAGTTTCGTTCAAATCTGTGAACGTTTTTAAGAAAGCTTGATTGTAAATGAACTGTGCTACGACATGGGAGCTATAATTTGCGATAATTTTATGAAGGTCATTCAAATACGGCAGACAAGTAACACAAATTTCCGGATTTCCGTCGATTCTTATCTCGGTTATTCTGTTTAGATAATCGGTAAAATTTACGAACCCCAACATTGTTTCAAGGTTTCTTAAGTTGGTACATAGTTTATAGGGATTAGGGTATCGAAAATAGCTCAACATGATAACTTCGAATGTGAATTCATCCATTTTTGATATCTCAAAAACCGGCAATTTGATGTTCCATGACATACCGCCCTTACGATTTTTTGTCATATCGATGTGAAAAAAAGCAGGTTGTTGACCACTGCGCAATGAGCAGTTAATATCGTACTCTATCCAGTTGAATGTTTTCATATTTATTTTTTCCGGGTGTAAATTCTTCATTATTTTTTTCCAGTAATATCTAAGAGTCAAAACAAAAATTGAAAAGACGGGTCGCAGTGCCAAACCTGCCGATAAATAACATGTTTTCCCCTTGATTATATTATTGTTATTAATCTAACATCTACACTAAATTAAGGTAGTTGTCAAAAAGTTATAGATTACACGCGCCACAAAAGTATACTAGCTTGTAGCTAAGTGATCCACAATTTATACGCAAGACTGTACCCGTGGAAACGTAACCCATACAGTATTTATATGCATGTATACTTTTCTATAAATTGTTGAACTTTAAACCGTTATTTATAAATAATTAGACGGTCAAAAATTCTTTCTTATTTTTTTTAAACTCATAACAAATGCATTGAAAGACTGTCACTTTTTGGAAAGTTTCTGACAGTTAGTTCTTTTTTTATAAATTAGAAACTGATTCAGACCTACAGAGATCGTATACAATCAATGTTAATTATCCAATTTTTAATTGAATTTATCTCGGATTATATACGGTCGATTGACTTCAAATTTTCAGGGTAATTGTATTATCATGTCCTTAATAAGTATACAAAAATTAGTAATTTTTTGACGGTGTGCCTTAACCACGACAACTACCTTAAATACACCTTTCAGAAAATCAGTCACTATCTGCAAACAATTTTTTGTATACAAAAAACTAAATTTGAAAAAAAAATATTCAGCCAAGCTAAACGTGTTTTTTTCATAAAAGTTTCTAAAGAAATCTAGTGACGTGCTGTAAAGAAATATTTACGTTTTCTGTTTCAATGTTTAGGACAATTCGCAATTTCCCTTTCATTTGATATGTCACACGGTACAGTTTGTAAAACTTTTTTTTTAATTTATTAAATTGCCCCCCATGTTCAAAATTCACTTAATTACGTTACACGTGCGTCTTTGTGTCACCAACTCACATATGTGTACCAAATTTGAGCTCAATCGGTCCAGCAGTTTCAGAGCAACTTGGTTGTGACAAACGGACGAACAGACATGCGATCGATCTTATAAGGGTTTCGATTTTTCCTTTCGAGGTACGGAACCCTAAAAATGTAACGAAAACCACAATATTCCTTCAAAAATACCCACCTAATATAAAATTTATTTGTTGGGAAAAAGGACTTCTTTAAGTGAACACTTATTTGTTATATAATGCGACGTTTCGTCCCTTTATTGGGACTTTTTCAAGCTTATAATTGTAATTTAAATTTAAAATACAATTTGTAAATTTACAATTGAAATATAAAATATCAGATATTAATTATACACACCATTAAATGTTTTGTTCATGTCGATATAATTAACATGTAGATATAAATTTTAGTTAAACAATTGTTCATAAAAACTTTTATAATAAAACCGTTTTTTTTTTTAAATTAATTTGAACATCAACCGTACACATTTAAAAAAAAACGGTTTTATTATAAAAGTTTTTATGAACAATTGTTTAACTAAAATTTATATCTACATGTTAACTTTTATATCTACATGAACAAAACATTTAATGGTGTGTATAATTAATATCTGATATTTTATATTTCAATTGTAAATTTACAAACTGTATTTTATATTTAAATTACAGTTATAAGCTTGAAAAAGTCCCAATAAAGGGACGAAACGTCGCATTATATAACAAATAAGTGTTCACTTAAAGAAGTCCTTTTTTCCAACAAATAAATTTTATATTAATTACCAAGGACAAAAACGAAAAAAACCCGGGTCGCAGTGCCAAAACCCTGCCGACAATATAGTGTATTTGCTTATACAGGCAGTGTGGCTTTATTATGCAAACTTAAGTTGGTTTTTGGGCAAAATAAAAAATTTGACTCCTTAATACACCCCTTAAAATGACATTTTTTTTCTTAATGGCAATACTATTGTCAATCGAACCTCTATACCAAATTATATACAACTTTCAGTAAATAATTCACTATCTCCAAACTAGTGTTTTCATAAAATTTGTAAGTCCGGTCCTGTCGGGCCGATTTTGTTAAAATTTTAGGGACACTTTTTAATTACTACCAGAGGGTTAAATTTAAATTTTGAAACGATTCGGAGAATTTTTTCGGTATTTTGGGGCCCAAAAACATTTTTCAACCCCTAAAAACTACCCTCAAATAGCCCGATTAGGCCCATTTTAAATAGGCTTCTTGCGGTGATGGATTTCAACACGTGGGCCAAATTTCGTTGAAAGTTGAAATCAATTAACTCTTTCGAAAGTTATTGCGCGTACACACATATATATATATATATATATATATATATATATATATATATATATATATATATATATATATTTATACATATATATATAAACATTTTTTAAAATGGTGCCAAAGTGTTTAGGAGGTTATGAAACGTCGAGAAATTTTGGTCCGACCCCTAGGTCCCGCCATCCGACCGACGCCAATAGTGTATGTTGCCATATGGCAAATACAGTAAAAAGTCAATATACCCACCTAATGTTTTCCATATTTGAAACATCTAAACACTGTCGATAAATGTGTTTCAAAAAAGAAAACGCAGGTATATGATCATCATCTTCGTTACTACTTTGTAACATGTTAATCCATTCCTTAACTATTATAGAAGCGAATTCCATGAAATTAAATTCCACGATGCTTTCAGCAAACCGTTTTCTCATTTTGCCACACACAAACTTGTAAAAGTTATCGCAAGGATTCACTCTTAAATCGAGATTTTGCACAATCCTTTCATTCCAATTTATACAGTCACCGCTTGAACAAATAGTTTTCGTGATTTTTAGAATATACAGGGCTGCCAAAATTAAAATGGTCGTTATAAACAACGCACCAAATACAGACTGAAAAGAAAATGTTTCACATAATATGTATAAGTCAGTCCCAGTGAACTAAAGAAGAAAAACTGATATATAAGATATATGTTAATTCTGCAAAGCTTCAGAACGAGCTCTATAATTGTTGTAAACATTCATCGTTACAATGCTAAATTAGAAAAAAATATGTTTTGTCCACTGTAACCGTTGGGACTTCAAACCGAATCTTTCCACTTTCGCGGCGGAATGTGTTAAGGGGGTATTCTCATGTGACCACTTCGAAAAATCGATTTTTTTTTTCATATTTCATTAGTAAAACCTATCGAAAATATGCTATGAAAAATAGAGACCGAAATTCCTAGTTTTAAATAAATTACAACTCATAGTCGCCGACAAGCCGACTAAGCGACTTGTTGGCTCTTAAAACTTTAAACGCATTTATCTGGAAACATTATTTTCTAAAACTGTCATGGTCCTAAAAAAAAAGTATTCAACCGATTGCTTTGAAATTTATATATGTTCTTCTACTCATTAATGGTTATCGTTCGTACCAAAATTGCTTATTTTCGAAAATATTTTCTTATTTTTTTAAAACGATTTTTAACAAAAAAATTAACAAAAAACAAACTTTTTTTCTACAGTCCGCCATTTTTTTTTTTAATGAAATTGATTAATTTTGGTAGGGACGATAGCGACATCCCTACTGAACAATGACCCATTCGATTTTTTTATTTCAGACAACATGAACAGCCGCTATTACCATGACCAGTGACCTGCTTTTTTTTTAGTGTCTAATTTAATTAAAAAAAATATATATATAAAAAATGTAAAATAAGAGAAAAAAAATGTTTTTAATACAGTTAAAGATACAAACAAAAACATATAAAAAAATTAAAATGATTTAATGTTATTGTCGTCTAAAAAAAAATTCCCTAACAAGAGGTAAAATTTATGCGTTCACATGAGAATACGGGGAATCAAATACTCAATTAATCAATTGATTAACTCATTCCGCCACGAAAGTGGAAAGATTCGGGTTGAAGTCCCGACGGTGACAGTGGACAAAAAATAAATTGTAACAATGTTTATAACAAGAAAAACTGATATTTAGGTTCCTGTTATACGATAAAAGAGTTTACAAGAAAGAAAATACGTTATTGTAGTATAGATTATAGACGCTCGACAGTTAGCGTTACTAGCGTCTGAACGTTAGAAAGATCCTCGTTATTTTTTCAGTTGTATAAAAACTAATATTTTTGACGTGTCACTTTGTGAGATTGAAACTTATTTTCTTTAGGTTAAGATCGAGTCTGCTTACTGTAAAAAGTTTAAATTTCGTCCAAGTCTCTAGATTTTGATTCTGCCGTATTTGATTGTTGAACACATAATTGTTATAATACATTTCTATATAATTTTGAAAGAAAATCTTCCCGAAATATTTACGACGAAAGTAAATTTTGTTTATCTTGTAAAATGAAAATTTGAGTTTCCATAGTCGCCCATGTTGATTTCAGTGTATTTAGGTTAGATTTCGAAAACTTCAGTTTGTTAAAAAATCAAATTTTGAAAATATGTATGCGTGTTGACTGTAGGGATGTCGGAAGTGCCAAAAAGTATCGATATATATCGTATCGATAATTTTTTCAAGTATCGATATCGGTACCGATATATTTTTTTAAAAAATATCAATGATCGACCGAAAATAGTAAAAACGCAGCTAATCGCCGAATGAAAAAGCAAACCATAGACGTATCGGTATCGGTGACGATATATTGTTACCATGCGAGTCAATGATCGATTGATAATAATGAAAACGCAGCTAATCGGCGAGTGAAAAAGCAATCCATAGACGTATATACATTTGAGGTCTACCGATATCGTTATCTCGGTATCGGTGATGATATATTGTTACCATGCGAGTCAATGATCGATTGATAATAATGAAAACGCAGCTAATCGGCGAGTGAAAAAGCAATCCATAGACGTATATACATTTGAGGTCTACCGATATCGTTATCTCGGTATCGGTGATGATATATTGTTACCATGCGAGTCAATGATCGATTGATAATAATGAAAACGCAGCTAATCGGCGAGTGAAAAAGCAATCCATAGACGTATATACATTTGAGGTCTACCGATATCGTTATCTCGGTATCGGTGATGATATATTGTTACCATGCGAGTCAATGATCGATTGATAATAATGAAAACGCAGCTAATCGGCGAGTGAAAAAGCAATCCATAGACGTAAATACATTTGAGGTCTACCGATATCGTTATCTCGGTATCGGTGATGATATATTGTTACCATGCGAGTCAATGATCGATTGATAATAATGAAAACGCAGCTAATCGGCGAGTGAAAAAGCAATCCATAGACGTATATACATTTGAGGTCTACCGATATCGTTATCTCGGTATCGGTGATGGTATATTGTTACCATGCGAGTCAATGATCGATTGATAATAATGAAAACGCAGCTAATCGGCGAGTGAAAAAGCAATCCATAGACGTATATACATTTGAGGTCTACCGATATCGTTATCTCGGTATCGGTGATGATATATTGTTACCATGCGAGTCAATGATCGATTGATAATAATGAAAACGCAGCTAATCGGCGAGTGAAAAAGCAATCCATAGACGTATATACATTTGAGGTCTACCGATATCGTTATATCGGTATCGGTGACGATATATTGTTACCATGCCAGTCAATGTTCGATTGATAATAATGAAAACGCAGCTAATCGGCGATTGAAAATGTAAATCCATAGACGTGTTGGTATCGGTGACGAAATACCATGTCAGTCAATGATTGATTGATAATAATGAAAAGGCACCTAAATTGACAGGTGGAAAACATTCCATCGATGTCTATATATTTGAGGTGCATTCATATCGTTAATCGGTATCGGTGACGATATATTGTTACCGAAGCACTCAACGATCGACTAATGATAGAGAAAAGGCAAGTGGAAAAGCATTCCATAGATTTCTATACATTAGAGGTGTATTGATATCGATATATCGGTATCGGTGACGATATATCGGCGCCGTATCAATTACTAAAAACGATCTTAGCTTTAGTCTCTTAAATTAGTATGTGAAAAAGCATTCCATACATACACTCGATGTGCATCGGTATCGGTGACGATATATCGTTACCGTATCGATCAAAGATAGATTGATGATAATAAAAAGACGCCTAAAACATTTGATCAGCGCCAGACATAACACTACAGCATTACCATTCTCAGACATTCAAATAAATTTGAACAAACCAAAGACATTCCATCACGTCCGATAAAGTTATGAATACTATGATCTATT
Source organism: Venustoraphidia nigricollis (assembly GCA_034508555.1). NCBI lineage: Eukaryota > Metazoa > Arthropoda > Insecta > Raphidioptera > Raphidiidae > Venustoraphidia > Venustoraphidia nigricollis. The sequence goes on along the minus strand of JAVRKA010000021.1, from coordinate 3,784,822 downwards.
TTATAAAAAAGAAGAATTGTTCAGTCAGCGCCGTGTGCGGCAGGTAAGATAATCACAAGTCATAAATGACCCAGTTCGGTAGCTCTTTCGGAATATATCTGTAATAATACCGTAAAATGGCGCCTTGCGGTTACATGCGCTATGTTTACAAAGTAACCGCTCAGACTAATTTTTTTTAGATTGATTACATTATTTCAGAACTAATAATTTTGTTTGTTTGATAGATATTGTAAATTATAGACGCTCGACAACGGAGGTTGTGTGTCTTATTTGTTTGTTTGGATTATTAGATAGATGCAATATTTAATCAAGAGATACTGAAGCAGGGAAAAGTTGGATTATGAATGGGTAAGCAATTTATAGACCCGGACAAGAAAACCATCGACAAGTGAAACTTCCATTCGCTATGTACCTGGCCTTGAGTTACAGCGGCCATGGTGGCGAAAAGCGGAACATTGTGATGTGTTATAATAGTGTCAAAAGGACAATTATGTTATGTAAGCTAGAGATAAGAAAAACGGGTCTTTTTAGTGATCTGCATCTTTGCATCTGGATCCCGTATGTGAGCCGGATCACTGAACCGGTTCAAAAGGAGCCGAGTTCTGAATATGTTACTGCAGTCTGCCACTGAGTTACCTAGTTCAGTCAATCATATCACGACCTGTACAGAATCAAGAATGCATAGCCAAACATGTGATGCATGAGTCATTTGAGCTGACAGATGCATCAAAGCGAGAACTCATACGTAAGTGTAAAATGTGCTTCTGTGTGTTAAGTGTTTCACTGAGTTATGCGGATCCGTTGATCCGTCGGCTCAAAAAAAAGTGAGTCGACTCTCACGGATCTTCTGTCGGAGTCGTCTCTTTGAACCGGTTCAGATCTGAGTTACCCAACTCTAATGTAAGCAATTTTGTAGTGCATTTTTGAAAATAAATTGAATACTCTTGATTTAGACAGCAATAAAGAAAGTTATTATTTACAACTTAACATAATATATTTAAAATATTGATAAATTTAAGCGTTGTAACTATTGGCTGGCCGCGGGGCGGCTGCCAGTGACGCATTTGAAAAGGTATTGTATTTTTTTTCTACAAGTTTTGGGGGCGCAGAATTCAAAACTTGCCCTGAGCGTTCATGACCTTGCAAAAACACAAAAAAACTTCGATAATGTCAATTTTCTGTAAAAATATAAAGCTGTCACGCATATGATTAAAATTACTTGACCTTTTATAGAAAAAAATCCGCGAAATCGAGTGAGCACATTTTCTGAAGAGAGAAGTAACTTCGCTATGGTGTCGTTGATGTTACCATAGTTTTGTGAATCGTAACTATGGTAACAGCACCAGTAACTGTCAGAAAACGAGCATTCAAGATGTATTGGTTGACCGCAGTTGAATCACAATAGAGGACAATTTACGTTTCTTGAAATAATTTAATTTTGTTGTCCTACAAACTACAAGTTTAATAGGTCCAGATTATTTTCTTTTCCGATGGTGTATTCCTTTAAACATAGCCGCAATCAGTAGTTACTAGTTAGTAATAAGTAATTTAATTTGATTTCTATTATTACCTACTGTCTGCTAGTTTAGTCAAGGTTGAAAATTTAATCATCAAATTCTTATGCATTCCACTAAAAGTACAAAGAATTTTTTTATTCATATATGCAATCTACGGCCGGTTAAAGTTTTTTTTTTTTGCAATGAACAAATATTACATTTTGTTAAATCAATAATTGCAACGGATTCCCAAGAAATCTAAAAATGAAAAGTCTTCTATTAACCTATGACTAGGTGGTCGAAGATTAATCATGATTGGTATTTAAGACCCTTTCGAAGAGTACCATAAAAGACATGTTTTTTTATTAATATTTCTCCAAGTGGGTTTATTTATCAGGAAGCAGATATATTAAACCATTCAAAGAACAGTAATTAATTTTAGTACATTAATGTTTCAATAAAAAAATTTGGAAAGAGTAAAAAGAATCAATTAAAATATTAATTGAAAAAAAAAATGTTTTCAAAGTCAAGCTTTTATAAAAACGTACTAAAAAGGAAAAATAAATTTTTACAATTGCGGGTCAGAATTTTAAAAGCGTGGGCTGTAACTATAGGGATTGCAATCCAGCGGCATTTTCAATCCAGCTGGATTTATGCTGGATTAAAGCAATTCCAGCTGGATCCAGCAATAATCGATTTTTCAAATAAATGTAGCAATTTTTTTAACTCTAGAAACTTTAATAACTGTTTATCTACATTTACATCAAATACTCGTTTTTTTTGGCGTTAGTAAAGTACTCTAATAGTTAGTAATAGTTACGAGTATCCGGAGTATAATTATTAATTCTCACAATACAGTCTTAAATCACCTAAATTGATATTCTAGATATCTGAAATAGTTATTCGTTTACCTATTTTACAAACTATGTAGTCTCAGTTTCTCAGTCACAATAATTTTAGGTATAAAATTGCGTTTCCCGCTTATAAAATGTCTAGTTAACTCTTATTAGAAACAAAACTTTAATAATAAAAAATATTATATATAATTTAAAACTTGACTTGTCTTTTAAAGAATAAAGCCAGTCAATTATGTAACAGGTTTTTTTACTTGTTTTAAAGTAAGATCTCAAAAAAGAAACGTTATTGATGGTGTTATCTGCCAGTCGACTTCTTAAAGAACTGCAAATATACCCGCCTGCGGAAAGGGCTCTCGCTACCTCTACGCTGGTTGGTTTAGAGTCATTAAATTTAGGTTTTCCCATCTTAGTCCCTCAGTTTCATAAAGTGCCGTATCTTTCTTCAATATCTTATCATAATCCTTCTCAGACCCAGTTAGTTATTTGTTTTTAGCTGATTGTGGATTCGCACCGCTGGATCCAGCAAGGCTAAAAATGTGCTGGATTGCTGGATTCAGCATTGCAATCCCTAGCTGTCACCTATTACACGCTTTTAAAATTATGAACCTAAATTATTAAAAAAATATATTTTTCCTTTTCAGTATATCTTTATAAAAGCTTGTCTGTAAAACATTATTTTATTAATATTTCTCCAAGTGAATTTATTTATCAGGGAGCAAACATATTTAATCATTCAAAGAGCCGTGTCACTATTAGTGAAGCCGACGGCACGAATCGTGTGAAACAGTTCATCGCAAATGGCGTATCATTGTTGGCGTTAATGCCGTGGTCGAAGTTAGCAATAGTGCGATACAAATGATCGGATAGCAGCTATCATCAGCTGCATTAGCATAGGTAATCATCACCAGACAGTTACACTCCGTTGTGCGGAGTATCGGCACGATCTGCAACCAATTACAGCCGCCGCTCTAAAGTCTGCTTCACATTAGAATAGAATAGAATATCTTTATTCACAGAGCTAATGTTACAATGTTACAAGTAGATGTGATTGTCAATTAAAATTACAAATAAAAGAATTACATTAAAATCAGCGATAAGTAAAATTTTACAGTGCATATTTAATTACCAAGTGGTTGTTGATTGCCCGAAGTCTTTGTACGAATATAGTGGTTCGTTTGATAATTTTCGCCTTATTTCTTTTGAATAAAGGTTAATTGGCAAGTTTCTAACACTAATGGGAAGTCAACTTGTTGCGATTAAAAAAAGGCACACGAATATTAGTACAGCTCCTGATGTTGTAAGAGTGCACCTCCTCGACTATCAGGAATTTTGAGAGATTATGTTTTGCGTAGAGTAAGTTTTCGTAAATAAATAGAGATGACAAAGTTAAAATATTATGTTGTTTAAACAAAGGTTTACAAGAATCTCTTGACTTACTATTAGTTATAATTCTCATTGCTCGTTTTTGAAGTCGGAACACTCTTACAGCATCAGGGGCATGTCCCCATAGCAAAATACCATATGTTATGTTAGAATGGAAAAGACCATAATAAATACTTTTTCTTTCGCGTCTCACTTGAACGCAACCAACACGTTCGAGTCTCGAGATCACAAATAGGGGACATTGACTATTTTTGGAATAGTGTTTTAAGTCGTGCATAAGTACCTAATATAGTCACAAATATTTATTTCACTTCTTTAGCGACGTGTCCGTTTAAAAAAAGTAAGAAATCGAGGGGAAGTAGAACTGACAAATAAAGGGGAAGTTAGTTTGTCTCCTAAATTACATGAAACTGACAAGGACAGAAGTATATAGTGTGTTGCATTTTGATTCGCAAAAGTTGAATCTGACGTTTCCGAACAATTGAAGTACAAAATAATTTCTGTAATTGGACGTACACAAATGGTAGGAACTCATAATATATATTTCATGTAAACTCAAAAAGAAAAATATTAAATACTATAAGTTTTGTCCAATTTCCCGTGAATAAATAAAAAACTTATTAATTATAATGGACGTGAACAATATTGAGAATTAAATACTATATTCTCTATTTTCAGATATCACCGAGCTGGGTAGAGTAGTGGTACAGCACTAGACTCGCATTCGGGAGGTCCGGGTTCGATTCCCGACGGGGGCAGATGTGGCTGGGACTTTTTCCTACTGCCTTTCGCCGAGAAACGGTAATTCCTGTACCGGCCATCTTGATTGAGGTTTTCCATGGTTTCCCTCAATTAATTCCAGATAAATATCGAGGTGGTTCCTTATTTGAGGCCATGGCCGATTACCTATCAAACTCCTAGTTCAAAAATTACCTACCTTATCCTAATTTCCTGTAATTCCTTCATTCGCCCATTGCTATTATATAAGTTGAAGTTTAAGAAATGTAGAAAAAAAACGGGAAGTGGTAAAATGAAAAATAGTAATGGTGCGAATGGCGTCTGTTATGACATAAAGTCGAGAAACGGACGTTAAACGCATTATTATTATTATTATTATTATATATCGATACTTTTTGGCACTTCCGACATTCTTACTTGACCGATACACGATCGATACAGAGATGTGAAACACGTTTAATAGCGAATCTAAATACATAATCGAGTTAATATGGTAAGAAAATACAAAATTCATACCTGCAGAAAATCTTTCCCACGCCCTGATATATACGTCTATATTTTAAATGACGAATACAATTCAAATAGCGCGCTTTATGATAACAGCAATCACGTCATAGCGATTCTCGGTTGTTTCGTTAGATGCTCCATTGTTATTATTATAATATAAGTGCGCCGGTCTGCTATTAGTCGACACCTTTCTAACGCAACCATTTGACACCGCGTGCAAGAGATCGTGAAAGAAAAGGACGGACGAAATAATTGATGATACGTTATAAGGTTTTTCAATTATGTCATAAACATGCCAATAATTGAATACGAAACACCACAATTTTATTCAAGTATAGCATCTGGTTTACAAAACGTTGTGACGACCGACGCGGGACTAAGAATATTTTGGAATTTTTGGGAGAAAAACTTCTTTAGCAAGGGTATCTGAAATTTTCTGTGCCGTTTAAGGGGAAGTAACGTGTTACGTTAAAGGGGAAATATAGGAAAAAGCTTACCAACGCAAAATTATATAAATAACAAGTACGACTAAAGATGTGGCTCGCATATTTTGAAGTGTTTGACATTTTCTGTGACTTTAAAGGGGAAGTAACGTGTTACGTTAAAGGGGAAATATAGGAAAAAGCTTACCAACGCAAAATTATGTAAATAACAGTACGACTAAAGATGTGGGTCACATATTTTGAAGTGTTTGACATTTTCTGTGACTTTTAAGGAGAAGAAACGTGTTACGTTAAAGGGGAAATATAGGAAAAAGCTTACCAACGCAAAATTATGTAAATAACAGTACGACTAAAGATGTGGGTCACATATTTTGAAGTGTTTGACATTTTCTGTGACTTTTAAGGAGAAGAAACGTGTCACGTTAAAGGGGAAATATAGGAAAAAACTTAGCAACGCAAAATTATATAAATAACAAGTACGACTAAAGATGTGGCTCACATATTTTGAAGTGTTTGACATTTTCTGTGACTTTTAAGGAGAAGAAACGTGTTACGTTAAAGGGGAAATATAGGAAAAAACTTAGCAACGCAAAATTATATAAATAACAAGTACGACTAAAGATGTGGGTCACATATTTTGAAGTGTTTGACATTTTCTGTGACTTTTAAGGAAAAGAAACGCGTTACATTAAAGGGGAAATATAAGAAAAACCTTGGCAACACAAAATTATATATGATGTTTAGAACTAAAATCTGTTTATTTACGACGAAATTTCCGTTTGAGCGAGAGTATTTTATAGACGCTCGACAACCGAGGTCATTAGCGTCTGTATTTCCTTTTGAACTCTTCTGACATATCGAGATGTAAAGAATAGAAACAATAGTTTATTTTAAGATTCATAGACATATAAAATTTGCCTTCTTTATCTTCTATCACAATGCATTAAAGTTCATAGTAAGCTTATTTTGTAGTTTGACATTTTTAACTGAAAACAACTAATCTAAAATTATTCCAGTATAAACAAATATTGAAAAAAAAGTAATATAAAAAATACAAAAACTCTGTCCTCCCAGGCATTCCTGCAATCGGAAAAAACCCTCTTTTTCTGGAACCTTGTTTGAAGTTCATTTATTTCAATAGAACAAAATACAGGGCAAAATAATCGCCATTTCGGCACTGCAAAAATCAGTGTTAATGATAAAACGTCTATAATAAAAAAGGCTTTAGTTATAAGGCGAATATTTTTATAAACATATATTTTTCCTGAAACCTTCCGCGTTCTCTTGCAAGATTTTCGGCTACTTAGTTTGGGACTGGACTACTTAATATTCTTAAATGTTTTCTCTCGTAAAAATTTAAATTATTTTCAATGTACTTTTTAACAATAATGTCCTACTAGAATGTTATTAATGCATTGATACATAGAGAAGGTCTCACAGCCGGGCATCTCGTGTTTTTATAACGACTGTTCAGATTTTTTGATAATAATTATGACCTAAGATGGCTGCCACTCTATGCAATGTTTATTACCGACTAGATACGAACTTTATGGAGATTGAAATATAGTTGATTCATATAAAGACTCAACTTTTGTCAAATGATACGCTGTTATTCAGTTTAAAACAGGTTACGATCAAATAGTCCCAGAGCTAGCCGTCGGATTTCCTATATCGATTTCACATAGTAGCATTAGAGCAGACATAATGCGGAACCACCAGTTATCATTATTTTCGCTCTGTCAAAAATTGAAAAAATTGAGGCTGCCAAGGGATTGTGGCAAGATTAATTCTGACGTCCCATGAGATAATGGGAGTACCTGTTGAAACCGGTATTTTGACGTCAATTTTACATATGTAGTCGATGAAATAAGAAGATAATTAAAAAAATGACGTCAGTATTCCATGATCTAGCAAAATCAAGATCAGAAAGGACGATTTTTTCCGACTTCATTCACAAATGTCATCGTACCGATTGCTTATTTGTGCAAAATGTTTTTAAAATATAGCCTATAGCTTTTCTATAGATAATCTTTCTTTCTACTGGTGAAAACTAGAAATGGGAAAAACGGGTCTTTTTAGTGATCTGCATCTTTGCATCTGGATCTCGTATGTGAGCCGGCTCACTGAACCGGTTCAAAAGGAGCCGAGTTCTGAATATGTTACTGCAGTCTTGCCACTGAGTTACCTAGTTCAGTCAATCATATCACGACCTGTATAGAATCAAGAATGCATAGCCACACATGTGATGCATGAGTCATTTGAGCTGACAGATGCATCAAAGCAAGAACTGATACGTAAGTGTAAAATGTGCTTCTGTGTGTTAAGTGTTTCACTGAGTTATGCGGATCCGTTGATCCGTCGGCTCAAAAAAAAGTGAGTCGGCTCTCACGGATTTTCTGTCGGAGTCGGCTCTTTGAACCAGTTCAGATCTGAGTTACCCAACTCTACCTTGAGCATGGTTGATGAAATTTAGTCAGACTGCATTTAGTGAATAAAAAAGTTGTTATGAAGTTATCCTAAAACGTACTGTGTTCTAGATTATTGTATTTGTGTTGTTGAATAAAAATAGATTGAGTCCAAGTAGAAAACGTTGTTTAAATTAATGCCATATTTGAATTCAGGGCATCAAAATCATATGAAATCAGCTCCAAAGACCCCGGCACCAAAATGGCTGTTGGCCAGTGTAAATCGCAAACGGGTTGCCTAACTAAATGCCGATGTTAAATCAGATAGATTCTAATTAACTTTTTTTGATCAACTGCCTCGATTTATTCTGTTGAGGAAGTGAACAAAATCTCGCGACAAACAGACGACGCATCTTCGCAAGAGAGGTCAAGCATTTTATGGATGAGCCCGTATTATCTATAGATCGCCATTTGAACGTCAGATGACTCCAGCGCCAGTGTAAGGTGAAGAGACATTTGCATATATATTTATATATATATATGTATCTAAACAGTTGAACAACGTTAGCAAGCGATGCTCATATGTCACATGATAATATGGCGCAGTTAGAGAAGATGTTATTAGATAGCTATTTATTATGGCCTTAGTATGGCGGCAGATAACGACGTTCAAAAATTGTGGTTGAGATTTAGTTTTATTATCACGAAAATAAAATAAATTTAGTCTTTTTATATTTTTAATGTTTATGCGTTGGAACTTTTATTTTAGAAAACGCCGTACAATGACTCAGGCGGTCATTAATTTTGCTACAGCTTTTGTTAGTTAAAGATCGCGATAAATAATATTTTTTATGACATTAAATATGATTTTTTAAGTTAAGAACTGTAATGAAACCATTAACTAATTTACCACAGTGTTTTTTTTAAAGTACGGGACACGTTCCCTAATCCGACAACAACATTTTTCACGCATGTCGTACTAGTGGAAATGTCGGATTACCTACTGGATGTAAGCACGGACTAAAACTTTAACTATAAAAAAAGAGTGCAATATTGTAATAATGTCGGATTATAGAGCGATTTTTCTAGACCTCTATATACTTAAAAACAGCGGATTACTGAACGTATCGGATTAACGAGCAGCGGATTATTGAGTGTGTCCTATATTTGTTTTTTAAAACAATTTACAATTTATCCAAATCCGAAGAGAAATTTGAGGCTTGGAAAATTTGAAGAAAAAAATGTAGATAATAGACGCCCAACAGTTAAGATTAATCGTCTAGCGCCGATATAGTAGTAATTATGTCCGTTTTTTTTTTTTGTAACAAAAAACTGTCTTTGGTTTTTATGATTCCTTATTTAAATATGATATCCTATATAAATCAAAACTTAATATTTTAATATTAAAGAAAACAATAATTCAACATTGCACTGCAGTAGCATATTGCGTATGTGTTTGAGAAAGACAGATAGCCTTCATATGTTGATAAGTAATTTGACAGTTATTTCGACAATTTTTAAGTAATATTTCCGCAGAACTACACGTGATTTTTTTCATTATAACTTTTATGTTATCTAAAAGAGTCAAACTTTCAAATAATGAATTTTTGAAAATTTTGTTTGGAGTGAATTTGTCTAATTTTATTTTTATTTTCGGCCGAGCCTTTTTCTTTATCATGCTGTTTTAATAACTAATTACTTGAAAACTAGACGTGCAAATTAAAAAAAAAAAAGTTGAATATTTGAGATAGGTATTCATAAATAACATGTTAAAATTTCAGCTTTTAAAACTCGCTGACGTTCGTTCTGTTACAATTCACACATAAAATAATGCATTTAATTCTAGATAAACTATTACAAGGTTTTGTAATGACGTTATATTGGAAATAACCATGACCTCTGCAAGTTATCATAAACAATTTGTTAGTACCTGCAATTATAAACATTTTAAAATAAAAACCTACTTCGCGAGTTCGTATACTAAATAATAATTATAATATCGTATTATTTTATAATAGTATTATTTTCTAAAAACCAACAGAACTTCCTTATTTCTGTACAAAAAAAAAAAAACAACACAATTATTATTTTATCAGAGTGCGGTTTTGTCGCAATGTCGAAATTACTTTATTAGGGGGTCTATTACGAACAATTAATCCAGCGATTCTCAAAATCACATCATAATAATTAAACTCAGTTTAAAGTAGGTGCAGTAGATGCTCGCTTAAAAGAACGCCTCTTTATAAAGACCATGCACTACTGAACTGTGGTTTATCATTAGAGGTTTCATTACTTTCTTTAAAATCAATTTATAAAGTTATGTTATAAAAAATTAAAATAATGATTGTTTACAATTATTCTCACGGAAAACGGAATCATATGGAACCCTCTCCTCGGGAGTTCGACTCATATTTGACCGGCTACATTATTATTTCTAGCCTGAAGGCTGTCGGAATGCTCTGAATTTAAACCACACTACAAGGTTAAAAAATGCTGTTGCAAGGGTGCCGCTGTCAGTTGATTACTCAAAATTTTGAAAATATTTTGATGAGTTAAAAAAACTTTTGCGAAAAAGGAACAATCACTTTAGGATTGTGATGGAACAATTTTGTGAAATAAGTACGAATAAGGTCGTAGTGTGACATCGAAAACGTGTGTTTTTTTTGGCACAATTAATGCCAACTTTTTTCTAGTAAATCGTACATAAATTACAAAAGTAATCCACTAGAGACCTAGATTTGTCCTTTATCTTCCTTATAGAGAAAGAATTTTTGTAAAATGTTGACGAATAAGTCTACAATAGTTATCAACCGAAGCCTTATTTTTTTATTAAATTCAGAGCGTTCCGACAGCCCTAACAAGAAGTTTTATCCGACAAAAGCCTGAAACTCCGCTTCAACACGGACATTGATAAACAGTTTGGAACACGCTGAAAATAACATCTGAAGATACATCTATTATATCAAAAGTTTCTGTTATTTATAAAACCTCTGTTGGTAAAAATTTTATGATTGTTTTACCATAGTTAAAATATTTTTATGACCCTAACACTTTGATTGTTACAACAATTGTTATTCCTATTATCTTTATATGGTGATGAAAAATTCAGGTCGTTTTTTGAATTAAACATTTGTGTGACCAAAACACAAAATCGCCTATGACGTATTTTAAAGTTATACATCTTTTGACGGCGTAGAATTCCTGCAGACAACGGAAGTTTCGCGCGCACAACTAACGAAAATTCAACAGTATGAAGTTGACCGCGGTAACTAAAACTCGACAGTATGAAGTTGGCCATAAGAGCCTCAGACTGAAATGACAGATGGATGAAATCTATGCACTTTCTGGATACTATATATAATATACTAGAGTAACTAAACTATAACCTTTGATTACGACCAATACTCGTTATAAGTGTCATCCAGTGTGGAATATATAATATCGTATTTTTGATTTATCAATGTATTAATTATAAAAGTAAAAAACCACAATAAAATTTTGAAAGTGTTTAAAATATATGCGGTTAATTATTCTTAATTTTTTTGAAGATTTCCTTTCAATAACTTATTTGCATATATTTTAGTTATTAGTTTTTAATCACCTTTTGATAATTATATTCAGTCTGATTAAAAATAATAAAACACACAACGCCTAATTTAATTTATAAACTCACCCAAGCATTTCTTTTTAAATTTTCAAAATACTACATGGCTGCTACCTGAAACAAAGAAACGAAAATATAAGTAAAATGTTATAATGGGGCAGCAAAAAATAGAAAAAAAAGTTTAATGTATGTTTGTGATTAATAATCGTTGCCACAAACACAATGGCTTTTATTTTAGTTCAATTTAATAACTATTAACGAAGATACAATTTTTTTTCTTCATATCCGGTCGAAAGTACGTATTTTCGGCTTCGATTTTAAGGTAGAAAGTCTTTTTACACTGTTGGAATTACTCACACGCTATGTATAACAGCGGGCCGAAGCAGTTTTCTCGTGAGCACTTATAAAGAAGTACGTACTTTCGACCGGATATAAAAAAATAGTATACACCACACGACCAGAAAGTTGAAATTCCTGCACTGCGCAACACACGATGCTCATGGCTTCGCCTCAGACAACTTGCTGCCTTTGGGGTGTAATATACTATTTTATTTTTTAATACCTGCTTACGTCGTTAAGGTTAAAACGTGTTCGCCGCAAATATTACAGACACTATAATCTATATAACTAAACGGCCTATGTTATACTGATCTCGCAAAAAAAACAATATAGAACTTTCATTAGACAGGTCAAACTAGAGATGGGAAAAACGGGTCTTTTTAGTGATCTGCATCTTTGCATTTGGATCCCGTATGTGAGCCGGCTCACTGAACCGGTTCAAAACGAGCCGAGTTCTGAATATGTTACTGCAGTCAGCCACTGAGTTACCTAGTTCAGTCAATCATAACGCGACCTGTATAGAATCAAGAATGCTTAGCCAAACATGTGATGCATGAGTCATTTGAGCTGACAGATGCATCAAAGCAAGAACTGATACGTAAGTGTGGTAAGGGGTAACACCACTGTAACAGTCTAAAAAAACGTGTTTTTTTGTCATTTTTTTTTGGATGGAAGGAAAGGTAATAAAATTATAATATTGGAGGAAGTTATTTAGCGTATATTTAAGTAACAAAATAGAAAATTATTATAAAAAAATATTCAAAAATGACGGCACCACAGCCATTTTCGCAAAGCACGTAGAATTTGAGGCGCTCTGCGGCACACAGTGTAGCTGCTGCAAATTTGGATTTAGAAAAAAAACACTTATTGTACATGCTTATAGCTAGAGAAATACGTAGGGGATTTTAAAAATATTGATTTTTGTGTGATTGGCGAGTATTTGAATTAAATCGTTTAATTTTCAACAAAAAAAAAGATAATCATTTGTTAATAAATAATGATTAAATTAACTTATCGAAAATCCCCTACGTATTTCTCTTCAAAATCTTATTTTAAAGACATTGTAACAAATTCGAATGAAAAGAATGAAAATTGTTGGAGTTATGCTGCGTGCCGTTTTGAAAAATCGTGTTTCGAGAAAAACGCATTTAAAGTTTTGAAATGCATTATAGACATTATAGACGCGCTTGGGGAAGAGCTCGAAATTACAAGAAAAAAAAATACTTTGAGGTATGAAATATTTTTCCCCATATTCTAAAAGGTTCAAAGTATTTTTTAAGCCTAAAAAAAAATCAATTTTTTGAAAAATTTACAGTGGTGTTACCCCTTAATGTGCTTCTGTGTGTTAAGTGTTTCACTGAGTCATGCGGATCTGTTAATCCGTCGGCTCAAAAAAAAGTGAGTCGGCTCTCACGGATCTTCTGTCGGAGTCGACTCTTTGAACCGGTTCAGATGTGAGTTACCCAACACTAGGTCAAACGATCTATCAAAATTTGGTTTCGTTCCCTTAACCGTTTGACCTGTATTTTGCTTACATGACAAAGAAATGAACTACAAATATGTTTCTGGGTTCAGAGGAACTCAAATCGAAAAACTTGTAAAAAAATTTAAAAAGTGAATTTTGCCTATTTCCTACTTGCGGAGAAGGAATGGTAAAATAATCGTAAAAACTAATCCAAATCTGTCAATGCTAAACTTTAACTTGTATTTTATACAACCGACTTCAAAGTTACTGGCAACTACCGCCAGAAGAAAAAAACGTGTATTCAAGAAAAGAAAATAAAATAGTTCAAGCTTGTACTATGTCGGTAATTGCAGATATCGTTGTTGCCGACTATAACATTGTAGTTACATTAAAACAATCGACGTGTGTGTTCCGCGGTTCACTTGTTTCTAATAATAAGTTCATCATAGTATAATTCTAAAGCAGATTTTATTTACACCAGAGATTTGATGCGCGTAACATTTCAAATTTATTATACAGTAAAAACCGTTTATTACAATCCCGGTTATAACCAAGCGAGAAAAACTTAAAATGCACATGGTTCATAGTTGCGGTCGATTTGTCAATAAGCTATGCATTTCGAGTAGGCAACTTAGTTTCGTAGTGAGTTGATAGTGAGTTTCAAATTGAATTTTTGAGACAGGGGGTGCTGCTCCCATTTGGCGGCCATTTTGAAAAGAAAGCGTGTAAGTAGACTACTGTATTTAAGATAAATCTCTTTCCAGGAAGTTACAAAAATAAAAACCCGGGTCGCAGTGCCAATACCCTGCCGACAATATACTTAGTGTATTTGCTAATAGAGGCAGTGTGACTTTATTATGCGAACTTAAGTTGGTTTTTGGACAAAATAAATAATTTGGCTCCTTAATACACCCCTTAAAATAACATTTTTTTTCTTAATTGAAATATTATCAATCGAACCTCTATACCAAATTATATACAACTTTCAGTAAATAATTCACTATCTGCAAACTATTGTTTTCATAAAATTTGTAAGTCCGGTCCTGTCGGGTCGATTTTATTAAAATTTTAAGGACACTTTTTAATTGCTACTAAAGAGTTAAATGTCAATTTTGAAACGATTCTGAGAACTTTTTCGGTATTTGGGGCCTAAAAACATTTTTCAACCCCTAAAGACTACCCTTAATATTTCGTTAGCAGCTAAATTTCAAGTCCATAGGAACTGTACAGTTTAAAAATTAGAATGTGTTAATTATTGACACCCCTGACACTCCTTAGAAGCCGATTTTAGAAAAACTCGTTTTTAGTGGATGTCATCCCTACCAAATTTCAGGTGTGTAGAGTTACAGTTCAAAAACGGGAATTTTATATCTATGACGCCCCAACAACCCTTTCTTGGGAGTTGATTTCCACAAACTCTGATCTCGAATCAACAAAAGAAACATGTTTGCTAAATTTCAAGTCTGAAGGTCTAATAGTTCCGAAGATAACGTCATAGATTGATAATAGGGTTTCACCTTCTAATTCACCTCCTTCAAGTTTTTTTTTTTGAGACAAAAGGTAGCTTGTATCCTTCCTCAGGATGCAATCTATACTTGCCAAATTTTATCGAAATCTGTTCAACGGTTTAGGCCTGAGAAGGAAACAGACATTTATAATTATGTAGGCTTTCACGGCTGGCGTTGTTGCAAAACTTCTTGGTTTCCGGGCTTGTACGCCGTGGTCCATTGGTATTTCTACCTGACGTTTCGTCTACAACTGCGGTAGACATTATCAAAGGCGATGTGGTAGCGGCCGAAGTGTCCTTCTCGGCTGCTCACAAGCCTTGTGAGCAGCCGAGAAGGACACTTCGGAAACCAAGAAGTTTTGCAGACATTTATAATATTAGTATGGATTGGACTTTCATCCCCTATTTCACTCCCTTCAAGTTCTTTTTTCTGACAAAAGGTAGCCTATGTGCTTCCTCAGGATGTAATCTATCTCTTTGCCGCATTTTATCGAAATCTGTTCAGTGATTTAGGCGTGAAAAGGTTACAGATAGACTTTTGCATTTATAAAATGAATTTGATTGCACTATTAATCTCGTGGCAAAAAGTAACCGGTTGATATTTATTTTTGACGTCATATTTTTTTAAAATTAAATGTTTTGTTTAATTTAGAATTTATACAGCCTTTATCCGCCACTGTACATTAATAAAGAAAGAAAAAAAACACAATCAAAACAAATGAAAACCGTTTATTATGTGATATTAGAGAGGATCCGTAACTGCTGTAGGTAAAACAAAATCACCAATATAAATCAATTTAAACAGTAGTGAGTCAAACCAATTATATATCAATTGTGGTCGGCCATCTTCATCATCTTCTTCTTCTTCTTCTTCAATTACGGCTTGTTGAAATGACCAAATATATAATATATACCGACTACAATAACATTAAAAGAAGGTAACATCTTATACATCGATATAAAAACCAAGAGATCTTTTTATGACAAGATTGGTAAATTATGATCGATCGGAAATCTTCATTATAACGACTCTATTAGTAAATCGATTCGCTGATTACTTGTTCAGGGTTTCCTATTTGATGTTTTTAATTAAAAAAAAATCGTACGTGTGATCAGCGCTTGGTTGTATCCAGTCCCGGATCTACGAACCGTCAGGGCAGCAACTTAATTGTGGCGCTTCTTCGCTCCAGCGTTTGAGATAATTTGTTTAAAAAAACTCAAAAATATATCATGGGCGGCGTTTTTTGTGACCGGGAGGGGAGAATAAGAACTCTTTAATATATATTTTTTTAAATAATTTGTTATCAATTTTTAAGCATATTATATTATGATTTTGGCGCCCCTGAAACTGCCACCCGGGGAAGGTGCCCCGGTTGCCCTCCTAGATCCCAATCTAGTTATATGGCAACAGTTTTCGAACGACTAAGTTTTTGAAAAATGCTAAGGCTGCTGATCCCTTAGATCGTAAAATATGCTCTTGAGAAATTTTGAATTGTGGTCGCAAAATTTATTTTATTACGTACTGTTTTTATTAGCTGTGATTTAAGCATTAAGATTAATAAAATTTGGCTTACTGCTTAAAAATTTCAAAACACGTATTTTTGCTGTAAAAATTAAATCGAAAAGCGTGATATTCATCAATATTTCTTTACAGCACGTCACGATATTTCGAATTACGGAAAAATAAATTAATATTTTGAAGTGTTTTCTGTATAAACTATCGTTAAAAATACTGACAAATTTAGCTTGCTCAAGAATTATTTTCAAATTATTTTTTTCTGTACAAATTTTTTTGTAAGACACGCTAATTTTCTCGTTTTTCCCTGATTTTAAACCGTTTATTTGGATCAATAGCTGAAAAAACGTAGCTAAAAATCATATGGGAAATATTTTGTAATCATTACCATCAAATATTGAATAAGATTTTTCATATAGAAATTAGAGAATTCCGAAACACATCATCATTTTTTATTTTGCCTGACTCATAAAAAGCCTTACGTGAGTACGTCATATTCAAAAATGCATTTTTTTTGTTAAATCTGGACTTGAGAATTAGCTAATTATTCGTAAAAAAATATTTTCTAATTATTGCAACGTCAGATCCTGTATTTTTACGAAAACCTGCAATATCTTACAATTTAATGAGTCATGAAAAATCCACTTTTACGGTGTTTTGGATTTGCGTTTTAACATTCAATAAAACAATAATCAGGTATCATAAAAATAAATATTAAGATTCAAAAAGCGGTAATAACTCTACCGCAATTTTTATATAAATTATTCCACGAATATAAACATCAGAGTTGAAGCTATTAGATTGCATACCGGATGTGTAATATTCTTATCACATGTATTTTATAGAAATTTTAAACGCCCGACAATTATTATTAAAATAAAAAATGAAATTATTAATAACTTTGTGATTTGGGATCATTCATAAATTACGTAAGGCTTATAAAGTCTATATTACTAATTCTTACTACAGGAGAGGGGGGTAGAGAATCTGGTCTTTCGCGTAAATTTTTAAATTTAAATTCTATTACTTTCATGCTACGAAATGGCGCTATTCGATAGCGCCATCTGTGAGTTCTTAGATTCAATATTGAATCCTATTAGGAAATCATATGCTCTTAGTAGTTTTAGACATTCTTTTATTTTATTGTTTTGCTGACGGAATTTCCTTATTACCAAAATTCTGAAAAATGCTTGTTATTTTAGTATCATTTATTTATTAGATTTATTATAATAGAAAACAGTATCACGGATAATTGGAATAATGAAAATAAATCAATTTAAACGCTCATTGATTGCAACGTTTCGTATTTTTTTATTAAGACTTTTTCAAGCTTTCAATATGCTTAAACGATAGTTAAACTATGATATTATAATATACAATTTTGGCATTACAAAAAAAATGTAATGCCAAATTGTATATTATATCATAGTTTAACTATCGTTTAAGCATATTAAGAGCTTGAAAAAGTCTTAATTAAAAAAAAGACGAAACGTTGCAATCAATGAGTGTTAAAATTGATTTATTTTCATTATTCCATTTACCCGTGATACTGTTTTCTATTATAACATATACCTGGAATTGAACTTTAAAGATGAATTAGATTTATTATTAAATTGTCTTTCATTTTATCAAGACCATCATTTCTTACGAAAATTTCCGACTAAGGGGAATGAGGGGTAGTTAAAATCTTAATATAACTTACAATAGGGGAGAGGGGGTCAAATTAGCCTTAAAAACGTTTTACGTAATTTATGAATGGCCCCTTTTCACCTGAATAGTTCCCATAAAACACACTGCACCCAAGCAACGCGTCAGTCATTAATAATGTCGTCGTGGTATTTAAAACATCTGAACATCGTGACATATATTAAATCAGTAATCGTTTTTGGAAACTTTATTCCGTTTAAGGGGACGCGACACACTATCTCTCTCTCAACATTTTATCGCATAAGTTAGAGAGGTTCAAGATTTACTCAACAATTTCAAACGAAAATTATTTTCAGTCTTAAACTTACATAACTCATAAGATTGCAAATAATTTTCATTTGAAATTTTTGACTTCAGTTGTTGAATTACGAATTTGACGTATTCTCTATATTTATTTATTTATTTATTTATTTATTTATTTATTTATTTATTTATTTATTTATTTATTCCTTTTATTATTTTATTACAGGCAAAAATTCTAAACATGACTATGGTTAAGATCGTTCTATAGGTTAATAATAATAATAATTTTATTACTCCAGTGAGACATGTAAGTACACGTATAGGAGAAGTCACAAGTAATCAGTTTGTTTTCATAAAAAATAAGCAGTAATTTTAGTCAAATTAAAAATAAAAACTACTGAACCGATTTCACTACTGTTTTTGTTATACATCTAGGAATAAGACACCTCATTACTTCGGCTAAAGGGGGAGGAGCTATAAATATACGTCATAACTGTCGTTTCGCTATTTTGACACATCTATTTAATACACCAAATAGCTGCTTTTCATGCATGCATAGCGGCCGCGAAAAGACCCATTTAACACTAGTACTGTAAAGTTGCGTCAAGTAAAAGTATGACTACCATTACCATAGTAAATCATAGTCTAACCGCATGAGAATTGAACGCAGCCTACAGATCTTGCTCAAAATTGAACTGTCAAAAAGTCTGAAAATTAATTGAAACTCAGCACGTGATTATTTTGTGACTTGTGTGACTATTATAATTCACTGGCGCTTGTTTTGACATGATATCATACTAGGTCATAAAATAATAATTCACGTACTAGATTCACAGTCTACTGTTTTAAAAACAAGCTTTTACAGAAATTTAGGTACTAAAACGGACAAAATAATATTTAACAATCGTTGAATGCTTGTTTTACTATAATGTCATGCAAATCACTATTTTGCACGTACCTCCTATAAAAAGCTGATTTTCACTTAATTTTCCAAATTTTTGACAGTTCATTTTTGAGCAAAATCAATTCTAATTGTAAATTGCGTTGGGCTATGATCTGCTATAGAAATGGCAGTACGACATAGTGTTGGGTATCTCAGATCTGAACCGGTTCAAAGAGCCGATTCCGACAGTAGATCCGTGAGAGCCGACTCACTTTTTTTGAGCCGACGGATCAACGGATCCGCATAACTCAGTGAAACACTTAACACACAGAAGCACATTTTACACTTACGTATCAGTTCTTGCTTTGATGCATCTGTCAGCTCTTGATTCTTGATTCTATACAGGTCGTGATATGATTGCCTGAACTAGGTAACTCAGTGACACACTGCAGTAACATATTCAGAACTCGGGTCTTTTTGAACCGGTTCAGTGAGCCGGCTCACATGCGGGATCCAGATGCAAAGATGCAGATCACTAAAAAGACCCGTTTTTCCGATCTCTAGTACGACAACGTTTAGTTTACTGCACTAGTGCCAAATGTATCATACACAGACATGAAAAGCTGCTATTTTATAGAGGGGTGTGCAAAAAAAATCAGTTTCGCGCCATTTAACGATAATTCGTTGTCGAATTTGTAACTTTTAAGAGAGCGCCCTTAAATAAACATTTTTTTAAAACAATATTTGTACGCGAGTTGGTATTTTTTTTATACGTATTGTTATCACGGACCCACATCTTGAACCGGGTCGTTGGTTTTTTGTTTCGCGTGCAATAATTCAGTAATGCGGGTGACATCTACACGGTAGACTCGGTACTAGTATTTCACGAATTCGCATTCAAAACTGCACGCGTCAGTATACCGTATGTTCTGAAATATTAGCCAAAAATATTTGATGAACAGTAGGTTAGCTATAGCTTGCTACAATTGTTGAAAACATTTTACTAAAAATATTTAAGAAAATCCCATTGATTATGACTGCTAGATATTGCTGTCTGAAGCCACCCCTGGCGAAAATATTTCTCTAAAAACGATGCAAAATTTCTCTCGCAATGAAGAACGCTCTGAATTTAAGCCACACTACGAGGCTAAAAATGCTGTTGCAAGGGTGTCGCTGTCATATGATTACTCTAAATTTTGGTAATATTTTGAAGATTTAAAAAACTTTTCCGAAAAAGGAAATCACTTTAGGTTTGTGATGGAATCATTTTGTGAAATAAGTACGAATAAGGTCGTGGTGTGAAAATGGCTTTCTGGCACAATTAATGCCAACTTTTTTCTAGTAAATCGTACATAAATTACAAAAGTAGTCCAATAGAAACCTAGATTTGTGCTTTATCATCCTTATAGAGAAATTTTTGCAAAATGTTAACGAATAAGTCTGCAATCAACTATCAGCCGAAGCCCTATTTTTGGCTTAAATTCAGAGCGTTTCGACAGCGTTAACACAACAGCATTTAAGGAGAAACAAATTTTTAAATTTTTTTATTTGCTTACGTCAATTAATCATTATGGTCAAACCCTTTTTAGGAAACGTTTCGTCATATTTGCGAATTGTCATGGCTTCGGTCTAAATAATGCTAGAAAGCTGAAATTTTCAGATTAACATGTCCTTAGCAGACTTATCAAACACACCAAAATATATACTTTTGACTTTGGACAAGCCCCGTGCACTATGACACGCAGTACAAATCGAAGCTCAGCTAGAGACTTGACTCTACTAGAGTCCTCATAACTTTTTAACAGCGAACGCATTATGAATTTGTGAGCCTTGGTAACCAACTCCACATGAAATAAATAGATGGAAAGTTTTCCGAGGACTTAGGATCCAAAATAAGTCAATACTAAATTATTATTAGCGCAACGTTTCGGAATTAATTATTATTCCTACCTCACGCGTCATAAAAGATTTATGTTTTAACTGTGTCATAAATTAGTTGTTTCGTCGTTTCCATGTTAGTCTACGATTTAAAATCAAATAGTTATTAAAATATTTTGAAACGAATTAAAATACAGTCATGGAAATTAATTTAGGACACAGTTAATACATAAATCTTTTATGACGCGGCGACGCCTGAGAAAGGAACAATAAATTCCGAAACGTTGTGCTAATAATAATTTAGTATTGACTTATTTTGGATCCTAAATCCTCGGATAACTTTCCATCTATCTAATTCATAGCTTTAAAATATTCACGTCAAATGTTTTTGGAGGGATTATTTACAATCTAGTTTATAAGACGATGGGTATATTTTAATCTGCTTACCCAATTTTCTAGGCCACTCGGTAGATATTACATATGTAACACACATATATATAGCATGTTTCGTGGCTGCGAACGCCCGCTGCGTGACAAGACCAAAGAGGACCCACAAGACCTACTGCGATGTAACTTTTTTTTTTCTTTAAATAAGAATTATGGTTGTGGACGCATTTTTGCAATTCATATATCGCACATTTTCTTCATAATTTATATACGATTCATGCTTTGAATAATATTACGCACACGATATGAAATTTGTCATGACATAAAAATACAAGTACCTTCTTCTTCCTGATTTTAATCAAACGCGCTGTGAAAGCATAACATGCATTTGCATCGTCTCGTTCAAATTACGGTAAATCAGGTATTTTCATTTTTTAGGCTTATAAGACTGATTCCTCAGATTCTCAAATAGTTCTCGGGGAATTTCGAACTGTCGTCGCAAAATTCAGTTGCCTATTTGTTATATATTGAAAAAAGTTTTTTGGGTCCAAAAATACCGAAAGAAGGCTCAGAATCGTTTCAAAACTAAAATTTAACTCTTTAGCAGCAATTTAAAATAGGGATGGAAAAAGCGCGCGCTCAATCGATTTTTGACTTTGGAATCGACTTCAAATTCTTTGACTCTTGAAGTCGATTAATCATCTCTGATAGTCGACTTTTGTGACTTAAGTCGACTTTTTAGAAATTAGGAATTCGTGTATAGACATTTTAATATTTTATTAAATTATGAACGTACAAACGTTATATGCAAATGGAGGCTTGCGCAGGTATAGTCGGTTGAAAAACTACGAACTCGCGCTATATTACTATTTTTAATTTTTCTTTAATCTAAAGGTCTAATTCCTTGCACTAAAGTCATCCATTCTGGTCGTACTTGAGTGTGGGACTTTGGGGGTTCTCAGCAGACAAATTATCATCTGAATCACCGTATTAGGCATCTTGAACAATCAAAGAAACAATAATGGCATACTGGACTGTACTTTATTGCGGGAAAGCGACAATTGACAAGATAACGAACCAATCGCCGACGAGTACACATACTGTGCCGGTAACTGGGAACTGGTAGGAAATAGGAATCTTCCTTTCCCACCAACGTAGATTATAAATTCAATAATAAATCTCAAGTATTTGGATTAATAATACAAAACAATCGCGTTATTGTTAATCTTGCTACGTTTCGACTACTTTATTTTGTCTTCGTCAGGCTCATAACTAATAAATGAAAAAATCAATCAAATGATTTATGTTTAAAAATTTATAATATTTATCATTGAATTATAATAATAATTTTGGTTGCGATATAATGTCTAGTAGATTATAAACTTTTTTTTTCATTTTTGTCCTTGGTAATTAATATAAAAATGATTGGTCGGGAAAAAGTGTTTACTTAAAAAGTCCTTTTTCCCGACAAATCAGTTTTTTTTATTTTGTAGATTATAAACGTTCGACAGTTAAGCATATTAGTTCTAATTACTGCAATGTAGTCGTTTACTTCAGAATGGAAATTTCCATTAATGAAATAATCGATCGTTAATGTTTTATGAAAGAAAGCATAGATCGATTTTCCCTCTATAAAAATAGTAATTGTAAATTAAATTAATATAATGTAGATAAACGGTACAGATAGAGTAGATGGGAGGCAGGCACCGATGCTTGTATTGAATTACATTGTTTATTTTTGTTTTCGTATAATAATAGTCCGTGTTCCTTATTTATAACTATACTGATTTGTTGTGCTTTCTCATTGCAAGCCAATACTTGATCTCATTTATTTATTTAAGGGGGTATTCTCATGTGACCACTTCGAAAAATCGATTTATTTTTTTTCATATTACAATAGTAAAACCTATCGAAAATATGCTGTGAAAAATAGAGACCGAAATTCCGAGTTTTAAATAAATTACAACTCATAGTCGCCGACGAGCCGTATAAGCGACTTGTTGGTTCTTGAAACTTTAAACGCATTTATCTGGAAACATTATTTTCTAAAACTGTCATGGTTCTAAAAAAAAAGTATTCAACCAATTGCTTTGAAATTTATATATGTTCTTCTACTCATTAATGGTTATCGTCCGTACCAACATTGCTTATTTTCGAAAATATTTTCTTATTTTTTTTAACGATTTTTAACAAAAAAATTAACAAAAAACACAAACTTTTTTTCTACAATCCGCCATTTTTTTATTTTTAATGAAATTGATTAATTTTGGTAGGGACGATAGCGACATCCCTACTCAACAATGATCCATTCGATTTTTATATTTCAGACAACATGAACAGCCGCTATTACCATGACCAGTGACCTACTTTTTTTTTAGTGTCTAATTTAATTAAAAATATATATATATAAAAAATGTAAAATAAGAGAAAAAAAATTTTTATACAGTTAAAGATACAAACAAAAACAAAAAAATTAAAATGATTGAATGTTATTGTCGTCTAAAAAAAAATTCCCTAAAAAGAGGTAAAATTTATGCGTTCACATGAGAATACCCCCTTAAAAATTCATAGCTCTGTGTAACAAATAAGAACAAAAGATCTTTCCATAAAATCTTTACATAAATTCACCGTGAAAATAAACACGCCATCTTTTTGTTTACTTTCCTAATCTACCTTTCGTGAGAGTCTGAGCAACTTACGTATCAGTTCTTGCTTTGATGCATCTGTCAGCTCAAATGACTCATGCATCACATGCTTGGCTATGCATTCTTGATTCTATACAGGTCGTGATATGATTGACTGAACTAGGTAACTCAGTGACAGACTGCAGTAACATATTCAGAACTCGGCTCATTTTGAACCGGTTCAGTGAGCCGGCTCACATACGGGATCCAGATGCAAAGATGCATATCACTAGAAAGACCCGTTTTTCCCATCTCTAAACTAGTCATGTTACATAATTTAATTAATTCTTTCAATTCTACTGTTGAAAACTGTTCTATTGTTATGTTTTAAAATGTAAACAAAAATCGGAAACTGCCATCTTGTTTTTAATAAACCAGCTAATTATCTTACTAAAATTGTTAGTATCATAAATAAACGGTAACTTTACATCACTATAAAATGTTGACGCAATTTAATGGACAATTAAGCAAATATTGAGTATAACGCCAAGTATTTGATCTTGATGTGCAATTGTCGACTTCTAAACAATTGCACATCAAAAAGGTAATCACGAGAAGTAAATGAGTTAGTAAGGACTCTATTTTAGTTTAATGAGATGTGTAAGCTCAGACCGATAGGCTATCAGAGATGGGCGGTCGTTGGAGGCGGTCTACATGGACATAGGTGCATGCGTTGATTTATTATATCGAGACAAATATTAATTTGAAAAACAATATTCATTTTGAAAACAATGCCTTAATTCTGAACCGATATCTAGAGTAATTTCTGCGAACTAGTTTCGCCATAGTTACTGGGACTCCGATACACATTTGCTAAAATAAAACCACGACACTATTAAGTAAGTAACAGAGCATCAGAAGATGGTATTAAGTAACAGAGCATCAGCAGTTTCAATGATGTCCAGATTTATTATCATAAAATATTATACGTTGAGAAAATTTAATTGAGTAACAATTTAAATAGAAGCCTTGCTGATGGTTAGCTGTAGCAAACGTTGCGAAAATTTTGTTTTTATGACCAGAGCTTCAGGCAAGTTTAAAGGTGGTAAATTGTACTAATTCTAGATACACGTTGAGGAACAATTTAAAAAAAGCTTTACCGATGCTTTGTGGCCAACGTTGCGAACAATATATTTTTATTATCAGGGCCTCAGAAAAGTTTAAATATGGTAATTTGTATTAATTCTAAATACACGTTAAGAGAAAGGTTGGCTGAGGATCAATTTAAAAAAGAAGTTTTTCCGATGTTTTGCTTGTGGCCAACGTTGCGAAAAAAATTATTTTCATGACCAGGGTCTTAGGCAATTTTAAAGATGATAAATTGTACTAATTCTAAATACACGTTGAGGAACAATTAAAAAAAAAACTTTACCGATGTTTTGTGGCCAACGTTGCGAACAATATATTTTTATCATCAGGGCCCCAGACAAGTTTAAAGATGGTAAATTGTACTAATTCTAAATACACGTTGAGAGAAAGGTTGGCTGAGGATCAATTTAAAAATAAAGTTTTACCGATATTTTGCTTGTGGGCAGCGTTGCGAAAAATTTATTTTCATGATCAGGGCTTCAGGCAAGTTTAAAGGTGGTAAATTGTACTACAGATCTAAATACACGTTGAGGAAAAATTTGGCTGAGGATCAATTTAAAAAAGAAGTTTTACCGATGTTTTGCTTGTGGCCAGCGTTGCGAAAAATTTATTTTCGTGATCAGGGTTTCAGGCAAGTTTAAAGTTGAAAAATTGTACTAGTTCTAAATTTACTACCTTTGAACTTGTGTGTCGACGACTAGTGTTCTTTCTTACAAACCCGCAAACCAAGAAGATTTGGAAAAACACCAGCCGTGAAAGCTTACAAACTTGGATAAAAAATATTGCTCAAATTTACGAGGGAAAAACAAATAGACGAGATGGATTCAGCCGGCCCTGGATTCGCTGGACCCACGTGTGATGTTCTATGGTAAATATGTAGTAAAACTCTTGGGTTAATACATTACACATTGTAAAATGTGTGCTAGCTGATAATCGATCGACTGTAGAGGAAGTACAATATAGCTATGGGCGGTATTTGAACCCGTGGTTCATGACCAATAATTCAATTTACGCCCCGTTATCAAGATTTTAACTGGCGGTTAGCGCACGATCATTTGCTGTTGACTCAAGTCAAACTATACAATTACAAAGAACAAACATTGACGCAGACCGGGTTCACTATTATAAAAAAAAATAGATTGTTGGGAAAACATCGTCGTAATTATTATAGTATTTTTCTGATCTATTTGTGAGATTAAAAACCTTTTTTTATAACTTGTTTGTTTTTCTTCGTAGAACAAGATAAATCTAATTGTCTCAGAATATTGCATCATTAACTACTTTCTAACATATAGAAAAAATATTAATGATTTTTTTTAATCACAAGCTTTTATTAAAATGTACTAAAATAATGACTTTTTTTGTCCTTGGTAATTAATATAAAATTTATTTGTTGGGAAAAAGGACTTCTTTAAGTGAACACTATATAACAAATAAGTGTTCACTTAAAGAAGTCCTTTTTCCCAACAAATAAATTTTGTACTAAAATAATTTTTAACATTTTAGGTTCATTATTATAAAAGCGTGGGCTTAGCTTACTAGTCACTGCCCACGCTTTTATAATTACGAATCTAAATTGTTCATCGTATTCCACCCATCAAACTCTTTCATTTGTCAAAACGGTTGTGAATAAAAATGGAATCCGCCATCTTGAACGTCCGCCATATTGAATTTATGCATTGTTATTGGGCTTGTACACGTGTCTAGCTTAAATAGATCTAATCGAACTGACTGACATAAACATAGCATTGTTTCTTGACAAGGCTTTCTGCAAGCCAGCATTACTCTACTTAATTTAACTGACGTTTTAACAAATTATCAACGATAAAGTATAAAACCAGTAAAATTTAAACATTCACGCCTGACATATGGGAAACATTTTCCGCGAGTACTTAACAGTTATAATATTTCAATGTTGGATGCAATTTAACTGAACCACGTGATAAATAATTAGGAGTGTTATTTATGAAACGAGAATCAAGCGCTTTTGCCGCGGCGGGGTGGCTTATAAACTATTGCATATTAGCACTAAATATCATATATTTTACATACGCTGATTTTGCATCACTATGTATTGGACTTGCAGTTTCTAATCGAGGAATACGCCAGAAGAATCTGAACGCACGGATAAAACGCAAGAGGCAGTTTAAAAATATCGGTCAGAGGTTTCCAATCTTTTTTGGACCATCCTTTCTTTTGGTACCCTACAGGATGATAATTATTTTTTGATTTCTCAATAATTGATCTCCTAAAATTAACCCCAAGTATAAAAAACCCGGGTCGCAGTGCCAAAACCCTGCCGACAATATAGTGTATTTGCTTATATAGGGCCGTGTCGTTTTATACTTTTATTATGTGAAATTAAGTTTGTTTTTGGGCAAAATAAAAAATGTAACCCCTTAATACACCCCTTGAAATAACATTTTTTTTCTTAATTGTAATATTATTATCAATCTAACGTCTACACCGAATTAAATACACTCTTCAATAAATAAGTCACTATCTGCAAATTAGTGTTTTCAAAAAATTTGTAAGTCCGGTCCTGTCGGGCCGATTTTTTTAAAATTTTAGGGGCATTTTTTAATTACTACTGGAAGGTTAAATGTCAATTTTGAAACGATTCGGAGAATTTTTTCGGTATTTTGAGGCCCAAAAACGTTTTTCAACCCCTAAAAACTACCCTTAAAATAGCCCGATTACGCCCATTTTAAATAGGCTTCTTGCGGTGATGGATTTCAACACGTGGGCCAAATTTCGTTAAAATCAATTAACTCTTTCGAAAGTTATTGCCCGCACACATATATATATACGTATATAATATATATATATATATATATAAATATATATATATACATATATATATAAACATTTTTAAAAATGGTGCCAAAGTGTTTAGGAGCTTATGAAACGTCGAGAAAATTTGGTCCGACCCCTAGGTCCCGCCATCCGACCGACGCCAATAGTGTATGTTGCCATATGGCAAATACACTAAAAATTCAAAATTTTAAACTTGTCTGTATTTGGACCACCCCATACTCTCTCTGTTTGCAAATTTTTACGTTAAATAATTTCAGAGAAAATCGCCTGTGACAGACGGATCGACGGGCACCGAAGTGATTACAAAAATCTTCCGTTTTGAAAAAAAAAACGGTTAAGTGCGAGTCGAACTCGCGAGAAGAGGGTTTCGTACTATTCCGTTTTCCGTGAGTACTTTAAGACAAGATTTTCGTTTAGGTTTTCCTGTAAACTATGGGTAAGACCCGACATTCCCTATTTTTTTCAAAATTTTAGGCCCAGTAGTTACGGAGATAAAGGGGGGGGGGGATTGTCAGTTATTCATGTATTTTCTTAAATAACTTTAAAACTACTTATTTTAAAATTATAAAAAAATATATTTGAGACCCTTACCACAAGCCCTTTCATTTGATATGTCACACGGTACAGTTTGTAAAACTTTTTTTTTAATTTCCTAATTTACCCCTCGAAAATTACCCCCATGTTCAAAATTCATTTATTTATGTTACACATCCGTCTTTGGGTCACCGACTTACATATGTGTACAAAATTTCAACTCAATCGGTCCAGTAGGAGCTAAGAGGGGAAGGTATGCTCAATTTTCATTTATTTTCTTAAATAACTTTAAAACTATTTATTTTAAAATTATAAAAAATATATTTGAGACCCTTGCTATAAGCTTTTTCATTTGATATGTAACACGGTACAATTTGCAAAACTTTTTTTTAATTTTTGAATTTTTTCCCCAAAAATTACCCCCATGTTCAAAATTCATTTATTTACGATATACGCCCGTCTTATGGTCACCGACTTACATACCAAATTTCAACTCAATCGGTCTAGTAGTTCGGAGCAAATTGGCTAAAACAGTTGGACCTATAAGGGTTTCGTTTTTTTCTTTTGAGATACGAAACCCTTAAAACGAGATCTATCGTTATTGAGCAGTTTTCAGCATTCCTCTAAATCGAATTTCGAAATGAGAAGTTTAATGATTTTCGTATCAGTACTTTCTCTACAAGGTCTTCTCGTCTCAAGAATTTTCGAAAGTCCAAACTTTTATTGGAGTACTTTTACAGCAATCTATGAAACGGGTGTTAATTGGAGTCGACATAAAATATATCCACCAGAGAATCTGCAAAAAGCGTGCGTCCGTGTTTACAAAATATAAATGCTACGTGAAGACAGGCGGCCGCGGAGCCGTCCTGCGGGCGACGTAAATTATTATCGCCTCGCACGCTCCTCGCCGCAAGTTTAAACCACAGAAATCGTCTATGTTAAACTAGAATGCAACTAGTTGCAACGGGTTAAGGCTGTTGGAACGCTCTGAACTTTGTTTGTGCTGTGACCCAGCGGTAAGGGGCGAGGTAGGCAAAAGACATATTATGGGTGTGAACTTCTTTAGCTCTGTCTCGCTAAAATCGTCGGTACGTTTCAATTTTTGACTGGTGCCAACTACGAGGCTAAAAAATGTTATTGCAAGGGTGCCGCGGTCAATTGATTACTCTAATTTTTGGAAATATTTTGAAGATTTAAAAAACTTTTCCGAAAAAGGAAGAGTCACTTTAGGTTTGTGATGTAACAGTTTTGTGAAATAAGTACGAATAAGGTCGTAGTGTGGCATTTAAAAAAGATGTGTTTTTTTAGCACAATTAATGCCAACTTTTTTCTAGTAAATCGTACATAAATTACAAAAGTAGTCTATAGATTTGTCCTTTATCTTCCTTATAGAGAAAGAATTTTTGCAGAATGTTAACGAATAAGTCTACAATCAGTTGATAGCCGAAGTTCTATTTCTGGCTTAAATTCAGAGCGTTCCGACAGCCTTAAAGGAAGATTCACACTGAACTGACTCGGTTTAACTCGAAATAATATAATTAGAATCTTTTACGCCTGCCTATAAACAAATATACTAAGGCTATTAAGACCAAATTATTACGGTATAAGTTGACTTTTTTTTTTTTGTCCTTGGTAATTAATATAAAAATGATTTGCCAGGAAAAAGGACTTGTGTTAGTAAACAATTATTTGTTATTTATAGCGACGTTTCGTCCCTTTCTAGGGACTTTTTCAAGCTTTATAGCTGTAATTAAATTATTAACATAAAATTTGTAAATTTACAAGGGGACGAAACGTCGCTATAAATAGCGTTTACTAACACAAGTCCTTTTCCCCGACAAATCATTTTTATATTACGGTATAAAGTTTTTTAATAAAGTGCCGAATGAAATCAGAGACTGATGCTGGGTTGCAGAAAAGATTCTCAAATAATTTGATTTGACAATGACCTTAGATTGTGAACTCACATATTTCTCCATAACAAAGCATTTTAGCATTTTAAGGTAGTTGTCGTGGTTAAGGCACACCTTCAGAAAATTCTTAATTTTTCTATACTTATTAAGGACATGATAATACAATTACCCTGAAAATTTGAAGTCGATCAACCGTATATAATCCGAGATAAATTCAATTAAAAATTGGATAATTGATTGTAGACGATCTCTGTAGTTCTGAACCAGTTTCTTATTTATAAAAAAAGAACTAACTGTCAAAAACTTTCCAAAAACTGACAGTCTTTCAATGCATTTGTTATGAGCTTACAAAAAATAAGAAAAAAATTTGGACCGTCTAATTATTTATAAATAACGGTTTTAAGTTCAACAATTTATAGAAAAGTATACATGCAAATGAATACTATATGGGTTACGTTTCCACGGGTACAGTCTTGCGTACAAATTATGGATCACTTAGCTACAAGCTAGTATACTTTTGTGGCGCGTATAATCTATAACTTTTTGACAATATTGTACCACGACAACTACCTTGATTCGATTCTGTTCGAAAAATACTTCATCGATTGAAATGATATTTTTTCTAAACTACGTACATTTTTGCCTCAATTCAGATCTATTCTGTTGCAGCGCATGACTAATTCTGTTAGTTGTGTTTCCACTTTCTATCCTGTTTCTATGATGTGAACTAATTGAACCGCAGAACAAGATTGGTGTGACACGCAATAAACTGTCTCATGGCGAGTTTGCCAACGCTGCTTATAATAAGCTACGATTAAACGACGCCAGATCAATTTATTAGATTCTCAATTAAAAATAACTCTCCGAGATATATGTGTGAAATTAAACATAATATTTTTAACCAACGGTTTACTTCAACACTGATAAATGCAAATCTCCGTTTAAATGTTGCACCAACGTTATTTTTATTTAGAGCGCGATTAATTATTTTATTTGTCGGTTAGTAATTATGTTAGTAAATTCGAGTCCATATTTTAATGGAGTTGGAATCGTAGGGAATTGGATAGTTTACGAAAGAATTAACTTTGATTAAGTTGAACGTTCCGTTGCTAATTATAGGAATAAGGTATGACATAATTTTTTAAGAAACATTTTTATAACCTATATAAAACTGTCATTGTGAATTTGCTATTTTTAGTGTATTTGCCATATGGCAACATACACTATTGGCGTCGGTCGGATGGCGGGACCTAGGGGTCGGACCAAAATTTCTCGACGTTTCATAACCTCCTAAACACTTCGGCACGATTTTTAAAAATGTTTATATATATATATATATATATATATATATATATATATATATATATATATATACGTGCGGGCTATAACTTTCGAAAGAGTTAATTGATTTTAACGAATGTTAAAATCCATCACCGCAAGAACCCTATTTAAAATGGGCCCAATCGGGCCATTTTAAGGGTGGTTTTTAGGGGTTGAAAAAAGTTTTTGGGCCCAAAAATACGGAAAAAATTCTCAGAATCGTTTCAGAATTGAAATTTCTCTTTTAGTAGCAATTAAAATGTGCTCCCAAAATTTGAAAAAAATCGGCCCGCCAGGACCGGATTTACAAATTTTATGAAAACACTAGTTTGCAGATAGTGAGTTATTTACTGAAAGGTGTATTAATTTGGTGTAGATGTTCGATGATAATAATCTTGCAATTAAGAAAAAAACTGTTCATTTAAGGGGTGTATTAAGGGTTTAAATTTTTTATTTTGACCAAAAACAAAATTAAATTCATGTAATAAAACCAGACTGCCTGTATTAGCAAATACACTATATTGTCGGCAGGGGTTGGGCACTGCGACCCGGGTTTTTGTATTTTGTTATTTGTTTTTAAATATAGGTAGTTGCTGAGGAAGTTGCAATTAGCAACGAAACGTTCAACTTAATCAAAGTTATTTCTTTCGTAAACTGTCCAATACCCTACGATTCCAACTTGCAGCTCCAAGGGATTACAGATCTAATAATTGGACATTAATTTCAACGCGTTCCTGACAGATAGACAGACGGACAACGAAGTGATCCTATAAGGGTTCCTTTTTTCCTTTTGAGGTACGAAATCTTAAAAATAATGTGACATACATCACGTTCAACAATTCCGAAATGAATGAAATCTATATTGGAATGCAAAGGCAGGCAATGTGTTACATTTATATAAAAAGGTATTCATCATAGCGGACACACCTCTGGAGCAGCAGACCGATACCATACATTACAATCATGGGAAAATAATAGTAACAACTCGGAACATATTATATATTGAATTCAAGAGATAACATCTCTGTGTAGAAGTAATGTGTTTCAGTGTTCTAAAGCTATGCAATAAGAAGACAGTGTAGCTCCAATTTGCTGACTGATCAAACCCAACGCCACCCTTCGAAACGGTTAAATATAATAATGCGTTTAACGTCCGTTTCTCGACTTTATGTCATAACAGACGCCATTCGCACCGTTACTATTTTCCATCTATCACACTTCCCGTTATTTTTCTACATTTTTAAAACTTCAACTTATGTAATAGCAATGGACGAAAGAAGGAATTATAGGAAATTAGGATAAGGTAGGTAATTTTTGAACTAGGAGTTTGATAGGTAATCGGCCATGGTCTCAAATAAGGAACCATCTCGATATTTATCTGGAATTAATTGAGGGAAACCATGGAAAACCTCAATCAAGATGGCCGGTACAGGAATTACCGTTTCTCGGCGAGAGGCAGTAGGAAAAAGTCCCAGCCACATCTGCCCCCGCCGGGATTCGAACCCGGTATCTCCCGAATGCGAGTCTAGTGCTGTCACCACTACTCTACCCAGCTCGGTCGAAACGGTTAAATATGAAACGTCATAGTAATGTAAAAGAATAAATCATCGCTTACTGAGCCAGTTATTAAACAAGGTTGCGCAGAAAGTTTTGCGCACGATTGTCATTTCAGGTTGAAATTTTAATTCTAATACTAATACATTGAGACCTTGCTTAACGCTGTTACAGTATTGCGTGGTTTCTAAAAAAAAGTTTAGCTACTATAACGTAAATTATGGATCAGTTTATACAAAATGATTAAAATATTGGTAGAAGTTCAAAGGCAAGACGAAGTGTCATTAATCCAATATCTTGCTAATAACAACAGCTTGCTGAACGAAACAGAAAATGGCAAACGACATTAGATGACTTCTTCACATAAAACAAAATATGTCAAATGAGGAACGTTTCTTAACACAAACATAGCTCCTTACTCGAACTTTTATTTGATTTTCATGAATGTGTTGTGAACAAAAATTATTATTAGTTATAAATAAATAAGTCGGGTTTTAGGAAAGCTAAAAATAAAAAGTAATGCACTTGTCCCAGTTCAATTTTCTGGACTTTATCTGTACACAAACAACATGCGTGCAAGTTTACTTACAAATACTATAAAATATTATAAATTGTATGAATCATATTATAACGGCCAGAACCAATAACGCTCAAGTACTCAGTCAATATTCTTGCATGGTTAAGGATATCGCGCGTTTTATTTTTAAAATTATTAGTGTATTTGCCATATGGCAACATACACTATTGGCGTCGGTCGGATGGCGGGACCTAGGGGTCGGACCAAAATTTCTCGACGTTTCATAACCTCCTAAACACTTTGGCACCATTTTTCAAAATGTTTATATATATATGTATATATATATATATATATATATATATATATATATATATATATATATATATATGTGTACGCGCGATAACTTTCGAAAGAGTTAATTGATTTCAACGAAATTTGGGCCACGTGTTGAAATCCACCACCGCAAGAAGCCTATTTAAAATGGGCCTAATCGGGCTATTTTAAGGGTAGTTTTTAGGGGTTGAAAACTGTTTTTGGGTCCCAAAATACCGAAAAAATTCTCCGAATCGTTTCAAAATTGAAATTTAACCCTTTGGTAGTGATTAAAAAGTTTCCCCACAATTTTAATAAAATCGGCCCGACAGGACCGGATTTACAAATTTTATGAAAACACTAGTTTGCAGATAGTGACTTATTTATTGAAGGGTGTATTTAATTCGCTGTAGACGTTAGATTGATAATAATATTACAATTAAATAAAAAAATGTTATTTTAAGGGGTGTATTAAGGGGTTAAATTTTTTATTTTGCCCAAAAACAAACTTAATTTCACATAATAGAAGTATAAAACCACACGGCCCTATACAAGCAAATACACTATATTGTCGGCAGGGTTTTAGCACTGCGACCCGGGTTTTTTTTAAGTCGCTAATGATCTCATATTTAGGTCGCCCATGTCCGGAGAGCTTCAGCAGTTTTTTTTGAAAGGTATATTCCAACCAGCGTTACCAGACATCCCGATTTTGGCGGGACGCGCCGATTTTTAAATCAAAATTAAATGTCCCGCCGCGCTTTTCGGGGATAACTCGACCGTACGTAAATAATTATTCTCTTATTGTAAGTTGCAATTTATAACACTCACTCCTCAGACTATTGTTTGAAACGCCATATTTTTCTAATAAATAAGCTTTTTTATTTTGATTTCTGTTTTTTTTATTTTTTTTATTCAGAAGACGAATGACTCAAATATTTAACGATAGGGTAAATCTGATTTAAAATATCATATTTTTATTAAAATACATTTTCTATGGCTATTTTTGCTATCTATTGTCACGTAAACGGAATTTGAACTCAAATAAAAAGATAAATATTTAAAAACTTCTGAGTATATACGTTTTTTTACTATGTCCCGCTTTCGACGAAAGAATCCCGCTTTTTTCACTCAAAAAGTTCCAAAATCCCGACTTAGCAAAAAAAAAAATCTGGCAACGCTGATTCCAACGTTTCCTAAAGTGTGGGTCGCGATCCGGATCGTAGAAAAATTTTGCCGGGTCGCGAAAAAAAATTCTAAATTGGCCAATAACATTAAATATCAAAGCTGGGCCAAATAAATCGACATCACAAAATATCCATGAGTAGAGGCGGGATTCGAACCCACGACAGTTCGGTCGAGAAGCCAGCACGCTAACCACTGAACCTACACTATCATGAGCTTAAGCACGTGCGTTCATTTATAACTCCAAGCGTCAAAATAATAGTACATGACCTTTTTTCCAATGTCAGTTAAAACTATATTTTAGACGCGCTGCCTTAAATGGAACAAAATACGACTACATTCTAAAAATTATGATCGAACAAGAGCTGTTCATAATATTATAAGAAACAAGTAAGCATCGTAATGTTGTGTAAAAGCCACTGGCACACTTGATTTAATATATTTCAAGCATATAAAATAATATATAGTCAATAACCGTAACAATATTTAGTACTGAATGTTTGGAAAAAGTCTGCACGATAATTTATTCAGAATAACATAAATAAAAACACCAGGGGCGTAGCTACGGCCGTATCTGCCATATCAATTATACGGGGCCCCCGGGCCACGGGGGCCCCCAACGTGCGTAAGCAAAAATTAATAAAAACTTCCCAATTTTTTTTTTATTTCAGAAATGACAAAAGTCGAATAAAGCAATTTCTTTTTTTCTCGCGTAAAGCGTGCGTTCAAAATTTGGCAACACACTAACATCGGTTATCGCGGGCTGCGGGATTTCCCTGTTTAAGTCATTTACTTCAACGGGGGAAGGGCCCCCAAACAAATTTTTATACGGGGCTCCGCCAAGGCACGCTACGCTTCTGAAAAACACTTATTATTAATCATTTTCTACCAAGTGCCGAGTGACAAATCAGTGCAAATTAAATTTATTCAGAACCGGTAGCGATATTTTGGTTCTGAAATTCTGGAACTAAATCCAATATCGAGAAAAGTCCATAAAAACTGCTTGCATAAAAACTAGAAATGGGATATTTCGAGCGATTATTGTCGAACTATTAGATTATTGAAATAATTGAAATCTCTCGAGAGATTATTTAAAAATCTTTCGAATGATTGTTATATCTACAAGTTACGACTTCAAGTTTCAGTAATAAAGTATTACAATACGCTCTTAAGGTGTGACTAGGCGAGACGCGAGAGAGGGCGGAGGAAGTAAATCTGTGACGTTACATGGAGTCTTTCTCCAAACTGTTGTAATAACAATAAGTGAAAAATCAAACCATGGGCATCGGTGAAGTAAGCAATTGACTTGTGGTTTTGAACTTGTGACTACGCAGTAGGTACTTTAGTATCAATATGAGATGTTTTGACAATTATAATATGTTTTGTGACGGGTTGTTGAAGTTATTTAGCAACAATATGGGGTTTATTCCTTATCAAATTTCAAGCCATTTTTATGGTTAATTTACTTAGACATATCAG
This sequence comes from Venustoraphidia nigricollis, assembly GCA_034508555.1. Taxonomy (NCBI): domain Eukaryota; kingdom Metazoa; phylum Arthropoda; class Insecta; order Raphidioptera; family Raphidiidae; genus Venustoraphidia; species Venustoraphidia nigricollis. The sequence continues at coordinate 3,748,063 of JAVRKA010000021.1, read as the reverse complement.
TGCTATTTTATTAATTATGACATATTACTAATTATTCTGAAGATGGGATTTCCCGAAAGCGCTAAAATTATATCAATTATTTCATTTGGAATTGTTTTAATTATTAGTGTATTTGCCAATTTGCCATATGGCAACATACACTCTTGGCGTCGGTCGGATGGCGGGACCTAGGGGTCGGACCAAAATTTCTCGACGTTTCGTAACCTCCTAAACACTTTGGCACCATTTTTAAAAATGATATATATATATATATATATATATATATATATATATATATATATATGTGTGTGCGGGCAATAACTTTCGAAGGAGTTAATTGATTTCAACTAAATTTAGTCCACGTGTTGAAATCCATCACCGCAAGAAGCCTATTTAAAATGGGCCCAATCTGGTCATTTTAAGGGTAGTTTTTAGGGGTTGCAAAATGTTTTTGGGCCCCAAAATACCGAAAAACTTCTCCAAATCGTTTCAAAATTGACATTTAACCCACTGGTAGTAATTAAAAAGTGTCCTTAAAATTTTAATAAAATCGGGCCTACAGGACCGGATTTAAAAATTTTAAGAAAGACTAGTTTGCAGATAGTGAACTATTTACTGAAAGGTGTATATAACTTGGTATAGAGGTTTGATTGATAATAATATTGCAATTAAGAAAAAAAATATTATTTTACGGGGTGTATTAAGGAGTCAAATTTTTTATTTTGCCCAAAAACAAAGTTAAATTCGCATAATAAACCCACACTGCCTGTATTAGCAAATACACTATATTGTCGGCAGGGTTTTGGCACTGCGACCCGGGTTTTTTATATTTAATATTTCTATAATTATCATCCAAATTCATCGTCACGACTCATAAGAATTGACTCAACCAATCACAGACGTCACCATGTTTATAGCCTCTTATGCCCAACCTTCTAGTATTCTGGTAACCTTGATAATATATAATCTTGTAATGCTTGTAACCATCATGACAACAAAACTAGGAGATATGAAAGAAGAACAAGTAATTTTAGAACATGTAGTATAACTGCAAACTTATGTTAGTAGGGTATACTGTTACATTACGAATATTATTACAATTGTAACAAATTGTTATTGTATTTACATGGACATTTACTGCATTTATTAGTTTTGTGTAAGTGATTGTACTTGATCGAGCCAATAAACTATTTTACAACGATTTATTACACAATATAACACAAACGTAATTATTGCTTATAACATTGTAATGTTGCAATGATCATAGGTTGAACTAATCATATTGAATTTTGGTGTGTTGGTCAGCGTGCTGGTCTTTGGATCAGACTGTCACGAGTAATGTTGCTACTTTTGACGGGACTATAGACGCTCGACAATTTAGATCATTAGCGTCTCAATTACATGAAACAACATAATCACTTAAAACTAAACGGCATCGCGAAACATCCATGAGCACAGGCTGGATTCGGAACCTACGAGAGTCAGGTCAAGAAGCCAGCACGCTAACCACTAGACCATCCTGTCCTCAGCTTAAGCTGTTAATCGTTCACTTAAGCAATCAGTTTCGACAGGTTAAAGATGTCCTTGTGCTACCGGCCTTATCTTAGACAACGCGTTCTGTTTCGAAAACTCGAACGTTGCAACGCTCGAGTTTTCGAAACAGAACCTGTGACTAGGAGGTTCGTTACAATGGAAAGTCCATATGTTGTAGAAAGCATTGTCAAAAATTTTGAATTAACAATCACCTTAGATTGTGACCATATACTTATGCTGGGTTGCAGAAAGGATTGTCAAATAATTTATTTGACAATAACCATAGATTGGGAACACATATATTTCTTCATAAGAAAAACATTGTAGAAATTTAATTCGATTCTGTTCGAAAAATAATTGATCGATTGAAATGATATTTTTTCTAAACTGTGTATTATGTGTTCTTTGCATAATTTTTACTTCGAAACGACATATTTCAACGCATTTTAATCAAAATTTGACTTGAAAAACGAACTTTTTCTGTGTAGATCAAGCATTTGTTTTTGTGTGAATACAATCTAATGTTGTACATGACAGGGAGTTTGAATACGACATTAGACTGCTCTTGCATGTACGAAAACTGCAAATATATTATCACAATCTAAGGTCATTGTCAAATCCAATTTTTGACAATGTTTTGTGCAACCCAGCATAAGAAGCACAGATAATTCAATTATCTAAGAAGTTGTTGCAATGTTTCTTTGTTTTTTTTGCTAACTTCGAAGAATGTTCAGTTGGAAATCTATATAGTGATTAATCGTCACAATAAAATAGCTCAGACATCAATATTCGCTACGGAATACGCTATGAATGAACGATCCAATCAAAGTGCAATCCATTCAGTAATTACACATTATGGCTGACGCGATGCAATTAATCTAGAGTAAAATATAACATTGCAAGGATGCACCAGCTTGTCATTTGATAGCGTTTTTCACTTGTTTATGATACTGTTACAATTAGTCAAGATGACACAACCGCATTCCTAGTTGAATTATCTTCAGTTTCCAAGTAAATTGAAGAAGTTATCGAACTTACCGTAAGTTACTGATCGGGAGAGGGATTTATCGTTTTATCATTAATGGCACCAATTTAGAACTTTTTAAAATTTTACATTATTTTTTCGTTTTAAGGTCCCCCGAGTCCAAAAAACATTTTTGGAAAAAGGTTGTGCGTTTACAAAAAAAGGAGTACCTAAGCCGCTATGCTTATGCTATATTTATTTATTTATTTACTAAATTTCCTTTTTAGAGCGAGTTAGTATTGTGTGATTGCTAATTTCTATCATTTCGAATACATAAAAATCAATTAAAATACTCGATTTTTGAAGTTTAACTTTTTAAGCGACGTATTTTATTTGAAAAAAGTAAGAAATCGAAGGGAAGTAGAATTGTCCCCGAAAGTTAGTTTGTCTCTTAAATTACATGAAACTGACAAAAACAGAAGTTTATAGTGTGTTGCTAAATATATATAAATATTATTAATTAGTTTCACATAACAAAAAATTAAACTTGGGAATAATATTAAAAACTAAAGAAGTTAAACTTCTTAAATGAGTTTTTTTTTTCTTTTTTGTCCTTGGTAATTAATATAAAAATGATTTGTCAAGAAAAAGGACTTTTTAAGTAAACACTTATCTGTTATTTATAGCGACGTTTCGTCCCTTGCTTGGGACTTTTTCAAGCTTTATAACTATTAAATGTTTTGATCAAGTAGATATAAAAGTTAAAATACACATGTTAACATAAATTTGAGTTAAACAATTGTTCATTAAAAAGTTTGTAATAATTCCGTCTTTAAAAAATATTTTTACGGTTGATGTTCAAATTATTTTATTTTATTATTATCTTATTATTTTTTTATTTTATTTTATTATAAAAAAAATAATTTGAACATCAACCGTAAAAATATTTTTTAAAAACGGAATTATTACAAACTTTTTAATGAACAATTGTTTAACTGAAATTTATATTTACATGTGTATTTTAACTTTTATATCTACTTGATCAAAACATTTAATAGGTGTGTATAATTAATATCTGATATTTTATATTTTAAATGTAAATTTACAAATTGCATTTTAATAATTCAATTACAGTTATAAAGCTTGAAAAAGTCCCAACCAAGGGACGAAACGTCGCTATAAATAACAAATAAGTGTTTACTTAAAAAGTCCTTTTTCCCGACAAATCATTTTTATTCTTCTTAAATGAGTTTATGAGAGTGAGGCTTATTATAGCTTTTTTTTTATTTCTTATCCAAGTTTCCGCTTATCCGAGGTACCGTCTCCCGACATTACCTCGGATAAACGAGGTTTTACTGTAGATTGAAATAATATTTAAAAGATTATGTTTGAGTGAAAATTAATTAAATTAGAAAATCTATTATAGGCGATATGCATATCTAATTAAAATCAACCTTTTGACTAGTTTCAAAGGTGAAAGGGCACAATTTTTGTACTTCGTTAAACTCAGTTGGTATTAGGCTTCCCTTCACTTAAAATCAATTTACTATTTCTCAATGGATTTACTTACAGATTCTATACCAATCATGTTGTTTCGAAGGTCTAACTCGAATACCATATCGAAAACGTTATTTGTTATTTTTTTCCAGAGTTGCAGCTAGCAATCCAACGAGTTGTCGTCAAAATTTGCAAGAATTTTGTAAAAGTTAATATTAGCTAGAGTTGGGTAACTCAGATCTGAACCGGTTCAAAGAGCCGACTCCGACAGAAGATCTGTGAGAGCCGACGGATCAACGGATTCGCATAACTCAGTGAAACACTTAACACACAGAAGCACGTTTTACACTTACGTATCAGTTCTCGCTTTGATGCATCTGTCAGCTCAAATGACTCATGCATCACATGTTTGGCTATGCATTCTTGATTCTATACAGGTCGTGATATGATTGACTGAACTAGGTAACTCAGCGGCAGACTGCAGTAACATATTCAGAACTCGGCTCTTTTTGAACCGGATCAGTGAGCCGGCTCACATACGGGATCTAGATGCAAAGATGCAGATCACTATAAAGACCCGTTTTTCCCATCTGTAATATTAGCCAATATATTTTATTTATACATCGATGGATCGTTCATTCTTTAAGCAATTAATTTAAGTGTAATCTGTACGAAGAAATGGATTCCAAGTTTTTATGTCAACCTGACATTGTGTTGGTTTAATAGTGTATCTTCAAGCGCAAATAAAATACTTTAAATGTTTGAGCAAATGCATACATGGAATCGATACAATTAGTCAGATATTTGAATTATAATGACTATTATACAATTAATTGATGTTGCAATTACAAATAAGATAAAAATCGGAAGTAATTTCTCTCCTGAAACCATATCATTCTCGGCTTTACAATTAGGGCTTCGCTTTATTCTGTGAAACACACCGAGTTGGGTAGACTAGTGGTGACAGCACTAGACTCGCATTCGGGAGGTACGGGTTCGAATCCCGGCGGGGGCAGACTTTTTCCTACTGCCTCTCGCCGAGAAATGATAATTCCTGTACCGGCCATCTTGGTTGAGGTTTTCCATGGTTTCCCTCAATTAATTCCCGATAAATATCGAGATGGTTCCTTATCAAGGCCATGGCCGATTACCTCTCAAACGCCCAGTTCAAAGATTACCTATCCTATTCTAATTTCCTATAATTCCTTCATTCGCCCATTGCTATTAGTTAAGTTGAAGTTTTAGAAATGTAGAAAATGACGGGAAGTGGTAAAATGGAAAATAGTAATGGTGCGAATGGCGTCTGTTAGGACATAAAGGTCGACAAACGGACGTTAAAGGCATTATTATTATTATTCTGTGAAACACGGCTGAAATAGTATATTACACCACAAGAACAGGAAGTTGAAATTCCAGCACTGCGCGACATGATTCCTGAGTCAAAGTAGAGGTCATCATATTGCGCAGTAATTAATATCGGATTAAGCTTGTGCATTAAATTAATTTTAAAAAAGTACTCACAAATTTGGAAACTTAGATTCAGCAATGACAGGATACACAGGGAGGCTTCTCCACAGGAAACATAACGTTAGTCCACAAATAAAATAAAAAAAAAAACATTACACTACAAAAACAATATTCGTTTCACTATAATTTTATACGAACTGAAAATTATTTCAAAATCAATTTAAATTTTGGTATTAGCAACATTATGTAAGAGGTTATTCGTGCCCAACACGTAATTAATACAGGCTGTCCAAGAATGACTTGACTTATTTTATTTAGATTATATATATTTTGCTTTTTACATCTAGTTGAAATATTATGATTATGTTAGAGGCGTATTAAGATTATTTACGTTTTTTAACTATCTTAGTGCATATAACTCTAAAGTAGATTGAAAAAATTTCTTAGGATTGTAACGGCTGGGATCGTGCTGGGCCCTTAACAGTTTCTGTTTAGAATTGTATATTAATAAATTAAATAATTATTACAAGTATATTTAATATAAGATTTTAGAACGTATTTTAAGTTAATGATTTCCGTTTATTTTAATTATAATTCTTCTAGCAACTTATGCAATCGTCTAGTATTATTTATTAATATTTTACTGTGATCAATCGAAATCAGTTTAATAATTTTTTATTTAAACAATTTATTTCGCGCACAGAAATATTAATAAGAAAAATGCTTGAATGATCGTTGGTTAATTTCAGTCAGAGATCGGAGTTCATACTGCCTTAAACTCTATCGAAATTTAATATTTTTTAGACCGTTACATAAGTGCTAGAATAGTTATGACATGAAATAAAAATGAAAATAAAGTACGATTCACAAATGGTGGCAAGTTTCACTTCGCTACAGGATAAACCTAGGTGGCAAAAGATCGAAGAAATCAAATACTGAATTATGTAAAAGATTGTAACTTTTGAGTATCAGGGACGTATTAAAAACACATTTTGCGTAAAAATAAAACTGAACAGTTTTGTAGAAAATAAGGACATTCAAATTTTTTATTAATTAAATTTTACGAAACCTAAATGCTTGTAAATCAAAAACAACTGCAGATTTTTTGATTTGACTATATCGTAATATAGGAACGCCCGATAAGTTTTTTTGAAAAATATATAATTTTTATAAAAATGAATGTTATTGGTTTGTTTGTTTGCTTGTCTCCATTCATTACGATGAAACTTTGGTGTAATAATTTCTGACCCAAAAAATTCTGTCGCGAGACAAGATTACAATGCAATGGATCCGAAGGCTTCATATGTATTGTCGCTGTCGAGCGGCCTATGAAACATTGTTTCATCCCAATCGCGTGCAGAGTCGCGGATAGTGGCTAGTGATTACAGTTGGGTAACTCAGATCTGAACCGGTTCAAAAAGCTGACTCCGACATAAGATCCGTGAGAGCCGACTCACTTTTTTAGAGCCGACGGATCAACGGATCCGCATAGCTCAGTGAAACACTTAACACACAGAAGCACGTTTTACACTTACGTATCAGTTCTCGCTTTGATGCATCTGTCAGCTCAAATGACTCATGCATCACATGTTTGGCTATGCATTCTTGATTCCATACAGGTCGTGATATGATTGACTGAACTAGGTAACTCAGTGGCAGACTGCAGTAACATATTCAGAAGTCGGCTCTTTTTGAACCGGTTCAGTGAGCCGGCTCACATACGGGATCCAGATACAAAGATGCAGATCACTAAAAAGACCCGTTTTTCCCATCTCTACTAGTGATGTATATTTTGCACAGCCCTGCACCTACCAATATGACTACATGTGCAATATAATGTACTTATAATATTGGAAGTACAAAGTAGTTATCTCTGTTAAGATGAAGGAGGAGTACGTAATTATTCATATTTTACAATAATAATAAATTAGTATTTAGTAACGTCTGCCCATTGCGTTCTGAAGTACGAGATTCATGGGTGGGCCGCCGATATCAGCTGCTCTGTACAATATTGTGGAATAGTGTGCAGCGTACTGTACAGATGTCAGGAGCGAACAGTTCCAACTAGAGTGACTACAGAAAGAAATGGCCAATGGGTCCGATCACCGCCATATTGAATCGCGAGTGGTGGACACAGCGTATGACAGAAGCAGCCGCCAGTTGTACACTGCGTATATACATGTACATGTATATCAGCGTTGCCAGATTATTTTTTGTTTGCTGAGTCGGGATTTTGGAACCTTTTGAGTGAAAAAAGCGGGATTCTTCCGTCGAAAGCGGGACATAGTAAATAAAAATATATCATTTTTTAAAAACATTTATCTTTTTATTTGAGTTCAAATTACGTTTGCGTGACAATAGATAGGAAATATAGCCATAGAAAATGTATTTTAATAAAAATAAGATATTTTAAATCAGATTTACCCTATCGTTAAACAGTTGAGTCTTATTCGTTTTCTGAATAAAAAAAATAAAAAAAAACGGAAATCAAAATCAAAAAAGTTTTATTCATTAGAAAAATATGGCGTTTTAAACAATAGTCTGAGGAGTGAGTGTTACAAATTGCAACTTACAATAAGAGAATAATTATTTACGCACGGTCGAGTTATCCCCGAAAAGCGGGACTGAGCCTGTCCCGCGCGGGACTTTTAATTTTGATTTAAAAATTGGGACGTCCCGCCAAAATCGGGACGTCTGGCAACGCTGATATGTATATTCATGTTCGCTTTTTACAAAAAAAATTTAACAAATAATTCAGAGGATTAAGTTTTGGAGCGGGTTTACCCAAAAATTAATCCTCTGAATTATTTGTTATATTGAGAACAAGGAGCTGAACTTTTCGTAAAAACAAAAAAAAAATTTGATACAAAAGTTGTTTATTTTTTGACGAGGAATCGGGACCTGCAAGAAAAAAGTGGAGTCTCTATTTGAAAAAATAAAGTTGACCTGCGTTGCCTTGCACCTGAATACGGCAATCAATCCCCCCCCCCCAGAACGGAAGATCATCCAAGGGGGTTAAAATTCCTAGGATGCAATTTGAAAGAATAAGAAAGGTGTTACATAAACCTATTGTTGTATAGCTCATGCATCCATCAAGAGAACGATCCTTTGTCCACAACTTATATACAATTAAAACGTGTTAAGTATGTGACACGACTGTCATGCAAACAAATCGACATTTTATTATAAATTAGATATATACAGGACCGGTTCAGTTTTTTTTTGCAGATTCAAGCAAACATTAATTTGCCACTCTACTTATTATAGTTACTTATATAGATTTTTTGCTGCCAAAGAAAGAAGAAAATTTCAGATCACATAAAAATAGGTATAGACGCTGATGACCTCAGTTGTTGAGCGTCTATAATCTACAATTTTTCTTCTAAGAATAGGACGGGTACACAACGTTTTAACAGGGCACGATGGACAGTTAAATAACCTCAATACTTGTATTTTTTTTAAATTATGAATTCAACAGTAGAAAACCCTTTAATAGTTAAAAAGTTACTTTATGCAAGCTCTTAAAATGTTACTTGAGGCTGTCGGAACGCTCTAATTTAAGCCAAAAATAGAGCTTCGGCTGTCAACTGATTGTAGACTTATTCGTCAACATTCTGCAAAAATTCTTTCTCTATAAGAAAGATAAAGGACAAATCTAGGTCTCTAATGGACTACTTTTGTAATTTATGTACGCTTTACTAGAAAAAAGTTGGCATTAATTGTGCCAAAAAAACACACGTTTTCAATGTCACACAACGACCTTATTCGTACTTATTTCACAAAACTGTTCCATCACAAACCTAAAGTGACTTCCTTTTTCGGAAAAGTTTTTTAAATCTTCAAAATATTTCCAAAAATTAGAGTAATCAATTGACAGCGGCACCCTTGCAATAATATTTTTTAGCCTCGTAGTTGGCATAAGCCAAAAATTGAAACGTGCAAATGATTTGAGCGAGACAGAGCTAAAGAAGGTCACACCCACAATATGTCTTTTTTCTACCTCGCCTCTTACCGCTGGGTTTCAGCACAAACCGTGTGAAAGTGATCCAACACTGTTAAAATGAAACAAAGGTAAAATATATATAAATTATAAGACCACAAATATAACGCAATCTGTGTTACAAAATGTTTTTCCAACTAATTTATCATCTCCTAAATATCCTACTTTATTTTATCAATACTTATACATTTTTAACGACAATGTGAATCTCAATTATCGCGATAACGCCAAAGAAGTATAACTTCTGCCGCACCATTTTTTTTTCAAAAGAAATTAATTTAATCTTACGAAAATAAAAACTATATTAAATTAATAAACAGATGATAGCTATCGTTTGTAATTGATAACTCATTCCGCCGCGAAAGTGGAAAGATTCGGGTTTAAGTCCCGACGGTGACGATTGTTTGAAAGTAAATTTTTCTAATATAGCATTGCAACAATGAATGTTTCTTAACAATTATAGGAAACGATAGCTATTATCTGTTTAAAAATTATATTATTTTTTGACGCCAACAACAAGGCTCCCCCCAATAATCTAATAACCTTGCTGATGATCTCAGTTGTCCAGCGTTTATAATCTATAATCTTGTGAGCTGGTCCTGCGTACATGCATGTAAAGTCGAGACAATCTTTACATTGTTACAGATTCCATTGTTGTTATGTTACACCTATGCACAATATGCAAATGCCACCGGATTACGTCATCGCTGTTAACACTTAACACTAGCGCCTACCAGTTTTGTAATAGATATAGGTAGATATTTATGTGTTCTACATTTTATCCATTGAATAAAATTGACATTATGTCGAGAAATCGTCGTGTCGTAAGTATCAACCGAAAAAAAGTTGAGTTTAAAAATTTGAAACAACACGCTTCTATGAACTAAAAAATGCAAAATAATTGGACAACAAAATTAGCTTTACCCCCGACAAAAAAAACCTATCAAAAGTTTAAAAATAAAATTTCTGGGCCTGGTCCTTTAATTTTAATATTCAAATCCTTAATTAGTAATATTTTGTGATTCAAACGTCGTCGCGTCGGAGGACCTCAAAATAAATAAAATAAGAAAATTCAAATAAAAAGAAGCTTAAAATAAGTCCTCTATTTAGGTTCCCCGACGCGACGACGTTTGAATCACAAAATATTACTAATTAATTTATGGATAGTGGGTAATTGGACACAAATAAATGAAAATTCTAAGTTTTTTAAGTATTTTTAAATTATTTTTTAAATGAATGACAAGATGATATCACTACAAACATGTCAACAAAGATTCTGAACTATAAACTTGCCTGAAGAAGTAGGAAACTAACCTACGAAACGTAGCAAATTTAGAAAACTTAGAATTTTCATTTATTTGTGTCCAATTAACCACGATGCATAAACATGTAACAACATGAACGTTAACAACTTGAATCTATTACTAATTAAGTATTTGAATATTAAAGTTAAAGAACCAGACCCAGAAATTTTATTTTTAAACTTTTTATAGTTTTTTTGTGTCGGGGGTTTTTTAAATTTTTAATTTAATTTTTTTACTTTAGTGATTGTCCATCACGCCTAATCTGTTTCTTGCGAAGCGTCACCTCAACATAATTAGTGTATTTGCCATATGGCAACATACACTATTGGCGTCGGTCGGATGGCGGGACCTAGGGGTCGGACCAAAATTTCTCGACGTTTCATAACCTCCTAAACACTTTGCCACCATTTTTAAAAATGTTTATATATATATGTATATATATATATATATATATATATATATATTTATATATATATATATATATATATATAGGTATATATGTGTGCGGGCTATAACTTTCGAAGAAGTTAATTTATTTTAACGAAATTTGGCACACATGTTGGAATCCATCACCGCACGAAGCCTATTTAAAATGGGCCCAATCGGGCCATTTTAAGGGTAGTTTTTAGGGGTTGAAAAATGTTTTTGGGGCCCAAAATACCGAAAAAGTTCTCCGAATCGTTTCAAAATTGAAATTTAACCCTCTGGTAGTAATTAAAAAGTGTCCCTAAAATTTTAATAAAATCGGCTTAACAGGACCGGACTTACAAATTTTATGAAAACACTAGTTTGCAGATAGTGAATTATTTACTGAAAGTTGCATATAATTTGGTATAGAGGTTCGATTGATAATAATATTGCAATTAAGAAAAAAAATGTTATTTTAAGGGCTGTATTAAGGAGTAAAATTTTTTATTTTGCCCAAAAACCAACTTAAGTTCGCATAAAAAAGCCACACTGCCTGTATCAGCAAATACACTATATTGTCGGCAGGGTTTTGGCACTGCGACCCGGGTTTTTTTTTAAAATTAATATGTATAACACAATCATTTTGTAACACATGTAATATATTTATGACTTGATGTAAATTTAAAACCGTTTGTTTAAAAAAAAGAACTTGTGTTGCAATAAAATCAAAATAATGTATGTTTTCACGCAATGAATGAAAATTATGTGACATTTTTTTCGTGCAACCTACATAGTTTAACTGTTGACCTAATCTTAAGGTTTAATCAAAACACCCGTTTTTTGTTGTTGGTGTTATTATATATAACATGAATTTAAAGCAACACAGATTTCTTTAACTGATATAAAAACTTTCAAGTCATAAATTTCGTTTTGAATTGACAAAAGATGCAGGTTTTTTGTGTGAATTTGGGGTAAGTTTTTTTGCGTCGGATTCTTATTCACTATTATTACCTATCCAACGATAAACTGCGTCTATTTTTGTATATATGTTAGTTTCAGAAACTCGCTGAATACGGAACCTTCTATGTTTACAAACGAAATTGATATTTGTTTGATTTTTTAAGGTACTTGTCGTGGTACAATATTGTCAAAAAGTTATAGATTAAACGCGCCACAAAAGTATACTAGCTTGTAGCTAAGTGATCCATAATTTGTACGCAAGACTGTACCCGTGGAAACGTAACCCATACAACATATGCATGTATACTTTTCTATAAATTGTTGAACTTAAAACCGTTATTTATAAATAATTAGACGGTCAAAAAAATTTTCTTATATTTTTTAAACTCATAACAAATGCATTGAAAGACTGTCAGTTTTTGGAAAGTTTCTGACAGTTAGTTCTTTTTTTATAAATAAGAAATTGGTTCAGAACTACAGAGATCGTATACAGCAATGTTAATTATCCAATTTTTAATTGAATTTATCTCGGATTATATACGGTCGATCGACTTCAAATTTTCAGGGTAATTGTATTATCATGTCCTTAATAAGTATACAAAAATTGAGATTTTTCTGACGGTGTGCCTTAACCACGACAACTACCTTAAGTCTTGATTTTACTAACATTGAAGTATATAACAGAAAAAAAAATATTTATGCTTTTTAGAACCTATTAGTACTACTAAACAATTCGGCCATTCCTTAATATAAATTAATGTGCTATACGTTTTAAATTAAATAAAACACAATTTTTCAGTTTATTTGCACTTAAAGTGACTCTTCAATTGGTATGCCCCTTTTTTCACCAGCATAGCTCTATGTTGGAAATCTCAAATTTCTATGGAAAATCTTATTCAATCTTTGATATTAATGATTCAAAATAAACTCGAAATATGTATCATTTCTTCCTATATGATTTTTAACCAAGTTCTCGCAGTTTAGTATTTGATTTAAAAAAACGATTTAAAATCAGATATGATTTGCACAAATTTTTGTACAGAAAAAATTAAATTTGAAAAAAAAATAATGAGCAAATCTTTATCAGTATTTTTTAAACCTAAGTTCGTAAAGAAAAAACTTCAAAATGTCAATTTACTTCCTTGTAATTCGAAATCTCGTTAACGATTAACAGGTTTTTTGATGATCCAATGTTTAGAGCAAAAAAAATTTTTAAGCAGTTAACCAAATTTTGTGAAGCTTAATGCTTAATAACAGTTAAAAAACAGTAATAAAATGAATTTTGCAACCACAATTCGAAATTTCTCGACAGCATATTCTGTCACTTTAAGAGCTTTATTTTGAAGCTAAGCTTCTTAATGCGAGTCTAGGGTTGGAGAATTAATTGGAAAAAACCGAGCGACATGTCAGATCGAAAAGTCATTATTACCGATTTAAAAAAATGATAAGCTTTGGATAAAACTGTTAAAGGTTTCAATTTCTCAGACACAAAACCTTTGATAATAATAATTCGTATTGGAAGTATTCATTGCAGTTACTCATTAAAATACTTTTGCAAGCTTTACTTGTCAAGCATTGTTTTATTTGGAAAAGAAGTTAGGAATACAATGCCGAAGCATTAACTCCATCCAATATATTCTAATTGTTCTATTAAAACAATGGCTGAAGCAAGTTGAAAGTATTAAGCGCGCTTCAAATACTACACAATGTTTCATAATTGCATAATACAAACTTTAAATATTATATTAACAACTAGCAACCAGATTCGGCAATTTTCTGTGATGTATATTTAATTTAAATTCAAAATTTTTGGGAATTGTACTGACCTCTAACGAAAATTAGTTAAACTGAGCAACTGTCATACTTTAATTTTTAGTTGACTGTGAAAATAATATAAATAAAATTATAAAAAAAAGAACATATTATTTCTACAATTTTCAATTTTTAATTGTTTTTTGTAATGCAAAATTGCTTATTATATAATAGTTTAATTATCATTTAAACATATTGAGGTTAGTCAACCCATTGTTTCTTTTTAATAAATTATTTAATCCATAATGTTTAATATTATATGTATGTTAATTTTTGTAAAAAATTTTTTCAGAAGCTTGAAAAAGTCTTAATTTAATAAAGACGAAACGTTGCAATCAATGAGTGTTTAAATTGATTTATTCTATTCCAATTACCCGTGATATTGTTTTCTATTATTATTATTATTATTATTGTTTTTGGGGAAAATCGGCTCATACGCAAAAGAAATTTTTTCCAAGAAAATGTGTAGAAAACATCTTTTTTAACTTTATAATTTTATATTTTATAAAATCAAAGTTCAGCGGTTATAATCTACTAATATTATAAGCCATAAGGTATAATAGTGTGTTAATATTTTGGAACGTTCAATATATTTATCACATGAATAGGTGTTAACGCGAGTTAAAACACATATAATATATCAATTAACGGACAATAGACTAAGATATCAACACTGTGACAGACAGACAGACAGCCAGATGCCGTCGAAAAATTTTGAACCGAAAAGAGATTCCGACAATATTTTTTTTATTTATATATTTCGCAAAGTCATTCGTATATCAGAGTATCAGTTCTTTCTTTTATTGACTCGGCCACGGGTTGAAAGCTGTTTGAATATATTTAACAAAATGAAACAGATAATATGATACTTTGCTGAAACAACACGGCCGAACCGCCAGGACCGGACTTCACACAAAATTAATCGTGTAATTTACTTTTTGCACAACCCAATATAAAATACACTACAATCTCGGTAACATGAATACAAAAAATCTTGAGGAGTTCATGCTAGCGGTATGTTTATATTATCGAGGTACGCTAGAAACATGTACATTAGGTGGTTGTCGAATTTCTATGCTCCCAGGGAGTCAAACGTTTCCAAATTAATAAAAAATAATTCTCTAAAAATTTGAGCTCTTAATATTAACTCTAAGATAGTCCGCACTCCAACCAAAGTTTCTTAAAGAAAATAACATGTGGAAACTCCCTTTGTTCTTCCAAATTTTAAGACTTGGAAACAAATGAATCTACAAAATTGAGACCTACCTATTTTTGTAGAGAATTTAACGCTGCTCAAAAAAGGTATCTTGTGATTTTTCGCTAAGTTTATTGGTTTAAAAGTTTTCCGAGGATAAAGTTTAAAATTTCATCTCGAAAAATTTTGAACCAGTAAACTCCGCGAAAAATCACAACATACCTTTTTTGTAGAGCGTTAAATTCTCTACAAAAATTTTGTTCATAAGAGTGCATATTCATATTATCGCGATTGGACTGTAGTCGCTTTTCATGCCTGTATATCGGTTGTTAAATGACACATCATGCACCAATGCTTTGAATTAGGGTTACTGAGGACCAGTTGTTCAATATGCTACCATTTTCTCCCGCATCTAACTTATGAACAGTTGGACCCTGTGTGCATGTAACGTTCCGGAAATGTCGAGATTCTATGAAGAATTTTATTAGTGTATTTGCCATATGGCAACATACACTATTGGCGTCGGTCGGATGGCGGGACCTAGGGGTCGGACCAAAATTTCTCGACGTTTCATAACCTCCTAAACACTTTGGCACCATTTTTAAAAATGTTTATATATATATGTATATATATATATTTATATATATATATATATATATATATATATATATATATATATATATATATATGTGTGTGTGTGTGTGTGTGTACGCGCGATAACTTTCGAAAGAGTTAATTGATTTCAACGAAATTTGGGCCACGTGTTGTAATCCATCACCGCAAGAAGCCTATTTAAAATGGGCCTAATCGGGCTATTTTAAGGGTAGTTTTTAGGGGTTGAAAACTGTTTTTGGGCCCCAAAATACCGAAAAAAGTCTCCGAATCGTTTCAAAATTGAAATTTAACCCTTTGGTAGTGATTAAAAAGTGTCCCCACAATTTTAATAAAATCGGCCCGACAGGATTGGATTTACAAATTTTATGAAAACACTAGTTTGCAGATAGTGACATATTTATTGAAGGGTGTAATTAATTCGGTGTAGACGTTAGATTGATAATAACATTACAATTAAGAAAAAAATGTTATTTTAAGGGGTGTATTAAGGGGTTAAATTTTTTATTTTGCTCAAAAACAAACTTAATTTCACATAATAAAAGTATAAAACCACACGGCCCTATACAAGCAAATACACTATATTGTCGGCAGGGTTTTGGCACTGCGACCCGGGTTTTTCAATATTTGACGTTAATGCTCCAAAATAAACTAGAAACCATTCTTCCCATATAATTTTTAGCCACGTTTTTACGGTTTGTTTGATCTAAATGAACGATTTAAAATCAGATAAAAACGAGAAAAAATTAAATTTTAACAAAATTGTTGAGCAAACCAAGTTTGTCAGTATTTTTAACATAAGTTTGTAAAGAAAAAACTTCAAGATGTTAATTTGTCTTCCCGTAATTCGAAATTTCGTGACATGCTGTAAAAAAATAATAACGAATATCACGTTTTTTGATTCAATATTTAGAGCAAAAATATACGTTTTTGACATTTTCAAGCAGCACAACAAATTTTGTGAACCTTAATGCTTAATCACAGCTAATAATAGCAGTAATATAAAATGTATTTTTCGACCATAGTTCGAAATTTCCCGATATTTTACTATCTAAGGAATCAATCACTGCAATTCCGGACAGGCTCCTCTCTTCCAATGGGCACTCCGGGTAAGTGCCCAAGGCCCCTCGATCAATGGGGGCCCCTAGTTCGTGTCAAATGCACCATATCCTGAAAGGATTTTTGTGCTTCCCCTTTTACTGAATCTAGTCAGCAAATAATGCGTTTAACGTCCGTTTCTCGACTTTATGTTATAACAGACGCCATTCGCACCATTACTATTTTCCATTTACCACTTTCCCGTTATTTTCTACATTTCTAAAACTTCAACTTATGTAATAGCAATGAGCGAATGAAGGAATTATAGGAAATTAGGATAGGATAGGTAATTTTTGAACTAGGAGTTTGATAGGTAATCGGCCATGGCCTCAAATAAGGAACCATCTCGATATTTATCTGGAATTAATTGAGAAAAACCATGGAAAACCTCAATTAAGATGGCCGGTACAGGAATTACCGTTTCTCGGCGAGAGGCAGTAGGAAAAATTAAAAAACCCGGGTCGCAGTGCCAAAACCCTGCCGACAATATAGTGTATTTGCTAATAAAGGCAGTGTGGCTTTATTATGCGAACTTAACTTGGTTTTTGGGCAAAATAAAAAATTTGACTCCTTAATACACCCCTTAAAATAACATTTTTTTTCTTAATTGCAATATTATTATCAATCGAGCTTCTATACCAAGTTATATACACCTTTCAGTAAATAATTCACTATCTGCAAACTAGTGTTTTCATAAAATTTTTAAATCCGGTCCTGTAAGGTCGATTTTATTAAAATTTTAAGGACACATTTTAATTACTGCCAGAGGGTTAAATTTCAATTTTGAAACGATTCGGAGAATTTTTTCAGTATTTTAGGGCCCAAAAACATTTTTCAACCCCTAAAAACTACCCTTAAAATGGCCCGATTAGGCCCATTTTAAATAGGCTTCTTGCGGTGATGGATTTCAACACGTGGGTCAAATTTAGTTGAAATCAATTAACTCTTTCGAAAGTTATTTCCCGCACACATATATATATATATACGTATATATATATAAATATATATATACATATATATATAAACATTTTTAAAAATGGTGCCAAAGTGTTTAGGAGGTTATGAAACGTCGAGAAATTTTGGTCCGACCCCTAGGTCCCGCCATCCGACCGACGCCAATAGTGTATGTTGCCATATGGCAAATACACTAATAATCTAGGTCTTCTTAAGAGCTCCGGAAGATTGACTACTAGATTATCCTGTGGAACTATTCCATCCTCATCAATGTAGCCAAAGATGGTTGTTCTCGTGTAGGCAGTGACGACTAAATCCGGTCCTGTTTTATATGACAATCAAACAGACGTGCGTTCATATTGTATTAACATACTCTGGCACACGTTATTGAAAGATAAATCGAATACAAAAAAAAAAATGCTTCGTCAATAGATGAAGAAAAAACACGTGCCGCGTAAAATTCTAAATAAAAGAAACACTTTTTGTACCACGATTATAACGCTCGATTGTTAAAACAAAAAGGTTGCTCAGATGTGTTACTATGGTAACGGAACCTATTGATTTCAGTCACGTCAAAGTCATCGAGCGATCTGCGATATTCAATTGTCATCGTCTATGAATCACGACAGCGGCCGCGCATAACGCCGGTTAAATGTTCAGTCAACAATAGCGCACAAAAAAACCGGCCAAGTGCGAGTCGGACTCGCGCACGAAGGGTTCCGTACCATTGTCTATAAAAACGGCAAAAACATCACGTTTGTTATATGGGAACCCCCTTAAATATTAATTATTTTATTCTGTTTTTTAGTATTTGTTGTTATAGCGGCAACAGAAATACATCATCTGTGAAAATATCAACTATATATATGACACAATAGTTTATTTACATATTGTGTTAACATCATTTTCATGGTTAAACTTATCGATTTACTAACCGGCGCATTAAAATAATTTGTAGCGTTAAAAACGCAATCATCAAATCGTTACTGTACATTTTACGATAAAATGTAACGACTGACGGACCGTTGAGTTCGTTTCAAGACAAGGATGCATTTATCCTGAATCAATTAAGAGCTATATTCGTTTCACGCGGTGCAAGCGGTCCGAACTGTTCGAACGCGACATAACCTATTTACATAATAGTGATCGTGACACCCAAGTTATTTCACGGAATAAAATTATGATGTTGCATAGAGGGTGTGCACCGTGAACTGTGCGAGAGCATATTCAATTGCATTCTGCCTCTGGAATATCACATATACAGTCTGATTCAAAATAATTTTCTACTATAAATTCTACAGGCGATTTCTTTCTGAGACAATCGTATTTGTATTAATCCTTGGATCACTTTCATACAGTTTGTGCTGAGACCCAGCGGTAAGAGGCGAGGTAGACAAAACACATATTGTGGGTGTGACCTTCTTTAGCTCTGTCTCGATCAAATCATCCGCACGTTTCAATTTTTGGCTGGTGCCAACTACAAGGATGTTATTGCAAGGGTGCCGCTGTCAAATGATTACTCTGATTTTTGGAAATATTTTGAAGATTTAAAAAACTTTTCCGAAAAAGGAAGAGTCACTTTAGGCTTGTGGTGGAACAGTTTTGTGAAATAAGTACGAACAAGGTCGTAGTGTGACATTGAAAACGTGTGTTTTTTTGGCACAATTAATGCCCCGGGAAAAGTGCTTGGCTTTTTGCAAAGATTTTTTATTCACGTACTACCTGTGACGCTAATGACGTCAGTTGTCGAGCGTCTATACTCGACACTAATAAGTAAGCAAAACAAAATTATTAGCAGCACATGGTTGTGTGGTGAATCATAAATTGAATTGGCCACAATGTGTCCGACATGGCAACGGGTTCCGGAACCAAATCGTGCTAGAATTGGGTAACTCAGATCTGAACCGGTTCAAACTCCGACATAAGATCCGTGAGAGCCGACTCACTTTTTTTGAGCCGACGGATCAACGGATCCGCATAATTCAGTGAAATACTTAACACACAGAAGCACATTTTACACTTACGTATGCATCTGTCAGCTCATATGACTCATGCATCACATGTTTGGCTATGCATTCTTGATTCTATACAGGTCGTGATATATGATTGACTGAACTAGGTAGCTCAGTGGCAGACCGCAGTAACATATTCAGAACTCGGCTCTTTTTGAACCGGTTCAGTGAGCCGGCTCACATACGGGATCCAGATGCAAAAATGCAGATCACTAAAAAGACCCGTTTTTCCCATCTCTACTCGGTGCAGTCGGCTTGCAGAGTATACTTAAAGCCAGCGTTACGAACGATTGTGTCACGCTACATTTCACACCGTAATCGCGTTAGTGTTGGTCATCACTCGCGCCGCTCGTTCAAACTACGAAATGAATTAAGTCTTAGTGTTTATTACTATTAGACAATAAAAAGCCATAGGGTCTTGAGAACAATTAAGACGCAGTCAGTGATGTCTTTAGAGACTTTATTTCCATAGGATGCTATAAATTATTCTTGGTAGGCAAGGAAAAATATGCGTAAAGATTTTTTTGAAGTGAAACTACTTTAACGCCTTGCCTTTTTTCACTCTTTTTATTGAAGATCGTTTAAGATTTTTATCAAATTCAGTATAAGTGCAAACTTATAAAAAACCCGGGTCGCAGTGCCAAAACCCTGCCGACAATATAGTGTATTTGCTTATACAGGCAGTGTGGCATTATTATGCGAACTTAAGTTGGTTTTTGGGCAAAATAAAAAATTTTACTCCTTAACACGGCCCTTAAAATAACATTTTTTTTCTTAATTGCAATATTATTATCAATCGAACCTCTATACCAAATTCTATGCAACTTTCAGTAAATTTATAATTCACTATCTGCAAACTAGTGTTTTCATAAAATTTGTAAGTCCGGTCCTGTCGGGCCGAATTTATTAAAATTTTAGGGACTACTGAAGGGTTAAGTATCAATTTTGAAACGATTCTGAGAATGTTTTCGGTATTTTTGGGCCCAAAAACATTTTTCAACCCCTAAAAACTACCCTTAAAATGACCCGATTACGCCCATTTTAAATAGGCTTCTTGCGGTAATAGATTTCAACACGTGGGCCAAATTTCGTTAAAATCAATTAGCCCTTTCGAAAGTAATTTAAAGTGTTTAGGAGGTTATGAAACGTCGAGAAATTTTGGTCCGACCCCCTAGGTCCCGCCATCCGACCGACGCCAATAGTGTATGTTGCCATATGGCAAATACACTAATAATGGAAAAACTGAAATCTTTAGCGTTATAAATTCAGCGCACATTTACAGAAAACTGTAATTTCTTCTTCTGTTCTCAATTCAAACAACACGCGTCGCAATTGCCAGAAAAAAAAATCAAATCAGTCAAAGTAATCTCTAAGTGACATTTCAAAGAAAAAGTCTATCTTGTTGAACATTCTCCGTACGTGATAATATTTCTGTACATTTTATTCATGAAGTATTACACAAAAGTTGTTAAAAAAAAACTTGTAACAGGTAGCCAATCACCAGTCGCTATAGAACGTGCCGTTTATTAAAACGTGTTGTTTGTTGTGATTCTAATAACCAATGTGGTTTAAGCAAGCCGTCAACTGTTTTTTTAATGCTATTTGCATAACAAAATAATAAATTTATGCGTGCTTGTCTATCAAATACATTTTTACAAGTAAAGTATATTATATAACATGATGTATCTATCCATATAAAATAAATAATAGTTTAAAAAAAACACTAAAAAACACACTAATAGCAAACCGAACTACAAAGTTTGCACGTATATGCATGTTTCCATGGAGAAGTTTTTTAACCGACTTCAAAAAAAAGGAGGAGGTTCTCAATTCGTCGGAATATTTTTTTTTTATTTTTTATGTATGTTCCCCGATTACTCGCAAACGCCTGAACCGATTTGGAAAATTATTTTTTTGTTTGAAAGGGTATACATCCCCGGTAGTCCCATATAGTTTTTATTAAAATCGGTTCATCCGTTTTTGAATGACGTCAAAAAACATATTTTTTAATATATGCTGTCTCATATCTCCAACATTTGTAAAGCGAATATGATTTTAGGACCTGAGAGTCGGCTTAAAAGAAATTACACTGCATATTAAAGGGTATAGCCATAATGTTAGCAGGCCGTGGTTTATAACTTTGTGTGATTCGATATTGTTTAAAACGTGTGAAGTACATAATTTCAAATAAAAACAGTGGAAGTGTATTATTTAAAGAAGTAAAAAATAAATAAATGCTCAGAGGGTATTAAGAAGAATTTGTTATTAAAATTAAGTCACGATTATGAACTGGACGCAAAAATATATATATCTTGTATGGTTTTATAGAGCACAACTGCATTGTAAGTGTTAAAAAGCACATCTAGCAAACTAAAAACAGATCCTCGTTTATTGATGTCTGATGCATAAAGTGAAACTACTGAGAATCGCTCTTTTTGAAGGTTCGAGCGTAGCTAATGAGTCTAAGTAGTCATCAGGGTCGACCCTAACGTAGGACGAACGAAGCGGTCGCTCCAGGCGCCAGTGGTAAAGAAAATTAAAGGACAAAATTTGTTTTCGCTTTTACTAAAGTACAGAGTAAACTCTATACCGGGTGTTTTTTTTCAAAACTTTGAATGGATTTTTTGGTTGATACACCGGTTGAATCAAAAAAAGTTTTAGGCAAAAGTTGTTGGGTTTTGAGGGGGAAATAATTTACACGTATTACCAACACACTCCCCCCCGCCCCCCGGCAGGAGGAGGGGGTAAATTTTGTTTTTTAAATGAAAACTCGATTTTTATGATTAAATTAAATTAAATTTTAAAGTTGTTCATTTTTACACAAAAAAAAATTTAATCATAAAAATCGGGGGTTTTCATTTAAAAAACAAACGTTACACCCCCTGCCGAGGGGAGGGGGTTGGTATTACGTGTAAATTATTTCCCCCTCAAAACCCAACAACTTTTGCCTAAAACTTTTTTTGATTCAACCGGTGTATCAACAAAAAAATCCATTCAAAGTTTTGAAAAAAACACCCGGTATAGCGACGCTGAAGGGACTGCGCATTTTCTGGCGTTATAGAGAGTTGTCGTTATATGGAGAAAAAGAAAAATCAATATTGTTTTACTATTATAGTATTATTTAGTAATAACGCATAAAATTTACGAACAAACTATTAACACAAATAACAACGCTTATTGCGTAAAATCTGTTATCTCCGTCTGATGGTTTTTGCTATGCCGGTATTTTAATTATATTTTCTTATGTGTTTTATAAATATCTTGCGGAATACTGTGGGATTAACTTGGTTATTAGCAGCCACAGGCACTATAATACACTCTTTGGAGATACGGGCTACACTAGACAATAAAGCTGCAGTTCTTATCAATTTCGGCAACTTACAAAGTACCTATAAACAGTAGGTGCTTTTATAAGTTGCCGAAATTACTTGCTTTATAATAGCAGTAGCGGCCCAGTCCGGCTTCGCCCGGGTGTAAATGTAATATATAGGATATAAAAGATGAGAATCATTATCATTAAATTCTCAACGTGTATTGAATTTGCGCGAATTCAATCGCTTTTATTTGTGAATGTTCAAAAATCGAAAAAAAATCTTATTTCCTAAAAAGAAATTTAAAAAATTCTGTTGATCCGATCGCTACCAAACTTCAGAAGATCATCCGCTGGGCTAATCTAAAGATTGTCTGAAAATTTCATCAAAAATGGTTTATCCGTTTGGAGTCCATAGATTACATAATATATACATCGTCTTTTATCTATATAGATTATTAAAATGTAAAAAGTGGTTATTGTGACATAACGATAATAGTTGGACATATAGTATCGCGAAGTTTTTTGTAGTTATTGATATGTTCTTTAATATTGTAGAACATACTTTTGTTCTATCATCAATAGTTTCCGCAGCGCATGCGACGAAAGATGTTTTATGGCATTTTTTTTACACCTTGGGCTACGTTACTAAAGTTTTAGTAAGGATCCCTAATATTTTCTAGCAATAAATATAACCTATGTTACTCAGGGTGAATATAGCTTTCTAATGGTGAAAGAATTTTTTAAATCGGCACAGTAGTTTTTGAGTTTATTCATTGCAAACACAAAAATACAAATCTTTCCTCTTTATAATATTAGTGTAGATATGGTCGTTATTTACAGTGGATCATTGTATGGACAACAAGACAAACCAGCCAAAGTCGAGTAATACCGACGTTTTAGGGAGTTTGACGTTAAATCGAGTGACGTTACATGGAGTTTACACTGTATTTTAAGTGTTGTATATTTAGAATTAAATTGTGTTTAAAATTAATCGCATTGAGTTATTACCTATCAAGTCTAAAATATAACATTAAGTTTCAAATATCAACTTGGAAAATTCGTTTTACCTAAGATTCGCTCTTGCTTACACAATTCAAAAAAATATCGTTTCTATCGATCGATTATTTTTCGACCAAGATCGCTTTAAAAAAATGCTACAATGCTTTTCGTATGAAAAAAAATATGTGTGATCACAAAGTCTTTGTCAAATGAGATTTTCTGACGAGACTTTCTGTAACCCAAAGTTAGTCGAAAAACGGTACTACGGGTTCGTGCAACAGAGGAGGCGTTTTTTGTTCTGTCAGGTGTAATTTTATGGAAAAGCTGCATCGCGCAGCAACTTATGTAGTCCACCCACCAAATTACAAATTCACACGTCTGTGTGCAGTTTGCAACGTTGGAATTCTCACATACAATCGATATATGAATATATTAAAAACCGTTCTTCTTTTCTCATCTTTCATGTTCCAGTTGAAAACATTGAATTAACTTTAAAGATTAACGCTCGTCTGCAATTACTTTTTCCATTGATATTAATAAATGCTAATCAGTTTTTGTAGACGAAATAAGTATTGTAGCGCGCCTCCAATGGTTACGCCACTGGAAACGACATAGGCTTCTCGAACAAATTGACAGAAGTTTCTGGAATGATCGAGAAAGGGATGTACACGCCTATAAATACAGTGCGTGTTCGAAGGAATTAATCTATTTTAATGAAATTTGGTCCACATGTTGGAATCCATCACCACACAAATCTTATTTAAAATAAGCCTAACCGGGCTATTTTAAGGGTAGTTTTTAAGGATTGAAGAAGTTTTTTGGGTTCAAAAATACCGGACAAAAATGTCAAAATCGAAATTTAACACAACGTGTCGTCCTATGTGAACGGAGCCGCGAATAAACGCTAGTTTATAACAAAATATCCGCAATGAATGAATCAGATCCGGAATGCATAAAAAATTAAAACAAGTACATGAAATGTATGAATAAAGGAGAATGTTGATTATGGAGATGGGCTGAGCGCAAAGGTCAGATCCGATCATAATATTATGTCATATTTAATTTAGTTTAAGAGCAAAACGTTTGTTAGAAATTTATTGCCGAATCATTGCTATTCAAAAGCCTGGTCGTGAAATCCGGCTGATATAAAATTATCTGAAATACGTTCAAACAAACGGATTTGAATAATTATAATTACCTAACCGTGCACTTTGTGAAATGTAACGCGTGAATATAGTTGCAGTTCGATTGTATCAGTAACGTAACCACGGAAACGAATAACAAATGCCAACACTATAATATCAAATGTCATTTTATACCATTTATTCTTTTTTTTTATTTATTTTATTTTTTTTTATTCCTTTGGCGCGTTGAGAATAAAACAACGGAAGTTGCGGGCGCAACAATCCTCCCACTAGAAACTAATACAGCCTAATTATCTTCAAGTAAAGTTAAGTAACTCAGATCTGAACCGGTTCAAAGGGCCGACTCCGACAGAAGATCCGTGAGAGCCGACTCACTTTTTTTTGAGCCGACGGATCAACGGATCCGCATAACTCAGTGAAACACTTAGCACACAGAAGCACATTTTACACTTACGTATCAGTTCTCGCTTTGATGCATCTGTCAGCTCAAATGACTCATGCATCACATGCTTGGCTATGCATTCTTGTTTCTATACAGGTCGTGATATGATTGACTGAACTAGGTAACTCAGTGGCAGACTGCAGTAACATATTCAGAACTCGGCTCCTTTTGAACCGGTTCAGTGAGCCGGCTCACATACGGGATCCAGATGCAAAGATGCAGATCACTAAAAAGACCCTCAGTTTTTCCCATCTCTATCTTCAAGAATGAATATTATTAAAAGGTACAACACTAAAACGTTGTTTCTGATTTTACCGTTTTATAAAAAACAAACCTTTTTCAATATACATTTTACAGTTTAGCGGTTTAATTTATGTCTATTTTCTTAGCAAAAAACGTTTAATAGTCAATGCATAATAAAAAAAAACCCGGGTCGCAGTGCCAAAACCCTGCCGACAATATAGTGTATTTGCTTGTATAGGGCCGTGTGGTTTTATACTTTTATTATGTGAAATTAAGTTTGTTTTTGGGCAAAATAAAAAATTTAACCCCTTAATACACCCCTTAAAATAACATTTCTTTCTTAATTCTAATATTATTATCAATCTAACGTCTACACCAAATTAAATACATCCTTCAATAAATAAGTCACTATCTGCAAACTAGTGTTTTCATAAAATTTGTAAATCCGGTCCTGTCGGGCCGATTTTATTAAAATTGTGGGGAAACTTTTTAATTACTACCAAAGGGTTAAATTTCAATTTTGAAACGATTCGGAGAATTTTTTCGGTATTTTGGGGCCCAAAAACAGTTTTCAACCCCTAAAAACTACCCTTAAAATAGCCCGATTAGGCCTATTTTAAATAGGCTTCTTGCGGTGATGGATTTCAACATGTGGCCCAAATTTCGTTGAAATCAATTAACTCTTTCGAAAGTTATCGCGCGTACACATATATATATATATATATATATATATATATATACATATATATATAAACATTTTTAAAAATGGTGCCAAAGTGTTTAGGAGGTTATGAAACGTCGAGAAATTTTGGTCCGACCCCTAGGTCCCGCCATCCGACCGACGCCAATAGTGTATGTTGCCATATGGCAAATACACTAACAAACTTCTTTGAAAAACTGGAAACAAAACACTGTAGTATTGTATACATATTATAAATTACAATAAAGGAACGCATTAGATATTTATAAAGTGTTTACAAGTTTGTAAAACAAAATACGAATTTATTCACAAAACTGTTCTATGTAACTAATTCATGTTCAAACACATGTAAAACAGCGATCAGTAAACACGATAGAACAGTGTTGTTGCATAAATCGCATATAGAACAGTGCTATGTAAACAAAGTGATATTATCTTTAAATAAAAAAAAAATAGAGTCTAAATAAAACTAAAACAACACGCTTCGATGAACTAAAAAATGCAAAATAATTTGACAACAAAATTAGCTTTACTGTAAAAAGCGCGGGGTGCCATCTACTTAAGGTAGTTGTGGTACAATATTGTCAAAAAGTTATAGATTATACGCGCCACAAAAGTATACTAGCTTGTAGCAAAGTGATCCATAATTTGTACGCAAGACTGTACCCGTGGAAACGTAACCCATACAGTATTTATATGCATGTATACTTTTCTACAAATTGTTGAACTTTAAACCGTTATTTATATAAATAATTAGACGGTCAAAATTTTTTTCTTATTTTTTTTAAACTCATAACAAATGCATTGAAAGACTGTCAGTTTTTGGAAAGTTTCTGATAGTTCGTCCTGTTTTTATAAATAAGAAACTGGTTCAGAACTACAAAGATCGTATACAATCAATGTTAATTATCCAATTTTTAATTGAATTTATCTCGAATTATATACGGTCGATCGACTTCAAATTTTCAGGGTAATTGTATTATCATGTCCTTAATAAGTATACAAAAATTAAGAATTTTCAAACTACCTTAAATTTTCATAATAGCTCTACGTTTAGAATTAGCTGGTAAATGGAAAATTTATTACCGACATTAAGCCCTCCACGCTTTTACAATAAAGCTAACTGTGTTGTCAAATTATTTTGCATTTTTGTTTTAGTTTTTTAAACTCTATAATTTTAATTATAAGACTGAAAACCAATATTGCATTTGACTATGGAATAGGCAACGCAACGTCTGTCACTGTACAGCGTGTTGGCTTGCCTGCTGTAATTTATCAAGTTTTTTTTATCCTGAAGACCCTGATCAGGATAAAGGGACAATCTTATTAAATTATTGTATTGTCATCGGTCCTTGATACGTGTGCAAAGTTTCAGCTTAATCTGACGTTTTGAAGAGGGCGAATTTCACGTTCAAAGATTCGGTTACAAACATACGTTCAAAGATTTTTTTATGCTGAAGGTCTTAGTCAGGATAGTGGGACAAACTTATTAATTATTGTATTGTCGTCGGTCCTTGATACGTGTGCAAAGTTTCAGCTTAATCTGACGTTTTGAAGTGGGCGAATTTCACGGTTAAAGATTCCGTTACAAACAAACAAACATACAGGTGAAGCTAAGAAATTCTTTCGCTCCTTTTTCACATTTATGTTATTGTCGAGATTCAGGTTTAGGAAAACGTTTTCAAGGTTTTATTGATATCTAAAATGCATGGACGTTGCAACCTTGAAGTTTGGTATACTTAAAAATTTTGTAGAGCGTTGTTACAGTGTAACAATGTTTTCTGCAAAGGTCCGTTCGCTCAAGTTGTTGATATTCACAGAACGAAAAGCAATTCACGATTATGGTAATCGATATCTATCATAGATCAGCTCTGTGTTTGGCCTAGATGATCTTCAGTAGTGAGTTTAGCATCCGGTTAAGAAATCAGCACTTGCAATCCTTTTTAGTGTATTTGCCATATGGCAACATACACTATTGGCATCGGTCGGATGGCGGGACCTAGGGTTCGGACCAAAATTTCTCGACGTTTCATAACCTCCTAAACACTTTGGCACCATTTTTAAAAATGTTTATATATATATGTATATATATATATTTACGTTACACGTCCGTCTTGGGTCACCGACTTATATTTGTGTACCAAATTTCAACTTAATCGGTCCAGTAGTTCGGAGCAAATTGGCTAAAACAGTAGGACGGACAGACACACGAGTGATCCTATAAGGGTTCTGTTTTTTTTTCCTTTTGAGGTACAGAACTCTTAAAATCAAATGATTGGTAGAATTATCTCAATCCCATCAAGACTAAAAATATCTCGGTGACTATTTAATTAAAAATTGTGTAACGTTTAAAACATTTTGTATGACTTAATGTCAATAATTCTACATCCTTGTTAATTAACAATAAACAACGCCCAAGTAATTATTTTCCCACAGTAAATAATAATAAAAAACAATAAAATCGATGTAGGAAAACAAGTTCAAAGGAATTCCAACAATAGTGAATGAATCATAGCTGCATTCAATTGATTTCAAATATTGCAGTTTAGGTCAGAGTTGTAACAGATAGTAATAATAAAAATAATAATAATAATAATTTATTTGTGGTGCCATAGTGGATACAAATTGTCAATTCAGAGTCCATCAAGGACATTAGTAGGTTCATCAAGAACACAGTCGTTCCTGACCTAACAGAAATTGGTCTAAATTATAAAAAGCGCTTGCTATCAAAAATTCTTTCAAGTATTTTTCAAATTTTGATAATTCGCCACAATTTTTTATATTTTGAGGCAGCTTGTCTCAGCTCCCACAGTACAAAATTTTATAACCTGACGCGTATTTTTTTTATTTCCGCGATAGCTCCACTAGTCGTGAAGCGATTTGAAAATTTTCGACGTCATCTTGTTCGTAATGTTATCAGGTTGGTACCATATATATTTTCTTAAAATCGGTTCATCCGTTCTTACAATATTAAAAAAAAACATCATTTTTATTTTAACCACTTTTTATGGTTAGTATCTTGTATACGGATCAAAACTATGAATTGACAATAGGCAAATGCGAAACTTCATTCAAAGCCAGGCAAAGCACCGAACTTAAATGCTTGAAGCACCGAGCATCAAGCACTTATACTAAAGTAATTAAAGCATCAAGCATTTTCATTTTGAAAAAAATGCTTGAAAACAACGAGCACTTACTAAAGCGATAAAACTTTTTAAAACTTACGCTGATGAACATAGATGTTCAGCGTCTATAATAATCTACAATGAATCTTCTTAAAGCCTAACTTCCAACATTAAGTTATGATATAAATTTTAAACATGAACAATATTCTAATTGATGGTAAGTTTGGACTTGAACAACCAAAAACTTGATCTCAAACATCAAACGAAATAAGAATCATAAAAGATAGACGACATTTTTTATTAAGCACCAAGCATCGAGATCTGTTTTACAAAATGCTTAAAGTATTATAAGTGCTTATTATTAAAAATAATAAGCATTGCCCAGCTCTGACTACACTACACTTAATTGTTTGGAAACCCGTCGCTACTTTAACCAGTTAAAATGGGTTAAACTTTCAAAATTGATCCATTCCGTGCCTGTAATGGGCGAATTGAGTGGGCGCCACATACTGTAAACAATCCAGATGTCATATACTACTTTAATTTGGGAGCGTTTTGAATTTATAATTAAAATAACCTTTGAATAATTAATTCTTTGCATTTATACTTTATGATAATTGAATTTGAAAAAAAAATACAATACAATGAAGTATAATATTAATTTTCAGAAATGAGTCATCGACAAGATAACTGTTTAGAAATTAATTTAAATTGATTTGTCAACTTGAATTTTAATTACTGAAGACTGGACTTTAATTAGGTGTAAATCTTCATACCTACATTCGAGGACTCAAGGAAGATGTCAAACATCTTGATTTATTATTATTGAAACTCGTAAGCTGTTGCGAATTGTCAGTTATATCGCATATTAAAACGATTTAATAATTACACTGCAAAGTTGTGATTATATTTTTGCAGTCGCAATAACAGAATACAGAAAGAATTGTGCAAAAATTTTGATTATTAAAGCTATATTGAGCGCGTTGAGAAGGCTATCGGAACGCTCTGAATTAAAGCCACACTACGTGGCTAAAAAATGCTGTTACAAGGGTGCCGCTGTCAATTGATTACTCTAAATTTGGGAAATATTTTGAAGATTTAAAAAATCTTTCTGTAAAAGGAAGAGTCACTTTAGGTTTGTGATGGAACAATTTTGTGAAATAATTACCAATAAGGTCGTAGTCTGACACTGAAAACGTGTGTTTTTTGGCACAATTAATGCCAACTTTTTTCTAGTAAATCGTACATAAATTACAACAGTAGTTCATTAGAGATCTAGATTTGTCCTTTATCTATCTTACAGACAAAGAATTTTTGCAAAATGTTGACGAATAAGTCTACAATCAGCTACCAGCCGAAGCTCTATTTTTGGCTTAAATACACACACAATTGCTTGTTGAAGAAGGGAGCATATTGAACAGCTGGTAAACATTCTGTTTAGTTCTTTCGATCAACAAAAGAAGCGAAATAATTACTTGCAACGAAAAGGAAGTAATATATATATATATATATATTCGGTTGAATTTGACGCTATAGCATTACGTGTTATTTATGATGCACCGGCTTGGATTAAAATCAAAACAAGTGAAATAAAACAGGCTCAAGGCCTACCTCGATCTGATTCCTCACACATAGATTGAGAGCATACTGTTTCTCATGTCAATTACATATTTAGTGTTCATAACCTCGTCTCTGTCCAACTCAACTTAAGTTCCATATAAGTGTCTCACTTGCACTCACCCACAATGCGATATGAACATCGTTTTAATTATCTATAGTCCGCTACACAAACGTTTGGGTTCATTGAAACAGAAAAAACGAAATCACATACATTTAAGAAAAAATTAAAAGCATTAAGTGGGTATTCTCATGTGACCACTTCGAAAAATCGATTTTTTTTCATATTTCAATAGTAAAGCCTATCGAAAATATGCTGTGAAAAATAGAAACCGAAATTCCTAGTTTTAAATAAATTACAACTCATAGTCGCCGACGAGCCGTATAAGCGACTTGTTGGCTCTTGAAACTTTAAACGCATTTATCTGGAAACATTATTTTCTAAAACTGTCATGGTCCTAAAAAAAAGTATTCAACCGATTGCTTTGAAATTTATATATGTTCTTCTACTCATTAATGGTTATCGTCCGTACCAAAATTGCTTATTTTCGAAAATATTTTCTTATTTTTTTAAACGATTTTTTACAAAAAAATTAACAAAAAACAAACTTTTTTTCTACAGTCCGCCATTTTTTTTTAATGAAATTGAATAATTTTGGTAGGGACGATAGCGACATTCCTACTGAACAATCCATTCGATTTTTTTATTTCAGACAACATGAACAGCCGCTATTACCATGACCAGTGACCTGCTTTTTTTAGTGTCTAATTTAATTAAAAAATATATATATATATAAAAAACGTAAAATAAGAGAAAAAAAATTTTTTTTATACAGTTAAAGATACAAACCAAAACATAAAAAAATTAAAATGATTGAATGTTATTGTCGTCTAAAAAAAATTCCCTAAAAAGAGGTAAAATTTATGCGTTCACATGAGAATACCCCCTTAATGGACACGGATTTTGAAGAGATATTCAATTATTCCATATTATATTTTTATTAAAAATTCCAGCTAATTGATAGACAGGATCATTCCAACTGCAAAAACCAACTGCAAAAATATTGACATGCGATATGTTATAAACAATAAAATAAAATTTCTCTTAATGCGTGCGGTGACGCGGGTAACGACTAGTAATAATTATTATGAAATTTTCTATTCGTTTGCAATGGTTACATGATATGGTTTTATATGCAAAAATTAACCAAAGCATGCTTGTCAGCTACCTAATTAACTTCTTTTTGACATCTTCAGAATAAAAGAATCTAGCTGATTTTTATTATTTTCAAAATATTTCAGAAACTATAGTTTACAAAAACTATCTTGAAAAAATAAATCGAATAATAAACCTTTATAAATAGTATACCATCATTATACAAAAAACAGCTTTATAGCATATATCTCTTATGCGCATGAGTAAATTTTCCCTAAAAACAATTGGGCTCTTCAAATTTGCTAATTAAATATTCTTCCAAAATTTGGTTTCAATTTGCTCACCCATTTGACTAGTATCAAAGCTCACAGACTAACAAACAGAATTTTTTTAAATATTTTTTTTTTATTCGGGGGACCTCAAAATGCAAAAATATTAGTATATATATTAGTAGAGTTCTCCACTAGAGGGCTTGGAATAGTTATAATATGAAAACAGGTAAAATAAAAACACTAGAAAATTCTACAAAATTTATTATTAAATTATTTCTCGGCGATCGTTTCGGACAATAAGTTCATCCTCAAGAATATATTTTTCATATTCGTGAGGATGGACTTTATGTCCGAAACGATTGTCGAGAAATAATTTAATAATAAATTTTGTAGAATTTTCAAGTGTTTTTATTTTATCTGATATTATTAATCGTGTTCTGCCGAGTGCCGAGTGAAAAATCAGAAATATTGTGATCGATCCGGTTGTTTTAGTGAACTGACTATAGCTAAACAATATCAATAATTTAAAAACTAATATATATTTGGCAAATCACGATATAGAATTGAAATCTATTCTATTTGCACATATGCGTTATACCCACACGATGTTACTAATTGATTTGAAATAAAAAATATAACACACGATCTAAATATTAATCCGAATTGCTAATTACTTTAAGGTAATTAATTATAAATGATGGGATATAGAATACAAATTTAAAATGAACCAGATTACTTTTGATCTTCTTGCGCGTTATTTTATTAATTACAGTACAAATTCCGTTTCTTAATGGCTGTCGGAACGCTCTGAATTTAAACCAAAAATAGGGCTTCGAGTTGATTGTAGACTTATTTGTCAACATTTTGCAAAAATTCTTTCTCTATAAGGAAGATAAAGCACAAATCTAGATCTCTAATGGACTACTTTTGTAATTTATGTGCTATTTACTAGAAAAAAGTTGACATTAATTGCGCCAAAAAAACACACGCTTTCAATGTCACACTAAGGTCGTAGTGTGACATTGAAAACGTGTGTTTTTTTACTTGTTTGTTACTTATTTCACAAAATTGTTCTATCACAAACTTAAAGTGACTCTTTCTTTTTCGGAAAAGTTTTTTAAATCTTCAAAATATTTCCAAAATTTAGAGTAATCAACTGACAGCGGTACCCTTGCAACAACATTTTTCAGCCTTGTAGTGTGGTTTAAATTCAGAGCGTTCCGATAGCCTTAAGAGAAGAGTTACGAAATGCAACGGCATTGCTGCAAGCTCGGCTATTATTATCAAACGTGACAATTATTTTATTTAACTAAATGCTTCTGTTGACATATTTTATTAGCCTATTTCGATGCGATTTACGCGTACTTCAATACATTTTCCTTTAATTAATCGAGATGAATGCGCCGGGTATTCAACTGTATATATTTGTAATGAAGCGTTTTTTTCGCGCCTAGAGTTTTTTCTGACGCCACTAGTGCGATGCTAGCTCACACCTTATATGGCACCTTAAATGAATTCGTTTGTAACAGTGTACAGTCGCGGTTCAAAAAGCACTTCCAAATAGAGTTGGGTAACTCAGATCTAAACCGGTTCAAAGAGCCGACGCCGACATAAGATCCGTGAGAGCCGACTCACTTTTTTTTGAGCCGACGCATCAACGGATCCGCATAGCTCAGTGAAACACTTAAGGCTGTCGGAACGCTCCGAATTTTGTTTGTGCTGAGACCCAGCTGTAAGGGGCGAGGTAGGCAAAAGACATATTGTGGGTGTGACTTTCTTTAGCTCTGTCTCGCTCAAATCATCCGCACGTTTCAATTTTTGACTGGTTCCAACTACGAGGCTAAAAATTTTTATTGCAAGGGTGCCGCTGTCAACTGATTACTCTAATTTTTGGAAATATTTTGAAGATTTAAAAAACTTTTCCGAAAAAGGAAGAGCCACTTTAGGTTTGTGATGGAACAGTTTTGTGAAATAAGTACGAATAAGGTCATAGTGTGACATTGAAACCGTGTGTTTTTTAGCACAATTAATGCCAATTTTTTTCTAGTAAATCGTACATAAATTACAAAAGTAGTCCATTAGAGACCTAGATTTGTCCTTTATCTTTCTTATAGAGAAAGAATTTTTGCAGAATGTTGACGAATAAGTCTACAATCAGTTGACAGCCGAAGCTCTATTTTTGGCTTAAATTCAAAGCGTTCCGACAGCCTTAACACACAGAAGCACATTTTACACTTACGTATCAGTTCTCGCTTTGATGCATCTGTCAGCTCAAATGACTCATGCATCACATGTTTGGCTATGCATTCTTGATTCTATTCAGGTCGTGATATGATTGACTGAACTAGGTAACTCAGTGGCAGACTGCAGTAACATATTCAGAACTCGGCTCTTTTTGAACCGGTTCAGTGAGCCGGCTCACATACGGGATCCAGATGCAAAGATGCAGATCACTAAAAAGACCCGTTTTTCCCATCTCTAATCTGAGTCAACTCTATAGGTTAACATTTAATTTTGTACGTGAGTGTACTGGGTATAAGCGCATATATACAAGTTCAGTATATGTAATGTAGTTTAGTGGTATGTTTTGTGGCGGCTTTCCTTTGTAACCATGGAAGAGTTATGAACCATAACGTTCTAATGACCATCAAACCGATGTAAATAGAGTACCTACAGGCTTTCAACTGGACAAATGTTATACACTTCATTGGTTATTAGTAGATTTTTAACATACGCTTGTAGCTACGTACCAGCTCAATTTATTTAGTAAAATAGCTTAAGTCTGCTATAATTGTTAAGAAACATTCATTGTTGTAACACTATATTAGAAAAATTTATTATTCCGCCGCGAAAGTGGAAAGATTCTGGTTTAAATCCAGACGGTGACGTGTTGGAATAATAAATGTTTCTAATATAGTGTTACAACAATGAATGTTTCTTAACAATTATAGCAGACTTAAGCTATTTTACTAAATGAATTGAGCTGGTACGTAGCTACAAGCGTATGTTAAAAATCTACTAATAACTAATATTAATGGTGTTGATAATTTACCGATATTAAATTGTCGTTTTCCGCTCTAATCAGTGCTAACGAAACAGAAATATTCTGTGACTTAGGACCGTAATAGAAATGGAAAGTTCATCTTTGATTCATTCAAGACCCCTCGCTACTATGAGAGTTAATGTCTAGCTACAGCTAAAAATAATTGGCTCTCGCATGTAGTGAATTTGAATGTTGTTATCGCTATATTATGAAGGATTGAAATGTTGAATTGTGTGCACCGTAGAGTAACTGATTAACTCATTCCGCCGCGAAAGTGGAAAGATTCTGGTTTAAATCCAGACGGTGACGTGTTGGAATAATAAATTTTTCTAATATAGTGTTACAACAATGAATGTTTCTTAACAATTATAGCAGACTTAAGCTATTTTACTAAACACTTCATTGCTTTAGTGCATTACAAAACTGATTTCAGTTAGTTGGATTTTACACTTTTGAAATAATTTCAGAAACAAATCAAATGTCT
Source organism: Venustoraphidia nigricollis (assembly GCA_034508555.1). Lineage (NCBI taxonomy): Eukaryota > Metazoa > Arthropoda > Insecta > Raphidioptera > Raphidiidae > Venustoraphidia > Venustoraphidia nigricollis. Next base: position 3,711,729 of record JAVRKA010000021.1, on the reverse strand, counting down.
ATACTAATATTAGAAATGCAAGAGTAACTCTAACATTTCACGCCTAGACCGCTGAACAGATTTCGATAAAATCTGGCAAAGAGATAGATTGCATCCTGAAGAAGGACATAGGCTACCTTTTGTCTCAAAGGAAAAAATCTACAAAAGGGTGAAATAGGTCATGAAAGTTTGTATGAGAAACCATATGGCAACATACACTATTGGCGTTGGTCGGATGGCGGGACCTAGGGGTCGGACCAAAATTTCTCGACGTTTTATAACCTCCTAAACACTTTGGCACCATTTTTAAAAATGTTTATATATATATATATATATATATATATATTTATATACGTATATATATATATATATTTATATGTGCGGGCAATAACTTTCGAAGGAGTTAATTAATTTTAACGAAATTTGGCATACTTGTTGGAATCCATCACCGCACGAAGCCTATTTAAAATGGGCCCAATCGGGTCATTTTAAGGGTGGTTTTTAGGGGTTGAAAAAAGTTTTTGGGCCCAAAAATACCGAAAAAATTCTCAGAATCGTTTCAAAATTGAAATTTAACCCTTTAGTAGCAATTAAAAAGTGCTCCTAAAATTATAAGCGAATCGGCCCGACAGGACCGGACTTACAAATTTTATGAAAACACTAGTTTGCGTATACGAATTTACTTGCTGAAGGTCGTATTTAATTTGGTGCAGATGTTGGATTGATAACAATATTTCAACCAATAAAATTATTATTGTAAGGGGTGTATTAAGGGGTTCAATTTTTTTTTATTTTGTCCAAAAACCAACTTAAGTTCGCATAATAAAGCCACACTGCCTGTATTAGCAAATACACTATATTGTCGGCAGGGTTTTGGCACTGCGACCCGGGTTTTTTCTTTGTGTCCACGACTATTAAAAATTTCAATGATGATCGTAAGACAATTTTCCAAAGAGCATTAAAATGCTGAAAAAGTCCTCTTTAAAATGTTTCTGCTCATTTTTTTTCTTAAAATTTTTTTTTTCTTAAAGCAAAAATATTCTTTAAAAAATTTTTTTTAAGAAAAAAAAAATATTTTTGTAAGAAAATAAATGAGCAGAAATATTTTAAAGAGAACATTTTCAGCATTTTAATGCTCTTTTGGTCTTACGATCATCTCTTCAGGAGTTATGAGTATTTAAAGTCTAAAGTAACATTTTTGCTTCAATAGCTAAATAACTTGGTTAAAAAAGTCACTGAAATTTGTAACAGTCGTGGACATAAAGAAAAAAAAGTTGTAGCAACTTGGAATTTGGCACAGTTCTTAGTAATACCCTTGTAAGAAGAAAAACGTAAAAACATTAATAATGATGCCATTTTAAACAAAATGGCGTTTAAAAATCAAAACATGATAAAAGTTCGTTTTTTAAAACAATAATTACAAAAGAAAGAAATTTTTAAGAAAAAAATTGGACGAAAGCATTTAAGAGGGAACATTCTCAGCTTTCTAATGCACTTTGAAAAATTGTCGTACGATCATCTCTTCAAGAGTTATGAGCATTTAAAGTCAAAACTGGCATTTTTGCTTTGACAGTTGATAACTCGGTTCAAACAATCGTAAGATAATTTTGAAAAGTGCATTTTAAAGAGCAAAGTACCAGCTTTAAGACGCTTTACTCGAAATTTATCTGGAATTTTTTTTGGAGCCCATAGTCATGATGCAACTACAAAAAATTAAGGCGATATTTTTCCTTTTTCAATTGTCACGGTTCGCTAAGGGATGATAAAATTTTTTGAAATTTTGACTCAAAAACTAGAATGTACAGGCTTTAAAATGAGCTATCGTTTTTTAAAATCCGATCATTTTTCGAGAAAATACAGCGATTTCAAAATCATCAAAATTTCAACATTTTTTATGTGTCCCCTTAATTAAGTTGCGGAATGTATATGCCAATGATAGAAATTTGAAATAAATAAAGTATGTTTTTCGATCTTAAAAACACAGTAGTTCGCATCGTACTGTCAAAACTTGGTAGCTACAATTTTATAAAAATTGTAGTTATCAAGTTTTGGCAGTGTTTCACAAAGTATTTTAAAAAGAGTACTTAATTAGATACGTTGTATATTATTCTAATTTTAAATAAATATTATATCCATCTTGAAAATGCAATGCTTTGTTCGTATCGTGGGGCTACTGCCAAAACTACTTATTTTATTTTTTTATTTTAGATAGCAGATCACTCGAATCGCTTTTTTTAAATGTTTAATGTTGTCTTATGTACAAAATTGTATTTTTAGTTCATAAATAAATACTATCTATCCTAAGTGAAATTAAATAAAAGTTTGAAAAAAAAACAAGCAATAGGCGGAAAAAGAACAAAATAGTTAATTAGGCGAAAAAAATAAAAGTGAATGTAACCACCTATACTAATCTGTTATTACATAACCCCACAAGGTTATGAGTCACTGGCCGGTCTGTAGGGCGTCCAGTACAATTGCGTCGATCGACGCCCATTGTTGTACTATTTATGTAAGTACTTCCACTTGGCGCTAGTCTTTTGTTTTGTTTCCGCATCGACACGTGGGACGTCGGACATTTAATTGTTGAATTTATGAATTCGATTATTTTATTGTACTTGATGCGTGTTTTCAGTAGGTTCACTGAGAAGCGAAGCGCGTTATAAAAGTACACCACGAAATTTTGTCTGCCTGTCAGTTACGTTTTCAAGTCTAAGCCGCTGAACCGATTTCGATAAAATTTGGTAAGGAGGCAGATTAAATCCTGAGGAAGTATGGTAATAAACCACAGTTAGAAATTTCCCGAAAGCATATTTTACAATCTGAGAGATAAGTCGCCTAGAGTGAAATAATTTTAGTTGAACAGTAAGACTTCGCTTAACGCTGTTTTAGTATTACGCGGTTTCTGAAAGAGTTTAGCCACTATAACGTAAATTATGGATCAGTTTGTACAAAATGATTGAAATGTTGACAGAAGTTCAAAGGCAAGACGAAGTGTCATTGATGCAATATTTTGCTTGACAAAACAAAAAAAAGCAAACGACATTAGATGACTTCTTCACAAAAAACAAAATATGTTAAATGAGCAACCTTCCTCATCACAAACATAACTTCTTACTCGAACGTTTATTTGATTTTTATTTTTATGAACCAAAATTGATATTAACAATAAATAAATCAATAATTAATGTGATAAAAAAGTATTTAACAATAAATGCTACAAAATTAAAGAAAAAAAAACTTAACAAATTTTCCTATTCTCTGTTCTGTTTCACTCGTGCCTATTAATTATCTACGTATTAAGATGACCTCGTTTAGCGCTGTTTCGTATTGCGCAGGAACTTATTGGAACGTATCTCTCGCGTTAAGCGGGGTTTCACTGTATACGTATTTATTTTAATTGGGGAAAAAAAATAATGAACAATTTCAGTTAGCTCCGTTTCTCTAAGAAAACAGTGAACATTGATTTGTTTTTTGTTACATAGGTTATGTCGTTGGATGAATCATACAGTTTAATGAACCATTGTTTTATTTCAAGAGTTCTATTTTTGTGAGCCATTTTTTAAATTCAAATTAGGTCATTTACATAATTAAAAAAAACTCAAGTCGAAGTGCCAAACACTGCCGACAATATAATGTATTTGCTAATACTAGCATTGCGACTTTATTGTATGAACTTAAATGTGATTTTGGATACATATCTCCGTTAAAATAAAATTTTTGAAATGTTTTGTGACGCGTTACGGTTACGAACGAAAACGGTTACGAAAATTAAGAGGAACAAAGAATGCCTTTTTTTTGTATTACGCAGACGAAGGTGGGGAACTCCTAAACCGTTCTATCCAAAAAATTAGAGGGAGGTATTCATAAACAGTTTTGTCTAAAAATTAGGCGGGGAACTCCTAAACCCTTCTGTCTTAAAATTATTTTCAAATTATTTTTTAATATAACGTTGGCGAGGGGGGCTACTAAACCGTTCTGTCGACAAATTCGAGGTGGTAAAATTCGACATAAAAAATTATATAAATAGCTGTTCTAATAATATGAAATAGATATGAAATTTGGCGTAAAAATAGTTTATACAATTGCCTTGACTGTTGAGCGTTTTATAATTTTTGCAATCAAGACGAAAAAATGTATGAAATAAAATAAACAAAAAAATTAAACACACCTAATAAAAATTCTCCCGAACTGTTTGTAGACTACAAGAGGTCGAATGACGTGTTTTCAATAATCTGAAAGCATACAAAAAAGCGGCAGAAATCTTGAAAATAAAAATTCAAAAATTTCTGTCGCGTAGAAAACACTGGAAGAAATCATTTTGGAAAAAATATATTTTAAAGTTGACCTGAAAAAACAACATTAAAAAAATAAAAATGTGTTGATTTATCAACCGAAAAACCGATGTTTAGCTCAATACTAGAGCCATATAACATTACGATGAAATGGTTATTAATTTGAAATATTCTAATCAATTTTATTCCCTGCGCCCCCGGGAGACAGTCTCACAGTGTTTTAAACTATAACTGCGAGTTGTACCCGGGAGAGATAATATAAATTTATAATACTAAAAATCATGCACAATGTGGGATCGGGGTTTTTTTCGGGCCCATAGGAGGGCCCACAAGGAATCACCGCGCGCGATTAATGTGTGGAAGAATACGACGATCGCTTTGTTTACAGGCAACCACGTACTTAAAACGAGCCAACGAATTTAAAAATTGACCTGACTTACTACATTTATGTTGAGTGTCTGATACGACCTTTCAGTTTTAAATCTACATTTCAGAATTGCGCTAAGCAATAAACGCTATTATTATTATTATTAATAATATTACTATTATTATTATCTGTTTTCAACTAAACAACATTTTAATCGGAATTTCAAAAAAAATCTACTACCTACCTAGAACATATAGTTACTTTTAAAATAAACAAAATTTATCAAAACAGAAGCTAAAAAAGTAATAAACTAACTTTGAAAATAAAAAAATAAAAAATATTTTATGAATGAAATTTATTTGAAGCAAAAAACTCGCGATACAAAAAATCAAAATCTTTAAAAGGTCGTTGGAACAGAGGACGGTGGCTTGTCCCTCCGTTCATCTAGAAAAAAATACAAAGAAATTGAGAACCATAAATACCTAGTTTTACCAACTATTTGCTGATGACTATAGTAGCATATTTTAGGCCCATAAATATGTTACTACGTCATACTGAAATATTACCAAAAAGTCGAAGTCTTGTAGCGAGAGAGTTCTTTTGGAAATCAGAATTCCTTAGTCGAAGTCCTGTAGCGAGAGAGTTCTTTTGGAAATCAGAATTCCTTTAGTCGAAGTCCTGTACAGAAGAACACATGGAACACACGGATTGAAAGGAGAAGGATAGGAAAACAGAGGATGGCCGGGTTAGGTTTTAGTTGGAAATTGGGCTGGCTTACAATTTGTTCGCCACCACCGCTGGTACTTAGTTGGGCAGAGGGCTTGGAACTGTCCCTCCACCTTTGTGGGAACCCCCCGCACTAAAGGGGTCCGTCACGGTCTCACGGAGGAATCTGTTTGCTGTAGTGTGTGTATAGTGTTCACTTTGATTAAACGAACCCTACTCGGACCACCTCCGCCCCTGGGTCAACTATGGCTGTTGCTTACATGACCCAAGGCCTCCTAAGGACGCAAGCCAGTGGTCCAACCCTAGGTCCTGTCCTAGAAATACCTACAAAACGCGCCAGGACCTTGTGCGTTCAAAAATCCAGCTAAGCTAATGCGAAAGCTGCGATGGTCTCATAAAATGGGGGAACTATGCTAACGAGACCGGATACCGAACCCTACTCACCGCTTCCCAATACCCCTAGACGCGCCCCAGTGTATTTTAGGTGATACTATTTCAAACGGAACGTATCTTCAATATATATTGAACTTATGTTGTTCGACGATTATTCTGTTTTGTGACAGAAATATTGAAGATATGTTCGGACGTAAAAAAGTACTAATACACAAAATATATAAACAAATAAAGCATTGCAATTTTCAACATTGAAAAACCTACTGATGGTAGCTGTGAACGTGTCACGTGATTAAGAAATGTCGAAACTTGCATTGCAAAAAAATTAAACACAAATATCTGAAAAAAAAGACACGGAGACCCTAACTGAAATTTAACGCGCCGCGAAAGATAAAAGAGGAACGATGGATCCCAATATAATTACCGTAACCAGAAAATGTATAACAGCTATGTTGCCTTATTATTATTGGTTAATAATAAAGTAACATGCTGTCTTACTCTGCAATCTGAGTTTTTCCAGTCAATAGAAACCATACTTTCAAGTAATCGTTACGTTTTTTTTCTATTGACTAGAAACTCGAGATTACAGAAAAAATTTAAAAAAAACTCACCAAAGCAGGTTCATTACAGGCTGCTATCTGAAACAAAAGAGACATTTTCTGTTAATTTGTATTCCAGTATTTTCATAAAAAATTGTAAAGGTGTTTTAGAACATTCCAAATTCAATTCAGAGTCAACTTTTTTCCTGGAATCAATTCAGGAGACCGTACTGACTACTGACTATGAAAACCCATATTCCCAGGCGGTAACCTGGTTTGATATTATTTAAAACAATAAGAAAACAAAATTTCAATCACACGAGTTTTTTTATATTATTTCATTGATTTCCAACGAAAAACTTTTTTTCGTAATTTTGATATTTTTAATTTTATTAATTTTTGAAAATTGAAAATAGTCAACATAATATACGTAAAATTTTGTGATAGGAAAATATTTATAATCATTTCAAAAAACAGTAGAATATGCTACGTTATAGTATTTTTAAATATGCAATTTTGAATTTATTTCTTTAAAAAATGTAACATGCATTTTTTATCAATCAATAATAATAACAGCATCACTTGTGTACATAATCAATTCTTCTTAAACACTGTGACGATAAAAAACTACGGCCTATCGACTATCTCTATGACATACCCCCTGCAAGCGCATGAACGCCTGGTTAAAGGAAAGCAAAACAGGTTAAGAACATGTAAAAATAGTAATACATACCGATTTGTGCTGATTGGCGAAACTCAGGCCCAGCAGCTAATTCCTTGATTCAGTCTACATCTCTACAAGGCCCTGCATTCCTGGAGTTTTGAGTTGAGCACTGTACTTATTGATTTAGACACTCTGTTCAACCTTCCGACCGTTCTGAAAGACTGAAACACACAATCGAAAAGATATTAATAGTACTACATAATAATTAATAATATAAACAAACTCGATGTGACAAAGAACGACTGCACTGGAGGCAATTTGGTTTTAAGTGATGTCAAACAGCAATTTTATTTCGAATTTCAATGATTTGAATTTATATCGCTGTAAGTATATCCAAGTAGAAGCGGTTTATAATTGTGATCGCAATACGCCGACTTCAGGCTTCTCGAATCACCGTGGCCCGATTACCCAAAAAAAAAATATGGAAGGAGTGGTGTTCCAACCTCCAGCCACGCAGGTCTCAAGGCGGTACGACCCTCGAGGGCGCCCAACCCCGTACGTTCCTCAGCTAAGCTAACCACAAAGAGCAAGTTACCACTTATTTCTTTTAAATTCTTCCTTTTAAGACATTTTTGTTTAAATTTTGGAAGATAATAAAGATATATTATTAAGTATCCGCAATCAGACTGACTGGAGTGATGAATCGCCTGTCCGCAACGTTCACTAGCCCACCAATTACGATGAACTTCTTAGTGCAATGCCGCCCCGAAATATTCGCATATATGAATCTAACAGCTTGCATCACACCAAGCAGGGAATGTAGCAGAGTAGAGACGCTGCTAAGACGACTGCTTCAAACCCTCAGAAGAATTGCGAACGTTCAACGGCTTGAACAACGCAGCAATTCGAAACACGGGATAGAACGCGAATACAAACTGACTCAGTTGTTTTCCCCGCTGAAAGATTCCTTCCACCGTATAGCGCCATGCCAAGTTCCGTTGTGAATGTCGTAACTAGTCTTAGACCACTTCCTTAAATCTACTATGGAAATACTTGTTGACATCTTATTTTAATTTGCCGACGCAGCCATTCATTTGTAAAACCTGATTTGTTTATAATTTATATTACATATCATTTCACTGTTACCACCTTTTACTTAACCTTACGGCCGTTAATCGTAGTCCTGATCGTAGTTCCACTCGACAGTCCCAACGACGCCTGAAACACACAGCAAAAAAACATTAAAATATGCACCACAACAGTTCAAAAGCGACACTACAAGAAACGAAGTGTCACGTGGGCCAAAGGTCACACTTCCTTCCTCAAAATGTCGCGTTTTCAATTTTAACGCGCTGAAAATTCGTCCTCACCTTTTTTTACTCGTAAAGGATTTGCTGGCAGAGCTGCTATCTGCAGTAGACGTTACCTAGGATCTGTAGAGTATGTCTATATAAATTCCCTCTAGGGTCTTCCAGGCTGTTACATTGAAGGCGCAGGACTGTTCAGGGCACTAGGAGCAGAAGATCTTAGAACGGTGGAACACTGCAATCAGCAAATTTAAAGTCTTCTCTCAGTAATTCAACTGAAGTGAATCTCTTCAGTGGCGCAGTTGAAAGCTTCTCTGAAAATAAAAAAAAGACCGTTATGATTTTTTTAAGTAAAAAAATCGCTTGCTACAGTGCATACCTCTAGTTCAATAGAACGACGCAAAGATAAAAGAGGAACGATGGATCCCAATATAATTACCGTAATCAGAAAATGTATAAAAACAGCTGTGTTGTCTATTGGTTAATAATTAATAAAACAACATGCTATCTTACTCTGCAGTCTGAGTTGTTCCAGTCAATAGAAAACATATTTTCAAGTTAATCGAAAAAGTTTTTTTTCTGTTGACTAGAAACTCAAGATGACAGAAAAACAAGAGAAAAATTTTTTGTTAATTTGTATTCCAGTATTTTCATAAAAAATTGTAAATGTGCTTTAGAACATTCCGAATTCAATTCAGATTCAATTTTTTTCCTGGAACCAGTTTAGTAGACCATACTGACTACTAACTATTAAAACGCATATTACTTGAGAAAAGCTGAACTGATTTTTATGAAACTTGAAGAAATGTGTTTAATAGATAAATTTTTACAGATTATTTTTCCATTAGAGTCGCGAAAACATCTTCACGATGTAGTAAACACTTAAAATGTCAATTTATTTTTTTTTCTTTTTTGTTCGACGTTAAACGCATTATTATTACATATTATTATTAATCTTCAATAAATTAAAAAATCATACTGTCGAATTTTCGTTAGCTGTGCCTGCTAAGATTTTACTCTCAACGCGCCAAAAGAAGTATAACTTCAAGAACTGAATGTCTGTAATATTTTAATCCGCCAGATACGAAATAAACAGTCGGTATATATTTGTGAATGCACCTATCAAAAATAAAAATACACACCTAACCTACATTCCGTTATTCAATACGATTTTAATAAGCGACTTCTAAGCTGCTTTCATAAAAAAATCAATCCAGTTGATATTTCCATGTATTCAAAGAGGGAACACTCGAAAGACCACTTTGCAAGCATGAGTTTGCTGAATTTATGTTCAATAGAAATAAATGTCTACCCCGCCAAATATTATCTACTACTAATTATTGAACATGCAGCAGAGACACTATTGTAAAAATACTGCATATTGTACACATATACGTTGCGATACATTCAACAATTCTCACGATCTGATCGCTCGATCATTTCTCCATTACACCCGTTATCGAGAAAATTCCAACCTTTCGTTTCTGGAAACCGTGGCTAACACACCGATTGTCGCGTATAAACATATAAATAATAATAATAATAGCGTTTATTGCTTAGCGCAAATGGTCAGAAATCAGTCTTTTGTAGACTGGTCTGCCTTTCTGACCGGTACATACAATAATATAGTAAACAATATGAATAATTATATCTCTCGTCAAAGTAGACAAAGTAAAACACATAAATAAAAATAAAATATTGATCAAGTATCCAGCAGACTGCAGAGGGTTCTGTATAATACGCGCCACGGTTCTAAAAGGTTCTGAAGCTAGTCACAAACAGCGTCGCAATTGCATATTTTATAGAGTCGTCCTGGTTGTTTTGTGGGAAAGGAAGATTTCCACCACCTCTCAGTTACCGGCCCGTTATCGAGAAAATTCCAACCTTTCGTTTCTGGAAACCGTGGCTAACAAACCGATTGTCGCGTATAATATAAACCGATCAAGTACACAGTCGAACTCACAACGGAAGGGTTCTGTATTATACGCGCCACGGTTCTAAAAGGTTCTGAAGTTAGTCACAAACAGCGTCGCAATTGCATATTTTATAGAGTCGTCCTGGTTGTTTTGTGGGAAAGGAAGATTCCTACCACCTCTCAGTTACCGGCCCGTTATCGAGAAAATTCCAACCTTTCGTTTCTGGAAACCGTGGCTAACAAACCGATTGTCGCGTATAATATAAACCGATCAAGTACACAGTCGAACTCACAACGGAAGGGTTCTGTATTATACGCGCCACGGTTCTAAAAGGTTCTGAAGTTAGTCACAAACAGCGTCGCAAATGCATATTTTATAGAGCCGTCCTGGTTGTTTTGTGGGAAAGGAAGACTCCCACCACCTCCCAGTTACCGGCACAGAACGCGCGCTCGTCGGTGATTGGTTATCGCTGGTTGTAGTGTCACTTGTCGCTTTCCTGTTATAAAGTACAGTCCAGTATGCTATTGTTAAGTAGTTTCTTTGATTGTTAATTGATCGAGAATCCTAATACAGTTTTGTATAGACAAGCACGAAAAACAAATTTTTGGATGACTTTATGTAAGGAATTAGACTTTTAGATTAAAGAAAAATTAAAAATAATTGTAAGTTTTAGCAGGAAAGTGGATCCAGTAAATACATCAATTTCCTGGATTGCACTTTCCTGCTAAAACTTACAATTAATCATTAACACGTTCAGTGCGCATGACGCATATGGTGCGTCTGCGCTGTAGTTACTCCTGTGCGCACGACGCACATGGTGCGTCCGGGGAAGTTCAGTCTTCAATGAAGAATTGTACCATTCTTCATAAGTAGAATAATACTATTCTTCATTGAAGACTAAACTTCCCCGGACGCACCATGTGCGTCGTGCGCACAGGAATAACTACAGCGCAGACGCACCATATGCGTCATGCGCACTGAACGTGTTAAAATGGACGCAACAGTAGGGAATTAAAAATAATAATACAGCGCGAGTTTGTAGTTTTTCAACCGACTGTACCTGCGCAAGCCTCCTTCGATATTATTTTCTCTACCGAGCTGGGTAGAGTATGGTGACAGCACTAGACTCCCATTCGGGAGGTACGGGTTCGAATCCCGGCGGGGGCAGATGTGGCTGGGACTTTTTCCTACTGCCTCTCGGCGAGAAACGATAATTCCAGTACCATCTTGATTCAAGTTTTCCATGGTTGCCCTCAATTAATTCCAGATAAATATCGAGATGGTTCCTTATTCAAGGCCATGGTCGATTACCTATCAAACTCCCAGTTCAAAAATTACCTATCCTATCCTAATTTCCTATAATTCATTCATTTTAATTCCATTGCTATTAGTTAAGTTGAAGTTTTAGAAATGTAGAAAATAACGGGAAGTGGTAAAATGGAAAATAGTAATGGTGCGAATGGCGTCTGTTATGACATAAAAGTCGACAAACGAACGTTGAAGGCATTATCATTATTATTATATTATTTTACCTTGATTTTATATGCAAATCATAAAGCTATTCGCAAATTTGCGACTTCCATGAAGAACGAAGTTGCTATAGGTACATGGAGATCTATTCAACATAAGAACTCCGAAATTTGGGTCTTCAAAATGAATAGATTTTCCAAAGAAGCGAAACTGGGCTCGAACCGATTCATCTCAGTTTCGGACGGATTTTTTTCACATCAAAGAGCCCTTTCATTTGAAAAATTTCACTAGAAAAATACATTTTTTTAAAATTTTCTACTTTGGCCATAAAAATTAACACTCAAAATCGGAATTATTTGCAAACCATAAACCTATTCGAAAATTTGCGACTTCCATGAAGCCTATTAACAAAGTTGCTATACATGGAGATCTATTCAACGTAAGAACTCCGAAATTTGGGTCTTCAAAATGAATAGATTTTCCAAAGAAGCGAAACTGGACTCGAACCGTTTCGGCCGCTGTGGATTTTTTCACATCAAAGAGTGTACAAAAAGCCAGTAGTCTGCAGTGATCTATGCAGACCTCCCAAAGCACATAGATAAAATCCACTTGTATTATAACTGACATGACAGATCTAGACAGCTGATGACACTTGACTAGAGAACATGCAACAAGTGAACATCGTGTGGACCAGAAACTGCTGACTAACTTCTCACCACGGATACGTATGTCTGTGTGGTGCGTCTGTGTATTTAGTGGTGCTTCTCGCCTTACCGACCGTTGAAATCTCCGCTCCGTTCTGTCCTAACTGTGCATTGAGATCACTCACTGCTTTTACAGACACCTCTATGTGACTCTCGTCAAGTTCTCGAGGTGTTTTGTGTAATAAGCAATCATGTATTCGAGATCACTTTAATCCAGAAGAAGTGTCGTCTGCAGATCATGTGAATATGTTAAAAAGAACGCTAAGCGAAGATTAAAGTATGCAGGATTCTGAGTTGGGTAAAGCACCGAACCTTAAGTGCTTGAAGCATCACTAAAGTGTTTTAAGCATCAAGCGACAAGCACTTCCGTTTTGAAAAATGCTTAAAAGCATCGAGCATTTATTCAAGTGCATCAAGCTTTAAGCATTTTAAAGTACAGTAAGACCTTAACGCTATTTCAGTATCACGCGGTTTCTAAAAAAAAAGTTTAGCCACTATAACGTAAATTTTGGATCAATTTATACAAAATGATTCAAATGTTGATAGAAGTTCAAAGGCAAGACGAAGTGTCATTGATGCAATATCTTGCTATCGGCAACAGCTTGCTGAACGAAACAGAAAAAGGCAAATGACATTAGATGACTTCTTCACAGAAAACAAAATATGTCAAATGAGAAACCTTTCTCATCACAAACTTCTTACTCGAACTTTTATTGGATTTTCATAAATGTTTTAAGAACAAAAAATAATATTAGCATTTAATAAATCTATAATTAATGTGATAAAAAAAAAATTAACAATAAATGTTACAAAAAAGAAACTCAAAAATATTTTCTTATTCTCGATTCTGTTTCGCCTAGTAATCTACGTATTAAGATGACCTCGTTTAGCGCTATTTCGTATATTGCGGGAACTTACTTGAACGTATCTCTCGCCTTAAGCAGGGTTTTACTGTAACTTCTTAAATCTTAACTTCCAACATTAAGTTATGATATAAATTTTGGACACGAACAATATTTCTAATTGATAGTTTGAATTTTAACACATCAAGAAATTGATCTCTAAGAACAAACGAAATAAGAATTATAAAAAAGTTGTAAGAAACTTTGATGTGCTTATTAAGCATTGAAATTTTTAAAATAAATTTGGTTATTCTTAAGCTCAGTATTAATTACTGTTACTTGGTGCTAATTCTTGATTACATAATGTTTCAAGCGCTTTGAAAGCTTTAAAATACGCTTGAAATTATATCAGTCGCTGAAGTTGGTTATCGAATTTATTATACAACGTTAAATAAACAGAGTTTGTTTTTTAAATACCGGTAGCACATACCAAAATATTTTCATTATTTGACATGAATACAGTAACAAGTTGTCTATTTACAGTTCACTTCATGTTACAGTGGTGCCACAATCATAACATCGGGTATTGTGATGCTAATCTTTACCTGTGTTGATATTATATATAATAAACATTGGTAACACTGAAAGTAAAAAATAAAATCTTAAGACAGGGTCGTATTTAGTCAGACAAACCGATTGTTTTGAATTATTAGTGACCAGAGCTGGGGTCATAATAATATGTAGATATATTTTTATTCACTAGTTTTGTACCCATGAAACAATATACAATCATATTTCACAATTCATCTTTAAAGTTCAATTCCAAAATATGTAATAATTACCCGTGAAACTAATTTCTAATATTTCACAATATTTTACCATTCCGACCCACTAGTGGGGAATGGTATTAAAAATATGTTTTTTTGATTCGGGGGAACTCAAAAAAAAATATATTGTAAAATTTTGTAAAGCGAATTTTGACCTAAATTAAGACCATTCCCCGTATTAATTTAGGTTAAAATTCGCTTTTCAAAATTTTACAATATATATTTTTTTTTTGAAGTCCCCCGAATCAAAAAAACATATTTTTGGAAAAAAATCTGTGCGCTGTCAAACGGATGAACGGATTGAAACCAAATTTTGGGAGGATGTTTGGTATGCAAATATGAAGAGCCCTGTTGTTTTCGGGGAAAAACGGCGCATGCGCGAAAGAAATATATGTTATAACGTTGTTTTTTCTCATATAATGATATACTTTTCCATAATAATTTATGTTCTATTTATTTTTCTAAGAAAGTTTTGTAAAAAAAATTTTTTTCTAAGCTTTATAGTTTCGGAAATATTTTGAAAATAAAAAAATGTTCTTTTGTTCTGAAGATCTGTAAAAAATAGATCAGTTAGGTAGCTGACAAGCATGACTTGGTTAATTTTTACATGTAAAACCCTATTATGTAACCATGAAAATAAATAGCAAATTTCATAGTATTTACTACTTGTCATTACCCGCGTCATTGCACGCTTTAACCGAAAGTTCATTGTATTTATTAACATAAAAGTAGATAGTCTGCGTTTTTAACAATCTATAGTCCACATTCCTGATAATTTTTTATTTTTATTTTAATAATCATGGATAATAACATTAATATTGTAATTTATAAATATTTTAGAGGAATTAGGATCAATTAGGACCAATAATAAAACAAATAAATAATTATTAAACATACCTTAATTAAGGCATGTTTAATATTTATCTATTTGTTTTATTATTGGTTGTTAAATTGTCTTGTTATTTTATTTTAGATCACCTAATGAAGTATTGATTTAATACGAAACGTTGTGAAATAATAATTTGTCTTTTAATTTCATTGATCCTAATTCCTCTAAAATATGTATAAATTATGAACATCAAAAGGATCTGATATATACATCATTAATATTGTATTTATTATATTTCAAACGTCTATAATTTCTTAAAATAGTCCTGTCTTCCAATTGGCTGGAATTTTTTTACGAAACTTAGTGCTTAAAAATGTTTAGTTAAAAAAATATTTTTACTATAGGTAGTTCAAAAATTTTGGTTTGACTTTCATTACCTATACCGTGTTTTTATAAATCAAGGAGGTTGAAATCAGCATTAAAGCGAGCAAGGCTAGCTCTACGATAAATCAAAAAATGTCTAAACAACTGTATCATAAATATACTATCGTCAAGATATAGCAAAATTTATGCAGTTGTGTTAATTAGTTACGGAAAAATAATAAAGGCGTACATCAAAACCAATAAAAACAATAATTAATTCGTGTACCGAAATAAGTTGTATCAATATTTTAATTGATAAATGAGGAAAAAACAATCTATTCAAATTAGTAATAATTATACATCTGTAAATTTAATGAATGGTTTATTAGCATGTAATAAGTATTTAATTTATTATTTTCGATGGAATTAATTATTTAAGTTTTGCATATTATATATCTACACAGGCACCGAATAGAAAGATTGTCAGTTGTTTAAAATACGAAAACAAATACCGATCAAATTCGCCTTCATATGTTATCTATTGCATTTGTTACTTGTTTAGTTAATAAAAGCTAGTCTACACGTTGATTACGTAGGCGTCAAAAACAGATTTTAAAATCAGTGTTTTACAAATAGGTTGACAAATAAAATAGTGTTTTGTTTATAATATATGTGTTGCTTTAACAGTCTACGACCGATTTCAAAAACACAATCAATTATCGGTTTATATCGATTTGTCGTTGTATTTGAACAGTAATCTACTAATATATCGACAAGAAAAAATATATATTTATTGTGAATTAATTATGGCAATATTTTATTTCATGTAAACATTACTTAATTTTTGTAATTTTTTTTTTAAATTAAAAGCCTGAGGAAGAGTTGATTTAAATCGAACGTTGCTGAAATAATAAATTGTATTAATTTATAATAAACATTTTTAATTCAAGTTTCTGCAAATTTATTATTAAAATTAAAAATAATGGATTTAAAAACACGTGATTACATCACATTTCAATGTGCGAAGAAAATGTAAAAATAGGAAAATATAGGCATTGGAGGATATTTTCCTCCTATTCCTATGATATTTTCCTATTTTTACATTTTCGCACATTGAAATACGATGTAATCACATGTAAAAATAGGAAAATATCATAGGCATAGGAGGAAAATATCATCAAATATGACAAAATATTTAGGGAAATTTCATGTTACTAGACATCCACTGAACAATTTACAATTTATAAAAACCCGGGTCGCAGTGCCAAAACCCTGCCGACAATATAGTGTATTTGCTTGTATAGGGCCGTGTGGTTTTATACTTTTATTATGTGAAATTAAGTTTGTTTTTGGGCAAAATAAAAAATTTAACCCCTTAATACACCCCTTAAAATAACATTTTTTTCTTAATTGTAATATTATTATCAATCTAACGTCTACACCGAATTAAATACACCCTTCAATAAATAAGTCACTATCTGCAAACTAGTGTTTTCATAAAATTTGTAAATCCGGTCCTGTCGGGTCGATTTTATTAAAATTGTGGGGACACTTTTTAATCACTACCAAAGGGTTAAATTTCAATTTTGAAACGATTCGGAAAATTTTTTCGGTATTTTGGGGCCCAAAAACAGTTTTCAACCCCTAAAAACTACCCTTAAAATAGCCCGATTAGGCCCATTTTAAATAGGCTTCTTGCGGTGATGGATTTCAACACGTGACCCAAATTTCGTTGAAATCAATTAACTCTTTCGAAAGTTATCGCGCGTACACACATATATATATATATATATATATATACATATATATAAACATTTTTAAAAATGGTGCCAAAGTGTTTAGGAGGTTATGAAACGTCGAGAAATTTTGGTCCGACCCCTAGGTCCCGCCATCCGACCGACGCCAATAGTGTATGTTGCCATATGGCAAATACACTAATAAGGACGCAAATCTTAACCAGTCGATAGATATATATATTTGATAATTCTACTTCATGAATACTAGCTAAACTTATTGGTTCAATAAAAGTTAACGATTTGATAAATATTGAGAGATTTAACAGGTCTTTATGAATACGGCCATAAGCCTAGTATAAATTTATCTATTTTAGAATGCCCAAATCATAGTCAAGTACAAGCGCATGTCGAGCGTATAGCGAGTTACAGAAACAGAATACTAGAGGACCACCTCACACACATGTAAATGGACTTTATTCCACCAGAGTAATATTAGCATGTAAATGCATCTGATTTATTTTATTTTAGTTGAAACATGAATTGTCTTTCTTGGTGGTCTTCTTCATGAGTCTACTCTATGTACAATGTCTCATTTTAAATGGGTGACATTTTCCGTCTTGTCTTTTGTCTTCGTTCTCTTTTACACCTTTATAATAAATTAGAATAATTTAGTTTATATTAAAATGCTCACTCATTATCAAAGCGAACCTCAAGGACATTAATCTTTGTTATGTGTTGTTTTCTCGTTATTTATGTTATCGTCGGCCTTTTACTCGTTGTTGTTTTTTTTTTGTAGCTTTGATTCTTCCTGGCTGCGTTGGAGAGGGCATTGTCCGCAATTACAAACTTAATATTGAACCCTTTAGTCTCAGAGCCGACCGTCGGATTCCCTACGTATCGAATACAGCAGACTAAGGTCATTGTTTACCCCTTAACAATTTGTATATTAAGGCTGTCGGAACGCTCTGAATTTAAGCCACACTGCTAGGTTAAGGGGTTAGGTGGGTTTGAAAATTTCAAACAATCGATTTATTTTTTTTGTCTTATCAAATAGTACAATATGTTTAAAATATTCTCCTAAAATTTCAAATCGATCCGAGTAAAATTCTAAGAGATAGACCCTTTAGAAGTACGCGTTTATCGCAAAACTCGATTTTTTAAGTCGGTGGACACGATTTCTCGAAAAGTTATGAAGCGATTTTGTTCAAATTTTGCACACATCTTTGAAATAACATTATCTAGGCACTGAACGAAGGATTTTTTTAATTTATTACAACTAATTTTTTCGAGCCAATACATGGCGAAAATTTGACCAAAAAATGTGTTTTTTTGTTCAAAATCTGCCAAAAATTCAAATTTTAATTTTTTTTTCCTTCGTCCAATACTTACCTAGATTTATCCATATACTAACCAAAATATTTTTGGTTTTTTGATTTTGGAGGAACCAATAATGAGTTATTCTGTCCACGGCAAGAGCATTTTTTTTGAGACGTCAAGGGAGATGAGGTACCAACGGCTGAGTTTTCGGAATTTTCAAATAAAAATTTCACAAAATAAGTACTGTTTAAATATGTATCTTTGATATGCTGAATTGTTTAAATAAAATACATGATTGTATATATTAAACAAAATAGTAAAAATACCCTTTTTTTGAACCTCTGAAACCCACCTAACCCCCTTAAAAAATGCTGTTGCAAGGGGTCAGTTGATTAGTCTAAATTTTGGAAGTATTTTGAAGATTTAAAAAACTTTTCTGAAAAAGAAAGAGTCGCTTTAGGTTTGTGATGGAACAATTTTGTGAAATAAGTACGAATAGTGTGACATTGAAAACGTGTGTTTTTTGGCACAATTAATGCCAACTTTAATCTAGTAAATCGTACATAAATTACAACAGTAGTCCATTAAAGACCTATATTTGTCCTTTATCTTCCTTATAGAGAAAGATTTTTTGCAAAATGTTGACGAATAAGTCTACAGTCAGCTATCAGCCGAAGCTCTATTTTTGGGTTAAATTCAGAGCGTTTGGACAGCCTTAATGATAAACAAATCATCTATAATGTGAACAAATTGAAGATATGATCATTTCTTTAATTGCCAGAAGAACACGTGGGCACATTCTGGTCAGTATTAAATTAGAAATATATTATTTGTATTTCAAAGAACCGTTATAATGTGTTGAATAAAAATATTAGTGTCTGCCAAAAGTTGGGCTTGTAAAAATGAATCATATGTCGATAATTGTGCGAGCCGGCAGTACCGACGGAGCGCGGGGGGGCAGCGGAACGAGCGGGGAAAGGTATTAACATACCAGCGAAATATATTCAACCATAGACCATAGAACTCCAAAGAAACAGGTCCGGCTTCTAAACAATACCAAAAAAACATTCCAGACAATTGGGCAACAGAACCATTCCAACTTCAAAAATATTGACGTTTGACATATTATTACATTAAAGTATGGTTGCCATCGGTCCGGATTTCCCCGGATTTGTCATCCGGGGAGCGTCCAAGCGGGGCTTCATTTGCAGTCCGAGTTTAAAAATTTAAGAATAAAAAAATTCTAACTGATTATTAAAACAATTTGTAACAAACTGTAATAAGATTCTGTTTTGTAAGGTACATTTAAAATGATGATAAAAGATGACTAAATTTTATTTTAAGGTCTGAAAATAAATAAAAAGGTGATTTATGACATTTTCAACTGTTTTTTATTACACGGACTATGTTTAAAAAAACCTGTTGACATGTCCGGGTTCTGGGTTCTAAAATCCGAGGTTTTCACGCGTCTTGTCCAGGTTGCCAAATTTTAGAGATGGCAACCTTACATTAAAGAAATCAAAATTTTTGTTAACGCGTGTGATGACGCGGGCTACGCGCTACTGTTAGTAATAAATATTATTATATTAGCTATTCGTTTCCATGGTTACATAATATGGTTTAACAAGCAAAAATTAACCAAAGCATGCTTGTCAACTACCTAATTTTTTTCTGACCACAGCTGATTATTTTTTATTTTCAAAATAGGTAAAGTATATCCGAAGCTATGAAGCTTTTAAGCTTTCATGGAACATTGTGTTAAAAATGACCAATTACCGAATTTTAACAGTCACACGAGTCATAAAAGCATTACAATCGAGATACGTACTATAGTGATTGTGCATAACTCCTGTAAAATAACTGATTTTCACATCATAAATTTGATAACTTTGAAATTAATCCCGCTTCTTTTGTTTTAAAAGTTAGGTGTGTTGAAAATTTCTCAAAAATGAAAATTCTTTGAACCATATCTTCTAAACTAAATACAATTATTCCACTTGGAACCGTCGTCTACACAGTTAAGTTGAAAAATGATTGAGGATTTTTTATTTAATCAAAGATCGAAATTTTTAATTTGACCAAAAAGCGATTTTTAACGGTCCGTCGGCTAAAAAAAGTTTAGAAAACGTTGTTTTATAAACTACTGCAGCGAACAAAGTCAATAATTTAGCCGTTCATAATTTCACTGAATCCACGCCTGTTCACACAACACATCAGTGAAACATACTGCTGTGCATAAATGACATTTCAATATAATTTTATACAAAGATGGGCATCTTTTTGTGCTGATCATATTATAGACAAAAATACGAATGCCAGGACCGTACCGGCAAAAACTTCAATGTCTGTTTCTAACAAATTGTTCTTATAATATTAAAATGTTTTTCAGCATTAACTACGAGAAAAAAAATTCTATTCGATTAAACAACGTACCGGTAATTAAACTTACCGAATTTAGCAAAAAAAAATGGTTTCAAAAAAATTTTTTTTTTTAACTTTTTTAAAATTTTTTACGCGGTAGTATAGTCTATATTCTTTAAGTTTGGGTGCCAAATTTAACTTAAAAAAATGGTTCAGCTGTTCTCAAAAAACCGGCATACAAGCAAGGGAGCGTTCATAAACCACGTAGCTCAATCAAGAGGGGGGGGGGGTCAGTTCAAAAGCTACGCTGAGCCCCATGAGGGGGGGAGTTCCGAGTTGAAGTCAAGCTACGTAATTTTTTTCAAGTCTTTTTTTGAATGAAAATAATTTGCAGAATAAGTTGAATATTTATTTTCAAACATTGGTTACTTTTATTTGTTAACAGAAAACACAAAATGTCTTCTGGACTTGATCATAAAAAACTGTTCTCAATATTGTTCACGTTCATTATAATTAATAAGTTTTTTTTTTATTTTTTAACTGGAAATTGGACAATTCAAATATAGTTAAACTAAATTAAAAATTTTCGTTGTGCCTGAAGAAGTTAAAAAGATTTAACGAAACGTCGCAGTTTTTTAATTTGGTTTAACTATATTTGAATTGTCCAATTTCCCGTTAAAAAATAAAAAAAACTTATAAAAAACTATGTTCCATCCGGGGTGGATGGGGCATGGGAAAGGCTACGTTAGGCTACATGAAGGGACGGGGACTTCTAGAGAGGTTGAAATAGGGCCACGTGGTTTGTGCGAACGCGCTCCAAAATTTACGGAAAACCATCAACAGCTTGGGTCTTATTCATATTTTTACTGGGGGCTGGCATTAGAAGAGCCGCACCAAACTCGGCTATTCAAAAAAATGTAATTTTATAAAAGCAAGCCTGAAATAACGACAACTTGAAAACATTCCTAAAACGCACGAAAATTATAGATTTTTGAAGTTTAATTTCTTTAGCGATGTATATATTTGAAAAAAAGTAAAAAATCGAGGGAAAGTACAATTGTCTCCGAAAGGGGAAGTTAGTTTGTCTTCTAAATTACACGAAACTGACAAGGACAGAAGTTTATAGCGTGTTGCTAAGTATGTGTAAATATTATTAAATAGATTGGAAATTGCTGCGTCCATATTTTTTTCAAACATATACAATTAAGTTAGCAGGAAAGTGGACAAATTGATGTAACAATTTGTCCACTTTCCTGCTAACTTAATTGTATATTATTAATTAGTTTGACATAAAAAAAATTAAATTTGGGAATAATATTAAAAACTAAAGAAGTTAAACTTCTTGTGTGAGTTTATGAGGGTGAGGCTCATTATAATTTTTTTGTTTTGTATATTTTAAAAACATGTTAACAAGTCAATAAAAACGAGTTAGAAATATGTACTTTTAATACAGACTATACCAATAGTACGAATTCTTTTCTACAAACATATATTCGAGCTATAGGTACATGTCCCATTAACCTATGACATCTATGATTTTTCAAACAATTTTGTATCTTTAAATAAAAATAGCAACAACTTTTCATATAGTTCCTAATAATAATCATAGAATTGGAAATTATATTTATAGCGATTCCAGTATTTATTACCTACTCTTTCTTTTCAAATTATTATATGTAAGTTTTTTTATTGATGAAAGATATTTCCAGTTATATGAAAATAATATCATGTATCAATTGATGACTAAATTTAAAATAAAATAAGATCAAATTACCGTTCAAATCAATCGAACAGTAGGAGGCGAGAATTGCATTATAGATTCGAAAGGTAACGGGTTTGAATCACGGGCCACGGTTTCTTGTGTATAATAGAAGTAGATGGAGAAAGTTTGGATGAAAATCCGTGGCAAAGGATCAATTGAGAGGCAATACTGAGTTTAAAATTGCATTTATTTACTGACGTTTCGGTACAGTTCGTACATTTTTAGAAACTCTGAAGACGGAAACGTCAGTAACTAAATACAATTTTTGATTCTCAATTGATCCTTTGATACGGATATTTATCCAAACTTTCTTCAACAGTCATCAAGGATCACAATCACACTAATTAATCATTTAATAGATAATACCTCGAGCTAGCACGATAGGTGTATTTTCATTCGAGGCAATGAAAGTGCACATACCCTTGCTAAACACGGAGCTTTTGATAAATTCATTGGACCTGAACCAATCTGTGGAATATCTTATAGAAATGTCCAGCAAACTGTCAGGAGATGGACCTGTGACCAGCATCTTTCAGATTAGGACAGAAGCGTAGTGTGCTTTGGCGGGGCCCCGTATAAAAATTTGTTTGGGGCCCCTTCCCCCGTTGAAGTAAATGACATAAACGGGGAAATCCCGCAGCCCGCGATAACCGATGTAGGGTGTTGCCAACTTTTGAACGCACGCTTTACGTGGGAAAAAAAGAAATTGCTTTTTTTGACTTTTGTCATTTCTGAAATAAAAAAAAAATTGGGAAGTTTTTATTAATTTTTGCTTACGCACGTTGGGGGCCCCCGTGGGCCGGGGGCCCCGTATAATTGATACGGCATATACGGCGGTAGCTACGCCCCTGGATTAGGACCTGACTTCAGGTAACAAATATGGGAAGAAAATGCTTGTAGGATCTTCCTCAAAGTTAACTGAGGACTTAATCAGACTTAGCAGACCGACACTCAGAAAGGTGACTGGACTTTCAACCGGTCATGCTTTCCTGAGAAAACACTTACATGTGATGGGGATACATCAGGAATCAACACTATGTAGATTTTGCGAAATGGAGGATGAAACAGCTATCCATATCGTGTTCGAATGTGAGGCTTTAACTTACAGGAGAACAACCATCTTTGGTTACATCGATGAGGATGGAATAATTCCACAGGACAATCTAGTAGCAATTAATCTTCTGGAGCTCATAAGAAGATTCAGATTATTTGTCGACTAGATCCAGTAAAAGGGGAAGCACAAAAACCCTTTCAGGGTGTGCTGCATTTGGGTCCAGAGACTACCCCATTATATTTTAATCTTGTTTTAGCGCGATAGGTGGGACCGAGCAATAACTCGAATTCGTCTACGTATCTTCCACGTTAAGCGGAGTCTTACTGTACTTTCGATAATTTTGTGGAAGAACAAGTTATCTGGCCTAATAGATTTTACGCATTTATACATGAAAAAAAACTTTATTCTGGTTTTTTGAAATCTCCAAACAGAATCATAACTCAAGCCAACACACATTTTCAGTAAATTTTTATCGTTCTTCGCTTGTTATTTCTCCAACAATAACACGAAACAATCTAAAATCACGCACATATCATCAATTACATAACCTGACATGTCGTTAATAAAGACACGACTATACGCAAGTGGAGCTCTGTCTCTCTCTGATAAATATCAGATTATGATATCAAAAAGGTGTTGATGAGAGCAAAGATAATAATATAGCGGCGCGCGCATATTATAACAATGAAGCATCGCCATAGTGAAACAATTGAGCATAGCACGATTACTGTCATCGTGATTATTGGTCGTTTATAGAAGGCGTGAGAATTCTGTTTTCTCCACTATTAAACTGTTATGAAACGAATTACGTCCAATTTCATTACATTTTATAATTTCAGTTCTGTAATTTTATTCAGAGTCTACAAAGTTTACAGATAAATGTAAAATAGAAGTGTCTGATTTTCAGCTTCTAAATATTTATCCGTTTGCATACTCGAATCGAGAACTAATTTTAGTAATCGAGTATTACAAAATTTTTGTCTGTCTTTACGAATGGATTAAATCCTAAAATTACCGAAGAAATCGCGCTGTTTACATAGATTATATTATACAGGTGATTTTTAAGTTGATTTCTTTTTTTAACAGCGTGTAGAAATCAAATAGGCGAACAAATATTTCAAGTAAGTTTTTTATCAAAACTCACAAATAAGAGAGAAAATTTTATTTAATTTTGAGGTTGGTTCTACCGGTATGTTATGTCACTATGGAAATATGTTATTCACAGAAATTGTTCGAAGTTGTCCCCGTTTTGTTTCAAATAGCACCAACATATTTCCATAGTGACATAACATAACGCCAGATATGACCCCAAAATTAAATAAAATTTAAAAAAGGCTGTCTCTATCTTATTTTTGAGTGTTGATAAAAAAGTTCCTTGAAATATTTGTTCGTCTATTTGATTTCTACGCGCTGTAAAAAAAAAACCCGAATCGCAGTGCCAAAACCCTGCCGACAATATAGTGTATTTGCTTATACAGGCAGTGTGGCTTTATTTTGCGAGCTTAAGTTGGTTTTTGGGCAAAATAAAAAATTTTACTCCTTAATACACCCCTTAAAATAACATTTTTTTTCTAAATTGCAATATTATTATAAATCGAACCTCTATACCAAATTATATACAACTTTCAGTAAATAATTCACTATTTGTAAACTAGTGTAAGTCCGGTCCTGTCGGGCCGATTTTATTTAAATTTTAGGGACACCTTTTAATCACTACTAAAGGGTTAAATCTCAATTTTGAAACGATTCTGAGAATTTTTTCGGTATTTTGGGGCCCAAAAACATTTTTCAACCCCTAAAAACTACCCTTAAAATGCCCCGATTACGCCCATTTTAAATAGGCTTCTTGCGGTGATGGATTTCAATACGTGGACCGAATTTCGTTAAAATCAATTAACTCTTTCGAAAGTTATTGCCCGCACACATATATATATATATATATATATATATATATACGTATATATATATATATATATATATAAACATTTTCAAAAATGGTGCCAAAGTGTTTAGGAGGTTATGAAACGTCGAGAAATTTTGGTCCGATCCCTAGGTCCCGCCATCCGACCAACGCCAATAGTGTATGTTGCCTTATGGCAAATACACTAAAAAGAATCAATTTAAAAATCATCCTGTATAGGTTATAGATGGTAATTCTGGAGGACGATTTAGTTTCCATTTCATCGTAATATCTCACACACAACGTTTGTGTGGGGTATAAGCGATCCTGTCACAAGGATATTTATTTTTGTTTCTATAACTTTCATAGCAACCGGGAACTGAATAACATCGTTTTATAGAATACTAGCGGCCCGTTCCGGCTTTGCATGGGTAGCAGTGATTGTCTATAGCTATATAAAAGATGAGAATCATTATCATAAAATTCTCAACGTGTATTGAATTTGCGCGAATTCAATCGCTTTTAATTGTGAATGTTCAAAATCGAAGAAAAATCAAAAATGCCAAAAAACAAAAACAAAAAATATTCTGTTGATCCGATCGCTACCAAACTTCACAGGATCACCCGTTAGATTAATCTGAAGATTGTCTGAAAATTTCATCAAAATCGGTCCAGTCGTTTTGTAGTTCATAAGGAACAAACACACATATATTTTTATATGTATACAGAAAGATTACTGATTCTTTGCGGACCCCACATAGGATGGTTTCCGAATCGACCACCAGATGTCAGCCACTATGCTTTTAATAATTGTTAATAGGAGTTTTACTTTAAAAAAAAAAGTTCAGTAGTGCTTCGAATCAAATTGTATACGCCGAGCATAAATACATATAACAAAGCTAGCATAAAGAGTGTCTATTTATAATAAATTAAAAACTAAATGCACTTAAATATCATACTTAACACGCCGAGTCGGCTTAGACTAGCGACGTGCTTTTGTTTGTAAGTAAAACAAAATATGCATTTATATTAAGTCTATACATATTATAATAAGTTCTGGTTTTTATACAGCATGTTTCATTTTGCAACCCAGAAAAGATATTTGTGTTTCCCTCATCCATTCTTTAAAAAAATCACTAGAACCTGTCGTTACTTTAAAAAAAAAACCGGGTCGCAGTGCCAAAACCCTGCCGACAATATAGTGTATTTGCTAATACAGGTATTGTGGCTTTATTAAATGAAATTAAGTTTGTTTTTGGACAAAATAAAAAAAAATTGAACCCCTTAATACACCCCTTACAATAATAATTTTATTAGTTGAAATATTGTTATCAATCCAACATCTGCACCAAATTAAATACGACCTTCAGTAAGTAAATTCGTATACGCAAACTAGTGTTTTCATAAAATTTGTAAGTCCGGTCCTATCGGGCCGATTTGCTTATAATTTTAGAAGCACTTTTTAATTGCTACTAAAGGGTTAAATTTCAATTTTGAAACGATTCTGAGGATTTTTTCGGTATTTTTGGGCCCAAAAACTTTTTTCAACCCCTAAAAACTACCCTTAAAATGACCCGATTGGGCCCATTTTAAATAGGCTTCGTGCGGTAATGGATTCCAACATGTATGCCAAATTTCGTTAAAATGAATTAACTCCTTCGAAAGTTATTGCCCGCATATATATATATATATATATATACATATATATAAACATTTTTAAAAATGGTGGCAAAGTGTTTAGGAGCTTTTGAAACGTCGAGAAATTTTGGTCCGACCCCTAGGTCCCGCCATCCGACCGACGCCAATAGTGTATGTTGCCATATGGCAAATACACTAAAAAAGCAGACAAGTGCAAGTTGACCTCGCGTGGAGAGGGGTCCTGTATGTTGCAGACCATAGACTTTCTGTAATCTAAGTAAAGGTTTTCACGGTATAGTTTCGCAAGACTTTTAAATTACTAAACAGAAAGTGGAAAGATTCGGGTTTAAATCCCGACGGTGACGATTGTTTGAAAATAAAAATTTTTCTAATATAGCATTGCGACAATGAATGTTTCTTAACAATTATAGCGAACGATAGCTATTATCTGTTTTGTAATCTATAAGTAATTTTTTTTTTCAAAATTGGGGGTGGTGAATTTTCATCTATTTTCTTAAAGAACTTTATTTTAAAATTGTAAAAAAATATATATTTAAGATTATTACTACAAGCTCTTTCATTTGATATGTCACGCGATAGTTTGCAAAACTTTTTTTTTAATTTCCTAATTTGCCCCCCTAAAAATTACCCCGTGTTCAAAATTCATTTACTTACGTTATGCGTCCGTGTTTGGGTCACAGAAATTCGTACGTGTACCAAATTTCACCTTAATCGGTCCAGTAGACGGACAGACAGACACAATGGTGATCCTATAAGGGTTCCGTTTGTTTCGGACGTACGGAACCCTAAAACTATAAAACAGGGGTCCTTTTCACCCATAAAAGAGGGTGAAGTCGCCCTAGGGCCGGACCTACTATTTGGCAAAACGGGTTATCGCTCCAGGCGCCGAATCTAATGGTGACCAGAAGAAAATCAATTTTGGCTTTTTTTTAATTGTAAAACTAACGGAGGAGGGCGCCGATATGAGACCTCGCTTCACTCTGAAAATAGTCTAGGAGCAATCCTGAATCGCCCATTTGAAATGCAAGGAAACTTCAATATTTATTCGAGTGAAAAAAATCGCTTTCGAAATTTTTTTTATTAGTGTATTTGCCATAAGGTAACATACACTATTGGCGTCGGTCGGATGGCGGGACCTAGGGGTCGGACCAAAATTTCTCGACGTTTCATAACCTCCTAAACACGTTGGCACCATTTTTAAAAATGTTTATATATATATATGTATATATATGTATATATATATATATATATATATATATATATATATGTGTACGCGCTATAACTTTCGAAAGAGTTAATTGATTTCAACGAAATTTGGGCCACGTGTTGAAACCCATCACCGCAAGAAGCCTATTTAAAATGGGCCTAATCGGGCTATTTTAAGGGTAGTTTTTAGGGGTTGAAAACTGTTTTTGGGCCCCAAAATACCGAAAAAATTCTCCGAATCGTTTCAAAATTGAAATTTAACCCTCTGGTAGTGATTAAAAAGTGTCCCCACAATTTTAACAAAATCGGCCCGACAGGACCGGATTTACAAATTTTATGAAAACACTAGTTTGCAGATAGTGACTTATTTATTGAAGGGTGTATTTAATTCGGTGTAGACGTTAGATTGATAATAATATTACAATTAAGAAAAAAATGTTATTTTAAGGGGTGTATTAAGGGGTTAAATTTTTTATTTTGCCCAAAAACAAACTTAATTTCACATAATAAAAGTATAAAACCACACGGCCCTACACAAGCAAATACACTATATTGTCGGCAGGGTTTTGGCACTGCGACCCGGGTTTTTTGAACTTCTAGTTGTTAGCAATAATTAAACATCGTGTGAAAATTTTACATACATTTAATTTCTTCGAAAGCAAACAGAAAACAGGTCTCAAAGTTTTTTTTTTTAATTTGAAACATTCAGTATAAAGGGTAAGCAGTTGATTATACAATACTTCTAAACATTAAGGTGTTTCTGACCGCACCTTTTTTATTAATGAACCAGCTGTACATATTATTCCAGCAACGAGAGGTTCTCAAACTACAACATTCGACCAAATCTTGTTTGTTTTGATTCTGCCGTGATTTAATTTATTTAATAACAAAACAGATCGGACCGAAGTACATTTTCTTTGTGTTAATTTTATCACTTGACAGTTTGTTGATTTGTTATTATTATAAACAAAAATATTTAGTAATTTCGTTCTATTTTAGAATCGAGCCTTCAATACAACACAGTACAATAATTATGACTGTTTGTCAAAAGAATGTCCGTAGGGTCCTCTACTTGGGGAAAGCTGGACGAAAACAAACCAACGAATCAAATAAATAACGAAAAAGAGATTATAAAAAAAATAGAGTACTTACCAGGACCTGGTGCTGATGTAAATCATTGGATGATGAAGTACTCCTAGAACAAAAAAAATATTATAAAATTCCATGCTGGCAAAGAATATTCAGACGTGATCTGCTTAAATCTTAAACTTTTTCTAAGAACTACGCATCGAGTGGTAAAAACCGCAATCAAACCCGTTTAGTGGTTCCCGCGTCAAACACACAAAGTAAATTAAATAGTTCCTACAGTTCGGCAACCTCCAGAATTTCATTCGTTAAATGCTCCTGAAGTTAAAACCATCATTTCGAATAAATCAGTGATATTTCGTCTCGCCTTTGAACTTCGTCTTGCCTTTGAACTTCTCTCAACATTTTAATCATTTTGTATAAATTGATCCATAATTTACGTTAAAGTAGCTAAACTTTTAGAAACCGCGTAAGAGTGAAACAGCGTTAAGCGATGTCTTACTGTATTCTAGTCTGAAATCGGCAAGTTTTGGTACCAGTGTTCAAACCGAACATAATCATAATACTTGTAGAATATGAATTATTTATAATAATGATAATATATGCCTGTGTCTCTTTTGCGTTATACCTATTTGCCATTGAAAACAATACCATAGAGCATATGCGAACGACGGGTCTTATAGTAAGTGAATTAGTTATGTTACTGATTAATCATATGTGTAATATTAGAACATCGTAGGTAGTTCTTACAGTACAATGTTATAAAATGACTCACAGTCCAGAGATGTTGATGGCGCACTATTAAGGCTGTCGGAACGCTCTGAATTTAAGCCAAAAATAGGGCTTCGGCTGATTGTAGACTTATTCGTTAACATTTTGCAAAAATTCTTTCTCTATAAGAAAGATAAAGGACAAATCTAGGTCTCTAATGGACTACTTTTGTAATTTACGTACGATTTACTAGAACAAAGTTGGCATTAATTGTGCCAAAAATAGGGCTTCTGCTGATAACTGATTGTAGAGACCTATTCGTCAACATTTTGCAAAAATTCTTTCTCTGTAAGGAAGATAAAGGACAAATCTAGGTCTCTAATGGACTACTTTTGTAATTTCGTACGATTTACTAGAAAAAAGTTGGCATTAATTGTGCCAAAAAAACACACGTTTTCAATATCACACTACGACCTTATTCGCACTTATTTCACAAACTTGTTCCATCACAAACCTAAAGTGACTCTTCCTTTTTCAGAAAAGATTTTTTAAACTTCAAGATACTTCCAAATCAATTGACAGCGGCACCCTTGTAACAGCATTTTTTAGCCTCGTAGTGTGGCTTAAATTCCGAGCGTTCCGACAGCCTTAAGCAGGTTTGAAACTTAGTGTACATATAATTAAACATTTTCTTTATACCTGGCCGAAAGTACGTACTTTCGGCTTCGATTTGAAGGCAGAAAGTCTAGTATTTATGCACTGCCGGAATTACTCGAACGCCATCTATAACAGCCGACCGAAAGAAAATAACAAACAGAAGAAAGCCAGTAGTAGCTAACAGCTGTTATTGCGTATAACCTCAAAATTGCTCACTTAAAAGTTGTCTTTTTATTAAATGGTGAAAGTATGTACTTTCGACCAGGTATAAAGAAAAATAGTATACACCAACCGGGCAGAAAAAAAACTCCTGCATTGCCGAAACAAAAAAAAAAAACAAACAAATAAATTCATATAATAAAGTCACACTACCTGTATTAGCAAATACACTATACCGGGTGTTTTTTTCAAAACTTTGAATGGATTTTTTTGTTGATACACCGGTTGAATCAAAAAAAGTTTTAGGCAAAAGTTGTTGGATTTTGAGGGGGAAATAATTTACACGTAATACCAATCCACTCCCCCCACCCCTCGGCAGGGGGAGGGGGTAACTTTTGTTTTTTAAATGGAAACTCCCGATTTTTATAATTAAATTAAATAAAATTTTAAAGTTGTTCATTTTTACACAAAAAAAATTTAATCATAAAAATCGGGGGTTTTCATTTAAAAAACAAAAGTTACCCCCTCTCCCCGCCGAGGGGTTGGGGGAGGGGGTTAGTATTACGTGTAAATTATTTCCCCCTCAAAACCCAACAACTTTTGCCTAAAACTTTTTTTGATTCAACCGGTGTATCAACAAAAAAATCCATTCAAAGTTTTGAAAAATACACCCGGTATATTGTCGGCAGGGTTTTAGCATTGTGACCTGAGTTTTTTTAGCTACAATTATAAACTTTGCCCCCCCTGTCTAAAGACGGTTCTGTTTGTAGTCGATATCATTTTTTATTCTCGAGATTTCGTCCCAGAAAGAAATGACCACATCTTATTTTCAAAAATAGTGTAAAAAAGTGACCTTGAAACATAACATTTAACCATAGGTGGGCATTAACTCGTTAATCCGTTAATCGTTAATTAACGAAGTTAACAAAGTGCTTAACGATTTAACTATTCAGTTAACTTTAAAAAATGTTAACGGACACATTAACTTCCGTTAACTTGCCATAAGTCCGTTCAATCGTTAATTAAGTACCTACAATTCACAAGGACACCGTGCGGACCGTGCCGCGCCGCGAAAAACACGTTCAGACATGTACGGAAGATAAAGAAGACTTTTTTATTTCGGTCACTCAAAGTAAAGAAAAGTTTAAAAGTCACAATTCTTTAAGAACTAAAGCTCAAAGTCTCGTCAAAATGTGGCTAGACATGAAGTCAAAAGACTCTTTTAACGATGCGGCATTCTTCGGAGAACAGATAATAATAAATCTGTTTATTAAATATAGTACCGCTATACCGTCAAGTGCTGCAGTCGAACGCCTTTTTTCTACGGGAAAAGACATTTTAACGCCTAAAAGAGCCTCACTTTCCGACGAAAACTTCAATATATTGTTGTTTATGAAGGAGAATATGCACCTTATGTCAGACTAGCTGTATTTTGAGTTGAACATTTATTATTAAAAACTCTAATGATACACCCTTCTTTTACTAATATTTCATGACCTGCCTAAACTTCCATAGCCCGTATTAACATTAAATATAAAATAGAATTTCTATCGCGAGTTAACGATTTACGATTCGTTAATCGTTAACCTGCAAGATTAACGGCTTAACGATTAACGAAGTTAACTTTTTTAGTAACGGATTAACGATTAACGAAGTTAAGTATTTGATTAACGGTGCCCAGCTATGCATTTAACCAAATATATATTTCGGGCTGTTAGTTTTTTTTTATGCTTGATACAAAATCTGATTTAAACTTTTAAAGCACTTTGATTTTATAACACCTAGATATATTTGAAATATTGTACTACGTTGTAGACCAGATTATTCTTTGTCGGTATCTTTTTTAATGAAATGAGTTTTAGCACTTACCAGCTAACTTCAATGTTATTGTGTTCCTTATTTAATTGTAGTCGTATTAAAATTAACTCGTAGCTTTAATAAAACGTCGGCAGCGTTTTAAAAAGAATTTTTATTAGTATGATAACAAACAGTAACAATTTTATATGTGTAAAAACATAATAAAGAACACAATATTTCCAAGCCAATCGAGTTATAGCACGAACCAGAAAATGTTTCTGTTTTATAACTTTATTAAAGTTTAAATCTAATGTCGTATTCAAACTCCCTGTCATGTACAACATTAGATTGTATTCACACAAAAACAAATTACATAGAAAAAATTAGTTTTTCAAGTAAATTTTGATTAAAATGCGTAGAAAAATGTCGTTTCGAAATAAAAAATATTCAAAAAACTATGTTAAATACACGTGTACACAGTTAAAAAAAAAAACCCGGGTCGCAGTGCCAAAACCCTGCCGACAATATAGTGTATTTGCTAATACAGGTATTGTGGCTTTATTAAATGAAATTAAGTTTGTTTTTGGACAAAATAAAAAAAAATGAACCCCTTAATACACCCCTTACAATAATAATTTTATTAGCTGAAATATTGTTATCAATCCAACATCTGCACCAAATTAAATACGACCTTCAGTAAGTAAATTCGTATACGCAAACTAGTGTTTTCATAAAATTTGTAAGTCCGGTCCTGTCGGGCCGATTTTATTAAAATTTTAGGGACACTTTTTAATTACTACTAAAGGGTTAAATGTCAATTTTGAAACGATTCTGAGAATTTTTTCGGTATTTTTGGGCCCAAAAACTTTTTTCAACCCCTAAAAACTACCCTTAAAATGCCCCGATTGGGCCCATTTTAAATAGGCTTCGTGCGGTGATGGATTCCAACATGTATGCCAAATTTCGTTAAAATGAATTAACTCCTTCGAAAGTTATTGCCCGCACATATAAATATATATATATATATATATATATATATATATACGTATATAAATATATATATATATATATATATATATATATATATATATATATATATATATATATATATATATACATATATATATAAACATTTTTAAAAATGGTGCCAAAGTGTTTAGGAGGTTATGAAACGGCGAGAAATTTTGGTCCGACACCTAGGTCCCGCCATCCGACCAACGCCAATAGTGTATGTTGCCATATGGCAAATACACTAAAAAGTATCATTTCAATCGATCAATTATTTTTCGAACAGAATCGAATTAAAATTCTACAACTTCATTATGGACACTAATTTACTAACATTCTACAATACTTTTCTTATGGAGAAAAATATGTGTTCACAATCTAAAGCCATTGTCAAATCGAATTATTTGACAATCCTTTCTGCAACCCAGCATAAGGTGTCCTCTTTTTTTGGGGTACGCAACCGCAAAAATGGTCAATTGACCAGATTAGATTTTAGTGTATCTTGTATCTATGACGATGTTACAAAACGTTACAAAATACGAACTCTCGTCTCTCGAAAACACGAATAGTATGATGGTGTGTGGTCCATCAGGAACAGTTAGCAAAGACCTTCCAATAATATAACAATAAATACGTTATACAAAGGTCATACTTACCTGCTTTACCTTAGTTAAGTTTACTGTTTATTGTAGACCCGATGTTACAAATGATGATTTACCGGTAACTAATCCAGTTCAAAACAGAACTAATGATACCAGAAAGCTATTATTATCATTATTAGAGCAACGCTGCGGAAGATTTGCTTCTATTACTACCGGTCGTAATGCTAATAAGCCATCAGACATCTGGTACTCGAAACCAGACGTTCTCAACATATATCTGTCGTGGCCAGATCATAGAATTAATCATTGTCATCATGTGGTCGACCATTTCATGGATTTGGTTGGCCACATCATGAAATGATCAATTCTAAGATCTGGCCACGACATATCTGTCATGAAACCATTTTAAGATTATTTTTGGGAACTTATGCACGATTTAAAACATTTTCCCAAAAATAGTCTTAAACTCCGGAAACAGTGTCTAGCTTTTTGCAAATATTTTTACATATATCTAGTTTAGTTGCTGTAAAAATTTCAGCGTGAACCAATCACTTATTTTTTCATTTTTGAAAATCCAACTTTGGGATATTTTGGTTTAATGTCCGCAAAACTATCTTCCCCATTTATTTATTTATTTAAAATCAACTTAACTTTCGAACAGTCTTGTTGGCTGTTGAATCAACCGCTTTTTTTGGCACACATTTTTTTAAACCTTTCCTGTTTGCGTAGTACCTGGCGTACCCAAGTAGGACTATTGTACTATTGTATAAAATTTCTACCTCAATCAAACACTTTATGAAACGGGTGTCACGA
Organism: Venustoraphidia nigricollis; assembly: GCA_034508555.1. Lineage (NCBI taxonomy): Eukaryota > Metazoa > Arthropoda > Insecta > Raphidioptera > Raphidiidae > Venustoraphidia > Venustoraphidia nigricollis. The sequence continues at coordinate 3,676,683 of JAVRKA010000021.1, read as the reverse complement.
GCTCTCCGACTATGTAGTTCAGGTTAATCTGACATTGGAGTTAATCCCTTGCATTGCATTTTTAATCTCAAACACGGTCCAGTGTCGGCGCGTGCAGTATCAATGGAGGCAATTGACCTTTCATAATGAAGATTTAAATTTTACAGGCAGTTGAACACAAAATAATGTCACAAAATCGTTTTTGTTAAATACACCTTTTTTTTAGACAAAATCAGTAAAAGGTGCAAATTTTTCAATGGGCAGATGCTCCTTTATCTGAATACAATTTCAATTATATTCTTTAAAAGAAGATGGTCATATTTTTTCTGTCACTGCCACCAACCGTAAGGGTTATCCGGATCTGATACTAATTCATAGTTTCAATTCATTATTATTTTCGCACCAAAGGATGTAGCAATCGCTATATTCTTGGACATTATTTATTGTAGATTATAGACGCTGGACAACTTAGGCCATTAGCGCCTTAATTTCATCAAGTAACATAATCACTTGAAACTAAATGACATCCATGAGCAAAGGCAGAATTCGAACTCACGACAGTTCGGTCAAGAGGCCAGCACGCTAACCGCTACACCACACTGTTCTCCAGTCTTGGACAAGACATGACTGCAATGGTAGTGGGAAAAGTCTACGGTGAACATACTGCACCACGTTACGATTTTAAAGATTCGTATAGATTATAGACGTATGCCAAAAAAAGAAATTAATAAACCTTTGGATAAGAATCATAGAAAATATTTTTAAAAAATGTGAACTATCATGGCAGTTGTGAACGGACAAAATAACGACACACATGTGAAGTAGCGAAGGTGTAGTATATAGTCGAGAGGGAAGCGCTCAGTATAGCCAAATCGGAAAAAGACGATGAGATGCGATCTAAACGATGTGCAATCTAAAAGTTTTCACTCCCATTCAAGAGTACCGTTAGATGTTTCACATCAAGAGTTTCATCAAAAGAGTTTTTAAGTTAAATGCGTTCAAACATATATACTTAAACTTTTTCCTCGTAAAGCTTTTGAACCAGTAAAATTAGCGAAAAAACACAAGATACCTTTTTTCTAGAGCGTTAAATTCTCTACAAAAATATGTATGTCTCATTTTTATAGATTTATTTGTCCTCAAGTTTTAAATTTGGAAGAACAAACGGAGTTTTCCACATGTTATTTTCCATAAGAAACTTTGGTTGGAATTCGGACTATCTTAGAGTTAATATTAAGAGCTCAAATTTTTAGAGAATTTTTTTAACAATTTGGAAACGTTTGACCCGCTGGGAGCATAGGACACCCTAATATACATACGTATATGAAGAATTTCGTAAAATAGTATAGATTTTAAAAACGAAAAATGGGCGACACGTCGGTTAAGATTAAACTGTTTAGTAGCACGGATACGTAAATAATTCTTGTAGTCGTCACTTTATAAAGACGAGAACCGTCTGTCAAAAGTACATTACTGTTCAAGAAGAAAATAATCGTGACTACACTGAATCTGAACAACGAGTGGGTGGACCTTTACATTGACTGAGTTGACTAGAATTGAAAAATAGCAACATGTACTACGCTTGATTACGATTTCAAAATCGACTAAATTCGTATCGTTGTCCAGGGCTCTCGACAACAGAGAGTTTTTATTAGCTGTGATTAAGCTTCACAAAATATGGCTTGCTGCTAAAATTTTTTTGCTTTGAAAATTGAATCAAAAACGTTATATCGTGTCAATATTTCTTTACAGCACGTCAAGAAATTTCAAATGTCGGGAAGACAAATTGACATTTTTTCTTTACAAACTTATATTAAAAATATTGACAAATTATACTGGCTCAAAAATTATTTTCAAATAAATTTTTTTCTGTACAAAAATGAGTAAGTTAACAACTAATCATTGGACATTACTATAGTCATTGGACAGAACACATTTTCATTAGCTATAATAAGAATAAGAACGATACCAAAGCAGAATTAAATGACTCATGAGTCATTCAAATCTGCTTTAGTATCGTTCTTATTCTTATTATAGCTAATGAAAATGTGTTCTGTCCAATGACTAGTAGTTTACCCTATAATTTTCTGCATTTTTAGTGTATTTGCCATATGGCAACATACACTATTGGCGTCGGTCGGATGGCGGGACCTAGGGGTCGGACCAAAATTTCTCGACGTTTCATAACCTCCTAAACACTTTGGCACCATTTTTAAAAATGTTTATATATATATGTATATATATATATATATATATATATATATATATATATATATATATATATATATATATATATTTATAAACGTATATATATATATATATATGTGTACGCGCGATAACTTTCGAAAGAATTAATTGATTTCAACAAAATTTGGGCCACATGTTGAAATCCATCACCGCAAGAAGCCTATTTAAAATGGGCCTAATCGGGCTATTTTAAGGGTAGTTTTTAGGGGTTGAAAACTGTTTTTGGGCCCCAAAATACCGAAAAAATTCTCCGAATCGTTTCAAAATTGAAATTTAACCCTTTGGTAGTGATTAAAAAGTTTCCCCACAATTTTAATAAAATCGGACCGACAGGACCGGATTTACAAATTTTATGAAAACACTAGTTTGCAGATAGTGACTTATTTATTGAAGGGTGTATTTAATTTGGTGTAGACGTTAGATTGATAATAATATTACAATTAAGAAAAAAATGTTATTTTAAGGGGTGTATTAAGGGGTTAAATTTTTTATTTTGCCCAAAAATAAACTTAATTTCACATAATAAAAGTATAAAACCACACGGGCCTATACAAGCAAATACACTATATTGTCGGCAGGGTTTTGGCACTGCGACCCGGGTTTTTTTTAAGAATTACCGTCAAAGTTGTAACAAATTTTTTTATAGAAATTCGAGACTTCCGAAACCTAAAGCTCGTATTATAGAGATGTGCGTATGAAAAAGGGAGCATATTAAACAACTGGTAAGCAGTCACCTCAAGCAAAATAAAATTAATAGACGAAGTACATTGTTATAGTTAAAATAATGTAATACTTTAGAGACAATTATTATGCAATTTGTTATATTTAGATCTCGTGTCGAGATTGCTAAGTGTTAACACAAAAACAATAATTAGATCATGAGTTTAATATAAAACATGTGTACATGAATGTTATGTGTGTTGACCATGAAAACCAGATCGACCGACCACATGGAGTAGTGGGTGGCTTAGCTTATCGGTATATACGGTAAGCTCTTGGATATTTGAATCGCGAATTATAGATATATCTTTAAAAAAAAGTTTGGAGAAGTAAAAACTTGGTTCTGTGCTAAATTCAAAGACTTGCGGTGACTCGCTCTCAAGATTACGACTTAAACAAAAAAAAAAAAAAAATACAGAATTTCGAGACAGGCAAGAAATTCAAATCAAGCCTGAAAATTCTGTGCCTAAGATGTAGAAAAAAAAATAGTTCCGAGGCAGACAAGGAATTGAAATCCAACCTCGAAATTCTGTGCTCATAAACCTTCAAGAGCAAGAGCAAAAAAAAATGCACAGATGGCGATTTTTTGGTGGTAGCTTGACAAATAAATATGGAGCTGGGCACACGCCATCTGTGCATTTTTTTTTGCTCTTGTTCTTGAAGGTTTATGAGCACAGAATTTCGAGGTTGGATTTCATTTCCTTGTCTGCCTCGGAACTAATTTTTTTTCTACATCCTAGACACAGAATTTTCAGGCTTGATTTGAATTTCTTGTCTGCCTCGAAATTCTGCATTTTTTTTTTTTTTGTTTAAATCGTAATCTTGAGAGCGAGTCACCGCAAGTCTTTGAATTTAGCACAGAACCAAGTTTTTACTTCATACTTAATACAGAGGAATTCACAGGCCCTATTCGTCAAGATTTCTTTACAGCCACGTCCCGAGATATCGAATTACGGGAAGGCAAATTAACATTTTGAATATTTTTCTTTACAAACGCATGCTAAAGATACGGACAAGTTTGGATTGTTCAATATTTTTTTTCAAATTTAATTTTTTCGGTATAAAAATCTGTGTAAAATTTTTTTCATTTTTATTTGATTAATCGTTTATTTAAATTAAATAAACTATAAAAACATGGTTGAAAGTCATATGATGATACAGGAAGCTAGGTACACATTTATAATACGCGCCACGGTTCTAAAACGTTCTGAAGTTAGCCACAAACAGCGTCGCAAATGCATATTTTATAGAGCCGTCCTGGTTGTTTTGTGGGAAAGGAAGACTGCCACCACCTCCCAGTTACCGGCACAGAACGGGCGCTCGTCGGTGATTGGTTATCGGTGGTTGTAGTGTCACTTGTCGCTTTCCTGCTATAAAGTACAGTCCAGTACGCTATTGTTAAGTTGTTTCTTTGATTGTTAATTGATCAAGATGCCTAATACAGTTTTGCATAGACAAGCATGAAACATATTTTTTGGATGAATTTATGCAAGGAATTAGATCTTTAGATTAAAGAAAAATTAAAAATAATAATATAGCGCGAGTTTGTAGTTTTTCAACCGACTGTACCTGCGCAAACCTCCATTTGCATCTAACTTCAGAACCTTTCATATCCATGGCGCGTACTATAATTTAAGTGCATTTTACATGCAAACAGACAGATATTGAACAGCTGTTAAAGTCACCTTATGATTTTAATTTTTGAATTAAGGGGGTTTTCTTATGTGACCACTTCGAAAAATCGATTTTTTTTTTCATATTTCAATAGTAAAATCTATCGAAAATATGCTGTGAAAAATAGAGACCGAAATTCCTAGTTTTAAATAAATTACAACTCATATAGTGGCCGATGCGCCGTAAGCGACTTGTTGGCTCTTGAAACTTTAAACGCATTTTTCTGGAAACATTATTTTCTAAAACTGTCATGGTCCTAAAAAAAAAGTATTCAACCGATTGCTTTGAAATTTATATATCTTCTTCTACTCATTAATGGTTATCGTCCGTACTAAAATTGCTTATTTTCGAAAATATTTTCTTATTTTTTTTAAACGATTTTAACAAAAAAATTAACAAAAAACACAAACTTTTTTTCTACAGTCCGCCACTTTTTTTTAATGAAATTAATTAATTTTAGTAGGGACGATAGCGACATCCCTACTGAACAATGATCCATTCGATTTTTTAATTTCAGATAACATAAACAGCCGCTATTACCATGACCAGTGACCTGCTTTTTTTTAGTCTCTAATTTAATTTTAAAAAAATATATATATAAAAAATGTAAATTATAAGAGAAAAAAAAATTTTTTTATACAGTTTAAGATACAAACAAAAACATAAAAAAATTAAAATGATTGAATGTTATTGTCGTCTAAAAAAAAATTCCCTAAAAAGAGGTAAAATTTATGCGTTCACATAAGAATACCCCCTTAACTTGACGTTTCTAGTGTTTAGCGTACTATATAAATAATGTAATATCAGCTATTACACAATAATTTGCATTAACTATTAACTCATAGATTAATAATATCCAATAGAAAATGAGTCATGCTCAGCATCGGTACTTCATGTAATGTGTACCAAATTGTATTACCTACTCATTTGTTTATTCTTAATTCCTGCAAAAATTTTCTCAAGGAAGTAAGCGAAAAAACGTACTTTCGAAAAGAGACCTTGATATGCTCTTATAATAATATCTTCTTGATTTGATGCACGAATCTTTTATAACGTGTGGGTTTTCGAATTTGTGCAAAAAATAAATTAATATAAAACTTGGGTCGAAATGCCAAACCCTGCCGACAATCTAGTCACCTAGTGTATTTGCTAATAAACGTTGCCAGACGTCCCGATTTTGGCGGGACGTCCCGATTTTTAAATCAAAATTAAATGTCCCGCGCGGGACACGCTCAGTCCCGCCTTTCGGGGATAACTCGACCGTGCGTAAATAATTATTCTCTTATTGTAAGTTGCCATTTGTAACACTCACTCCTCAGACTATTGTTTGAAACGCCATATTTTTCTAATGAATAAAACTTTTTTGATTTTGATTTCTGTTTTTTTTTATTCAGAAGACTAAGACTCAACTATTTAGCGATAGGGTAAATCTGATTTAAAATATCATATTTTTATTAAAATACATGTTCTATGGCTATTTTTGCTATCTATTGTCACGTAAACGTAATTTGAACTCAAATAAAAAGATAAATAATTAAAAACTTCTGATTATATACGTTTTTTTACTATGTCCCGCTTTCGACGAAAGAATCCCGCTTTTTTCATTCAAAAAGTTCCAAAATCTCGACTTGGCAAAAAAAAAAAATCTGGCAACGCTGTTACTAATACAGGCAGTGTAACTATTATGTAAATTTACGTTTGCTTTTGGATAAAATACGACGCTTAAAATACCTAACATTTTTTTTAATTTGCAATTCCGATCCTATTGGGCCGATTTAATTAAAATTTGAGGGGCACTTTTTAATTGCTATTAAAATGTTAAATTTCATTTTGAACGAATTTGAGAATTTTTTCGGTATAACCCGATTAGGTTTATTTTAAATAAGCTTCGTGCGGTAATGGATATTTACACATAGGCCAAATTTCGTTAAAATCAATTAACTATTTTGAAATCATAAAAAATACATAAACATATGCGTCGAATTGATAACCTTTGTTTGGAGGTTACAAATGCATTTAATATTGTTTTATTATCGATGATCAAATAAACGAAAAGGTGATTTATTTTATAAAGATATATATATTTAGGAATATAAGTTGTTTTTATAATAATATTTTGTGTTCTGTTCACCGAAGTAAATTTATGAATGCCAATCTCAAAAAACTATTTTTTTAATGTCGATTCCAAAGAAAAAAGATGTTTTCAATGCCCTCTAGTTGCTTATGTAAGTAGAGAAGCATTATGCAACTGAATTAACTGAACTAAAATACACTATTAATAACAAAAAGTAAATTATTATTTTAAAACCACAAAACAAATATTTTGACAAATAAACCAGAATAGTTTCAAATTCGAAAATTAAATCTTTAGAACTGATCAAAATGTGCTCCTAAAATTTACAGAAAATCGGTAACACCCATTCATAATATTAAGGCTTGTAGATTATAGACGATTAACAACATAGCATACGAAATTTATAAAAGAAATACTAGTATCTTCTGTACATATATGTATAAAATATACAAATAGAAAAAATGTTGTCCGTTTTTAAAATAAGAAACAAATATTTCTAAAAAAATTTTAAAAGCATATCAAACAATTTTTTTAAAATGAGGTTTGCAATTGTTATTTTAATTTAAAAGACTCACCAAATATTGCAGTTCGATTTTTATGATGGCACAGGACAGTTCAGCATACTAGCAGTGAAATGATGCACAGCAACATTGCAGCAAAATCAGAATTTCAACTGGAGCAATTTTCTTCAGTTGCACAATTGAAAACTTCTCTGAAAATAAAAACGAATACTAATATAGAATTTTTCTAAACAACAAAAAATTCATAAATAAATGCTCCCGTTGTGCATAATTATATAATTTCATAAAAAAACATTTTTAAAAAACGGCTAGCCAGCGCTGTCAGATAATTATTTTATCAAATCGAGAAAATTTTAACTAAAAAAAGTCAAGACGTCCAACACCGCTGCTAGAGAGACAAGTTCGGAGTCAACACCCCCCCTCCCCCGGCCCCCTTTTAAGGACCGTAACTTCAAAATGTGGTCCTGTGTTTAATGTTCATTGCAGTTCTTAACAACTATTACAAAAAAAAGTTTCATATCTCAATCACAAAATTACTTGTTTAGGTTAAAAATTAAAAAAAAATACCGTAGACAGTTCAACAAATGCATATTTGGACTTTATTTTCATTATTTTATAATATACAGGGTGTCCGAGAATTATCTTTACAACTTTGAAATTTGATAACTTTTGAAATAAAAAGGATATTCACATTCTGTTTCCTGCAGTTATTAGTGCAACTCATAAAGTTTTGTTCTGTTTAGGTTAGCACCTCCACGTGTGCACCACGTGTGGCCCGAAGCACATCCAGTCGGTAATCGATTTCTTGCCATGTACGCTGTAACATAACGTCTGTGACAGTGGCAAAAGCCTCTGTAATGCGGGTTTTTAAGTCAGCAATGTCAGTAACCTTTCTCCGATAAACAATATCCTTCAAATAACCCCAGAGAAAAAAACTTTATGAGTTGCATTAACAGAACACAGAATGTGAATATCTTTCTTATTTCAAAAGTTATTAAATTTCAAAGTTGTAAAGATAATTCTCGGACACCCTGCACAATGTGAAATTTATAAGAAATGACTTCGAAACTTTGATAATACTGAATACAGTTTCAGGAATAGTACGGTGAAAGTTTGCAGAAGACCTGCCACTAAGATATGTGTGCTATCACTGATCGACATGGTATTGTTATACTAATAACCTAAAAAACATGTGACATTTCTGTCCATAAAATTTACAAAATTTGATTAGAATCTCTTAACACACATTAAGAACATTCTAAAATCAATAATTATAAACACTTTCAGTCTGAAAACAGCTTTAAAAGCTTCAAAAATCAATTTTCAAGTATAGACTTACCCCTGTTATCAGTACTGCAAAATTGAATGTCAGATAAAAAACACACACTTTCTCGGATCCCACATAAAAATTATATAGAAAAGACCAGAATTACTTCAACTTTAAGATTTTATATAGCTTTGACCTGGTCACAAAGTTTCAAATTTGGAAAACAATACTTTTCTGGAGAATGCGTCAACACAAGACAATCATTTGCAACATAAAACTCAAAACAAAACATGATACGGCGTCAGTAACTCGCCTTCTAATTGGCTGGAAAATTGCCACTAAATTCAAACAATTGTTTTAGTTGTTTCTGACTTATCTATTAAAACTAATTTTACGTATTGCATAGTGTTCATGTTGCTTTTATGTAATCAATGTCAGTTAGTTAAGTAATCAATTTATACAAAAAAATGCTATGACAAATTGAATAATAACTTTGAATAAAATTATAACTTAATTTTATATTACAATTTCAAAAACTTGGGTTGCAGTGACAAACCCTGCTGACGACATTATAGTATATAGGGTGACTTAATTATGAGAAAATGTTTGTTTAATAACCTGTTAAATGTTTTTTCTTAATTTCAATATTTGGTCTCAATTCATCATCACGAAAGTATAATTCACTATCCGCAAATTTATAACCCCGGCCGTGTCAAGCCGATTTTATTAAAATTTTAGGAGCACCTTTTAATTAATAGTAAAGGGTTAAATTTCAATTTTGAATTAATTTCGGGAATTTTTTCGGTGTTTTTGGGCCTCAAAACTACCGTCCGACGCGATGATTAAAAAAACGAGGATTCTGTACTCTCAAGTCTTAAGGTATGTGTGGTTTACAGATGACCAAAGAGGGTGAAATTTAGCTACCAATAGATAATTTTATCACTTTCGCGAAACGCGATTTCTTTAAAATTTCACCTCGTCACCGATAGAAATTTTTAGTGGGGCGCCTGGAAAGCGTTTTTAGTAGTAAGTGCAGTGCATACTTTATATACCGGGTGTTTTTTTTCAAAACTTTGAATGGATTTTTTTGTTGATACACCGGTTGAATCAAAAAAAGTTTTAGGCAAAAGTTGTTGGATTTTGAGGGGGAAATAATTTACACGTAATACCAACCCCCTCCTACCACCCCTCGGCAGGGACGGTAACTTTTGTTTTTTAAATGAAAACCCCCGATTTTTATGATTAAATATTTTTTTTGTGTAAAAATGAACAACTTTAAAATTTAATTTAATTTAATTTAATCATAAAAATCGGGGGTTTCCATTTAAAAAACAAAAGTTCCCCCCCTGTCGAGGGGTGGGGGTAGTTGACATATTTCCCCCTCAAAACCCAACAACTTTTGCCTAAATTTTTTTTTGATTCAACCGGTCTATCAACAAAAAAATCCATTCAAAGTTTTGAAAAAAACACCCGGTATATTTGTTTTTTAAACAAACAGTCGCGCATGCGTAGATCATAAGGAAACCGTATTTTCTCCTTTGGAAATTTGCAAGTAAACAATTTGAGCGCTATCCTACGCGAATATTCTAAATTATAAGAGTTCGCCTAAGCGATGTAAAAGTGTCACTCAGGGGAAATTGCAAAAATATGTTTTTTGTAATTTTTAAGCAAACTAAATTTTGTGACGGTTAATGCTTTATCACAGCTAATAAAAACAGTAATGAAATGAATTTTGCGAACACAGTTCGAAATTTCCCGAGAGCATATTTTATAATCTGAATTCTTAACACAAAAGAAATGAAACAGCCTATTAAAGAGTTGTTTACAATATTCCAATAAGTTTATATATGGTTCAAACTTAAAATTGATCAGATAAAATTGAAGTATGGGGAGGTTAAAACAAATAACAAACGCCCATAATAGTCGAGCATCGAATTCATATAAAAAATATAGACACTGCATATTTATATGTGTTCAATGGCTTTTCCACCCTCTCACGATCTATAACGCAGGGCTACCAATTCTATTTTAAACAACAAAAAAAAACGGCTTTTTTTTCGAAAATCCTATTAGTGAAACTCGTGTAAATAAATAGAAGGTGAGTAAATTATAGACGCTAGAGAACTGAGGTAAGTAGTGCAAATGGTACACGTCGTTACAAGCAACTAACATTTTTAAATAGCTAATCGAAATGAAATCCAATTGGATATATGGGCCCTAGCGATTAAAATTAAAACAACTGATTTTTCTTAAAATATATATAGAGATGTTTAAATTTACATATGTTCATATAAATTTGAACACGGTTTTGTCCCATATAGTTTTTCTTAAAATCGGTTCAGTCGATTTTCATTGACTAGACGTGCAAACTACGTACAGCAAAACCAGTAAAAACTAAAATATATTTTTAAAAAATGAAGCTCCTTCAAAAAAAGCAACCAAATAACATTAAATAATAATAAAAAGAACTTGTGTTAGTAAACACTTATTTGTTACTTATAGCGACGTTTCGTCCCCTTCTTGGGACTTTTTCAAGCTTTATAACTGTAATTAAATTATTAAAATACAATTTAAAATACTAATTTAATTACAGTTATAAAGCTTGAAAAAGTTCCAAGAAGGGGACGAAACGTCCGTATAAATAACAAATAAGTGTTTCCCGACAAATCATTTTTATATTAATTACCAAGGACAAAAAGCGAAAAAAAGTCAATAAAATAATAATGTTTTGAGGTCGGCGCCGATTTAATTAGTATAGGTAACATTAATTTATGCTTTTTAACTACTTTTTTTGAAGTTACAATTAAAAAAAAAATTACACAAAATACGTGCAGAACAAAGAGCCATTTGTTTTTGGCATAATAATCAGTTGGCAGCCCTTCACAAATGTTTTTCATACGGGCACTTACACATTTATCAAACAGTAATCTTATGCTTTTGGAGGTTGGCCCGACTGAATATAACGATTACAACGTATAATGCTTTTATTAGGTTGGTAATGGGCGGTATTTAATATTACGCAGCAATAATTTAATGGCCAAATATTACATTGTACAACAATGACTCGTACCAACATGACGTCACGAAAAAATAAAACAATCAATGTGCAGCTTTTTTAATCTATTCACATCATATATGTAACTTTTCATGTTTACATTAATAATAATAATTATACTAGGAGCGTTTAACTACATCAGGGTTCCAATGATTTGCAAAAAGGAGAAAAAATGAAAAGTTATTTAGAGTTTTTTTCTTTTTTGTCTTTGGTAACTAATATAAAAATGATTTGTCGGGAAAAAGGACTTTTTAAGTAAACACTTATTTGTTATTTATAGCGACGGTTCGTTCCTTGCTTGGAACTTTTTCAAGCTTTATAACTATTAAAAAAAATATATTTTTTTTAAAAACGGAATTATTACAAACTTTTTAAGAACAATTCTTTAACTCAAATTTATATTTACATGATATTTATATTTACTTGATCAAAACATTTAATAGCTATACAGCTTGAAAAAGTCCCAAGCAAGGGACGAAACGTCGCTATAAATAACAAATGAGTGTTTACTCAAAAAGTCCTTTTTCCCGACAAATCATTTTTATGTTATTTAAAGAGGTTCGAACGAATCTTAGATTAAACGAATTTTCCAAGTTTAAGATTTGAAACTTAGTATAGCAAGCTGTTTTTATTCTATCAACGAATTTTTAAATTTACAATAAATTAATGCTGGGTTGCAGAAAGGATTGTCAAACAATTTGATTTGACAATGACCTTAGATTGTTAACACACATTTTTCTCCATAAGAAAAGCACTGTAGAATTTTAATTCGATTCTGTTCGATTTTGTTTTAAATGTGCTTTTTCCGTAACGAAAAACATCGGCATCTATTTACTTCCATGCACACGTTTTTTGTGACGTCATTCACTGTTACATTACGACCGCTAATATTACGGTACCGCTATCTTAGGAAACGCAAGTATCCGAAAATGACCGCATACGGTATATTGTCAATTGTGTTCAGTGAAGATTCCAGCAAAAAAAAAGTATTGTGCAAAGTATCAATAAATTTCAACGTAAACATATAAAAACTGTAATTAAATCACAGAATTAAATATCGTTACAATAATTTGGTGTAAGCAATTGAAAATAATATATGATCTCGGTCATGGGTCAAAAGTCAAACAAAAAAGTCGTAATTTGTACAAACGGATTGGTGTGGACGCATTGCTTTTATGTAGGTAGGTACAAAAAAATACGCTTAGTGTCAAAAAAGTATGCAAGATTATCTATTATCCGCGCGCAGCACAAAGATCTCCACCAGCATTGCCAGATTTTCTTTCGGGCAAAACGGGATTTTGAAACCTTTTGAAAGAGTTAATTCATTTTAACGAAATTTGGCACGCATGTTGAAATCCATCACCGCACGAAGCCTATTTAAAATGGGCCCAATCGGATCATTTTAAGGGTGGTTTTTAGGGATTGAAAAATGTTTTTGGGCCCCAAAATACCGAAAAAATTCTCCGAATCGTTTCAAAAGTGAAATTTAACACTCCGGTAGTAATTAAAAAGTGTCCCTAAAATTTTAATAAAATCTGCCCGACAGTTCCGAATTTACAAATATTATGAAAACACTAGTTTGCAAATAGTGAATTATTTACTGAAAGTTGTATATAATTTGGTATAGAGGTTCGACTGATAATAATATTGCAATTGAGAAAAAAAATGTTCTTTTAAGGGGTGTATTAGGGAGTCAAATTATTTATTTTGCCTAAAAACCAACTTAAGTTCGCATAATAAAGCCACACTGCCTATATTAGCAAATACACTATATTGTCGACAGGGTTTTGGCACTGCGACCCGGGTTTTTATTATTAGTGTATTTGCCATATGGCAACATACACTATTGGCGTCGGTCGGATGGCGGGACCTAGGGGTCGGACCAAAATTTCTCGACGTTTCATAACCTCCTAAACACTTTGGCACCACTTTTAAAAATGTTTATATATATATATATATATGTGTACGCGCGATAACTTTCGAAAGAGTTAATTGATTTCAACGAAATTTGGGCCACGTGTTGAAATCCATCACCGCAAGAAGCCTATTTAAAATGGGCCTAATCGGGCTATTTTAAAGGTAGTTTTTAGGGGTTGAAAACTGTTTTTGGGCCCCAAAATACCGAAAAAATTCTCCGAATCGTTCCAAAAGTGAAATTTAACACTCCGGTAGTAATTAAAAAGTGTCCCTAAAATTTTAATAAAATCTGCCCGACAGTTCCGAATTTACAAATTTTATGAAAACACTAGTTTGCAGATAGTGACTTATTTATTGAAGGGTGTACTTAATTCGGTGTAGACGTTAGATTGATAATAATATTACAATTAAGAAAAAAATGTTATTTTAAGGGGTGTATTAAGGGGTTAAATTTTTTATTTTGCCCAAAAACAAACTTAATTTCACATAATAAAAGTATAAAACCACACGGCCCTATACAAGCAAATACACTATATTGTCGGCAAGGTTTTGGCACTGCGACCCGGGTTTTTATTATTATTATATATATCCCAAAACTACCGATCGTGCCGAGCCAATCCGACCCGACTCAGTGGGTGTGGACCTTTTGGATTCCGAACAAACTTAGAACAAACACAATATTTTTAAAACCAAACTGGCTTCATGGAAATAACCCCACGTATCCAATCATTGAAAGACACACAAGGATATGTTTTCCAAAATCTTTTCTTGTCAAAAGCCGGGAAGAATTGAGATATATAGACCTTGGAACTACTATAGGTTTAAGTATGAATGTTTCTTTTTTAGTGCCAAGTGTAAGAGTTAAGTAACGTATTGGTCAGTTTCTAGAACATAAAGTATATTGGTTCGGTTAGATTCATACTTCCCTTCACTAGAACTGTCGTGGGAATAGTTAAAATCAATTTACTACTTCTCGCTGATTTACTTGTACGTTAGACGATCCGAGTTAACCGCGTGTGTTGGAAGATATCTAAAAGAGTAACGGACAGATAACTCGGTCCGTCACATCTAGTAATAATAATAATAATAATAATAAGACATCATTATGGTGTTGATAAAACTCCTGTTCTATCTTATGTTCCAAATGATATTGAGTCCGTTGTCGAAAATGAGTCATGCAAGATTTTCTGGAACTACTCATTTAGTACTACCAGGCAACTTTCAGCTACAAAGCCTGACATAGTTCTCCTTGATAAACCTGCGCGAACTATGTATGTAATCGAGTTTTCAGCCCCTGCTGAAACGAACATAGTCGCAAAGGAGACTGAGAAGCGGACAAAATATCAGGATCTTCTTTTTGAGCTCAGAAAGCAGTACCCAGAGTATACTGTTAAATTAATTGTCCTTATAATTGGTGTTCTTGGAGGGGCAAAACCGTCACTGTTGGCAAGTATGAAAACTATTCCAGCATGTCAGCGTATTGCTGAGTCACTAATTTGCCGTATGCAAAAGGCCGTGCTTATTGGGTCGCTCCGTGTACTCCGTGCGCATGACCCAAACTCACTGTAATCGCCCATTTCATGGTTTGAGACGCGGTTACAGTTACAACTTGCTCCACAAGTATCCCTAGTATGACGGTGACGAACCTGAAGTTTGGGTGCTTGTGGATGCAAATTTTTTTTAAGGAATATTTCCTTCTCAATAATAATAATAATAATGCGTTTAACGTCCGTTTCTCGATTTTATGTCATAACAGACGCCATTCGCACCATTCCTATTTTCCATCTACCACACTTCCCGTTATTTTTCTACATTTTTAAAACTTCAACTTATGTAATAGCAATGGGCGAATGAAGGAATTATAGGAAATTAGGATAAGGTAGGTAATTTTTGAACTAGGAGTTTGATAGGTAATCGGCCATGGCCTCAAATAAGTAACCATCTCGATACATCTAGTATAATAAAATCACTACATATTATAAATTATCGTCCAGACTAATCTCAGAAACTACTGTACGGATTTTCATACGGCTTTCGCCAACAGAAAGAGGGACTATCTAGGAAGGTTAGAGATGGGATAAACGGGTCTTTTTAGTGATCTGCATCTTTGCATCTGGATCCCGTATGTGAGCCGGCTCACTGAACCGGTTCAAAAAGAGCCGAGTTCTGAATATGTTACCGCAGTCTGCCACTGAGTTACCTAGTTCAGTCAATCATATCACGACCTGTATAGAATCAAGAATGCATAGCCAAACATGTGATGCATGAGTGATTTGAGCTGACAGATGCATCAAAGCAAGAACTGATACGTAAGTGTAAAATGTGCTTCTGTGTGTTAAGTGTTTCACTGAGTTATGCGGATCCGTTGATCCGTCGGCTCAAAAAAAAAGTGAGTCGGCTCTCATGGATCATCTGTCGGAGTCGGCTCTTTGAACCGGTTCAGATCTGAGTTACCCAACTCTAGGAAGGTTATAGGCTATAATTTGTGAAAATTTTACCGAAATAAGCTACCGGTATGATGATATTTGTGAATGAACCCGGAAAAAATCGTCCTTTCTGAGTTTCCGTGGCGTGTGTTGCGTAAATAGTTAAAAGTTAAATAGTTAAAAGTTCTAAAAAAAAGTTCCTGATAGCATATGTCTATCTTATAAGGTTGACTCACAATAACCATTTTATAATTTTCAAATTTGGTCTAAAAGAATGCTTTATTTGCGAAGGTGTAGCATCAAATCCTTATTTAAGGTAGTTGTCGTGGTTAAGGTACACCGTCAGAAAATTTTTAATTTTTGACTTTATTTCTTTTTTGTCCTTGGTAATTAATATAAAAATTATTTGTCGGGAAAAATGACTTTTAAATAAACACTTAATTTTTTTATTTACAGCGACGTTCGTTCCTTGTTTGGAACTTTATCAAGCTTTAATGACATGATATCCTCGGCTTCGCCTCGGGCATTATGTCGCGCAGGGCAGGAATTTTAACTTTCTGTCTTTGTGGTATACTATTGGCGTCGTATACGACGTAACCGACTCGTTACCTGGCTGCAAGTACGCTTGAAGAACACTGAGGGCCGAACTAATGCTATAAATCAGATCAGCCGTGATCTAGAGAGCCGGGGCTCCAATCTATAGTTAGCACCACTTGGACGCGCTATATAGACATAGACAATGTGATAATTAATAATAAGTTATATACGTTGTGTTAGCGCATGCGTTGTTTTATCTTTATTAACTCAATGCTAATATAAATAGTTATTAAATTTACAAACCGCGTCTACAAAATAAAAATTTATATTGTTTTATTTAAAAGTCCAGATTCATAACTTAAATTTTAATAATAGTTAAGTAATAATAATAATGCGTTTAACGTCCGTTCCTCGACTTTATGTCATAACAGACGCCATTCGCACCATTACTATTTTCCATCTACCGTGCACAGTTCCCGTTATTTTTCTACATTTTTAAAACTTCAACTTATGCAATAGCAATGGGTGAATGATAAGGTAGGTAATTTTTGAACTAGGAGTTTGATAGGTAATCGGCCATGGCCTCAAATAAGGAACCATCTCGATATTTATCTGGAATTAATTGAAGGAAACCTCAATCAAGATGGCCGGTACAGGAATTACCGTTTCTCGGCGAGAGGCAGTAGGAAAAAGTCACAGCCACATCTGCCCCCGCTGGAATTCGAACCCGGACCTCCCGAATGCGAGAGTCTAGTGCTGTCACCACTACTCTACCCAGCTCGGTTAATAGTTAACTAATAGCAACGGTATAGTTCGTAATACTAATTTTGCTACCTTTGTTATTACAACGCAATATTAGAAACATTTATTTTTAAACACTATCACCGTCGGGACTTAAACCCGAAATTTTCCACTATTGCGGCAAAATGAGTTATCAATTCCTCTACAGTGACATCCAACCAGTCAATCTCTCTATTATTCACAGTAGGATAGCTACAGTTTTACTACAACTGTTTATAAACATCCATTGTTCCAATGCAATATTAGAAAAAAATATTTTCAAACAACTGTCACAGTCGGGACCTATCACTATTGCGGCAGAATGAGTTATCAATTCCCCTACAGTGACATATTGAAACGGTCAATCTTTCTCATATTTAAAGCATACACTAAGATCTCGCGTAACGCTGTTTCAATATTACGTGGTTTCTAAAAAAAAAAGTTTTACCACTATAAGGTAAATTATGGGTCAGTTTATACAAAATGATTCAAATGTTGATAGAAGTTTCAAAGTCAAAACGAAGTGTCTTTGAATCAATACCTTGCTATCGACAATAGCTTGCTGAACGTAACAGAAAATGGCAACCGACAGAAGACTTCTTCACAAAAAAAACAAAATATATCAAATGAGGAAGCTTCCTCATCACAAACATAACTTCTTACTCGAGCTTTTATTTGATTTTCATAAATGTTTTATGAACAAAAAGCGATATTAGCTATTAATAAATCTATAATTGCTGTGATAAAACGTATTTTAGGTACTTGTCGTGGTACAATATTGTCAAAAAGTTATAGATTATACGCGCCACAAAAGTATACTAGCTTGTAGCTAAGTGATCCATAATTTGTACGCAAGACTGTACCCGTGGAAACGTAACCCATACAGTATTCATATGCATGTATACTTTTCTATAAATTGTTGAACTTTAAACCGTTATTTATAAATAATTAGACAATCAAAAATTTTTTCTTATTTTTTTTTTAAACTCATAACAAATGCATTGAAAGACTGTCAGTTTTTGGAATGTTTCTGACAGTTAGTTCTTTTTTTATAAATAAGAAACTGGTTCAGAACTACAGAGATCGTATACAATCAATGTTAATTATCCAATTTTTAATTGAATTTATCTCGGATTGTCCACGGTAGATCGACTTCAAATTTTCAGGGTAATTGTATTATCACGTCCTTAATAAGTATACAAAAGTTAAGAATTTTCTGACGGTGTGCCTTAACCACGACAACTACCTTAACAATAAATGTTACAAAATTATCAAAAAAAAAAAAAACGGACAAATTTTGTTATTCTCGGTTCTGTTTCAATCATGTCTATTATCTACGTATTAAAATGACATCGTTTAGCGCTGTTTCTTGGCCACAATCTATAAGTTCATTATCAAACTACATTTTCTGACAATGCTTTCTGCCACCCACCATTAGCGATTTGGTGTTGAACTTGCAAACTGTGGATTGTGCAGACGAAGTGGCATGCACTCTTTTAATATTAATTCTACTCTAAGGCGTTTATTACTCTTCAGTTTAATTGTGGCATTGGAGGGCGCGTTAATACGTTTAAACAAAGAAGCAAAACAATAAAATTGTCATTAAAAACGATTGCAGAGTCGTTGCACCGGCCGCAGAGAAGAATTAATACGAAAAAAAATCACGTAGGCCGTTCGCGTTTGATGTTCGATGACGACGTCTAGACAGATGACAGTCGTTCACGCACACGTGAACGGATGAATGAGACAGGCAGACAGACGAACGGACGTAGAAAACAAAACAATAGCCTCCCTGAATATATGTGACACCCATGTATGATAAGTATTCAAAAGACGATTTAAAGGTAAAGTCAATCTTCAGCGGTCAGTCCAAGCGACTAAACGCTTCGTTCAAACTAAAGATGGAATATATACAATTAAGTTAGCAGGAAAGTGGACAAATTGATGTAAATCAATAAACCAATTATTAATTTAGCGACGTTTCGGTCATTTATTTAAGGTTAAATAAATGACCGTAACGTCACTAAATTAATAATTGGTTTATTGATTTACATCAATTTGTCTACTTTCTTGCTAACTTAATTGTATATGTTTGAAAAAAAATATGGACGCAACAATTTCCAATGTAAAGATGGAATATTTCGAGTAAAAATTGTCGAACTATTCGATTATTAAAATATACATGTTATTCAAAATTATTCGAATGATTTTTATACCAACGAGTTACGACTAATATCTCCAGTAATAAATTATTGTACTACGCTCATTCTTTATTCTTTAAAAGAGTGCATTAAATGGTCTCTGTCAGATTGCATTTCACAGTATTTAATATATGATTACTTAAAAGTTTTTTAAATCTTCAAAATATTTCCAAAATTTAGAGTAATCAACTGACAGCGACACCCTTGCAATAGCATTTTTTAGCCTCGTAGTAAGGCTTAAATTCAGAGCGTTCCGACAGCCTTAATCGCTTCAACAATTCGCTTAAGACTCACCGAGCCTTAGTACACTGTGTGTGGGTGCCTTGAGCACACAATATAACAACAATGTCTAGTTAACAATGAACAGTTGAGACCAGAAGCGGCGAATATGTTTCAGTAATCCTACACAGCCTACCAGTGGCGTACGTCACCAGTTTAATGCCAGGCACGTGCAAAAAATTTAAAAATAATCTTGGAAAAGTGTTTACAATAAGGTTGATTAATAGAATAATCATTTAGAAATCATGATTAAAAAAATCGATCAAATGCGAGCGGAACTCGAGTGGAGAGGGTTCCGTAGCATCTGGTAGCACGGTAGTTCTCCCGCCAGACGAGTCAAAGGAAGCGGAGAACTATCTGCCTTTTCTGGATGCGTTTCGTCTTTTTTGCGAACCGTCATAACTTCGGTCTGGATAATGCTAGAAGGCTGCAATTTTCAGGATAAGATGTTCTTAGCAGACTTATGAAACACACGAAGTATTAATTATGTAACTTTTTTGGTTTAAGATTTATTGACATCTACAATACGTCGATTTCATTGACTCACTGACTGATGATTGTTATAACCTCTAAAGTATTTCCGGAAGTCCTAGAAGGCTGAAATTTGGTATGAAGGCTAGGATTTGCATATAAACAACGGAACAACGAAAAAATTAAAATTTAGTTTTCAGTAAGGACTTTAAGATAGAATTTCCGTTTAGGTTTTCCTGTAAACTATAAGTGAGGTCATATATTCTCTATTTTTTTCAAGTGTCTTTAATATTTTTTCGACTATGCATTTTAAAATCATAAAAAAAATATATTGTATTTTTCATAAGGAGCTCTTTTATTTAATGTGTCATTTGAAAAATATATTTTTTTTTATTTTCTAATTGGGCCCTTTACGCTATACGTCTGTGATTGGGTCATCTAACTCTAACTATGTACCAAATTTTAACTTTTTTCGTCCAGTAGATTCCGAGAAACAGGCAGACACGAAAGTAATCCTATAAGGGTTTCATTTTTGTATCGGATGTACATAACCCTAAAAACGTGAGGCCACAAAATATACTTGCAGCTTTGTATTTTATACTATTTAGAAAACAAAAACTTTATGCAACTAAAAGAAACTTAAATTTAAAATAAATCACCACGCTTATTTAACTGGTTAATTGACCGGTAATTTATCCTTTTGCATCACTAGTACAGTCACATTCAACCAATTATTGTAATGCAATCGAGAATTTTACTCATGTAAATATTTGACGTCTATAATTTCTGCAAACATGAACTATAAAAACCTACATAACTTGCTACTATACTTTTTTCGATGCTATAATGTTTAAACAGTGATGCGATATTGTTACGACGGTTCGATGCGATGTTGTCATAACTGTCGTGATTTGAATTTTAAATACGCATTGCACTGTTAAAAATGCATTTCACTTATCACTGTCGCTTTTAAATTTCAGGTGTGTCATAAATCTTTTGAAAATCGAAAACTGTTACATCGGATTTTAGACAGCCATATCAAGAATTGTCCGCACCATTAAATATGTCGTCTGAATTTTAAAATTTGACGGTGCTTTTCGTACATAAAAAATACGTTGGACGTTTATGACGACTAGAGTTCGACCAAAAACTTCGACCACCTTAAGGTGATTGATGCCTCAGATTGTAAAATTAGCTCTCGGAAAATGTCGAACTGTGGTTGCAAAATTCATTTTCTTACTGTTTTTATTAGCTGAGATTAAGCATTAAGCTTCGCAAAATTTAGCTTGCTGCTTAAAAATTTCAAAAAACATATATTTTTCCCTAAAAATTGAATAAAAAAACGCTATATTCGTCAATATTTCTTTAAGGCACGTCACGAGATTTCGAATTACGGGAAGGAACATTTTGAAATTTTTTCTTCACAAACTACTGTTAAAATAACTGACAAATTTGGCTTTCTCAGGAATTTTTTTTGTACATAAATGTTTATAAAATATATCCTAATTTTCTCGTTTTAATCTGATTTTAAATCCTTAATTTAGATCAAATAAACTGTAAAAATTTGGCTAAAGTCATATCGCAAGAATGGTACATACTTCTAGTTCAATTTTGAAGCATTAGAACATTAGATTGAATGGTATTTTTCATAGAAATAAGAGATTTTGGCATTAGGCAGTCATTGGCGGTGATTTACAATAGTTTGAGGACATTTGGCAATCATTGGCAGTGATTTGAGGACATTTGGCAATCATCGGCAGTGGTTTGAGGACATTTGTCAATCATTGGCAGTAATTTGAGGACATTTGGCAATCATTGGCAGTGGTTTGAGGGCATTTGGCAATCGTTGACAGTAGTTTGAGGACATTTGGCAATCATCGGCAGTGATTTGAGGCCATTTCGCAAGCATTATCAGTAGTTTAAGGACATTTGGCAATCATTGGGAGTGGTTTGAGGACATTTGGCAATCGTTGGCAGTAGTTTGAGGACATTTGGCAATCACTGGCAATGGTTCGAGGACATTTGGCAATTTTTGGCAGTGATTTGAGGCCATTTCGCAAGCATTATCAGTAGTTTAAAGACATTTGGCAATCATTGGGAGTGGTTTGAGGACATTTGGCAATCGTTGGCAGTAGTTTGAGGACATTTGGCAATCACTGGCAATGGTTCGAGGACATTTGGCAATTTTTGGCAGTGATTTGAGGACATTTGGCTGAGCCATTCAAATGTCAGCACAGTAACATGCTTTTTTTGGTTAAAAAAGTTGATTTATATATATATATATATATATATATATATATATTTTTTAATGTGTAATAATATAGGATTTTACAATTAGAATTACAATACATCTTAAATCCTAAAACGTGGTCGGGTGGGATGTAATAACCCGACACAATTGGCGATTATCTAATCGTTCACCCAACAAAAATACATGAGTGATGATGATCAGGTCTCATTTGTTAAAACAATATCTAAGCGATCGTGTGATACGATTTATTTGTTTAGAAATAGCGACGTTGATTTGAATTGATTTCCATCGCACGGTCGATTCGATGATCACCGGATCGTGTCGGCAGATCAAACTGACGCAATAAAACAGATTCTTGTCTGTCGCTTTTTTCAATTAACCAGATCGTGTGTTTGTTTTCAATCAGTGCCTGATTGATGTTAACAGTGCAACGCAAATCTTATATACTTCGATCCGCCTTGTGAAACAAAAGCTACTGCAGTGCCTATCGCCCTATCCACCAATAGCATAATCAGCGTTGCCAGACGTCCCGATTTTTAAATTAAAATTAAATGTCCCGCGCGGGACAGGCTCAGTCCCGCTTTTCGGGGATAACTCGACCGTGCGTAAATAATTATTCTCTTATTGTAAGTTGCAATTTGTAACACTCACTCCTCAGACTGTTGTTTGAAACGCCATATTTTTCTAATGAATAAAAATTTTTTGATTTTGATTTCCGTTTTTTTTATTTTTTTTATTCAGAAGACGAATAAGACTTAACTATTTAACGATAGGGTAAATCTGATTTAAAATATCATATTTTTATTAAAATACATTTTCTATGGCTATTTTTGCTATCTATTGTCACGTAAACGTAATTTGAACTCAAATAAAAAAATAAATATTTAAAAACTTCTGATTATATACGTTTTTTTACTATGTCCCGCTTTCGACGAAAGAATCCCGCTTTTTTCATTCAAAAGATTCCAAAATCCCGACTTGGCAAAAATAAAATCTGGCAACGCTGAGCATAATGGATAAGATTGGATTCAACATTAATTAGTAAATAATAGTTTTTAAAAAAACTAAAAAAACGCGCTTTGATAGCAAATCGAACTAAAAAGTAAAAAAAAATATTTTTTTACTTTTTAGAACGTTTTGCTATTAAAGCGTTTTTTTATTTTTTTTAAACTATTTATTTTTTCGTCTTACTTTAAATGAACCGGGTCAGGATAATAGGACAAACTTATTAAATTATTGTATTGTCATCGGTCCTTGATAAGTATGCAAAGTTTCAGTTTAATCTAACGTTTTGAAGTGGGTGAATTTCACGTGCAGATTTTATTTTTTTTATCCTGAAGGTCCTGGTCATTCATTACGTTCTGATTGGTGTTCGTTATCACGTGACTTGAGAGTGATATAATTACGTTTTCTTTTAATTAAATTCCTTAGAAATAAGGAAAAATATTATGTTTCTTAGTATTTCTATCATAGAATTTGTATGACTAAACGTTAAAATTATGTTTTTATTTGAATACAGTCAACATCCTTATTAATAAAAGTCGTATCATGTCAATTTTGCGCATTTCTAAGAATCGAATTTTCTTTTCCGATCTTCGACTAGAGTTGGGTAACTCAAATCTGAACCGGTTCAAAAAGCCGACTCCGACAGAAGATCCATGAGAGCCGACTCACTTTTTTTTGAGCCGACAGATCAACGGATCCGCATAACTCAGTGAAACACTTAACACTCAGAAGCACATTTTACACTTACGTATCAGTTCTCGCTTTGATGCATCTGTCAGCTCAAATGACTCATGCATCACATGTTTGGCTATGCATTCTTGATTCTATACAGGTCGCGATATGATTGACTGAACTAGGTAACTCAGTGGCAGACTGCAGTAACATATTCAGAACTCGGCTCTTTTTGAACCGGTTCAATGAGCCGGCTCACATACGGGATCCAGATGCAAAGATGCAGATCCCTAAAAAGACCTGTTTTTCCCATCTGTATCTTCGACCGATCAATAGCAACTTCCCCGTCTGAAAACAACATCGTATACTTCCAAACGCAGTTTAAACATATGCAGCCTTTGCCAAGAACAGAGTATCTACCAGTTGACGCGTACGTATATAAGTGTTAGATTGAACCCTGATTATTGTAAAGCGGCTAACTACATCGTATATTTTAAAGTAGGAGTTGAAACCATTAATCCACACAACGAACGTTTAATGTTAGCTTTATTGCTTACACTGTTAAAACGTGTAATCGGTCTTGTAAATAATTGTAACAGTGCAATCGATAATTAGGTGTGTTTTTGTATCGTATTCCAGTTAAAAAAAGGATTAATACTTTTTACAAGATTGTAAGATACCCTAATCTGTTTAGTATCTCACTGGCAATCCCGACTCTTGAGCAGGAGTACGCAGGGTCGGACTAGGCCGGAAGGGCCCGGGTAGCTCCCCACAAGCCTGGGACCCGAGACTAGATAATGGTAGATGGGATATTTTTCTATTTCATTTCTCTCTAATGTATGAACGAACTATCTGATCTAGTTTACATTTAAGTCGCAAGAGCTGGGACCTAGTCTGCATGGGTCTCCTATCCTACCTACCGCCTGGCTTGCGACAAGCCCCGCGAACCTATAACCGTTACAGCGTTTTCGGCACGGGTTAATTTTAATCATTCGAGCTGAAATTTTCAGAGAATCATTTTTTCAATGTAAAGAACCATTTTAAAGGTTAGCATGTGACAATTTCCAACTTGTCAAAATAAGGGCCAGTCTATTATTAGACTGGCCCTTATTTGTATAAGCCAATTTTTTTTCAAATTTTTTGAGTTGCTACCCCCTGAAATGGTTCTATATATTGGAAAAATGATTAGCTTAAAATTTCATCACAATTTATACAGTTTAGCCCGTGCCGAAAACGCAGAGAACTTTGAAAATACGTTACGTAGAAAGCAAATTCCGAAACTACTTAACTTTATGCTTAGGGAATAAAAAATTAACTTTTCCTATGAGTCTGGACAAGTCAATTCGCCTCTTAAACACATCTTACGACTTCTTTAAGATAAAAATTGGTTGGTGTTAAGTCATAGACGAAGTTACGCATTCGCACTACGGAACGTAATGCTCCATGTGGGGCCCGCGCAAGCTGGGGCCCGGCTGGCAATCGCCACCTCGACTATATGGCCAGTCCGATACTACGAATACGTAGCGTCACTTGACAAATGTCTAAATTTTGCTGGTATACAAAAAAGTGATATACAGCGATCTGTTTGGTATTTCGGTGAAATAATATTTGAAATATATTCACAAAATCAGAAGTACGTTTTCCGAAAACCAATAAATTAACTCAAATGTCAATAAGTGTATTTATTAACCACGATCGCTAACAGCTGTGTCAGTTCCAAGATAAATTATAGTTGGTAATTTTTGGTGATTTATTTTAACTAACAAAACGAGTATATAGCTATATACAGAATACATGGTCGTTCCAAAAATCGTTACTTTCGTGGTTTGTATTTGATTTTTTAAAAATAAAAATCGATTATTTTCACGCCACGTTTTCTTATTATGTAGTTTACACGTCTTGTTTTTTGTTTGAGTACCGTTCAACAAACAAATGACGAAATATATTATTGAAATCGTTAAATTTTCGAAGAACCACGGATGTTAAACCCTGGTTGCCTAAAACAGCAGTACCGTAAAATATAGCGGTCGTAATACAACGTTGAATAACGTGTATAGAAGTAAATGGATGCCGTTTTTTAGGGTTCCGTACCTCAAAAGGGAAAAAACGGAACCCTTATAGGATCACTCGTTTTGTCGGTCCCACTGTCACAGCCAATTTGCTCCGAACTACTGGACCGATTGAGTTTAAATTTGGTACACATATGTAAGTCGGTGACCATAAGACGGTCGTGTAACGTAAATAAATGAGTTTTGAACATAAGGGTAATTTTTGGGGAAAAATTAGGAAATTAAACAAAAAAGTTTTGCAAACTGTATCGTGTGACATATCAAATGAAAGGGCTTATAGTAAGGGTCTCAAATATATTTTTTTTATAATTTTAAAATAAATAGTTTTAAAGTTATTTAAGAAAATAGATGAACAATTGACCATCTCCCCCTTTTCTCCGAAAGTACTGAGCCTAAAATTTCGAAAAAAATAGAGAATATCGGGTGTCACTCATAGTTTACAGGAAAATCTGAACGAAAATTTTAAGTCTTAAAATACTCACGGAAAACGGAATAGTACGGAATCCTCTTCTCGCGAGTTCGACTGGCACTTGGCCGGTTTTTTACGTTATACGGTGGTGCTTCTCGCTACCAAGAAAACCACATTCGATTTTTTGTTACGTCATTCAGCGTCATAGTACGGCGGTTAAATTACGGTACCGCTTTCTCAGGAAATCAGGGCTTTAAAGAAGATTCTATGTACTTTACGAAACGACAATAATTTATGAATCTAATGTCATCTTTTTTCGTTATAGCGTTATAGTTAGATTGTAGATTATAGACGCTCGACATCTGAGGTCATCAACGTTTATTATAGCGTTATAGCAATTATACAAATTTCACTACGATATACGATTTTTATAAAATGGCGAATTTCAGTAAAAGTCTTATACACCTAAGTATTTGCAAGTCAATTTTGCGACATGGCTGTTTAATTTAACTTTAAATTCTCAATATTGGCAAATATTAAAATACCAGTCTGAATTTTAATATTTTCTAAAACAAAAATGTTCAACAATTTATTAATATTATGTTACAAACTTTATTGATATTCTATTCATAAAATAATAATCATATCTATTTATATCAAACAAATCTACATTTTTGTCATATCCAATGACTTTTCTAAATATTTTTTAGACAATAAAATTCACAGTTTACTACAAATTGTATTAAGTTTTGTGTATCTTTAAAAAATATATTTATAAATTAGTTACTATAATATATACCTGCTATAGTATACTAATCTATTTGAAAACCAATATTGTAGATAATTTCTAAACTGTGATCACTTAAAAGTCACAGCGGGGGCAAAATTGTTCTTAGCAGGAAATGATATTTAGGTAATTAGAATCATTAAATAGTTAGAAAAATAAATGGTTGTAGAAATTAAAGATGACTGGTTTTAAAAAAAAAGACTTTAGCGACGTTTGGTTTAATCAAATTATGGAAAATATCAAGGTGCCTTGATCCCTCAGATTATAAAATATACTCTAGAAATATTTCGAATAGTATCAAAATGATTTGTCGGGAAAAAAGATTTTTTTAGTAAACACTTATTTGTTATTTATAATTTATAATTACCAAGGACAAAAAGAAAAAAGTCAATTTCGAAAAGTGTTCGCAAAATTTATTTTATTACTGTTTTTATTAGCTGTGATTTAAACATTAATCTTCACAAAATTTAAATTGCTACTTAAAAATTTCAAGAAACACATATTTTGTCCTAAACATTAAATCAAAATTTGACAGCACGTCACGAGATTTCGAATAACGGAAAATAATAATATAATAATAATAATAATATTTTACTGTATTTAACAACAAAAGAATCGTTATTACAGGATCAGGATTAACATTACATATACATGCTTTTAATTTACAATAATTATCCTACCATACACAGGTATGTTCACAATAAAAATTATTTAAAGATAAATCTAAAAGGAAAGGTGTCGTCTTATTCAAATAGCATAAATGATCTAATTTTTAGGGCATTTATTATATACTTAAATATATCATTTAATTTTTCGATTGACTCAAATTTGAATAAATATTTGTGCAAATTATGAACAGAACACTGTCCAGTTATGTATTTATTAAGAAAAGCTGTTCTGCATGCTTTGTAATGCGGACACTCCATTAAAAAATGATACAAATTTTCTACTTTGTGTAAATTACAGACTGTACAAAACTTGTCGGTATTAATTGCATAGCTGTTACCGTTATAATAAAATCGGATATAAGCGTCTCCTGTTACCCTTAATTGGCTTACTATACGTAATTTTTTAATGCTGACGTTGAAAGTTAAATAATTTTTTGAAGAATTATCCGGCAATAGATCATAATAAACAGCACTGAATGACGAATTTATGGCTCTATGGGTGTCCAGTTGGACTAATTTGTTATGATAGGCCAGTAGAATGCTATTTGATTCTTTTAAGATTGACAGATAATTTTGTTCATCCCATAAGTGTTCAAGATTTAAATCACATAAAATGCTTCTTAATTGAGTAACCCAATTATACTTAGCATTATTATTTACATTTTTATCCAAATCAAGCATTTTCAAGAAGCACAGTTTCGGGAATCTATAATTTGGCATTTTCAACAGCTTTACCCACCAGCTTATAGCGCTTTTTAGTATATACCAGCTCAATTTTACCCTGCCAACCTCTAGTCTAATTATATACCCTGGTGTTGAACGAAGCCAAAACATAAGAAGTTTAAAAAAATTGGTTTGTACCTTTTCGACAATCTCTCCGTATCGAAGTCCCCACACTTCACTAGCATATAGGGCGTTGCTAGCTACTATAGATTCATACAGCCGGATTCGAGCGTTCCAAGATTTCACTTTCCCTTTTACAAGTATGTCTCTTACTGAATTAATAGCTACATTTGCCTTCTGTACAGCACAATTTGCAGCTAAACTGAAAAGACTGGAACTTGAAAAATTTATTCCTAAGTAATTATATGAATTTACAATTTCTATATTATCCTCGCCGCATATGAATTTCTGAATTTTACCAATCTTCCCCCCCTTCCTAAAAACTACTATTTTCGTTTTTCCACAGTTTACAGACATTTTATTTTCTTGACAGTATGCATACAAAGCGGAAAGTTTGTTTTGTACATCTAGTGCAGTCGTAGAAAGAATAACTAAATCATCCGCATACAGTAAAGTCATAATTTTATTGGTCCCATCTACATCAGTACCCTCTAATCCATTTCCTTCAAAGTATTGATCAAGGTCGTTAAGGAAAATTGAAAAAAGTATAGGACTCAACGGCTCACCTTGTAACACCCCTTTCGTAACTTTAATGTAGCCTGAGTTACCATATTGCGTCTTTAATGACATCCGTGCATTGCAATACAAACTGCTTAAAATCCTAATCAATTTAGTACTCACCCCGTTCATATGCATTTTGTGCCATAGCAGATTGTGTTCAACTGAATCAAATGCTTTTTTGAAATCAACAAAGATCGCAAACAACTTCTTTTGATTGGTATTTAATCGTATATGTATTAGACTACTAAGAGTGAACAGGTTATCTGTGCATCCTCTACCCTTTCTGAAGCCCGACTGTGCCTCTGGCAGAATACCGTTCATTTCCGACCAGTTTTCTAGTCTGCTACAAATGATGCCTGTAAACAGTTTAGAAATAGTATTCATGAGAGCAATTCCTCGGTAATTATTGGGATCCGAAATCACCCCTTTTTTATATAGCATTATCATCATCGAATTTGAC
Organism: Venustoraphidia nigricollis; assembly: GCA_034508555.1. Classification (NCBI taxonomy): domain Eukaryota; kingdom Metazoa; phylum Arthropoda; class Insecta; order Raphidioptera; family Raphidiidae; genus Venustoraphidia; species Venustoraphidia nigricollis. Next base: position 3,646,810 of record JAVRKA010000021.1, on the reverse strand, counting down.
CATTCAAGGGGAGGGGTTTCAGTTTCTAAAACTCTATTAAAAAAGCTACACAGGTGAACTTGCCAATTGTCCGGCATATTCTTAAGAAATTCATTTTTTATTTGGTCAGGACCTGAAGCCTTCCCTGTTTTAATTCTCAGTAAGGCAGATTTTATTTCAAACAATGTAATGCGACTATCAAGATATGGGTGATTGATACAAGGAAACACATTGGCTGAAAGGACTCTCGTCGGATACAAAGCTGAAAAATAAGCTTTCCATACCTCGATACTGATATTGTCGCTCGACTTACCTCCTCCACGGAAACCATTAACTGTTTTCCAAAATTCTTGAGTGTTTTTGACATTTGATAATTTGACTGAGATTGAATTAAAAAAGTTGGCTTTAGCCTTTGCTAAAAATTTTCTGTACTCCCTTTTTGCTTTTACATAAATGTCCAGATATTCTTTTTCGAAATTATTAGACCTATAAAGCTTCAAACATTCTTTAACGTGTTTTTTCATAGCCCTACATTCCCCCGAATACCAAGGTTTGCTAGTATATCTGTTACAATTCTTAAGTACTGTCTTTTCTGAAAGCATACCCAAATCTTTTATAGTATCATATATTGCCTTTTTAAACACCCTATATATTTCATTTATTGACTTAGATTCTGTTTTAAATTCCGTATTCGTTAGCTTTTTTTTATATTGAACAGCCTTCGATTCATCCCATACTGTATACCGTGTCTTTGCTAATTCATTTATCCTACCACAGTGTTGAATAACGGAAAAGCAAATTAACATTTTGGAGTTTTTTCTTTACAAACTTATGTCAAAAATACTGACAAATTTGGCTTGAAAAGTAATTTCTTGCAAATTTAATTTTTTCTATTATAAAAATGTGTGTAAAACTTATGCTAATTTTCTAGTTTTTATCCGATTTTTAATCTTTTATTTCTAGATCAAATAAAAGTCATATGGGAAGAATGGTATTTATTTTGAATCACTACCGTCAATGATTGAATAATATCGTTCATAGAAAGTAGAAATTTCCAAAAAATAAAGCTAGGCGGCTGAAAAAGGGGGCATATTGGAATGGAAAAAAAAACAACATAATAAACTGATCGACGCAATTATCTAATCCTTGATAGTGAGTTCTTAAATGTAAAATTACAGTTGTCTAATTGAATCCATGAACGCATATTGTCAGAATGATGTATTTTGATAATAATTATTTCAATTACTAACTAGCCTAACCGGCCATACAATTAGAAACATTCCGAGTTTGGACTGAACTCAATGCTGCTAACAATTATTGGTTTCTAAAACTAGCGTGTTATTAAATCCATCAGGAGTGCAGCGTATTTTTGATCGTTAAAATTAATCAAGATTTAAGGTAAAACACGTACGTAAAACTAGCACAGGTAAAAAAAAATGTAACTTCACTTAAATGATTCAGGGTTTGGTTAAATAACATTTGAAAAATAAAAAAACCCGGGTCGCATTGCCAAAACCCTGCCGACAATATAGTGTATTTGCTTGTATAGGGCCGTGTGGTTTTATACTTTTATTATGTGAAATTAAGTTTGTTTTTGGGCAAAATAAAAAATTTAACCCCTTAATACACCCCTTAAAATAACATTTTTTTCTTAATTGTAATATTAATATCAATCTAACGTCTACACCGAATTAAATACACCCTTCAATAAATAAGTCACTATCTGCAAACTAGTGTTTTCATAAAATTTGTAAATCCGGTCCTGTCAGGCCGATTTTATTAAAATTGTGGGGACACTTTTTAATCACTACCAAAGGGTTAAATTTCAATTTTGAAACGATTCTGAGAATTTTTTCGGTATTTTGGGGCCCAAAAACAGTTTTCAACCCCCAAAAACTACCCTTAAAATAGCCCGATTAGGCCCATTTTAAATAGGCTTCTTGCGGGGATGGATTTCAATACGTGGCCCAAATTTCGTTGAAATCAATTAACTCTTTCGAAAGTTATCGCGCGTACACACATATATATATATATATATATATACATATATACATATATATATAAACATTTTTAAAAATGGTGCCAAAGTGTTTAGGAGGTTATGAAACGTCGAGAAATTTTGGTCCGACCCCTAGGTCCCGCCATCCGACCGACTCCAATAGTGTATGTTGCCATATGGCAAATACACTAAAAATATGTCGTAAAATTAAGCTGAAAAAAGTTATAGTTCTGTTAACTAAAATTCGACAGCATGAAGTTAGCTAACGAAAGTGTGAAGTTGGCCATAAGAGAGTCAGACTAAAATGACAAATGGACGAGATCAAAACACTTTCTGTCATCTGAAAACCTTGTAATGTACTAGTAAGTAGTAACTAGACGACTATAACCTTTGATTACAAACCAATAGTGGTTTTAAGTGTCATTCAGCGGTATTTACAAAATCGTATTTTTGATTACTCAATGCCTTCATTATAAAAGTAAAAACTATAGAGGTTAAAAGTTTCAGTGTTTTAAAATATTTGAGGTATTAGTTTTTTAAAGACTTTGTTTCAAAAACTAAAATAAATAAATAAATTATTTATTGTTGTTATAAACATTTATTGTTACAATGCTAAATTACAAAAAAAATTTTTTATCCACTATCACCGTCAGGATTCAAACCCCAATCTTTCCACTTTCGCGGCGGAATGAGTTACTGATTAACTGATTAACTCATTCCGCCGCGAAAGTGGAAATATTCGGGTTTGAACCCCGACGGTGACAGTGGATAAAAAATAAATTTTTCTAATTTAGCATTGTAACAATGAATGTTATAACAATTATGTAGCTCGTTCTGAAGCATTGCAGAATTAACATATTGTTATATTATTTATTATATTATATTAAAAATTAGCTTTTAATCACACTACAGAAGTTTAACTTCAAATGCGCGTTTTTTAATAAAATCTACGATGTATTTCTATCGTTCTTCCTTGTCTAATAATAACAGAATCATTTCATTGTAATGCAATAAATAATAGTCCAAAAAAGAAAATTTATAAACAGAATGAATTTGACAAAATTTGTTAAAAGAGTATATATTATAAAAAACCCGGGTCGCAGTGCCAAAACCCTGCCGACAATATAGTGTATTTGCTTGTATAGGGCCGTGTGGTTTTATACTTTTATTATGTGAAATTAAGTTTGTTTTTGGGCAAAATAAAAAATTTAACCCCTTAATACACCCCTTAAAATAACATTTTTTTTCTTAATTGTAATATTATTATCAATCTAACGTCTACACCGAATTAAATACACCCTTCAATAAATAAGTCACTATCTGCAAACTAGTGTTTTCATAAAATTTGTAAATCCGGTCCTGTCGGGCCGATTTTATTAAAATTGTGGGGACACTTTTTAATCACTACCAGAGGGTTAAATTTCAATTTTGAAACGATTCGAAGAATTTTTTCGGTATTTTGGGGCCCAAAAACAGTTTTCAACCCCTAAAAACTACCCTTAAAATAGCCCGATTAGGCCCATTTTAAATAGGCTTCTTGCGGTGATGGGTTTCAACACGTGGCCCAAATTTCGTTGAAATCAATTAACTCTTTCGAAAGTTATCGCGCGTACATATATATATATATATATATATATATATACATACATATATATATAAACATTTTTAAAAATGGTGCCAAAGTGTTTAGGAGGTTATGAAACGTCGAGAAATTTTGGTCCGACCCCTAGGTCCCGCCATCCGACCGACGCCAATAGCGTATGTTGCCATATGGCAAATACACTAAAAAAGAGAATGAACCATATAATAGTTGCAGTTCCTAGTCGGAGTTATTAAGACTAGCTTTCCGCTCCGGTTTTGGGAAGAAGATGGCTTTTTAAACAGTCAAAATATTCTTCAAATCGCTTCCTAAGAATAGGCGTGGACAAACAAATACTCCTATAATATTAATGCAGATTTTTACAGAAAGTTCAGCTTCTTATTTTTAATTAAAACAAATAATTCAAAGGATATTTCTAACATATTTTTATATTTTATATTATTGTTTATAGAGCACCTGAAGAAGTAATAAATTATTATGAAACGTCGTGTTAAACAAAATATTTATTAACTAATTTATCTGCTCCATAAAATATCTTTTGAATTATTTTGTTTTAATTAGTGTAGATTATATTCTATCCCTAATAATACCTATATGACTCCCATTACATTATGTTTTCATAGAGCTAGTTAATACTTCGATATTCGTAAAACACGTCCGATATGAACACAAAAATAATGTAAGAAAAACAGCTTTTAAATACCTCGTTATGTAATTATTTTAAGGCGACTCTTTATCAACTGCTCAATATACCCTCTTTTTGATATTATTAATGCTTCAAAATAAACTAGAAATACGTACCATTCTTCCCATATTATTTTAAGCCAAGTTTTTACAGTTTGTTTTACTGATTTAAACGATTAAAAATCAGATCAAAAACGAGAAAATTACCATAAGTTTTAAACAAATTTTGGTACAGAAAAAAATACATTTGAAAAAAATTACTGAGCGAGCCAAATTCGTCAGTTCGTAAAGAAAAAATTTCAAAATGTAAATTTGCCTTCCCGTAGTTCGAAATCTCGTGACATGTTGTAAAAAAATATTGTGGAATATAATGTTTTTTGAATAATTTTTAGGGCAAAAATATATGTTCTTTGAAATTTTTAAGCAGCAAGTGACATCATGTAGAGCTTTAAGCTTAATAAACTGTGTTTATTAAGAATCATAAAAATCGGCTTACAAATGTTGGAGATATGAGGTAGCATACCTACATTAAAAAAATATATTTTTAAAGTTCCAGAGCTTGAAAAAGTCTTAATTAAATAAAGACGAAACGTTGCAATCAATGAGTGTTTAAATTGATTTATTTTTATTCCAATTACCAGTGAGACTGTTTTCTATTAAAAAATGTTTTTTTGATGTCATTTAAAAACGAATGAACCAATTTTAATAAAAACTCTATGGTAGCAATCCGGTAGTATTCTGAACAAAATGGCGTTGAAATTTGATTGACCAAAATATCGGTGAACAAACATACCAAAAAAAAACCTACAGACGAATATAGAATCTCCTCCTTTTTTTAAAGTCAGTGAATGAATTTTGCGACTACAGTTTGCAATTTCTTGCGAGCAAATTTTACAATCTGAGAAACAATGTATTTTAGCAGATTTTCACGGGTCGAAATCATGGATGTAAGAATTAAGACAAGGTATTGTAATGGCGGCCGACTGCATATATATGCGTCCAAGGAGGTATACAAATCAACGTTTTAACGTTTTTCGCACCTTAACAAGTGACAAGCTATCATTTGCACATTATTTATAGCGCATTCGAATCTCGTTATGCCAGATATGAATATCTGAGCATCGCGTCTTCGATCCTTACTTGTTTTTTAACTATGCACTGCTCACGCGGAGACCAATGGAAACCGCGATGCGTCGTTTAACGGTTAATCTTCTTTTGTTAATGATTCAAAAGCTATTTGCCAAAAGTTTGCATCTAGTGATCCAAGTAATTTTATATTAAAAATACAAGTCATTTATATTCAAATTTTGGTAATATTAGAAAAGACAACTGAAAAATCTAACCTTGGGTCAACAGTCACAAGTCAGTGTGCTCTTTCTAAAATTAATACCGTCACGAACATTGGTCTGTGTTTTAACCTGGTTTCCTAAGACACCGGTACCGTAATATAGCGGCCGTAATATGGGGATGAATATTCTGGTAATAGAAAAGACAATTGAAGAACCAAATCTTGTATCGCTGCCCAGTGGGCGCCACGCATGGGACTGGTAGCCGATTTAGAGGCAAATGGGGAGGTGGGGGCGTTGAGGCAGTCAAGAAGGGAGACCGTAACAATTAAGAAATTAATTTAATTAAACTACTTAAAATTCGAAGATATTTCTAAAACGGTTTTTAATGATCCTTAAGTTTAGCACAATTTGTATCGCGGAAATGTCTGTTTAATATGGACACCCTGTATGTGAGAAACAAGTGAACGTGGAATACTTCAATTTGAATTATAATAGTAGATTGGTGGTGATTATTTCAGGAACTACACGAATTTACGGTACAGTTAATTTTATCTAGAAAATAGACTGCACTCGAAACAAATACGGTGGCACATTTAAAAACACCGATTCCAGCTGTCATTTTCGAAGTAACGTTTTATACTTACTCGAAACAATTTTTGGTCAATAGCTAAAAGTTTAGCTGCTAAATTACCACTCGACTAAAATACTAGTATAATCCGAAATAGATTTTGATGTTTTCCATAACTACTAGATAAAAAAAAAACATTAACATCATGCGGAATTAGACAACTGGAAATGAAACAAATAATTTATCATTATGATTTTGAGTTTTAATAATTAAATATTATTAGGCAATCTATGCCTTGGCAGAGAAAGGACATGGTCATGATACTCGCAATAAAAAAGCAATAAAACTAATGTTAGCAAAAATAGACATTCATAAGTATTGTCAAAAAAATTTCAGTCTACATTTTTAACAAACTTCCTGAAAGGTTAAAAAAGGATACACGCTCAATTTTCAGGACAATAAATTATTAAAAACTTATTAGAACTTGTATACTGTTGATGAATTTTTATGTTGCAGGTAACTTCAAAATTTCATGTTTGCATTTTTCGTAGACGTGTGAAATAGATGTAATGGCTCAACTGATTAAATAAATATCTTATATCATATTTTTTATACTTTTAATTTATTAATGGTTTTCAAAACAACATTATATGCTATGTTAATTTTTTTGACAAACTCAGGTTTAACCTAAGAAGCCTGATGAAGTCTTAAATAAAGACGAAACGTCGCTAAATAGAAAAAAACAGAGTTTTGTTTCATTTCAACGCGTCCAAATTCCATGTGATATTAATGTTTGGTATTCAGCAGGGACACGACAATCGATAATTATAAAGAAAACTCACATGCTGAGAGCTCATTCTCTGCACCAGCCGGACGCCGGAACGGTTTTTAATCGGGTGCCGGACGCGTCCTGTTCAGACTTCACGCAAAAATCACTGTTCGTTCGTTAACTCGAACTCACTTTTCAAACAGACGATAGTGCATAATGGACGACGCCGAAGTTCTTGTTCTAAACAAAGAAAGAATAAAAAAAGTTAAATTTAAATCAGTTTACCAAACTAAAAGAACATGCTTTATAAGCTAATTTATCAATTTTTTTTTATCCTGAAGGTCATGGTCAGGATAATGGGACAAACTTATTAAATTATTGTATTGTCATCGGTCCTCGATAAGTGTGCAAAGTTTCAGTTTAATGTGACGTTTTGAAGTGGGTGAATTTCACGTTCAAAAATTCTTTTACAAACAAACAAACATACAGGTAAAACTAATAAAAGCGTGTTAAAAAAACTGAATTGCCGTTAGGTCTGATGATCGAATTTCGATTTATGAGTTTACAAATCAAACATTATTTTGAAACAAGGAAGTATGATTTATAAATATTTTAGAGGAATTAGGATCAATGAAATTAAAAGACAAATTATTATTTCACAACGTTTCGTATTAAATTAATACTTCATCAGGTGATCTAAAATAAAATAACAAGACAATTTAACAACCAATAATAAAACAAATAAATAAATATTAAACATACCTTAATTAATTGTCTTAATAACTAGATTTAATTCAATTATCTTGTTATATTATTTTAAGATATCATAACAAATCAAAATTTTAAGTAGTTATAAACGTTGTGAAATAATTTGTTATGATATCTTAAAATAGTATAACAAGATAATAATTGATAAATTAAGGTATGTTTAATATTTATTTATTTGTTTTATTATTGGTTGTTAAATTGTGTTGTTATTTTATTTTAGATCACCTGATGAAGTATTAATTTAATACAAAACGTTGTGAAATAATAATTTGTCTTTTAATTTCAGTGATCCTAATTCCTCTAAAATATTTATAAATTATTAACATCAAAAGGATCTGATATATACATTATTCAAGGAAGTATGTTTCAATTTTTTAAACTGGTTACCTGAATGTTCGAAACTAACGATCATCGTTCTGTATTTTAAGGCAAGTAAACATTATGTATATCACTGATGATGATTGGTCTATAATTTGTTGTGCCAAAATAACACCTCATCTTATACTACGAATCCAACACCTGACCATATACCAACGAGTATTATAATCCGACCGAACTACAGTGCAGTACCTACAATCAACAACTTTAATCAATTAAATCTATTTGCAATACAGGGTTTAACAGAAACTTATAGATAAATTATGGATTGACCGGTTGAATATTAGTAATTGATCCCTCAGATTATAAAATACGCTCGCCAGAAATTTCGAACTGTAGTCGCAAAATTCATGTTATTACTGTTTTTATTAGTAATAAATAAATAAATAATAATGCGTTTAACGTCCGTTTCTCGACTTTATGTCATAACAGACGCCATTCGCACCATTACTATTTTTCATTTTACCACTTCCCGTTTTTTTCTACATTTCTTAAACTTCAACTTATATAATAGCAATGGGCGAATGAAGGAATTACAGGAAATTAGGATAAGGTAGGTAATTTTTGAACTAGGAGTTTGATAGGTAATCGGCCATGGCCTCAAATAAGGAACCACCTCGATATTTATCTGGAATTAATTGAGGGAAACCATGGAAAACCTCAATCAAGATGGCCGGTACAGGAATTACCGTTTCTCGGCGAAAGGCAGTAGGAAAAAGTCCCAGCCATATCTGCCCCCGCCGGGAATCGAACCCGGACCTCCCGAATGCGAGTCTAGTGCCGTACCACTACTCTACCCAGCTCGGTTGTTTTTATTAGTAGTGATTAAGCAGCAAGCCTTACAAAATTTGGGTTGCTGCCTAAAATTTGCATCATTACTCGCTATTATCAAAGCCGCACTCATTTGTTATACTGTCTGCCATTGTTGAATCGTTCGAACTATTCAAAATGAAAAACATTAAACTATATTGAATATTACAGAAAAAATAGTGTCTGGTCCGACAGGAATGTTCTTTTAAGATGAAAGATCCCTCAGCTTGGGAAATTTCGAGCTGCGGTCGCAAAATTTATTTTATCACTATTTTTTATTAGCTGTGATCAAGCACTAAAATTAACAAAATTTAGGTTGTTACTTAAAATTTGCAAAAAAAAAATACTTTTTGTCCTAAACATTGAATCAAAAACCGTGATATTCGTCAACATTTCTTTACAACACACCAAGAGATTTCGAAATAATAATAATAATAATAATGCGTTTAACGTTCGTTTCTCGACTTTATGTCATAACAGACACCATTCGCACCATTAGATACTATTTTTTCATCTACCACTTCCCGTTTTTTCTACATTTTTTTACTTCAACTAATGTAATAGCAATGGGCGAATGAAGGAATTATAGGAAATTAGGATAAGGTAGGTAATTTTTGAACTCGGAGTTTGATAGGTAATCGACCATGGCCTCAAATAAGGAACCATCTCGATATTTAGAGATTTCGAATTACAGGAAGGCAAATTAACATTTCGTAGTTTTTTTCTTTACTAACTTATGTTAAAAATACTGACAAATTTAGCTTGCTCAATAATTTTTTTCAAACTTAATTTTTCGGTACATAAATTTGCGTAAAACGTATGCTAATTGTCTCGCTTTTATCTCTGATTTTAAATCGTTTATTTAGGTCAAAGAAACTGTAAAAACTTGACTAAAAATCGTATGGAAAGAATGCAGCGTTGCCAGACGTCCCGATTTTTAAATCAAAATTAAATGTCCCGCGCGGGACAGGCTCAGTCCCGCTTTTCGGGGATAACTCGACCGTGCGTAAATAATTATTCTCTTATTGTAAGTTGCAATTTGTAACACTCACTCCTCAGACTATTGTTTGAAACGCCATATTTTTCTAATGAATAAAACTTTTTTGATTTTGATTTCTGTTTTTTTATTTTTTTTATTCAGAAGACGAATAAGACAACTATTTAACGATAGGGTAAATCTGATTTAAAATATCATATTTTTATTAAAATACGTCATGTTCTATGGCTATTTTTGCTATCTATTGTCACGTAAACGTAATTTGAACTCAAATAAAAAGATAAATATTTAAAAACTTCTGATTATATACGTTTTTTTACTATGTCCCGCTTTCGACGAAAGAATCCCGCTTTTTTTTATCAAAAAGTTCCAAAATCCCGTCTTGGCAAAAAAATCTGGCAACACTGGAAGAATGGTACATATTTCTAGTTTATTTTGTAAGCATTAACATCACAGATTTAATAAGATTTTTCATAGAAATTAGAGATTACCGAAACGTAAGTGCATTTTACATGCATACACACATCTTGCACGTATGGTGAAAAAAGGGAGCATATTATGATCTCAAACTTTCAGTCAGGCCCTGTAAATTACAGCAGTGGACAAAATTTCCAAAAGCTCATAGATCTAAAGCGTGAACTAGTTGCGAAGAAAGAAATGAATGTTTTTTTATAACGCGGCCGTCAGTCAAAATGTTTTAAAAAAATAGTTTCTCACGTGCTGTCTATATCAGAAGCATATACGCGTTCGTCATTTGGACATTGCATGTTCACGAACGGTCACTAGATTACAGGGCCGCATTCAGACAAAAACATACTACGCTAAGTAGAAAGTACCTTAAACACTATATTTTTTTATTTTACAAGTCAACATTTTGCAGCTGTTACTTCAACTTTGTGAAGTTTTTTTTTCATTTTGTAATGCTCCGCCTAACGCCAAGGCCAGTTGCGACAGGAATTTTATCTTAACACGAGCGTAATTGGATAAAATATATCTACTTTATTGGGCAGAATTTAGACTAAATGTAATGTCGAATCTGCCATTTTTCATATACATAGTAATACTAACAGTACGTAAAATGTTATGTGTTAAGGGTTTAAATTTCTGTCATCAGATGTCGTATCGTTTGATGTCAAATCCCAATACTTTTAAGTTCATTTACTGTATCAAATTTCATTAAAATTGATCCAGAAATTGTTGAGTAAAGCTGGTGTACAAAATACCTACAACCCGCAAGAAAACGAAATCAAAAACAGAGATGTCCCGTTACTCTATTAGCATTGATCGCTCCATTACTAATCCAACACTGAATTTAAGACGTACCAATTTTGTTTTGGTGTTATATATTTATCATAATATGTAATTTAAGCAAATATATTTAATCTTTTAATGAAAATATCGCTCCCAGGCATCATTTGTTTTTGTTTTTTATATATCAACTATAAATCATGTTTTACACACAACTGTTCAAACCCGTGCTGCACTCTTACGAGAAACTTTGCAACTATATTTGTATTGTCAACTTGAAACGCGTGAGAGAATTAAAATTCGTTAATTATAAAAAAGCAACGTACATCATTCGCTCATTAATTAAATATTCAGAAACGGTACGAAATATTATTAATCAGAAATGATCGCGGACATAGTCAAATGTTGAAACAAGTGAACGTGCATCGTGATGTTTGTGTTTTGTTTATGTCGTGTAGTGTTTTGTTTTTACTTAGACATATGAACACAGATATATCATATGGACCATGCGAGGTCAAACATTTTTACAGGATCATATATGATTGTAGATCACGCAAGCTTTGGCCAATTATAGTCTATTCTATTCGAGATTGAATAAATGACGACAGAAATAAAAACAAAATTTCTGTTAACGTGCGCAGTGACGCGGATACTGGCTAGTAGCGAATATGATATTTGCTATTTGTCTCCATGGTTACATAATATGAATCATTCGAATGATTTTTATACTTATATATTTTAAAAATCAAATACCGTGCAAATTCCATGTAACGTCACTCGACTTAACGTCAAACTCCCTAAAACGCCGAAATTACTCGACTTTGGTTGGTTTGCCTTGTTGTCCATACAATGATACACTCTATGTAGCATCACACCCACTCTAAATAACGACCAAAGCAAGTAATTTCGGCAACTTATAATTTTTTATTTATTTATTATGTACAGTGTAAACTCCATGTAACATCACTCGATTTAGCGTCCAATCCCTAAAAGGTCGAAATTATTCGACTTTGGTTTGCCTTGTTGTCCATACAATGATATGCTCTATATGACATCACACCCATTCTAAATAACGACCAAACGTTATTATAAAGCAAGTAATTTCGGCAACTTATAAATTTTTGTTTGTTTATTATGTACAGTGTAAACTCCATGTAACGTCACTCGATTTAAGGTCAAACTCCCTAAAACGTTGGAATTACTCGATTTTGGTTAGTTTTCCATGATACACTCTATGTAGCAACACACCCACTCTAAATAACGACCATATGTCATTATGAAGCAAGTAATTTCGGCAACTTCCAAAGCACCTACTGTTTGTAAGTACTTTCTAAGTTGCCGAAATTGATAAGAATTGCAGCTTTGTTTAGCTCGTATTTACCTCGACTGAATGTTTGTAAGTTTTATGCGTTATTATAGAATAATACTTATAACAGCAAAACAATATTGAGTTTTCGTTCTCTCCATTCAACGACAACTCTCTATATAACGCCAGAAAAAGCGCAGTCCCTTCAGCGTCGTTATATAGAGTTTACACTGTAGCACGTAGAGTTGGGTAACTCAGATCTGAACCGGTTCAAAGAGCCGACTCCGACAGAAGATCCGTGACAGCCGACTCACTTTTTTTGAGCCAACGGATCAACGGATCCGCATAACTCAGTAAACACTTAACACACAGAGGCACATTTTACACTTACGTATCAGTTCTCGCTTTGACGCATCTGTCACCTCAAATGACTCATGCATCACATGTTTGGCTATGCATTCTTGATTCTATTCAGGTCGTGATATGATTGACTGAACTAGGTAACTCAGTGGCAGACTGCAATAACATATTCAGAACTCGGCTCTTTTTGAACCGGTTCAGTGAGCCGGCTCACATACGGGATCCAGATGCAAAGATGCAGATCACTAAAAAGACCCGTTTTTCCCATCTCTAGTAGCTCGAATATTTTCACTCGAAATATCCGATCTCTTGTGGTATGACCAAAACGTCGTGACGAAGATCCATCGCCGAACGCGCCTCTTCGTATCGGTCGTGAACGTACGGTGGTCTATACGAATACGTCATTAATTTTCCAACGCACACTAGATCATATTGTACACCACGCATATCGCGTATATTGAAAGATTATTAAGTCGTTCAAATGTTTAATACGCTCCGTGTGAAAACAGGGTCACGTCTATGTATTTATAGCTCTATGGATGATTCATAGATGTTGGTGCTTGTAATTTAAATCATTTGATAACACGAATATCATTAGCAGTGTCGTCCAAAACGTGGTTTTTGGGACGCTCCCAAATCTGTTTTAAAATGAACCTCCATAGGTTTTCTCATGTGAACGCATAAATTTTACCTCTTTTTAGGGAATTTTTTTTTAGACGACAATAACATTCAATCATTTTAATTTTTCTATATGTTTTTGTTTGTATCTTTAACTGTATAAAAAAAAATTTTCTCTTATTTTACATTTTTTACATATATATTTTTTTTAATTAAATTAGACACTAAAAAAAAGCACACTGGTCATGGTGATAGCGGCTGTTCATGTTGTCTGAAATAAAAAAATCGAATGGATCATTGTTCAGTAGGGATGTCGCTATCGTCCCTACCAAAATTAATCAATTTCATTAAAAAAAAAAATGGCGAATTGTAGAAAAAAAGTTTGTGTTTTTTGTTAATTTTTTTGTTAAAAATCGTTTAAAAAAAATAAGAAAATATTTTCGAAAATAAGCAATTTTGGTACGGACGATAACCATTAATGAGTAGAAGAACTTATATAAATTTCAAAGCAATCGGTTAAATACTTTTTTTTTAGGACCATGACAGTTTTAGAAAATAATGTTTCCAGATAAACGCGTTTAAAGTTTCAAGAGCCAACAAGTCGCTTATACGGCTCGTCGGTGATTATGAGTTGTAATTTATTTAAAACTAGGAATTTCGGTCTCTATTTTTCACAGCATATTTTCGATAGGTTTTACTATTAAAATATGAAAAAAAATCGATTTTTCGAAGTGGTCACATGAGAATACTCCCTTAACATGCTTATATAGCGTCTCTCCTGTATGAAAACTATCCTCCATAGTCATAACTTAACAGATGCCATCTGCGTTTTTTTATTTTTATGCTTATCATGTGGTCACGTCCATTAAGAAAATCGTGCTTAAGGGGGGGAAAGTCTGAGATACAAAAAAAGCATATTTTTGTGATTTTTTTTTCAGCTTATTTATTAATATTTAAAAAATTTGTTATAGTATTAAGCATCATTCTAAGAATATTCTGTTAAATTTTCATCAAAAAATGTTGAAAAATAAGCCAGTGGTAATCGTCAGAACCGAGTTACCTCAAAAAAAAGTTTCCATGCGGTAGTCAGGATAACTCATGATTGCTTCATTTGAAATTAAAAAACCAAAAAGATTTCTTTAGTGCATAAGTTTATCTTGGATTTGAACGACGGAATTAACAAAATATTCATTTTTGAATTTTTGGTAAAGGTGCAATCAAAAAACATTTTTCGCCAAAAATTGCACGTATTGTTTATTTAAAAAATAAGTTGTAATTGAAAAAAAAATCCTTCGTTCAGAACCGAGTATTTAGTATGTAAAAGAAGTGTACCTACAAAGCTTAGACGAAATCGGCCAAACGGTTTTCGAGAAATTTTGACTACCGACTTAAAAAAAAAAGTTTAGAGAAAAACACGATTGAAGTTTGATAAAATAGAGAACAAAAGACCGAGCGCCCGGAGACTCAATTGTCTGTAACTCTAAAAGTTTTTCTCCAAATGACTTCAAAATTTTGAACAATATTTCTTATAAGTTGTAGTATCAGAAAAAAAAAATTTTTAAAATCGATTTTCCGAGCCTTTTTTCCCCTGAAGTTACGCGACACGTACGAATTTTCCATACTTCAGAACCGAGAATAATCTTGAAAAAAATTTTTATTATGTGCAGATTATGGTTGCAAGAAAATTAGCTTTAATGGTAAGACACCAAAAAAAAAAATGATATGGTTCGACCTGTACATAAATAGATTTAAAGCGCATGCGTGTGTGTAACAAAACCTAACTCCCGCTGATACCTGTCCATTAACCTGTCGGAAATGCCTTACTTTTTTACCGCGCACACAAAATATTCACATATCTCACACGAGTTCTATAAAATGTGCTCTCAAAAAACACGCGGCCTGTTTAGTGAATTACTACTAGTTCATTCTCAAAAATTCCAGCCAACTTGGCGACAGGATCATTCCAGCTTCAAAAATATTCAGATTCGACGTATAATGAAGAAAAAATCTTTGTTAACGCGTGCGGTGACGCGGGAAACGGCTAGTATTAAATACTATGATACCTATGTATCGTTTGCATGGTATTTTCAAAATATTTTCGAACCGAAATTTTTTTACAAACATTTCTTGGGAAACACACAATTAAGTTAGCAGGAAAGTGGACAAATTGATGTAAATCAATAGACCAATTATTAATTTAGCGACGTACTTTATAGATGCCTGATGAAGCTCAAATCAATGACCGAAACGTCGCTAAATTAATAATTGGTTTATTGATTTACATCAATTTGTCCACTTTCCTGCTAACTTAATTGTGTATGTTTGAAAAAAAAATATGGACGCAACAATTTCCAATGTAATTTCTTGGAAAATTAGAATAAAAATATACCCTTATAGCATAAAAAACAACGTTATAGCGCATGTCTCTTCTGCGGCTGCACCGATTTTATCGAAATGAATAAGGCTCTTCATATTTACATGATGAAAGATCTTATCAAAATTTGATCTCAAACCGCTCAACCGTTTGACCTGAATCATACAGACTTTTTCAAAAAAATATATTTTCTGGAGTTAAGGGTATTAAAACGAAAAAATATTGTAAAATTTTCAAAAGTGGAATTTTGAATTAAATTAGTAAAAACTTCTTTTAAAAATAATAGTCGTGGAAGTAAAATGTCCAGCTTGCAATTGTTTATTGCTATGGTTACAACTTATTAGCGATATAAACAAACTAAAATTTTCAATAACGTTCTTAAACATTTCTTTGTGACATTTGTATAACATTTTGTATAGCTTTGATTAGTGCGTGAATTATTTGTTTTTTATGGCAATATTGGCTATATAAACAAAATAAAATATTTTCAATAAGGTTCTTAAACACCTCTTTGTGACATTTGTAAAACCCAAAACCCCGCACCGATTAAAAGCAGCCGTCGTCTTGTGTGGCTTAATTTTCAACGGAAAAATAAAGTTGTACAAAAATTGTTTCGGAAACGAACACACCTCTATAGCCACATCTGAAATGATTTGAATAGTTTTTTTTTCTTTCTTAAATCGTGTGTGGGACCGAGAATTATTTTAATCAGACATATCAAAATCATATCAGATATTTAGACAGACAATGTAAATCGTTGCCGCGTGATTCCATTCGTTTTTATTAGATCGCGCGGCTGTCGCTAAAATTATAGGAAATTTCAACATTTTTTGTTCGTTTTCTCGTGTTTTGTTGTTATGGAAAATTTCTCCGCTGCATGACTACTAATAAACAACGATACAATATGATAAATTAAAACGTACGAGATGTGTTCAAAATATAATATTTTATCGTTCTTAATTCTCGTTAGCGGCATATAAAAAATATAAAAAACATCAAATTTTCAAAAAAAAATTGAGGACTTTTTTAATTGAAAGTAATTTTTATAGTTTAGACGAATTCGTATTATGTAATTATATGCTGACTTTTTGTACCCAACTTTTGGCTATGCAAATAAATTATTATTATTATCTCTTTTAATTGACAATTGACACGTTTTATACCTTTGGTATTACAAAATAAATTCATTATTATTAATTTTTATTTTACATTTTTTCGAGATTTTTACGAGATTTCGTGATGGCCGGCTCTGCACCGTAATCAATTAATACATAATAAATAATTCAGTCACATCATCTTAAGGTGAATGTTTAGTAGCTGTTCAATATGCTCCCTTTCTCACCAGCATAGCTTTATTTTATGAGTGTGGGCATGTAAAATCCACTTAGCGTTTTGGAAATATCTATTTTTTATGAAAAATCTTATTCAATCTTTGATGTTAATGCTTACAAAACAAACTAGAGCTATGTACCATTCTTCCGATATGACTTTTAGCGAAGTTTTTACAGTTTATTTGATCTATAAAAACGATTTAATATTAGATAAGTACTTAAAAACGATAAAATTAGGATAAGTTTTATACAAGTTTTCGTAAAAATTTTTTTTTTTTAAGAAACCTAAATCTGTCAGTGTTTTTAACAAAAGTTTGTAAGATAAAAAGTTCAAAATGTTAATTTTCCTTCCCGTACTTCGAAATCTAGTGACTGCTGTAAAAAAATATTGGCAAGTATCACGTTTTTTTATTCAATTTTTAGGGCAAAAATGTGTTTTTTGAAACTTTGAAAACAAATAAACAGATTTCGTTAAAATTTGGTGAGACAGATTGCATCCTGAGGAAGTATAAAATGAATTTTGCGACCACAGTTCGAAATTTCCCAAAAGTATATTTAACAATCTGAGGGATCATTCACCTTAAGAAAAGAAATTAAAGCAGCACATACGAAAAATTTTGAGCGCATCTAGTAAAAGAATTTCATTTAGATAATTGTTTAACAAATGATTATAAGACGCAGAAAGAACCAATCATACAATCCAGCGCCAGAGGCCATATTGGAAAGTTATCATTAAAATGTTATGTTTTTAGGAAATCATTCATTTTAATATGCCCGCTATTAAGTACTGCATAAAAACTGAAAGTAATGATCTTAAATACAAAATCTATATCATATTAAAATTTGGATTTGTAATTGGAGCAATTAATCTAGGTGATAGTGTAATAGCTATCCATTAGCTAAGTGTCACTAAATTACAAGCCCTCAACATCCGTATGGAAGTATTAAGGCGATCGGTAAATGATATAATATAAACCAAAACGAACAAACCTTATACAGTAGAACCTTAATAAGTTAAAAACGTCCCTAAGTTAAAAATTTTTTAAATTCCCTACCCCTGACAGCATAAAACCTCCATTACTTAAATCACAAAACCTCGGTAACATAAACAAATATTCTGAACATCGCCCTCGATAACTTAAAATAATATTTTGGTGACCTCCATAAGTTAAAGTATTATCGGTGAGTCAAAAGGTTTTGTCAAGAACTTAATTGAATTTCACTTTAGTCTTCCACTAAATCGCTTTACTGATTTCTTTGTTTAAATAATTGCTTGTTTAAATAAATAAATAATTTATTCTAAATGAATAGATAAAAAATTTGTCACCTTTATTGAACTAAATACATCCTCTATAAAATCCACAAACCTCGGTAAGTTAAAAATTTATTCTGACAACCTCTCAAACTTCAACTCTCGATAAGTAAAAAACTCGATAACTTAAGCTTTTGAACGTTTCCCTTGGATTTTAACTTATCGAGGTTCTACTGTTTAATGGTTGTTCAATAAAACATTTAGCTGTACTTTGGTTACTTTTGGTTAAAAAAAAAACATCAACATAAAGCGTGTCATAGTATCAGGTGTGCAACAAGTCGTTAAATCGTTAATTGTTTGTCATTTGTTACGTGCATTATTCAACAAACCCATCATTTCATTTATTTTATATTATTGTTTTAGGTACGGTGAATTATTGCTAATTTCATATTAGAAAAATACGGCTTAATGATTTCCTCTTCTGCCTTTGTAATCACCGATTGGAGATTTTTAGTTTGGGGTCACGTTTTCAATTTCAAGCAGCTCTTAAATAACAATTAAGGACACCGAACCAGATAATTGAGAGAGAGACAGAGACTCCGATCGACCGTTCAGTAAAATGAGAATCCTTAACAGATAATCCCGTAGATTTTGTTTAACCGATATTATGAGTTATCTTGAAAAAAATTATTTAAAATCTATACTCGGAGCTCGTAAGTGCGACAAAGATAACTGATATCAAGTTTTGAGAGTGTAGTAAGAACCAAAATTAATAGAATGAACTCACTGAAGACGAAAAATAAAAGCATTGTTTCATTAAGCATTTATTAGTGTATTTGCCATATGGCAACATACACTATTGGCGTCGGTCGGATGGCGGGACCTAGGGGTCGGACCAAAATTTCTCGACGTTTCATAACCTCCTAAACACGTTGGCACCATTTTTAAAAATGTTTATATATATATGTATATATATATATATTTATATATATATATATATATATATATGTGTACGCGCGATAACTTTCGAAAGAGTTAATTGATTTCAACGAAATTTGGGCTACGTATTGAAACCCATCACCGCAAGAAGCCTATTTAAAATGGGCGTAATCGGGGCATTTTAAGGGTAGTTTTTAGGGGTTGAAAACTGTTTTTGGGCCCCAAAATACCGAAAAAATTCTCCGAATCGTTTCAAAATAGAAATTTAACCCTCTGGTAGTGATTAAAAAGTGTCCCCACAATTTTAATAAAATCGGCCCGACAGGACCGGATTTACAAATTTTATGAAAACACTAGTTTGCAGATAGTGACTTATTTATTGAAGGGTGTATTTAATTCGGTGTAGACGTTAGATTGATAATAATATTACAATTAAGAAAAAAATGTTATTTTAGGGGGTGTATTAAGGGGTTAAATTTTTTATTTTGCCCAAAAACAAACTTAATTTCACATAATAAAAGTATAAAACCACACGGCCCTACACAAGCAAATACACTATATTGTCGGCAGGGTTTTGGCACTGCGACCCGGGTTTTATTTTGTGTCGTCGATGAATTCATTCTATTATTTTTATTCTTACTACACTTGACATCAATTATTTATGTCATACCCATGAGCTCGAAGGCTTTTTTTTGAGAATATCACTCATTCTTGTTATATTGGAAAATATTTTTATATATTTTTTCGTAAAATATAAAAAAATATTCATTTATTTAGTATGCTAAGATAATTAATAGGTATGTAAACCAAAATGTTACCAAAACCAAATATGTTACCACGCTTTGGTTTTGATTCGCTCAGATTGTACTCGCAGACAAACAGGCGACTAAATTTCTTCCAAAAAAATGCTTTTTTGACTTGGTGGACCCCAGATATTATGAATTTTGATATAAATTAATAGTGAAGTTGGAACGGTAAAGAAATTAACCCGTCTTATCCCGAGTTTTGTCGTAGGATAATTGTCGGATAGTTTAAAAAATCGGATGCTTGCCAAAAACCGGATTCCAATGACCCGTTTTTTTGCAATCTTCTTAGGATTTTCGCAAAGATCCGATTTTTTCAATTATCCTACGACATATATATTTTGTATAAATAATATTTCATAACAACAATTTTTTTAATTACGTGTGATTTTTCTGTTTAAAATAATGCAGGTTAGCAAATTTTATGAACAATGCTATCAACATAATAACAATTTTTTTTTTCAAAAACTTGTTCCAATTTTGGAACACTGGGACAAAGGTACAAAGTTCCAATTTTGAAACACTGGGAAAAAATTGGCTAAACCACGCATATTAATACCTTAAGGTAGTTGTCGAGGTTAAGGCACACCGTCAGAAAATTCTTAATTTTTGTATACTTATTAAGGACTTGATAATACAATTACCTTCAAAATTTGACGTCGATCGACCGTATATAATCCAAGATAAATTCAATTAAAAATTGGATAATTAACATTGATTGTATACGATCTCTGTAGTTCTGAACCAGTTTCTTATTTATAAAAAAAGAACTGTCAGAAACTTTCCAAAAACTGACAGTCTTTCAATGCATTTGTTACGAGTTTAAAAAAAATAAGAAAATTTTTTTGACCGTCTAATTATTTATAAATAATGGTTTAAAGTTCAACAATTTATAGAAAAGTATACATGCATACGAATACTGTATGGGTTACGTTTCCACGGGTACAGTCTTGCGTACAAATTATGGATCACTTAGCTACAAGCTAATATACTTTTGTGGCGCGTATAATCTATAACTTTTTGACAATATTGTACCACGACAACTACAAGTAGGTATCAATGTTAGATATATCCAGGTGACATATCTATTAAAAAAACTGTACTTTTGTGAGTGTAATATCGATTACAGCTGTTGTCATGGCGTCACAAACATAAATAAAACAAAATACAACGATGTAACACCATTGTTATCACCTTTTTCATACAACAAACACCAAAATTATGTAAGCATTTATTCACAACAAGACCGCTACCCGCTACTTTTCTTCTACGTAATCGCACGACAAAATCTTTTGCCACTTTTTCCCTTTTGGCTGCAAACAACACACAAATGCGCAGGTTCGTGTTCTAATCTTGCATTAAAATCACTATTTATGTATAGGGCTTCTGTTCTGATGTACCGTTGATGTCACCTAGAGAAACTATAGCGACCGATCAGAACCGGCACAAAATCACGACGAAAAAAAAAAACTTTAAAAAAATATATTAACCTCTTTCAAAAAAGCCACTACAAAGATGAAAACAATGATATTTTGAGGTCGGAGCCAATTTAATAAAAGTAGATACCTATCTAATTAAAAGTTTTAGTAATAAAATTGGCTACGACCTCAAAATTGCATTATTTTCATCTTTTAGTGACTTTTTTGGGGAATGTTAATAATTCTCAATATGTTTGAAATTTGTTTTAGAAGAAAAAAAATTACATAATTTCAGTTTGTTTAAATATTTACTATTTAATATTTATTGAAGTAAATATATGTATTATTAAATATCTAAATTTTATTAATGTTATGGTTAACTATAGTTAAAGTTCTGCCCGAAGAAGTTAAAAAGAGAAAAACGTCGCAATTTTTTAATTTAGTTTACTATATTAAAATCGAATTGTCTAATTTCCCGTTAAAAAATAAAAAAACTTAATGTTAATAACATTTTTTATTTTTATGGTTTACTATAATTGTTAAGAAACAGCCATTGTTACAATGTTATATTAGAAAAAAATATTTTCAAACTACTGCCACCGTCAGGACTTAAACCCGAATCTCTCCACTATCGCGGCGAAATGAGTTATCAGTTACTTTACGGTGCCATATATATCTCAACAGTTAATCTTTCTCATAATAAAGTATATTTGTAACAGTAAATTTACATCATGCGAGAGCTAATTTCTAGTTTAGGTAACGCTAGACACGAACCTTCGCAATATATTTTTAAAAGCCACTAATTGCTTATTTTTGTATAGATAGACATACTAGGTATCTATTTTATTCAAAAATAAATAAAAAACACATCAGTACTTATTTAAGATTTCCTACCAAAAAAAAGCCACGACGGTACAGATCTAATAATTTAAAAATAGGGACGTTCAAAATGATCGCACTAAATATGCCTCTTTTTTTACCGAGCTGGGTAGAGTAGTGGTGACAGCACTAGACTCGCATTCGGGAGGAGTGGGTTCAAATCCCGGCGGGGCAGATGTGGCTGGGACTTTTTCCTACTGCCTCTCGCCGAGAAACGGTAATTCCTGTACCGGCCATCTTGATTGAGGTTTTCCATGGTTTCTCTCAATTAATTCCAGATAAATATCGAGATGGTTCCTTATTTGAGGCCATGGCCGATTACCTATCAAACTCCTAGTTCAAAAATTGCCTACCTTATCCTAATTTCCTATAATTCCTTCATTCGCTCATTGCTATTACATAAGTTGAAGTTTTAAAAATGTAAAAAAATAACGGGAAGTGTGGTAAATAGAAAATAGTAATGGTGCGAATGGCGTCTGTTATGACATAAAGTCGAGAAACGGACGTTAAACGCATTATTATTATTATTATTAAATATGCCTCTTTTTGTTAATTCGGGCTTTAAAGACGCTATCCTAGTAAGTTCTGGGGCAGTAATTTTGGAGACTTGTTCGTGTTCTAGAAAACAAAAATCAAAATAATTCTAATCGTACCTTCTAAAAATTCCTTAATGCGGTCCTGCGAATGTGTACGAACATGTGGTTAGCCACAAAATATGAATTTATTCAGAAACCGTTTTGTGCATCCGTCTGTTGTTGGATGATTTTTCGGATGTGATAAGAAATTTAGAGTGTGTGCCTTTAGAAAATATGAAACTGATATATTATTTGAAATCTATACAAAAACCTCACAAACCGAGTTATAAGTTACGTATATTATGCCCTTATATAATACTGATGTTATCTAGATTCTAGATGATCGCAAAAATTGAATTGACTATTATGTAGCTGTTACAAATATATTATTCAACAATACGACGCTAATTGTATAAAGGAAATAACTTTATTTCATGTTGTACCATCAAAAGTTATTCAATTTAACGTCTTAACTAATTTTTAGAGTTCGGTACATCCGTTGAAAAAATGAAATCCTTATAGGATCACTCTCGTATCTGTCACAGCGTATTTTCCCCGATTCTATTAGACGAACAAAGTTGAAATTTGATACATATATAGAGTAGAGATGGGAAAAACGGGTCTTTTTAGTGATCTGCATCTTTGCATCTAGATCCCGTATGTGAGCCGGCTCACTGAACCGGTTCAAAAAGAGCCGAGTTCTGAATATGTTACTGCAGTCTGCCACTGAGTTACCTAGTTCAGTCAATCATATCACGACCTGTATAGAATCAAGAATGCATAGCCAAACATGTGATGCATGAGTCATTTGAGCTGACAGATGCATCAAAGCAAAAACTGATACGTAAGTGTAAAACGTGCTTCTGTGTGTTAAGTGTTTCACTGAGTCATGCGGATCCGTTGATCCGTCGGCTCAAAATAAAGTGAGTCGGCTCTCACGGGTCTTCTGTCGGAGTCGGCTCTTTGAACCGGTTCAGATCTGAGTTACCCAACTCTAATATAGAGTTATATGACCCAATCACGATCAACGTATAACGTAAATAAAAAAATTCCGAATTTTAGGGTTTATTTCGAGGATCAAATTAGAAAATATATAGGCATATTTTTTATAGTTTTAAAATACATAGCTTAAAATATATTATATACGAAAATTCCTGGAAATGGATAGTCTCAAAAAAAAGTGTGTCAATTTATACATGCTTTTATTTTGCAATATTTTTAAAATCAATCACGTAGTAGATTACAATTTGTGTTATTACTTGTTTTACAACTTAAATTGTGAAGAAACGTCAAAATAAAAAAATAAACTATAAATTAACATTGACAAATGCAAAAAGCATAAATTTTCGAATGCGCAAATATTGAATTTCTATATTATGATTTAACCCATTCGCTGCACCGTTTCTTTTAATGAAATTAAATGAAAATGAAACCACAAATATTTCGATGGGTGATAAAAATTATTTAAAACCCACAAGATTAGCTAATTAGATTTACTAGTTACTACAGCATTTTTGTAAATAAAATTGTAAAACGTTTCCATTTCAATATTTTTATTAATGTAAGCATTCTTTTAGTGAATTTCATATCACAACAGACAAACAGACGGACAGACAGACATGGGAAGGATCCTGTAAGGGTTCCGTTTTTTCATCGGATGTACTAAGAGGTCTTGAAATTAATTTAAGTGAAGTGCCGATAGAAAATTAAGCCAAACAAATGCATTTTAAAAATGTTTGATTTTCAAGTAGGTACTAATTTGTAAAAACTTCAAGTTACTTGCAGCTGACGTCTTAAATTTAACAAAAATATCTCGGCAACAGAAGTGTTAAAAACATAAAGTCAATAAAAAATGACAGGAATTTTAATAAAAGTGATGAAAATAAATTAAATTAATTTTTTTTGGTAACAAAAGTGTCGAAAACACTAAAAACTATAAAAAATCAATAAAATTTTTACATCATCTTCTAATATAGATTGTAGTAACATTTTTATTTTTCAGTCAAAAAATGGCCCCACACGAATTATTTAGTTGAGTTAATACTATCGCCGTTTAATGTATTAACCAATAAAACTGTCTTAATTTTAGACATTGCTAAATATTAAATATAATATATGTAACTATATTTGAATTATGGACAGGTGATTATTTACAATGTCCGTCTTTAAATATATACAGGGTGCGGCAGAAGGTCGTAACAAAAATTCAGATCAAGTTTCAGAACAATATTCAGCCGACGAACAGGAAAATATTTTTGATGTGCCAACATGCGCGCGCTTCTGTGGGCAACTTCATTCTGTTCATTTTTATGTTACATCCTAAAAATTCACTCTGTTCATTTTTGAAGGTATACTTCACTTGGCGTGTTGCGAGTAAAATTTTAGTAGGTAAAGAGAGTTGCTCGCGCACAGATAACGAAAATTCGTCAGTATGAAGTTAGTCGCGCTAACTAAAAATCAACTGGATGACAGGATACCGAAAATTCGAAGGTATGAAGTTTGGCCATAAATGGCTTAGACAGAAATGACAGATGAACAAAATCAATGCACTTTCTGTCATCTGGAAACTATATAATATACTTACTAGACGACTATAACCTTTAATCACAACAAATATTTGCATTTTTTTAAAGGATTGAATACCTATTAAAGTAAAAACCAAAATAAAATTTTGAACAAGTTTTAAAATATTTGAGGTTAACACTTAAATTTTTTGAAAATTTTAATTCATGTATATTAAAAATTAGTTTTTAATCACGTGCCCACTTTTTTCATAGCGCATCAAAAGAAGTACAATACTAAAAAACCCGGGTCGCAGTGCCAAAACCCTGCCGATAATATAGTGTATTTGCTAATATGGGCAGTGTGGCTTTATTATGCGAACATAAATTGGTTTTTGGGCAAAATAAAAAATTTGACTCCTTAATACACCCCTTAAAATAACATTTTTTTTTTCTTAATGGCAATACTATTAGGTATCAATCCAACCTCTATATCAAATTATATACAACTTTCAGTAAATAATTCACTATCTGCAAACTAGTGTTTTCATAAAATTTGTAAGTTTGGTCCTGTCGGGCCGATTTTATTAAAATTTTAGGAACACTTTTTAATTACTACTAAAGGGTTAAATATCAATTTTGAAAGGATCCTGAGAATTTTTTCGGTATTTTGGGGCCCAAAAACATTTTTCAACCCCTAAAAACTACTCTAAAATGCCCCGATTACGCCCATTTAAAATAGGATTCTTGCGGTGATGGATTTCAACACGTGGGCCAATATATACATATATATATAAACATTTTCAAAAATGGTGCCAAAGTGTTTAGGAGGTTATGAAACGTCGAGAAATTTTGGTCCGACCCCTAGGTCCCGCCATCCGACCGATGCCAATAGTGTATGTTGCCATATGGCAAATACACTAATAATAATTGTGGCATACTAGCTCATGGCAAACAAACACGTAAAATTTAACGGTGGTCTCTCCGTCTACAAATATTACACTTCACTTGTTCTTCTGGTCTACGCGTAGGTGCGGCAATTATCTCTTCGCTTGAGTGTACCGTGCACTATGGTCGCACAAACACTACAACACTATCTGACACTACACACATAGCGAGAGATATAGTGTCAAAGGTCGTGTGAAATGTGTCCTTCTTTCTGCGCCCATCTACAAGTCGACTTCTTTGAATCTTGTAGTCATATACATGTCTCAATGTATCTATTTATTTATTATTATTTATATGCTTTTGATAAGAACAAATTAAATTATGCACACATGCGTTCTACAAAAGTCCAGTCGCCATTTTGAACGAAATAATAAATTACATCGGTGCAGTAGTGCGTTAAGGGGGTATTCTCATGTGACCACTTCGAAAAATCGATTTTTTTTCCTCATATTTCAATAGTAAAACCTATCGAAAATATGCTGTGAAAAATAGAGACCGAAATTCCTAGTTTTAAATAAATTACAACTCATAGTCGCCGACGAGCCGTATAAGCGACTTGTTGGCTCTTGAAACTTTAAACGCATTTATCTGGAAACATTATTTTCTAAAACTGTCATGGTCCTAAAAAAAAAAGTATTCAACCGATTGCTTTGAAATTTATACATGTTCTTTTACTCATTAATGGTTATCGTCCGTACCAAAATATTTTCTTATTTTTTTAAACGATTTTTAACAAAAAAATTAACAGAAAACACAAACTTTTTTTCTACAGTCCGCCATTTTTTTTTTAATGAAATTGATTAATTTTGGTAGGGACGATAGCGACATCCCTACTGAACAATGATCCATTCGATTTTTGTATTTTAGACAAAATGAACAGCCGCTATTACTATGACCAGTGACCTGCTTTTTTTTTTTTTAGTGTCTAATTTAATTAAAAAAATATATATATATAAAAAATGTAAAATAAGAGAAAAAAAAATTTTTTTATACAGTTAAACATACAAACAAAAACATATAAAAAAATTAAAATGATTGAATGTTATTGTCGTGTAAAAAAAAAATCCCTAAAAAGAGGTAAAATTTATGCGTTCACATGAGAATACCCCCTTAAATAGTGTGTGTAAAATTATCGGTTATTTATGATAGTAACAATTTTAGCCAGATAATTTACCGGTTAATTAGCCTATTTATAAAACAAAGCTGCCAGTTTCTTTTTCATAAAACAACACAAATTAAAACAACAGAGCAGCTCTCAACAGTAAAATCAAAATAATTAAATAACTTAAAATGGATATCGTTTCTAATGAATGATTAGTAATGGGATCTTGGACATAAGTTAAGCAAATAATAAATTTGACACATTTGCAACGTTTTGTAGATTATTTTTCTACTCTTTTAGGCAAGTTTGTAGGTTAGAATCTTTAAAGATTAATGATTAAAATAGAATGGGATGGTCTCTTGGCCCAAATGCACCACATCCTGATAGCAAATTTGGTTAGAATCTTTGTTGATATGTTCGTGAGTTTTCAAACTTTCCTGAAGAAGTAGAAAAATAATCTACGAAACGTTTCAAGTAAAATTTAGTACAGTAAGGCCTCGCTTAACGCTGCTCCGCTTAACGCCGTTTCAGTATTACGCGGTTTCTAAAAAAATAGTTTAGCCACTATAACGTAAATTATGGATCAATTTATACAAAATGATTCAAATGTTGATAGAAGTTCAAAGACAAGACGAAGTGTAATTGATGCAATATCTATCGACAACAGCTTACTGAACGAAACAGAAAAAGACGAACGACATTAGATGATTTCTTCACAAAAAACAAAATATGTCAAATGAGGAGCCTTCCTCATCACAAACATAACGTCTTACTCGGAACTTTTATTTGATTTTCATTAATGTTTTATGAAAAGATTTTAAGATTATAGTGACGTTTTGTATCCAATTTTTGACAATATAAATAACAAATTATAATGAGCGTCACCCTCATAAGCTCATATAAGAAGTTTAACTTCTTTAGTTTTTAATATTATTCCCAAGTTTAATTTTTTGTTATGTCCAACTAATTATTAATATTTACACACATTAGCAACACGCTATAAACTTCTGTCTTTGTCAGTTTCATGGAATTTAAGAGACAAACTGACTTCCCCTTTCGGGGACAATTCTACTTCCCCTCGAATTTTACTTTTTTCAAACAGATATGTCGCTAACGATGTTAAACTGCAATAATTCTATCTTTTTACTGAAAATTAGAATCGCAAATTCGAATATCAAGTCAGTAGCTGTGTAGATATATACAAAATAAGAACGGTAATGATTTAGATTAAAATAGATACGACCGTAGGTGCATGCTTCAGTTTGCAATATGGGTTTGTGTAGTGACATATCGTTAAAATTCCTACACGCCTTAGTTACTCCCGATATGTGCTAGAGATGCGACGATATGATACAAAATCAAGACGGAACTGTTTATTTTCTACATGGCATCAGTTCAAAATAAGGCTTCGTTAACCTGATTTTTAATTCGCAAATGTATTAAAATTTTATAATAGAAAACAGGATTACGGGTAATTGGAATAATGAAAATAAATCAATTTAAGGGGGTCGTCTTATGCGAGGGGTCAAAAAAACCGAAAAATTTTTTTTTGCTTAAATTGCCTTTTTATGATCTCCAGATTATGTTTGTGAAAGAGTTTTTCGAAATTCGAAGTCGTTGGAAAGTTACAGAGGTTGATGGTGAGTCAAGTGCATACTTGATTTTTCAAACGCGTTTTTCTCGAAACTGTATTTTTTAAAATGGTTGCCCCGTTATCTCAAAAACTAATGATCCGATTGCGTTGAAATTTTTATGGTATCTTCAGTACATCTATAGTTCTAGCCCGAACCAAAATCATTGTGATAACTGTAATAGTTTTTTTATTCTTCAAGTTAGAATAGTAAAAAAAACGATGAAAATCGTAAATTTTTTTTCAAATCTTCGCCAAACATGAATTTTTCAATATTTCGACTTAATTTTGGTCCCGGCTGTAGTCACAAGACTACCAATTAAAACGCAATTTGATTTGTTGATTTTAGATAAGCAGAACAGTATGTATCGTGGCAACCGTCAGCCGACTTTTTTTTTACATGGGCGTCATCCCGGAGATCTACAGTCGGTTTGACTGTACATTTCAACGTGAAAAAATTTGGAAAGGTTAGTGAAATGTCAATAAATACATGATGAAAATATTAAGGTAGTATACATTTATTGTTCGCCACAAAAAATTCCCAAAAAAGCGTGAAAAAAACAGTTGTCACATAAGACGACCCCCTTAAACACTCATTGATTGCAACGTTTCGTCTTTTTTATTAAGACTTTTTCAAGCTCTAAAAAATTTAACAATAATTAACATTCATATAAAAATATTAAACATTAAAAAGACGAAACGTTGCAATCAATGAGTGTTTAAATTGATTTATTTTCATTATTCCAATTACCCGTGATCCTGTTTTCTATTATAACATATATTTGGAATTGAACTTTGAAGATGAATTAAAATTTTATATTATAGCAGTTTATAAACATTAAGAGCACTGTGGTTGGAACAATAAAATGAAAGAATATTTACTTCTTACCACAAACAGATTTATTCAGTGGATGTACATTTCGAGAGCAAAGATCCCATCTTCAGTTCAGTGTTTTGTTGAAGATGGGAGCTTTGCTCTCGAAATGTACATCCACTGAATAAATCTGTTGTGGTAAGAAGTAACTATTCTGTTATTTTACAACAATTTAAATTACAGACATCGTCCCCACAACTAGCTCATCTACACTGAGAAAAAAATGGTTTGTTTTGAAACGAAGTTTCTTAAAATAGTTGCAAAGAAATACATTTTAACGCGCTTTTATTAGCTTCACCTCTATGTTTGTTTGTTCGTAAAGGAATCTCTGGACGAGAAATTCAGCCACTTCAAAATAGCAGATAAAACTGAAACTTTGCACATTTATCAAGGACTGATGACAATACAATAATTTAATAAGTTTGTCCCATTATTCTGACCTGGACCTTCAGGATAAAAAAACTTTAAAAATTACAGCAAGCAAGCTAACACGCTGTACAGTGACGTACGTTGCGTTGCCTACCCCATAGTCCAATGCAATATTGGTTTTCCCTGCCATTGAATCATTTTCCCGTTAACGTAACAAAAAAAAATCAAACAGATACCTCCTCCTCGCTAAAGAAGATTCGCTTCAAAAATTTTTTGTTGTTCGAACTATTTTTTTTTCTGCATAATTATTTACAGAAATTTATACTATTTATGTCAGTATATTTATTTCTATAGAATTCGCATTAGGCTTCTTCTAACCGCAGACCCCAAGACTAGAGTCCTGTAAACCCCACCCTTTTTGGGGCCATGTTCACAGGAATTACAACT
This sequence comes from Venustoraphidia nigricollis, assembly GCA_034508555.1. Classification (NCBI taxonomy): domain Eukaryota; kingdom Metazoa; phylum Arthropoda; class Insecta; order Raphidioptera; family Raphidiidae; genus Venustoraphidia; species Venustoraphidia nigricollis. The sequence goes on along the minus strand of JAVRKA010000021.1, from coordinate 3,615,995 downwards.
TAACAGTTTTTACCATTCATTGTTAAATGTGCTTCATTCAAGATGAGAAAAGGACGAGATTTTTGAAAACTATAACATATATCTTAAAGTGACACCTCTATGTTGTTCTTGATTTTACGTTGCCAAATTAAAATCCACTCGGACGAAGCCGGGTCGAAAAGCTAGTTTTTATGTATTGTTATTGATTCAACCGAAATTTGATTATTCCTAACCGAACATAACTACATATTTATTTTAAATTCAATTTTGTCTTTTAGACTATTTAGATAAAAACAGACGCATCGTCACGTGATTTCAGGCACATAATAGTGATTTACCGCAATACTTAGTCAGTATGTAGTACTGTGTGTTAGTACTTAGTTACTATATGACGCAGTAAAGATACCAATCTATGTAGTTTATGTGAATTGTTCGCTGGTACTTGGAACTTATACTATATACCACTTTCAGTCTATTTTGTATATTCATAAGCGTATCTGTGTTTCTTTTTGATCCAACGAACGAAGCGAGTGATGGATCATTTTAACTAAAACGTTTTGTATTTCGATCTGTTTATTTGTTCCGCAATTGAACTTAGGTCTAACCCAAGTTGGAGAGCTGTTAGACATTTTTGGGTAGGTATTTGAGACACTGAGTGCAATACCTCTGTAGTAATATCCAAATACAAAAACACAGACCTGGCTGAAGGGTAGCGGGTCTTAAACCAATCCTCAAATTTTTAAATTAGCAAAATTTTTTTCGCAATAAAAAGCCCTAGAAGCATTTTGATATTTTAATACCTCTAGTATTGGAGTTGAAAAGTAAAAAGCCAGATTTCTTAACCGGGTTTAAAACTTAGCCAAATATTCGCAAAATTATATTTTTGAAAAATTTAAAAAATATGTTTGAGGCACATTGAAATTTAAACAGAATAATATTGATAACTAAAAATGGATATGTTAAAAAAAAACAGGTCGGTTCGGTGGGACATTCTACCTGCCAGGTGATTAAAAATTTGAGGGTCTGTTAAGTCCCGCTATCCTTCAGCCAGGTGTGTGTTTTTTGTATTCGGATATTACTAAAGAGGTATTGTGCAAATTTTCACAGTGGCCTCAAATACCTATCCAAAAATGTCTAATAGCTCTCGAAGGCTAGTAGGTAATACTATATTAAGTAAAAGTCCATTTTTGCACTGGCTGTGCCAAATTGGGTGGATCAATTTCAAAAATATATTGTTAACACGTTTTACAATCTGTACGTTTGCAATATTGAAATAAATTTATTATTAATATTATTTTTAAAACACATTTTGTCTTAATTTTGATGATTTCGGCTGAGTCAGAATATACAATTTTTTTTCAAACCATAGTAAAAAATGGTAAAAATTAGAAAGGATTACGTGAAATTCGACTGAAAGAAATTAAATCACATTGGAATTTTCGGTTTTAGATTAGAATAAAAGTTGCCAAATAAAAATGTTTTTTTTCTTCTTTTTTTTAGGCCACCATCAGTTAGTGTGATTTGGGCTCAGTACATATTCACATTTTCATTTATTCTTTTCCGTACATCCGATAAAAAAACGAAACCCTTATAGGATCACCTAGTGTCTCTCTGTCCGTCTCATACAACTTATTTTCTCCGAATCTACTGGACGCAAAAAGTTGAAATTTGGTACATACATAGAGTTAAATGACCCAAACATGGACGTTTAGCGTAAATAAACGAATTTCGATTTTGGGGGTTGATTTTGGGAGTCAATATAGAAAACTAAAAAAAAAATAATCATGTAACGTATCAAATGAAAGAATTCATTATGATAAACACAAATATATATTTTTTAATTTATAAATATTTTAGAGGACTAAGGATCAATGAAATTAAAAGACAAATTATTATTTCACGTTTCGTATTAAATTAATACTTCATCAGGTGAAATATAAAGACAATTTAACAACCAATAACAAATCAAATAAATAAATATTAAACATACCTTAATTAATTGTCTTAATAACTAGATTTAATTCAATTATTTAAATTTTTTAAAACTAAATAAACAAATTTGTTTATTTAGTTTTAAAAAAATTTTTACTCTGTATGAATTGTAATATAACTACTTAAAATTTTGATTTGTTATGATATCTTTAAATAGTATAACAAGATAATTGAATTAAATCTAGTTATTAAGACAATTAATTAAGGTATGTTTAATATTTATTTATTTGTTTTATTATTGTCTATTAAATTGTCTTGTTATTTTATTTCAGATCACCTGATGAAGTATTAATTTAATACGAAACGTTGTGAAATAATAATTTGTCTTTTATTTTCATTGATCCTAATTCCTCTAAAATATTTATAAATTATTAACATCAAAAATGTCTGATATATACATTATTCAAAATATATTTTTTAGCGCATAGCTTAAAAGATATTACACAAAATATACGAAAATCAAACACATATAAATAAAATATTTAGCCTCTTCAAGAACGAGCCGTCAATGCGATCGCGTTTCACCCACCTTGCTCTATATGGTTCTAAGATGCGTGTATCTGATATACGTGAAATGCAATGTACGTGTTTTAGGTTTGATCCAGCTATCATAGCTCGACTATAGAATTCAGTGGCGTACTTAAAAATTAATATGATTGTTGAATTAAATACGTACCGAGGACTGGATTTACCCAATAGCAAAATAAGCGGTTGCTTAGGGTCCCCGATTCATCGAAACCTTCCGAATTTTGTAACTTAATTTGACCTAACTTTTTAATTTAGAAAAAATATGTTAATTAAAATTAATGACTATGACCCGGAAAATATTCGTGGATTTGACTATTATTACATTTATTGTTACACTATAGTATTTTTGGACAAACTACGGGCTATATCTTATTCATTTTCATAATTATAATAAAAAACAGGGTACGGTTTTTACACAAGATTAAGGCTGTCGGAACGCTCTGAATTTAAGCCAAAAATATAGCTTCGGCTGATAGCTGCTTTTAGAATTATTCGTCAACATTTTGCAAAAATTCATTCTCTATAAGGAAGATAAAGGACAAATCTAGGTGTCTAATTAGCTACTTTTGTAATTTATGTACAATTTACTAGAAAAAAGTTGACATTAATTGTGCCAAAAAACACACGTTTTCAATGTCACACTACGACCTTATTCATACTTATTTCACAAAATTGTTCCATCACAAACCTAAAGTGACTCTTCCTTTTTTTGGGAAAGTTTTTTAAATCACCAAAATATTTCCAAAAATTAGAGTAATCAACTGACAGCGGCACCCTTACAACAGCATTTTTTAGCCTCGTAGTGTGGCTTTAATTCAGAGCGATCCGACAGCCTTAAATTAGTAAATATTAATTTGTCAAATTTAAAAATACATACGAATTCGTCTATCAAGTATTTAGTTAGAAAATAATAAGTATCGCAATTCGCAGCTAAAACAGTGCAAAAGCTGAATTTAATTTAATTTAAAAAGTAGCAATTTCATTATTATAATGTACTTGAGTTTATAATTGTTAAGTAACGATTGATTTAATTATGTAATGCATTATTTCAATATTATAATTTACAATAATTGAGAATGAATTGTATTGAATAAAGAATAAAACATTTTAGTTAAAAACGTCTTCTTACTACAAGAATTTCATAATTATAGAAAAACCGTAGTCAAATCGAATTAAAAATAAATATTTTTACCTTAATAACTCCGTTGAAGCATCAGAATTCAAGATCACTAAATAAATCAAATAGTTTATTTTATATTTACAATACATTTATATTTACACAATTACGCAGCACTTCATAAAGTAAAAATAAAGTATCTTAGTACTATTTTAGTACACAAAATATTCAGTTTATTAGTGAAAATAATTTCACTATCGTCTATCACAGTCACATGTTCCAATGCACTTCAAACGAACAGAAAAAATCATGTTTCAAATCGGAATATAAAACTGCATTAGATAATCATCCTTCTCTATTTGAATTTTATAAGTGCAAATGAGATACAAAACATCAACCCGTATTATATTAAATAATAAAAAACTCGGGTCGCAGTGCTAAACCCTGCCGACAATATAATGCATTTGCTAATACAGGCAGTGTAGTTTTATTATGTGAACTTAAGTTTGTTTTTGAACAAAATAAGAACTTTAACATTTTAATACACCTCTTAAAATAATTTTTTTTCTTGGTTACAATATTTTGTCTGTTTTTATAATTCATCATCTGCACAAAATCATAAATATATAGCCTTTAGTAAATATAATAATATTAATAATAATGCGTTTAACGTCCGTTTGTCGACTTTTATGTCATAACAGACGCCATTCGCACCATTACTATTTTCCATTTTACCACCTCCCGTTATTTTCTACATTTCTGAAACTTCAACTTAACTAATAGCAATGGGCGAATGAAGGAATTATAGGAAATTAGGATAGGATAGGTAATTTTTGAACTGGGAGTTTGATAGGTAATCGGCCATGGCCTAGAATAAGGAACCATCTCGATATTTATCTGGAATTAATTGAGGGAAACCATGGAAAACCTCAATCAAGATGGCCGGTTAAGGAATTACCGTTTCTCGGGGAGAGGCAGTAGGAAAAAGTCCCAGCCACATCTGCCCCCGCCGGGATTCGAACCCGAACCTCCCGAATGCGAGTCTAGTGCTATCACCACTACTCTACCCAGCTCGGTAGAGAAAATAATATCGAAGGACAACAAGAATATAAATATAATTACTGCACCTTTTAGTAAATAACTTACTATCTGCAATCTATAGTGTTTTCATAAAAAAAATTGTAAGTCTGGTCCTGTCAAGCCGATTTTATTAAAATTTTATGAACATGTTTCAATTGCAGCTAAAGGGTTAAATCTCAATTTAGAAGCGATATATATAAAAAATTTCTGAAAATTGGGCCAAGTTGCTTAAAATGATATAAAAAATTTTGGTTCGACCCCTAGGTCCCGCCATTCGACCGACGCCAATAGTGTATATGACAAATACACTAAAAACTAAACATTTATTAAAATTTTTATCTAATTTAACAATAGTCTAAAACGGTTCAAACACAAACTAAGTCAAAAATTGTCTTCTTTTATTTAGCCATACAGTTTTTTTGCCAAGTGTTCGCGTATTTTATGGGTTGTCCGGCCAAAATATGCAGCGCGACGACCGGATTTCTATATTTTTAATTTTGCTGTATTCGATTTTAGGTTGAATTTGCTTTAGATAGCTCATAAACCTTCAATTTGAGATCCAATTTTCCGATGTTTTAATTTAGATATAAATTGTAAATTAGACGCTAATGTCATTAGTTGTCGAGCATAAAAATAGATGATTCGTTGTGTCAATTGAAAACTATTAGCTTCTCATATCAATACAGTGACGAAAAATCCTCAACAAATAATATGTGTTTCCTAATTATAATAATAATAATAAGAATGCGTTTAACGTCCGTTTCTCGACTTTATGTCATAACAGACGCCATTCGCACCATTACTATTTTCCATCTACCACACTTCTCGTTATTTTTCTACATTTTTAAAACTTCAACTTATGTAATAGCAATGGGCGAATGAAGGAATTATAGGAAATTAGGATACGCTAGGTAATTTTTTAACTAGGAGTTTGATAGGTAATCGGCCATGGCCTCAAATAAGGAACAATCTCGATATTTATCTGGAATTAATTGAGGGAAACCATGGAAAACCTCAATCAAGATGGCCGGTACAGGAATTATCGTTTCTCGGCGAGAGGCAGTAGGAAAAAGTCCCAGCCACATGTGCCCCCGCCGGGATTCGAACCAGGACCTTCCGAATGCTAGTCTAGTGCTGTCACCACTACTTTACCCAACTCGATAACATAATTATACAGTGTTTTATTTTGGGGTTCAAATATCAGAACAAATGGATTGTTAAGTTCGGCCAATCATTTTTTTTTATTTGACAGCACTGTTTATACAGTTTTAATTAATTACAGAAATGAAAACATTTTGTGAAAACGAACGCCACTGGACTTATATGCCACTGCAAATATAGTATAATGTTAGTGATATTAATCCCTCAGATTGCAAAAAAATGCTCTCGGGAAATTTCAAACTGTGGTCGCAAAATTAATTTTATTACTGTGATTAAGCATTAAGTTTCATAAAATTTGGAATGTTGCTTGAAAATTTCAAAAAACAATTATTTTTGTCCTAAAAATTGAATCAAAAACGTGACATTCATAAATATTTCTTAAATAGTGTATGGTAAAATAATAATAATAATAATAATAATAATAATAATAATAATAATAATAATAATAATGCGCTTAACGTCCGTTTCTCAACTTTATGTCATAATAGACAACATTCGCACCATTACTATTTTCCATCTACCACACTTCCCGTTATTTTTCTACATTTTTAAAACTTCAACTTATGCAATAGCAATGGGCGAACGAAGGAATTATAGGAAATTAGGATAAGGTAGGTAATTTTTGAATTAGGAGTTTGATAGGTAATCGGCCATGGCCTCAAATAAGGAACCATCTCGATATTTATCTGGCATTAATTGAGGGAAACCATGGAAACCTCAATTAAGATGGCCGGTACAGGAATTACCATTTCTCGGCGAGAGGCAATAGGAAAAAGTCCCAGCCACATCTGCCCCCGCCGGGATTCGAACCCGGACCTCCCGAATGCGAGTCTAGTGCTGTCACCACTACTCTGCCCAGCTCGGTAATGTATGGTAAAATAGTTCCTCTTAAAAAGTTCTAACAAAAAAGTCCGCGATGGCATATGTTTGTCTTTTAAAGTTGACTCACAATAACCATTTTTATGATTTTCGGTCTAAAAGAATGCTTTATTTGCCAAGGTATTTTTACCAACATAGTATTTATCCTTATTTAAATAAATATGTTAGTCATCTTAAGTACTTAATTTAGACCAAAAATGTCCTTTTCACCATTTAATTTAGATTAATAGGTAATTTACAAATCCGGGCAAAGCAGGACCGGGCCACTAGTGTTGTCATAAATGATTGGAAAATTCAAAAAAATTATTATGTTGTTTTAAACGAAAGATTAATAGTAGGTAGGTACATTATTAAAATAAAATTGCAAAACCGCAAATTAAATCGATTTATAAAATTAAGTGTAAAATAATGGAGTAGCTGCTGCATATTGACCGAGATCCTCTTTCATTGAGATCAATCGATCGATGGTCAGAAGTCCAATTAGTTATCAACTTTCTTTTATTACCGTGAAATATCGAAAACTGCATCAGCAATCAAATACATAACTGCTTATAACTTTAGGGTGAATCATTTAAATAAATCGTTTGATTATTTTTCATCTGTTTACGGTATAGCTTGTAAGACTAATTTAATAATTATAGTAAATAAACAGTCGGATAGGTAGATCTCTTTATTTCTAGTTATATTTTACTATAATTGCTAAGAAACCGCCCATCTGTTACAATGCAATATTAGAAAAAAAATATTTCCAAACACTGTCATCGAAACTTTCCACTATATCGCGGCGCAATGAATTATTTTCATCTGTCTAAAACTGAAAATACAATGACGTGGCATAACGTATCGTATTCCACTCGTCAGACCCTTTCATTTGATACCCATCTCAAGAGGGTTGAGAAGAAAAAGGGATTCCGCCATCTTGAGTTGTCCGCCATATTGGATTCAGAGATATATTAGATATATTATAATGCATTGTCACCAGATTTATTCACGTTTGCAAAATTTCAAAGCTTTAGTTTAATTAGATTTAGTCTAAATTTTAATTTGAAGATTTGACCCAAACTAGCAAACTGACAAACATGACAAGTTAAATAAAAGCTTGAAAAAATAATAATAACTGCTCCCTATTTGTCTGCCCCAATAATTCACACAAATATCGTGTCCGAATTTGAGGCTCTAACCTACAGGACAACTATCTTGATGGAATAGTTTTACAGGACAATCTAGTAGCCAATCTTCTGGACCTCATAAGAAGATCCAGATTATTTGCTGACTAGAAGGGGAAGTACAAAAATCCTTTCAGGATGTGGTGCATTTGGACCAAGGGACCACCCCATTATATTTTAATCTTTTATCCCACACAAATAAATGTCTCTGTGTTTTCGATGCATAGAAACTCTGATATGACGATGGGATCTCCGTCGATTACGGAATTCATTTCCGCGTTCGGTCAACTTTTAAGACGGGTCTCTCTTGGTTCAAAAATGCGGCATAAAAACGCGACGGCATGTTCGAGAGAGTATACGTAAAAAACACAGGACACGAGTTGTGTGTTCGAGCAGTTATTAAAATAAAGACGGTTGATTTCTATGTGGCTATTGTACATATATTTTATAATACACACCACTAATTCGTCTGCAATTTGATTCAATTACAACACTGAAATTATATACATCCAGCGCAGAGTAAGCTTCGTCGCCTTCGGGCTATGGTCGTCGAAAACGCCGCGACATTATCACTGCGCTCTGCTTCAAAAAAAAAGTAATAGTTTAAAAAGAACTTAAAAAACACGGTTTAATAGCAAACTAAACTAAAAAGTAAAAAATATTTTTTTATTGTAAAAAAGCGTGGGGCGCTTGATATCAACTCGTATAAATATTCCATTTTTAGCTATTTGTAAAAGTAGAATTCGTATAAAAATAGTATCTAATAAGCACCCCGTTTTTTTTTTTGCAATAAAACATTATTTTTTAGTGTTTAGTTCGGTTTGCTATTAAAACGCGTTTATTTAGTTTTTTTCAAGTATTTTTTTTATATTTTGTATCCTGATTATCTTGGTCAGGATAATGAGGAAAATTATTAAATTATTGTATTGTCATCGGTTCTTGATAAGTGTGCAAAGTTTCAGATTAATTTGCCGTTTTGAAGTGGGTGAATTTCACGTTCAAAGATTCCAGGTTAAGCTAATAAAAGCGTGTTAAAAAAACATGATATTGTTAATTATGGATCAATTAGAACTTGACTACGATCATACATTGAAATTTACAATGGTTGTTTTTATTATTTCGACTTGTAGAATGTCACGGTGCTATAAGAATTAAAAATAAATCTGAATTTAATTTTTAAATCAATTGCTAACAGCAATTCATTAACTTTTTTTAGTAGCACAAACTATAAAGAAATAACAAGTACATTAAAACGGTATTTGTTATAATATAGAAGCTTAAATAAATTAAAATAATTTAATTTGTTACACATTACAATCGTCGAATATTTCACATACGTACCGATAGGTGAGGTTACTTTTGTCTATATAGTAAACTTATTTTTTAATGACCACCAAACGCATTTCGGAAATCTCTAATTTCTATGAGAAAATCTTACTCAATCGTTGATGGTAAAGCTTCAAAATAAACTAGAAATATTGACCAGTCTTCCCATATGAATTCTAGTCATGTTTTTAAATAAACGATTTAAAATCAGACAAAAACGAGAAAAATAACAAAAGTTTTTAATTTGAATCAAATTATAATTTGACTTGCTCAATAATTATTGAGCACGCCGAATTTTTCAGTATTTTGTAAATAAAAAACTCCAAAATGTTAATTTACCTTCCCATAATTCGAAATCCAGTGACGTTTTGATTTAATGTTTATGACAAAAATATATGTTTTTTTGAAATTTTTAAGCAGCAACCCAAGTTCTGTGAAGTTTAATACTTAATCACAGTAATGAAACAACAGTAATGAAACGAATTTTGCGACTAAGCAGTTTGAAATTTCCCGACAGCATTTTACACCTTAAGGTAGTTGTCGTGGCACACCGTCAGAAAATTCTTAATTTTTGTATACTTATTAAGGACATGATAATACAATTACTTACCCCGAAAATTTGAAGTCGATCGACAGTCTATAATCCGAGATAAATTCAATTAAACATTGGATAATTAACATTGATTGTATACGATCTCTGTAGTTCTGAACCAGTTTCTTATTTATAAAAAAAGAACTAACTATCAGAAACTTTTCAAAAACTGACAGTCTTTCAATGCCTTTGTTATGAGTTTAAAATAAATAAGAAAAAATTTTTGACCGTCTAATTATTTATAAATAACGGTTTAAAGCTCAACAGTTTATAGAAAAGTATACATGCATATGAATACTGAATGGGTTACGTTTCCACGGGTACAGTCTTGCGTACAAATTATGGATCACTTAGCTACAAGCTAGTATACTTTTGCGGCGCGTATAATCTATAACTTTTTGGCAATATTGTACCACGACAACTACCTTAAGGAGTGTTTAAGTTTTATTTAACTGTTTTTAAAAAACATTGACCATATTTACGAACTCTCATAATGATACAAAACTTGGCTAGTCTTGGTTTGGTCTAATGATGAGATAGAATGCAGAAACGATGCGGTGGTGTAAACTGAAGACAGGTGAAATGATTACCAAGGTGAACTGTCAGAGTCGGCTGTGACATGATGGATTAGCGCAAACACAGAGCTATGTGTGAGTCTAACATGCTAACCTGTCGCTACAACCGCGTTCACAAATAGTAAATCATCGACTGAGCAATCGAATCGTTTGGAACTACAGTAAGACATCACTTAAGGCTGTCGGAACGCTCTGAATATAATCCAAAAATAGAGTTTCGGCTGTCAACTGATTGTAGACTTATTCGTCAACATTCTGCAAAAATTCTTTCTCTATAAGGAAGATAAAGGACAAATCTAGATCTTTAATGAACAACTTTTGTAATTTATGTATGATTTACTAGAAAAAAGTTGGCATTAATTGTGCCAAAAAAACACACGTTTTCAATGTCACACTACGACCTTATTCGTACTTATTTCACAGCTGGGTGACAGCACTAGACTCGCATTCGGGAGGTCCGGGTTCGAATCCCGGCGGGGCAGATGTGGCTGGGACATTTTCCTACTGCCTCTCGCCAAGAAACGGTAATTCCTGTACCGGCCATCTTGATTGAGGTTTTTCATGGTTTCCCTCAATTAATTCCAGATAAATATCGAGATGGTTTCTTATTCAAGGCCATGGGCGATTACCTATCAAACTCCTAGTTAAAAAATTACCTAGCGTATCTTAATTTCCTATAATTCCTTCATTCGCCCATCGCTATTACATAAGTTGAAGTTTTAAAAATGTAGAAAAATAACGGGAAGTGTGGTAGATGGAAAATAGTAATGGTGCGAATGGCGTCTGTTATGACATAAAATCGAGAAACGGACGTTAAACGCATTATTATTATTATTATTATTATTTCACAAAACTCTTCCATCACAAACCTAAAGTGACTCTTCCTTTTTCGGAAAAGTCTTTTTAAATCTTCAAAATATTTCCAAAAATTAGAGTAATCAATTGACCCTTGCAATAGCATCTTTTAGCCTCGTAGTGTGGCACCAGCCAAAAATTGAAACGTGCGGATGATTAGAGACAGAGCTAAAGAAGGTCGCACCCACAATATGTCTTTTGCCTACCTCGCCTCTTACCGCTGGGTCTCAGCACAAACTGTGTGAAAGTGATCCAACAATGTTAAGAAATGAAATAGAAATGTTACTTATCAAGAGCGCGCTGTAAATGACTGAATAACAATCAACTAAAAGAGTATGTTTCCATGAGTACAATCACTGGATAACTATGAGCACAATCATTCTGCAATATACAGTTTATGCAGAGAGGTATCTACTATTATAATCAGCAACTAGAAACTGTTATAGCTGCTTCTTCTTCTATTAGATGTAACACCGTTGTTTACGGGGCGTGTGAAACTACATATATTACTTTTATAGATGTATATATATAATATATATTTATACATTTATATATTATATTACTATCTGTTCCGTACTATGCTTCTTAAGATAAATGATAAGGATGTGAGGTTACTTAATTTCACGAAGCGTATTTTCAATAGATGTTAAGGCGACTGCTTAATAGCTGTTCAATATGTTCCCGTTTTTCAGCCGCATAGCTCCAACCTACGACCAGTTTCTTTTAAATATCTTATTCAATTCATCTTTAAAGTTCAATTCCTCCAGATATATGTTATAATAGAAAACAGTATCACGGGTAATTGGAATATTGAAAATAAATCAATTTAAACGTTGCAATCAATGAGTGTTTAAATTGATTTATTTTCATTATTCCAATTACCCGTGATACTGTTTTCTATCTTATTCAATCTTTGATGGTAATGCTTACAAAATGAACTAGAAATATGTATCATATGACTTCTAGCCATTACCAACAACTGCCAAATGCCCTTAAATCATTGTAAACTACTGCCAACAATTGCCAAATGCCAAAATCTCTAATTTCTATGAAAAATATCGTTAAATCCGTGCTCTAATGCTTTAAAAATAAACTAGAAATATTACCATTCTTGCCACATAACTTTTAGCCAGTGTTTTACAGTTTATTTATTGTCTTCGTATATGGTGGTGTTGATCCAGTCACAGTAAAGGAAGATTTGGTTGAGGATCAATAAATAAGTAAGCTTTACCAAAGTTTCGCTAATGGTCAACGTTTCGAAAAATGTATTTCCATCTTCAGAGCCAGATGAAAATATATTTTTCTAAACGTTGGCCACTAGCGAAACTTTGGTAAAGCTTATTTATTTATTGGTCCTCAACCAAATCTTCCTTTACAGTTTATTTAATATAAATAAACGATTTAAATCAGACAAAAACGAAAAAAAATCAGTATATGTTTTAAACATATTATTGTACAGAAAAAAATTAAATTTGAAAAAAAATATTGAGCAAGTCAAATTTGCTAGTATTTTTAACATAAGTTTGTGATGAAAACACTTTAACTTTTCTGTAATTCGAAATCTCGTGACGTATTGCAAAGAAAAATTGACGGATCTATATCCTAATCACAAATCTTGTGAAATTAATTATTAATTTTGAAAAGAATAGTAGATTGCAAATTTTTATATATTTTTAAATGAATGACAAGATGATCTCACTGCAAACGTATCAACAAAGATTCTAAACTATAAACTTGCCTGAAGAAGTAGGAAACTAACCTACGAAACGTAGCAAATTTAGAAAACTTAGAATTTTCATTTATTTGTGTCCAATTACCCACTATCCATAAATATCATGGACGATAACAACTCTAATCTAATTAATTAGAATTTTACCCGGCCCTGTTAGATGATTGTAACTATGACTAACCATTAACCATACCAAATGTTATTTATAAGATATTGCACACATAGGTACAGAATAGGTCTGTGTCATCACCACTCGCTGTTATCAAAGCCGCGAACTCATTTGTTATACTGTCTGCCATTGTTGTTAGTTGATTATTGTGATTACACGTATTTTATCTTCGCTGAGAAAGGTTCATTATTTACAAAAACTTGATGAATCGTTCGAACTATTCAATATGAAAAACATTAAAAGACGTTTCAACCAACAGTTTTGGTCTTTTTCAATTTTGAAAATTGGAAAGGACCAAAACTGTTGGTTGAAACGTCTTTTATATAAATAAAAATATTGAACAGTATTACAAATATCTAATTTTATTTTGTTAAAAAACTGTTATAGTCGTCAATATTTTTTTACAGCACGTCACAAGATTTCGAATTACGGGAAGGCAAATTAACATTTTAAAGTTTTTTTCTTTCTAATTTATGTTTAAAAAAACTGACATTTAGCTTGCTCAATAATTTTTTTCAAATTTAATTTTTTCCCTACAAAAAAGTTGTGTAAAACTGTCAATTTTCTCGTTTTTATTTGATTTTTAAATAATTTATTTATATCAAATAAACTGGAAAAAATTGACTAAAACACATAATAATTTTTAAATAAATTTAAAGAGATTTCCAAAACGTAAGTGCATTTTACATGCGCTCACACACCCAACTCGTAAGATAAAATTATGCGTGTGAAAAGGGGGGCATATTGAACATCTGGTTAACAGTCACCTTAAGGCCAACATAATATTTAGTGAAAATTGAGGCAATCAAATCTACTGTTTTGATTATAATGAAAGAAATTTTAGAGTTCAGAAGAATTCAAGCCAGCGTTGCCAGATTTTTTTTTGCCAATTCGAGATTTTGGAACTTTTGGAGTGAAAAAAGCGGGATTCTTTCGTCGAAAGCGGGACATAGTAAAAAAACGTATATAATCAAACGTTTTTAAATATTTAGCTTTTTATTTGAGTTCAAATTACGTTTACGTGACAATAGATAGCAAAAATAGTCATAGAAAATGTATTTTAATAAAAATATGATATTTTAAATTAAATTTACCCTATCGTTAAATAGTTGAGTCTTATTCGTCTTCTGAATAAAAAAATAAAAAAAAACAGAAATCAAAATCAAAACAGTTTTATTCATTAGAAAAAGATGGCGTTTCAAACAATAGTCTGAGGAGAATTGCAACTAACAATAAGAGAATAATTATTTACGCACGGTCGCGTTATCCCCGAAAAGCGGGACTGAGCCTGTCCCGCGCGGGACATTTAATTTTGATTTAAAAATCGGGATGTCTGGCAACGCTGATTCAAGCGTTTATTATATTCCAGTCATAAGAAATCCAATCACGTTTACTGTTCAGAATCACGATGAGTTATAGTTTACTGCCAAGCATAAAAAAACAACACCGGAAACACGAGTAGGGTGACGGAAATACGTATATAAAATACGTCGCAACGCAGGGACGTCGTCGGTCGTAAAAGGCTGGTAGCCCTGCTGCAACGTGCTGAACATAAAAATTAGTGATCTGTTTCCGTTCACGAATCACGGTCTCCATAAGGAATATGTATTACCGTGACCACGTATATGTAATTTTATGCATAAAATAGTTCTTTTGTTTTGTAGACATTACAGCTGACCAATCAAATTATTGGAAATGTAGTTATTTATTTCGTTTTATTGTCGAGACGAAATTCACAGAAATAAAAACTTTGTTACTAACTTGCTGTGTATAAAACTTATTAAACAAGTAAGCATTGTGAAAACAAAACCGGAACGATTGCAGTATTTCTTTGATATAAAATAGAGTCGTTTTCTAATTAATTGTGACAAGAGGCAAATTTTGTTTTATTTGACACGGATGTATTTGTCGGAGATTTCAACGATCGTGTAAGACACTAACATCAGCATGTTAAGGTAGTTGTACAATATTGTCAAAAAGTTATAGATTATACGCGCCACAAAACTATACTAGCTTGAAGCTAAGTGATCCATAATTTGTACGCAAGACTGTACCCGTGGAAAGGTAACCCATACAGTATTCGTATGCATGTATACTTTTCTATAAATTGTTGAACTTTAAACCGTTATTTATAAATAATTAGACGGTCAAAAATGTTTTCTTATTTTTTTTTAAACTCATAACAAATGCATTGAAAGACTGTCAGTTTTTGGAAAGTTTCTGACAGTTAGTTCTTTTTTTATAAATAAGAAACTGGTTCAGAACTACAGAGATCGTATACAATCAATGTTAATTATCCAATTTTTAATTGAATTTATCTCGGATTATATACGGTCGATCGACTTCAAATTTTCAGGGTAATTGTATTATCATGTCCTTAATAAGTAAACAAAAATTAAGAATTTTCTGACGGTGTGCCTTAACCACGACAACTACCTTAAGGATCGTCGACCAAAAAACGGTACGATTTTATGTTTCGATATAAAATGGAGTCGTTTTTGAATTAATTATGACAAGAAACAAGTTTTGTTTTATTTGAGTAACCACACCGTGGACGCATTTGTCGGAGATTTCAACGATCATATAAGACACAAACTTCAGACATATTGTCGACTGCGTGAAAACAAAAAAAGTCGAGTGTTCAGACGGTCAACTGTTATTCGATATACAATGAAGGTAAATTGAAACAATGAAGTTTGTAATGTACACCAAGTCTTCATATGAACTATAAATCTGTTATACCCATCACCATCGGGAGGATCTGTACTACGTGATATGTCGAACACTTCGTCACCAAAATTAAACAATACCAGTGCTGTTCGTCAAAAAGATACATTCAGAATGGAAAAATAGTATATTGCAGTAGGGATGTCAGAAGTGCCAAAAAGTATCGATATATTTTAAGTATCGATATCGGTACCAATATATTTAGAAAAAAAAGAGAACATTGGCACCTGAAGAAATTTAGTATACATATTGACTAGCTTAATATAATCTCAAATAGCAATTAACGGACATTATGTCTAATAAATCAAGTAATAAATAATTATCTGAAATCTAAAACAACGATAAGAATTTTTTTTTGTTTATTTTTTTGTCTAATACATTTAGGAGCAGATAATTTTAGAGATTAATCGAACAATTAATAAAACCAGGGATAGTGAACCTATGGCATGCGTGCCAGAGGTGACATTCGACAGAAAAACCTCATTGTTTAGATCAAGTTGAAAACTTCCATCACGCAATGAATAGTCTGAAAACTTTATGAATATATTAAAATGAATTTCAGATTGTAAATAGCTTGGAAATCTTCATAGATAGGTAAAAGAATAAATATTCTGCATATTCGCTAAAATGTTTCAGAAGTGAAACTTCTTTACGCACGGTAGGGCAAGTTTGATTCATGAGATTGGAAGTGAAACTAAAAAAGTTACAAAACGGGTTAAGGAATCAAACCATGATTTTTTTTAGATCCTTTAATATTTCGAGCAGTTATCATACCGATAATAAGGCACCATTTTTTTCTACAAAACCTAAAATAATATAGGTAGGTATCTATTTTTTATAAAAAAAACGTTTCTTAATCATTTTTCAAACATAAGAAATCAATAAACCATTTTAATTCTATTTAATTGTTAATTATTTTTGTGTAAATTTTTATCCTAAAAAACGTTAAGATTGAATGCGTTCAGATAATAAATATAAAAAAGATAAATTGCCTTTTATTTTAAATTAATGTGCACGCCACTGCTTTATGTATGCGTAGTGCGCATGCGCTTGTGTAGGCTTACCGGCGCTGTACGACGCGATCTACGCAGGATATGGCCCGCTGGCGGTATTGAATATAAATCAGTTTATGCCTCCAAGCTGCAGCGGCGTTTTAATGCAGTCGTTCTTGTGACGATAAATCCATTATTCACTTGTTTCGACTGACATTTCAATTGTTTTATATGTACATCCCATGAATCTACGGGAAAATATTCTCTGTTAATGGGAATATTCCTGCGAAATGTTCCCGTTGAAGTTTTTTATGTGAATTCTCGTTATTCAGCGCTTCACGTCATGGCCTGCCAGGACCCTGAACGGGACGCCCAAAATCCCGTTTTTTCATCTAAGTAGTCAATTTGGCGCGGCAGGTACCTACTTAAAAAAATTGAGCGAGTCTTACAGTAGTCGCCAATGATATGTAACAACTAAATTCGGTAATGAGCAGAATTTTCGTGAAAAATATTAGAATCGAGTATTGATTGAAGTTATTTCACATATTTAGTACCTACCTACTAATTTTTTATTAAAATTTTATTGAACTTTCAATTTTTAGTTGATTTCAAAGAAATCTATTGTATTTTATATAATATAATAAGATACAGTAAGACCTGGCTTAACGATGTTTCAGTATTACGCGGTTTCTAAAAAAAAAGTTTAGCCTCTATAACGTAAACTATGAATCAGTTTGTACAAAATGATTCAAATGTTGATAGAAGTTCAAAGACAAGACGAAGTGGCATTGATGCAATATCTTGCTATCAACAACAGCTAGCTGAACGTAACAGAAAAAGGCAAACGACATTAGATGACTTCTTCACAAAAAGAAAATATGTCAAATGAGGAACCTTCCTCATCACAAACATAACTTCTTATGTTAATCGAAGTTTTATTTGATTTTTATAAATGTTTTATGACCAAAAATCGATATTAGCAATTAATAAATCTATAATTAATGTGATAAAAAAGTATTTATCAATAAATGTTACAAAATTAAACAAAAAAAAACTGACAAATTTTCTTATTCTCGGTTCTGTTTCACTTTTGTCTATTATTATCTACGAATTATAATGACCTCGTTTAGCGTTGTTTCGTATAGCGCAGGAACGTAGTGGACGCGTTAAGCGAGGTCTTACTGTACATTTAATTAACCATGTTACCATAGTTATGTCCCGATTTTTTAAACCGCGTTATTTGCAAAAATGAATCTGGCCACACTATTGGAAACCGTAAAAACGACATTTCAATGTATGCTGGTATTTTAAAACCGTCATTGCGGACACCAATAAATCAAACAACAAATATTGAACATTGATACATCGAGAAAAATCGAATATCCAACAATTCACGTGTGATTTATCAAACTTATTAATGAGAAATCATCACGTTGCATAAAATTTGACATTAGAATTGTCAAAAATACATTAGTCAAAAATTAGTCACTGTCATACAAAGATATGAGAAATATATATTGTAAATTTGTAACTTTTTAATACCTAATAAATCAACTATAAAGTCGCAATACACAAAAAACAGTTACCTGTTGGACTATAACTCATATGTCACTAATATTAAAACACGCCAATTGATTCGTTCTGAACAATCACAGGTGGCTCTGAGAGAATATTTGCGCATTTGTTTAGCCGTTAATAACTTTTAGATTAGCCTGCGCGATACATAAGAATTGAAAAATAGAAAATATGTGTGTTACGTTCTGGTCTCCGTGTCATTTATACAAACACAAGCGCCGAAATCTTTTATAGTCGCTCGCACAAAATAATACCATTACCCCAAAACACTATTCATTACATTGGAAATTGTTGCGTCCATATTTTTTTTGAACATACACAATTAATAAGTTTTTTTTATTTTTTAACGGGAAATTCCACTACTTATTCAAATTTAATATAGTTAAACTAAATTAAAAAATTGCGACGTTTCGTTAAATGATTCCAACTTCTTCGGACAGAGCTTTAACTAGTTAACCATAACGAAGAAGTTGAAATCATTTAACGAAACGTCGCAATTTTTTAATTTAGTTTAACTATATTAAATTTGAATAGTCCAATTTCCCGTTAAAAAATAAAAAAAAACTTATTAATTATAATGGACGTGAACAATATTGAGAATACACAATTAAGTTAGCAGGAAAGTGGACAAATTGATGTTAATCAATAAACCAAATTAACGTCGCTAAATTAATAATTGGTTTAATGATTAACATCAATTTGTCCACTTTCCTGCTAACTTAATTCTGTACTATTTATTACATTAAGGCTGTCGGAAGGCTCTGAATTTAAGCCACACTTCGAGGGTAAAAAATGCATTTGCAAGGGTGCCGCTGTCAGTTGATTACTCTAATTTTTGGAAATATTTTGAAGAGTTAAAAAACTTTTCTGAAAAAAGAAGCGTCACTTTAGATTTGTGATGGAATAATTTTGTGAAATAAGTACGAATAAGGTCGTAGTGTGACATTGAAAACGCGTGTTTTTTGGCACAATTAATGCCAAATTTTTTCTAGTAAATCGTTCATAAATTACAAAAATAGTCCATTAGAGACGTAGATTTGTCCTTTATCTTCCTTATAGAGAAAGAATTTTTGCAAAATATTGACGAATAAGTCTACATAAGCCCTATTTTTGGCCTAAATTCAGAGCGTTCCGACAGTCTTAAGATAAGGTCGTTGTCTCAACCTTCAAAGATATGCATTATAAATTATAGACGCCCAACAACTAAAAACATTCACACCGGGTTCAACCATCGGTTATGTCAGCGGACGAGTTTTGAAGTTATACTTCTTTCGGCGCGTCGTGAGTAAAATTTTAGCAGGCAACGGAAGTTGTCCGCGCACAGCTGACGAAGTGTCGACAGAATGAATTTGGCCACAGTAATCTTAGCTTACCTACGTCTATGAGTCGAAATATAAAAAAACTGTTAAAATTGAATTAACAAAAAATGGTCGCAAAACTTCACAGAGTAATATGGTATCTTTATGGTTTAATTGTATTAAAATAGCAATCTACAGTTCTCATAAAATATTTTTAATGCACAAATTGATATTTCAGTACCAAAAAAATTGTAGAATAATTTTGTTTAGACATGTGTCATTATTTCTATTTTATTTTAGAAATTATTAAGGCGATGAGAAAGATTTTTTTACATGAAACAAAGTTTAATAAAATTAAAGCAAAAACATTTTTTTTTAATAGAAGATGCTTTTTATTGACGGGTCCTAAAATCAGAAAATAGAGAAAAATAGTTTTCCAAAGAGATGACATAAAGAAGTAAAATTTTCAAAACTTAGACAATTTTAGAGAAAACATGTTAATAGGTAAGTATCAGCGTTGCCAGACGTCCCAATTTTTAAATCAAAATTAAATGTCCCGCGCGGGACAGGTTCAGTCCCGCTTTTCGAGGATAACTCGACCGTGCGTAAATAATTATTCTCTTATTGTAAGTTGCAATTTGTAACACTCACTCCTCAGACTATTGTTTGAAACGCCATATTTTTCTAATGAATAAAACTTTTTTGATTTTGATTTCTGTTTTTTTTTTATTTTTTTTTTTTTTATTCAGAAGACTCAACTATTTAACGATAGAGTACCTAAATCTGATTTAAAATATCATATTTTTATTAAAATACATTTTCTATGGCTATTTTTACTATCTATTGTCACGTAAACGTAATTTGAACTCAAATAAAAAGATAAATATTTAAAAACTTCTGATTATATACGTTGTTTTACTATGTCCTGCTTTTGACGAAAGAATCCCGCTTTTTTCACTCAAAAAGTTCCAAAATCCCGACTTGGCAAAAAAAAATATGGAAACGCTGATAGGTATGTTCCTCTAGTAAGAAATGAAAATTGTTTAAAAACCGATCGAGACCAATACTCTGGAATATATTGGATGATGACTAAAAATAGATATTATAATTAATTAATGATCGCTGGTGATTTGAAAGCTTTTTAAATTTTTTTAAACATTTCCAAAAAAAAACATTCAAATTTTTTTTTGACATCTTTTATATAGTGTAATTTGCTCTTTGAGGCACATCGAAAGACCACTCCAAACAGAGCTTAAGTATCACAAAATTGCTACCACCCCAACTTCTTTGAGATTAATCTGTATTTATTAAACGATTAATCTGCAAATGTAGAAAAAATAAAACCGTACAAAAAGATATCATAAAGCGCTTGAAACGATGCAACAGTTTTGAAAACCGCGCGTCATATTTACTGTACAGTAGCCAAGAATAGATTAAGGTTGTATAACAATTATTTTGATGGCCATATCACATTATCCGTAGTGAAGAAGAAATTAGATCTGCAAGTTTTTTTGATAATCATCTTCAAGTCAGTTATTAAACACGGAAATATGTATGTATAATAAATGTATTGTCAAACTGAACGCAACAACTGACTGACCCACTTAATCATGATAAAACATTGTCGCTTGCAGTTCTATGCTGAGAATAATAATAGGAAATACCAAAATTCGTTTCGTTCTAAGAACAATAGATTAAATATGTTACTAAATGGAAAACAAACTAACAATATTTTTGTTTGCACGCAGGAAGCATAAAAGCGTTGTAGCTAGACAGTAGCTGGCGGCATGACCTTAGTTATTGCAATTAGATGAACAAAATCATCAAATGAAATTAAAAAATAAATTAGTTACCTACCTGCTAGCCATCAAGTATTGTAAAGCCAATAATAACTCAAGCATAATTGTTAAAATTATTATTTATTACAATTTCGAGCGCAGAAGAATGCCGTGTTGATTTGAATTCCAAACGAATAAGGCGGTATCTTTATTTGTATTGCACAAATGACTGTTTTTAACCGGCGTCGACCGGGAATGACAGCCTCTTTTTAAGAGATATTGTCAAGTATTGTCAACTTTAACTCCAGACCAGGGTTTTTAAAACTTATCTGTAACAGGCATTTTATCGTAATATATTTACTGGACTAAATACAGTAAGGTTTTTTACAAAACAAACCGTTAATTGCTCAACGTACCCCAATTAGATTTTCAAATCAACGACGAACCCCTTAAAAACCTGGCTATAGGTAGAACAAAATAAGATATTTTATTAAAATAAAATTAGAATAAACTAAAACAACACGCTTTTATGAACTAAAAAATGCAAAATAATTTGTCAGCAAAATTAGCTCTACTGTAAAAAGCATAGGGTGATATCTACTTAAATTTTCATAATAGCATTACGTTTATATTAGTTAGTAAATAATATAAAAATATAATAATAATAATAATAATAATAAAAAACCCGGGTCGCAGTGCCAAAACCCTGCCGACAATATAGTGTATTTGCTTGTGTAGGGCCGTGTGGTTTTATACTTTTATTATGTGAAATTAAGTTTGTTTTTGGGCAAAATAAAAAATTTAACCCCTTAATACACCCCCTAAAACAACATTTGTTTCTTAATTGTAATATTATTATCAATCTAACGTCTACACCGAATTAAATACACCTTTCAATAAATAAGTCACTATCTGCAAACTAGTGTTTTCATAAAATTTGTAAATCCGGTCCTGTCGGGCCGATTTTATTAAAATTGTGGGGACACTTTTTAATCACTACCAGAGGGTTAAATTTCAATTTTGAAACGATTCGGAGAATTTTTTCGGTATTTTGGGGCCCAAAAACAGTTTTCAACCCCTAAAAACTACCCTTAAAATAGCCCGATTAGGCCCATTTTAAATAGGCTTCTTGCGGTGATGGGTTTCAACCCGTGGCCCAAATTTCGTTGAAATCAATTAACTCTTTCGAAAGTTATCGCGCGTACACATATATATATATATATATATATATATATATATAAATATATATATATATATATATATATATATATATACATATATATATAAACATTTTTAAAAATGGTGCCAACGTGTTTAGGAGGTTATGAAACGTCGAGAAATTTTGGTCCGACCCCTAGGTCCCGCCATCCGACCGACGCCAATAGTGTATGTTGCCTTATGGCAAATACACTAATAATAATAATAATGCGTTTAACGTCCGTTTCTCAACTTTATGTCATAAGAGACGCCATTCGCACCATTACTATTTTCCATCTATCACACTTCCCGTTATTTTTTAAAATTTCAACTTATGTAATAGCAATGGGCGAATGAAGGAATTATAGGAAATTAGGATAAGGTAGGTAATTTTTGAACTAGGAGTTTGATAGGTAATCGGCCATGGCCTCAAATAAGGAACCATCTCGATTTTTATCTGGAATTAATTGAGGGAAACCATGGAAAACCTCAATCAAGATGGCCGGTACAGGAATTACCGTTTCTCGGCGAGAGGCAGTAGGAAAAAGTCTCAGCCACATCTGCCCCCGCCGGGATTCGAACCCGGACCTCCCGAATGCGAGTCTAGTGTTGTCACCACTACTCTACCCAGCTCGGTCTCTTCTAGATTATAGATGTTTACAAATTGGTGGAGATCCCGTGCAAAATAAACAAAAGAACGGATCAAATTGAAGTCTCTTCATTTAAAATAAGATTATAAACGTTCGATAACAGAGACCATTCACAATACAAAACTAAAAAAACCCGGGTCGCAGTGCCAAAATCCTGCCGACAATATAGTGTATTTGCTAATACAGGTATTGTGGCTTTATTAAATGAAATTAATTTTATTTTTGGACAAAATAAAAAAAAATTGAACCTCTTAATAAACCCCTTTCAGTAATAATTTTATTAGTTGAAATATTGTTATCAATCCAACATCTGCACCAAATTAAATACGACCTTCAGTAAGTAAATTCGTATACGCAAACTAGTGTTTTCATAAAATTTGTAAGTCCGGTCTTGTCGGGCCGATTTGCTTATAATTTTAGGAGCACTTTTTAATTGCTACTAAAGGGTTAAATTTCAATTTTGAAACGATTCTGAGAATTTTTTCGGTATTTTTGGGCCCAAAAACTTTTTTCAACCCCTAAAAACTACCCTTAAAATGGCCCGATTAAGCCCATTTTAAATAGGCTTCGTGCGGTGATGGATTCCAACATGTATGCGAAATTTCGTTAAAATGAATTAACTCCTTCGAAAGTTATTGCCCGCACATATATATATATATATATATATATATACGTATATAAATATATATATATATACATATATATATAAACATTTTTAAAAATGGTGCCAAAGTGTTTAGGAGGTTATGAAACGTCGAGAAATTTTGGTCCGACCCCTAGGTCCCGCCATCCGACCGACGCCAATAGTGTATGTTGCCATATGGCAAATACACTAAAAACGAATTCTAAATCCATATCTCAGATTGAAGAGTACTTTAAAATAAGACAAACAAATCGAATTAATTTCGTGTTAAGCAAGAACGAGTGTGGGAAAAGATCACATAAAAGAAAATGACCGACAAAATTTAACGTTTTTCTTTCCATTTGTTGCAATGTTTATTTATTTTTGTGACAATCTAATTTGTGTGCAGTGCGCTTTCTCTGTATATAATTTAGAACTAAGGCGCTGTCATTAACTGACATGATCTGGATGACTGAAACAAAACCCGTGCTCACCGGATATCACTGTCATTGTCAGTTTCCTGTCAACTCTCACAACCGCCACAACGGACTTATTGTTACGTTTTAAATCACTTGCAAAAAAGAAAAATTAACTCGAGTCGTAGTGTGAAGCCCTGTCGACAATGTACAATCTCGATATAAGAAAATATTCGTTATACCAAGCAAGGGCGTACCCAGCGAGGGGCAGGAAGGGGGGCAGCTGCCCCCCCTGGAAGCAAAAAATAAGTCGTTATCAAATTGTGTTGCTAGAATTTTTACAATTCTTGAAATAACTTTACTTCTACAAATCCCAGAAAAATGATACTAGTATAATGATCGTAATGATCATTATATGTATAATAAAAAATTATTAAATAAAATACAATAAAATTTGATTTAATCAAGACGATGTGTAAATACGTCTGATCACAACGAGATTTTAAAATTCTTATTAATATTTGTTTCTCAAGCATTGCTAATAGAAACTTCAAACAAAACAATGTTGTGGTCGACAATGCAGAGTATTAATGTTGTCACTAGGAGACCCAACACTAGTATAAGACATGTAACTAGAATAATTTTTTTTTCAAGCAAATAATTATAACTGCTATAATTATACATAATTTTCTTAATATTTTGGTTTCATTCACCTTTTCCGTGATAAAATGTTACAACCTGAACGACCATGGCTTGCCCCCCCCCCCTAGTTTTGATCCTGGGTACGCCCTTGATACCAAGTAACTCGTTATAATGAAGTTTGTTATTTGATCTAAATGTAGATAAATAGTTATTAAGGTAGTTGTCGTGGTACAATATTGTCAAAAAGTTATAGATTATACGCGCCACAAAAGTATACTAGCTTCTAGCTAACTGATCCATAACTTGTACGCAAGACTGTACCCGTGGAAACGTAACCCATACAGTATTCATATGCATGTATACTTTTCTATAAATTGTTGAACTTTAAACCGTTAGTTATAAATAATTAGACGGTCAAAAAAAATGTCTTATTTTTTTTAAACTCATAACAAATGCATTGAAAGACTGTCAGTTTTTGGAAAGTTTCTGACAGTTAGTTCTTTTTTTATAAATAAGAAACTGGTTCAGAACTGCAGAGATCGTATACAATCAATGTTAATTATCCTATTTTTAATTGAATTTATCTCGGATTATATACGGTCGATCGACTTCAAATTTTCAGTGTAATTGTATTATCATGTCCTTAATAAGTATACAAAAATTAAGAATTTTCTGACGGTGTGCCTTAACCACGACAACTACCTTAAAGTTTCTAGAGTTAAAAAAATTCGTTCATTTATTTGAAAAATCGATTAATGCTGGATCCAGCTGGATTGAAAATGCCGCTGGATTGCAATCCCTAATGTGGACATGGACTCACATGACAAGCTTAACATAGATGGCAGCAGATACATAACAACCTAAGTAATGATTAGTATTCACTAAGGAGTACACTAAAAACCAAATCTACGTGTTCCTTTCTAAGTGACGTGATTTAAATAAGACATAATTCAAAGTAGAATTGTGATATTTTAATGTTATAATCGTCTTATACAACCTCGATATAACAAAGCTGAAGGGAATTATAAAATATTCGTTATATCAAGTAATTCGTTATAATGATGTTTCTCATAGAGAGCTTAAGTTGGTCTAAGATTCATTTTAGCAAGGTAAGAAACCTTGTTAAAATGAACTTAGGTTGTTATGTATCTGCTGCCATCTATGTTAAGCTTGTCATGTGAGTCCATGTCCATATTAGGGATTGCAATCCAGCGGCATTTTCAATCCAGCTGGATCCAGCATTAATCGATTTTTCAAATAAATGAACGAATTTTTTTAACTCTAGAGACTTTAAGGTAGTTGTCGTGGTTAAGGCACACCGTCAGAAAATTCTTAATTTTTGTATACTTATTAAGGACATGATAATACAATTACATTTTAACAAGGTAAGAAACCCATTTTCTTCTGAAAACTTATCTTTAAACTTTAAAATTGTGGCTAATGTACTTGCGGAAATTACGAACTCTTTCGCGATGTCTAATTTTTCTTTGTAGGATTCTCGTCTACATACTTAATGATTTTTCGTTTCTATGCGACGGTTAAGGAACACCTTTTCCGTTTCTCAGCCGCTGCAACATTAAATTGACTAACAACAGTGACCAACAGCAGTGTTTACATTACTTTACATCCAACAACAATGATTGTCTTACGATAAATTTAATGTGTCTGAACCTGACGTGACATGAATTGTTGTTGTTGTTGTGGAATTGTGTGTGACTGATTGGTAGGATACGTTATGTAAAGGTTATAAGTTGACAAAAAACGTTAAATAGAGATAAATTGTACTTTCAGGTACACCTTTTTCGTTTCTCAGCCGCTGCAATTTTAAATTTACTAACAACAGTGACCAACAGCAGTGTTTACATTACTGTTTTTTTAGTCTGTATTGGTCTAATAGTTTCGGAGATATCTTGATGACTCATTTTCAAAAATGGTGCCAAATAGTTCAAGAGACTATGAAACGTCGAGAAATTTTAGTCCGACCCCTAGATCCCGCCATCCGACCGACGCCAATAGTGTACGTGCCATATATGGTAAATACACTAAAAACAAGTGCCACAGAGACAATATGACGTAATTTTTTTCGCAATCTTCTAAACAATCTAAACAATTCTGGAACATCAATTTTATATATTGGAAAAACGACATTGTATAATATGTAATTACCCAACAGACCATAATGAAAGACGTCCAATTAAAATAGCTGAACACAAGTCGTATTAAATATTTACCATAATTATAAGTATATATGTAATGTACAAAATGCAAATCTGCGATCATCTGAAATAAATAATTGCTCATTAATTAAAATCTGCAAACAAGAGGATTTAATAATGTGATTTATACGCTATTTGATGGAGGAGACAACATAATAAATTTGCCACACGCATGCGCGCTATCTGTACTTTTATATCTTATTCCGTTAAGAATAGCTGTTACCGAAGACACTATGGTAATTTAAGGATGAGAATTTATTTTAAGATAAAACACAAATTTGCGTTTACATGGGTACACAATAACTTTTCTAACAGCAATGTAATTACGCGTTTATTTTAAAATAGAACATGACGTCTGTCCGGAAGAATAACGACCGTCGATAAGCTTCAATTGCTAATACATTTTAAGATTACACTGATTTGGAATATTACTTTAAAATTAGTCTTGGGCGATTATGAATGATATAATCGAAATATTTCGATTATGGCCAAATAATCGATCATTCGATTATGTTAACCGAGATATCATTCGTTTGAAACGATTATTGTTAGCGAGATATCATTCACTTCAATCGATTGTGAGATATGAAATGTATGTGAATTAATCCCGACATATATCATATTATATCATTCGGTTTCTGCATTTGCGTGCACTGAAGAGTGGGGGTACTTTCGTTTGTACTGTGTTGTACTGTTTTGGCATTCCAGTCTCCCAGACTCCAGTAGACCAGTCATTGACTGCATTACTTAAAGTTAGAGCGGCGGCGTATCTTTTGAGATTACGCGTATACGGTACATACATTTCTCATAGTGACCGGTTATTAACTTATTACTTATTATTCACTGTCACTATATTACTACAAAAGCCGTTGCAATCATAAAACAATATTTGTCAATGCCCGATATATCTTGCTCTTCCAATCCCCTTATTTTTTGATCAGAAAACAAAAATTTGTTTCCTGAATTATACGAGCTTCATAAAAAATCTCTCTGTGCGCCAGCTACCTCCGTGCCTTCCGAAAGGATATTTTCAAAAACTGGTGTCATTACTAATGCAAGGAGGAACAGACTCTCACCCAAAAATTTAGATTATATAGTTTTTTTAAATACAAATCTATGAGTTATAATTAATTTATAATAATAAAGAATTCGTTTTATTTTTGTATTGAATCATACCAGCGATTCCATTATTAATGTGTTTTGTATTAACTATTAATCCCGACACAGTACTATGTCGATTGTCGATTATGAATTATCATACATCATTCGATTATGGCAACCGAGATATCATCATATCATTCACTAGATTCGATTATGCTTAGCGAGATATCATTCACATGATTCGATTATGCTTAGCGAGATATCATTCGCTTGATTCGATTATGCTTAGCGAGATATCATTCACTTGAACCGATTATGGTTAGCGAGATATGAAATGTATGTATGTCGATTGTCGATTATGAATGATATATCATTCGGTTCTGCATCTGCACACATTGGGAAGTCTGTTGCACTGGAGGTGGGGGTGCTTTCGTTTGTTTAAACCAGGGGCTCCAAAAGTTTTTCGTAGGCGGGCCAATTTGATATTCCCGATTTTTTTGGCGGGCCAAAAAAAAAAGAACGTAATAAAATCAAAACCAATGCGTAATAACTAGACTAGACATACTACAATAATTTTTTAAATATAAAGTAAACAATATTTTATTCATACAAACGCGTATGGTTAAAGTTCTGTAAGAATTTTTTAAAAATATTAAAATATTTTATTGTATCTTATTTGTAATATGTATTATTTATTTTACTATTTACTTATTTATTTTTTAATAAAAATATAATATATCGTATCGATATCGCGGGCCGAATTCACAGGTTTTGCGGGCCGCATTCATAATCGATAATTCAAATCATTCATAATCGATAATTCGAATGATCATTCGATTATAAAAACCGATTATTTCGATTCATTCGATTATTGAAATGTATCGATTATGCCCAACACTATTTAAAATGTATTCCACTGAAGAATCAAATTAATTCATA
Source organism: Venustoraphidia nigricollis (assembly GCA_034508555.1). Taxonomy (NCBI): domain Eukaryota; kingdom Metazoa; phylum Arthropoda; class Insecta; order Raphidioptera; family Raphidiidae; genus Venustoraphidia; species Venustoraphidia nigricollis. The sequence goes on along the minus strand of JAVRKA010000021.1, from coordinate 3,586,694 downwards.
TCATAATATCATGTGTATTAGAGTTGGGTAACTCAGATCTGAACCGGTTCAAAGAGCCGACTCCGACAGAAGATCCGTGAGAGCCGACTCACTTTTTTTGAGCCGACGGATCAACGGATCCGCATAGCTCAGTGAAACCCTTAACACACAGAAGCACATTTTACACTTACGTATCAGTTCTCGCTTTGATGCATCTGTCAGCTCAAATGACTCATGCAACACATGTTTGGCTATGCATTCTTGATTCTATACATGATATGATTGAGTGAACTAGGTAACTCAGAGGCAGACTGCAGTAACATATTCAGGACTCGGCTCTTTTTGAACCGGTTCAGTGAGCCGGCTCACATACGGGATCCAGATGCAAAGATGCAGATCACTAAAAAGACCCGTTTTTCCCATCTCTAATGTGTATTTATTATTACTTGTACGCATTCCTATTGTTCCATTTTAAAATAAATGCGAATTACCTTACTGTCAGAAATGTTATTGTGTAACCATGTAAACGAAAATTTAAATTTAAAATAAATTCACGGTATTCCAAATACATATTCTTAGTTTGAGGCCATCCATAATTTACGTCACACGTCACACGTCACACGTGGACAAGGAGGGGAGGGGTAATAAGCCTCGGGACGTCACATGTCAAAATCTAGAGTATTAAAACAAAAAAAAACTGTGAAAGAAAAACTCAAAAAAGTATTTTATCTTTAGGCTATATAAAGATTTGTATTGTATAATTTTGGAACTGTTGTTTTCGTTTACTCAATCTAGGTTGTAAAATTGCAAAATATGTGACGTCACCACACCAGCGAGTGTGACTAGCTGTGATAAGGATGGGGGGGGGGGTAAAAAATCATGAAATTCGTGTGACGTAATTTATTGACGGCCGCTTCCCGTGGTTCATTGGTATTTCAAATTGACGTTTTGTCTACAACTGTGGTAGACATCAAAGGCGATGTGGTAGCGAGCGAAGTGTCCTTCGGGGCTGCTCACAGGTAAGTATGTTTTATTCTATTGATTTTTGCCAGAAAGTTTTGTACCAAACATTTTTTTCTAAACCTTACAGTTTCGTAAATATTTTGAAAATAAAAAAATCAGCTGTTCTGTTTTTCTCACAGAAACAACGTTATAGCAATATGTCTCTTCTGCGAATGCGCCGATTTTCCCCAAAATCAATAGAATTCTTGATATTTGCATATCAAACATCCTCTCAAAATTTGGTTTCAATCCGCTCTTGTTTGACTGACAGAATAGACTTTTTCCAAAAATATGTTTTTTGGGCACGAGGATCCCAAAACGAAAAAATATTGTAAAATATGTAGTTCATTTTTAAATTTGTGAAGCTCTAATGGTAAAATGAAGTCTGAACATTTATGACTAAAAAAAAAAAAACTCGAGCTACCCCATCCCTACTTTAATTGTTACTTTTTACAAAAGCAGTCGGCATACATATGTTTGTACATTATAGCCGCAGTGAAAGGTTACAATTATTTTTATCTGAAAAATACAATATTGTTCGCAGTGACATATCGCAGTAACGGCAACTAGATGTTTAGTAATACATGAAGTCCATTTCACATCTTCAGAAACACTAAACTGCGCATGTCGAGTGGACGCCGGTCCGGTCAGTCAGGTGAAAGGCCAAACTGGATAACCTGTACACTACAGTCGAACAACATTTATCCACACATCGACAGTATCTTAGATTACAAGTAATTAGTCCGTTCCGTTCTGAGTACCAGTTGTTCAAACTAGAGTTGGGTAACTCAGATCTGAACCGGTTCAAAGAGCCGACTCCGACAGAAAATCCGTGAGAGCCGACTCACTTTTTTTGAGCCGACGGATCAACGGATCCGCATAACTCAGTGAAACCCTTAACACACAGAAGCACATTTTACACTTACGTATCAGTTCTCGCTTTGATGCATCTGTCAGCTCAAATGACTCATGCATCACATGTTTGGCTATGCATTCTTGATTCTATACAGGTCGTGATATGATTAACTGAACTAGGTAACTCAGTGGCAGACTGCAGTAACATATTCAGAACTCGGCTCTTTTTGAACCGGTTCAGTGAGTCGGCTCACATACGGGATCCAGATGCAAAGATGCAGCTCACTGAAAAGACCCGTTTTTTACATCTCTAGTTCAAACTCTCGTTTTCAACCGCATAGTTTAAAAAATAATTCTTTTTAGAAAACTTTTTTGAACAAATAAATAAATCAATATGAAAAGTATAAGTACTATTATAATATAAAAACAACGTTATTGCATATACATAGCGCAACTTAATTAAGGAGTCACATTTTAAAATAAAAATTTAAAAAAAAAGAAATTTTTAAGAAAAAAATTAATCAGACACATTTTAAAGAGGACATTCTCAGCTTTCTAAAGCACTTTGGAAAATTGTCGTACGATCATTCTTCAGGAGTTATAAGGATTTAAAATCAAAAGAGGCATTTTCACTTTCATAGCTAATAACTCGCTTAAAAAAAACGTAGGAAAATTTTACAAAATGCATTTTAAAGAAAAATGTGCCAGTTTTAAGGTGCCTCACTCGAAATTTAGTTGGATTTTTTTTTGAAGCCTATAGACATGATACAATTTTATAAAGAATTAAGGGCTCATTTTTCTTTTTTCAATTGTCATGTTTCGCTAAGGGATGGTAAAAAATTTTGAACATTTGACTTAAGAGCTGGAATGTATAAGCTTTAAAATGAGCTTTCGTTTCTTCAAAACCGATAATTTTTCGCAGAAATACAGCGATTTGAAAATCATCAAAATTTCAACATTTTTTATGTGACCCCTTAATTAACTTGTGGAGTGTATTTCTTCTGCGTATGCGCCAATTTTTCCCAAAATTTCGTTTCAATCCATTCTTCTGTTTGATTCGTTACCAGAATATGATTTTTTGACTCAAGGGACCTCAAAACGTAAAATTTTGAAACGCGATTTTTTACGTAAATTAATACTATGCCTCACTTGTGGAGTTTGAAATGGTACAATCATTTTGTTACAGCAAATGAAGCTCTACTGTAGTAATGATTATATGTACTTTTAAAAAATTGCGTATTTGTTGTAAAAATATGTACACTTCTTAAAAAAAATTCACAAAGAGTTATTACCGAAAATGTTTGACAGAATGTAAATTCATGACTTTAATATCAGTAAAAATAAATTACATACAACCATTCTTAATTTATAAGTTTGCAATAAAATAAGTAACTATTGATCAAGTATCACACGAAATGTCATTGAATTCTAAGAAGCAATTTGTTTGGCCGTCTTTACTTTAGCAAGATTAATTAAATTTACAAAACTGCAAAAATATTTGCATCGGTGCCGAAATTACATAAAAGTACTTGGGGTCCAGGCCCAAGGATCCTCACAACCTAATGCAATGAATGGAAATAATTTAATTTTGATTCATTCGTAACTCTCACTATTGTGAAGGTTACCGAAGTTACAATTAGCTCTCGCATGATGTGAATTTACTTTATTATAAAAGATTAACTGTTGAGATATGGCACCGTAGAGTAACTGATAACACAGTCCGCCGTGAAAGTGGAAAAAATCGGGTTTAAAGCCCGACGATGACAATTGTTGGAAAATAGATTTTTCTAATATGTAATGTAACAGTGAATATTTCTTAATAATTATAGCAAACGGTAGCTATTATACTGTCTAATGCAAAATTCAATTCTGAAAAAAACACTGGCCGGTCATCAATAGGTACTCTTAATAAATTTCCAGTAAAAATTTGTAATCAACTTTTTAATCTAAAATTTTAAAAATATGAAATTAAGTGATATTTATTTTTCATTGAAAACATGATGGTTTTTCGCGTATCTACATTAAACTTCATCAAATTGCATCATATTGTGTTTCAATTTTCATCCAAACTTTATTTCCTTACATGGGACCCCCCACGGTCTTTTTGTCCATGGGTCTTCAATTATCAAATCGGGCACTAATTTGCATAAGGATGTCGATGGGTTTTTCGAATAGATAACAGGTTGTCGATAGACTTTTTGAATGAATAAAAGGGTATCGATAGGTTTTTTGAACAAGAGACATATATTTATCGACGAACAAAAAATAATTTTGAACAAAGAAAACAGCGTGATTTTTTTTTCGAGCGTGATCGATTTGAAAAAAGTTGCGGGCTATTATAGAATATAGATTAAAGTACAGATTTTGTTCCGAATTCATTAATCATCTGAAAGTCTATCTGTGAAATATATACTGTATGGTTTCAATCTTCGATAAAGAATAAAAAATCTTGATGCGTAAGATGAATATGAGGTCACAAGACGAAGTGACTTATGTCGAATTCACGATGATTTATTTATTAATGTCCACACATATAACTTACAAAGTTAATCAACTACAAAACTAAATAATTCAAATGTCATTTCTACTCTTCCTTTTTCGGTAAAGTTTTTTAAATTTTCAAAATATTTCTAAATATTAGAGTAATCAACTGACAGCAGCACCCCTGCAACAGCATTTTTTAGCCTCGTAGTGTGTCTTAGATTTAGAGCGTTCCGACAGCCTTAAGATGACCCCGTTTAGACAGTTTCGTATAGCGCAAGAACTTATTAGAACACAGTTTGTGCTGAGACCCAGCGGTAAGAGGCGAGGTAGGCAAAAGACATATTGTAGGTGTGACCTTCTGTAGCTCTGTCTCGCTCTAATCATCCGCACGTTTCAATTTTTGGCTGGTGCCACACTACGACGCTAAAATATGCTATTGCAAGGGTGCCGCTGTTAATTTATTACTCTAATTTTTGGAAATATTTTGAAGATTTGAAAAACTTTTCCAAAAAAGGAAGAGTCACTTTAGGTTTGTGATGAAACAATTTTGTGAAATAAGTACGAATAAGGTCGTAGTGTGACATTGAAAACGTGTTTTTTTGGCACAGTTAATGCCAACTTTTGTCTAATAAATCGTACATAAATTACAAAAGTAGTCGATTAGATTTGTTCTTTATCTTCCTTATAGAGAAAGATTTTCTGCAGAATGTTGACGAATAAGTCTACAATCAGTTGACAGCCGCAGCTCTATTTTTGGTTTAAATTCAGAGCGTTCTGACAGCCTTAAGCGGATTCTTACTGTATTAGAATCACTTGGTGAACTTTAATTTTCTAAAAATGAATTCGCCTTGCGACCACGACAATGTTTCCCGCAAGTCACAAAGCAACATTTGAAACTGAGCGACTACAAGACAACACAAGGAGGTTCGTTAACACTCTTATTGAGCTTATTCGCGTTCCATGAATATGGTTCATTTACTTTAGTAATCGGTTAACTGAAATAATACATACATTATTATAAATAATGTACATATGTTCTATACGAGATATGGACACGTATGTGAGCATTGTAATTGACTATTATAATATATGAGTCAATTTTTAAATAATAAATCAATGTATATAACTGAAGACAATTTGTCAGTATTATTATTAACAATGTGTGTTATTTATCAATATCATAAACATTGTACCTACACTTTCCTTTGATCGGTTGCGATGGAAAGTTGTAATTTTAAAGACAAGTAGTGGTCAAATAAAATCTTCGATTTTAAAACAGTTACAGTTTTAAAATAAAATAAAAGAATAGTTACTTCTTACCACAACAGATTTATTCAGTGGTTGTTAGTGGTCAAACAAAATCTTCGATTTTAAAACAGATACAGTTTTAAAATAAAAAAACCCGGGTCGCAGTGCCAAAACCCTGCCGACAATATAGTGTATTTGCTAATACAGGCAGTGTGGCTTTATTATGCAAACTTAAGTTGGTTCTTGGGCAAAATAAAAAATTTTGCTCCTTAATACACGCCTTAAAATAACATTTTTTTCTTAATTGCAATATTATTATCAATCGAACCTCTATACTAAATTATATATAACTTTCAGTAAATAATTCACTATCTGCAAACTAGTGTTTTCATAAAAAGTCCGGTCCTGTCGGTCCGATTTTATTAAAATTTCAGGGACACTTTTTAATTGCTACTAACGGGTTAAATGTCAATTTTGAAACGATTCTGAGAATTTTTTCGGTATTTTGGGGCCCAAAAACATTTTCCAACCCCTAAAAACTACCCTTAAAATGGCCCGATTACGCCCATTTTAAATAAGCTTCTTGCGGTGATGGATTTCAACACGTGGGCCAAATTTCGTTAAAATCAATTAGCTCTTTCGAAAGTTATAGCGCACACACACACACACACACACACACACATATATATATATATATATATATATATATATATATATATATATATATATATATATATATGTATGTATATATATATATATATATATATATAAACATTTTTAAAAATGGTGCTAAAGTGTTTAGGAGGTTATGAAACGTCGAGAAATTTTGGTCCGACCCTAGGTCCCGCCATCCGACCGACGCCAGTAGTGTATGTTGCCATATGGCAAATACACTAATAAAAGAATAGTTACTTCTTACCACAACAGATTTATTCAGTGGATGAACATTTCGAGAGCAAAGCTCCCATCTTCAGTTTAGTGTTCTGCTGAAGATGGGAGCTTTGCTCTCGAAATGTTCATCCACTGAATAAATCTGTTGTGGTAAGAAGTAACTATTCTTTTATTTTATTTTATTATTTCAACCACAGTGCTCTTAATGTTTATATATTGATATAGTTTTTCTATTAAGGTCTTCAATATTCCCTCTTTTTCACCTGGATAGCTCTATCTCACGAGCTCGTTGAATGTGTGTTTCAGAAATTTCTAATTTCTATGAAAAATCTTATTCAATCTTTGATGTTAATGCTTACAAAATTAAACTAGAAATATATACCATTCTTCCCGTATGACTTTTAGCCAAGGTTTTACAGTTTATTTGATATAAACAAACGAAATTATGCAAATAAGAGGAAGGGTTAGAATCAAATAATGCAAATGCTATATCACGGATGCTATGTGTGACTAGAGTGTCTGAAGAAGCTGGGAAATACAGCGAAACGTCGCGATCTAAGATGCTATAGCATTTTCATTATTTGATTCTAATCCTTCCTCTTATTTGTATAATTTTGTTATAAATTAAATAGATCGAAATGTGTGAATTTTTCAAGGATTCCGTTACTAACATACAGGCGAAGCTAATAAAACCGTGTTAAAAATAATAATCAGCTGAGATTAATCGTTACCTACTAAGCCAAAATAACTCTACAGACGTCGGTGGCCTTAAAAATAATCTTTTGGATTACACTTTATACTTTGTAGGCGAGATATAATTTGAATGAAAAGATAAATTGAACCGATTCGTGTCGTGCAGGGTTGAATAAACCGATCACGTTTTGCAGTTCTTCATATTATGTATCTCCTCTGTCATTTCTGTATTATTACACTATAATGCTAATCCTCGATGGTAAATGATCACTGGTTACTAGATGGCATTAAGACTTACCCACATTTATTACCGGTGGGTGTTCTACATTACCAACTAACCATTCGACTAATTCGGAATAAGTCATACACGTACGGCTACCATATTTTAACAAGATGATTTGTTTTTTATGACAAAGACGACTTGATTTTTTTTATTACTGAAAAAGATTTGGAATATTCTTCGTGATCACAGATTGGATCTTTCCGGAACGTTATTATTCTTGCTTAAATAAAAAACATACGTGGAATATGTTCAGGGTCGGCTCAAGGCACCGGCGCAGCAAATACCACGTTGGGGTGGCATATTTGTAGGGGTGGAATCAGCGTCGGACTGGCCATATAGTCTAGGTGGCGATTGCCAGCCGGGCCCCAGCCTGCGCGGGCCCCCCACGGAGCATTACGTTCCGTAGTGCGAGTGCGTAACTTTGTCTATGACTTAACACCAACCAATTTCTAACTTAAAGAAGTCCTAAGATGTGTTTAAGAGGCGAGAATTGATTTGTCCAGATCCATAGGAAAAGTTAATTTTTTATACCTTAAGCACAAAGTTAAGTAGTTTCGGAATTTGCTTTCTACGTAACGTATTTTCAAAGTTCTCTGCGTTTTCGGCACGGGTTAAACTGTATAAATTGAGCTGAAATTTTAAGCTAATCATTTTTTTCAATATATAGCATCATTTCAGAGAGTAGCAACTCAAAAAATTTGAAAAAAAAATTGGCTTATACAAATGAGGGCCAGTCTAATAGACTGGCCCTCATTTTGACAAGTTGGAAATTGTCACATGCTAACCTTTAAAATGGTTCTTTATATTGAAAAAATGATTCTCTGAAAATTTCAGCTCGAATGATTAAAATTAAGCCGTGCCGGAAACGCTGTAACGTTTTCAATGTCACACTAAGACCTTATTCCTACTTATTTCACAAAACGATTCTATCACAAACCTATAAAGTGACTCTTCCTTTTTCGGAAAAGTTTTTTAAATCTTCAAAATATTTCCCAAAATTAGAGTAATCAATTGACAGCGGCACCCTTGCAATAGCATCTTTTAGCCTCATAGTTGGCACCAGCCAAAAATTGAAACGTGCGGATGATTTGAGCGAGACAGAGCTAACCAAGGTCACACCCACAATATGTCTTTTGCCTACCTCGCCTCTTACGGCTGGGTTTCAGCACAAACTGCGTGAAAGTGATCCAACACTATTAATTTTGGAGACCAAATAAGAAAAATAAAAAAAAAATTATAGACGATAGAAAACCTAATGTAGACTCTGAATACATTTAGACATACGTAATTAGGCTAGTTTGCTTGTAAATTAAAAAAACTCGGGTCGCAGTGCCAATACCCTGCCGACAATATAGTATATTTGCGAATAGAGGCATGGTGGCATTATTATGTTTACTAAAATTTGTTTTTGGATAAAATAAAAGAACAAAAGCTATATTATATCTACATATTAAATTTGCACCCGGGCGAACCCGGACCAGGCCGCTATTAGTTATAAAATTGTAATTTTTAACCAACTTAAAAAAAAACTCGGGTCGCATTGCCAAAACCTTGGCGAAAGTATAGTTGCTAATACAGGCATTGTGGCTTTATTATGTTTCCTTAAATTTGTTTTTGGACGAAATAAAAAATTTAAACCCTTCTATCACAGTTTATTTCACTAAAACTAATATTATATAAAATTTTAAATTTCACACATCATTTATACACTATAGAAATTTTCAGATTGCCACTAAAATTGTAATGCTAAACAATAGCGAATTTCATGACTGCACCCACTATTTAAGCATAACAGAAAATATTACACATTATTTTCACACTACATGGACTTTCAGGTCACCCTAAAATACCGAAGCAAGACAATAAGATGTTCCATGAGTGAACCCAATATCACATTATTTGTACACTTAAGGGTTTTCAGGTCCCGCTAGAATTGTAATGGAAGTCAATGATTGGTTCGATGTTGAAACTTATTAACTAAAAACAGAATATCACACATTATTTGTACGCTTTAGGATTTTCAGGTTGCCATGGAACTATACCGATTTCTTTAAACTAACGGCAGGACTAAATACAATATTACACACCTTTCCACAGATCTTAAATATTATAAATGGTCCCCAAAGTGATGTTTAATTTTTTTTTTTTATATTTTTTCACACAACCAACGCAATGTTGGATATGTTCGGGAAAATCCCGAATTTTCGATTTAATTTCGTCCTTTAACATTCTATGAATTAAACTCACCTTATAGTAGGTACTTTTATAGTTATTTAAATATTCAAATGGTATGTAGGAGGTCGGTAAGAATTATTAGATTTTTTTTTTCATTCTGCTGCACGATAATATAGGTGGCCCGTTTGATAGTTCACGATCAGGCTTGTCTCCAAGGGGTGCCGGGTGTCGGAAGCGAGCCGGCGGAGTAGCGGGCTAGGCACATCCGGCCAAACGTAATAAGTAAGCATCCTTAAAGGTGTAATTTCATCATCAATGCATTTAGGGCCAAGTCACTAGGGATGAGCATTCGGAGTCAAAAGAAAAGCGCTCGTCGCCTAGTGATGTGACCGTGAAACCGGATAGTTGACTCTGACTATCTTTCGCGGTTGGTAGCCAAGTTGCGGAGGGCTCGTCACCCGGATGGTAGACATTCCAGCGGGATATTCTTCAATGTTTGCTTATCTGCGTGGAAGTCAGTAGTGGTGTGTGCGATGCAACGCTTAGTCGGCGTTTAGTAAAGAACCTTTCACTTGGAGAGAAGCGTTATCATTCGGGTAGTGCGGCAGTTTGATTAATTACATCTGATTTTTTCTCTTACTGATCCGAAGATAATATTGACCAGTGTAAAGCAGGCAGTTTTGGGAATCAAATTCTCTAACTTTGCACTTATTTTTTGTTTTTTATATTTTTTTATTCATTCAACGCGAAATTCTAAGATCTTCACACTTTTTTTACACTTCAGAATTTTCAGGTTACTCTAAAACGATATCCATTTCTTTAAATATAACAGAAGGATCAAGTTTCTGTTATCACTAAATACAATAACACACACCTTTTTACAAATTTATATCTTTAACGGTCCCGAGAGTTTACATAACAGAAAATATTACACATTATTTTCACACTACATGGATTTTCAGGTCACCCTAAAATAGTGAAGCAAGACAATAAGGGATTCCAAGAGTGAACCCATTAGTAATATAATATATTATCATACATAATTATAACACTGTAAGATTTTCAGGTTGCCCCAAAAACTGTAATGAAAACAGTGACGGATTCCATGTCTACAGAATAGAACGATAATTTTTCATTATCAGTATTTCGAGCCTATTAAAATTTGTTACTATGCAAACGTTTGAGTGGTAATTTTACAATTTTGGCTATTAAGACACGTTTTTGGTGTGGACAAGTCTGGTACAAGGGGTGGTCCCCCCATGCAATAGTATCAGAATGGGAGTCAACCAAAACGGTGGTCGGTGTCAGAGGTTCACTTTACTTTGAAGTGAATCTACATAAATTCGATAAAAATGAATGTTGTCTTAATAAAGCCATAAAAGACAAAAGACATATTAATATGCTTTTTAATTTTGTACAACCGATTAAATATTCAAATGTTATGATTTCGAAACCATTATATTTGAAGTACTGCGATTTTTGGTTCTCTCTAATGAAAGACAATACGGATTTCATGTCTCAGAACTCATTTATTTATGAAACAGAATATCACACATGATTTGTACACTTTAGAGTTTTCAGGTCCACCTAAAATAATTATAATGGATGTCAATGATGTAATCGATGTCCATATTCATTAACTGAAGATTAGAATTATCACTTATTATTTGTATACTTTAGGCTTCTTGCTACAAGCCCTAGTTTATATTACCATTTTGTTTGCGTTAACATAGTTGTTTATGTATAACAAATTGGTCCACCAATTTTCCTGCCAGAATTACCTTCAAAACTAGTAAGCTTAAAATTTTGAAATAATTGGGAACATAGAGCCTCACTCATAGTTTATAAGAAAACCTAAACGAAAATTTTAAGTCTTAAAGCTTTCACGGAAAACGGAACTGTACGGAGAACCCTCTTCTCGCGAGTTCGACTCGCGCTTGACCGGTTTTTTTATATAGGTATATGCTATATATACCTAAATATATAGTCTAGACATATCGTAAAGGTAGAAATACCAATGGACCACGGCATACAAGCCCGGAAACCAAGAAGTTTTGCGTAAAGATATTGTTTGTTATTATTTGGTCCTCCAATATTGTCTATTTCAGTTCCATGTCCAGAAACTACAATGATCATGCCAAGTAATCGAACACCGAAAAGTGCTTCCAAACGTGGAAAAGTCTCATTAGTTTTTAATAAGCTACTGATATTTTTTCGTAGTGAAAACGCCTTGCACAATTACTAGTAACGGTTTTAGAAAATAAATATTTATTCAAATATAAAATATTTAAAGAGTAAAATAAATAAATAAATAAATAAAATAAATAAAATAAATAACATTTTTTAATAAAAATATACATTCTTCTTGGATTTTTCAGTTGTGACATTTCGTAGCATTCCGATTTATCAAGGAATGTACCAATGAAGACAATTATCGCCAAAACGATTATTATAACACTAAAAAAATATAATCACTGCACTACATTCGATATGACTCAAAAATCTTTAATTTAAATAAAAAGTCAATGGAAACTATAAACATAATAAGAGATTGACGTAATTTATCACACAGTGGCTGCAAATTACCGTACTTTAGAAGATCTAAAAATGAAGCATCTACAAGAAATTAATGTGTTTTTACCAATGTACTTAAAGTAAAAAAATAAGATTTTTTTATTATTTTTTTTAGATCCGAAGCACGTCACTAAGGTAGGTGAAAATAAGAAAATATATTTAAAAAAATATTACAATTTCAGTGAGTGCAAATTACCGTTTAGTGCTTTAGAATACCTAAAAATGAACCACTTATAAGAAATTAATATGTTTTTACCAATGTACTTAAAGCGAAAAATAAAGCTTTTTTTATTATTTTTGTTTGGATCCGAAAGACGTCAGTAAGGTAGGTGAAAATAAGAAAATATATTTAAAAAATTACAATTTCAGTGAGTGCAAATTACCGTTTAGTTCTTTAGAATACCTAAAAATGAACCACTTATAAGAAATTAATATGTTTTTACCAATGTACTTAAAGCGAAAAATAAAGCTTTTTTATTATTTTTGTTTGGGTCCGAAACACGTCACTAAGGTAGGTGAAAATAAGAAAATATATTTAAAAAATATTACAATTTCAGTGAGTGCAAATTACCGTTTAGTGCTTTAGAATACCTATCGTAATATTGTTTTTGTTTTATCTGTCTGTTTATGAATTTATTTTTCAAATCAGCCTTATTAACAACTTTAGGTAACAATAGTCTTTTCTAGAATTGGTAAATTATCTTTCAATCTCCTGCTCATAAGCATTTGTGCTGGAGAAAGTTCTAACCCTTGGATTGGTGTATTTCTATACTTCAATAATAAAATATCTAAATTGTTCTCGCACCCAAATTTTTTTAATTATTTGTTTAGCTATATCAACACATTTTTCAACTTGTCCGTGACTTTTTGGATAATTTGGAGAGGACGTTATTAAACTGACATTTATAACATATAAAAAAACCCGGGTCGCAGTGTCAAAACCCTGCCGACAATATAGTGTATTTGCTAATACAGGTATTGTGGCTTTATTAAATGAAATTAAGTTTGTTTTTGGACAAAATAAAAAAAAATTGAACCCCTTAATACACCCCTTACAATAATAATTTTATTAGTTGAAATATTGTTATCAATCCACCAAATTAAATACGACCTTCAGTAAGTAAATTCGTATACGCAAACTAGTGTTTTCATAAAATTTGTAAGTCCGGTCCTGTCGGGCCGATTTGCTTATAATTTTAGGAGCACTTTTTAATGGCTACTAAAGGGTTAAATTTCAATTTTGAAACGATTCTGAGAATTTTTTCGGTAAACTTTTTTCAACCCCTAAAAACCACCCTAAAATGACCCCATTGGGCCCATTTTAAATAGGCTTCGTGCGGTGATGGATTCCAACATGTATGCCAAATTTCGTTAAAATGAATTAGCTCCTTCGAAAGTTATTGCCAAAGTGTTTAGGAGGTTATGAAACGGCGAGAAATTTTGGTCTGACACATAGGTCCCGCCATCCGACCGACGGCAATAGTGTATGTTGTCATATGGCAAATACACTAACAAAGTATAATAAAATCGTCAAAAAATTATACCGTTCAATTTTTTTTACCGGCGTTTGCGACACTTCGTCTGTTTTATATTATAAATTGAGTTATAATAATAATAATAATGCGTTTAACGTCCGTTTCTCGACTGTATGTCATAACAGACGCCATTCGCACCATTACTATTTTTCATCTACCACTTCCCGTTATTTTCTACATTTTTTACAACTTCAACTTATATAATAGCAATGGGCGAATGAAGGAATTATAGGAAATCAGGATAAGGTAGGTAATTTTTGAACTAGGAGTTTGATAGGTAATCGGCCATGGCTTCAAATAAGGAGCCATCTCGATATTTATGTGGAACTAATTGAGGGAAACCATGGAAAACCTCAATCAAGATGGCCGGTACAGGAATTACCGTTTCTCGGCGAGAGGCAGTAGGAAAAAGTCCTAGCCACGTCTGCCCCCGCCGGGATTCGAACCCGGTACTTCCCGAATGCGAGTCTAGTGCTGTCACCACTACTCTACCCAGCTCGGTTATAAATTGAGTTGCTTTCTTAAAAATAATTGCCAAAAATAAATCATAATCTTAGTGTTTGCAAAATATTATGTATGCATTGTCTTTTAATCAAAATCGGATTATAATAATAAAGATGTTTTTTTTAAAACAAGTCCCATTAATAAAACTGGCAACACTAGAAACAAAAAAATCCACATGGTGTAATTTAAAATTTAAATGTCACAATTAAAGTTATTCTAAAATAAGATATTCAAACGATATAATAAGAACGTCAAATAAATTAAATATTATTTTAGAAAAAAAAATGATAAAATATTTGTATTAAAAAGTCCATTGCTTCTAAACAGGCATCCCAAAATTAATCACCACAACTGTGAAAAATTAATGATTAACATAATTTTTATTTGCGATATGTAAAAATTTATCATAAACTATTATAAAATACTACTCAAAAATATAAAGTCTAAAAAAATACTATTTTATCGATATTTCATCTATTATACCATTTATTTGTAACCATTTGTTAGTAACCTTTGTCAAACAGCGACTGGGTTTGAAAAATACAACTTTTGGTATAAATGTCTATTTAGCTTATATTTTGTTATAATTTATTAGTTTTAAATCATATTATATTATTCATATGCGCAAACAACATGTGTGGTCAATAAAATCTTTGAAACGTTTTTTTTTCTACTTATATAATTTATTTATATATTTAAATATACATAAAATTATCCAAGGTGAACTTTATTAGGTTCACATCGATTTTTTAAAAGCAGTGAACCTTTTTAGTGTGCACGTACACTATTGGCGTCGGTCGGATGGCGGGACCTAGGGGTCGGACCAAAATTTCTCGACGTTGCACATAGGCTTGCCAACTTTAAAATACAAATTTGCGGGAAATAATGATTTCAAATGCGGGACAAGGGCTTAAAAAGCGGGATCCAACTAATTTTACTTAAAATACAAATAACGTGAAATTTTCTTTACAAATCAAGATGAGAAGTAAAATAAAACACCTTGTTAGATTAATAATAGTCAATATTTACTAAAAAAACAGTTATAGTGTAGTTTAGACTTTATTATGAAAACTATAAATTACTTTTTAAATGAGTATTTTTCTTGGAACTTTTAAGGATTTTTTTATTTTTAAGTACAACATTGTAAAAAGCTTTGCATGGATAAGAAAAATTTACTTTAACTTGTAACTCTGACTTTACAGAATCCACATAAAGACGATTTATCGCGTCAGTCCAGGCATTATTACAGAGTGAAAAGACTCTCTCTGCTGCTGCATTAGAACAAGGAATAGATGCAATGTATTTAGCGTCCTTCGAAAAGCGGGATATTTAGCGTCCCGCACATACCCTGAGCGGGACGTCTCGTTAAGGGTATCAGAAACGGGACGTCCCGCGTATAGCGGGACGGTTGGCAACCCTAGTTGCACATCATTCTAAGCAAATTGACACTATTTCAACGAAATTTGGCTCACATCGATCACCGCACAAAGCGTATAACTAAAAATGGGCCCAATCGAACCATTTAATGGTGGTTTTTAGGTGTTGAAAAATGTTTTTGAGTCCAAAAATATCGAAAAAAAATTCAGAATCGTTTCAAAATTGAAATTTAACCTTTCAGTAAAGATTAAAATCGACCCAACAGGGCCAGACTTATACAAATCTTGAGTGTTTTGTTAATATAGATCGATACTGTAAAAAATTAAAGTCAACACATAAAACAAAGTTTTTTAAAACGAGTTAAGCCGTTTAGACTGTATGCGTGACACAAAAAAGCGTGACAGAATCACAGATTTACAAGCAAAGCAACGATATATTTTGAAACGGCTAATTTTGGGACATTTCGAGTTATTTTTGATCTCCACTGTGTAACCTACAATTTATGTAATTGTTTTTAGCACTAAAGTGAAGTCCCCCGTTTTTCTCAATCACGAATTTGTTTTCATCTCCCGGTTCTAATTGTTAACAACTTTTGGTAAACACCAAGTATAGACGTTTTGGCTTCAAAAAAACAATAAAACTTTGCGCTTAATCGATATGATAAATCTAATCACGTTTAGCATTGATTTTGTATAGAAATATCAAGCGAAAAAACAAACAAACGTAAGTAACGATAACAAATGAAGTTTAAAATAACAAGTGAATAATTACATCGTTAATCAGACATCTTAGCATAATACGCAATTTATAATTAATGTAAGGCTTGTATATATTTTATAATTGAACTAACAAGTGCACATCGAAACAAATGATGTTGAAAACTAACTAAAAACATAACTATAACCAATCAATATTGTACATAATATACAACCATTAATTGTTTGTAACATACGATCGAAAACAACAGTGAATCGAAACACTATAAAATACAAAAGCAAACAAATGAGAATCAATGTAACAAAGTATGATTATTAATAATACGATTGAAAACAAGTGGTAGCTGTGTTTCATTATCCTATGTCGGTGTTAGAGACCGAAAACAAGTGCGAATCCTAAACAAAAGGCGATAAATGAAGATCGTTTCTCACTTGTTTAATACGTTAACTCTTTGTGTGTTTGTACCACCATAGAAAAAACAGGAAATATGTCAATGGCCGCTAATAAACAAAAAACAGTTGTTTCTAAGAAGACGTTTGAAACACACAAACAAACCCCTGAAACATTAGCACAGTTATTTTATCGAAATTCTTATATACTAGCCGCTACTCGCGGCTCCACACGCGATTAATGTTTTATGGCTCGCTTGGCACAAGCTGACTTTATAAGCTTCTAATCGAACGTCTCGACTTTTAAACTCTAAAAGACACGGATATTGTTTAGGAATTTCATTACATTTACAGGCATCATTTACCGATCATCGCCATTTTACTTGCCGCCATTTTGAATCGGTCCGACATGAATGAAAAGTCACAACCAATTCAAGTCAGATGATCATGTCATATGAAATAGCCGTTTACAAAGTCATGTGACTGGTCAGGTGACCTGATCATGTCACTTGAGCAGGGTCAACGCAACATTAGAACAACTAGTTGAACCTCTTACTCGCTGATGACCTCAGCTGTAGAGCGTCTATAATCTACAATCTCTCTTTCTCTCTCTCTTCCTCCATAGTATAATAATAATAATAATGCGTTGAACGTCCGTTTCTCGACTTTATGTCATAACAGACGCCATTCGCACCATTACTATTTTAAATCTACCACACTTCCCGTTATTTTTCTACATTTTTAAAACTTCAACTTATGTTATAGCAATGGGCGAATGAAGGAATTATAGGAAATTAGGATAAGGTACGTAATTTTTGAACTAGGAGTTTGATAGGTAATCGGCCATGGCCTCAAATAAGGAACCATCTCGATATTTATCTGGAATTAATTGAGGGAAACCATGGAAAACCTCAATCAAGATGGCCGGTACAGGAATTATCGTTTCTCGGCGAGAGGCAGTAGGAAAAAGTCCCAGCCACATCTGCCCCCGCCGGGATTCGAACCCGGACCTTCCGAATGCTAGTCTAGTGCTGTCACCACTACTCTACCCAGCTCGGTTCTTTCTCCATAGTAATATTTGTATGATTGCAGATGCGCAATGAAGAAAAAACAGACTGCCTACTCCTTTACTGCAATCTATAAAACGTTTTCATTACGAATTTTATTGACGTTTTAACATACATGACGAATGTAGAATACGCTTTGGAACATATAAACGCATAAAATAACGTACTAACGCATATAATAATTGCATAAATGAAATTAGCAGTAGGTGTTTAAGAACAACTATATTCAGAGCAGTTAAAGAACAAAGGGAAAATTGGTTTTATTATAGTGTATTTGCTTATAATATGGCATATACACTATTGGCGTCGGTCGGATGGCGGGACCTAGGGGTAGAACCAGAGTTATCGACGTTTTACATCGTTCTAAGCAACTTGGTACCACTATATTGGGTTGGGTTTTTACCAGTTAGAGTTGTGTAAGTCAGATCTGAACCGGTTCAAAGAGCCGACTCCGACAGAAGATCCGTGAGATCCGACTCACTTTTTTTTGAGCCGACGGATCAACGGATCTGCATGACTCAGTGAAACACTTAACACGCAGAAGCACATTTTACACTTACGTATCAGTTCTTGCTTTGATGCATCTGTCAGCTCAAATGACTCATGCATCACATGTTTGACTATGCATTCTTGATTCTATACAGGTCGTGATATGATTGACTGAACTAGGTAACTCAGTGGCAGACTGCAATAACATATTCAGAACTCGGCTCTTTTTGAACCGGTTCAGTGAGCCGGCTCACATACGGGATCCAGATGCAAAGATGCAGATCATTAAAAAGACCCATTTTTTCGATCTCTACATCGTTCTAGGCAACTTGGTATTACTATATTGAGTTGGGTTTTTACCAATAGATGGTTTTAAAGTCAGCTATCTGTAGTAATACTTATCCAGTCATATGAAAGGTAACAGTCCACAGAACGTTCTAGATATAAAGACTGCGTCATTCGTTTATTCAGTCAAAATTTATTGCACTTTGAAAATTGAGGTTCCATATATATAAATAATTGAACTTTAATTCCCTATTTTACCCCCTTCAAAATTTTTGAGAGAAAAGGTAGCCTTTGTCCTTTCTCAGGATGCAAGCTATCTCCTTGCCAAATTTTAACGAAATAATAAATTCAAACGCAATTTAAAAAAATGGCTTCGATTTGGTGGATAATCTTTAGTTCGTGGATGGATTCGTTGAGTGCGCTTTAGTGCGCCGAACTAATAATAATAATAATATTTATTTGCTTTGCCAATAAAGGATACAAAGTCGTCGCGGTGGATCCATCAAGGACAGTAGTAGGTCCATCAAGGACTCAATCATTCATAACTTAGAAACGCATCCAATTTGTAGTAAGCATTTGATAATAAAAATTCTTTTAAGTATTTTTTAAACTTCGGCAGTTTATCGCATTGTTTAATATTTTCAGGTAGTTTATTATAAACAGCAATACCTAAACTATTTGGGGATTTCATGGAAACAGTTAAACGATTAAAAGGAACTCTAAGTTCAGATTTTGATCTGGTTTGTCTGGCTAGGGGTTAGAACTGTCGAAACTGTCTGGCTACTGGGGAAACATCTTCTAATAGTTCCCTAAGTAACCTACATAAAATTCAGCTTTTATACTATAACGTAAGTACATTTACGATTTATTGAAGTTTAAGCGTGTCTGGCAAGGGGTTGCCACAATATTAAGTGTCAAGCAATGGACGACGTGATTTGTAATATTATTCCAAAGAAAAATATCAAAAACTTACGCTTCATACTTTAACGAAATTAAGTCGGTATTTTATACAACTTAGTTACCTGTTATCTGCCAAAGCCACGATGATCCGAAGTACATAATCGCCGATCGTTCATACCTGAATGAGAAACTTTCAGCTTTTATAAAATAACGAAGGTCTGGCACTTAGGGGCTCTTGATCTATTTGTATAGAATGGATTATACACCCGGTATTGTACCTCGCTATCTTAACTCATCATTTTTTATGAATGTTATAACCAGGTTTATTGGTTATTGCTAATAACTTCTTACAAATTACCCAGAACTATATCGCGTATTTATGGTTAGTTATAATAGGCATATAAAATGAAAACTCCTACCTTATTTATACAGAAGATAGCAGGAATTCTTCTCCTTACAGCCAGTTTCTGAAACAACAATAAAGAATATGAGTAACTGATAACTCATTCTGCCGCAGTAGTGGAACTGTTTGAGTTCCCAATGTGACAGTTTGAAAATACATTTTTCCTAATAAGTATAGCATTGTAACAAAGGATATTTCTCAACAATTGGAGCAATCAAGCTGTCATACTGGTAATTCTGAAACAACAATACAGAATATGAGTAACTGATAACTCATTCAGCCGCGGTAGTGGAACTGTTTGAGTCCCGAATGTGACAGTTTGAAAATACATTTTTTTCTACTGTAACAATGGACGTTTCTTAACAATTGAAGCAAGCTGTAGCTATCCTACTGTTTATAAATAACATGTTAACCTGAGAATACAATCATTATAATTATTCGCTTAAAATAAGAGTTTGGGGCAATTTTCTGATAGCATAGTTATACTTCTTTTGGCGCGCTGAAAGTAAAATTTTAGCTTGAAAGTATGATGTTGGAGGCGCAAACAAAAATTCGATAGTATGAAGTTAGCCGCGCTAACGAAATTTCGACAGCATGAAGTTGGCCATAAGAGACTCAGAAATGACAGATGGACATTCTGTTATCTGGAAACTAAATAATATATACTAGACGACTATAACATTTGATTACAAACAGTCAATAGAGGTGTTTAAGTGTCATACAGCGGAAAAAAAATAAAATTTCGAAGATGTTTTCAAATATTTGAGATTAATTTTTTATAAGTATTATTCTTAATTTTTAATCACTCTAAAGAAGTATAACTTCAAACGATCGTACGTAAAGTACATATACCTACTTTTTTATGTTGCAATACTATTTTCATCTTGTTAATTTTCAAACAAAACATTACCTGTTACTGTGATAAATACGTGGGCTGATCAATAAGTACCCGTGTTTGAAATAACGCAATATTTTTCAACAAATTTTTTAATTTCTCAACGTGGTCTCCTTTCAGGTCTACACACTTTTCCCAACGCTCGTGCCATTAATTGTTTAGCCCGTTGAAAAAATATGATTCTTCAAACCCTATGCAAAATACGCTTCTGTTTCGGCAATTACCTCTTCATTTGAGCCGATTTTTTTCCTCCGAGCTATGTCTTCAAGCTAGGGAAGAGGAAAAAGTCGCTGGATGCCAGGTCGGGCGAGTAAGGTGGGCGCGGAAGCAATTCGTAATGCAGTTCGTGCAATTTGGCCGCGACACTCAAAGACGAATGTGCTAGCGCGTTGTCGTGATGAAAGAACACTTTTTTAATCGCCATATGGGGTCGTGTCTTCTTTAATTTCTCATTGAATCTGTCCAACAACTCACTGTAGTACTGCCCGATTATTGTTTTTCCTTTCTGCAGAAAGTCGATGAGGATGATATTCCTTTGGAATCCCAAATAATCGTCGCCAAACACGGGTACTTTTTTATCTACTCACGTATAATGTGAGCTTTAGTGTTGACCTGTTTGCAGACTGCACAAGTGGTCGACTTACATAATATAAAACTGCAGTAAAATATATTATTTAGAGTGGCTATTAAAGTATGTAAATTTAGATTTTATTGTATGTCTAATAAAGTGCGCTTGGCATTTGTTTTAACCTTTGTGAACCACTGTATACAATGCGTGTCAAACGTCTCCCCCTTCGCTATTTTTTAAGGGTGTTACGTCGAAATTTTTCGTGGGTTAACGATAACTTTTTACAACCTTATATTGAAGTGTCGAAATTTTTTTTTTCAAATTTTGTTTGATTTTTAGGAAAGATATTTCATGTAAAATTAACAATTATGAACCACAGGACGTTAGAATTTTTCTTTCTTCTAAAAAAGGCGATGGAAAAGGCTGGGAGCCTCTGGTCTAGAATACTATAATTATTAGACATTATATCGCATCCAAAATTATTACTATAATTCAATAATAAATGTCAGGTATTTGGATTAATAATACAAAACAATCGTGTTATTGTTAATCTTGCTAGGTTTCGACTATGTACTTTATTTAGTCTTCGTTAGGCATTTACAACATTTTTTATATATTTTTTACTTATTATAGTATAATTGAGTTTTTATATATATGTATTTTTCAGAGCCTGACGAAGACTAAATAAAGCAGTCAAAACGGGGCAAGATTAACAATAACTCGATTGTTTTGTATTATTAATCCAAATACCTGAGATTTATTATTGAATTATACTATAATTATTAATATTATGAGTCATAATATTTAAGTAAAATTTTTACAAAAAGTATTGAAAATCCACCAAAAATCAAAATGTTAAGCGAGTGCCAAGTTCGATACAAAGAACATTTTATTGTGTTTGCCGGTTTTTCCAAAAAATTCGAGTATTCGGAAGACGTTCGGAGTTTCAAAACAAATATCAACTAAACAAAATAATTCAAAATAATTTTCTGTCCTCTATTCGGTCACGTTTAGACCTAGATTACGAAATTAAAAAGGTAAAGACGATTCATAAATGCCAACGCTATAAAAAGAAATTGTTATCCTTTATTAATGACAGTATTTACGTCAAGAATTCCCACAACTTTCGTAACCGAGTCACTAATAATAACGGTATACGACAGGTACCTGAGCGCAAGCATTAAACCAATAATTATAGGTAAGAAGAAGCCAATAAGTTAATTGTTTTGTCTGTAATTGAAATTTTTTAACACGAGATAATTCGACACGGTTAAATGCAGCCGAGACACATCTTCAGCTTAAAAGTTCTCAAGTATGAGCGAAACTGGATCATGCATCGATGGACCATGGTACAAAAAAAAACGGTCAAGTGCGAGTCGAACTCGCGAAAAGAGGGTGCCGTACTATTCCGTTTAAGATTTAAGATTTTCGTTTCATTTTTCCTGTAAACTATGGGTGAGACTCGACATTCCCTATTTTTTTCAAAATATTTTAGGGGCAGTAGTTTCGGAGATAAGAAGGGGGATGGTCAATTGTTCATTTATTTTCTTAAATAACTTTAAAACTATTTATTTTAAAATTATAAAAAAAATATATTTGTGACCCTTACCACAAGCCCTTTCATTTCATATGTCACACGGTACAATTTGCAAAACTTTTTTTTTTAATTTTCAAATTTACCCGCAAAAAATGACCCTCATGTTCAAAATTCATTTATTTACGTTACACGTTCGTCGTATGGTCACCGACTTATATGTGTACCAAATTTCAACTCAATCGGTCCAGTAGTTCGGCGCAAATTGGCTTTGACAGTGGGACGGGCAGACCCACGATTGATCCTATAAGGCAGGGGTGGGCAAATATTTTGATAGTCGGGCCACATTGCAGATGAAAATTTGACCTCGGGCCAAACAGTTTTTTTTTTCTAATTTTAAGTATAGTTTTTGCTAAGGATGTCAATTAATGAATTTTATAACCAACATTTTTGAATCAAAATATTTATTTATCAAGTCATTTGAATAAAAATATCGAAAACATTAATATCAGATAATTATCAAACTTTACAATTATCATAATTATATTTTCGAATAGGAGGCCCTGATAAGGTGTATAAGTATTGCTTAATATTTTAACTCAAATTTTTTATGCACCAATTTATGTTAGACAAAAACTAATATTTGTGTTTTTAATAATAATATATACAATGCTTCACGGGCCAGACAAAATTCTACCGCGGGCCGGATTCGGCCCGCGGGCCGCCATTTGCCCAGACCTGCTATAAGGGTTCTGTTTTTAGTGTATTTGCCATATGGCAACATACACTATTGGCGTCGATCGGATGGCGAGACCTAGGGGTCGGACCAAAATTTCTCGACGTTTCATAACCTCCTAAACACTTTGGCACCATTTTTAAAAATGTTTATATATATATATATATGTGTGTGTGTACGGGCAATAACTTTCGAAAGACTCAATTGATTTTAACGAAATTTGGTCCACGTAATGAAATCCATCATCGCCAGAAGCCTATTTAAAATGGGCGTAATTCTGCCATTTTAAGGGTAGTTTTTAGGGGTTGAAAAATGTTTTTGGGCCCCAAAATACCGAAAAAATTATCAGAACGTTTCAAAATTGACATTTAACCCGTTAGTAGCAATTAAAAAGTGTCCCTAAAATTTTAATAAAATCGGCCCAACAGGACCGGACTTACAAATATTTTGAAAACACTAATTTGTAGAAAGTGACTTATTTATTCAAGGGTGTATTTAATTCGGTGTAGACGTTAGATTGATAATAATATTGCAGTTAAGAAAAAAAATGTTATTTTAAGGCTTGTATTAAGGAGTCAAATTTTTTATTTTGCCCAAAAACCAACTTAAGTTTGCATAATAAAGCCACACTGCCTGTATAAGCAAATACACTATATTGTCGGCAGGGTTTTGGCACTGCGACCAGGGTTTTTTCCTTTTAAGGTAACCCTAAAAATATGTTAACCGCATCCACATCAACTCGCTGGGTAAGTCAAACTTCTTTAGTTGTGAATATTATAGTCCGAAAGGTGCTAGACATTTTTGGGAAGGTATGTGAGGCACTGTGAAAATTTGTACAATACCGTTTTAGTAAAAAAACACAGACCTGGCTGAAAGATAGCGGCGCTAAATCGACTCTCAAATTTTTAATCACGTGGCAGATAGAATGTTCCACCGAAACGACTTGTTTTTTAGAATGTGTCTATTTTTAGTTACCAATATTATTCTGTTTAAATTTCAACGTGCGTCAAATATAATTTTGCAAACACCTGGCCAAGTTTTAGACCCAATTAAGAAATCTGGCTTTATTATTTTTCGAATGTAAATAGCAATCAGCGTTGCCAGATTTTTTTTTTGCCAAGTCGGGATTTTGGAACTTTTTGTGTGAAAAAATCAGGATTCTTTCGTCGAAAGCGGGACATAGTAAAAAAACGTATATAACCAGAAGTTTTTAAATATTTATCTTTTTATTTGAGTTCAAATTACGTTTAGCCATAGAAAATGTATTTTAATAAAAATATGATATTTTAAATCAGATTTACCCTATCGCTACATAGTTAAGTCTTATTCGTCTTCTGAATAAAAAAAATAAAAAAAACGGAAATCAAAATCAAAAAATTTTTATTTATTAGAAAAATATGGCGTTTCAAACAATAGTCTGAGGAGTGAGTATTACAAATTGCAACTTACAACAAGAGAACAATTATTTACGCACGGTCGAGTTATCCCCGAAAAGCGGGCAATTTAATTTTGATTTAAAAATCGAGACGTCTGGCAGCGCGGATAGCAATTATCACGATCACGCCAAAGAAGTATAACTTCTGTCGCGCGTATATAAATACATACACCATTTTTTTAAATATAAGTATCATAGATTGTAAAATGTAAATCGGTTGTATTTGAACCGCTGGTGTTTTAAATATATATAGATAACAATTTAATATTTTTGAATAGATAAATTAGCTCTTCGTTTGTTACATTTCTAAAGGATGACAAAAAGTTTTTGAAAAAACCATTCAGTATCAGTTGCGCTTTTTTTTTAGATCATGTGAGTTCACCGCACACATCGATCTGATTTTGGTTATCTTATATCAGCCGCAGGTAAGTTGATTCAAATTATTAAGATAGTAATTTGTTCATCGAGGGATCAATATATGCATTCGATGGCACAATAATTATAATTCTAGTCGGGTCGAGGTGTGCGGTACAAATTTAAGGTCTATTTAGGCCAGTTATTACCACTTTTCCGTTTGCTAGAACTCTTAAGGCTGTCGGAACGCTCTGAATTTAAGTCACACTACGAGGCTAAAAAATCTTGTTGCAAGGGGGCCGCTATCAGGTCTATTTAGGCCAGTTATTACCACTTTTTCCGTTTGCTAGAACTCTTAAGGCTGTCGGAACGCTCTGAATTTAAGTCACACTACGAGGCTAAAAAATCTTGTTGCAAGGGGGCCGCTATCAGGTCTATTTAGGCCAGTTATTACCACTTTTTCCGTTTGCTAGAACTCTTAAGGCTGTCGGAACGCTCTGAATTTAAGTCACACTACGAGGCTAAAAAATGTTGTTGCAAGGGTGCCGCTATCAGTTGATTACTCTAATTTTTGGTAATATTTTGAAGATTTAAAAAACTTTTCCGAAAAAGGAAGAGTCACTTTAGGTTTGTGATGGAACAGTTTTGTGAAATAAGTACGAATAAGGTCGTAGTGTGACATTGAAAACGTGTGTTTTTTGGCACAATTAATGCCAACTTTTTTCTAGTAAATCGTACATAAATTACAAAAGTAGTCCATTTGAGACCTAGATTTGTCCTTTATCATCCTTGTAGGGAAAGAATTTTTGCAAAATGTTGACGAATAAGTCTACAATAAGCTATCAGCTGAAGCCATATTTTTGGCTTAAATTCAGAGCGTTCCGACAGCCTTGTGCCTAATCTCTAAAATTGTAAAATACGCTCTCTGGAACTTTTGAGCTGTCATCACAAAATTCATGTTATTACTGTTTTTATGAGTTGCGAAGAAGCATTAAAATTCACAAAATTTGGCTTGCTGCTTCAAAATTTCAAAAAGCATATATTTTTGCTCTAAAAATTGAATAAAAAAACGTGATATTCGTTAATATTTCTTTACAACACGAAACGCAATTTCGAATTACAGGAATGGAAATTAACATTTTGAAGTTTTTTCCTCACGAACTTATGTTAAAAATATTGACAAATTTGGCTTGCTCAACATTTTTTTTTTTAATTTAACTTTTTTCTGTAAAAAAATTGTGTAAGACTTATGCTGATTTTCTCATTTTTATCTGATTTTAAATCGTTTATTTAAATCAAATAAATTGTAAAAACTTGGCTAAAAATCATATGGGAAGAATGGTACATATTTCTAGTTTATTTTGTCAGTACCATCAAAGGTTGAATAAGATTTTTCATAGAAAGTAGAGATTTCCGAAACGTAAGTGCATTTTGCACACATCCAACAGTTCATGAAATAGAACTTTGCGAGTGAAAAACGGGGAATATTGAACAGCTGGTAAACAATCACTTTAAATTAAACCCAAATATTTTGCAATCAGTTCATTCGACTATTTCTGTAGGCTAAAGGATATCCCATATACTTATCCAGTGAGCTGTCAATTGATATTGCGTGGTTAATAAACATACGAAGTATTTCCCAGTTGACGTCATTCATTAACGAGGCAACCTGTGTGTTTAATGACCTTGAATATTTATCATCCAGTTAGTTTGTAAACAAACCTTGAACAAGTTTCGTGTGTAGAAGGGAACTATAGGTATATTATACTTTCGTCTTTATATATTGTTTATTTTTATTATTAACGTTTAATTGAATATTCACAAAGATTATCGATTGATGTTTCAAAATGTCGTTCGCACTTATAAAAAGATAATTACTGCTTCATAAATTGTTATAAACTTTCACACTATATAATCAACCCGATCATAAATATTATTATATATATAACTTACCTACCTACATTTAGTTATTTTATTTTATAATATATAATATTGCGATTATTTTTTTATCGAAATGTTTTTAAGTTTATTACAAATTGATTACAAGTCTCCAGTTTCCAGGTTCGAGAACTGTTGAAAATATCAACTAGATTTTCAATTTATTATAAAAAATTGATAACGGTTGAATTCGTGCATGGTCCAAATAGCCTTACCTGTTGCGAGCTTTAAAAAAAACTCGGGTCGCAGTGCCAAAACCCTGCCGATAATAGAGTGTATTTGCTAATACAGGCAGTCTGGTTTTATTATGCTAGCTTAAGTATAAAATAAAAAATTTAACCCGTTAATACATCAAAATATATTTTTTTAATGGCAATATAATTATTATCAATCTAAAGTCCGGTCTTATTTGGCCGATTTTATTAAAACTTTTGGGGCACTTTTTAATTGCTACTGAAGAGCTAAATGTCAATTTGGAAACGATTCTGAGATTTTTTTCGGTATTTTCGGGCCCAAAAACTGTTTTCAACCCCTAAAAACTACCCTTAAAATGGCCCGATTAGGTCCATTTTAAATACGCTTCGTGCGGTGATGGATTCCAGCATGTGGGCAAAATTTCGTTAAAATCAATTAACTCCTTCGAAAGTTATAGCTCGCGTACATATTTTTTTTTCAAAAATGGTGCCAAAGTTTTTAGGAGGCTATGAAACGTCGAGAAATTCGGGTCCGACCCCTAGGTCCCGCCATCCGACCGACCTCAATAGTGTATGTTGCCATATGACAAATACACTAAAAAGTCTGCGTGCAGCAGCGTTGCCAGATGTTCCGATTTTGGCGGGACGTCCCGATTTTTAAATCAAAATTAAATGTCCCGCACGGGACAGGCTCAGTCCCGCTTTTCAGAGATAACTCGACTGTGCGTAAATAATTATTCTCTTATTGTAAGTTGCAATTTGTAACACTCACTCCTCAGACTATTGTTTGAACCGCCATATTTTTCTAATGAATAAAACTTTTTTGATTTTGATTTCTGTTTTTTTTAATTTTTTTTTTATTCAGAAGTCGAATAAGACTCAACTATTTAACGATAGGGTAAATCTGATTTAAAATATCAAATTTTTATTAAAATACATTTTCTATAGCTATTTTTGCTATCTATTGTCACGTAAACGTAATTTGAACTCAAATAAAAAGATAAATATTTAAAAACTTCTGATTATATACGTTTTTTTACTATGTCCCGCTTTCGACGAAAGAATCCCGCTTTTTTCACTCAAAAAGTTCCAAAATCCCGACTTCTAGCAACACTGGCGTGTAGCCTTTAAGCGCGGTTGAAGCAAAACATATAAACAATACATATATTCACCCAAAACTCACTACTCTAAACTAACTTCCAATACATCTAGCGGTACTTATTTGTAGTAAACTTCACGCCTACTGATTTATTCTTCCTCCGTCGTTATTTGAATTTTACTGCAACATTTTAGATTGATTTATTGCTTAAACCGGCCTTCTGCGTTTTTCCTACCAATAATTACAAGTTGTCTGGCATCATCTACGTATCGATATATTTTAATGATACTCCATATTAAATGTGGAGTAACTCAATGCAAAGGAAATATCTCTACAGAGCTCGGATATTTACACTAATTATTTGTGAGTTAACTATCAGCGGTAGTTATTAGAACAATCTATTAATGATTTATACTGATTATTTGTATACATAAATATACAAGGTGTACTAGTCTAGACGTACCGATCCACTTTATTAGTGTATTTGCCATATGGATACACTATTGGCGTCGGTCGGATGGCGGGACCTAGGGGTCGGACCAAAATTTCTCGACGTTTCATAACCTCCTAAACACTTTGGCACCATTTTTAAAAATGTTTATATATATATGTATATATATATATATATATATTTATATATATATATATTTATATATATATATATATTTATATATATATATATATATGTGTACGCGCGATAACTTTCGAAAGAGTTAATTGATTTCAACGAAATTTGGGCCACATGTTGAAATCCATCACCGCAAGAAGCCTATTTAAAATGGGCCTAATCGGGCTATTTTAAGGGTGGTTTTTAGGGGTTGAAAACTGTTTTTGGGCCCCAAAATACCGAAAAAATTCTCCGAATCGTTTCAAAATTGAAATTTAACCCTTTGGTAGTGATAAAAAAGTTTCCCCACAACTTTAATAAAATCGGCCCGACAGGACCGGATTTACAAATTTTATGAAAACACTAGTTTGCAGATAGTGACTTATTTATTGAAGGGTCTATTTAATTTGGTGTAGACGTTAGATTGATAATAATATTACAATTAAGAAAAAAATGTTGTTTTAAGGGGTGTATTAAGGAGTTAAATTTTTTATTTTGCCCAAAAACAAACTTAATTTCACATAATAAAAGTATAAAACCACACGGCCCTATACAAGCAAATACACTATATTGTCGGCAGGGTTTTGGCACTGCGACCCGGGTTTTTTTTCTAAGGTAATGCTGGGTTTCACAAAACATTGTCAAAAAATTGGATTTGACAATGATCTTCGATTGTGATAATACGGTTACAGTTTTTATACATGCAGAGCAGTCTAATGTCAATTTAAATTGTATTCACACAAAAACAAATGCTTGATCTACACAGAAAAATATTTTTAGTCCTACGCTTGGTAAAACTGTGTTCTACACTTTATTCCCGATAGGACAAAATCAAACCTAGGTTGTTATTAATGAAAAAAGTGTTACCGTGGAATTGACAACTTCCAAGCGTAGGACTAAGAAAACCTACCACTACATTTGTAGGACTTTGTGGCCATTAAATTATACTAATATTTAGTAAGCTGCATACAAAAAATCAGCTGGTTATTAATAATTTTTATGACCTCGTTATTTCGACATATTCGGCGTGGAGGACGCTCCAACTCAAACCATCGATTTTGTAGGACAATTGTTTTTCCGAGTTTATTATCATATTATCTTAAAATTTCAATGAAAAATTTACTGTTAGTCAGACAATTTCGACACCCTACAAAATCGACATGTTTTACATCTGCGCAGTTCATTACCTACCTCTTTGAGAATTTGGACAGAGGAAAAACTTGGGCGTCTCGTCGAACCGAACGAACTCACGAAGATTCAGTCTGTTATTAATCACTTAAAAAAACAGGCGGTGGCTGCTGGACTATAACATATTCAGAACTCGGCTCTTTTTGAACCGGTTCAGTGAGCCGGCTCACATACGGGATCCAGATGCAAAGATGCAGATCACTAAAAAGACCCGTTTTTCCCATCTGTACCAAATATACTCACTCAGCCAAATTTCGACGAGGTTAGACAAGGCATTTATTTAAAGTTGCAATGTATAAATTTGTTGTTGGTAATATATTTTTTTGACAGAAATTTATTAAAATTTTATCTGAAATTGATAAATCACGTACAATATTTGTTTACTAGTTAATTACGTAATCTCAAATTCTAAATTAAAAACCGAAGAGAAACGTGGTCGCAGTGCGCTGTGCGAGAACGTGAATTTCTGGGTCGTATTTATAAGAGAGATAAAACACTCCTTCAAAAACATTTTTTTAAGAATGTCAACGTGCTTCAATGCAACATAATATGTATAATGAATAAATAATATGTAATTTGTTGCAGGTCACAGCCGAGAGATGAAAGTTGAAAGTTGCATACCGCACGATACGATCAAAAACAATCATAATCAAATTACCGGACCTAATTCAGGCCGATATCGACAATAATCAGGGCCGCATTTAGCCATAAGCAAGATGAGCAATTGCTTGAGGCACCATTTTGGTGGGGAGGGAGGTCCTATTAATCGAATTTATATATTAGACCGGACTAAACTACCAACAACCTTGGGTCATAACGAACGACCACGTGAAAAACAACCACAGGACATAACAATACCATAAGCTATAACAAATATATTTATTTTTAACATCCTTCTCTTAGCTTCATCTATATGTTTGTTTGTGACGGAATCTTTGAACGTGAAATTCACTCACTTCAAAACGTCAGCTTAAATTGAAACTTTGAACACTTATCAAGGATCGATGACATTACAATAATTTAATAAGTTTGTCCCATTATCCTGGCCAGGACCTTCAGGATAAAAAAAACTTGAAAAATTAAGACAAGCAAGCTAACACACTGTACAGTGACGTACGTTGCGTTGCCTACCTCGTAGTTAATGCAATATCCTTTTTAGTCTTATAATTCAAATTAGAGCTTAAAAAACTATGACATTACAATAATTTAATAAGTTTGTTCCATTATCCTGGCCAGGACCTTCAGGATAAAAAAACTTGAAAAATTACAATAAGCAAGCTAACACGCTGTAACGTACGTCACTGTACAGCGTGTTAGCTTGCTACCTTGTAGACAAATGCAATATCCTTTTTAGTCTTATAATTAAAATTAGAGACATTAGAGTTTAAAAAAGTAAAGCAACATGCTTTTATTAACTAAAAAATGCTAAATAATTTGACAACAAAATTAGCTTTACTGTAAAAAGCGTGGCGTGCTTAATACCGGTAATACATTTTTCTTTTACCAGCTAATTGTAAACGTAGAGCTATTACGAAAATTTAAGTAGATAGCATCCCACGCTTTTTACCGTAAAGCTAATTTTGTTGTCAAATTATTTTGCATTTTTTAGTTCATAAAAGCGTGTTGTTTTAGTTTTTAAAACTCTAATTTTAATTATAAGACTAAAAAGGATATTGCATTTGTCTACGCGGTAGGCAACTCAAAGTACGTAATTTTTTAAACGTGGAGGGAAAGTTCGGTTGAGGAACAGTTGAAAAAAGAAGCTTTACCGATGTTTCGCTTGTGGCCTACGTTTCGAAAAATATATTTCCATTTTCAGGGCCTCAGGCTAGTCAAAGGGTGGTAAATTGTACTAATCTTAGATACATGATCATAATCTATGGGTTCATAATAAATTATAAATAAATAACAAATTATTATTAACCCATAGATTATGATCATGTATCTAAAATTAGTACAATTTACCACCCTTTGACTAGCCTGAGGCCCTGAAGATGGAAATATATTTTTCGAAATGTAGGCCACAAGCGAAATATCGGTAAAGCTTCTTTTTTTCAACTGTTCCTCAACCAAACTTTCCCTCCGCGTTAAAAATATATATTGGAACATAAAATATTAAAGAGTAATTTTTTAAAGTTTTTTTTTTTGACTTTATTTCTTTTTTGTCCTTAGCCATTAATATAAAAATGATTTGTCGGGAAAAAGGACTTTTAAGTAAACACTTATTTGTTATTTACAGCGACGTTTCGTTATTAAAGCTTGAAAAAGTTCCAAACAAGGAATGAAACGTCGCTGTAAATAACAAATAAGTGTTTACTTAAAAAGTCCTTTTTCCCGACAAATCATTGTTTTTTTTTTTTTTGAAATTTTCTCAGATTTTTAAATTCAATAGCAGGTACTATGCTTATAGAAAACAGTACTCCGAATTCAATGAGCACTTTCTCATAACAGAAAAGCAAGCTGCGCAAGTCACAGTCTAAACGTCGGACACGTCCGCCATGAGAGAATATTATATTATAACACCTATAAGAATAAATCAGTATCACTGATTGCGATGTTTCGACCCCACGCTGTGCACCTTGTGAATCCACTACGCACACATAGACACGCGCTATGCTGATGCTGTTCTGTGCTATGGTGGCTATGCATTCCGTCGGTGACACCGACTCAACATCTCTCCAAGGGATGGACAAAATCGCGTCCAAGTGACCGAAGACTAGGGATTGTAATGCTGGATCTAGCAATCCAGCTGGAGCCAGCGCATTTTTGGCCTTGCTAGATCCAGCATCTGGCGCTGGATTCAGCGGTGCGGATCCGCAATAGGGACGTTGACTGTATTCAAATAAAAACATAATTTTAACGAAAAGTAGTAGTTTCTATGATACAAATACTAAAAAACACTATATTAACCTTATTTTTAAGAAATTTAATTAATATTTAATAAATAAAACCTAATAAAATCACTCTCAAGTCACGTGACAACAGACACCAATCGGAGCGCATGACGTCATATGTTCAGCCGCTGTCAAAAAACTTCATTGTTTGGTTAATATTTAGTGTGTAATTTATTATTATTTGTTTATAGGAAACGTCAAATTACATGTAACTATAGCAACGACTACGAAACAACTTTTCATCACCTCAATTTACTAACGTTTATGAGCACAGAATACGCATCTATAGGATGGTAGCTCCCGTGTAAACTTTTGAGCCTCCTTTGATATGAACAGGTGACGTCACGCGATTAGTATTGACGTTTTGGACCGAAATTTGAAACGGGATTTAAAATACATGATTTTTAAGGCTTGAGTTGTATTTAAATAAAAATAATAAATATTTTGGCAATATTAGGTACTTATGCACGATTTAAAACACTTTTCCAATAATAGTCAACATCCCTATTAGCTAAAAACAAGTAATTAACTGGGTCTGAGAAGGATTATGATAATATATTGAAGAAAGAAATGGCACTTTATGGAAGTGAGGGAGTCAGAGGTGAAACCTAATTTTAATATATTTGATCTATGAATAAACCATCCAGCGTACAACTGGATTAGGGATGGAAAAAGTGCGCGCTAAATCGATTTTTGACTTTGGAATCGACTTCAAATTCTGTGACTCTTGAAGTCGATTAATCATCTCTGATAGTCGACTTTTGTGACTTAAGTCGACTTTTTAGAAATTTAGTAATTCGTGTATACAGACTTAGATATTTTAATATTTTATTAAATTATGAACGTACAAATGTTAGATGCAAATGGAGGCTTGCGCAGTCATAATCGGTTGAAAAACTACGAACTCGCGCTATATTATTATTTTTAATTTTTCTTTAATCTAAAGGTCTAATTCCTTGCACTAAAGTCATCCATCCTGGTCGTACTTGAGTGTGGGACTTTGGGGGTTCTCAGCAGACAAATTATCATCTGAATCACCCTATTAGGCATCTTAAACAATCAAAGAAACAATAATAACTGAACAAAGAAAACATGCGTGTAAGAAAGAGAGAGAGAGAGATATGTCGATGTGCAGTTGTTAAATAACAATAATTATGCATAAAATAACATGCGCGAGTAGGATTACGTGTAAAAGTGCCTACTTATGACAAAATATATATACATGACCAATAATATTCAAATCAACTACCAACGAGTTGCCAGGACTGAAACAACTTATATTTATGATGCCAATATTTATTTTTAAATAAAAAGTACCTATTACTTCAGTGTGAAATTACATAATAAGTTTTTTCTCATAACATTAAAGGCCATTTTCTGATACCTGAAATGCCTGTCCGTTATATGTAGCGGCACGTTATATGCAAAACTAGCTGCCCAGTTCGACTTGGCCATTTTAGAAAATTTCTTAAATCTGGTCACTGATTTTAGAGTCTTTAGATAACACAAAACTACTTCTTTAATTGACTTTTTTTTTTTTTTTTGTCCTTGGTAATTAATATTTACATGTGTAATTTAACTTTTATATCTACTTGATCTAAACATTTAATAGGTGTGTATAATTAATATTTGATATTTTACATTTCAATTGTAAATTTATAAATTGTATTTTAAAAATTCAATTACAGTTATAAAGCTTGAAAAAGTTCCAAGCAAGGAACGAAACGTCGCTATAAATAACAAATAAGTGTTTACTTAAAAAGTCCTTTTTCCCGACAAATCATTTTTATCTACTTCTTTAATCTTTTAATAGGTTGGGAGCAAAAAAAACAAATCTATCTTTGAAGTTAAACTTCTTTTGGTACAGTAGGGTAAAAATGATTCATGAGATAGAAAATGTAACGAACGTGTCGCAATGTACGTATACCATATAGGTACTATAAAAAACGGTAGTAGAACATTAACTAAGATGGCGCGAGGTAGAACGGTTACCTCGTAACGTAAAAGTCATAGATTCTACTCTCGTGGTCAATATCATTATTATTAATTTTTACAATTATACAAGTTTTATTCTGTAGTGTGTAGTGTAAAATACAGTATCTCTTTTACGAAAGAGACACGATTGAAAAATTAACGAAAATAAATGGCGTTTCTAAAATGCAAATTGGTTTTTCTTCGCGATGGCAAGAATACACAAAACTTCGTTCTTTGTCCGGTTTGTAAAAAGCTACAATATTTTGTTGCAAGTCATATACCGTCGCGTTATATGTAACGTACAGGTTGCCATACTACCAGAAAATGCCCATAAAATTCTGAAAAAAACGTCGCGAAAGTGCCTGAAAGACTTTTGAGTCGGGAAAGCTATATATTATTGATGATGATTTGTTTGAAGAATTTAAATTTCGCGCTAAATTTTGCAATTGCAAATTATACTGAAGTTATTTCACGCACTGCACATAATCAATGTAAATTCTTCTTTATATGGCCAGTTAAAGACTAATTAAACTTACATAACAAATTCGCATCATTATCTTTCCGACATATCTATAGAAAACATCTATTGCTGATCTAAAAAAGCTGCTTTTCATGTCTGTATCGCGGTAGTAAATTGAACTTTTGCGCACTCGTGCGTAAAGTAAAACAATAATAATAATAATAATAATTGTATCAATCCAATAGTAATTGCTGTGTCAGCTAGAGACACTAATGGATCACGGCCTACAAATCCGGAAATCAAAAAGATTTGGAACAACGCCGGGCCTTAAAAACCTAAACACTTGGATAGAAGGACATTTTGCCAGCTACCACTTCGGTCTTGATAATGTCTACCGCAGTTGTAGACGAAACGTCAGGTACAAACAGCAATGGATCACGGCTTTCATGCCCGAAAACCAAGAAGATTTGGAACAACGCAGGCCGTAAAAGCTTACACACTTGATTATGTTATCTAGTAGATATTTTACATACGCTTGTAGCTACGTACCAGCTGAATTAATTTAGTATAATAGCTTTTGTCTGCTATAATTGTTAAGAAACATTCATTGTTGTAGCACTATATTAGAAAAATGTATTATTCCAACACGTCACCGTCTGGACTTAAACCAGAATCTTTCCACTTTCGCGGCGGAATGAGTTAATCAGTTACTCTACGGTGCACACAATTCAACATTTTAATCCTTCATAATATAGTGATTTACAACACTCAAATTCACTACATGCCAATTATTTTAAGCTATAGTTAGACATTAACTCTCACAGTAGCGAGGGCTCTAGAATGAATCAAAGATGAACTTTCCATTATTTCCATTGCTGTGAGAGTTAATGTCTAGCTATAGCTAAAAATAATTGGCTCTCGCATGTAGTGAATTTGAGTGTTGTAAATCACTATATTATGAAGGATTAAAATGTTGAATTATGTGCACCGTAGAGTAACTGATTAACTCATTCCGCCGCGAAAGTGGAAAGATTCTGGTTTAAATCCAGACGGTGACGTGTTGGAATAATACATTTTTTTAATATAGTGCTACAACAATGAATGGTTCTTAACAATTATAGCAGACAAAAGCTATTATACTAAATATATTATTCTATAAGAATATGTAAAAATATCCAAATCCGACGCTGGTCATTTTTATTGGGTCGTTACTTCGACAAGTGACAACAAAGTACACTTGGGTCATTTCTGTGTTACATCATCATTAGCATACATGTTATTAGTGTATTTGCACATACACTATTGTGCCTCGGTCGGAGAGCGGGACCTGGGGGTCAAATCAATATTTCTCGACGTTTTATAGCCTCCTGAATACACCATTTTTGGAAATAATTTTTGAAGGAGTTAATTGATTTTAACGAAATTTGGCCAACATGTTGGTAAGCATCACCGAACGACGCCTATTTAAAATAAATCAAATCGGACCATTTTTAAGAATGTATTTAGGGGTTGAAAATGGTTTTGCGGTGAAAAAAATCAGGAATATGATTCAAAATTGAAATTTAACCCATTAGTATCAAATAAAAGGCGATCTTAAAAATTTTAATAAAAGCGACTTGACAGAGTCGGACTTATAAATTTTATGAAAATATTTGCCGATAGAGAACTATACTTACTGAAGGTTGTATAGAATTCATAAAACAGGGACGAAATATTGGAACTAACAAGAAATATTTTTTGAGGGGTGTATTAAGGGGTTAAATTTTTCGAATACACTATATTGTCGGCAGGGTTTGGCACTGCGACTAGAGTTTTTTTAATTCTTCTGAAGAGGTATATATTTTCAGGTCAGATAGTACCAGTGCCATAAATATTACATAATTTATATGTCATACGTTACGACTATGTTTTAATATCTGAGATGACAATTTAATATATGTGACCAAAAATCAAGACTGCTTATGTACATTTTTTCGCAATTTATCCTTAGACATAGGGTTGCCATCCGTCCAGGTTTCTCCGGATTTGTCCTAGTTTAGAGGGCATCCGGGGAGTGTCCGGGCGAGGCTTCATTTGTAGCCCGGGTTTAAAATTTAAGAATAAAAAAATTCTAACTGATTATTAAAACAATTTGTAACTAACTGTAATAAGATTCTGTTTTGTTAGGTACATTTAAAATGATGATAAAAAATGACTAAATTTAATTTTAAGGTCTGAAAATAAATAAAAAGGTGATTTAACACATTTTCAACTGTTTTTTATTACACTGACTATGTTTAAAAAAACCTGTTGACATGTCCAGGTTCTGGGCTCTAAGATCCGGGGTTTTCACGCGTCTTGTCCTGGTTGCCAAATTTTAGAGATATGGCAACCCTAGTTTCAGGTAACGTTTTCACGAACACCCTGTATCGCGAATAATAACAGGTGTACCTTTAACGAACGCAAGTTATGGCCGATTCATCTCCCTAGTTAATTGCATTATTTTATTGCAAATTAATATTAATTTACAACCAAGTCCTCAGAGACCCATTTTAAACAATTACGAAATTTCTGAAATTTAATTCAAAAAATTCATTTTTGCACGACCACCTAATTTTTCAACAAGTTGCCCCAAGAGATCAAAAATCTACCAGTCACAAAATTCAAACAACAATAATCGGTATTTTTACACAACAAATTTTACTGTCAAAGAATTTTTTAATCATAAGTTTGTTTTCTTGTTTATTGTAGATTATAGATGGTCGACAACTTGGGTCATTAGCGTCTTAATTACATCAAATAACATAACCACTTAACGACATCACAAAACATCCATTATCTCAGTATCCTGACCAGAACCTTAAAAAAACTTGAAAAATTACAGCAAGTATGCTAACACGCTGTACAGCGACGTACGTTGCATTGCCTACCCCATAGTCAATTGAAATATTTTGTTTTTTAGTCTTATAATTACAAATAGAGTTTAAAAAAAACTAAAACTACACGCTTTTATGAACTAAAAAATGCAAAATAATTTGACAACAAAATTAGCTTTTCTGTAAACAGCGTAGAGTGCTTAATATCGGTTATAAATAGCTAATTGTAAACGTAGAGCTATTATGAAAATTTAAGTAGATAGTACCCCACGCTTTTTATACTAAAGCTGATTTTGTTGTCAAATTATTTTGCATTTTTTCTACACTAATATTATAAAGAGAAAAGATTTGTATTTTTGTGTGTATGTTTGTAATGAATAAATTCAAAAACTACTGTGCCGATTTAAAAAATTCTTTCACCATTAGAAAGCTACATTCACCCTGAGTAACATAGGCTATATTTATTGCTAGAATATTAGGGATCCTTACTAAAACTTTAGAAACGTAACCCAAGGTGTAAAAAAATGCCATAAAACATCTTTCGTCGCATACGCTGCGTAAACTATTGATGATAGAACAAAAGTATGTTCTACAATATTAAAGAACATATCAATATTCTATATATTACATTAATTACACCCGGCGAAGCCGGATTGGGCCGCTAGTAGTTCATAAAAGTGTTTTGTTTTAGTTTTTTTAAACTCTGATTGTAATTTATGATTTAAATATTTTCGTATTTAAATGGGTCACAGCTAGTAAAATGTGTGGGCGAAGAAATTATTAAATTAAAATGCTCACTATATGTTTTGTGTCGTATTTTAATACAAGGTGCGATACGTAAAAACACTTAGTTAACGGATCAATAAAATTGCTTTTAACAAATCATAAATAATAGCTCTAAGCTACAGCATTACCTAGAAATTCCAGTGAAGACATGAATCCATTACTACTAACAAAAAATCAAACATATATTTTTTTTTAGTATTCCATATTTGTAGTACCTGGTACGTAAGAGGTAGTATCTATATTGATAATTTCGTCAAAGGGTTAGACTTAGTTGAAAACTATCAAAAATTATTAAATTTTAAAATATGCTCTCGGGAAATTTCGAACTGCGGTTGCAGAATTAATTTTATCACTGTTTTTTTTTAGCAGTGACTATGCATTAAGCTTCACACAAGTTGGTTTGATACATAAAAATTTTAAAAAACACATATTTTTGCCCTAAATGTTGAATCAAAAAACGCTATATTCGTCAATACGTTACGAAATTTTGAATTACGAGAAGGCAAATTAACATTTTGAAGTTTTTTTCGTTACAAACTTGTGTTAAAAATACTGACGAATTTGGCTTACTCAATAGTTTTTTACAAATTACATTTTTTGTGTACAAAAATTTGTGTAGAACTTACGCTAATTTTCTCGTTTTGTTCTGATTTTAAATCGTTCAAACGGTGTTAAAGTCAAAATACATCACTATTTATATACCGTATAGATGATAAAAAAAACAAATTTAATACAAAAAAAAAAATCAGTTATACATAACACATAATACAAAATAGATTACAGCAGTGTTGCCAGATTTTTTTTTTTGCCAAGTCAGTATTTTGGAACTTTTTGAGTGAATAAAGCGGGATTCTTTCGTCGAAAGCGAGACATAGTAAAAAAACGTATATAATCAGAAGTTTTTAAATATTTATGTTTTTATTTGAGTTCAAATTACGTTTACGTGACAATAGATAGCAAAAATAGCCATAGAAAATGTATTTTAATAAAAATATCATATTTTAAATCAGATTTACCCTATAGTTAAATAGTTGAGTCTTATTCGTCTTCTGAATAAAAAAATAAAAAAAAACAGAAATCAAAATCAAAAAAGTTTTATTCATTAGAAAAATATGGCGTTTCAAACAATAGTCTGAGGAGTGAGTGTTACAAATTGCAACTTACAATAAGAGAATAATTATTTACGCACGGTCGAGTTATCCCCGAAAAGCGAGACTGAGCCTGTCCCGCGCGGGACATTTAATTTTGATTTAAAAATCGGGACGTCCCGCCAAAATCGGGACGTCTGGCAACGCTACTAAAGTTTCATTGTTTCTTGAAGAAAAACGTTTCTTTAAAAAATCGATTCAATTATTTTAAAACATCTGTTATGTACAGTAGAACCTTGATAAGTTAAAATTCAAGGGAAACGTTAAAAAAAATTAAGTTATCGAATTTTTTACTTATTGAGAGTTGAAGTTAGGTTGTCAGAGTAAAATTTTTAGTTTACCGAGGTTTGTGGATTTTATAGAGAATGTATTTAGTTCAATAGACGAGACATACATTTTTTATCTATTCATTTAGAATCAATTAATTATTTATTTAAACAAACAATTATTTAAACAAAGAAATCAGAAAAGCGATTTAGTGGAAGACTAAAGTGAAAATCAATTAAATTCTTGGTAAAACCTTTTGTTTGGAGGGCGATATTCAGAATATTTGTTTAAGTTACCGAGGTTTCGTTATTTAAGTAATGGAGGTTTTATGCTTTCAGAGGAAAGGAATTCAAAAAAATTTTAACTTACAGAGGTTTTTAACTTATCGAGGTATTCATCGTAATATTTTACGTATAGAAATTTGGAAAGTATAATAGTATAAGATATACTTTTATTATAAATCAAGTTTCGCCTTCCATATAACAGATAAAGAACATTCGTATGATTGCAATAATTTTTTCAAAATTTTACATAAATCACAAAAAGGCTTAATTTTAAACGAACTAGAAAAATTTGAAATAGTTAAAAATAATATATATTTAAATACAGAAAAGAATTTGAATCTGATCTTTAACAAAGCAGAAAATAATATCTTATTTAAACATATTATAAATTATTATAACTTATGTCATTGATTGTTTGACTTTCCGTAACCTTGGATAAATTAATTATCAGCCATTGTGACATTTCAAATTTTTTTAAATATTAACGGTTTACGTTGTAAATATAATATGTATTATCTGATGATGACTATCGTCGAAAGCGCTCATAAATAAATAAATTATATTATACAAATTTTGGAATTGTTTTTCTATAATAAAAGTATATCTTATATTATCGAGGTATAACTTATCGAGATTCTACTGTAAGTATATAAATTAATTTTCATCCGCACACCAAAAAACAAATGAAACATAGTGCGAGAAACAGTAGACAAGCGCAGGTGGTGTCAAGTGTTTATGTTTGAAGACACAAATGATGATTGGTCAAACGCGAACATCTCAACAATGTATAGAAAATAAATGAACGTCGATATAATAACGATAATAATATGGCACATGGTTATATGACCGATTGTCAGATATTGTCATTGTTATATGCACACATCGAAGCTTTCACT
The DNA here is from genome assembly GCA_034508555.1 of Venustoraphidia nigricollis. Taxonomy (NCBI): domain Eukaryota; kingdom Metazoa; phylum Arthropoda; class Insecta; order Raphidioptera; family Raphidiidae; genus Venustoraphidia; species Venustoraphidia nigricollis. The sequence continues at coordinate 3,544,732 of JAVRKA010000021.1, read as the reverse complement.
TTTAAAGTCATTTGTGCTTAGTAAATGAATGCCTCCAAAACGATTAAGTCCAGGGTCTACACACCACGTCAATTGCTTGTACAAATCCATGGCTTGACTTGATTTTCTAGCTACCTGATTGACCGCTGAATCGATTTCAATAAAATTTTGAATAAGCATAATATATATCCCGGCTTAGGTTATAGGCTATGTATCATTACGCTACCTGACCCGGCTTCGCTCGGGTGATGTCAAATTAAATTTGACAAATTTGTATAAAAAAACAGTAAGATTTTTTTTTAAGTTAGACGGTTTACTGTACAATCGATGGTGTACTAAAAGCTAGAAAATAATTGTAGGTCAACATTCTAGGGCTATGATCAAACTCAAATAAAATCGTGGGGTGTCAACACAATAGATCTGTGTCATTACGGCGCGACACAACACAACGCAACATAGAAATGTGTTCCCAGCTTTACAGAAAATTATAAAGCTAGAAAATAATTGTAGGTCAACATTCTGGGACTCTGATAAGATAAAAATAAAATCGTGGGGCGTCATATAACTCAACACAATAGTGTGATCACGGTGCGTCGCAACACAACACACCATAAAAATGCGTTCCCAGCTTGATTGAAAATAATAAAACTAGAAAATAATTGTAGGTCAACATTCGGAGGTTCTTATCTGAGCAAAATTAAATCGTGGGGCGTCATAATACAACACAACAGTTGAGAGATGTGTTCCCAGCTTGACTGAAAATAATAAAACGAGAAAATAATTGTAAGTCAACATTCGGGGGTTCTTATCAGAGCAAAATTAAATCGTGGGGCTTCATAACACAACACAACAGTTGAGAGATGTGTTCCCAGCTAGACTGAAAATAATAAAACTAGAAAATAATTGTAAGTCAACATTCGGGGGTTCTTATCAGAGCAAAATTAAATCGTGGGGCGTCATAACACATCACACAACACAACAGTTGAGAGATGTGTTCCCAGCTAGACTGAAAATAATAAAACTAGAAAATAATTGTAAGTCAACATTCGGGGGTTCTTATCAGAGCAAAATTAAATCGTGGGGCGTCATAACACATCACACAACACAACAGTTGAGAGATGTGTTCCCAGCTAGACTGAAAATAATAAAACTAGAAAATAATTGTAAGTCAACATTCGGGGGTTCTTATCAGAGCAAAATTAAATCGTGGGGCGTCATAACACATTACACAACACAACAGTTGAGAGATGTGTTCCCAGCTAGACTGAAAATAATGAAACTAGAAAATAATTGTAGGTCAACAATCGGGGGTTCTTATCAGAGCAAAATTAAATCGTGGGGCGTCATAACACAACACAACAGTTGAGAGATGTGTTCCCAGCTAGACTGAAAATAATAAAACTAGAAAATAATTGTAAGTCAACATTCGGGGGTTCTTATCAGAACAAAATTAAATCGTGGGGCCTCATATCACAACAGTGTGATCAAGGCGCGTGTTACGTACCTGTCCACAGGAACTGACACAGACAGCCACTTCCAGCATTGATAAACATTGTTACATATACAATACTACAGGAACTGATAAAGAATACCACTTCCAGCATTAATAGATAATCATACGACTTCCCGAGACGACGACCCACATCCATAGGGATGATACTTTGATATATATGACAGAAGATAGAAGAAACGGGCATTCATCGCGAATCAACTAAACTGGCTAGACCTAATTGCTAGTCGTACTTATAATTATTATAATATTATATTATACATTTTACTTGTATATTTTATGTACTTATATATTTGAAATACAAACTGTTTTATTATAATAAATAAAACATCAATAATAATAATCAAAAATAAAACTTAAATAAAAATTAATTCTTTTTAAAAACTTGGTGTGTGTAATCACAACCATAACTGGCGCAGTCGGTCTCTTAAAGGGCGGAGAAGAACGAATATCTTACATCCGTACACCAAGTGGACATTGGTCGATCCTTGAGACGAAACCTACAACTCAACAACGAGATGACAACATACGTCAAGATCCTGTGAGTACTATTTTGTTTAATTATTCAGTGTAATAATAATTATCCTTAATCCCTGTCCCACACAAAACGAATGAATATCGTTACAAAGTGAACAGCGAAATCAAATCAATAAATAATAAAGTTAAAGTAAAAAATTTATGTCAAATACACTAGATCTCAGTGACCTCCTTGAGACTTTAGAAGACATTGAAAACACCGAAGTTTTAAATCACACGAACAATACAATGGCTCTTTCTTTTGAAAAAGTTTTACAGTTCATACCAAACTTCAATGGGGATCATCCCGAACATCTAAATCGCTTCCTTATGAACATGCAAACAATCTTAACGCAATTTTATGATGCTGAAAATCAAAACAGTTTCAATAATCTTATGTTAACAATTGCATTAAGATCCAAAATAACGGGGAAAGCCCTAGAATGTATTGATAATTGCAATGCTAATGATTGGGAAGATATAAAATCAGTTTTAACACGATATTTTGGAGACCCACGAAACAAACGTGACCTATTCCATGATTTAGTTGTTCTTAGACAAAAACCAACACAATCATATACAGAATATTTTGATTCAGTTTATAAAGCATTAAATGTGTTAATTTTATACACAAAAACAATTGAAAACAATCAGAATAGAATAGAAATTATTAGCGAAATCTATACAGATGCTGCTATAGGCACTCTTGTAAAATATATTCAAGAACCAATGGCGACATTTATCAGAACAAAAGATCCACAATCTTTAGACGATATAAAACATTTAATAACATCTGAAAGTAAAATTATAGGAAACTACCCAATGAACAAAAATTCACAGAACAAACAAAACATGCAAAGACAATCCACATACACAACACCTATTTCTCAAAATTATCAACAACAGCAACCGTATTTTACAAACAAACGACATACACCTTTCCCTTCTAAACCTATTACGAATTTGAACCCGAAACCTGGTTACAACCAAAGATTCCCTACTAATAATCAAACCTTCGGAAATCAAAATAAGCAATCAGTAAATGTCTTTAAACCTAACCCTAATCGAAATTTACCTCAACCAACGCCCATGAGCACTACAACTCGAAATTACACTCCACCTACTAACGTAAACAGAAATACTTTTGTTAATAACGGACAAAAACCAAATTTTATATCTGAAGAACTATTTAATTCCGAAAATGTTGAAGAAACTGAAGAACATACATATGACGAATTTCATGACGAATTAGAAACCGATGATGATACACATTTACAAAATTTTCATACAGTCAACGACTCGAAGGAGCAGACATAGACAACGCCTGTACCTTTAACAATTCTGACACTATAACAAAGCATAACACCCTGCCATACATAGAAATTTCTAATCCACCCTTAAAATTATTAATAGACACCGGAGCTTCTTCATCTTTTATAAATCCAGAAATCGCACATAAATATTTTAAAAATAGTATAAAACCTATAAAAGTTACTATTACGACCCTGTTTAATAATCACTCAAGTAAAGAAATGATAAGCATTGATGCATTTCCTGATTTTAATAATAACAATACATTAGATTTTATTTTATTTAAATTTCATAAACATTTTGATGGATTAATAGGTATCAATAATTTGAAAAAAATGCAGTCTGTAATTAACCTTGATACAAACACTTTAGTTACCCCCACATCTAGTCTAAACATCAAAACACATTTCATAAATCAGTCTAGTACACATTCATTTCCTATTCATATCACCGTAAACGCTAACTCTTCTAAATTCACAGAAATACCAGTAACTTTAAACGGAGACGTTATTGTACCAGAGATAACTACAGGTGATCTAAAAATCAATCCGGCTTTATCCAAATCATATAACAACCTAGCAAAAATTGAAATTATCAACAGCAGTGACACTTCAAAAGTTTTAACAATTCTAGAACCAATAAAAGTAGAATCATTTAGTAAACAGGAATACGCACTATTTCATACTGAAATAGAAAATAATACACAAATAAATGACATTAAAAACATAATTAACACAGATCACATGAATACCGAAGAAAAGTTCCAAATATTAAATCTATGTAAACAATATTCAGATATTTTTTATAACGAAAACGAACCTTTAACATTTACTCATCAAATCAAACATCATATAAGAACCCATGATGAAATACCTATACATGCTAAGACATATCGTTACCCTTTTATACATAAAAACGAAATACAATCTCAAATAAATAAATTATTAGACCAAAACATAATCAGACCTTCTTATTCCCCCTGGTCAAGCCCAGTATGGATCGTTCCAAAAAAGTTAGACAATTCTGGAATTAAGAAATGGAGAATGGTTATAGATTATCGGAAACTTAATGAAAAAACAATAGACGATAAATTTCCGATACCAAACATTACTGACATTTTAGACAAATTAGGAAGATCACAATATTTTACGACTTTGGATCTTGCTAGTGGTTTTCATCAGATTCAAATGAACCCTGATGACATAGAAAAGACAGCTTTCTCTACTGAAACCGGGCACTACGAATTTCTCCGTATGCCATTTGGCCTTAAAAATGCCCCGAGCAGCTTTATGCGCACAATGAACCACGTATTTAAAGGCTTAATGAACAACATTTGCTTAATTTATATGGACGATATTTTAGTTTTCTCCACCTCTTTGCAAGAACACGTTCAAAACCTAAAAGAAGTATTTAAAAGACTCAGAGAATCAAATTTCAAAATTCAAGTTGATAAATCCGAATTTCTAAAAAAGGAAACCAAATTTTTAGGACACATAGTTACCCCCGATGGAGTAAAACCTAATCCAGACAAAATTAAATGCATTCAAAATTTTCCAATACCGAAAACACAGAAAGATATAAAAGGCTTTCTTGGACTTTTAGGATATTACAGAAGATTCATTAAAGACTTTGCCAAATTAACTGTACCACTAACTAAATGTTTAAAGAAAAATGCGAAAATAGAGCATACTTGCGAATTTGTCGAATGTTTCAATTTATGTAAAGAATTATTAATTAATGAACCTATTCTAGCATACCCTGATTTTAACAAACCATTTAACATAACAACAGACGCTTCAAATTTTGCTATTGGCGGAATTTTGTCACAAGGACCCATAGGTAAAGACAAACCTATAGCATATGTTTCTAGAACTTTAAATGACTCTGAAAAAAATTACTCGACAATCGAAAAAGAACTCTTAGCGATAATTTATTCAGTCAAACAATTTAGACCTTATGTATTTGGGACAAAATTTTCTTTAATAACAGATCATAAACCCCTGCAATATTTATTTAATTTAAGAGAACCCAATTCCAAACTCATTCGATGGCGTTTAAAATTACTTGAATACGATTATAACATAATATACAAAAAAGGTAAAGCTAACACAAATGCCGACGCACTTAGCCGTATAGAGATTCATACAAAAACTACTAAAGACGATGACAATATTTCCCTTATGCCTAACATTGACGAAAATGATAGACCAGACATAGAAAACATTATAGATGAACTAATAACTGAATTTCCTGAACAGAATGAACCTTTAGATTTCGATTCTGAAGGAATACTTGAAATTTTAGACCGTTCAGAAAATGACAACGATCAAAACGAGACTGTACACACTAATGCAGAAAATCCTATATTAGAGATTCCTATATCTATTAAACCGTTGAACTATTTTAATAATCAAATTATTATTAAATTTGTAAATACATTCGTTTCGAAACCAAAACGATCTAAATTACATAACTGTAAAAATAGAATATTTGCACAAGTACCTACAGAAAACTTCAACGAATACGTTATAAACTTATTCAAAGAATATCTAGATCCAAAACTAAGATACGGAATACTTTTTCAAAATTTAAATAATTATGAAAAATTTGTTAACTTAATTCAAGAAACATTTAAAAATAATGCATATCAAATTACACAAACAAATATCCTTCTCAGAGACGAAGAAGATTTGTCAGAACAAGAAAGCATAATAAAAAATTATCATCTAGGAAAAACAAACCACCGTGGTGTTACCGAAACATATACGCGTATTTCGAATCAATATTATTGGCCCAAAATACGAGAGCACATCACAAAATTTATAAATAATTGCGATATTTGTCAATTAAATAAGTACGAGAGAAATCCTAATAATCCCCCATTAGAAATTACCCCCACACCAAATAAACCACACGAAATTATAAGCATAGACCTATTTCAATTTAAAAAACAAAAATTCTTAACTATAATTGACGATTTTAGTAAATTTGCTCAAGCCTACCCTGTAGAATGTAATGCTATCGATATCACTAAGAAATTACTTTCTCATATGTCACATCATGGACAACCTATACAAATGCGTATGGATAGTGGAACAGAGTTTAATAATACAATAGTTAAAGAATTTTGCAAAACACATAACATAAAAACTCATTTTACTACAAAACTACACCCACAATCAAATGGAACCATTGAGAGATTCCATTCTACCATAACAGAACACCTTAGAATAATCAACCATAAATATCCCGATCACTCCATCCCTGAACAGATGACATACGCTATAATCGGATATAATAACAGTATACACAGTGTCACAAAACACAAACCCATAGATATTTTAACTGGACACATAAATAATAAAGACCTTTTAGAGATAGATTTAAATGAAAAATACATATCGAACTATATAAATACACATAGAGAACTAACAAAACAGATTTATCAGAAAATTCAAAATCAAATAGAAGATAACAAAACAAGTTATATTGAAAAAGCAAACACGGCAAAAAAACAATCACCAGTATATATACCCCAGACGAAAGCATATATAAAAACTAAACCACGTGTAAAATCACGACCACGTACAAGACAAACATTAGTACAGAAAGATACAGGTAAAAAAGTTAAAACAACTAAAACCACATTTCATAAACAACAATTAAGACGACCTCTTAAATTACAGGGTACTGTCGACAATAACAACACTGACGAAGACAATACTTAGTCAGGAAGTCAAAATAACGGACATTTCTGAAAACCCCGGTATACTTCCATTTTTCCTGCATGAAACCAAAATTCAAAGATCCTTTCACACTTCTATCCATTATTACGATCTACACGAACTAGAACAAAAACTTATATTCACACAAGAATACATTACAAAAAACCTCAATTTTTCAAATCCCGGCAATACTTTAGAGGTAGACTTATGTCATTTTTTAAAATCAATAAATATTAGCTTGAATAATAATTTTCAAAAATTAAACTCAATTTTGCTCAGAAATGAACACATTAGAAAAAAAAGAGGCTTAATTGACGGACTCGGAACAGTAATTAAATTCATATCTGGTAATTTAGACCAGAAAGATGCGGAAAAATTCAATAAAGAAATAGAAATGTTGAAAAATACGCAAACTAACATAATTAATACAAATAATCAGCAAATATCTTTGAATCACGATTTACTAATAAATTACAATGACACAATAACTAAACTAACCAACAATCAAAAACAATTGTTTTTATTTACAAAAAGAATTGATTTCGAACTTGACTTTCTCAAAAAACATATGATATTAAGCGATATGCTTTCCAATCTTTACGAAATTCATAACTTCTTAGCAGATTTGGAAATTGCAATTACCTTTACTAGAGAAAATAAGTTGCATACTTCAGCTGTAAAACCTAAACAACTCGTTTCTTTGATCTCAAGGTTAATAAAACAATATGGCTCCGATTCCTTACCATTTGATATAAATAACTTAAATGCATACTATTCAGTTATCGAGGCAAGTTCGTTCACAACCAGCAAACACATTGTTAACTTTGTAACGAAAATACCCATCACCTATGTCAACATATTCCAACAATATGAAATAATTCCAATACCTAATCGAAACAATCTTATTCTCATACCTTACAAACCTTTTATTACTCTGAATAAGGAAACTTATTGGTACTCTGAAGAACCATGCAGATCGTACGGGAAAACAGCTCTATGCAAGTTTGAAGATAAGAAGACCAATAGCTTAAAAACTGATTGTGTTCATCAACTAATAGTAAACAAAGATAAAACCTTATGTGAATTAACATCAATATCTGAAATAAAAAATTTGTTCGTTGAACAAATAGACTTGAGACATTATATAATAATAACTAGTGAACCCACCAAAATAGACAGTAATTGTAAAATAAATCCAATTATTAAAAATATAAATTTACTTGAATTACCTAAGAATTGTAATTTTACCATAAAACATGAAACATATACTAATGATAATGTTAACAAAGTTAAAGAAGCTATAATATTACCAGACATAAGTGTACAACCTAACACTAATAAAAATCGTGCAATCAATATACAAGATATAAACTTGAATGATATTCATAATTTAATAAAACAAACAGATTTTAAATCAGTAAATATACCAATTACTGAACAAATTAATAAATACAGCTGGGCACCTATATATTTAATACTAATTGCAATAATTATATACATAATTTATAGATATAAAAATACTATTGTTCTCAAGTTCAGACACAATAAACGTAGTCCTGATAACAGTCCAGTCAATGAAGAGATAACAGCAACTGGTTTTACATTTCAACCAACTAGATGTTGAGGTCAACATCAATCCTAAACGGCGGAGATGTTACGTACCTGTCCACAGGAACTGACACAGACAGCCACTTCCAGCATTGATAAACATTGTTACATATACAATACTACAGGAACTGATAAAGAATACCACTTCCAGCATTAATAGATAATCATACGACTTCCCGAGACGACGACCCACATCCATAGGGATGATACTTTGATATATATGACAGAAGATAGAAGAAACGGGCATTCATCGCGAATCAACTAAACTGGCTAGACCTAATTGCTAGTCGTACTTATAATTATTATAATATTATATTATACATTTTACTTGTATATTTTATGTACTTATATATTTGAAATACAAACTGTTTTATTATAATAAATAAAACATCAATAATAATAATCAAAAATAAAACTTAAATAAAAATTAATTCTTTTTAAAAACTTGGTGTGTGTAATCACAACCATAACTCGCGTCACAGCGGAACGCAACAGTGAAATGTGTTCCCAGTTGAACTGAAAATAGATAATAAAATGTTAATCGAAGACCCTGAGAGCGTATTAGACATCGACCTGTTGCATCTAAGATCTGAGAGATGCATTCGATGTGCGTTACTTCTAGCTGACTGCATATCAGGTTGTTAATATAGCGCATTTATTCATAATACTTTCAGTTCACAGGTCAAAACATCGTCTTATTAGCTTTTCAAGTCAACTCACCCATATAATAAATCCTCATAAAATAATAAATCGCCATAAAAATGTCATTCGATTGCTGAATGAGTTATGGTAAGTCAATTATTAGCACCAACTGATAAAAATTAAAAGTACAATATGTTTTCTATTATCGTGTTGTTTTTTAACAGCCACGATGCCATTTTTTGTTTTAAATTCAATTCATTCAAATCGCTTGCTTGTCTTATAGTCTCTCATTAATCATAAAAAAATTCCATCAATTGGTCAATCGGAATCACCCTTACCTACCGCGCCTAAAAATATTTCAGAGCAATAAGAATTTAAGAGTTTAACGCGCTGATCCCTCAGATTGTAAAATATGCTCTCGGGAAATTTTGAACTGTGATCGCAAAATTCATTACTACATTGATTATTATTAGCTGAACTTAAGCAAAGCTTCACAATACTTGGCTTGCTGCTTACAAATTTCAAAAAACATACATTTTTTACCTAAAAATTAAATAAAAAAACGTGATATAACGCCAATATTTCTTTACAGCACGTTATAAGATGTCGAATTACGGGAAGGCAAATTTACATTTTGAAGTTTTTCCTTTACAAACTTATGTTAAAAATACTGACAATTTTTTTTTTCAAATTTAATTTTTTCTGTACAAAAAGTTGTGTGAGAGTTATACTAATTTTCTAGTTTTTATCTGATTTTAAATCGTTTATTTAGGTCAGCTTATCTGTAAAAACTTGACTAAAAGTCATATGGGAAGAATGGTACATATTTGTAGTTAATTTTGTAAGCATTGCGATCAAAGGTTGAATAAGATTTTTCATAGAAATTATAAATTTTCGAAACGTAAGGGCATTTTACATGCTCGTGAGATAGTGCTTTGCAGGTGTAAAAAGGGGCATATTGAAAAGCTGTTAAAGTCACCTTAAAAAATAATCTTTCGCGACATAGCTAAACAGCGTCATAACGTGAAATTTCTGTAGGTATTATTAATCGACTTTTTCTTTTCTAAATATAAAACAATTTTTTGTTCAAATGCAAATGTCATATTATGAGTTTATACCAATTAGATATATTATTGGTATGTCAACATTCATCATTAATAATTAATATCTTTGATTAATGTGGGCCAGCAACATCTGTGGATGTTTTTTTTATTATATACATAGTAATATTTAATTTAAATTCGTTAATGACATTAATTATTAAATGATTACAATTAAATTTTATGCATATTGAAACACTTGCCGTTTCTATAGTTGAAATTAAAATACAGTGTAAACTCCATGTACCGTCCTCGATTTAACGTCAAACTCCCTAAAACGTCGAAATTACTGACTTTGGTTGGTTTGCCATGATACACTCTATGTAGCATCACACCCACTCTAATTAACGACCATATGTCATTATAAAACAAGTAATTTTGGAAACTTATAAAGCACCTACTGTTTGCAGGTACGCTCTAAGTTGCCGAATAGCCGAAATACTTTTTGTATAATCAAGTTGATCCCACAGTATCCCAAGATATGTTTAAAATACATAAACAAATTCAATTAAAATACTGGCATAGCAAAAAACATCAGACGAAAATAACAGATTTTACGCAATAAGCGTTGTTATTTATGTTAATAGTAATGTTTATAAAATTGTATACATTTTTATTAAATAATATTATAATAGTAAAACAATATTGATTTTTCTTTCCCTCCGTATAACGATAACTCTCTATAACGCCAGAAAATGCGCAATTTCCAGACCCAACTTTTGATAGCAGCATTCCATACATGCGGTACCTAAAAAATTCGATTTTCCGACACTTTATTAAGATAGATTTTTACTAACGTAAAATGCAATTTAATTTTTTTATCAACTTATGATATTTCACTTTCGCGTTTTTTAGTGTATTTGCCATATGGCAACATACACTATTGGCGTCGGTCGGATGGCGGGACCTAGGGGTCGGACCAAAATTTCTTGACGTTTCATAACCTTCTAAACACTTTGGCACCATTTTTAAAAATGTTTATATATATATATATATATATGTGTGTGTGTGCGGGCAATAACTTTCGAAAGAGTTAATTGATTTTAACGAAATTTTGTCCGCATGTTGGAATCCACCACCGCAAGAACCCTATTTAAGATGGGCCCAATCGGGCCATTTTAAGGGTAGTTTTTAGGGGTTGAAAAATGTTTTTGGGCCCCAAAATACCGAAAAAATTATCCGAATCGTTTCAAAATTGAAATTTAACCCTCTGGTAGTAATTAAAAAGTGTCCCCAAAATTTTAATAAAATCGGCCCGACAGGACCGGATTTACAAATTTTATGAAAACACTAGTTGGCAGATAGTGACTTATTTATTGAAGGGTGTATTTAATTCGGTGTAGACGTTAGATTGATAATAATATTACAATTAAAAAAAATTGTTATTTTAAGGGGTGTATTAAGGGGTTAAATTTTTTATTTTGCCCAAAAACAAACTTAATTTCACATAATAAAAGTATAAAACCACACGGCCCTATATACAAGCAAATACACTATATTGTCGGCAGGGTTTTGGCACTGCGACCTGGGTTTTTTTTTTTTTTTGTTAGAAAAATTTATCATGAAAGAATAATATAACTTCTTTTTTGCTAATTATAATAGCTGGCTGAGTACGCCTCATACTTTAATATAGATATACCGGCTTATTTACCTACGTAAAAAACAACTACAATAACTATTTAAAGGGCCAAAAAACTCACGTCCAGGGGATTTAAGAGAACATGGATAATTATTAATAATATTTATTATTTCAAAGTAGCTACAGATCGGCCAAAATTGGTCTCGCGATCGACTTGTTGGCCACCCCTGGTTTAAACCATCAAAATAAAGCATGCTTTGTTTTTTTTTCCATGTAAAGCCCTTTTATTTAGCAAATTTCAAAATATTTATTACTAATCGTTACCCGTGTCACCGCACGCTTTAACAGAAATTTTATTTTATTTATTACAATATTTCAAATGTCAATAAGTTGGAATGGTCCTGTCGCCTAATTGGCTGCAATGTTTTTCTCAGGATAGCCAACGTTGCACTGGACGCCTAGCAATCTGGCAACCGCGGCTAATATAGATAATGCAGTCGATGAAACAATAAAATAATAGGCAGCTTATGTTAATAAGCAAACAGTTCACGTATGATCGGGTCTGACAGAACACTGTAATACCAGCCAGCCTATTGATAGTCGGGTTACGTCGGTATTTCAGTACGCGTCTATGTGTCGGGAGTACAGATTGACGACAAAAACAATAACCAGAATAAATAGATACGGCATACCAACATAATATTGTTATTGTAACAATCAACGTTACGTACATGGCTTGGTTATTACATATTTTATTGTTACGTGATCCAAAAATATCATTCAATCAAAGACTGACTCGTCGAAGTTCAATGAATTAAAACAGACTTATTTTTAAATTGTCTTAAAACCGAGCTGGGTAGAATAGTGGTACAGCACTAGACTCGCATTCGGGAAGTACGGGTTCGATTCCCGGCAGGGGTAGATGTGGCTGGGACTTTTTCCTACTGCCTCTCGCCGAGAAACGGTAATTCCTGTACCGGCCATCTTGATTGAGGTTTTCCATGGTTTCCCTTAATTAATTCCAGATAAATATCGAGATGGTTCCTTATTTGAGGCCATGGCCGATTACCTATCAAACTCCTAGTTCAAAAATTACCTACCTTATCCTGATTTCCTATAATTCCTTCATTCGCCCATTGCTATTACATAAGTTGAAGTTTTAAACTGTAGAAAAATAACGGGAACTGTGGTAGATGGAAAATAGTAATGGTGCGAATGGCGTCTGTTATGACATAAAGTCGAGAAACGGACGTTAAAGGCATTATTATTATTATTATTATTATTATTATTATTATTATTATTAAATTGTCTTAAAATTTCATATCGTAGTGGGTGACTTTCACGTTCAAAGATTCCTTTACAAACAAACACACTGGTGAATCTAATAAAAGCGTGCTAAAAAGCCTTATTTACAAGAATACAAATACATTTTGACGTTTCAGTTTTACACCGAGAGATGGCGTTGCTGTGCTCACTGTTACATGGCTAAATAACCGAAAATTTAGACTTTTACATCACTAGTAATTACTGGAAAAAAATTCTTGTCTTCTTAAAGAATCGAGTACAACTCTTTTCCTGGTATCCACCGAGTAGAAATACTGCTTTGTACATGTCTATCGTTAGACGACGACCTGTGAGACCTTTACAAAATGGACGTCAGCAAAAACAAATGCTTGTGACACTTGATAAAAGAAAATCAGTAATGAAATGTGCTCTTAAGACATTCCATTCAACTGAAGTGAAATAAAATAATTTGCGCTTTATCTCTTAACGGATACCGTACTCCAGGGCTGTCCAAGCATGATATATTTCCAAATTTTGTGATCGGCCTTGAATGTTGTTCCGACCTAAACGCTTTTCGTGAGAAGCTCAAATTATGACTTTTTTATGAACATATCTCGCGACAAGTTTTTACAAGGATAAAATGTTTTTATTTGACTGACCACAAACAGAGTCCGCCCGAGGCAATATTAAGAATGGAGCGAAATCCAATTATAACGCCCCCCTTGACTTTCCCCTCCCTAGTATACAGTGTGTTTCACTTTATATGAGGACACCTATAAATAACTTTTTCATTATAAACTTTTCAGCAGTTATGCATGCCATTAAGATGCATCTTTTTGTAGAAATATTATTTAACAAAAGTCAAAATCTAGCCAGCTACGATTGAAATAATAGGGTTTCAGGTAAACTCATGTTTGCGATCAAGATAGAGCAAAATTTTATTATAAAAAGTTGTTCAGAATCACAAAGAACTCCTAAGTATAAAGTTTCGTCAAAAAATTCATTTTTTAAATTTCTTAAAATATGAATGCAATATGTAATTTATTTGCTATTTTACTATAACAACAGTGCCATGAAACGATAAAATAGCATATAAATTACAGGTGGCATACATATTTTGAGAAATTTAAGAAATTATTTTTTTTGACGAAACTTCATACTTATGAGTTTTTTTGTGATTCTGAACAACTTTTTTTAATAAAATTTTGGTCCATCTTGATCGCATATTACTTGAAATCCTACTTTTTATTTTAATCGTAGTTTGTTAGATTTTGACTTTTGAAAAATAATGTTCCTACAAAAAAGATGCATCTTAATGGCCTGCATAACTGCTGAAAATTTTATAATGATTGCATTTAAAATGAAAAAGTTATTTAGGTGTCATCATGTAAAGTGAAACACACTGGATATTATAATCGAAATATCGAAAAACGGAAATAATTTCTTTACGACTGAAGCGCCCCTGGGACTTGGCGCCTGGAGCGTCTTGTGGTAGGACCGGCCCTATGACAAACATGGGAAGTTGAATAAAAGTTTATAAAAAGTAAGATGTCTAAGAATGAAGATGCATCAAGTTTGGTCAGCCCAAGGAGGCATTCTCAAATGAAAATGATGAATTTGTTATATGAATTATTACAATGGCGATTGGAAGCACTCCGAGAGCGCAACGGTCGTATAAGACAGAAGCATTTAAACCAACACAATGGGTCATCATCAACGTCTTCTATCGTGCATATTCAAATAAAACGCTCATACATAGTAACTAGTAGGCAGATCTAGCAGGCAATAACCAAGCGTCCATTGCCCGATGTTCGTCCGTCTTTCACTCAATAAACAGTTGACTTTCGTTAGGTTTGTTCCTACAAAAAACTAAAACAACACGCTTTTATGGACTAAAAAATGCGAAATAATTTGACAACAAAATTAGGTTTACTGTAAAAAGCGTGGACTGCTTAATATCGATAATAAATTTTTCATTTACTAGCTAATTGTAAACGTAGAGCTATTAGATGAAAATTTAAGTAGATAGCACTCCACACTTTTTACAGTAAAGCTAATTTTGTTAGCAAATTATTCTGCATTTTTTAGTTCATAAAAGCGTGTTGTTTTAGTTTTTTTTTAAACTCTAATTCTAATTCTAAGACTGAAAAACAATTTTGGGGTTAACTATGGGGTAGGCAACGTACGTCACTGTACAGCGTGTTAGCTTGCTTGCTGTAATTTTTCAAGCTTTTTTATCCTGAAAGTCCTGGTCAGGATAATGGGACTAACATATTAAATTATTGTATTATCATCGGTCCTTGATAAGTGTGCAAAGTTTCAGTTTTCAGTTTCATCTGACGTTTTAAAGTAGGTCAATTTTACGTTCAAAGATTTCGTCACAAACATACATTAAAAAATTTATTTTTTTTATCTTGATGGTCCTGGTCAGGATAATAGGACAAACTTATTAAATTATTGTATTGTCATTGGTCCTTGATAAGTATGCAAAGTTTCGGTTTAATCTGACGTTTTAAAGTGGGTGAATTTCGCATTCAAAGATTCCGTAATAAACAAACAAACAAACAAACAGGTGAAGCTAATAAAAGCGTGTTAAAAACAGAGACAGTGCACAGAGGCAACCGTCTCATCGAACTTCTTTTGTTCCGATAACCGTCTCATCAAACTTCCTTTGTTCCAACAGATTTGTAAACCGTTTGCTGACAATCCGGAAAGCTTTCGTACTGTAGGTACGCGAATATTTTTATCACATTTCGGTTTCTGAAAGTACGTTTAAGATTAACGCCCTTTTAAGTTTCTTCAGCTAGTTGTCATAATTCCTTGGAACTACACATGTGAGCAAAATTTCAACTCAATCGCTTTACGGGAAGTAGGTAAAAAAGCTGTCACAATATTTGAAACAAAGTTGTAAACAAATAAATATACGGAGTCAAGCTAAACAAAACCGTTTAAAAACAAATCAAATTATGTTCTGCAGATTTTGCAAGGCTTGCATTTTTTGTTCTACAAAAATGCTGTTCATTAGATAAGTCAGTCAGTGGAATGAGTTGAGATGATAAATGTATTATAGGTACAGATAATATAAGAAGCAAATATGGCTTTGTAATCAAATGACCCTAGGTTCACATTCCAGTCAAACGCTTCTTTGCACGTTGGTGCATTGTTTTAATGTCTCGAGTTGATTTCCGAAAGAGTTTTTTATATGACAGCCTATATATAAGTAATATCATATCAGAAATTAACAGTTATTAATCGTAGGTAACATTAATTGTGACATACATAGAATGATATGTCGTAGGATAATTGAAATAATCGGATCTTTGCGAAAATCCTAGAACGATTGCAAGATAAACCGAGTAATTGGTATCCGTTTTTTGCAAACGTCCTAGGAATCCGAATTTTTTAATTATCCTACGACATATACATCATTAACCTCCTTTACTATACCCAATTTATTTTTGAAGTTATACTTCTTTTGGGCGTATTGAGAGAGTAAAATTTTAGCACGCAACGGAATCGAAAATTCGACAGTATAAAATTAGCCGCGCTAACAAAAATATTCGATTGCTTTTCATTTCATTCTGGACATTTATTTCATTACAAATTTACAATTAAAAAAAAATAATTTCTATATGTCTTGACACAATTTTTTTAGGTCTAATTTTCTGTTCTAATTACAAATGTTTTAAAGTTTTATTGAATGAAATCATGAAACAAAAATTAAGTAATAAAAAAAACCCGGGTCGCAGTGCCAAAACCCTGCCGACAATATAGTGTATTTGCTAATACAGCCAGTGTGGCTTTATTACGCGAACTTAAGTTGGTTTTTGGGCAAAATTAAAAATTTGACTCCTTAATACACCCCTTAAAATAACATTTTTTTCTTAACTGCAATATTATTATAAATTTAACGTCTACACCGAATTAAATACACCCCTCAATAAATAAGTCACTATCTACAAATTAGTGTTTTCAAAAAATGTCTAAGTCCGGTCCTGTTGGGCCGATTTTATTAAAATTTTAGGAACACTTTTTAATTGCTACTAACGGGTCAAATGTCAATTTTGAAACGATTCTGAGAATTTTTTCGGTATTTTGGGGCCCAAAAACATTTTTCAACCTCTAAAATCTACCCTTAAAATAGCCCGATTACGCCCATTTTAAATAGGCTTCTGTCGGTGATGGTTTTCAATACGTGGGCCAAATTTCGTTAAAATCAATTAACTCTTTCAAAAGTTATTGCCCGTACACATATATATATATATATACATATATATATACATATATATATAAACATTTTTAAAAATGGTGCCAAAGTGTTTAGGAGGTTATGAAACGTCGAGAAATTTTGGTCCGACCCCTAGGTTCCGCCATCCGACTGATGCCAATAGTGTATGTTACCATATGGCAAATACACTAATAATTGATTGAATTAATGTTAATACCATACAAATTAGAGTCAAATTAACAACTTGAAGGTTTGGTATTCGTTGGGTTATCAATTCTCATCCCGGCATAGCACGATGGGCGCGGGTCGCGTCGCGTGACTGAACCTGACCAGGGCGCTAATACCGCCCGTATCTCCTCTACATACAATAGGGTGACTCATTTCAATTGACAAAGACGAACGCATTCATAGAAGGATATGTTAAAAGAAGACAACCGCAGTAGAGACAACCTGACCAGATCTTAATATTGCTCCATACATACTAATTAGTCAATTGATTGGGGAATCCTATTTGATTGAAAAGATAATTTATAATAAGAAATAAAAGCTAATAGTTTGCTACGAAACGCTCGTTGTTGCAATTATAATGCGATAAAAATATTTACTATTCAAGCAAAGTTACTGTCGGAACACGACTCCGAATCTTTCACTATCGCGGCGGCTAAATTACCGATCATTCTGCAGTGACGTATTTAAAACAATCAATACTTCTCATAATAAAGCATATTTGCTACGGTATTTCATATCCGAAAGCTAATTTTTACGTTAGGCATCTTTAGAATATGAACCTTCACTCAACCGAGAGCCATTATGATTCAAAATGTTTTCCTATTATCTGACGTTTTGAAGTGGGTGAATTTCACGTTCAAAGATTCCTTTCCAAACAAACATACATGTGAAACTAATAAAAGCGTGTTAAAAAGCAGTGCTCAAAACGTCTGTTGAAAATGATAGTCTAGGATCCCATGTCTAATAAAAAAGGCGACTGCATTAAATTACTTGGCACAAGTCATAGGCATTGCAATGGACAGATTTTTAGATAAAATATTTCATGTCGTGCATTGAATTTATTAAACGATTTCGTGTTTAGATTTTATTTTGTTCGGTTATGAAATTTGTTAGTTATTGTCCAGTCAACAACTTATGTTTCTGAATAACAATAACGTCCAATATTTATTGAACACTAAACAATACTAGTATTTTTATTTCAGTGAATTGATATCATCAAGTTATTTTTGAAATATTTAAGCGAGAATAAAATTTTAAGTTTTTTTAATTCTCATTGAATGGATCTATTTGATTATAATCTCGGTGTGTATAATAATACTAAGAAACGTCGAAAAAAATATAAACGAAAATAATAGTTTAAAAAAACACGCTTTAATAACAAACCGAACTAAAAAGTAAAAAATATTTTTTTATTGTAAAAAAGCGAGGGGTGTTGAATATCAACTGGTATAAATACTTCATTGATAGCTATTTGTAAAAGTAGAGTTAAATTAAAAATACTAATAAGCACCCAACGCTTTTTTATAATTAAAGCGTGTTTTTTTTTAGTTTTTTACTATTATTCATTTATTTTTTTAGTTTTATTTTTTATCCTGATCATCCTGGTCAGGATAATGGGACAAACTTATTGAATTATTGTATTGTCATCGGTCCTTGATAAGTGTGCAAAGTTTCAGTTTAATCTGGCGTTTTGAAGTGGGTGAATTTCACTTTCAAAGATTCCGTTTCAAACATACAGATGACGCTAATAAAAGCGTGTTAAAAATTCAAGTGTATTCTAAATTTTGTAAGTTTAGTCCTAAATGTTAAAACATTTTAAAAGTACTTACACAGTTCGGGCTTATAAATGACACGGCTCCCCGCAAAAAATTAAGTCCACAAAAAAAAAACGAAATGCTAACACTAAAACTCCACTAAACTACAAAAACGATAAACACTTCACAATTTTTTTATACGAACTGTACTGTAGTGATATTTAGATTATATTCTTCTTTTTTCAAATTAAATATCTTATTTCTACAAACATTGACAATTTATAATACAATGAATTTCTCAGTCGTATAAAAGAATGAACTTGAATTGTATCTTATTACATGATAATTAGGTACATTACGCAACATTAGTTGCTACACTGTACTAAAAATAGTACAAACTGAGAATTATTTCAAAATCAATATAATTTTTGGTATTATCAATGTCATTGCATTATGTAACAGGTTATTCGTGCCTAAGACATAATTAATACAGGCTGTCCAAGAATTACTTGACTTCAAATGAAATAGATAATATTGTTTTACTTTCGATTTTTGGAATATTATGTATGCCTTATGCCAGAGGTGTATTAAGATTATTATTAATTTTCTTGTTTGAAGTGAAATACAACCCATAACAATAACAGTATTTATTTGTATAAACATTAAGAGCACTGTGGTTGGAACAATAAAATAAAATAAAAGAATAGTTACTTCTTACCACAACAGATTTATTCAGTGGATGTACATTTCGAGAGCTAAGCTCCCATCTTCAGCAAAACACTAAACTGTTTACTGTTTTGCTGAAGATGGGAGCTTAGCTCCCGAAATATACATCCACTGAATAAATCTGTTGTGGTAAGAAGTAACTATTCTTTTATTTTAGTATTTATTTGCTAAATTCTTCGACATCCAGCATTTTAACACTAACTGTTATTAGTTCTGAATCTTAAAAATTAACAAATAGTTCTTTTATACCTATTGTTTAAACAATATAGGAATTGTTTATGAAAATTACTTAACGCGCCTGCTGTAGTTTTACATATATTTCTAATGGCAGCTGATGGGTAGTTTCTGAAAATCAGTGGTGAATTAGTTAGACCGCCATATACTTTTGATTTTCATTACAGCACTAGTGCGGAACGGGTTAATACCTTAATGCATGCACGTAAACCATTTTATATAGACTCCGATGTCCTCAAATGTTGAGCGTCTATGATCTACAATCTGGTTATTTTATATTAAGGGACTTATGTGGTTGGTGTTATGACAAAAGACACCTTTAAGAATAAAGTAAAATCGCTACTGTCAGCTTTAAAACTCTATTCATTAGAATGAGATTAGGCCATGCTAGTTACCCTGCACATCTGTACCGTATTGGTGTAGGTACGTGAAACACCACTTTGTGAATGTGACAATAACACGGTTGGTGATCTCAATCATATATTTTTTGCCTGTAAAAATAATAATTGCGACCAACTACATCAGCATCTAATCAAAAAAGGTTTAGTGCCTCCAATGAACATTTGTTATATCCTAGAATCTGGAAGTTTCGAATGAATTTTGTGGCATTAATAACATTTCTGTGTAAGCTTATAGTAGGATAATTATTGTTTCTGTTTTTGGAATTAGTGCTTCTGAAGCCATCGGTGTTGGTATTAAAAAAAAAATAAAACCCGGGTCGCAGTGCCAAAACCCTGCCGACAATATAGTGTATTTGCTTGTATAGGGCCGTGTAGTTTTAGACTTTTATTATGTGAAATTAAGTTTGTTTTTGGGCAAAATAAAAAATTTAACCCTTTAATACACCCCTTAAGAAAACATTTTTTTCTTAATTGTAATATTATTATCAATCTAACGTCTACACCGAATTAAAGACACCCTTCAATAAATAAGTCACTATCTGCAAATTAATGTTTTCAAAAAATGTGTAAGTCCGGTCCTGTTGGGCCGATTTTACTAAAATTTTAGAGGCACTTTTTAATTGCTATTAAAGGGTTAAATTTCAATTTTAAAACGATTCTGAGATTTTTTTCGGTATTTTGGGGCCCAAAAACTTTTTTCAACCCCTAATATTCACCCTTAAAATGATCCGATTGGGCCCATTTTAAATAGGCTTCGTGCGGCAATGGATTCCAACATGTGTGCCAAATTTCGTCAAAATTAATTAACTTCTTCGAAAGTTATAGCCCGCACACATATATATATATACCTATATATATATATATATATATATAAATATATATATATATATATACATATATATATAAACATTTTTAAAAATGGTGCCAAAGTGTTTAGGAGGTTATGAAACGTCGAGAAATTTTGGTCCGACCCCTAGGTCCCGCCATCCGACCAACGCCAATAGTGTATGTTGCCATATGGCAAATACACTAAAAACTCTATTCTGTGGATGAATATTTTAACATAACTTTTTAATTTTTTACCATGTTGATTGTAATTTTGTAAATTTTGTATTTTTTTGACAAACTCCCATCTATCGATGTTTCACGGAGTAAATAAATATTATTATTATTAAATAAAAAGATCAGGTGAAAAGACCAATTTTTAAGTAAGTTTTTAAAAAAATATTGGTATGACATATTTTAACTAAATTTTCGAGGTACTTGAAGAAGTCGGAATAATACCGACGAAACGTCGTACATTGAATAAAAACGTACTTAAAAATTGGTCTTTTCACCTGATCCTTTTTATTTAATTTATTTCAAGACCTGATTTTTCCTAATATTATTATTATTATTATTATAACGAGTTATACGCGAGCGAAGCCGGACTGGCAGTGTTTTATAAATGCAAAGCGGAAATGACGTCTGCTTCAATCTATTTAGATTTTGTCGTTTATTCCGTATATATTATATTATAACAAATATGTATTCTGATCACACAGCTTTCAAGTGTAATTTAGATTTCTGATTCAAGGGAGATCAGGTCGTAAATTCAGAAGCTACACAGAGAAAACAGATTTAGTCATTGAAAGCAAGAAATAAGTTACTGGTTACCAAAGCATATACATTGCGCAGCTTAATTAAAGGGTCAGATAAAAAATGTCGACAATTTGATGTTTTTCAAATCGCTGTATTTTCGCGAAAAATTATCAGATTTTAAAAAACGACAGCTCATTTTAAAACTTGTACATTCTAGTTTGAATCAAAAATTTGTTTTTATCATCTCTTAAGGGGGTATTCTCATGTGACCACTTCGAAAAATCGATTTTTTTTTCTCATATTTCAATAGTAAAACCTATCGAAAATATGCTGTGAAAAATATAGACCGAAATTCCTAGTTTTAAATAAATAACAACTCATAATCGCCGACGAGCCGTATAAGCGACTTGTTGGCTCTTGAAACTTTAAACGCATTTGTCTGGAAACATTGTTTTCTAAAACTGTCATGGTCCTAAAAAAAAAGTATTCAACCGATTGCTTTGAAATTTAAATATGTTCTTCTACTCATTAATGGTTATCGTCCGTACTAAAATTGCTTATTTTCGAAAATATTTTCTTATTTTTTTAAGCGATTTTTAACAAAAAAATTAACAAAAAACACAAACTTTTTTTCTACAGTCCGCCATTTTTTTTTTTAATGAAATTGATTAATTTTGGTAGGGACGATAGCGACATCCCTACTGAACAATGATCCATTCGATTTTTTTATTTCAGACAACATGAACAGCCGCTATTACCATGACCAGTGCTTTTTTTTAGTGTCTAATTTAATTAAAAAAAATATATATAAAAAATGTAAAATAAGAGAAAAAAAATTATACAGTTTAAGATACAAATAAAAACATATAAAAAAATTGAAATGATTGAATGTTATTGTCGTATAAAAAAAAATTCCCTAAAAAGAGGTAAAATTTATGCGTTCACTTGAGAATACCCCCTTAAATGCTCATAACTCCTGAAGAATGAGCACCGCCTGAAAGAGGGAGATAGTAGATTATAGACGCTCAACATCTGAGGTCATCATCATCTACTTTAAACAACATAGAAATCATTTTATAATATTGTTCAGCCTACGATTTTCTGCAACTAATATAACTATGAACTAATTAAGCTGACGCTTAGACAGTTATAGTAATATTTATGTTATAAGGCGTTCCAAAATTAGGTGGGAGTTCTTATATGTAAGTAATATTGCATTACAAAACAAACAATCTAAATGCTTGCACTAACAATACTTTCATTAAATACGTCTAATTGTTAACGTGTTAATAAATTGATATGGAAGAGTTTAAATTAAACAGTTCGTCTGATTCATCAGAGTCGTGAGACAGCGTTGGATTGCCTTGCCCAACAACTATTGTCTACACCCTCATTAAGGTGTTGGTTATAACTGGGACATATCAAATATGTCTGCATGACTCAACTCATGTCAAAATTGCGGGGAATACGTGTAGGGGGAATACCCCTAGCGCCGGACAGCACCTAGTACCGGACAAAACAGGTCGAAACATGAAATAACGCTCATAATAATATTCGTGTAATCGAAAACGTCAAACTTAACGGTCAGATCCCCCCCGCGGCGCGGCAGGCGTCAGTTTCGTTCGATACACCTTACAGGTTACATGTTAGTCATTTTGTGCAGGAATTTGTTGCGTCGAGTAATATTCAGGACGTCGAAACATGAAATAACGCTCATAATAACATTCGTGTAATCGAAGACGTCAAACTCAACGATCAGATCCCCCCCGCGGCGCGGGAGGCGTCAGTTTCGTTCAATACACCTTACAGGTTAAACGTTAGTCATTTTGAACAGGAATCTGTTCCGTCGAGTAATATTCAGGACGTCGAAACATGAAATAACGCTCATAATAACATTCGTGTAAACGAAGACATCAAACTCAACGGTCAGATCCCCCCCGCGGCCGAGGGAGGCGTCAGTTTCGTTCGATACGCCTTACAGGTTACACATTAGTCATTTTGCGCAGGAATTTGTTGCGTCGAGTAATATTCAGAACGTCATAGATTATATTTTTAAGGTGAATTAATTGTGTGTATTGTACAAAGTGTGGAATTGTCGATTTTAATTTTATATGTATGTCGATGCTTATTTTTTGTAGACATCTATTTCATCGCCAGGAAAATATCTTCACACGTCAATCATTCTATTTCTAAAGAACAAAGACATATTAAAATGTTGTCGAAGTCTGGATCGAATATCGGTTATGAACGCTTCCATCAATAACATAATCATCGCATTAAGCAGTCGTAGTCGCGGCCAAACGCAATATAGTCGGCGAGCTCGTGACACCCGTTTTATGAAGTGTTTGATTCAGGTAGAAATTTTATACAATAGTATTATGTAGGTAAGATGTATAGGTAAATTAGTGTTTGCCTGTCCTACCTTGGTACGCCAGGTACTGCGCATACAGAAAAGGTATAAAAAAAATATGTGCCAAAATGTATTTGATTCAAAAGCCAACAAGTACTATTCGAAAGTTAAGTTGATTTTAAATAAATAAATAAATGAAGCAGACACTTTTGGAGGAGTTAACATTAATGCAAAATATCCCCAAATTGGATTTTCAAAAATGAAAAAATAAGTGATTGATTCCCGCTGAAATTTTTATAGCAACTTCATTAGATATATATTTAAAAATATTTGCAAAAAACCAGACACTTTTTCCGGGATTTAAGACTATTTTTGCGAAAGTATTTTAAATCGTGCATAAGTATCCATAAATAAGTTCCCAAAAATAGTCTTAAACCCATGAAAAAGTGTCTGGCTTTTTGCAACTATTTTTAAATATATCTAACGAAGTTGTTATAAAAATTTCAGCGTGAATCAATTACTTATTTTGTTCATTTTTGAAAATTCAATTTTGGGATATTTTGGATTAATGTTAACCCCTCCAAAAGTGTCTGCCTCATTTACTTATTTCAACTTAACTTTCGAATAGTACTTGTTAGCTTTCGAATCAAACACTTTTTTGGCACATATTTTCTTAAACCTTTCCTGTATGCGCAGTACCAGGCGTACCCAAGTAGGACAAGCAGCCGCTCATTTACCTATACATCTTACAAATATATCTAACGAAGTTGCTATAAAAATTTCAGCGTGAATCAATCACTTATTTTTTCATTTTTGAAAATTCAACTTTGGGATATTTTGGTTTAATGTTAACCCCTCCAAAAGTGTCTGCCTCACTTATTGATTTATCTAAAATCAACTTAACTTTCGAATACAACTTGTTGGCTTTTGAATCAAACACTTTTTAGGCACATATTTTCTTAAACCTTTCCTGCATGCGCAGTACCAGGCGTACCCAAGTAGGAGAAGCAGCTGCTCATTTACCTATACATCTTACTTATTTATACTATTGTATAAAATGAATCAAACACTTCATGAAACGGGTGTCATGAGCTCTTGGGCTATTGTAGTCGCGGCCACAACGCAATACGATTGCATATCCACACCCGCGATAATGCCGCGGCTCGTTTGACAAGGAGGAAGTCAGTGGGTTGACACGCCCTGAAACACCTCCGTATCACACGAACGCACACATATATAGGACAGTATACACCGCACACTCACGACAGACTTAACATAAAACGTATAATTTACTGAAACTAAAATCCATCGACTTATATCAGAGATCATCTATCTTATTAACCCCGCGAACCGTCGCTTTTGAATCTTTGTATCACAAGTTCGGTACAGTCAAAGAACGTCTCCTAAACATTTCAGAAATGTTTGCAATAATTTTTAAGACACGATAATTCATTTAAGGTAGTTGTCGTAATACAATATTGTCAAAAAATTATAGATTATACGCGCCACAAAAGTATACTAGCTTGTAGCTAAGTGATTCATAATTTGTACGCAAGACTGTGAAAATGTAACCCATACAGTATTCATATGCATGTATACTTTTCTATAAATTGTTGAACTTTAAACCGTTATTTATAAATAATTAGACGGTCAAACATTTTTTCTTATTTTTTTTTAAACTCATAACAAATGCATTGAAAGACTGTCAGTTTTTGGAAAGTTTCTGACAGTTAGTTCTTTATTTATAAATAAGAAACTGGTTCAGAACTACAGAGATCGTATACAATCAATGCTAATTATCCAATTTTTAATTGGATTTATCTCGGATTATATACGGTCGATCGACTTTAAATTTTCAGGGTACTTGTATTATCATGTCCTTAATAAGTATACAAAAATTAAGAATTTTCTGACGGTGTGCCTTAACCACGACAACTACGTTAAGGTGACGCCTTTTTCATCTGTAAATAGCTCTATCTTACCAGTTAGATGTAAATTGCACTTACGTTTCGAAAATTTCTCACTTTTGTGAAAAATTTTATTCAATCTTTGATGGTGATGCTTACAAAATAAACTAGAAATATGTACCATTCTTCGAATATCTTTGAAGCCAAGTTTTTACAGTTTATTTGATCTAAATAAATGATTTAAAATCAGATAAAAAATTAGGAAATTAGCATAAGTTTTACACAAATTTTTGTACAGGAAAAATTAAATTTGAAAAAAGTTATTGAGCAAGGTAAGTTTGTACAGAAAAAACTTTAAAAATGTTAATTTGCCTTCTCGTAATTCCAAATCTCGTGACGTGCTGTAAAAAAATTGACGAATGTTTTTTTTATTCAATTTTTAGAGTAAAAATCAGGGGCGTAGCTACCGCCGTATCAATTATACGGGGCCCCCGGGCCACGGGGGCCCCCAACGTGCGTAAGCAAAAATTAATAAAAACTTCCCAATTTTTTTTTATTTCAGAAATGACAAAAGTCAAAAAAAGCTATTTCTTTTTTTCCCGCGTAAAGCGTGCGTTCAAAAGTTGGCAACACCCTACATCGGTTATCGCGGGCTGTGGGATTTCTCCGTTTAAGTCATTTACTTTAACGGGGGAAGGGCCCCCAAACAAATTTTTATACGGGGCCCCGCCAAGACAGGCTACGCTTCTGGTAAAAATGTATGTTTTCTTTGAAATTTTTAAGCAGCAACCCAGATCTTGTGAAGCTTAATACTTAATCATAGCTAATAAAAGCATTAATAAATAGTATATTACACCGCAAGGGCAGAAAATTGAAATTCATACATTGCGCGACACATGATGCCTTCGGCTTCGCCTCGGATCTCGTGTCGCGCAGTGCAGGAATATCAATTTTCTAGCCGTGTGGTGTATATTATTAGTGTATTTGCCATATGGCAACATACACTATTGGCGTCGGTCGGATGGCGGGACCTAGGGGTCGGGCCAAAATTTCTCGACGTTTCATAACCTCCTAAACACTTTGGCACCATTTTTAAAAATGTTTATATATATATGTATATATATATATATATATTTATATATATATATATAGGTATATATATATGTGTGCGGGCTATAACTTTCGAAGGAGTTAATTCATTTTAACGAAATTTGGCACACATGTTGGAATCCATCACCGCACGAAGCCTATTTAAAATGGGCCTAATCGGATCAATTTAAGGGTGGCTTTTAGGGGTTGAAAAAAGTTTTTGGGCCCCAAAATACCGAAAAAAATCTCAGAATCGTTTCAAAATTGAAATTTAACCCTTTAGTAGCAATTAAAAAGTGCCCCCAAAATTTTAATAAAATCGGTTCTACAGGACCGGATTTAAAAAATTTACGAATGACTGTTTGCAGATAGTGAATTATTTACTGAAAAGTGTATATAACTTGGTATAGAGATTCGATTGATAATAATATTGCAATTAAGAAAAAACATGTTATTTTAAGGGGTGTATTAAGGAGTCGAATTTTTTATTTTGCCCAAAAACCAAATTAAATTCGCATAATAAAGCCATACTGCCTGTATTAGCAAATACACTATATTGTCGGCAGGGTTTTGGCACTGCGACCCGGGTTTTTTTTCTTTATGCCCGGTCGAAAGTACGTACTTTCGTATCAGTGTGTATGGGAAAACTGTTTCTGCCCGCTGTTACAGATGACGTGTGCGTAATTCCAGCAACAGTGTTGGATCACTTTCATACAGTTTGTGTTGAGACCCAGCGGTAAGAGGCAAGGTAGGCAAAAGACATATTGTGGTTGTGACCTTCTTTAGCTCTGTCTCGCTCAAATCATCCGCACGTTTCAATTTTTTGCTGGTGCCCACTACGAGACTAAAAAATGCTATTGCAAGGGTGCCGTTGTCAATTGATTACTCTAATTTTTGGAAATATTTTGAAGATTTAAAAAACTTTTCCGAAAAAGGAAGAGTCACTTTAGGTTTGAGATGGAACAGTTTTGTGAAATAAGTACGAATAAGGTCGTAGTGTGACATGGAAAACGTGTGTTTTTTTAGCACAATTAATGCCAACTTTTTTCTAGTAAATCGTATATAAATTACAAAAGTAGTCCATGAGAAACCTAGATTTGTCCTTTCTCTTCCTTATAGAGACAGTTGACAGCCGAAGCTTTATTTTTGGCTTAAATTCAGAGCGTTCCGATAGCCTTAAAATCGAAGCCGAAAGTACGTTCTTTCGACCGAATATAAAGAAAATGAATTGGCGGTCACAATCCGAGATTTCCCGAGAGCATATTTTACAACCTAAGGAAAGTTTTCGTCTCTCCAAATTAGACTGAAGACACAAAGCGAAGATCTCCTTGTATATAAAATATAAATATGTAATAATATCGTACTAGTTTACCGTATCTGGATTTATCTCACGTACAAAAGTAATTCACGCGCTAACATTATAACCAACCTGGCCACAACAACAACACTGTTCATTTAGTGACTTTATACTTACAACAATAACACGGCCTGTTATGTTACCTACACTGTTTGCAAGAGTATTGTTGTACGTGACAAACAATATTCACGTCCTATCAACAATGCAATGAACCGTTTCGAACTAATTCGTACATGCTATGGAATAATACCGATACAGAATTATTACGGCGACTATGCCATGAAAGTCGATTAGAGTTATTTCACAGAAAATAATATTAAATTATATCAACTGACTGTAGCCTAGATTAGGGATGTCGAAAAAATATCGATAGGTATATTTTTGGACGATATTTAATATTTCGATATATCGATATAAAATTCCGAGAATCGAAACCGATATTTTTTTCCAGTAGCAAAACTTGTATGTACTACCGCGACTTACTATGGCCGTTTAATTTTTCCGAAAATGTCGAACTGAAAAAGAAACAAAGTTTTTGCAACATACTTTTAAATGCGTTCCGAAAACAACAACTTTGAATAAAGCACATGTAAAACACGTTTCTTTTTCAGCGGATTTTTCGATATTTTCGGAATAATAAACAGTCAAAATAACTATTCATGCAATATTTCATTTCATTTCTACAACATCTAGAATATTTTTAATTATTTCGATTTACACCTCATGCTGTACCAACAATTTTTTGTCGAATGTCACCTCTGGCACGCATCCGATATGTTCACCATCGGTGGCTTTATTAATTGTTCGATTAATCTTTAAAATTATCTGCTCTTAAATATATTAGACATTTAATTAATAAACAAAAAAAATTCTTATCGTTGTTTTCAATTTCAGATAAATATTTATTAGTTGATTTATTAGAAATAATGTCCGTTAATTGCTATTTGAGATTATATTAAGATAGTCAATATGTATACTAAATTCTTTCGAGTGCCAATGTTCTCTTTCAAATTGGACCGATATATCGATATTTTTTTAAAAATATATCGGTACCGATATCTATACTTGAAAAAAATATCGATACGATATATATCGATACTTTTTGGCACTTCCGACATCCCTAGCCTAGATAGATCCGTGCAAAGCAGAAAACCATTTGAATAAATATGTTTCGCTTTTTAAGCTTTCACCCAGACCCACCGAACTGCGGTCTACGATGTCAAGTTTCTAAGGAGCCGGTCCGAAAAGTGCAAGAATTTATTGTCTGACAAAAACAATAAGACACACACGTGAAATTATCTTTGAAATAATTAACTTAGGGGAACAGAAATTATCATTACTGGAACTCCTAGATTCAATTAAAAACGTCGATAAATGCTTATTTGCTTCGTTTTTTAGAGTTCCGTACATCCGATGAAAAAACGAAAACCCTTATAAAATCCCTCTCGTGTTTGTCTGTCACAGCCGATTTTTCCAAATCTACTGGGCGAAAAAAGTTGAAATTTGGTACATATATAGAGTTAGATGACCCCAATCATAGACGTATTTGAATTTTGGCACAGAGATAGACTTTAGAGATTCAAATAGAGACGCGAAATACAAACAGTTGAATTTTTATTCTGGGGGTTAATGTCCAAGGGTAAATAGAGAATTGGAAAAATATTTTTCTCAAGGGTGTCAAGTAGTGTTAAATAATAGCTTATTGAAGCACGCATTTAAAAATACAAGTGCGTATGATGTATTGCTTTTTCATTTTTTTAAACATTTGTCGGGATAAACGCTTAAAAATGGATGTCATTATTGTCATTCACCCTTAAGGTAGTTGTCGTGGTATAATATTGTCAAAAGGTACAGATTATACGCGCCACAAAAGTATACTAGCTTGTACAGTATTCATATGTGGCATGTATACTTTTCTATAAATTGTTGAACTTTAAACCGTTATTTATAAATAGTTAGACGGTCAAAAAATTTTTCTTATTTTTTTTTAAACTCATAACAAATGTATTGAAAGACTGTCAGTTTTTGGAAAGTTTCTGACAGTTAGTTCTTTTTTTATAAATAAAAACCCGGGTCGCAGTGCCAAAACCCTGCCGACAATATAGTGTATTTGCTTGTATAGGGCCGTGTGGTTTTATACTTTTATTATGTGAAGTTAAGTTTGTTTTTGGGCAAAATAAAAAAATTAACCCCTTAATACACCCCTTAAAATAACATTTTTTTCTTAATTGTAATATTATTATCAATCTAACGTCTACACCGAATTAAATACACCCTTCAATAAATAAGTCTCTATCTGCAAACTAGTGTTTTCATAAAATTTGTAAATCCGGTCCTGTCGGGCCGATTTTATTAAAATTGTGGGGACACTTTTTAATCACTACCAGAGGGTTAAATTTCAATTTTGAAACGATTCGGAGAATTTTTTCGGTATTTTGGGGCCCAAAAACAGTTTTCAACCCGTAAAAACTACCCTTAAAATAGCCCGATTAGGCCCATTTTAAATAGGCTTCTTGCGGTGATGGGTTTCAACACGTGGCCCAAATTTCGTTGAATTCAATTAACTCTTTCGAAAGTTATCGCGCGTACACATATATATATATATATATATATATATATATATATATATATATATATATATATATATATATATACATATATATATACATATATATATAAACATTTTTAAAAATGGTGCCAAAGTGTTTAGGAGGTTATGAAACGTCGAGAAATTTTGGTCCGACCCCTAGGTCCCGCCATCCGACCGACGCCAATAGTGTATGTTGCCTTATGGCAAATACACTAATAAGAAACTGATTCAGAACTACAGAGATTGTATACAATCAATGTTATAATTATCCAATTTTTAATTGAATTTATCTCGGATCATATACGGTCGATCGACTTCAAATTTTCAGGGTAATTGTATTATCATGTCCTTAATAAGTATACAAAAATTAAGAATATTCTGACGGTGTGCCTTAACTACAACAACTACCTTAACATCAAAAAGATCGTCCAGAAAAACCTGAAAAAAATCATGAACATTAAGAATTAATTGTGAATATTATCAGAAAATTGGAACAGGCAAAAACATCAAAATATCGATTATTACTTCTGCAACGTTTCGGCCTTTATTAGGTCTTCTTCAGGCATCTAAAAAATTGCAGAAGTAATAATCGATATTTTGATGTTTTTGCCTGTTCCAATTTCCGGATAATATTCACAATTAACATTAAAATGGACGCAACAGTAGAGAATGAATTAAGAATTAAATGTAGACTAAACGAAAATAGATCAACATCAATTTCTAAACGTATATAGATAGATTACGAAACTGAAATTAGATATACAATCTAGAAGTACGCATTAGAAAATGTCTTTCGAAACAGTCTGTACAAAACAAAAGCATTTATGACAATGAAAATAACAACAATCGGTTTCAGTTTCAACGGATAAATGGAGGCATTTAAAGATCACATATTTATTATATTTATTACAGCGTCGTATGATATTATTAAAACGTGAACATAGAGTAGTTGGCTTTGACAGAAATAAATCATATTTCTGAATATGCAAATAACCTCCATTGTTTTATTTACGACAAAAAATAATAACAGTCGACTAACGACCAACTAACATTTGACACATTATGGAATCGATACAAAAACATACTATGTTCAAATTAAATAGTTGTATCATTTAAGGTAAAATACGGCACAAAAATTGGGATAAGTTCTACTTAGTTCGAAGGTGACCCCAGCCATATAGTCGAGCTGGCGATTGCCAGCCGGGCCCCAACCTGCGCGGGCCCCCCACGGAGCATTACGTTCTGTAGTGCGAGTGCGTAACTTTGTCTATGACTTAACACCAACCAATTTCTATCTTAAAGAACTCCTAAGATGTGTTTAAGAGGCGAATTGATTTGTCCAGATCCACAGGAAAAGTTAATTTTTTATACCCTAAGCACAAAGTTAAATAATTTCGGAATTTGCTTTCTACGTAACGTATTTTCAAAGTTCTCTGCGTTTTCGGCACGGGTTAAACTGTATAAATTGAGCAAAAATTTAAAGCTAATCATTTTTTCAATATATTATAGAACCATTTCATGGGGTAGCAACTCAAAAAATTTAAAAAAAAATTGACTTATACTAATAAGGGCCAGTCTAATAGACTGGCCCTTATTTTGATAAGTTGGAAATTGTCACATGCTAACCTTTAAAATGGTTCTATACATTGAAAAAATGATTCTCTGAAACTTTCAGCTCGAATAATTAAAATTAACCCGTGCCGAAAACGCTGTAACGCTTATGGGTTTATCGGGGCTTGCCGCAAGCCAGGCGGTAGGTAGGATAGGGAGCCCATGCAGGCTAGGTCCCATCTCTTGCGACCTAAATGTAAACTAGATCAGATAGTTCGTTCATACATTAGAGAGAAATTAAATAGAAAAATATCCCATCTACTATTATCCAGTCTCGGGCCCCGGGCTTGTGGGGAGCCACCCGGGCCCTTCCGGGCCAGTCTGACCCTGTACCGGGGGTTGCTTTTACCTTGGGGTGCATGCCACCCCTTCTCCGGGGTGAAAAATGTTTAATTGAAAATAAGCCCGGGAATGGATAGACTGACTAATTCTAAGCAACTTTTGTTCTATAAGTTTTTTCTGAAAGTCAATACTTTTCGACTTATTCGCGAGTGAAAGTGTCAATTTTTCAAGCCCACGTTTTCAGACGGTTTTTCGCAAAAACCGCAAATGTAAAATTTTGCAGTATTTTTAGCACGAGTTTGTAAAGAACTAACATCAAAATATGTTAATGTGCCTTCCCGGAATGCGAAATCTCGTGATGTGCTGTAAAGAAATATTTACGAATATCGCGTTTTTTTATTCTATTTTTAGGACAAAAATGTCTTTCGAAATTTGCAACAAGTTAAATTTTATTATGCTAAATGCTTAATCACAGTCAATAAAATCAGTATTAAAATGAATTTTTCGATCACAGTTCGAAATTTCCTGAGAGCATATTTTACAATCTGACAGATGTCACGAAAAACCAATTTAGACCGCAAATAGTTCTGTACCGTGCTCGAAGAAAGGTGATTATTTATTAAGACAAGAGTAGGTGAACAACAACTGTCATAGCAGCCTCCGACTGACATTACTTTTGAGACTTTTATTGTTTAATAATTAATGGTTTGTTCGAATTAACCATATTGTTCACACTTTTTTGCCATCACCGTTTATTATATTCAAATCGGATGGGTTATTGACTGCTGCAATTCATGCAAGATCGATTACCTTACAACAAACAAATAAAATCATAATTTGTCTATAATAATAATTGTATTCCTTCTTCTTGTTATATAGTCGTAGACATTTTTGGGTAGATATTTGAGGCACTGTGAAAATTTGTACAATACCTATTTATAGTAATATCCGAATACAATAATAATAATAATAATAATAATAATAATGCGTTTAACGTCCGTTTCTCGACTTTATGTCATAACAGACGCCATTCGCACCATTACTATTTTTTCATCTACCACTTCCCGTTATTTTCTACACTTTTTACAACTTCAACTTATGTAATAGCAATGGGCGAATGAAGGAATTATAGGAAATTAGGATAAGTTAGGTAATTTTTGAACTAGGAGTTTGATAGGTAATCGGCCATGGCCTCAAATAAGGAAACACCTCGATATTTATCTGGAATTAATTGAGGGAAACCATGGAAAACCTCAATCAAGATGATCGGTACAGGAATTACCGTTTCTCGGCGAGAGGCAGTAGGAAAAAATCCCAGCCACATCTGCCCCCGCCGGGATTCGAACCTGGTACCTCCTGAATGCGAGTCTAGTGCTGTCACCACTACTCTACCCAGCGCGGTCTAATATCCGAATACAAAAACACAGGCTTGGCTGAAAGGTAGCAGGGCTTAACCAACTCTTAAATTTTTAAATTACCAATTTCGCAATATAAAACTCTTGAAGCATTTTGAAATTTTAATACCATGAAAGTAGTTGAAAAATAAAAAAGCCAGATTTCTTAATCGGGTCTAAAACTTAGCCAAGTGTTTGCAAAATTATATTTTTAAAAAATTTAAACAATATATTTGTGGCACGTTGAAATTTAAACAGAATAATATTGCAGGTAACTAAAAAAAGGTATTCAAAAAAACATATCGTTTCGTTGGGATATTCTACGTGTCAGGTGATTGAAAATTTGAGGGTCGGTTTAGCCTCACTACCCTTCAATCAGGTTTGTGTTTCTTTATTCCGGATATTACTAAACAGGTATTGTACTTTTTACAGTGCCTCAAATACCTACCAAAAAATGTCTGACAACTCTCGGAGCTATTAAAAAATTTCAATAAATATTTTTCGAAATATTGTCCCCTCACTAGCTTAGTAACTACGTGTCTTAAACTTGTAAGTTGATAGTTTTTTGAAGAAACATTCTTTATAACCTATAATATAAAACTGTCACTGTGATATTTACTATTTTGTATTTTGTTGTTTGTGTTTAAATATAGTTGCTGAGGAAGTCGTAATTAGCAACGAAACGTTCAACTTAATCAAAGCTAATTCGTTTGATAAACTGTCCAATTCCCTACTATTCCAACTTCATAGTTTTTAAGGTTAGTGTTTACCAACTATTAAGTACCTTTTTCATTCGCAGTTCTATCTTGGTGCATGTGTGCATGTAAAATGCACTTACGTTTTTGGAAATCTCTAATTTCTATGAACAATTTTATTCAATCTTTGATGTTAATGCTTCAAAATAAACTAAAAATATGAACCATACTTCCCATACGACTTTTAGCCGTACAGTTTATTTGATCTAAATACGAATTCACTGTAACTGGATGTTCATTGAATAAAGAATAAAATATTTTACTTAAAAACGTGTTTTTTTTACATGAATTATGGAAAAACCACAGCCAAATCGGATTAAAAATAAATATTTTTACCTTAATAACTGTTGATGCGTCAAAATTCAAGATCACTAAATAAATCAAATAGTTCATTTTATATTTATATTACATTTATATTTACACAATTACGCAGCACTTCATAAAGTAAAAATTAACTTCGTACTGATTTAGTACACAAAATATTAAGTTTACTAGTGAAAATAATTTCACTATAGTCACATGTTCCAATACTGAAGTCTAGTCAATGGACGACGAACCGAAAAAATCATGTTTCAAATCGGAATATAAAACTGCATTAGATCATTAACCTTCTCTATTTGAATTTTATAAGTGGAAAGAAGATGCAAAATATCGACCCGTATAATATTAAATAATAAAAAACTCGGGTCGCAGTACTAAACCCTGCCGAAAATATAGTAATTGTATTTGCTAACACAGGCAGTGTGGTTGTATTATGTGTATAGTTTGGCAACATAAAAAATCTAACCCCTTAAAATATTATTTTTTTATTGATTACAATATTTTGCCTCTGTTTTTATAATTTATCATCTGCACAAAATTATAAATAATAATAATAATAATGCGTTTAACGTCCATTTCTCGACTTTATGTCATAACAGACGCCATTCGCACCATTACTATTTTTTCATCTACCACTTCCCGTTATTTTCTACATTTTTTACAACTTCACTTTTGTAATAGCAATGGGCGAATGAAGGAATTATAGGAAATTAGGATAAGGTAGGTAATTTTTGAACTAGGAGTTTGATAGGTAATCGGCCATGGCCTCAAATAAGGAACCATCTCGATATTTATCTGGAATTAATTGAGGGAAACCATGGAAAACCTCAATCAAGATGGCCGGTACAGGAATTACCGTTTCTCGGTGAGAGGCAGTAGGAAAAAGACCCAGCCACATCTGCCCCCGTCGGGATTCGAACCCGGACCTCCCGAATGCGAGTCTAGTGCTGTCACCAATACTTTACCCAGCTCGGTTCGATATTGGTAAATTATCAACACCATAATATCATATTAGTAAATATTTACTAATATAATATTTTTTTATTCTTCGACGCATTGTACGCTACGAGCAATTTAAACTGTTCCAATTTCGTCATAAGTAAAGCACAGCACTGCATTAACGCACGATTTATCGTTACTCCTCAGACTACAGAATAATATAATAACAGTAATAATTTTATTAATAACGAGGCTCACACGATACGTCGACTCGAGAAACACCCAAACAAAAAATGTACACCCGATAAAATAAAAAATCGGTTTGAAACTTCAAAAAAAAAACTATCCAAGCAGTGCCTGTTTTTCATAAGCCCATGTGCCCTCACAAACTAATAAAAAATTGTAACTTCCGTTCGAAAAAATAAGAAACATGAATAAAGGTTTATTCATTAGACATTAATTGTAAAAAAAAATATATTATACCTATAAAAAACTTTCACGATGATTAGGAAAATTTTTCAAAAAACGTAAGTAACATGCTAAATAAGCAAAACCAAGACTGAATACGCAAGACCAAGACCGAATAAGCAAAACCAAGACGATTTCCGTCTTGGGCTTGATCACTAGACGCAGCAATAGACCAGTTCAATTATATCAGCTGTACTTATTATAAGAGTTTGATATCAGAAGTAGAGTTGGGTAACTCAGATCTGAACCGGTTCAAAGAGCCGACTCCGACAGAAGATCCGCGAGAGCTGACTCACTTTTTTTTGAGCCGACGGATCAACGGATCCGCATAACTCAGTGAAACACTTAACACACAGAAGCACATTTTACACTTACGTATCAGTTCTTGCTTTGATGCATCTGTCAGCTCAAATGACTCATGCATCACATGTTTGGCTATGCATTCTTGATTCTATACAGGTCGTGATATGATTGACTGAACTAGGTAACTCAGTGGCAGACTGCAGTAACATATTCAGAACTCGGCTCTTTTTGAACCGGTTCAGTGAGCCGGCTCACATACGGGATTCAGATGCAAAGATGCAGATCACTAAAAAGATCCGTTTTTCCCCTCTCTAATCAGAAGAAAAAGGCGCGGATGAATTACCACACATATGTATGATTTCGGGTCTCGAACCAGCGATACCATGTTTATAAATCACACCACATAATACAATAAGTGAGTATGCTCTGCTTCAGATAATTCGCCGACATTACAAAGGTCAATTCTCAAACGGAGAATGTCTACCTGGAATCTATCACCGGTAGATCGTCGAGTTCGTGTTATACAATAATAAAACCTTATTTACAATAATACAAATGCATTTTGGCTTTTCATTTTTACACCGAGAGATAGCGTTTCTGTGCTCATTTTTAGGGTTCCGTAGATTCGATGAAAAAGCACAACCCTAATAGGTTCATTCTCGGATGATCAAATCTGTCTGTCAGTCTGACAATGGGCAGTTTAAAAGCTATTAAAGAAACCAGGCATCCCCAAAACTACCGAGCATAACATTTCGAAAAATAGGAAATATAGGATCTCTCATAGTTTACAAGACACCTGAACGAAAATCGTAAGTCAAGTTCTAACGGAAAAGGCATGGTATGGAGTCCCCCTCTCTACGCGTGTTTGGCTCGCACTTGACCGTTTTTTAGGGTTCCGTACCCAAATGGTAAAACGGGACCCTATTACTAAGACTCCGCGTCCGTCCGTCTGTCACCAGGCTGTATCTCATGAACCGTGATAGTTAGACAGTTGAAATTTTCACAGATGATGTATTTCTGTTACCGCTATAACAACAAATACTAAAACAGAATAAATTAAATATTTAAGTGGGGCTCCCATACAACAGACATGATTTTTTCGCCGTTTTTAGAGATAATGGTACGGAACCCTTCATGCGCGAGTCCGACTCGCACTTGGCCGGTTTTTTA
The DNA here is from genome assembly GCA_034508555.1 of Venustoraphidia nigricollis. Taxonomy (NCBI): domain Eukaryota; kingdom Metazoa; phylum Arthropoda; class Insecta; order Raphidioptera; family Raphidiidae; genus Venustoraphidia; species Venustoraphidia nigricollis. The sequence continues at coordinate 3,506,009 of JAVRKA010000021.1, read as the reverse complement.
TATATATTATCTTTATCATCATAGTAAGTAAAAAAAGCTTTAAAAAAATCGATTCATAATTTCTTTGTAAAAGCCAATTCAGACTAGCCGTTCTCGGTTACGATTCACCGGTCCGGTTCGGTTTTCGATTAATCTAGGCTGCTCACACTATCCCGATTCGGTTCTACGATTATTCTCGGTGCGCATACGCTATTTCGAAATATGATTTGACGTTTGATGTGTAGTTAAACGTCAACAAAAACAGCTGGCTAGTCACCTGACTCCAGCAAACGTTCTTATTGGTTGCGAACGGTCCGGTTGAAATTAGAGCTGAATCTAAACGCTCGAACCGAACCGCAATCGGGAACAACTACGCCCTGATTGGTCGAGCTCCCAACCGGACCGGTGAATCGTAACCGAGAACGGCTAGTCTGAATTGGCTTTTAATGTAGGTTCCAATAAAAAATGTGGGACGCGTTTTGAAAAATATATTTAGTCAGTGTTGGTTCTCCCTTTAGTTTATTAGATCGAAATCGCTATTATAGTCCGATACGGTCTTATAATGATCTCTATCGGAATCAGCTTGTGTTTTGTCCGCGATAGCCGGCAATGGCTCACATTAAGCCATGTTGCGGTCTTATGATGGGCTCGTCGGTCACGCCGATTACATTTCTCACTCGCTCTATTTTCTCTCTCATAAATACATTCATCAACAACTGATTTGAACGGAATGCATTTAAGTTTGGTTCAAAAATATTTGCGATGATTATCTATATAAAAACCGAGCTGGGTAGAGTAGTGGTACAGCACTAGACTCGCATTCGGGAGGTCCGGGTTCGAATCCCGGCGGGGGCAGATGTGGCTGGGACTTTTTCCTACTGCCTCTCGCCGAGAAACGGTAATTCCTGTACCAGCCATCTTGATTGAGGTTTTCCATGGTTTCCCTCAATTAATTCCAGATAAATATCGAGATGGTTCCTTATTTGAGGCCATGGCCGATTACCTATCAAATTTCTAGTTCAAAAATTACTTACCTTATCCTAATTTCCTATAATTTCTTCATTCGCCCATTGCTATTATATAAGTTGAAGTTGTAAAAAATGTAGAAAATAACGGGAAGTGGTAGATGAAAAAATAGTAATGGTGCGAATGGCATCTGTTATGACATAAAGTCGAGAAACGGACGTTAAACGCATTATTATTATTATTATTATTATTATTATCTATATAAAAAAAAACTCACGTCGCAATACCCAACCCTACCGACAATATAGGGTACTAGCGGCCCAGTCCGGCTTCGCACGGGTAGTACTAATTATCTAATTACCTATAGCCAGTAAAAATGAGAATCATTATCATAAAATTCTCAACGTGTCTTGAAATTGCGCGAATTCAATCGCTTTTTAACAAAACAAAAAAAAACATTATGTTGGTCCGATCGTTACCAAACTTTGCAGGATCGACCGCTGGGCTAATCTGAAGATTGGCTGAAAATTTCATCAAAATTAGTCCAGCCGTTTTCAAATCGAAAATATTATTTTCAAATCTGCACCAAATTTAAATACACCCTTTTCAGTACAAGTAAATTCGTATACGCAAACTAGTGTTTGTAAGTCCGGTCCTGTCGGGACGATTTTATTAAAATTTTAGAATCACATTTTAATCTTTACTAAAGGGTTAAATTCCAATTTTGGGATGATTCTGAGAATTCTGTCGGTATTTTTGAGCCCATATAAACATTTCCGAAAATGGTGGCAAATTGTTCAGGTTATGAAACGTCGAAGAATATCCCTAGGCCCCGCCATCTGACCGACGCCAATAGTGTTTGTGCCATGCGGCAAATACACTAATAATACCTTCTCGTATAAAAGCTATTATCACCAATTTAGATGGCGAAACAAGCATAAGTGTTACATTTTTATTACCATATTATTCACGAAATCGTTGTTATTAATCAGGAAAAAAGCAATATTTTCGTGTAAACTATTTACACGTATACAAATCTACACTTGTTTTTTTATTTCATTGTTATTATATAACAATAATTATTATATGGTAATAACAAATTAGGTAAAATTGTTGTTACCTTGAATATTTGTTTAAATGTCAAGGCATGCTTTGATTGTACGTATTTTTAAAACACATCCAATATGTCGACGCCTCAAAAACACTCCTGTTTTAATGAAATTGACGTGTCTGGTATATTTACCCTTTGACATTATCTAAAGGTACCTTCACACAGAAATAAAATTCATAAAAATAATTGTTCAAAAAAATAGCAAACCGAACTAAAAAATAAAAAATATTTTTTATTTTAAAAAAGCGTGGGGTGCTTATAACTGTTTTTATACTAACTCTACTTTTACAAATAGCTACCAATGAAATATTTATGCCAGTTGATATCAAGCATCCCACGCTTTTTTACAATAAAAAAACTATTTTTTACTTTTTAGTTCGGTTTGCTAACAAAGCGTGTTTTTTAGTTTTTTTAAAACTATTATTTATTTTTTAATCTTATTTTTTTAACCTGATGATCCTGGTCAGGATAATGGGACAAACTTATTAAATTATTGTATTGTCATCGATCCTTGATAAATGTGCAAAGTTTCAGTTTAATCTGACGTTTTGAAGTGGCTGAATTTTACGTTCAAGGATTCCGTCAAATACATTCAAAGATTATATTTTTTTATCCTGATGGTCCTGGTCAGGATAATGGGACAAACTTATTAAATTATTGTATTGTCAACGGTCCTTGATAAGTGTGCAAAGTTTCAGTTTAATCTGACGTTTGAATTAAGTGAATTTCACGTTCAAAAATTTCGTTAAATAACACAGGTGAAACTAATAAAAGCGTGTTATCTTAAAGCAGAACGTTTATTAGTGTGTTTGAAAAATTAAAAATGTAGGTCAGTGATGCCAAAATATCGGTCATAACACTAAATAACTGTTCATGGTTTTTTTTGTCTACCATTTTGAAATTCTATATTTATGCATTAAAATACCGGACATTTTAAGTATAGAATATCTTTTTTCAATTTGAATACTAGAACTTATTTCGCCATACTTGGAATTTTAAACAAGTATTGTTTAACAAATTCCTATTATAAAAATTAATATTTATAAAATATTTATAAACATAAAAATGTCTTTAAAAACGGCATGACGTTTCACAAGCAAAAAATTAATTCTAGTCGAAAGCAAACTGCCAAACGCTTTCAGAACTGCAATAAGGGAAGGGTGGAGGGGGTATTAAGCAATAAAGCGCTAGTATTTTACAAAAATTAATTATTTTGGGGTACCCACTTGAAATCTTTCAGTCCATATAGATTTTAAATTTATAATAGGTATATTAAAACAAATAAATAAAAACATTTGAAAATTCTACAAAAATTGTTATTAAATTAGTTCTCGACGATCGTTTCGGATAATAAGTCCACCCTCAGGAATATAAATGTTTTATATTCCTGAGGATGAACTTATTGTCCGAAACGATCGTCGAGAAATAATTTAAAAACCCGGGTCGCAGTGCCAAAACCCTGCCGACAATATAGTGTATTTGCTAATACAGGCCTTGTGGCTTTATTATGTGAACTTAAGGTGATTGTTGGGCAAAATAAAAAAATTAACTCCTTAATACACCCCTTAAAATTACATTTTTTTTAACTACATCATTATTGTCGATCGAACGTCTGCACCAAAATTAAAAACACCTTTCATGAAATAACTCACTATTATCTGCAAACTAGTGTTTTCAGAAAATTTGTAAATCCGGTCCTGTTGGGCCGATTTTATTGAAATTTTAGGAACACTTTTTAATTGCTATTAAAGGGTTAAATTTCAATTTTGGAACGATTCTGAGAATTTTTTAGGTACTTTTGGGCCCAAAAACTTTTTTCATTCCCTAAAAACCACCCTTAAAATGACCCGATTGGGCCCATTTTAAATAGGCTTCGTGCGGTGATGGATTCCAACATGTGTGCCAAATTTCGTTAAAATGAATTAACTCCTTCGAAAGTTATTGCCCGTACACATATATACCTATATATATATATATATATATATATATATATATATATATATATATATATATATATATACCTATATATATATATATATATATATATATATATATATACATATATATATAAACATTTTTAAAAATGGTGCCAAAGTGTTTAGGAGGTTATGAAACGTCGAGAAATTTTGGTCCGACCCCTAGGTCCCGCCATCCGACCGACGCCAATAGTGTATGTTGCCATATGGCAAATACACTAATAATAATTTTGTCGAATTTTCGTGTTTATATTTATTTGTTTATTAAGTATTAATCATGTTCTACCAAGTGCCGAGTGAAAAATCAGTATAAATTATATAAAATTATATAAAATACAGAAGATTTACATATTACCACAATTAAAGCATTTTGGCACCAGTGATAAAGCATTTTATTGAGGAAGTTTTTTTGGCACTAATGAATTTTTCAATTTCGTACTGTCGATTTGTCGTTAACACGGCCAACTTCATACTGTCAAATATTCACTACCGCGACCAACTTCATACTGTCAAATTTTCATTACCGCGACCAACTTCATACTGTCAAATTTTCATTACCGCGACCAACTTCATACTGTCAACGCGCCAAAAAAAGTATAACTTCGAAAATTTGGGTCACCAAGTGTTATAGGTAAGTATTTGAATATAAACAAAAATGTGCAGATAACTGAACACCTCTCTTTAGGAAGTGTGTGATTTCGGTACGATACACCGTCTTTCTTGGCGAGAAATAAAGTGTAATTGATTTGTTAGATGTTTCGAATGTACTCGTTTCTAATATCGACAAGTATGTAATTTTATAATCGCGTTTTCCTGTTTCACGTATCACTCAAATCATTTCAAATGCCAGTTCGCTTAAATCGAAAAATGTAGTAATTTAAATAACTTCTCAAATTACTGTACTTTATGCAATGCGTTTTAGAAAACCAGACCGAAGAGGTGAGAAATGATGCACAAGCATACCTGTAATGCTTTATTGAATCTGTTGAGAAGTCTGTATTATTACTGGAAATTAATATTGTTCGTGATTATATACAAAGTGTTGCAAGATACGAGAAATAGTTTTGCTAAACTTTTTACAGTCACTTTGACCATGAATTTTGCAGAGCTGTTTGGAAACCGTCTCTTAACCTGAGAGTTATCGGATAAACACGAAATACTAGAGATGTCAGAAGTGCCAAAAAGTATTGATATATATCGAATCGATATTTTTTTCAAGTATCGATATCGGTACCGATATATATTCTAAAAGATATCGATATATCGGTACAATTTTAAAGAGAACATTGGCATTCGTAGAAATTTAGTATACATATTGACTAGCTTAAATAATCTCAAATAGCAATTAACCGACATTATCTACACTAATATTACAAAGAGGAAAGATTTGTATTTGTGTGTGTGTATGTTTGTAATGAATAAAGTCAAAAACTACTGTGCCGATTTAAAAAATTCTTTCACCATTAGAAAGCTACATTCACCCTGAGTAACATAGGCTATACTAAAACTTTAGTAACGTAACCCAAGGTGTAAAAAAATGCCATAAAACATCTTTCGTCGCATGCGCTGCGGAAACTATTGATGATAGAACAAAAGTATGTTCTACAATATTAAAGAACATATCAATAACTACAAAAAACTTCGCAATACTATATGTCCAACTATTATCGTTATGTCACAATAACCACTTTTTACATTTTAATAATCTATATAGATAAAAGACGATGTATATGTAATCTATGGACTCCAAACAGGTAGACCATTTTTGATGAAATTTTCAGACAATCTTTAGATTAGCCCAGCGGGTGATCTTCTGAAGTTTGGTAGCGATCGGATCAACAGAATTTTTTAAATTTCTTTTTGGGAAATAAGATTTTTCTTCGATTTTTGAACATTCACAAATAAAAGCGATTGAATTCGCGCAAATTCAATACATGTTGAGAATTTAATGATAATGATTCTCATCTTTTATATCCTATATATTACATTTACACCCGGGCGAAGCCGGACTGGGCCGCTAGTTTCTAATAAATCAAGTAATGAATAATTATCCAAAATCAAAAACAACGGCAGAATATTTTTTGCTTATTAATCAGAAGCGTAGCTTGCCTTGGCAGGGCCCCGTATAAAAATTTGTTTGGGGGCCCTTCCCCCGTTGAAGTAAATGACTTAAACGGGGAAATACCGCAGCCCGCGATAACCGATAAAGGGTGTTGCCAACTTTTGAACGCACGCTTTACGCGGGAAAAAAAGACATTGCTTTTTTTGACTTTTGTCATTTCTGAAATAAAAAAAAAAAAATTGGGAAGTTTTTATTAATTTTTGCTTACGCACGTCGGGGGCCCCCGTGGCCCGGGGGCCCCGTATAATTGATACGGCGGTAGCTACGCCCCTGTTATTAATCAAACGTCTAATTCATTTAGGAGCAGATAGTTTTAGAGATTAATCGAACAATTAATAAAGCCAGGGATGATGAACCTATGGCGTGCGTGCCAGAGGTGACATTTACGGCGGTAGCTACGCCCCTGTTATTAATCAAACGTCTAATTCATTTAGGAGCAGATAGTTTTAGAGATTAATCGAACAATTAATAAAGCCAGGGATGATGAACCTATGGCGTGCGTGCCAGAGGTGACATTTACGGCGGTAGCTACGCCCCTGTTATTAATCAAACGTCTAATTCATTTAGGAGCAGATAGTTTTAGAGATTAATCGAACAATTAATAAAGCCAGGGATGATGAACCTATGGCGTGCGTGCCAGAGGTGACATTCGACAGAAAATTGTTGTTGGAACAACGCCGGCCGCGAAAGCCTACATACTTGGATCAATAACTCGATCAGTTAAAATAAGATCAGAGAGTTACCGGTCATCAATCTTGCTAATGAATATTCATCATTCAAGAGAAGAAAGACATCTGTATTACCGACTACAACACGTCTGTGAAGGTGTATTGAACTATTCACTAATCATCCAACCTATTAATCGACACCTTTGAACAAATGACCGTCGATCAGAGAGTACCTACTCTAGTGCTCGATTATGTAACACTGACATCTGTCATCGGCGCAGTAAAGTATATGCTATGCAAATATAACAATTGGTAATAACAATGGGTGTTATGCTTTGTGGAAAATGTGGATGCCACGCATGCTAGATTGTTGCATTTATTTTCTACTGAATGATTCATTCATTAGCAAGTCTTGATTTATTATAATACTATTCGCATATACGTCTGTAGCCCACAAAGAAAAGAACGTTCAGGAAATTTCTTCGAATGAGAATTCACACAAATGTTTTTAGTGTATTTGCCATATGGCAACATACACTATTGGCGTCGGTCGGATGGCGGGACCTAGGTGTCGGACCAAAATTTCTCGACGTTTCATAACCTCCTAAACACTTTGGCACCATTTTTAAAAATGTTTATATATATATGTATATATATATATAGGTATATATGTGTGCGGGCTATAACTTTCGAAGAAGTTAATTTATTTTAACATGCTGGAATCCATCACCGCACGAAGCCTATTTAAAATGGGCCCAATCGGGCCATTTTAAGGGTAGTTTTTAGGGGTTGAAAAATGTTTTTGGGGCCCAAAATACCGAAAAAATTCTCCGAATCGTTTCAAAATTGAAATTTAACCCTCTGGTAGTAATTAAAAAGTGTCCCTAAAATTTTAATAAAATCGGCCCGACAGGACCGGACTTACAAATTTTATGAAAACACTAGTTTGCAGATAGTGAATTATTTACAGAAAGTTGCTTATAATTTGGTATAGAGGTTCCATTGATAATAATATTGCAATTAAGAAAAAAAATGTTATATTAAGGGCTGTATTAAGGAGTAAAATTTTTTATTTTGCCCAAAAACCAACTTAAGTTCGCATAATAAAGCCACACTGCCTGTATCAGCAAATACACTATATTGTCGGCAGGGTTTTGGCACTGCGACCCGGGTTTTTTTTGTAGTTTAACTTCTTTAGCGACGTATCTGTTTGAAAAAAGTAAATCGACGGGAAGTTAGTTTGTCTCCTAAATTACATGAAACTGACAAGGACAAGTTTATAGTGTGTCGCTAAGCATGTGTAAATATTATTATTTAATTTCACATAAAAAAAATTAAACTTGGGGATAATATTAAAAACTAAAGAAATTAAATTTCTTATGAGGGTGAGGGCTCATTATAATGTTGTTTGTATTTCGTGATGTCGATCGCAAATGACCTCAGTTGTCTGGCGTCTATAATCTAACAAATATTTGTACCATAGCACCTCCCGTACCGGACAAACGGAAGAACGTTCACGAAATTTCTTCGAATGAGTGGAAAATGAGAATTTACACAAATCTTTTTTTGTATTTCATTCGTGACGTCGGACGTAAATGACCTCAGTTGTCTGGCGTCTATAATCTAACAAATATTTGTACCATAGCACTCCCCGTACCGGACAAACGGAAGAACGTCCACGAAATTTCTTCGAATGAATGGAAAATGAGAATTTACACAAATCTTTTTTTGTATTTCTTTCGTGACGTCGGACGTAAATGACCTCAGTTTTCTGGAGTCTATAATCTAACAAATATTTGTACCATAGCACCTCCCGTACCGGACAAACGGAAGAACGTTCACGAAATTTCTTCGAATGAGTGGAAAATGAGAATTTACACAAATCTTTTTTTGTATTTCATTCGTGACGTCGGACGTAAATGACCTCAGTTTTCTGGCGTCTATAATCTAACAAATATTTGTACTATAGCACCCCCCGTACCGGACAAACGGAAGAACGTTCATTAAATTTCTTCGAATGAGTGCGGTAAATGAGAATTTACACAAATCTTTTTTTGTATTTCTTTCATGACGTCGGACGTAAATGACCTCAGTTGTCGAGCGTCTATAATCTGACAAATGTTTGTACAACCAAAACCAATAAATCTAACTGTCTATCTATGACATGAAATGCCCTGACTCCTGATTAATGAATGGAAATAATTTCATTTTTGATTCGCCCATAAACTCTTACTATTGTGAAGGTTTATGTCTAAAATTACATAAGATTAAAATCTGATGTGGAAAAACTGTTACAAATATATTTAAAGTATGATAAGTATTGACTGTTTTGGATATGTCTCTGTTGAGTAATTGATAACTCATTCCGCCGCGATGATAGAAAAGTTCGAGTGTAAGTCTCGCAAGCCAAAGACTTCACTAATGCTGTCACTGACACGAGACTGTAATATGATAGAACCGAAGGCTTCACTACTGCCGTCGTTGCCGAGTTTCATCTATATGTGAAACCGCGGCTGTAGTATTTCTATAAAAATGAAAAGTCTCGATTGTCGTAGAACGCTATCTGTCGGTCCGTTAGAAGTCGAACCGAAGCTCTACAACTGGACCGGTCTCTCGGAGACTTGGACACGAGCTGGGATGCGAACTTCGCACAGAGCGGCGCGGTACACAACTAATAAACACAATGCACTATTAAATAGGCGGCTGTGGACGTGAGGGGTCGCAGTCATGGCTCGATGCTAATTCGGGGCAGGCACACTCATGAGTCCCTGCATCACGTGTGTTTATGCTTGGGCATGACGCGTACCAATATCACACGAACAGGGATGAGTATCCGTACGGAACCGACGAAACGTTGAAACAGTGCAATGATCTCAAAAATCACAGATATACAATAATACCGCGACTTACGCGGATTTAGAAGGACGCGATTTTTGAAGATATTGAAGAACATGATTCTTTAGAAGATTAAACGATGCTTGGAAACTTGACAGAAGGCTTCAGTTCAATTGAAAAAGGGTTACAAATTTTGGAAAACATCGACTCGAACGAAAAAAAAATTGCGTTGATTCAGAGGGACGCGATTTTTGAAGACATTGAAGAACATGATTTTTTAGAAGATCAAACGATGGTTGGAAACTTGACAGAAGGCTTCAGTTCAATAGAAAAAGGGTTACAAAGTTTGGAAAATATCGACTCGAACGAAAAAAAATTGCGTTGATTCAGAGGGACGCGATTTTTGAAGACATTGAAGAACATGATTCTTTAGAAGATTAAACGATGCTTGGAAACTTGACAGAAGGCTTCAGTTCAATTGAAAAAGGGTTACAAAGTTTGGAAAATATCGACTCGAACGAAAAAAATTGCGCTGATTCAGAGGGCCGCGATTTTTGAAGACATTGAAAAACATGATTCTTTAGAAGATTAAACGATGGTTGGAAACTTGACAGAAGGCTTCAGTTCAATTGAAAAAGGGTTACAAATTTTGGAAAACATCGACTCGAACGAAAAAAAAAATTGCGTTGATTCAGAGGGACGCGATTTTTGAAGACATTGAAGAACATGATTCTTTAGATGATTAAACGATGCTTGGAAACTTGACAGAAGGCTTCAGTTCAATTGAAAAAGGGTTACAAATTTTGGAAAACATCGACTCGAACGAAAAAAAAAATTGCGTTGATTCAGAGGGACGCGATTTTTGAAGACATTGAAGAACATGATTTTTTAGAAGATTAAACGATGCTTGGAAACTTGACAGAAGGCTTCAGTTCAATTGGAAAAGGGTTACAAAGTTTGGAAAACATCGACTCGAACGAAAAAAAAATTGCGTTGATTCAGAGGGACGCGATTTTTGAAGACATTGAAGAACATTTTTAGAAGATTAAACGATGGTTGGAAACTTGACAGAAGGCTTCAGTTCAATAGAAAAAGGGTTACAAAGTTTGGAAAATATCGACTTGAACGAAAAAAAATTGCGTTGATTCAGAGGGGCGCGATTTTTGAAGACATTGAAGAACATGATTTTTTAGAAGATTAAACGATGGTTGGAAACTTGACAGAAGGCTTCAGTTCAATAGAAAAAGGGTTACAACGTTTGGAAAACATCGACTCGAACGAAAAAAAAATTGCGTTGATTCAGAGGGACGCGATTTTTGAAGACATTGAAGAACATGATTTTTTAGAAGATCAAACGACGGTTGGAAACTTGACAGAAGGCTTCAGTTCAATTGAAAAAGGGTTACAAATTTTGGAAAACATCGACTCGAACGAAAAAAATTTTGCGTTGATCCATTAGACGACTTTGTTAGATTTTATGAAACCTTCTACGTCAAAATAACTTCGGTTTGCGTTTTTGCAATTAATAATATAATTTGCTGTATTATTCAATATTTCATGAACATTTTTCTTCTAAATTGTAGTTTTCTTTAGTCTGTGATCCCAATTAAACATAATTTGTATGGATTTATATATGCAAAAATTGTATACTGAGTTACGCGAATTCGACTTAAACGGTTATTGCTCGGTTATACCTACCTATTTGAGGTTAATTTTTTGTAAGTATCTAAAGTTTTTGAAGATTTCATTTCAATAAATTATTTAAAAATTAGTTTTTAATCAAGTCAAAGAAATATAACAAATTCGCGTACATAATTACAACCACTCACTTTTTTATCATAATATTCCAGCCAATTGGACGGCAGGACCGTTCCAATTTCATAAATATTGGCATTTGAAATATTCCCACAAATAAAATCAAATTTCTGTTAACGCGCGTAGTGACGCCGGTAACGGCTAGTAACAAATATGATATTTGCTATTTGTTTCCATGGTTACATAATGTGGTTTAACATGTAAAAATTAATCAAAGCATGCATGTAGCTGCCTAACTAATTTCTTTTTGCTAGATCTTCGAAACAAAAGATTACCTGATAATTTTTTTATTTTCAAAATATTTCCGAAACTATGAAACTTAGGAAAAATTTTTCAAACGAAACTTTCTTAGAAAAATAAATAGAATATTAAGCCGTTATAAAAAGTATACCATCCTTATACAAAAAACAACATTATAGGATATATCTCTTCTGCACATGCGCCGATTTTCCCCAAAAACAATAGAGCTGTTAATATTTGCATATCAAACATCCTGACAAAATTTTGTTTCAATCCGTTCATCCGTTTGATCTGTGTCGCGCTCACAGACGCACAGAATTTTTCCAAAAATATGTTTTTTGGATTCGGGGGAGCTCAAAACGAATAAATATTGTAAAATTTTGAAAAGTAAGCTAGTACCATTCCCCACTAGTGGGTTGGAATGGTAAAAAATTGCGAAAAGTGATTGTCTTTTGTCGAAAGAACCAGTAGAAGCGATTGGTTGAATCTCATCCTTGGGTTATAAATTGTATCACGGGTCACATATTGTACCTCAGATGTTTTCAGCCTTACATGTCTTAGCCATATATAGAATATGCATATAATGTCCGCAGTAAAGTTAAAAAAACCCCGGGTCGCAGTGCCAAAACCCTGCCGACAATATAGTGTATTTGCTTGTGTAGGGCCGTGTGGTTTTATACTTTTATTATGTGAAATTAAGTTTGTTTCTGGGCAAAATAAAAAAATTAACCCCTTAATACACCCCTTAAAATAACATTTTTTTCTTAATTGTAATATTATTATCAATCTAACGTCTACACCGAATTAAATACACCCTTCAATAAATAAGTCACTATCTGCAAACTAGTGTTTTCATAAAATTTGTAAATCCGGTCCTGTCGGGCCGATTTTATTAAAATTGTGGGGACACTTTTTAATCACTACCAAAGGGATAAATTTCAATTTTGAAACGATTCGGAGAATTTTTTCGGTATTTTGGGGCCCAAAAACAGTTTTCAACCCCTAAAAACTACCCTTAAAATAGCCCGATTAGGCCCATTTTAAATAGGCTTCTTGCGGTGATGGATTTCAACACGTGGCCCAAATTTCGTTGAAATCAATTAACTCTTTCGAAAGTTATCGCGCGTACACACACACACATATATATATATATATATATATATATATATATATATATATATATACATATATATATAAACATTTTTAAAAATGGTGCCAAAGTGTTTAGGAGGTTATGAAACGTCGAGAAATTTTGGTCCGACCCCTAGGTCCCGCCATCCGACCGACGCCAATAGTGTATGTTGCCATATGGCAAATACACTAAAAACGAGTCGGTATGGCATCGTGAACTATATTAATGTCTAATTATTATTATTGGTCGCGCAGATTTGATCAAAGGTGTCGTGGGAAAACCACACAATATACGTATAGAAAAATATCTCTGTGTGTATTATTATAATGATACAACAATATTTACGTCGTCCACTCGTGAATACAACTGACCATTGAAGTTTCTATTGATTAAAGATCGTCCACCACAAATGGACATTAGGGATATCGGTACCGATATATTTGTTAAAAAATATCGATATATCGGTACAATTTGAAAGAGAACATTGGCACTCGAAGAAATTTAATATACATATTGGCTAGCTTAATATAATCTCACATAGCAATTAACAGACATTATTTTTAATAAATCAAATAGTAAATAATTATCTGAAATCAAAAACAACGATAAGATTTTTTTTTTGTTTATTAATCAAACGTCTAATACATTTAGGAGCAGAGAATTTTAGAGATTACTCGAACAATTAATAAAGCCAGAGATGGCGAACCTATGGCATGCGAAATAATTAAAAATATTCTAGATCTTGTAGAAATGAAATGAAATATTGCATGATTAGCTATTTTTGACTATTTATTATTCCGAAAATATCGATAAATCTGGTGAAAAAGAAACGTGTTTTACATGTGCTTTATTCACTGTTGTTGTTTTTGGAACGCACTTAAAAGTATGCTCCAAAAACATATGTAAAAACTCATGTTTCTTTTTCAGTGGAGTTTTCGATATTCCGTTCCGTAGTGCGAGTGCGTAACTTTGTCTATGACTTAACACCAACCAATTTCTATCTTAAAGAAGTCCTAAGATGTGTTTAAGAGGCGAATTTATTTGTCCAGATCCATAGGAAAACTTAATTTTTTATACCCTAAGCACAAAGTTAAGTAGATTCGGAATTTGCTTTCTACGTAACGTATTTTCAAAGTTCTCTGCGTTTTCGGCACGGGTTAAACTGTATAAATTGAGCAGAAATTTTAAGCTAATCATTTTTTCAATATATAGAGCCATTTCAGGGGATAGCAACTGAAAAAATTTGAAAAAAAATTGGCTTATACAAATAAGGACCAGTCTAATAATAGACTGGCCCTTATTTTGACAAGTTGGAAATTGTCACATACTAACCTTTAAAATGGTTCTTTACATTGAAAAAATGATTCCCTGAAAATTTCAGCTCGAATGATTAAAATTAACCGGTGCCGAAAACGATGTTACGGTTATAGGTTTGCGGGGCTTGCCGCAAGCCAGGCAGAACGTAGGATAGGGGGCCTATGTAGGCTAGGTCCCAGCTCTTGCGACCTAAATGTAAACCAGATCAGATAGTTCGTTCATACATTAGAGAGAAATGAAATAGAAAAATATCCCATCTACCATTATCCAGTCTCGGGCGCCCCAGTACTGTGGGTTGCTTTTACCCTGGGGTGAATGCCACCCCTTCTCGGGGGTGAAAAATGTTTCATTCAAAATAAGCCCAGAAATGGATAGATTGACTAATTCTAAACAACTTTTGTTCTATAAGTTTTTTTTTTTTTTTTTTTTTTTTTTTTTTTTTTTTTTTTTTTTTTTTAACAGTGTGCAGCTACTAGGGCTAATAAGTTTTTTCTGAAAGTTAATACTTTTCGACTTATTCGCAAGTGAAAGTGTCAATTTTTCAACAAATAAGACCACGTTTGCAGACGGTTTTTCGCGAATAACCGCAAAAGTAAAACTTTTCAGGATTTTTAACACAAGTTTGTAAAGAGCAAACTTCAAAATATGTTAATGTGCCTTCCCGTAATTCGAAATCTCGTGAGGTGCTGTAAAGAAATATTAACGAATATCACGTTTTGTGATTCAATTTTTAGGGCAAAAATATATATTTCTTTCCGGCCCAGTCTGATCCTGCATTCGAGTGAACCGTCTAATATTACCCTAAGCTCAATAATCTCGTAATTATTATAGATATGAATAACGTATCACCCACATATAGACATAATATATAATGAAGACAGGCATATTATTAAAATAGAACAATGAGTCCATTTGTCCTTCCCTCAACTCCGAAAACCACTCCATATGATTCACTATGATTTATATAATAGATACCTACTAGCATTTACCCGCGACTTCGTCGTCGTTAATGCTTTTTTTTTATATAAACCTCGTATGGAATACATTATCTTTATTTCATTAATTTATAGTATCCTTTCTATGTTTCCTTTATGACGCTTGTTTACCATTGTTCAATATGCCTCCTTTTCCACTCGCACAGGTCTCTTGGACTTGGATGTGTGGATGCATGTAAATTGCACTTACTCACGTTTCGGAAATCTCTAAATTCTATGGCAAATTTTATTCAATGAAGTTGGAATCGTAGGGAATTGGACAGTTTACGAAAGAATTAACTTTGATTAAGTTGAGCGTTTCGTTGCTAATTGCAACTTCCTCAGCAACTATATTTGAAAACAAACAACAAAATACAAAAATAGCAAATATCACAATGACAGTTTTATATAGGTTATAAAATGTTTCTTAAAAAATTATGTCATACCTTATTCCTATAATTCTGTTAATTTTGTTGATATTATTAGTGTATTTGCCATATGGCAACATACACTATTGGCGTCGGTCGGATGGCGGGA
This sequence comes from Venustoraphidia nigricollis, assembly GCA_034508555.1. Taxonomy (NCBI): domain Eukaryota; kingdom Metazoa; phylum Arthropoda; class Insecta; order Raphidioptera; family Raphidiidae; genus Venustoraphidia; species Venustoraphidia nigricollis. Next base: position 3,490,337 of record JAVRKA010000021.1, on the reverse strand, counting down.
CCTAGAGGTCGGACCAAAATTTCTCGACATTTCATAACCTCCTAAAAACTTTGGCACCATTTTTGAAAATGTTTATATATATATGTATATATATATATATATATATATATATATATATATATATATATATATATATATATATATATATTTATATATATATATATATATATATATATATACATATATATATATATATATATATATATATATATATATATATGTGTGTGTGCGGGCAATAACTTTCGAAGGAGTTAATTCATTTTAACGAAATTTGGCACACATGTTGGAATCCATCACCGCACGAAGCCTATTTAAAATGGGCCTAATCGGGCCATTTTAAGGGTAGTTTTTAGGGGTTGAAAAATGTTTTTGGGCCCTAAAATACCGAAAAAATTCTCCGAATCGTTTCAAAATTGAAATTTAACCCTCTGGCAGTAATTAAAATGTGTACCCTAAAATTTTAATAAAATCGACCTTACAGGACCGGATTTAAAAATTTTAAGAAAGACTAGTTTGCAGATAGTGAATTATTTACTGAAAGGTGTATATAATTTGGTATAGAGGTTCGATTGATAATAATATTACAATTAAAAAAAAATGTTATTTTAAGGGGTGTATTAAGGAGTAAAATTTTTTATTTTGCCCAGAAACCAACTAAAGTTCGCATAATAAATCCACACTGCCTGTATAAGCAAATACACTATATTGTCGGCAGGGTTTTGGCACTGCGACCCGGGTTTTTTATCATCTTGTGGTAACTGAGAGTGGCAACACTTTACACTTATTTAGAATCAACGTAATATAACATTTGTTTTTACAGACATAAAACTGTTGTAAAAATGATTTGTCGGGAAAAAGAACTTTTTAAGTAAACACTTATTTGTTATTTACAGCGACGTTTCGTTCCTTGTTTGGAACTTTTTCAAGCTTTAATAACTATTAAATGTTTGATTAAGTAGATATAAAAGTTAAAATACACATGAAATATAGATTTAAGTTAAACAATTATTAATAAAAAGTTTATAATAATGCCGTTTTTAAAAAAAAATGTTTTTAAGGTTGATGTTCAAATTAATAATAAATAAATAAAGTCAATAAAACTTTTGTATTAAAAACTGTTTATTTTTTTTTAAAGATTATTTATAAAATTGGAAGAGAGAAAAAACTTACCACAAGATGATAATAATATCAACAAAATTAGCAATAGAATTATAGAAATAAGGTATGACATAATTTTTTAAGAAACATTTTATAACCTATATAAAACTCTCATTATGATATTTGCTATTTTTGTATTTTGTTGTTTGTTTTTAAATATAGTTGCTAAGGAAGTTGCAATTAGCAACGAAACGTTCAACTGAATCAAAGTTAATTCTTTTGTAAACTTCATTAAAATATGGACACGAATTTACTAACATTTTATTCAATCTTTGATGATGTTAATACTTCAAAATAAATTTGAAATACACACACAATTTTTTCCGAAAAAAATTAAATTTGAAAAAGTTATTGAGCAAACCAAGTTTGCCAGTATTTTTAACATTTGCCTTCTCGTGATTCGAAATCTCGTGGCGTGCTTTAAAGAAATATTGACAAATATCCCTTTTTTATTCAATTTGTAGAAGCAAAATGTTTTTGGAATTTTCAAGCAGTCATCCAAGCGTTGTGCAGCTTAATGATCACAGCTCGAAATTTCCCGACAGCATACTTTATCTGAGGAACTTTAGCATTAAATTCTTATTGCTCTGAAGTCTTTTTAGGCACGGTAAGTAAAAGTGATTCCGATCAACCAAGTAAAAAACGTTTTTCTACACTTAAACATTTTGAAGGAAACGTTGTCCCTGGCGAGCGTGTTCTCAGAGAGAGTCGACTGTATTTTGACAACTGACAATCAACTTATATAGTACTTAGTGAATAGTACACTCATGAATAATTAGTTTACTTAACGCATAAAGGTGAAGAAACTGAAAGCAAGAGAGTTTGTGGTCGCCATAACAGGAGATGATTAGGGAGTGGTCTTCGCCCCCTCAGAACAAACAAGTTACAAGGGGCGGTAAACTGTTAATAGTTAAACACTTAACTTGGGAGCGTTTTGAATATGTAATTTATGTCTTAAAACAATTACATATATGTTAATTAACAGGTGTGATTCTAACAGGTATCGATGGCTACTATTGGTTTCTTTCGAACAGCATATGTCGATCGGTATCAATATTTCAATACACAAAAATACTTTTTTATAATTTGTAATGAGTAAAGTCGTATTAAAAAAAATTTAAAACATTTTATGGGTATGGTAAATATTAACTGTGTCTGAAAGCTTTCAATGTCAAAAAACTCTCTGATTTGCAAAATCACGAATCATATTTCTGAAAAATATAAAAGTGTCACGGTTGAAATCACGTTGAATCGAATGAGCACTACTAACTATTATAATTGAGAAGTTATGACGTTTTAAATTTTTTCAAGGAAAAAAATTATAAAAGAGCTTCTATCTCCTCAAGCAAACGAAACACAAAAAAAGAATGAATTTTATCCTACCGTGTCAAAAGAAGTTTTACTTCAAAAACTCTTTTTTTTTCAAGTCAGTTAAAAACGACTGATCCGACTTAAAAAAATTATATGGGGCCAATTCGTAAACATTCTGAACAAAGGGGTGTCGAAGTTTTTTAATCGGTCAACCGCTCGAAAAGTTATGACTGAAAACAAGAAGTCAGGTACAGTTTAAGGTAGCTGTCGTGGTTAAGGCACACCGTCAGAAAATTCTTAATTTTTGTATACTTAAGGACATGATAATACAATTACCCTGAAAATTTGAAATCGATCGACCATATATAATCCGAGATAAATTCAATTAGAAATAGGATAATTAACATTGATTGTATACGATCTCTGTAGTTCTAAACCAGTTTCTTATTTATAAAAAAAGAACTAACTGTCAGAAACTTTCCAAAAACTGATTGTCTTTCAACGCATTTATTACGAGCTTAAAAAAAATAAGAAAAAATTTTTAACCGTCTAATTATTTATAAATAACGGTTTAAAGTTCAAAAATTTATAGAAAAGTATACATGCATATGAATACTGTATGGGTTACGTTTCCACGGGTACAGTCTTGCGTACAAATTATGGATCACTTAGCTACAAGCTAGTATACTTTTGTGGCGCGTATAATCTATAACTTTTTGACAATATTGTACCACGACAACTACCTTAAAAACTAGAATGTAATATCAAACAATCCATCTATCGAATAGAGACTATTCTTAATAATATAATTTTTACACGCGTTATGAATTGCTTTTCCGGCAAATCTCCAACCGACTGTGGAAGAAAATTGAACAATTTAGGCTCATAGTAGTTTATTCCTGTTTTAGGTTTATGAATACTGTGAAAATCTAGATGTAATAAAAAATCGAATTGATAAACTGGCTAAAAACTGATACATATTTCATTTCAACAAGCAAAGAACGAAACTGGCAAATTTTACAAGTAATTGTCTATAATTGAGTCATTTAAGGAAAAGAAACAGTATAATTTCGATACTATAATAAAAGGTGTAAAAGTCATTAGCGTGTAATGAGACAAATGGTTAAACATAATGTAGCAACTTAGTTGACCTTCTAGATCCCAAACAAGAGTGATTCTTTGTTAATTGTGGACATGAACGTGTGTAGGGTAAACCGGCGTAATTTCAAATCAGAAGTTTTTAAACTGTGGCCTAGACGAGCCATTATCGTAAAAAAGGAACATATTGATGTTTCAGGCTCTGCCAACTGTTCAATATGCCCGTTTTTCATTCGAGTAATTCTATCTTAGGATGTAAAATGCATTTATGTTTCGAAAATCTCTAATTTCTATGAAAAATTGTATTCAATAATTTGATATTAATACTTCAAAATAAACTAGAAATATGTACCATTCTTTCCATATGATTTATAGCCACGTTTTTACAGTTTATTTGATTTAAATAAACGATTTAAAATCAGATAAATACGAGAAAATTTTTTGTAACAGAAAAAAATCCATTTGAAAAAAATTATTCAGCAAGCCAAATTTTTCATTGTTTTTGACGTAAGTTTGTAAGAAAAACTTTAAACTGTTAATTTGCCTTCCCGTAATTCGAAATCTCGTGACGTGCTGTAAAGAAATATTGTCGAATACCACGTTTTTTTTATTCTATTTTTAGGTTTGAACTTTTTAAGCAAGCGAGTCAAAGCTTAGTAATTAATAATCTACACTATTATAAAGAGGAAAGATTTGTATTTTTGTGTGTATGTTTGTAATGAATAAACTCAAAAACTACTGTGCCGATTTAAAAAATTCTTTCACCATTAGAAAGCTACATTCACCCTGAGTAACATAGGTTATATTTATTGCTAGAAAATATTAGGGATCCTTACTAAAACTTATGTAACGTAACCCAAGGTGTAAAAAAAATGCCATAAAACATCTTTCGTCGCATGCGCTGCGAAAACTATTGATGATAGAACAAAAGTATGTTCTATAATATTAAAGAACATATCAATAACTACAAAAAACTTCTATGTCCAACTATTATCGTCATGTCACAATAACCACTTTTTACATTTTAATAATCTATACTTATAGATAAAAGACGATGTATATGTAATCTATAACCTCCAAACGGGTCGACCATTTTTGATGAAATTTTCAGACAATCTTTAGATTAGCCCAGCGGGTGATCTTCTGAAGTTTGGTAGCGATCGGATCAACAGAATTTTTTAAATTTCTTTTTGGGAAATAAGATTTTTCTTCGATTTTTGAACATTCACAAATAAAAGCGATTGAATTCGAGCAAATTCAATACACGTTGAGAATTTAATGATAATAACTCTCATATTTTTTATCCTAGATTTACACCCGGACGAAGCCGGACAGGGCCGCTAGTAGCTAATAAAACCAGTAATAAAATGAATTCTGCGACTACAATTTCTCAAGAGCATATTTTGCGATGTGAGTGATGTTACTATATTAGCAAATACAGTAATACACTATTTTGTCAGCCCAAGTTTTTATACATATCTTTGTTTACTACTAATTTTATAGTAATTAAAAAATAGGCATGTTTTTTAATCCTGTTTTCCCTAATACACTAAAACATTCCATGTGAACCAAATCTCTGTTACAACAATACACAAGTTATCAACAATGAGGACATATTGTTTAAGTTTTTACACTGTTTTTTAGACACATGGACAAGACGATTAACGTAATTTGTTGACTGCATATGACACGCGATTCATTTATACGTTTTTTTGTCATTAATTTCAGTTTTCAAAAATGTAATTTCAATTTTTCTAAAGTGCGCGTTAAAAACTGTTTTCCTCTGCGCCAACTTAGATACCAAGTATAGAAATAACAAAAATTAGAATAGAAAAATAGGTTCACGGGTAATTGGAATGGTATAAAAACCAATTTAAACAAATCATTGATTGGCAACGTTTCAGAGCTTGATAAAGTCTAAAGATTAAAGACGAAACGTTGCCAATCAATGATTGTTTCAATTGATTTTTATACCATTCCAATTACCCATGAACCTATTTTTCTATTGTAAAATATATCTGGAATTGAACTTTAAAGATAGATAAAAATTAGAGTTTAAAAAAGATTAAAACAAGACGCTTTTATGAACTAAAAAATGCTAAATAATTTGACAACAAAATTAGCTTTACTGTAAAAAGCGTGGAGTGCTTAATATCGGTAATAAATTTTTCATTTACTAACGTTTTTTACACTAAAGCTAATTTTGTTGTCAAATAGTTTGCGTTGTCAAGGAGAGTTTAAAAAAACTAAAACAAGACGCTTTTATGAACTAGAAAATGCTAAATAATTTGACAACAAAATTAGCTTTACTGTAAAAAGCGTGGAGTGCTTAATATAGGTAATAAATTTTTCATTTACTACCGTTTTTTACAGGAAAGCTAATTTTGTTGTCAAATAGTTTGCGTTGCCAAGGAGAGTTTAAAAAAAAACTAAAACAAGACGCTTTTATGAACTAAAAAATGCTAAATAATTTGAAAACAAAATTAGCTTTACTGTAAAAAGCGTGGAGTGCTTAATATCGGTAATAAATTTTTCATTTACTAGCGTTTTTTTACAGTAAAGCTAATTTTGTTGTCAAATAGTTTGCGTTGCCAAGGTTTCTCTTATATTCCCCCTTTAAAGCAACGCGTTATTTCCCTTTAAACGTCACAGAAAATGACCCCCCGCTAAAGAAGTTTTACTTCGAAAATATGAAAACAAAACTAAAATCTTTCTTATAACTGTTATAAAATCGAAGTATTACGATTTGTAAAAAGTGCAATGATAATAGGCATATTATATGCAATGTGGGTATTATTATTATTATTATAAAATGAAGCAATATTTAAGACTGAGCTATCATCACGGTAATATACAATCATAGTCGGTGCCCATATCCATAGTTTTATGCATGTTTAGTAGGTGTTTAGTATAATCTTTAATATCAGTAGTGATTTGCTTACCCACTTCCTAACTATAATCTGACCAAAGTTGACCGATTACTGCTTGAACAAAGATCTGAAATAAATAATTCAATTACAGTTATAAAGCTTGAAAAAGTCCCAAGCAAGGGACGAAACGTCGCTATAAATAACAAATAAGTGTTTACTTAAAAAGTCCTTTTTATATTAATTACCAAGGACAAAAAAGAAAAAACCCGGGTCGCAGTGCCAAAACCCTGCCGACATTATAGTGTATTTGCTGATACAGGTAGTGTGGCTTTATTATGCGAACTTAAGATGGTTTTTGGGTAAAAAAAAAAATTTACTCCTTAATACAGTTCTTAAAATAACATTTTTTTCTTAATTGCAATATTATTATCAATCGAACCTCTATACCAAATTATATGCAACTTTCAGTAAATAATTCACTATCTGCAAACTAGTGTTTTCATAAAATTTGTAAGTCCGGTCCTGTCGGGCCGATTTTATTAAAATTTTAGGGACACTTTTTAATTACTACCAGAGGGTTAAATTTCAATTTTGAAACGATTCTGAGATTTTTTTCGGTATTTTGGGGCCCAAAAACTTTTTTCAACCCCTAAAATTCACCCTTAATGTGATCCGATTGGGCCCATTTTAAATAGGCTTCGTGCGATAATGGATTCCAACATGTGTGCCAAATTTCGTCAAAATTAATTAAGTCCTTCGAAAGTTATAGCCCGCACACAAATATATATACCTATATATATATATATATAAATATATATATATATATAAATATATATATATATATATACATATATATATAAACATTTTTAAAAATGGTGCCAAAGTGTTTAGGTTATGAAACGTCGAGAAATTTTGGTCCGACCCCTAGGTCCCGCCATATGGCAAATACACTAAAAAGTCAAAGATCTGATATATTCGAAGACACCATTTCAGTTGGCTTGACTCGAAAAAAATGGTATGTGTAATATAGGCGCGACAGAAGTTATACTTCTTTGGCGTGATCACGATAATTGATATTCACATTTTCGTTAAAAAAGTACATCGATCTGTCTTTTTGAATATATCTATAATAGGAGAGTTATTGAGCATTTTTGGGTAGGTATTTGAAGAGCTGTGAAAATTTGTACAATAACTCTTTAGTAATATCCGAATACAAAAACACAGACCTGGCTGAACGGTAGCGGGGCTTAAGCGATTTATCAAACATATTGATCGCCTGGCAGATAAAATTCCCCACCGAAACGATCTGTCTTTTTGAATATATCTATAATAGGAGACTTATTGAGCATTTTTGGGTAGGTATTTGAAGAGCTGTGAAAATTTGTACAATAACTCTTTAGTAATATCCGAATACAAAAACACAGACCTGGCTGAACGGTAGCGGGGCTTAAGCGATTTATCAAACATATTGATCGCAAGTCCAAGACAGATTTTTCTCATCACTGTCAACAACTAGAAATATCTAGTGTCCTTTTTTTGCAAAACGAACCTCCATTCAGCTCTGCCTTACCACATAGACCCCCAACAGGGGTCGCTACCCCAATCTCACATCCATTCTTTAACAAGACTGCAATCCGCGTATTCTCTTCTTCTTCTGCTGGTTCCAACCCTTGAATCGGCTTCAGTTCGGACGACGGTTAGTACTTAATCGGACTGGTGCCATATCTTTATATGCCGCGGCGCGGTTATTATGCAACGCGAAGTGGGTGAGTGCAAGTAAGACGGCGTCATCGGAACCCCGGCGCGCTGAACAGAGACAACAACGCCGGCCGCCTAACGTGTGCACGTAGTGTGTAATTGACATGGGAAGCAGCGTGTTCTCATTCGGAACACGAGGAATCAGATCGAGGCAGGCCTTGAGCCTGTTTTATTATATTATTTCACTTGTTCTAGCTGTCGTGATGTCTAATGTCTAACTATATACTGCAGGTTATACTGTATGATTATAGTATTGTTATGTTACGTATTTTAGTTATAAAATTATACAATTACTAATATTGTCAGCACGTTACGTGATATTTAAGTTTGTCGTGAACTTTTTATTACCTATTATCATTTGCAGATTTATGAATAGCAAGAGAGCTATTAAGCATTTTTGGGTAGGTATTTGAGGCACTGTGAAAATTTGCACAACACAGACCTGGCTGAAGGATAGCGGGGCTTAAGCGATTTATCAAACATATTGATCGCCTGGCAGGTAAAATGCCCCACCGAACTGATCTGTTTTTTTGAATATATCTATAATAGGAGAGCTATTAAGCATTTTTGGGTAGGTATTTGAGGCACTATGAAAGTTTGTACAACACAGACCTAGCTGAAGGGTAGCGTGGCTTAAGCGATTTATCAAACATATTGATCGCCTGGCAGGTAAAATGCCCCACCGAAACGATCTGTCTTTTTGAATATATCTATATTAGGAAAGCTATTAAGCATTTTTGGGTAGGTATTTGAGGCACTGTGAAAATTTGCACAACACAGACCTGCCTGAAGGGTAGCGAACTTAAGCGATTTATCAAATATATTGATCGCCTGGCAGGTAAAATGCCACACCGAAACGATCTGTCTTTTTGAATATATCTATAATAGGAGAGCTATTAAGCATTTTTGGGTAGGTATTTGAGGCACTGTGAAAATTTGCACAACACAGACCTGGCTGAAGAGTAGCGGGACTTAAGCGATTTATCAAACATATTGATCGCCTGGCAGGTAAAATGCCCCGCCGAACTGATCTGTTTTTTTGAATATATCTATAATAGGAGAGCTATTAAGCATTTTTGGGTAGGTATTTGAGGCACTGTGAAAATTTGTATAACACAGACCTGGCTGAAGGGTAGCGAATTTAAGCGATTTATCAAATATATTGATCGCCTGGCAGGTAAAATGCCACACCGAAACGATCTGTCTTTTTGAATATATCTATAATAGGAGAGCTATTAAGCATTTTTGGGTAGGTATTCGAGGCACTGTGAAAATTTGCACAACACAGACCTGGCTGAAGGATAGCGGGGCTTAAGCGATTTATCAAACATATTGATCGCCTGGCAGGTAAAATGCCCCACCGAAACGATCTGTCTTTTTGAATATATCTATAATAGGAGAACTATTAAGCATTTTTGGGTAGGTATTTGAGGCACTGTGAAAATTTGTAAAACACAGACCTGGCTGAAGGGTAGCGGGGCTTAAGCGATTTATCAAATATATTGATCGCCTGGCAGGCAAAATGCCACACCGAAACGATCTGTCTTTTTGAATATATCTATATTAGGAGAGCTATTAAGCATTTTTGGGTAGGTATTTGAGGCACTGTGAAAATTTGCACAACACAGACCTGGCTGAAGGATAGCGGGGCTTAAGCGATTTATCAAACATATTGATCGCCTGGCAGGTAAAATGCCCCACCGAAACGATCTGTCTTTTTGAATATATCTATAATAGGAGAGAAGCTTTTTTGGGTAGGTATTTGAGACACTGAAAATTTGTACAATAACTCTTTAGGACTATTCGAATATAAAAACACAGACCTGGCTGAAGGGTAGCGGGGCTTAACCGACTTAACCGATTTATCAAACATATTGATCACCTGGTAATATTCCCGGGCGAAGCCAGGCCGGCGCGCTAGTTTTTTTAAATAAAATAACGTTTCTGTCGTTGTACGGAATGTCGCGAGTTAAGCTACAAATAAAATGTAATTGCAAACAAAAATGTCTTGTTCTAAAACCGACTTCTGTCCGTTGCGATATTTTGTCGCATTGTTTGAGCAACGGAAATAAAAAGCATAATTAATACAGCAAATAAGAAATAATCAGCAATGTCCCTGTCACATATTACATGCCCTTATAACCACTAACGAACGCGCGCACGCCATTTTGGATAACAATAATGCACTTACGTTACATATTTCAGATGTGGCCAACATTTTTACTCCAAAGTCACCAGAAGATATAGTAAACCATCTTTAAACACATTTTTTTAATTAACTGACTGCGCAGAGTTTAGCAGCAGGTTATATTTTCATTTTATTATTAACTAGCTGTTACCCGCGGCATCACACGAGCCGACCAGTTATTATATTCTGTCCTAAAGCAAAGTATCACCTGAACTTTGTGATTTTATTCTTGATTTTTACCCGAGCAAAGCCGGGCTGACCAGTTAGTATAACCTATGACCTAAAACAAAATATCACCAAGCTGGGTAGAGTAGTGATGACAGCACTAGACTCGCATTCGGGAGGTACCGGGTTCGAATCCCGGCGGGGGTAGATGTGGCTGGGACTTTTTCCTACTGCCTCTCGCCGAGAAACGGTAATTCCTGTACCGGCCATCTTGATTGAGATTTTCCATGGTTTCCCTCAATTAATTCCAGATAAATATCGAGATGGTTCCTTATTTGAAGCCATGGCCGATTACCTATCAAATTCCTAGTTCAAAAATTACCTACCTTATCCTAATTTCCTATAATTCCTTCATTCGCCCATTGCTATTAGTTAAGTTGAAGTTTTAAAAATGTAGAAAAATAACGGGAAGTGTGGTAGATGGAAAATAGTAATGGTGCGAATGGCGTCTGTTATGACATAAAGTCGAGAAACGGACGTTATTATTATTATTATTATTATTATTATAAACCAAAATATCACGCCTCTAACAATGAAAAAAAATTGAAATCGGCTCAGTAGTTTCTGATTTTCTGGTTATCACCCGGACGAAGCCGAGATATTTGAAACTTTTCTCTAGTTTAAAGTACGTTGTATCTCGTATAGTTTTCGTAATTCCAATGGTGATATGTTGGCCACTCCTTGTATACAGGATGTTCGACATTTGCAGAATGGCGGTATAAACTACGAACACACAGTATACATCATCATTAAGCGTCAGTCTTTTATTTCTGCATTTGTTTCGTCATAATGGCCACCTTTTGCAACAAATGCTGTATAATTTTATAGTGCTCTTGAAGGTTTCATATCATTCAATGGTAATTGTTTTCACGTTAAAACAATAAAATTATTTAAATGGTATTATTTTAATTCGAAATAATCGCCACAAAGCAACTGACAAAGTGGGGAGTTCAAAGTTCTAATTCTATATGACCCCTTAGGTCGTAAAATTCGAACTGTGGTCGCAAAATTCATGTTATTACTATTTTTATTAGCTGTGATTAAGCATTAAGCTTCACGAAATTTGGTTTGCTGCTTAAAAAATTCAAAAAACATATTGTTTTGTCCTAAAAATTGTACAAAAACGTGAATTTCGTCAATATTTCTTTACAGCACGTCAGGAGATTTCGTATTACGAGAAGGCAAATTAACAGTTTGAAGTTTTTGCTTTACAAATTATGTTAAAAACATCGACAATCTTGGTTTGCTCAATAATTTTTTTCAAATGTATTTTTTTCTGTACAAAAATTCGTTTAAGACTTATGCTAATTTTCTTGTTAGTGTATTTGCCATATGGCAACATACACTATTGGCGTCGGTCGGATGGCGGGACCTAGGGGTCGGACCAAAATTTCTCGACGTTTCATAACCTCCTAAACACTTTGGCACCATTTTTAAAAATGTTTATATATATATATATATATATATATATATATATATATATATATATATATATATATATATATATATTTATATACGTGTATATATATATATATATATATATATATATATATATATATATTTATATACGTGTATATATATATATATATATATTTATATTTGCGGGCAATAACTTTCGAAGGAGTTATTTCATTTTAACGAAATTTGGCATACATGTTGGAATCCATCACCGCACAAAGCCTATTTAAAATGGGCCCAATCGGGTCATTTTAAGAGTAGTTTTTAGGGGTTGAAAAAAGTTTTTGGGCCCAAAAATACCGAAAAAATTCTCAGAATCGTTTCAAAATTGAAATTTAACCCTTTAGTAGCAATTAAAAAGTGCTCCTAAAATTATAAGCAAATCGGCCCGACAGGACCGGACTTACAAATTTTATGAAAACACTAGTTTGCGTATACGAATTTACTTACTGAAGGTCGTATTTAATTTGGTGCATATGTTGGATTGATTGGATTTCAACTAATAAAATTATTATTGTAAGCGGTGTATTAAGGGGTTCAATTTTTTTTTATTTTGTCCAAAAACAAACTTAATTTCATTTAATAAAGCCCCAATACCTGTATTAGCAAATACACTATATTGTCGGCGGGGTTTTAGCACTGCGACCCGGGTTTTTCTTTATTTTATTTTAAATGGTTTATTTAGACTAAACAAACAGTAATAACTTGGCTAAAAGTCATATGGCAAGAATGTTACATATTTTTCTAGTTTATTTTGAAGCATGAACATCAAGATTAGTTAAGATTGTTCATAGAAATTAGAGATTTCCGAAACGTAAGTGCATTTTACATGCACCCAGACATCCAATTGTTCTTAAGAGAGAGATGCGGGTAAAAAAGGAGGCATATTGAACAGCTGGCAAACAGTCGCCTTAAAGACTTTTCATGAACAACAATCGTATGCAACTTCGGAGACCCCAACGATAGGATTCATTATGAAATAAAATATTGTATACTAATTATTTGTCTCGATTCCGAAGACGTCGAGAGCTAGAAATATTCAAAAAGTTTCAACTTTCTGCAGCGAAAACCTTCATTCAGTTTAGCTTTAACAAAATAACTTCGCATTGATAAAATTTTGCAGTTTAAAAATTTGACATTTTAGAAATGAGAGCTCGTTACCTCCATCAACCCGCCCAAAGATTAAATTCAGTGACACAGCCGTTTAAAATAAAGACACGTCTACACGCATGCATGACCATCGGCGTTGTTAAAATTCCGACCTGACTGACATCTATTTAGTATTACACAAACTGACATTGACGTAATGCTAATCGCGTGTCACAGGCGCGTGTTACACAATATCCTATGGTTATGTAACAAAATGTTACGTAATAATGTAACGTTGTCGCAAATTGGGTTTGTGTAAATAGTACCTAACTATACATATTATAAGTAGATATTACATAATATACCGTATGTTTTTGTACATATTATATTCCCTGAATCTATATAAGTACATTAAGGCTGTCGGGACGCTTTGAATTTAAGCCTAAAATAGAGCTTCGGCTGTCAATGGATTGTAGACATTCTGCAAAAATTCTTTCTCTATAAGGAAGATAAAAAACAAATCTAGGTCTCTAATGGATTACTTTTGTTGGCATTAATTGTGCCAAAAAAACACACGTTTTCAATGTCATACTACGACCTTTATTTATACTTATTTCACAAAACTGTTCCATCACAAACCTAAAGTGACTCTTCCTTTTTCGTAAAAGTTTTTTAAATCTTCAAAAATATTTCCAAAAATTAGAGTAATCAATTGACAGCGGCACCCTTGCAACAACATTTTTTAGCCTCGTAGTTGACACCAGCCAAAAATTGAAACGTGCGGATAATTAGAGCGAGACAGAGCTAAAGAAGGTCACACCCACAATATGTCTTTTGCCTCGCCCCTTACCGCTGGGTCCAGCACAAACAAAATTCAGAGCGTTGCGACAGCCTTAAGACACCGCTTAACCCGGAAGATACGTTCCACTAAGTTCCTGCGCTATACGAAACAGCGCTAAACGAGGTCATTTTAACACGTAGATAACGGGCATAAGTGAAATAAAACCAAGAATAAGAAAATTTGTTAGTTTTTGTATTATTTTGGAAAGGTTATTGTTAAATCCTTTTTTGTCTCATTAATTATAGAGTTATGTATTGCTAATATCGATTTTTGTTCATAAAACATTTATGAAAATCAAAAGTTCGAATAAGAAGTTATGTTTGTGACGAGAAAGGTTTCTCATGTGATATATTTTGTTTTTGTGAAGAAATCATCTAATGTCGTTTGTTTTTTTCTGTTTCGTTCAGCAAGCTGTTGTCGATAGCAAGATATTTGCATCAATACTTCGTCTTGTCTTTGACCTTCTATCAACATTTGAATCATTTTGTATAAACTTATCCATAATTTACGCTATAGTTGCTAAAGATTTTTTTTAGAAACGGCGTAATACTAAAACAGCGTTAAGCGAGGTACGTAAAAATTGATGTTTGTTTGAGATTAATAGACTTCGAAACCGTTTAACTGATCACCGCGAAAATTGGCACATATATGCATTTTTTCATGGAAAAGGTTTTTATGCTATCCACTTTGTTGTAACTCGTCACTAGATCGTAATACAGTTAATTTTTTGTAATGATTTTAAAGCCTTGTTGCAGAAATCTGTACCAAGCAGCGGCGGCCTTAGGGGGTGGCAAACAGGGCAATCGCCCGGGACCTCGCTCTTGCAGGGGCCTCGCGCAACAACCCAAGCAAATTAATAAAAATATAGATTTTTTTAACTATATTTTTTTTATTTAAAACTTTTGATTTTGATCCTTAATTATTTATTCAGGTTATAACATAGCGGTAAATTAAAATAAAGTTAGTTAACTAATTCATTCATTCAAAACATAATTGAAAAATTCATTATGTAGTACTTGAATATCGCGGCTCGAATTAATTTTGTAAATCTTTCAATGTAAAACGTTTTAAAACTCAAATTTTATTTATTTGTATAACTTTAGCATTTCTCGTCAAACATGACAAATACCTAAACCAAACAACCAGACCTACTTTCGCGTCACATACTTTTCACGAAGGACAAAGGACCTCGCAAAGACTTGCCGCCCGGAGCCTCGCAATGGGTACGGCCGCCGCTGGTACCAAGGTACGCTATTGCCGCACACCCGGTATATCAATACAAATCGCGCATGACTGATTGTGCATAGTTGACATGGAATAGTGTTTATAATCTTCAAAGGAAGTCACCAGAAAATTATATCTGTTAAAGCTACGGCATTACAAATAAAGTAAGATCTATTGCAAACAATAATAACCATAGTTACAAACTATATCGTTATTGTTTTAGGCCATTGGTTTCAAGTTAACCAATGTGAGTGACATGTGAAACTGAAAATTTGCGTAATCAATAAAGTTGCATTGTAATAATTTTAACTCTAATAATTATATATTTTAATGTAACAAAATACGGTACAGGCAAACTAATATTTCAAAATAAATAGCTATTATTTAAGGTAGTTGTCGTGGTACAATATTGTCAAAAAGTTATAGATTATACGCGCCACAAAAGTATACTAGCTTGTAGCTAAGTACCCGTTGAAACGTAACCCATACAGTATTCATATGCATGTATACTTTTCTATAAATTGTTGAAATTTAAACCGTTATTTATAAATAATTAGACGGTCAAAAATTTTTTTTTATTTTTTTTAAACTCATAACAAATGCATTGAAAGACCGTCAGTTTTTGGAAAGTTTCTGACAGTTAGTTCATTTTTTATAAATAAGAAACTGGTTCAGAACTACAGAGATCGTATACCTACAATCAATGTTAATTATCCAATTTTTAATTAAATTTATTTCGGATTATATACGGTCGATCGACTTCAAATTTTCAGGCTAATTGTACTATCATGTCCTTAATAGGTATACAAAAATTAAGAATTTTCTGACGGTGTGCCTTAACCACGACAACTACCTTAACCTTCGTCAGGCGATATAATTTTACAAAAATAGTTCGACGCCTTATCTCGGACCGGGGTGGAGATATTTTTCTGAAATTTGGTACATATAATTTAGGCCAAAAATGCAGAGATGTCACAAAATTTCAGCCCTCTACAACTTCTAGGAAAAAAAGTAATAAGAGACGGAAAAGTTACAATTCTACCTAAGTCGTCTGACGAGGGTTTGTTACCAGCTGTTCAATATGTTCCTTTTTTCACCCACATAGCCCTATTAGTAGGAGAGCTGTTAGACATTTTTGGGTAGGTATTTGAGGCACTGTGAAAATTTGCACTATACCTCTTTAGTAATATCCGAATACAAAAACACAGACCTGGCTGAAGAGTAGCGGGGCTTAACCGACCTTCAATTTTTTAAATTAGCAAAAAAAAAATTCGTAATAAAAAGCCCTTAAAGCATTTTGAAATTTTAATACCTTGAAATTTCGTATTTAAGGAATTGAAAAATAAAGAAGCCAGATTTCTTAATCAGGTCTAAAACTTAGCCAGGTGTTTGCAAAATTATATTTTTGATAATTTTAAAAAATATATTTAAGGCATGTTGAAATTTAAACAGAATAATATTGGTATCTAAAAATAGATATATTAAAAAAAACACGTTGTTTCGGTAGGACATTCTATTTGCCAGGTTTGAGGATTGGTTAAGCCCCGCTATCCTTCTGCCAGGTCTGCGTTTTTGCATTCGGATATTGCTAAAGAGGCATTGTACAAATTTTCACAGTGCCTACCCAAAAATTCTAACAGTTGGGCTATATCTTACGAGCCTACTCTGAACTCAGTGACAAGCACCAATTTTAGACGAATTTTTTCTAAGATCATCAATGGTCAGTGTTGTTTGGGCCTATCAGCAATAAACATATATCATTTAATATTTTTTGTAATAATAAACTAAAAACGCAATTGACAGCAGTTCTCGAATTAGAACCTGGGAGCTCGAGGCTTGTAACAAAAAAGTCACGAAAATCGCACATAAACAACGCCATCGATCTACGCGACTATTCTAGTTGAAGACATCATGAATTAAAAAAAATTGGAACGAAGACTAAAATTACCGACTTAAAATTTTCCAGCCTCTAATTTAAAAGGAATATATCTCGTTATAACAGCCCCAATTATTCTTGTTAAGTCAAATTACAATAGAAATAAAACCAGTTACAGATTTTATACATGATTGATAATTATTATAAGTAAGTCATTATTGAAAACGCAATTGTATTATTAGTCTCCATACCTGATGATAATAAAAGATAGGCACCTTCACATGTACCTGGTGTATTCATAAAGAAGGACTAATATTTTACGCTTTGTCATTAAGGTGATTGTCTACCAGCTGTTCAATATTCTCCATTTTACACCCGCATAGCAGTTTGATTTTTCGGAAATGTCTAATTTCTGTGAAAAATCTTTTCAATCTTTGATGCTAATGCTTCAAAAGTTCGAATCCCGGCGGGGGCAGATGTGGCAGGGACCATTTCCTACTGCCTCTCGCCGAGAAACGGTAATTCCTGTACCGGCCATCTTGATTGAGGTTTTCCATGGTTTCCCTCAATTAATACCAGATAAATATCGAGATGGTTCCTTACTTGAGGCCATGGCCGATTACCTATCAAACTCCCAGTTCAAAAATTGCCTACCTTATCCTAATTTCCTATAATTCCTTCATTCGCTCATTGCTATTAGTTAAGTTGAAGTTTTAGAAATGTAGAAAATAACGGGAAGTGGTAAATTGGAAAAGAGTAATGGTGCGAATGGCGTCTGTTATGACATTAAGTCTACAAACGGACGTTAAACGCATTATTATTATTATTAATAATAATTATATTTTTTAGAGGACTGTGGATCAATCAATTAATAATGCATTAATAATTAATTGATCCACAGTCCTCTAAAAAATACAGTTATAAAATATACTGGATCTGAAACCACATATATTATTATTAATGCTTCAAAATAAACTAGAAATATGTATAATCCTTCCCAAACGACTTAGACAAGCTTTTACAATTTATTTGATCTAAATAAGCGATTTAAAATTAAAAAACCCGGGTCGCAGTGCCAAAACCCTGCCGACAATATAGTGTATTTGCTAATACAGGTATTGTGGCTTTATTATGCGAACTTAAGTTGTTTTTTTGGGCAAAATAAAAAATTTGACTCCTTAATACACCCCTTAAAAGAACATTTTTTTCTCAGTTGCAATATTATTATCAATCGAATCTCTATACTAAATTATATACACCTTTCAGCAAATAATTCACTATCTGCAAACTAGTGTTTTCATAAAATTTGTAAATCCGGTCCTGTCGGGCCGATTTTATTAAAATTTTAGGAGCACTTTTTAATTGCTATTAAAGGGTTAAATTTCAATTTTGAAACGTTTCTGTGAATTTTTTTGGTATTTTTTTGCCCAAAAACTTTTTTCAACCCCTAAAAACTACCCTTAAAATGGTCCGATTGGGCCCATTTTAAATAGGCTTCTTGCGGTGATGGATTTCAACACGTGGGCCAAATTTCGTTAAAATCAATTAGCTCTTTCGAAAGTTATAGCCCGCACGTATATATATATATATATATATATATATATATATATATATAAATATATATATATATATACATATATATATATATACATATATATATAGACATATATATATCATTTTTCCAAAAATGGTGCCAAAGTGTTTAGGAGGCTATGAAACGTCGAGAAATTTTGGTCCGACCCCTAGGTCCCGCCATCCGACCGACGCCAATAGTGTATGTTGCCATATGGCAAATACAATAATTTTTACAGAAAAAAGCATTATTAAGCAAGTCAAATTTGTCGGTATTTTTAATATAAATCTGTAAAGAAAAAACTTCAAAATGTTAATTTGCCTTCCCGTAATTTGAAATCTCGTGACGTGCTGTAATATCACGTTATTCCATTCAAATTTTGAGGCAAAAATATATGTTTTCTGAAATTCTTAAGCATCGAACCAACTTTTGTGAAGCTTACTACTTAATCACTGCTAATAAAAACAGTAATAACATGAATTTTGTTACCACAGTCTGAAATTTCCCGAGAGCATATTTTACTGTCTGTACCGAGCTGGGTAGAGTAGTGGTGACAGCACTAGACTCGCATTCGGGAGGTCCGGGTTTGAGTCCCGGCGGGGGCAGATGTGGCTGGGACTTTTCCCAACTGCCTTCGCCGAGAAACGGTAATTCCTATACCGGCCATCTTGATTGAGGTTTTCCATGGTTTTCCTCAATTAATTCCAGACAAATATCGAGATGGTTCCTTATTTGAGGCCATGGCCGATTACCTATCAAACTCCTAGTTCAAAAATTGCCTACCTTATCCTAATTTCCTATAATTCCTTCATTCGCCCATTGCTATTACATAAGTTGAAGTTTTAAAAATGTAGAAAAATAACGGGAAGTGTGGTAGATGGAAAACAGTATTGGTGCGAGTGGCGTCTGTTATTATTATTATTATATTTTACTGTCTGTGGGATCAATCACCTTAAGAACATTAATATAATATCGCATTTTCCTACGACACTCTGTATAAAAAGTTACGTTTAATAATGAACGAAATATAGCTAAATACAGTGTATATAGTTTAATATAGTCGTTATATTGAAATCTACTGTATCCGCCGATAGCTACAGTAGTTGCCAACGTACAAATAATGAACACCACAAAACAGGGCTACCAACTATTCGCAAACACTCAAATTCTTAGTTTAAACATTCAATCACTTTAATTACTTGTTTGGAAAACATCTTAAACCTTTTTTAAATTCAGTATTGTCCGCACCAGATTTATATTTGTAAGGGCCTTAAGCAGTAGCTACCAAAAGGGCCCTTAAGCTCAGAAATAATTCAACCTAACCTATAAGCAAAATAAATAATTCTACATAAAATGTTTTTCGATATATATATTTTTTAAAGTACTTTATGGAAAATTCAACAAAGATTTTTATTATTTAAGAACAAAATGAATCACAAAGCTTTCCTTCTAGGGATTTCACAATTATGTCATTGAAAGACAAAATTCGCAAGGTTGCTTAGAGCCCCAGCTTAGTGGAGGCTACTAAGTCAGGACTGTTTATTTTGCTTAGGGACCGAGCTGGGTAGAGTAGTGGTGACAGCACTAGACTCGCATTCGGGAGGTACCGGGTTCGAATCCCGGCGGGGGCAGATGTGGCTGGGAATTTTTCCTACTGCCTCTCGCCGAGAAACGGTAATTCCTGTACCGGCCATCTTGATTGAGGTTTTCCATGGTGTCCCTCAATTAATTCCAGATAAATATCGAGATGGTTCCTTATTTGAGGCCATGGCCGATTACCTATCAAACTCCTAGTTCAAAAATTACCTACCTTATCCTAATTTCCTATAATTCCTTCATTCGCCCATTGCTATTACATAAGTTGAAGTTGTAAAAAATGTAAAAAATAACGGGAAGTGGTAGATGAAAAAATAGTAATGGTGCGAATGGCGTCTGTTATGACATAAAGTCGAGAAACGGACGTTAAACGCATTATTATTATTATTATTTTGCTTAGGGGTAAATCCGGCCCTGGTAATAGAAAACGGTATGCAACGATCACTGCAAAAGTACGCAAAATCGCCTTAAATACTTTTCCGCAATAAATCTAAACCCGTTTAGGAAATTCGCTATGCTAGTTGACAATACACAAATCTAAGTGATTTTTCTTTTGCAAAAAAAAATATCTCAGACGTTTTTCAAATCAACTATGCTAAATTCATAGCTTCATATTATATTTCTTCACGTTTTGTTTCATCTCTAAATCAGTCAGTGTTTTAAGAAATAAACTACATAACCTGAAAGTTATAAATAATTGTTACATAATGAAAACCCTAAGCATTGCTACTAGCTAACCACACGTACGCAAGAAAAAAACAGAATTGTATTTTTATAATTGTACAATACAATTGTACCTTATATACGAATAAATTTACGGTAGCCCACTTAAAAAAACTAATATTGATGACAGTATGGTGTAATGATTAGCGTGCTAGTCTTTGAATCAGACGGTCGTGGATTCGAATCCCAGCTCTGGTCATGGAGATATCCCACGAATCAATTTTACCCTACAATGCCAAAAGAACGTTTACTTCAAAATGAAGCGATTGATTTTTAGTGGGTCACTTTAGAGCCTACTCTTATAAGCGTCAAGTCATTATTTCGTCCGTATAACCAGATTGAAATGACTAACTTCCATAATACAATAATTTAAATGATTGGTATGTTAAATCACTAATAGTCCAACTACCGCACAAGAGTCTACTGGACAACAATACTAAAATTTTATTTAACAGAATCTATATATGTATAAAAATGGACGTTGATATATCTATTTAGGATTAATAGACTTCGATGTCGTTTGACATTTATGTATTTTTTCATGGGGAAGGTTTTTCTGCTATCCGTTTTGTTGTAACTCGCCACTAGATGGCGCTAGGTGGAGCCGAAAGCTCCACTACTGTTGTCGCTACCGTATTTCAACTCAAATGCGTATAGAGCCGCGGGTAACGACTACTATAATACGACGAAAAATATCAAATAAATGGCAGACTAAATATTTTTTTCTTTATAATCGTTGTTACTTCAAATACGGTTCAAACTTAATGAAAATACAGATTATAAGTACCTACCAATTATTTACAACTATCATCGTCTGTTTGCCATTTTTTCTTTGTATGCCTGGCAGGCCTCACATTGAACATTTAGAAAAAGGTCTGTTAAGTTTGGAAAAAAAATGTACAAGACAGATGACGATAATTGTAAATAACTGATAGGTACTTTTCTATACAGTCTGTAAAAATTTCATTAAATCCGTATTTGAAATGCTGACAAGAAAGTATAAAAAAAATTATAATGAGCCTCACCCTCATAAGCCCACATAAGAAGTTTAACTTCTTTAGTTTTTAATATTATTTCCAAGTTTAATTTTCTTATGTAAAACTAATTAATAATTCATCTTCAAAGTTCAATTCCAGATATATGTTATAATAGAAAACAGGATAATAATAATAATTGTTTTTGTATTTAACGGTAATACCAGATTGTATATACCTATATCATAATTTAACTATCATTTAAACATATTAAGAGCTGGAAAAAGTGTTAATAATAAAGACGAAACGTTGCAATTAATGAGTGTTTAAATTGATTTAACTATATTATTCCAATTACCCGTGAGCCTGTTTTCTACTAATTAATAATATTTACACATACTTAGCAACACACTATAAACTTCTATCCCTGTCAGTTTCATGTAATTTAGGAAACAAACTAACTTCCCCTTTATGTGCGAGTTCTATTTCCCCTCAATTTCTTACTTTTTTCAAATAAATACGTCGCTAAAGAAGTTAAACTTCAAAAAATTGAATTATGTCCAGTAGATTTTTGTACGGTTAGTGCTTGGACTATAACGAAGATCACTCTCTATAAACATATTATATACAGTTTTATGGCCACTGTTTGTCAGCTGCCGTCGTTGAAAAGTTTGATTTAATTTTATTATTTGTCTATTATAGGTAGTACATTGACCTTAAGACTACTTCGTAGCAATAAACCAAAAATAAATCATTTATAATTCTCTCACATCATTTTAATGTATCAGTTTGTATTTTGTACCGGGTGTGTCGAATTCGCGGACACGGGCTGTGCGAAGAATCCTCTACGCTTTTTCGAGTTACCGCCTTTTTGGAAATGAGCAACATATAATATTCTCGATTCGAATAGAAATTATTTTGCAATTTGAATCGATTGGCAAAATGAAAAAAAGAGCTATTTTTTTCTGGCACTTGAAGTAATTTAAACTAAGTTTTATTTTATAATAATTATCATACATGAAATCATGTTTTTTGATTAACAAAATCCATTTATTTTCTGTTATCTGTAAGGTCGATTTCAATGTACCGGGTGTCGTGTAAATGAATGTACATATCTTAGATAATTAATGACTTTTTTAAGTGGAAAATTTGTCATTCTAAACGCGTAGCGTAACATCAATTGTTATAAAGTTATCCGAAATCCGCGAAACGTTTATTAGTGCTTTTCGACTTAAAAGAACATCAGAAACACATACTTACGATATTATGGTACATTCTGTATACTATAGTAAAATAACTAATTTTCAAACATCTATTTATATGAAAGTGGATTATGTTTTTTTATACATTGGTTATTTTACTGCCACTGAGAAAACAATTCATTCACTGGTGAGTCCAGTTTTCTTCAATATAATGTAATTAAATTTAAGTATGGATTTGGAATTATACTTTAAAAAAATTGAATAAAATTAATTTTGCGATCACAGTTCAAAATTTTCCGAGAGCATATTTTTCAATCTGAGGAATCAATCAATAAATATCTGAGTATTTTTTCCAGGGTTCTATTTCCTAAATAGTCCACTAGAGAAGTTGAAAGAAAAATTATTGAAAATATTAAAAAAGTGTCAAAAAACAACAAACATGAAAACTCTATATCAATCACTTGAACCGATGATGGCTTATTCTAGTGTACTTTCCTGCAATCTCGTAAACATAAAAAACGGAAAAATCGAAAGAAAAACTAAAAAACAAAAATGTTTTACAGCTATATTCATAGTACTGACAATAGTTGCTTACATCTATTTCATGGTTCATTTCATTAAAGTTGTGATTATTAAATACTCTTTTAATGCCGTCACCGTATTGAATGATATTACCTTAGTAACATCGTACACAATTACAACATTCTTAATTCTAGTTACTAAATTCGATTCAAATCACGAAAAGTACGAAAAAATATTTAAAGATTTACGCGAAGTCGACGCATTATTGCAATTTGATCAAAATTACACCACAATGCACACCATAACACAAATATTCGGTGTGTTTTTTTGGTCGGTGTCCATTTTTCTTTCAGTCGTGGATTTCTTGGGATACTTCAGATTTGTTGGGTCATTTATTGTCGACTTGACCATATACTGGTGGAGATATCCAATAACGGCTTGCATTTGTTTATACGGATACCAAATGTTCATTTTTATGGGTATGTTATCATTTCGATTTCATCTTCTCAACAAACGACTATCGTCCATGTTACATCATTATCCAATCAAATCAAGTATCCAGGACCGCCATAGAAGACAACTGACTGTTTGGGCAGTTCAAACAATTGAAGATCAATCAGTTATTGACAAAATACGTTCGCTCGCCAAATGTCACAATTTACTTGTCGATATTGTTAATTTGATCAACGAAACTGACGGTTCGTCCCTGTTATCTGCTTATTACATGTTGATGTTTATTGGTCTGAGCGGTTTTTTCTACGGCATTCAAATCTACTTGAATATTTTCGTTTTGCCTTTCGAAGTGACAATTTTTCTTGTTTCAATTATGTGGACAGTCATTGCAATTGTAAGTATAATTAGTCTTGGGAATATTCGAATGATTTTGATAATCGAAAGGTTGTTATTCGAATGATTTTTATAACCGAACTATTCAGTCGAAATTATTTCTTCAACTGATGTATCGAAACCGATTCGTGAAAGCAGCATCAGGTCCACAAGGATCCACTGTGCCTTTCTGATATTTAAACCAGGTCTCCAAAGTCCCGGGTCCTCGCGAGAATAAATAAATTATGAGTGTGAATTTAAAATTGTATTTTGCACACAGTAATCTTAGCTTATCTACATTTATGAGGCGAAAAAAACTGTTAAAATTGAATTAACAAAAAAACGGTCTCAAAACTTCACAGAGTAATACTTATGGAGATTTCAGGTCTGTATTATTTTTGTCGGCGTCGCTGGTAATATAATAGCATGCGAGGCCAAGCGGACAGCATTCGTAGCTAGAGAAGAGATGAAGAAATTAACAAAACTGACCGAGGAGAATTGCAAAGAAACGGCGATGTACAGAGCACTCTACGACTTCGAAATACAAGTTTCCGAATGGCCGATTGCAAAAGATTTCTTTTTATTTAATCTTCAAACAATATTTTCCGTTTTTTATTTTTGGATCAATTATGGAGCTATTTTACTCCAATTAATGCATATCAAATTTTAAATCCTTGAACAATATTGCGAACTAGAGAACGTCAATATATTAGATGATTGGAGACTTTTTTTATTTGAAGATGGTTCAATTTTTTTTTATTTTGTTGGGAATGCCACTTAGGCAAATAGAAAAATACATTTTTCGTTCATTAGTTAGGCTCGAACCTCGGTAATAATAGGGATGTTGACTGTGTTCAAATAAAAACATAATTTTAACGTTAAGTGATAGTTTCTGTGATAGAAATACTAAAAAACACTATATTTTTCCTTATTTTTAAGGAATTTATATTTAATAAATAAAACCTAACAAAATCACTCTCAAGTCACGTGACAACAGACACCAATCAGAGCGCATGACGTCATATGTTCAGCCGCTGTCAAAAAACGTCATTATTTGGTTAATATTTAGTGTGTAATTTATTCGAAAATTTCTTTAAAAAAACACTGCAAGGAGTTTTAACGTCATGGAAAGTGTATTTATTAAGGTTAATAGTTCGAAAACTTAGAATTCATCTTTTATAGCAAGAATTACGAAAACACTTTTCATAACCTCATTAATTTACTAGCGCTTATGAGCACAGCCTCCTACTTTGTTTAAACTTTTGAGCCTTCTTTGGTATGAACAGGTGACATCACGCGACTAGTATTGGCGTTTTGGACCGAAATTTGAAACGGGATTTAAAATACATGATTTTTAAGGCTTGAGTTGTATTTAAATAAAAATAATAAATATTTGTGGCTATAGTAGGTATTTATGCACGATTTAAAACACTTTCCCAAAAATAGTCAACAAAGTCTTCAAAAGATGAAAAAACGAATATCACAGACACTTCTATTTTATTTTTCTGTATTGATAATAATTGATGTATTGATGATATTGATAAAATAAACTAAACTTATAACAAAAACGTCTACTTACCTAAGTGCTATTTCAAAAAGAGATAATTTTTTATAAACTCGATTGCATTTATGTGAGAGTGCCAACAACAAAAAATAGATATGTACCTATACTGGGTGTCCCATTTGAAACTTTATTTTAAATTTGTTCACAAGGGATGAGGTAAATATAAAAATTTCTTAAATGAAACTTGTTTAGTATCAAGGGGACGAAAAGTTACCTAAATGAATTTTCGATGAATGGCGCCACATTCGAGAGACGAATGACAATTTCGTTTTTTTTAAATGGAAACCCATGTTTTATATTAGCACATTGGAAAGAGGCGCAAAAATGGTTAAAAAACTATTTTCGAGTAATTCCGAGTGCCCCTCGACTATTTCCGAGTACTACCCGACTATAATTTTAATTATAAGACTAAAAAAACCCGGGTCGCAGTGCCAAAACCCTGCCGACAATATAGTGTATTTGCTTGTATAGGGCCGTGTGGTTTTATACTTTTATTATGTGAAATTAAGTTTGTTTTTGGGAAAAATAAAAAATTTAACCCTTTAATACACCCCTTAAAATAACATTTTTTTCTTAAATGTAATATTATTATCAATCTAACGTCTACATCGAATTAAATACACCCTTCAATAAATAAGTCACTATCTGCAAACTAGTGTTTTCATAAAATTTGTAAATCCGGTCCTGTCGGGCCGATTTTATTAAAATTGTGGGGACACTTTTTAATCACTAACAAAGGGTTAAATTTCAATTTTGAAACGATTCGGAGAATTTTTTCGGTATTTTGGGGCCCAAAAACAGTTTTCAACCCCTAAAAACTACCCTTAAAATAGCCCGATTAGGCCCATTTTAAATAGGCTTCTTGCGGTGATGGATTTCAACACGTGGCTCAAATTTCGTTGAAATCAATTAACTCTTTCGAAAGTTATCGCGCGTACACATATATATATATATATATAAATATATATATATATATATAAATATATATATATATATATATAAATATATATATATATATATAAATATATATATATACATATATATATAAACATTTTCAAAAATGGTGCCAAAGTGTTTAGGAGGTTACGAAACGTCGAGAAATTTTGGTCCGACCCCTAGGTCCCGCCATCCGACCGACGCCAATAGTGTATGTTGCCATATGGCAAATACACTAAAAACAAAATATTTCAATTGACTATGGGGTAGGCAACGCAACGTACGTCACTGTACAGCGTGTTAGCTTGTTTGCTGTAATTTTTCAAGTTTTTTTATCCTGAACGTCCGGGTCAGGATAATGGAACAAAATTATTTAACTCATTGTATTGTCATCGGTCCTTGATACGTGTGCAAAGTTTCAATTTAATCTGACGTTTTGAAGTGGGTGAATTTCACGTTCAAAGATTCCGTCACAAACATACTTTCAAAGATTTTATTTTATCCTGATGGTCCTGGTCAGGATAATGGGAAAACTGATTAAATTATTGTATTGTCATCGATTCTTGATAAGTATGCAAAGTTTAAATTTAATCTGACGTTTTGAAGTGGGTGAATTTCACGTTCAAAGATTCCGTTACAAACAAACAAACGTACAGGTGAAGCTTACAAAGTGTGTTAAAAAACATGAGATACAGCCTGGTGACAGACGGACGAACAGCGGAGTCTTAGTAATAGGGTCCCGTTTTACCCTTTGGGAACGGAACCCTAAAAACGAAGTATCGAAATTTCATTTAAGGTAACTTTTCGACTCCCTCAATACTAAGCAGTTTTCATTTCAGAATTATTTTTCTTCATCTCATCCCTTGTAAAAAAATTTAGAATTAAAGTTTAAAATGGGACACCCCGTATATATATTACCAGATTTCAATGTATAAAAGTAACTACCAAATATTTTTATGCGCATTAACCGTTAACAATTCATTTATTACACTGGTAAGAGATATATTTTTACTTCAATAAGACTACTTCAATAAGACAAAAAGCGGCCAAGTGCGAGTCGGACTCGCGCACGAAGGGTTCCGTACCATTATCTATAAAAACGGCAAAAAAATCGTGTCTGTTGTATATAAGTGCAGATTAACACTTTCACATAAAAACCCGGATTATATTGGAAGTGCCTTATGTAATAAACTTCCTTGTAGTTTAAGGTAGTTGTCGTGGTACAATATTGTCAAAAAATTACAGATTATACACGCCACAAAAGTATACTAGCTTGTAGCTAAGTGATCTATAATTTGTACGCAAGACAGTACCCGTGGAAACGTAACCCATACAGTATTCATATGCATATGCAACCGTTATTTATAAATAATTAGACGGTCAAAAATGTTTTCTTATTTTTTTAAACTTATAACAAATCCATTGAAAGACTATCAATTTTTGCAAGGTTTCTGACAGTTAGTTCTTTTTTTATAAATAATAAACTGGTTCAGAACTACAGAGACCGTATGTACAATTAATGTTAATTATCCAATTTTTAATTGAATTTATCTCGGATTATATACGGTCGATCGACTTCAAATTTTCAGAGTAATTGTATTATCATGTCCTTAATAAGTATACAAAAATTAAGAATTTTCTGACGGTGTGCCTTAACCACGACAACTACCTTAAGAAGCAATCAATGTTTAAAAAAAAGTTGAAACTAATTTAAAAGTATTTCTGGTCAGACATTGTTTTTACAGCATGGATGAATTTTTTAATTGTAATTATTAGCTATTATTAGTGTATTTGCCATATGGCAACATACACTATTGGCGTCGGTCGGATGGCGGGACCTAGGGGTCGGACCAAAATTTCTCGACGTTTCATAACCTCCTAAACACTTTGGCACCATTTTTAAAACTGTTTATATATATATGTATATATATATTTATATATATATATATATATATATATATATATATATATATAAGCGTATATATATATATATATATATGTGTGCGGGCAATAACTTTCGAAAGAGTTAATTGATTTTAACGAAATTTGGCCAACGTATTGAAATCCATCACCGCAAGAAGCCTATTTAAAATGGGCGTAATCGGGACATTTTAAGGGTAGTTTTTAGGGGTTGAAAAACGTTTTTGGGCCCCAAAATGCCGAAAAAATTCTCAGAATCGTTTGAAAATTGACATTTAAC
Organism: Venustoraphidia nigricollis; assembly: GCA_034508555.1. NCBI lineage: Eukaryota > Metazoa > Arthropoda > Insecta > Raphidioptera > Raphidiidae > Venustoraphidia > Venustoraphidia nigricollis. The sequence goes on along the minus strand of JAVRKA010000021.1, from coordinate 3,461,126 downwards.
CCTTCAGTAGTAATTAAAAAGTGTCTCTAAAATTTCAATAAAATCGGCCCGACAGAACCGGACTTACAAATTTTATGAAAACACTACTTTGCAGATAGTGAATTATTTACTGAAAGTTGTATATAATTTGGTATAGAAGTTAGATTGATAATAATATTGCAATTAAGAAAAAAAAATGTTATTTTAAGGGGTGTATTAGGGAGTCAAATTTTTTATTTTGCCCAAAAACCAACTTAGGTTCGCGTAATAAAGCCACACTGCCTGTAAGTATAAGCAAATACACTATATTGTCGGCAGGGTTTTGGCACTGCGACCCGGGTTTTTATTTTATATTGTAATTGACGATGTATCCACTTAGGCCAGTACAAATATATCTATTGTATTCTATTCTATGTGAGCCCCACTTAAATATTTATTTTATTCTGTTTATTATAGCGGCAACAGAAATACATCATCTGTGAAAATTGCAACTGTCTATCACGGTTCATGAGATACAGCCTGGTGACAGCGGAGTCTTAGTAATAGGGTCCCGTTTTACCCTTTGGTTACGGAACCCTAAAAAGCACTAAAAGCAAAATGATAACCTTATATCAATCGCTTGAACCATTGTTCACTTACACCAGTGCACTTGGCTGCAACTACATAAACATAAAAAACGGAAAAATCGCAAAGAAAACTAAAAACCAAAAATGTTTTACAGCTATGTTCATAGTAGTGACAATTTTGGCTTACATCGTCTTCATCGTTTATTTCATTAAAGTTGTGATTATAAAGTATTCTTTTAATGCTGTCACAGTACTGAATGATATTACCGTCACAACATCGTACACTATCGCAGCTTTAGTAATTTTAGTCACTAAGTTTGGATCGAACGATGAAAAGTACGAAAAAATGTTTAAATATTTACGCGAAGTCGATGCTCTATTGAAATTTGATCAAACTTACGCAACAATGTTAATCATAACGCGAATATTGGGTGTGTTTTTTTGGATGGCTTCCATTTCACTCTGTTTCCTTGATTGGCTTGGATACTATAGATACTTTGGGTCACTTACTGTCGACGTAATCATATATTGGTGGAGGTATCCATTAATAATATGTATGATACTATATGGATACCAAATATTTACTGTTGGAGGCATAATATCATTTCGATTCTACATACTCAACAAACGATTATCTTCGTCATTGCATCATTACCCAAGAACACCAAGCACCGATCGCAGAAGAGAACGGACAATTTGGACAGTTCAAGTTATTGATGATAGATCAATTGTTAACGAAATACGGTCACTTGCCAAATGTCACAATATGCTTGCTGAAATAACTAATTTGCTCAACGAAACGGACGGCTCGTCTATGGTGTCTGTTTACTACTCGTTAATTTCTATTGGACTGACCGGATTTTTCTACGACATTCAAATTTACTCGAACAAATTCATTTTTCCGTTTGAAATAACAATTTTCGTCGATTTTATTATGTGGACAGTTAGTGCAGCTGTGAGTATAATAACTTGAATATTCATATTGGGGTTCAGAACGCATCAGTGGCGTAATAATAGGGTGACAGGACGGGCAAAATGCCACGGGTCCCCGGATGACTTTAGCATTTATTATTATAACATTTAGTAAAATTATTAGTTTTGTATTCAATTAAGGTAGTTGTCGTGGTACAATATTGTCAAAAAGTTATAGATTATACGCGCCACGAAAGTATACTAGCTTGTAGCTAAGTGATCCATAATTTGTACGCAAGCCTGTACCCGTGGAAACGTAATCCATACAGTATTCATATGCATGTATACTTTTCATTAAATTGTTGAACTTTAAATCGTTATTTATAAATAATTAGACGGTCAAACATTTTTTCTTATTTTTTTAAAACTCATAACAAATGCATTGAAAGACTGTCAGTTTTTGGAAAGTTTCTGACAGTTAGTTCTTTTTTTATAAATAAGAAACTGGTTCAGAACTACAGAGATCGTATACAATCAATGCTAATTATCCAATTTTTAATTGAATTTATCTCGGATTATATACGGTCGATCGACTTCAAATTTTCAGGGTAATTGTATTATCATGTCCTTAATAAGTATACAAAAATTAAGAATTTTCTAACAGTGTGTCTTAAACACGACAACTACCTTAATTTAAGTTACCTACTAAAATACATACATCAAGATTTGACATTTATCATTACACATTTATCTTTTCATATCACTTTCGCCAGCCTGCCAGACAATCTTTTCCCCAAGCACGGGCCGCCAGACTTGAGTTTTTTCAAACATTTTTCTTTTCAAACATGAAGAAATATAAAAACCCGGGTCGCAGTGCCAAAACCCTGCCGACAATATAGTGTATTTGCTTGTGTAGGGCCGTGTGGTTTTATACTTTTATTATGTGAAATTAAGTTTGTTTTTGGGCAAAATAAAAAATTTTCTTAATTGTAATATTATTATCAATCTAACGTCTACACCGAATTAAATACACCCTTCAATAAATAAGTCACTATCTGCAAACTAGTGTTTTCATAAAATTTGTAAATCCGGTCCTGTCGGGCCGATTTTATTAAAATTGTGGGAACACTTTTTAATCACTACCAGAGGGTTAAATTTCAATTTTGAAACGATTCGGAGAATTTTTTCGGTATTTTGGGGCCCAAAAACAGTTGTCAACCCCTAAAACTACCCTTAAAATAGCCCGATTAGGCCCATTTTAAATAGGCTTCTTGCGGTGATGGGTTCCAACACGTGGCCCAAATTTCGTTGAAATCAATTAACTCTTTCGAAAGTTATCGCGCGTACACACACACACATATATATATATATATATATATATATATATATATATATATATATATATATATATACATACATATATATATATACATATATATATAAACATTTCTAAAAATGGTGTCAACGTGTTTAGGAGGTTATGAAACGTCGAGAAATTTTGGTCCGACCCCTAGGTCCCGCCATCCGACCGACGCCAATAGTGTATGTTGCCTTATGGCAAATACACTAAATAAGTGATATCTCCAGTTTGACATCTTTGACCGCGTCTATCCACGCATTGTCAACTGCCAGACTGCGCGTTTTATGTTCAGGAAAGTGCCCTTAATAAATTCACAAAAACGCATGGTTTGAAAAAATACTATGCGTAAAATCATCACTAGCTCCTAGAGTTGGGTAACTCAGATCTGAACCGGTTCAAAGAGCCGACTCGGACAGAAGATCCGTGAGAGCCGACTCACTTTTTTTTGAGCCGACGGATCAACGGATCCGCATAACTCAGTGAAACACTTAAAACACAAGCACATTTTACACTTACGTATCAGTTCTTGCTTTGATACTTCTGTCAGCTCAAATGACTCATGCATCACATGCTTGGCTATGCATTCTTGATTCTATACAGGTCGTGATATGATTGACTGAACTAGGTAACTCAGTGGCAGACTGCAATAACATATTCAGAACTCGGCTCTTTTTGAACCGGTTCAGTGAGCCGGCTCACATACGGGATCCAGATGCAAAGATGCAGATCATTAAAAAGACCCGTTTTTTCCATCTCCAGCTCCCTATAACTATTACAACAGAAAAGCAATCATTTCATTTAAAAAATAAGCTTCTGAGTTGTGTTTTGGTTTTTTCAGGTATCTATTATTGGAATTGGTGTTATCTGTCATTTGATTACACGCGAAGCTCATCAAACAGCCTTCGTAGCCAGAGAAAAAATGCGGGAGCTAACAAAACTGACCGAAGGGAATTCCCACAAAACAACGATCTACAGAGTACTGAGCGACCTTGAAATGCAAGTTGACGAATGGTCAGTCCAAATATGGACGTATTTCTTCCCATTTACTATACGAACAATATCGACCGTTTTTGGGTTTTGGATCAATTACGGAGCTATTTTACTTCAATTAATGCACTCGCGATTTTTTTATCACTGAGCTGTAGATGAAAAAAATTCAAATGAAATTATAATTTTATTATCAAAAAAAAAATCATCTAAAAAAACTAGTATATAAAGTGTTCACGTACGTTTTAAAAGTTTATACATTTTATATCATAGTTTGAATTTTTGGCATGTGGATTTGAACTAAATTTAACCCACGGTCGGTCATCTAGGCGTCATAATAACGCAAGTAAATGTAACAATATTTCATATCCACATACTAGTATCAAGAACCGAGCGGGATAGAGTAGTGGTGAGAGCACAAGACTCACATTCGGGAAGTACCGGGTTCGAATCCCGGGGGAAGCAGATGTGGCTGGGACTTTTTCCGACTGCCTTTCGCCGAGAAACGGTAATTCCTGTACTGACCAATTTGTTGAGGTTTTCCTTAATGAATTACAGACAAATATCGACAGATGGTTCCTTATTCGAGACCATGGCCTATCAAACCTATCAAACTCCTAGTTCAGAAATTGCCTACCTTATCCTAATTTCCTATAATTCCTTCATTTGCTCATTGCTATTAATTAAGTTGAAGTTTTAAAAACGTAGAACATAACGGGAAGTGTTAGATGAATAAATAGTAATGGTAAGAATGGCGTCTGTTATGACATAAAGTCGAGAAACGGACGTTAAACGCATTATTATTATTATAATTATGCGTTTAACGTCCGTTTCTCGACGCCATTCGCACCGTTACTATTTTCCATTTATCACACTTCCCGTTATTTTTCTACATTTTTAAAACTTCAACTTATGTAATAGCAATGGGCGAATGAAGGAATTATAGGAAATTAGGATAAGGTAGGTAATTTTTGAACTAGGAGTTTGATAGGTAATTGGCCATGGCCTCAAATAAGGAATCATCTCGATATTTATCTGGAACTAACTGAGGGAAACCATGAAAAACCTCAATCAAGATGGCCGGTACAGGAATTACCGTTTCTCGGCGAGAGGCAGTAGGGAAAAGTCCCAGCCACATCTGCCCCCGCCGGGATTCGGACCCGGTACCTCCCGAATGCGAGTCTAGTGCTGTCACCACTACTCTACCCAGCATAATTATAATTACTATGAATTATAATCATTATTATTATTATTATTATAGTATCAAGAAATGACACTGAGCTTTGCAACAAAAACTTATTATTTTAACTCTGATGAATAATTGAAACCAATATCCATTTCTTTAAAAGGTAATATTAAAAGCGTATTTCACGATCTTTGGATTATAAATTACGTGTAAGTACTTTTAATAATTTGATTTAACGATAATGGCACACACAAATTATTCATATAGATTTCATTCGAAAAAAATTATATTGCGCATAAATTTTATTCATATAGTCAATCGATAAAAAATTAATCCAATTTCTACGACTTTCGTTGCATGATCGGACTTAATGGTCAATTATCTATATCAACGCTGGGTAACCCTCGCCCCGCGAATCACCTGCGGTTCGCAAAAAGTGTCTATCCGGCCCGCGAGATCTTTGGAAGAAATTATGAATAAATATTTTTCGATGTAATTCATCTATTTTAAATTAAATATCAGACGCATGTATGTTCATAATCTAGTAGAGATGGGAAAAACGGGTCTTTTTAGTGATCTGCATTTTTGCATCTGGATCCCGTATGTGAGCCGGCTCACTGAACCGGTTCAAAAAGAGCCGAGCTCTGAATATGTTACTGCAGTCTGCCACTGAGTTACCTAGTTCAGTCAATCATATCACGACCTGTATAGAATCAAGAATGCATAGCCAAACATGCGATGCATGAGTCATTTGAGCTGACAGGTGCATCAAAGCAAGAACTGATACGTAAGTGTAAAATGTGCTTCTGTGTGTTAAGTGTTTCACTGAGTTATGCGGATCCGTTGACCCGTCGGCTCAAAAAAACGTGAGTCAGCTCTCACGGATCTTCTGTTGGAGTCGGCTCTTTGAACCGGTTCAGATCTGAGTTACCCAACTCTGTAATTTAGTAATACTAATGTTGATACTATAGTATATTTTAAAGCATCTTTCATTTCAAATGTCCCCACTCTTAACAACTATTTTGTTAATTAACTAGTACGTCCCGCGGAAAAAACGTAACATTTATTCTGAGCTATGTCATAAAAAAGGTTACCCACCCTTGAATTCCACATAAATAAAAATGACATGCTGTTCATTGATAAGCGCACCATGAGAACGATTACACCAATTTGGGTAAAATTTTTGTTAAATGTTCGTAATAGTCCGAATAAGGTTTTCAAAGAAAGAAAAATTGGAAAAACTGCCCGGAAAAGTGGAAAATTTGAGAAAAACTAAAAGTGTTTTTCAACTTTACAGCACTAGTATTAAATGTGTCATTTCACGACCGGTAAACAGACATGAAAGACAGCTACTTTATAGGAGAGTATGCAAAATATATATTTTACAAAGTTGTGCCTGTGACTTTTTAACAAATAGACCATTTTTATTGAAGTTTGCAAAACTATTTTAATGAAAAGTATTGTGTTTTTATATACAAATTATTATAACCCATAGATTATGATCATGTATCTAAGATTAGTACAATTTACCACCCTTTCACTAGCCTGAGACCCTGAAGATGGAAATATATTTTCCGAAACGTAGGCCACAAGCGAAACATCGATAAAGCTTCTTTTTTTCAACTGTTCCTCAACCAAACTTTTCCTCCACGTTAAAAATATATATTGGAACAAAAAATATTAAAGACTATTTTACAAAGATTAAGTTATTCACTGATGGATATCGTAGATTATTATTATCTACGGATCGACTAAGATCATTGGTGAAAATCTGCTTCGAAGAATAAAAAATAAATAAATAACATAAAAAAATAAATAAAATAAAATAGAGATCGGAACGAATAATACCTATATCTTGTTCGGTATCAAGTGCCGGCTCAATAATCGATACACAATGATTAATATTTCCGCCACTTTTATAAGTGTTAAATAAATCATCTCATTCGGGTCAAAATTATTGACTCCTGTCAAACTTGAATCGTTCTTTCGGATTGCTCTCCAACTATTTCTATAAATAGTTGCATACCACGTGCGTTATATAAAATTACTAATAATTTATCATAAAGATAAATGTATTATTCACAGGACTCCAGGCGCATTCTAGTTGAGGGGTGGCTTCTTTTTTTATTATCCACTTATTCGTTTCTTCTTAATTTTAAACTGGTTCTAAAGAATATCAAGCACGTGAAATTATCAGGGGTGTATTTATAAAATTAGCGCCCTCGGCAAAAACTATCTACCATTCCTTCAGTTCCAATTTTTCATTGTTTCAGATATAATACGGTGCTATTCTGAACGCACAATATAAGAATTTACAGTGCTGTTAATTCTTTGTCACTTTCTAACAACATTAGCTACATAAGTTAGAGTGAGACAGTAATTTAACAGCGCAGGTAATTATAACATTGACCATAAGTTTGTATAATTATGACGCCTAGCCTGTCGTGTGTTTGGTACATTAGAGTAGAGCAGATACCTCAGTGAAATTTACTCTGGAAAGTGTATGTTGGGTTTACCACTTGTGTATACTTATAACAAACGAACTAATGACAGATTTCACAACGAGGTTTAGATTTAGGTTAGAGTTAGAACAGGAAGATACGTTAAATTTATATTGAATTCATTTTAAGACACGAAAAAATTTAAAATAATAAAATAATGAAAAATGTATTTGATTAAACAAATGTCAAATTCAGAAATATGTCACGTGATCTAACCTACGACCAGCGCCGGTCCTGGAGTCGAGCGAGAGGAGCGCTCGCTCTAGGCGCCAGGTGGCAAGAGACTCCAAAAAGCCAAATGCGAAAAACAATTTCCTGCGCCAAATAAAATTTTGATTGAAATTAATACCAACTACTGATTTAATTACATAGCGATAGGAACTTGCTTAATGTTAAGAAGCAAAAGTATAATAATTAAAGCTACTTAATTTAATTTAAATGATGTTTGCAATAAAAGTAGTCTTTGTAAAAAATAGGGATTTGTTATTTATTTAACATAAAACCGAAGTACAATTTACGTGAAGTGAAACCGTCGATCAAAGGGCCCTGAAAGATAATCTCGCTCTACCCTGATCAGGCCGGTGTTGCCTAGGATTCGGGACTCCTTTAGTCCGACACTGAGATACCAAACAGATCAGTGTACCTTACTCCTTTGTATATCAAACGCAATAGTATAAAAAGTATTAAGGCTGTCGGAACGCTCTGAATTTAAGCCACACTATACGATGCTAAAAAATGCTGTTGCAAGGGTGCCGCTGTCAGTTGATTACTCTAAATTTTGGAAATATTTTGAAGAATTAAAAAACTTTTCCGAAAACGGAAAAATCATTTTAGGTTTGTGGTGGAACAATTTTGTGAAATAAGTACGAATAAGGTCGTAGTGTAACATTGAAAACGTGTATTTTTTGGTACAATTAATGCCAACTTTTTTCTAGTAAATCGTACATAAATTACAAAAGTAGTGCATTAGAGACCTAGGCTTGTCCTTTATTTTCCTTATAGAGAAAGATTTTTGCAAAATGTTGACGAATAAGTCTACAAACCGAAGCTCTATTTTTGGCTTAAATTCAGAACGTTCCAACAGCCTAAACACGATGGTTCTATTGTAGACAAGTTTATGGAAACACCACATAAACAATGACTTTTCTACGATCTCGGCTACTGTCAAGCCAACCGAGATTTAGTTTTTCAATTCAAATTAATCGTAAATTTATAAGCTTCAATTTGTTTATTGTGTACAATATATAAAATATTTACTGTAAGAAATAATATTAACAAAAAAAAAGAAACAATCTATCATTGGTTTGAAATAAATGATAAACGATCCCAACTCTGACACTAAACAAATTTCCAAACGTCTATAGACGTAACAAATTAGAGGTTTATGCATGTATATAGTTACATTCAGGACTGATAGGTTGGTATTACGACGGGTCATGGTTTCACGTAGGCAAGCACTGGTGTGATTACTGATTATCGATTAAAGATAATCTCTGATTAAAATGACAAATGATTTTATAACTATATGCCAATTATTAATCGACTGTTTTTTTCTAATATGCAGGGAACATCATTTAAAACAAAGGACTGTACAACATAATTACAACAGGGTATTTCGCCTAAGTCATTACGTTACAAGGGCAGAAAATTGGTGTTTGCGAATGAGGGTGGTGTTTGTTCGCCATAGAACGCGAGGGAAGCAATCAATCAATTAATCTGGTATACCGAGCTGGGTAGAGTAGTGGTACAGCACTAGACTCGCATTCGGGAGGTATGGGTTCGATTCCCGGCGGGGGCAGATGTGGCTGGGACTTTTTCCTACTGCCGCTCGCCGAGAAACGGTAATTCCTGTACCGGCCATCTTGATTGAGATTTTCCATGGTTTCCCTCAATTAATTCCAGATAAATATCGAGATGGTTCCTTATTTGAGGCCATGGCCGATTACCTATCAAACTCCTAGTTCAAAAACTACCTACCTTATCCTAATTCTCTATAATTCCTTCATTCGCACATTGCTATTACATAAGTTGAAGTTTTAAAAATGTAGAAAAATAACGGGAAGTGTGGTAGATGGAAAATAGTAATGGTGCGAATGGCGTCTGTTATGACATAAAGTCGAGAAACGGATGTTCAACGCATTATTATTTATTATTATTTACATAAAAACGTGTCTTTCTGTTCTAAGTCTAACCAAAATCTAATTCTTGTTATAAAAACTGCCACTAATTCGTTTGTCATAAGTGTACACATGTTATAAACCAAACAGGAGATGGGAAAAACGGGTCTTTTCAGTGATCTGCATCTTTGCATCTGGATCCCGTATGTGAGCCGGCTCACTGAACCGGTTCAAAAAGAGCCGAGTTCTGAATATGTTACTGCAGTCTGCCACTGAGTTACCTAGTTCAGTCAATCATATCACGACCTGTCTAGAATCAAGAATGCATAGCCAAACATGTGATGCATGAGTCATTTGAGTTGACAGATGCATCAAAGCAACAACTGATACGTAAGTGTAAAACGTGCTTCTGTAACTTAAGTGTATCACTGAGTCATGCGGATCCGTTGATCCGTCGGCTCATAAAAAAGTGAGTCGGCTCTCACGGATTTTCTGTCGGAGTCGGCTCTTTGAACCGGTTCAGATCTGAGTTACACAACTCTAAACCAAACGTACACTTTTCAAAGTAAATTTCACTGAGTTATCTACTCTACGCTGATATACCAAACAACCTATTATAAGCAAAATTGCCCATGCCTATAGCTGATCAAAGTGACTATAACCGATTATTCAATTTATATATTTGATTCTGACAAATCGCTGACTGTTTTCTGCACAGTTTTATACGAATAATATTATTACAAAAAATGATCTGATATCTGAAGACCTTTTATTATTTAAATATCAATTGGCGAAATTATAGACGTAATTTATAAACGCGATTGGTCGCAATCGATTTTTTCTTTAAAAGCATTCGTTAAGGCTGTCGGAACGCTCTGAATTTTGTTTGTGCTGAGACCCAGCGGTAAGGGGCGAGGTAGACAAAAGACATATTATGGGTATGACTTTCTTTAGCTTTGTCTCGCTCAAATCATCCGCACGTTTCAATTTTTGGTTGGTGCCAACTACGAGGCTAAAAAATGTTATTGCAAGGGTGCCGCTGTCAATTGATTACTCGAATTTGTGGAAATATTTTGAAGATTTAAAAAACTTTTCCGAAAAAGGAAGAGTCACTTTAGGTTTGTGATGGAACAATTTTGTGAAATAAGTTCGAATAAGGTCGTAGTGTGACATTGAAAACGTGTGTTTTTTTAGCACAATTAATGCCAACTTTTTTCTAGAAAATCGTACATAAATTACAAAAGTAGTCCATTAGAGACCTAGATTTGTTCTTTATCTTCCTTATAAAGAAAGAATTTTTGCAGAATGTTGACGAATAAGTCTACAATCAGTTGACAGCCGAAGCTCTATTTTTGACTGAAATTCAGAGCGTTCCGACAGCCTTAAGGGATACATCTACATGTTAAAATAAAAATAGTATGTTATTTATTGGTTACTAATTTTTGAAAAGTAATTACAATTTTTTGAAGGGTTCCGTACGACTTTACGATATGTATTAATTTAAATTTTATTATTTGTTATAGCGGCCATAGTAATACACACTAAGGCGCAGAAATTCCTGAACTAATATCTTTTAAAAGATTGCGTCCGATGTCGCTAGTATTTTGACGTTTAAAGAAAAAAAATATTTTTTTGTGATGAATTTACGATTTTAGGATTTTTCCCTTTACTTTTGCTATAAGACATGGTTCTTGCCAAATTTAATGGTTCTAGATCAACGGGAAGTACCTTATAGATTTTAATTCCCTTGCGCGTGTGTCAAAATATCAGGCGTAAACGGCCGTATCTTTTGATAGCGTTGCCCTAGAATTTTGATTTTTTCGCAACTCCAAGGGAATGCAGACCTGAGTATTTGATATCAATTTCAACATTGAGGTATCAATGTTCCTGAGAAAAAGGGTTTTGACAGACGGACGGACGGACGACGAAGTGATCCTATACGGGTTCCTTTTTCCTTTGAGGTACGGAACACTAAAAATGAATATATAAAATGATAATTTAGAAGATGCCTCACTGGTCGATATGATAACTGCTCGAAATAATAAGGATCTTATTTTTTTTATGACCTGTTAGTCACTGACCTATGCGCCAAATCCTCCTACACCAGAAGTGCTCAAACGGTCGATCGCAAGAACTGATCGCGGAAAAGCATCTAGAATTTACATTTCCTTGAAAAACTACAAAATAACCCGATTTGTCGTTCGGCGACTTACAAGTAACTTATAGGTAACAGCGCCATCTACCTAATCATAAGTGTACTTATTCGTGCTTGCTTAGATAAACAAATGTATCACCAATAAAAGTATATACAAATCTAATCCAAATGCATATTTTTCTTTCGTAAATGCGTCCTTGTCCTCGTCTAATCGATCGCTTGTCGCTTGAATATTTTCTGGTAGATCTGGACCCCCTGTCCTAAACTATATTATAATTTCAGATTTCTATCTGGACATTCGAGTTGTTATCGTCCATGATTTAAATTATTGTTTTTAAATGAATGACAAGATGATCTCACTGCAAACATATCAACAAAGATTCTAAACTATAAACTTGCCTGAAGAAGTATAGGAAACGTAGCAAATTTAGAAAACTCATAGTATAGGAGCTCGCAACGTTTTCGAGAGAGAATTTTAGGTCAGCTGATTTTTTGATATATCGTCCTTCTTGCTCTTTCGGTTAGAGTCTAGGCTATCTGGCTGGCGGAAGCGGTTGCGTTTATTAGTGCGCATCCTACCTGCACAGGTGAAAATTCTGGATTTAAGAAAAAAATATTTTAAGCTTAATTTTCAATTTTTTGTCTATAGATAGGTCTACTGGACATACATTTTTTATTGCCAAACATTTTTATAATTGTTAATTATGTGCCATACGCGAATTTTTTATTTTTTTTAAATAAAAAATTCAAAGTATTTTTTAATGCTTGTAATTTTTGTATTATATTCTTTAAAAATAAACAAATCTAAAATTAATTTGCCAAACGTTAATTCCATTGATAATTCTGTAACTACTAGCATCATAAATAAACATTACAAATAACATTAATACAAACATGTGACTTTAGACTGACGCCATGTTGTATACTTGCCGATGCGCGGCGCATCATGCGCCACCGTCACTGTCTATCTTTCTTGCATTTTAAACTCTCTCTCTAACTACTAGCATCATACGGCAATACTTTTCAAGAGTTTTTAATTTTTATTCAAGAATTATCAATGGAATTAACGTTTGGCAAATTAATTTTAGATTTGCTTATTTTCAAAGAATATAATACAAAAAAAAACCCGGGTCGCAGTGCCAAAACCCTGCCGACAATATAGTGTATTTGCTAATACAGGTATTGTGGCTTTATTAAATGAAATTAAGTTTGTTTTTGGACAAAATAAAAAAAAATTGAACCCCTTAATACACCCCTTACAATAATAATTTTATTAGTTGAAATATTGTTATCAATCCAACATTTGCACCAAATTAAATACGACCTTCAGTAAGTAAATTCGTATACGCAAACTAATGTTTTCATAAAATTTGTAAGTCCGGTCCTGTCGGGCCGATTTGCTTATAATTTTAGGAGCACTTTTTAATTGCTACTAAAGGGTTAAATTTCAATTTTGAAACGATTCTGAGAATTTTTTCGGTATTTTTGGGTCCAAAAACTCTTTTCAACCCCTAAAAACTACCCTTAAAATGACCCGATTGGGCCCATTTTAAATAGGCTTCGTGCGGTGATGGATTCCAACATGTATGCCAAATTTCGTTAAAATTAATTAACTCCTTCGAAAGTTATTGCCCGCACATATAAATATATATATATATACGTATATAAATATATATATATATATATATATACGTATATAAATATATATATATATATATATATATATATATATATATATACATATATATATAAACATTTTTAAAAATAGTGCCAAAGTGTTTAGGAGGTTATGAAACGTCGAGAAATTTTGGTCCGACCCCTAGGTCCCGCCATCCGACCGACGCCAATAGTGTATGTTGCCATATGGCAAATACACTAATTACAAGCATTAAAAAATACTTTGAATTTTTTATTAAAAAAAATAAAAAATTCGCGTATGGCACATAATTAACAATTATAAAAATGTTTGGCAATAAAAAATGTATGTCCAGTAGACCTATCTATAGACAAAAAATTGAAAATTAAGCTTAAAATTTTTTTTTTAATCCAGAATTATCACCTGTGCAGGTAGGATGCGCACTAATAAACGCAACCGCTACCGCCAGCCAGATAGCCCAGACTCTAACCGAAAGAGCAAGAAGGATGATATATATAAAAAATCAGCTGACCTAAAATTCTTGTTTTCCGAACGTTGCTAGCTTCCGTACTATTAGAATTTTCATTTATTTGTGTCCAATTACCCACGATCCATAAACATATCTGGACATTATTCTAATAATCGCATAACCTTAAATGTAGATTTATATAGCGTATTATTGTCGTTACATAATACTTGTTTGTTATAACAATACTCATGTACTATGTATTTATTACAATCCAATGATAAGTATTTGTTAGAGAAGAATAGAAACGGCTCTGCGCCGTTTGACTAAGACTTGTTTCATGCGCGGACGGAAACAGATCAAGGTTGAGTCGCCGTGAGAATCCGGCACTTGTTACACATGCAATATTTGCGCCTGTCATACAATAGCTATAAGAGTAGGCAAGTTCTACAAGAGGCGACACTTGAACAAGGAAATTGGTCTTCAACCAACGCTGTCAAACACGATGTTTTGATTTTTAGCATTCCAATTTCACCAATGGGGGTCAAAATTCACTTTTCAAAATTTTACAATATTTTTTTCGTTTTGGTGTTCCCCGATTAAAAGTCGCTGGGTGCTCGTTTTACCATAATGTCACACTGTGTAGGAAACATCCTAGTTTTAACTTGTCTGTGGTAGGACCGGTACACTTTATATAAATATTAAACGAATTAATTTAGGAGCCTGAAAGGTTGTGATCAGAGCTAGGCAATGCTGAGAACTTAATGCAATAATGCACTTATAATGTTTAAAACACTTCGCTTAAAGCATTTTGTAAAACAAATGCTCGATCCTAGTCGCTTAAACACATAAGCATTATAAATTGCTTAATAAGCATTCAATAAATTTATTAAGCATTAGAAATATTTGAACTTATAAAGCATTAGAAATACTTAATAGGCATTTTAAATGTTTAAGTAACACTTTTAAAGTTGAATAAAACATATTTTATCTATCTTTTATAATTCTTATATCGTCTGATGCTGGAGATCAATTTCTTGTTTGTTTAAGGCTATATTTCCCCATCAATTAGAAATATTATTCATGTCCAAAATGTATATCATAATTTAATGTTGGAAATTCAGATTTGTTACTTTAAAATGCTTAATGCTTTAAAGCTTCTTAGTAAGTGCTCGATGCTTTTAAGCATTTTTCAAATTGGAAGTACTTGTCGCTTGATTCATTAAGCATTTTAGTAAGTGCTAGATGATCCGTATTTCTAGCACTTAGGTTCGGCGCTTTGTCCAGCTCTAGGTGTGACAACTGTCTGTACGTCACACCTAGAGCTTAAAGATTAAACTGTAAATTCTTAAAATTTATGTTTTAATATATTTATTTTCTTCGAACACAAAACTGATATTACATATATTTCACGTCAAAATTATTTCCGGTGCTTCAAGTAAAATAAACCAATAAGGTGTAAATATGGAGTGCTAGTTTGGGCTGCGCGAGCAAAATGACAGATATAGCGATAATTGCGATAGCCATTCCGTCTTTGTTTAGCAACATACAAGACGGGCTAGACAAAGACATATATCGACTTCTCTTTTCTGTCTGTTTTGTATGCGCAGTAGTACATTAGCACTCTCTGCCTACAGCTCAATGAAACCAACGAGAATATCACTGAAAAACGAAAATAGTAATTGTTATCAGATGGTATTCCGCGAAGATGGCTATGCAGCGGAAAACAATAGATGCATTGTAGCAAGCATGCACTTGTTTCATTATGGCCGACTGTCCTTTCATTCATGACTAACTGAGAACTCTGCCTTAATAGTAATCATCATATGACCCTTTAATTGAAATATGTATAATAAGTATATTACCGAAATTACCTTCATATTTTTTGCATTGACGTAAAATATAATTTATTTTTTCAATGACTCAATTTTATTATGAATATTATTTCTCACCAGGCCACGGTTTACTGAATTCCGAGTAAATGAAATAGTTTATTGCGCAACAAGTCAGTGCGAGAGGGTGCTTTTTTTCAGAATACCTTTTTTACTAATATTTTAAAAATATGTTACTAGGGTTGGGTAACTCAGATCTGAACCGGTTCAAAGAGCCGACTCCGACAGAAGATCCGTGAGAACCGACTCACTTTTTTTGAGCCGACGGATCAACGGATCCGCATAACTCAGTGAAACACTTAACACACAGAAGCACATTTTACACTTACGTATCAGTTCTTGCTTTGATGCATCTGTCAGCTCAAATGACTCATGCATCACATGTTTGGCTATGCATTCTTGATTCTATACAGGTCGTGATATGATTGACTGAACTAGGTAACTCAGTGGCAGACTGCAGTAACATATTCAGAACTCGGCTCTTTTTGAACCGGTTCAGTGAGCCGGCTCACATACGGGATCCAAATGCAAAGATGCAGACCACTAAAAGACCCGTTTTTCCCATCTCTATATGTTACATCATTAAGCATCATTCTAAGAATATTCTGTTAAATTTTCATCAAAAAATATTGAAAAATAAGCCAGTGGTAGTGGTCAGAACCGAGTCACCTTAAAAAAAAGTTTCCATGCGGTAGTCAGGATAACTCATGTTTGCTTCATTTGAAATTAAAAAACCAAAATGATTTCTTTGGTACATAAGTTTATCTTGGATTTGGACGAAGGAATTAACAAAATATTAATTTTTGAATTTTTGGTAAAGGTGCAATAAAAAATCTCTGATTTTTGCCAAAAATTGTTCTTATTGTTTATTTAAAAAATAAGTTGTAATTGAAAAAAAATCCTTCGTTCAGAACCGAATATTTAGTATGTAAAAGAAGTGTGCAAAGTTTAGACGAAATCGGCCTAACGGTTTTCGAGAAATTTTGACTACCGAATTAAAAAAAAAGTTTTGAGAAAAGTCCGGAGACTCAATTGTAATTCGAAAACTTTTGCTCCTAATGACTTCAAAATTTCTGACAATATTTCTTATAAGTTGTAGTATCAGAAAAAAAAATTTGTAAATCTATTTTCCGACCATTTTCCCCCTTAAGTTCCACTACACTTCAGCCAGGTCTGTATATTTGTATTCGAATATTACTAAAGAGGTATTCTACAAATATTCACAGTGCCTCAAATACCTACCCAAAATTGTCTATCAGCTCTGGGACTATTAGTGCTTAATCACAACTAATAATAATAATAATGCGCTTAACGTCCGTTTCTCGACTTTATGTCATAACAGACGCCATTCGCACCATTACTATTTTCCATTTACCACACTTCCCGTTATTTTTCTACATTTTTAAAACTTCAACTTACGTAATAGCAATGAGCGAATGAAGGAATTAGGATAAGGTAGGCAATTTTTGAACCAGGAGTTTGATAGGTAATCGGCCATGGCCTCAAATAAGGAACCATCTCGATATTTATCTGGAATTAATTGAGGGAAACCATGGAAAACCTCAATCAAGATGGCCGGTACAGGAATTACCGTTTCTCGGCGAGAGGCAGTAGGAAAAAGTCCCAGCCACATCTGCCTCCGCCGGGATTCGAACCCGGACCTCCCGAATGCGAGTCTAGTGCTGTCACCACTACTCTACCCAGCTCGGTTAATCACAACTAATAAAAACAGTAATAAAATGAATTTTGCGACCACAGTTCGAAAATTCCCGAGAGCATATTTTACAATCTGAGGGATCAGTTTCCTTAACTTACTTAACTAATAATTTTATTTGTAACGATATATATTTGAAGGAAGTATTAGTTTGAAAAGAAGGGATGAAAAAATCTCGCAAAAAACGTAACAACTAAAATAAAACACATAATAGACGCATGACAAATTCAACCTTCACTTGTCACATTCAAAGCCACCCGTAAATCCTATTCCAACAATTTTAATTTCTTTTTCGGATTCACGCGCTGTTTAATGTAATTAGCATGCAATTAAAATATAATATCTACTAAGAAGAATCAAACAGATTGTGTTCAGTTTAAATTTATATTCTCTGTTCTTTTTCAGCACACATCGTTTATAACAAAATCCTATTATGGTATCGGTTTATGAATTAATTTCATGTGTACGCGTCGTGTCAATAAATTAATCGATAATGCAGTTAGGTGATTTACCGATCACGATTACTGTATACACCTGTTGGATATCCAGTGACGTAGCGAATAACGCAAATAAAGCAAGCGTTAAGATTTGTTCTTTGCTTTTTTTTTTTGTGTAGGTAGCTCGACCAATTATGAACCGATTTGAAAATTTTCAACGCCATTTTGTTTAGAATATTATCGAATTGGTATCATATAGTTTTTCTTAAAATCGGTTCATCCGTTTTTAAATGACTTCAAGAAAACATATTTTTATACATACGTTATCTCATATCTCCAGTATTTGTGAATCGATATAATAGGGCAAACCTTCAGGAAGATCCCACATAAATTTCAGTTAAATCGGTTCAGTAGTTTTTTTATGTATGTTCCTCGATATGTCCGCTAGTTGTGAACCGAAATTTACAATCTTTAAATAATTATTATATCATCCACGGTACCTATACTGACATTTTAGTATTTAGAAGCAAAATAATACGAAATCTTATTAAAACCTCAAAATTTCATTATTTTACTTTTTTGAGGGAGGTTGACATTTTTTTTAAAGCTTTTTATACGTATAAAATCTTTATCGCCTTATATTTAAGGTAGTATATTTTAGTTGCAGATCTGTTATTAAATTTTGAGATTGTGTTTACTGCCGATGTAATCCTAATAAAAATAAAATGCCTAAATTTATTATTAAAATTTAATTTTCAAGTACGCCACTGTTGGTGCAATTTAAACATTCAACTAGGTACACGATATTTTATTTAAATGCCATACTTATATAGTCTTGAACTATTTAAACCTTGCACAGTCTAATTTGTTGTTCTATTTAAATAAATTTATTTATAATTAAGCATTGTTACAAGGGCACGGAAAAAGGAAACTTAAAATTCTCACGAAAAATTATCAAAATATTTGCATAGACTTAATTATCTTTACAATTGATGAATCATTAAAAGAATATTAGAAACTTAATTAATTATCGTAAACAATTGTAGGTATTATTTTTTGATTGTACAAGATCAAAATTTTTTATTTAAAAATAAACTATAGTCGTTTATATTAGTGGATTTAGGCGGCAAAATTCGGAGGCTAAGAAAAAAAGTCTTCGCGTTATCGAAAATGCTTTAAAAGTGTAATCGTGTTGAAAACATCTACAAATAATAATAAAATTATTTTTTTTTCATTATTTAGAGTAGATATGTTCAAAATTATAAATCATGTAGTTTCAACAACAAAAATTATGAAATTGTACCAGGTCATGAATGAATTCGCAGCAATGAAAGAGCAGATATCTTTGCCAGACGAGGAGCTTCTGAAAAATGCATTGGACCTGAACCAATCTGCGGAATTTCCTATAGAAATATACATGGAAACTGTTAGGAGATGAACCTACAAGCAGCATCTCTATTGGAACTTGGTTTCAGATAACCAACATGGGAAGAAAATGATTGTAGGCCCTCAAAGCTAACTGAGGACTTAATTAGACTCAACAGAGCGACATTCAGAAAGGTGATTGGACTTTTAACCGGTAATGCTTTTCTGGGAAAACACCTACATGTGATGGGGATACATCAGGAATCAACACTGTGCAGATTTTGTGGTATGGAAGATGAAACAGTCATCCATATCGTGCTCGATTGTGAGGCCTTAACCTACAGGAGGACAACCATTTTGGCTACATTGATGAGGACGGAATAGTTCCATAGAACAATCTAGTAGCAAATCTTCTGGAGCTCATACAAAGATCCAGGTTATTTGCTGACTAGATCCAGTAAAAAGGGAGAAGCACAAAAATCCTTTTAGGATATGGTGCATTTGAACCAAGAGACCACCCCATTCTATTTATCTTTAATCTTTAATGATCTTGCGGAATCGCTGTGAATACAGCAGGAATCAACACTGTGTAGATTTTGTGATATGGATGATGAAACAGCCACCCATATCGGGCTCGAATGTGAGGCTTTAACCTACAGGAGGACAACCACCTTTAGTTACATTGATGAGGACGGAATAGTTCCACAGGAGAACCTAGTAGCAAATCTTCTAGAGATCTAGATTATCTGCTGACTAGATCCAGTAAAAGGAGGAAGCACAAATATCCTTTCAGGATGTGATGTATTTGGGTCAAGAGACTACCCCATTCTATTTTAATCATTAATGGTTTTGCAAATAATCTGGTTCTCCAGAAGATTTGCTACCAGGTTGTCCTGTGGAACTATTTCGTCCTCATCAATGTAGCAAAAGATGGTTGTCACATTCGAGCACGATATGGGTGGCTGTTTCATCTTCCATATCACAAAATTTACACAGTATTGATTCCTGCTGTATCTCCCAGCACCAGTGCCGGATTAGCCACGTAGCAAGAATAGCAAATGCTACGGGCCCCGCAAATTTGGGGGCCCCGCGCTCCAACGCCTGTCCTGACCGTAATAAAAAAATATTAATTTAGATAGGAGCGTAAAATATCTTGCATGCCTTAAACGCGAAGCGTTTAGGCTATGCCTCACTTCCACTTGAAAATATAAAACTCGATTTCGTCACGTTAAATCGTAAAAATAAGTAGGTATATTACGAACTTTTTAACGTTAATGTTCTAATGTTTAATTATAATCGATATATTTAGACTAGCATCTCTACCAGTGGTATAGATGCTGAAAACAGATGTGGCTACTGTTATTGACAGCAAGAAATAGGAGCCTCTGGAACAGCAATTTTATAAACTTTTATTAAATAATTCTTTAGAATCGTGCTTCCCAAACTTAGAAATTGCCTTGCGCATTTACTTGTCTCTCATGATCACTAACTGCAGTGGCGAATGTTCTTTTTCAACATTAAAACGTATCAAAAATGAATTAAGGAACACGATGGGCCAAGAACGTCTCAATCATCTCACTTTGTTGAATATAGAGCATGATTTGCTTAAAGAAGTCGAAATTGAAAGTGTTATCTCTAAATTTGCCCATATTAAGTCCAGAAAAGTTTATTTGTAACAGTTTTGTTTTATTTAATACCCTAAACTTGAGAACCTAAAGCAAGGGCCCGTTGACAGAATTTGCTACAGGCCCCGCGCTGGTTTAATCCGGCACTGCCTCCTGTAGGTTAAAGCCTCACATTCGAGCACGCTATGGGTGGCTGTTTCATCTTCCATATCACAAAATTTACACAGTGTTGATTCCTGCTGTATCCTGACCACATGGAGGTGTTTCCTCAGGAAATCTTGACCTGTTAAAAGCCCAATCACCTTTCTGAGTGTTGGCCTGTTGAGTCTCATTAAGTCCTCAGTTAGCTTTGAGGAAGGGCCTACAGTGTTGAAGACCAAGACTGCAATTCCAAGGCCGATTTTGCTCATCACTACGAAAATGCGTATGTCGTTTGCCACAAAATAAGATACATTCTTACTTCGTGGCAATTCCACTAATTAGGTAAATTATTCCACGATGAAATCATATCATCATATATACATGGATTACACGTATTATTACAATAATAATAATAATGCCATTGTATGGAACGGTTGAGTGCACAAGTTCTGTGTTTTCGAGATGATCCACATCGATAATGAGTGAACTTAATTACCGACCGTAACAAACATACAAGTGTATTAAGGTATATGGCAAGGTCGCGTTACGTATTTCGCCAAGGTCGTATCACAATGTAGGTGGATAAGACATCCCATCCGACATACGTTAACAATGGTCTATTAACTAACCTGCCATGAAGTTACTACAATAATCCGTTTTGCTAGTCTATTGTTATACTTTCGTTTTTGTTTTTTCTTTCATGCCTATACCAGAACAGTTTTCATTCATGAGAGATTTTTGCGTTGCATCAGTTAACATGATTATTAGTTGTGAAAAGTTGATTTGTACATTTCGTTCTCTAAATCAAGCTGTCTCAAACTTATAGTTCCACGTTTTAAAGATGTGATTGATCTGTTAATATAAAATAAAAAGTAAATGAAAAAAACACATTTTTTTTAATTTAATTAAGAGGAGTTCTAATACGTCTGATCACAACGATATTGAAAATTATATTATTCTTAAAAGATATTTTGAGTTAAAGAATAACAATTCCAAAGTAAAATTTTATTAAAATAAGCGCTTTCGACATGTAAGTCATCATGACTTACATGTCGAAAGCGCTTATTTTAATAAAATTTTACTGTAATATTAATCATTGCAAATTTCTATCGTAAATCATTATTACAGTATTCTTGTTGGTTTCTTAAGCGTTGCTAATAGAAAATCAAAACAAAACAATGTTATGGTCGGCAATGCAGAGTATTGTAATTGGCACAAATGTATAAAGGAAATTATTATTATTATTATTAGTGTTGTCTTAAAAAGACCCAACAACGTAACCTATTAGATTTCCAAGAAAACGGCGAACCCCTTAAAAACTGGCTATAAATAGAACGAAATTATGTATTTTATTAAAAAAGAATTACAGTTACAAAGAGCAATTATATAAACATTAAGAGCACTGCGGTTGGAACAATAAAATAAAACAAAAGAATAGTTACTTCTTACCACAACAGATTTATTCAGTGGATGTACATTTCGAGAGCTAAGCTCCCATCTTCAGCAAAACACCAAACAGTTTAGTGTTTTGCTGAATAAATCTGTTGTGGTAAGAAGTAACTATTTTTGTATTTTATTTTAAAAAGCAATTATGTGTTATTAATTAATGTGATGGGTGGGCTTGTTTCTTGTCGCAATTTGAGGTGATTCAAGGGGCAATTTTACTCAATTTCAATCTTAATTCAAATTCAGCGTTCAGTCGATTCCTGTATTTCGTTTTTGTCATGACCAAGTGTGAAAACCCACTCACACATAAGTTGTTACAAAGGGCAAAAAGAATTTCACCGCTTTGCGTGAAAGCTCCAGATTTTCTTCTTGTCTAGCTAAGCAGCGAAAAAATTTGCATAAGTTTTAGACAATTTTTTGTACAGAAAAAATTAAATTAAGCAAAAATTGTTGAATAAACCAAATTTTTCAGTATTTCTAACATTGAATTTTTAAGGCAAAAATACGTTTCTTGAAATTTTCCAGCAGCAAGTCAAATTTGATGAAGCTTAATGCTTAATTACAGCTAATAAAAACAGAAATAAAATGAATTTGGTGAGCACAATTCGAGATTTTCCGAGATCATATTTTACACCTTAATACAATTTGTTTTTATAATTTAATAAAAATTTAGAAGGAATATGCCAACAGCTTCTAAACTAAGACTGAACAAAGGGTATTTCTTATTAAAGTATGCTTAAGCTTAGTTGTCGTGGTACAATATTGTCAAAAAGTTATAGATTATACGCGCCACAAAAGTATACTAGCTTGTAGCTAAGTGATCCATAATTTATACGCAAGACTGTACCCGTGGAAACGTAACCCATACGGTATTCATATGCATGTATACTTTTATATAAATTCTTAAACTTTAAACCGTTATTTATAACTAATTAGACGGTCAAAAATGTTTTCTTATTTTTTATAAACTCATAATTAATGCATTGAAAGACTATCAGTTTTTGGAAAGTTTCTGACAGTTAGTTCTTTTTTTATAAATAGGAAACTGGTTCAGAACTACAGAGATCGTATACAATCAATGTTAACTATCCAATTTTTAATTGAATTTATCTCGGATTATATACGGTCGATCGACTTCAAATTTTCAGGGCAATTGTATTATCATGTCCTTAGTAAGTATACAAAAATTAAGAATTTTCTGACGGTGTGCCTTAACCACGACAACTACCTTAAGATATGAAAAATGTACAAAATTTGTGATGTCTAATTTTAGGATTACCATAAAATTTCTACTCAAAAGAGGGAGAGATTGATGTTTAAGACGATCGACATTTCTAGTTAAGATTTATTAAAATGATTTTAGCCGTTACACTTTTACGTACTTTTTTATTCGCAGCAAATTGATTAACTAACATTAAAAAATCGAAAATATATTCAAACCACTTGAACATAAAAGAAAGTTGAATTCGACATGCGAAAAAAAAAGGTTGACACTTTTAAACAGTACAAAACGGTTATTCATATTTTGACTTCCTTATTAAATGTTTTGTTATATTCAAATCGGTACAAACCATGGTGGTATTCTTGCAAGAGGGTTGTTCAAATTAAATATGATGACTTAAAAATAAGTGTATTCATGCCCTGAAAATAATAAACTAACAAGTAGCGGTGCGTGTCTATAAAAGACCCTTGTAGATGATTAACTAGAAGTCCTTGTTATGAATAATGACACAAAATCATTACATGATATCTGTTTATGAAAAGACTGTCCCTCGTTGTAGAACATCGCATTTGTGTACGAATTTTTAAGGTGACTGCTCCTTCAGATTGTAAAATATGCTCTCGGGAAATTTCGAATTTTAGTCGCAAAATTCATTTTATCACTGTTTTTATTTATCTACGATCAGTGATAGATTTACGCCTAGGCCCTGAGATCCGGTCCTAGGGCGGCATGATTTTACGGGCGGCAAAATTTCAAAAGTAAACAATGTAAGGACAGTTGAAATTTAAAAATTAATTTAATTAATTTATCATCCGTTGTCGAATTTTACGATTCTCTGGCTTCATTAGATGATTAATTTCAATAATCACTTTCCCATAGAGCAAAAAGGGCGCCATATCGGACGGGGCCTAGGGTGGCATGATTTTACGGGCGGCAAAATTTCAAAAGTAAACAATGTAAGGACAGTTGAAATTTAAAAATTAATTTAATTAATTTATCATCCGTTCTCGAATTACGATTCTCTGGCTTCATTAGATGTTTAATTTCAATAATCACTTTCCCAAAAGGGTGCCATATCGGACGGGGCCTAGGGCGGCACCGAACCTAAATCCGCCGCTGCCTACGATAATGTCTACTGCAGTTGTAGACGAAACGTCAGGTAGAAATACCAAGGGACCAAGGTCGATAAGCCCGAAAACCAAGAATTCAGATATATTCCAACATGGTCGAACTGTTAAATACATATTTGTTATTATGAAATGATTAGCTGTTTTATATAGGAGGCCGTGTAAAAAATGTGGTATGTATCTCCATTGTAATTGTATTTTGACTCGTGTGATTGGTGAAACTCGCTGATCCCTCGTCACAACATAATGTCACAGCTCGTACATAAAATAATGCATTACTTCTCAATATTGTTCACGTCCATTATAATTAATAAGTTTTTTTTTATTTTTAACGGGAAATTGGACAATTCAATTTTAATATAGTTAAACTAAATTAAAAAATTTTGACGTTTCGTTAAATCTTTTTAACTTCTGCCCGAAGAAGTTAAAAAGATTTAACGGAACGTCGCAATTTTTTAATTTAGTTTACATTAAAATTGAATTGTCCGATTTCCCGTTAAAAAATAAAAAAAACTTATATTACAATCTAGATATATAATTTACGATTACATAATGTATTCAAGTAAGGTTATTCAAAATGTGACCTGCGTCTCATCTAAAATCCCTTTCAACGTCGCAATGACTTGAAGAAGTGTGCACCTTTATATTAAATTGTGTATCATTTTTCACTAAAGGATGACACAATATTTCGTATTTTTTCAACAAAAGGATATTTACTGGCCTGGAAAAGATTTATATCACAGAACTGTGTTTTGTTTAGACTATAGAATATATCAAAGTAGATATATATTTTTCTCAAGGATTTTTTTATTAACGATTGCCATTTGAATATATACCAACCAATATATGTATATATAGATAGATAAACCGAACGGTGTGGTGTAGTGGAGAGAGCACTGGAGTTGCATTCTGGAGGTGCTGGACTCGAATCCCGGCGTAGGCAGATGCGCCTGGGACCTTTTCCTAATACCTCTCGCTGAGAATTGGCAATTCCCGTACCGGCTATCCTGTTGAGATTTTTCATGGTTTTCCTCAATTAATTCTGGATAAATATCGAAATGGTTCCTTATTTGAGGCCATGGCCGATTACCTGTCAAACTCCTTTGCTCGCCTCCTACCCTTATTTCCTATAATCCCTCCATTCGCATATTATTGATCAAGTTGAAGTTTAAAAAATGTAGAAAATAACGGGAAATGGTAGATGGAAAAGAGTAATAGTGCGAATGGCATCTATTATGATATAAGGTCAAGAAACGGACGTTAAACGCATTATTATTATTATTATTTTTTTATTTTTTTAATTTTTTAACGGGAAATTGGACAATTCAAATATAGTTAAACTAAATTAAAAAATTGCGACGTTTCGTTAAATCTTTTTAACTTCTTCGGGCAGAACTTAAACTAGTTAACCATAACATTAATAAAATTTAGATATTTAATAATACATATATTTACTTCAATAAAGTAAGTAGTTAAAGTTCTGCCCGAAGAAGTTAAAAAGATTTAACGAAACGTCGCAATTTTTTAATTTAGTTTAACTATATTTGAATTGTCCAATTTCCCGTTAAAAATAAAAAAAACTTATTAATTATAATGGACGTGAACAATATTGAGAATTATTATTATTATTGTTGTGTAGATAGATAAATATATTGTACATTATAGACGCTCGACAGCTAAAGTTATCACACTTGAAGCCCCCCACAACCTACTGAAAATTTCAATTTCTGAATAAAAAAAATATAAAATAATAAATATACGTATATCGATGTCTACTCCTAATTTTACAATCAATTTTTCAGTCTAAAATTACTTGTCAATATATATAATTTTAAAATGCAGTTTTAAGCTTTATCGCTTTCATTAATGAATAAAAAAAAGTGTTTCATTTTAACAAATTGTATCGTGTGTTTTAATCAGCGTTGCCAGATTTTTTTTTGCCAAGTGGGACATAGTAAAAAAACGTATATAATCAGAATTTTTTAAATATTTATCTTTTTATTTGAGTTCAAATTACGTTTACGTGACAATAGATAGCAATAATAGTCATAGAAAATGTATTTTATTAAAAATATGATATTTTAAATCAGATTTACCCTATCGTTAAACAGAAATCAAAATCAAAAAAGTTTTATTCATTAGAAAAATATGGCGTTTCAAACAATAGTCTGAGGAGAAAGTGTTACAAATTGCAACTTACAATAAGAGAATAATTATTTACGCACGGTCGAGTTATCCCCGAAAAGCGGGACTGAGCCTGTCCCTCGCGGGACATTTAATTTTGATTTAAAAATCGGGACGCCCCGCCAAAATCGGGACGTCTGGCAACGCTGGTTTTAATATTCATCCAATCTTGGTTTCCTTACACAGGGGCCCCCCACAACCTTTGCACCCATGGGCCTTGAATTATCAAATCCGACACTAAAGAAACTAGAGACTAGCGACAGTTGTCGAGCGTCTATAATCTGCAATCTCTCTCCCAGACTTGCAACAGACGAATCATGGAAAATCCTAGATTGTGCGTCATATAAAAAAAAATCTATTACTTAATTTTGAGAGCTGATGGCAATAGCTTATTGTCAAACCCAATTATCAGCAATTAAACATAGTACCTACACCCACAACAAAGTCCTTGGTCGACTTCTGATTTCAATGTGGGTTAAATGATTCATTTAACCTTAGTTTTTTGATCGACAGAAATTATAAACATCCGTAAAATCGCGCATTAGATATATTCCTCATTATCTCGACTTATCTAACGTGGGTTGCTTTATTAATTGCAATGCATTTAAGTCAAATTATCTCAACATCTAGATCCTTGATCCTTCCGTTTAAACGTGGGTCAAACACGTTACTTTAAATGCTATTTAAACGAAATGAACAATCAGTTCAACATTTGAACAAAATAAAGCAATATTAATTTTTAAAATTGCATTTTTTGTAAACTTCCTCAAAAAAAAACCCGGGTCGCAGTGCCAAAATCCTGCCGACAATATAGTGTATTTGCTTATAAAGGCAGTGTGGCTTTATTATGCGAACTTAAGTTGGTTTTTGGGCAAAATAAAAAATTTGACTCCTAATACACCCCTTAAAATAACATTTTTTTTTTCTTAATTGAAATATTATTATCAATCAAACCTTTATACCAAATTATATACAACTTTCAGTAAATAATTCACTATCTGCAAACTAATGTTTCCATAAAAAAGTCCGGTCCTGTCGGGCCGATTTTATTAAAAGTTTAAGGACACTTTTTAATTATTATCAGAGGGTTAAATTTCAATTTTGAAACGATTCGGAGAATTTTTTTGGTATTTTGGGGCCCAAAAACATTTTTCAACCCCTAAAAACTACCCTTAAATGGCCCGATTGGCCCCATTTTAAATAAGGTTCATGCGGTGGTAGATTCCAACATGCGGGCCAAATTTAGTTAAAATCAATTAACTCTTTCGAAAGTTACATATATATATAGACATTTTTAAAAATGGTGCCAAAGTGTTTAGGAGGTTATGAAACGTCGAGAAATTTTGGTCCGACCCCCCTAGGTCCTGCCATCCGACCGATGCCAATAGTGTAAATACACTAAAAATGAAATAAATTGTGCTTCCACCGTAGCACTGGCTTGCCAAGTTAGTTGGGAAAATTCTGACAATTGTTTATATCAATAAAATGTATGTTAAAAAAAAGGAACAAATAAATAAATACCAAATGCCTTCAAAGTGTAGACAACATAGTTTCACTTAGTAACTATTTTTTATAAGTTTTGAAATTAATGTTTGGCCTGTATCAATAAAAAGTTAGATGACAATTTGTAGTGATACGTTAAACGTTAGTGTTACATTCTATAAAATTCGTATTGGATCCTGGGACTCATAAAAACAAAATGAATCATGCTTAATTCGTATTTTTTTAAATTTAATTACAAAATTGCTAAAATCCTTGAACTATATTTGATCCGGGTTTCAAGCGTGGGCTTTTTTTATATAATTTTTAATTAATCAACGTTTGTCTTAACGGTACAATTGTGAAACTATAATTAATCCCATGAAGATGGTTACAGCTGATGCTTTTGTCCTTGGATCTATTTCCCATCCATTTACATACAAAACTATCTTAAATGTATTATACTTTGCATTCATTTTAAATGGATATAAGTTGGTCCCAATATACGTTTCTTATAAAAATACCTCCTGTAATTTATGAATTCCTGGTATAATTATTTTTCCTAGCTGGAAAATATTAAATAAAATTCAAACTTGACTAACAGGCACTAAGCTGGTCCCAACATATATTTTTAAAAATACCTCCTGTAATTTATGAATTCCTGGTATAATTATTTTTCCTAGCTGGATAACATTAAATTAAATTCAAACTTGGCTAAGAGGCACTAAGCTGGTCCCAACATGTATTTTTAAAAATACCTCCTGTAATTTATGAATTCCTGGTATAATTATTTTTCCTAGCTGGACAACTTAAAATTAAATTCAAACTTGGCTAAGAGGCACTAAGCTGGTCCCAACATATATTTTTAAAAATACCTCTTGTAATTGATGAATTCCTGGTATAATTATTTTTTCTAGCTGGAAAACATTACATTAAATTCAAACTTGAGGTTAAGAAGACACTTGAAATATAAGCTGTTACCAACATACATTTTTAAAAATACTTCCTGTAATTGATGAATTCCTGGTATAATTATTTTTCCTAGCTGGAAAACATTACATTAAATTCAAACTTGGCTAAGAGGCACTTGTAATATAAGTTGGTTCCAACATACATTCTTAAAAATACCTTCTGTAATTTATGAATTCCTAGTATTTTCTTTCCTAGCTGAAAAACAATATATTAAATGCAAACTTGGCTAAGAAGCGCATTATTGATAGGCTAACTTTTGCTAAGCATTCACCGGCAATAAGTTTTTGCAAATCGCTAACACGGAGTAGTTGAAGCTGTTGTTAGAAAAATTGGAACTAACATTTGTTTGTTATTGAGTACTTCCGTATGACCCCCTCCCC
Source organism: Venustoraphidia nigricollis (assembly GCA_034508555.1). Classification (NCBI taxonomy): domain Eukaryota; kingdom Metazoa; phylum Arthropoda; class Insecta; order Raphidioptera; family Raphidiidae; genus Venustoraphidia; species Venustoraphidia nigricollis. Next base: position 3,431,277 of record JAVRKA010000021.1, on the reverse strand, counting down.
AACGAAAGAAGTTTTGAGTTGGTTACCTTTGCTTAAAATATTAAAAATAATTTAGATCCGTTGAAAACGCAAACGCAGTATAAACTAAACTCTATTTCCGTGGGTCGAGATTACATTAATCAAGCATTTAAAACATGTTATGCGATGTTTTGACTTTCATTAAGACACAACACAACCAGGTTCCTGCTGAGTTAACAAGTCCGCAAATGGTCAAATCTAATCACAACAAATTAAATAAATCCACCAGACATTTCTATCATCGAACCATCAAACATTCGTCATGTTTTTACTTTTATTTTCTGTTGACGGATCAAGGTAAAACAATTAACACAAATCGAGCACTCAAAACTTTACGCAACACAAAAATTGAAAATGAGCTTGAGAATAGCCAAGCTCGTAGGGATGCCGTTTTTGTATGATGTTTGCATGTCTATTACAAACCCCCAGCTGCCAGTTTCTATTCCGAGAACTGGAGAAAATTTAATAGATGTTTTTACAAGTTTTATTCAGTTTCACATGTCCCGATGTCTGTTTGTGGGTTTGTAATCGAATCTACAAGTTGGATTTTATCCACTTTCTGTTGTTCGATTGAGCTTATAACCCACGCTGTTATAATTATGAGCTTAAGGCTGTCGGAACGCTCTGAATTTAGTTTGTGCTGAGATCCAGCGGTAAGGGGAGAGGTAGGCAAAAGACATATTGTGGGTGTGACCTTCATTAGCTCTATCTCGCTCAAATCATCCGCACGTTTCAATTTTTGGCTGGTACCAACTACGAGGATAAAAAAAATTTTTGCAAGGGTGCCGCTGTCAATTGATTACTCTAATTTTTGGAAATATTTTGAAGATTTAAAAAACTTTTCCGAAAAAGAAAGTCACTTTAGGTTTGTGATGGAACAGTTTTGTGAAATAAGTACGAATAAGGTCATAGCGTGATATTGAAAACGTGTGTTTTTTTAGCACAATTAATGCTAAATTTTTTCTAGTAAATTGTACATAAATTACAAAAGTAGTTCATTAGAGACCTAGATTAGTCCTTTTTCTTCCTTATAGAGAAAGAATTTTTGCAGAATGTTGACAAATAAGTCTACAATCAGTTGACAGCCGAAGCTCTATTTTTGGCTTTAAATTCAGAGCGTTCCGACAGCCTTAAATTACCAAAAATTATTTTCGTACACTGCAATAAAAGCTTGTCTTTGTTAATATTTTTTTTTCAAATATTTTATTTTACACCCGGTTTCGATAGACGATACGTGTGTGGTAATGTAGTACATATTGTCGATGGTTTAGTATGGGTTCCCGTCTGAACCCATACTGTTTACACAACAAGGGAGCTATGTGACCCATTGTCGTTACCACGAGGTACCCCATAAAATCTCCCTTTTATTTATGTACTGTTAATACTATATATACTTTGAATACAATATACCTTTTATATCGGAGAATATTGACTGCTAGATCCTTCACAAGGTAATTGTTAATGGAAAAATTAACAACAAAATCAAACCGCAATATTTGCTGAACAGATTACAGACTGTCTAAATTCGCATTTAAGTTTTCAAAAGACAATTATTAATCGGCAAGCGTTTTTATTATCGACGTAAAATTACCAGTTATTTATAATAGTAAACATTTTGACTGAATATTTTATCGGTTAATTAACCGACTATCTAAGAAACAAAATGGCGGATTCCTATTTTTCTTCCTCAGAACAATAAAAAATAAAAAACCCGGGTCGCAGTGTCAAAACCCTGCCGACAATATAGTGTATTTGCTAATACAGGCAGTGTGGCTTTATTATGCGAACTTAAGTTGGTTTTTGGGCAAAATAGAAAATTTGACTCCTTAATACAGCCCTTAAAATAACATTTTTTTTTCTTAATTGCAATAATATTATCAATCGAACCTCTATACCAAATTATATACACCTTTCAATAAATAATTCACAATCTGCAAACTACGGTTTTCATAAAATTTGTAAATCCGGTCCTGTCGGGCCGTTTTTATTGAAATTTTAGGAACACTTTTTAATTACTACCAGAGGGTTAAATTTCAATTTTGAAACGATTCGAAGAATTTTTTCGGTATTTTGGGGCTCAAAAACGTTTTTCAACCCCTAAAAACTACCCTCAAAGTGGTCCGATTAGGCCCATTTTAAATAGGGTTCTTGCGGTGGTGGATTCCAACATGTGGGCAAAATTTCGTTAAAATCAATTAATTCTTTCGAAAGTTATAGCTTGGTCGTCATCAGTTCTTACATTATTAAATTGGGTGATATTACTTTTATCACTAATTAAAATAACTTCTAATTTTTTACCAATCTTACAATGGTCGAACTGTATAGAATTTCGATAAATGTACCTATACATTATCCACCTATACTACAATATAATAGTGCATTATTACGAAAGCTATAAATATTGATGCTGAAAGCAGTGAAACGTGTAAATTGAAATCGCATTAAATATAAACAGAAAACTGGAATTCCAGCAGTACTCAAAAGTCAAAAGGTTTACGCATTTACGTTTAAATTGTTAATACTTATTGCTATTTATATCTATATCGAGCTTTATAATTATTATAAACTAGCGGTCCAGTCCGGCTTCGCCCGGGTGTAAATGTAATATATAGGATATAAAAGCTGAGAATCATTATCATTAAATTCTCGACGTGTATTGAATTTGCACGAATTCAATCGCTTTTATTTGTGAATGTTCAAAAATCGAAGAAAAATATTATTTCCCAAAAAGAAATTTAAAAAAATCTGTTGATCCGATCGCTACCAAACTTCAGAAGATCACCCGCTGGGCTAATCTAAAGATTGTCTGAAAATTTCATCAAAAATGGTCTACCCGTTTGGAGTCCATAAATTACATATACATCGTCTTTTATCTATATAGATTATTAAAATGTAAAAAGTGGTTATTGTGACATAACGATAATAGTTGGACATATAGTATCGCGAAGTTTTTTGTAGTTATTGGTATGTTCTTTAATATTGTAGAACATACTTTTGTTCTATCATCAATAGTTTCCGCAGCGCATGCGACGAAAGATGTTTTATGGCATTTTTTTTACACCTTGGGTTACGTTACTAAAGTTTTAGTAAGGATCCCTAATATTTTCTAGCAATAAATATAGCCTATGTTACTCAGGGTGAATGTAGCTTTCTAATGGTGAAAGAATGTTTTAAATCGGCACAGTAGTTTTTGAGTTTATTCATTACAAACATACAAAAATACAAATCTTTCCTCTTTATAATATTAGTGTAGATAAGTTAAGATCTTAAAATTAATGTTTCTATCAAAAAATTACAGTTTAAAATTTAGTCTCATCAAATTTTTTATTTTTTACTATTTAGCAGCTATGCAAAGCGCAATATTCACATTAAAAACCGCTTTCTTCGTTAACATTTGAATACTGTATATATTTATTTATTTATATATTTAAATTTATGTATCGAAAACCATCGATTGAGAGCCGCACAATATTATCAATGGCGTAGTAAATCATTCATTAATGAAGTAAACCAGCTGTCTATAACAACACCGGTGGCACTCCATGTTGTCTGTTTATTCATTTGTTTGTGTGAACGTCAATTGTCAACCATTTTGCACGGTGACCGGTCGATCAGAAAATTTATAAATTATCGCTTTTCACACATACCGTTCTTCTTTTGTCCTTTATTCGCAATTTATATAATGTACTTGAAATCCTTACATTATCGGTAGGCATTCAATATATTTTTATAGACCCAGTCGACTTTTCAATAGACAATTATTCTGTTTACAACAAACAATTTCAAACGGTATTTGAAAACGTATTTCTTGACACTTTAAAAAGCGACAGTATTTGTACGTTTCTAATTTTTAAATGACCTGTGAAAAATCGGTTTGAAAAGTCCGCCAAAATATTGTGAAAACCGATTCGTTTATTTGGAAGTAATGCGTTCTTAAATCAGTTTTTATGAGAAAAATGGATTTTTTAAATATTAGCTAGTGACGATTTTAATTATAGCATTTCCTCACACCTGAGTTTTTGTCAATTCATTAAGGCTGTCGGAACGCCCTAAAGTTAAACCGCACTACGAGGTTAAAAAATGTTGTTGCAAGGATCGGAACGCTCTGGATTTAATCCAAAAATAGTACTTCGGCTGACAACTGATTGTAGACTTATTCGTCAACATTTTACAAAAATTCTTTCTCTATAAGGAAGATAAGGGACAAATCTAGGTCTCTATAGAACTACTTTTGTAATTTACGTACGATTTACTAGAAAAAAGTTGGCATTAATTGTGCCAAAAAAACACGTTTTCAATGCCACACTACGACCTTATTCGTACTTATTTCACAAAATTGTTCCATCGCAAATCTAAAGTGACTTTTCCTTTTTCGAGAAAGTTTTTTAAATCTTCAAAATATTTCCAAAATTTAGAGTAATCAACTGACAGCGGCACGCTTGCAACAGTATTTTTTAGCCTCGTAGTGTGGCTTAAATTCAGAGCGCTCCGACAGCCTTAAGGTAGTTGTCGTGGTACAATATTGTCAAAAAGTTATAGATTATACCCGCCAGAAAAGTATACTAGCTTGTAGCTAAATGATCCATAATTTGTACGCAAGACTGTACCCGTGGAAACGTAACCCATACAGTATTCATATGCATGTATACTTTTCTATAAATAGTTGATCTTTAAACCGTTATTTATGAATAATTAGACGGTCAAAAAAATTTTCTTATTTTTTTTTAAACTCATAACAAATGCATTGAAAGACTGTCAGTTTTTGGAAAGTTTCTGACAGTTAGTTCTTTTTTTATAAATAAGAAACTGGTTCAGAACTACAGAGATCGTATACAATCAATGTTAATTATCCAATTTTTAATTGAATTTATCTCGGACTATATACGGTCGATCGACTTCAAATTTGCAGGGTAATTGTATTATCATATCCTTAATAAGTACACAAAAAATAAGAATTTTCTGACGGTGTGCCTTAACCACGACAACTACCTTAAGTGATAGATACAGCTTGATATCTTTGACCGCGTCCACCCACGCATTGTCCCGTCCCAGCTGCCAGACAGCGGTTTTTTATGTTCAAGATAGTACTCTCAATGGACTCACAAAAACTCACGCGTGAGGAAATGCTATGAGTAAAATACTTACTAGCTCCTCTAACTATAACAAAATAAAAAAAAATGTGATTTTTTTTAATTAACTGTTCTTGTAGAATATATATTTCCTCACAAAAGAACTCGGCAAACATATAACGTTTACAATATTCTAAGTTGGTAAGTGAGCTCCCTGCTGGTGCTATAAAAATACTGGGTTGCATAACGCATTGCTAAAAAATCTGATTTACCTAGATTGTGACAATATAGGTTTTATAATAAGCACGGTTTAACACCAATTCGGTTTTTGTTTATTATTTCTTAATATTAAATCGAAACTCCCATTGATATTTTTACACCAGTTATGTTTGTTGAAATTCGAATTGAAAATCGAGCTAAATTTAGTGAAGCTTAATACTTAATCACAGCTAATGAAAACAATAATCAAATGAATTTTGCGAGAGCATATTTGTCAATCTGAAGGATTAATCACCTTAAAATTTAAATCAAACGTAAGCAATAGTTCAATACCAAACAAATCTGTCAACACGAGTTACTTAATTCGATATTAAATCTAGTGAACTCCACATTGCCAACTGTGACATACATAAATGAATATAACTTAGGTGTGTAAAATCGACATTAAGTTGAATAAGCGGTGGATATTATCGACAAAGTTGTATTTCTGAACAGTAATTGATAACGCTTTATTTTACGATTGTAATTGTGTAAACATGTTTATTCGCTGTTTTAATTTTATTATAGCGATAATTTGTTTCAACATTTACCACGTAAAATAAATTTAAAAATTGACCGGAATTTAATAAAACTTTCGCATAAATGAACAAATGGCAGTTGAATAATATTTATAAACAAAATTATTGTGTTGTTGCTTTGAAATTACTACATTTCTAATATTTCTGAAACATATTTTACCCGGAGTTTACACAAAGTAATATAATTACCGCATTCATTTTATCTAACATGTGTTTACAATCATAATTGTCAAATGTGGTTAAAATTGTTTACTTCTGATTGGTCGATTGACGATAAAATTAAATCGAGCTTACAATGTTGCATTTTCACATCACAATCGCGTATTGTAAATACCTATAGGTGCAAGGTAAACTATGCTCTCGTGAAATATCGAACTGCGGTCGCAAAATTCAATTTCTTACTGTTTTTATTAGCTATGACTAAGCGTTAAGCTTCACCAAATTTGACTAACTGCGTAAAAATTTCAAAACATATATTTTTGCGATAAAAAATTGAAACAAAACACGTGAGATTCGACAATATTTCTTTACAGCATAATGATATAATTTTCATACTAAAATTTGAAATTTAATTTTAAAAATTTGGAAGCCGCTCTTTCACGTTTAACAAATGTTTTAATGTCCAAAAAATTTCGCTTCTTTATGTGCAAATTAAAAATAAAATTTCTCAACCACATTTAAAATTGATTGTTAAATCGTGTAATTTTAAAAATTCACAAAAAAACTGAAAGAATAAGTCCATTTTCGGAGTTTTTAACACGCTTTTATTAAGTTTGTAACGGAATCTTTACACGTGAAATTCACCCAATTCAAAACGTCAGATCAAATTGAAACTTTGCACTTATCACAGACCGATGACAATACAATAATTTAATTATTTAGTTCCATTATTCTGACCAGGATCATCAGGATAAAAAATAAGACTAAAAAATAAACCGAACTAAAAAGTAAAAAATAAATTTCTCAATATTGTTCACGCCCATTATAATTAGAAAGTTTTTTTTATTTTTTAACGGGAAATTTCATGTTAAAAAATAAAAAAGAAAACTGTAAAAAATAAATTTTTATTGTAAAAAAGCGTGAGGTGCTTATTACTATTTTTATACTAACTCTCCTTTTACAAATAGCTAGCAATGAAATATTTATACCAGTTGATATGAAACACCCCACGCTTTTTTACAATAAAAAAATATTATAATTCAATAATAAATCGCAGGTATTTGGATTAATAATACAAAACAATCGTGTTATTGTTAATCTTGCTACGTTTCGAGTACTTTATTTAGTCTTCGTCAGGCTCATAACTAATAAATGAAATAATCAATCAAATGATTTATGTTTAAAAATGTATAATATTGAACACACATTGTATTTAAAATTAATTAAATAATGTTCAAAAAGATTGGTAACGTTTCAAATTTAGTTATTTTTACATGAATTTAAATAATAATTTTGGATGCGATATAATGTCTAATAAAAAAATATTTTTACTTTTTAGTTTGATTTGCTAAAAGCGTGTTTTTTTAAATTTTTTTAAACTATTATTTTTAGATGCTATTATCGTTTATTCTTTGCTAAATAGATTTTAATTTATCAAGAGAAATTGATTTCTTTACGTGACCGCCTTTATACAAAAGCCGAGGGAATTTCATGAATTCAAATGATAAATCGCATGCTATTTAAGTTTAAATTCTTTTTGTCAAATACCTATTTTCATAGGTCTAAACAGAAATCAATTCTCATAAGTTTTTATATAAAAAAAAAATAAATAAAAAGTACCTTAATTTTTAATCCTTTATAATATTTGTTATAGAAATAAGATAGAAAGGATCTAAGGCAGCCATGAGAAGTTGCAATATCATCGTATCTGTTTTGTTACCTAATTCTCTATAATTAATCACGGCCATTATGTAACCAAAACCGCCTGGTGCCGTCAAAGAGTCTGACAGTTGACTAAACACAACTTTATATGAATACACGTAACTTTAACTACGTAACTTAATTTTTTTACGTGTCATGAATAGGGTGTCATCTAAATAAGGGAGAATTTATCCAAACGTTCTAATCGACATAAAACAATATATTTACAGCGGATTTTTGTTTCTGGATTTTTTTGGAGACAAATAAATGGTGACGTATATGAATTGTACTTATGAACAAAACCGTTGAAACGGTTTTCAAAAAAAATATCAATTTTCGAATTTCAATTTGACCCTCTGGCAGTAATTAAAATGTGTTCCTAAAATTTTAATAACCTGTATACCAAATTATATACACCTTTCAGTAAATAATTCATTATCTGCAAACTAGTTTTTTCATAAAATTTGTAAATCCGGTCCTGTCGGGTCGATTTTATTAAAATTTTAGGAACACACCCGACAGGACCGGATTTACAAATTTTATGAAAAAACTAGTTTGCAGATAATGAATTATTTACTGAAAGGTGTACATAATTTGGTATATAGAGGTTCGATTGATAATAATATGCAATTAAAAAAAATGTTATTTTAAGGGGTATATTAAGGAGTCAAATTTTTTATTTTGCCCAAAAACCAACATAAGTTCGCGTAATAAAGCCACACTGCCTGTATTAGCAAATACACTATATTGTCGGCAGGGTTTTGGCACTGCGACCCGGGTTTTCTTTAAATTGTTGAACTTTAAACCGTTATTTATAAATAATTAGAAGGTCAAAAAATGTTTCTTATTTTTTTTTTAAACTCATAACAAATGCATTGAAAGACTGTCAGTTTTTGGAAAGTTTCTGACACTTAGTTCTTTTTTTATAAATAAGAAACTGGTTCAGAACTACAGAGATCGTATATAATCAATGTTAATTATCCAATTTTTAATTGAATTTATCTCGGATTATATACGGTCGATCGACTTCAAATTTTCAGGGTAATTGTATTATCATTTCCTTAATAAGTATACAAAAATTAAGAATTTTCTGACGGTGTGTCTTAACCACGACAACTACCTTAAACATAATTAGGCAGTCCTTTCTTTAAATGTTTATAGAAATGCACTTATTGCCTGTCAAACCGAATTAAAATTCGAATTTTAATATTTGACGTCTCAAAGAGCATTTTTTATGCAGACGTGCAAATAAAATAAGAGAAAAAACGTCTTATGTAATTGTGTATCCCTTACATAATTAGATGCGGTTTGTATAGGCTTATGTAAGAAAACATGACAAATGATGCAACTTGAAACATGTCAACTTACATAATACCGGTTCAAATATTGCACCTTAAAGGTGACTCGAACGCTGTGTTATAATTGTATTGCCCTTCGCCTCTACCGATCTGGGGTAAGTTTTAACAATCAGGGATGCGACAAAATCCATAACCGAAAATTCGTGACGCAATTTTTTTTAATAAGTTTTTTATTTATTCACGGGAAATTGGACAATTGAATTATAAAATAGATAAACTAAATTAAAAAATTTGCGACGTTTCGTTAATATGTTTTAACTTCTTCGGGCAAAACTGAAATGATAAAAAATACAAATTAGTTAATGAAATAATTACAATTTTTTAAAAAACACAAAAAAAAATTGTAATTATTTCATTAAGTAATTTGTATTTTTTATCATTTCAGTTTTGCCCGAAGAAGTTAAAACATATTAACGAAACGTCGCAAATTTTTTAATTTAGTTTATCTATTTTATAATTCAATTGTCCAATTTCCCGTGAATAAATAAAAAACTTATTAATTATAATGGACGTGAACAATATTGAAATTTTTTTTAATCTTAATCTAATACCCTAAATTGATTGGAAATTATTAGGAGAGTTCAGATTAATGGTATCAATAAACAGCATATTGACTACATTTTGCCTAAGTTAAATAAAGCTAAATTCGTTCTAACTTATTTAAAAAAATATACTAATACCAAAATTTTGCTTAGTGTCTATCATGCATACTTCCAATCTATTATTCAATATGGAATAATCTTCTGAGGCAATTCGGTATGGGCAGAAAAAATTATCATTTTCATAGACTTCGGTATAGAAGTTTTGCTTTGGCAGATAAGATTTCGTAGGGAATTGGAACATGCCTTGATCGTTGTGTACAAAACCATGCAAACAAATGAGTTTCCATTTCTGGATATTCGGCTTTTCGTAATTCCTTTCGGGCGCCGGGACCGGAATAAAAGAAGGAACACATACATAGTAAAAATCCAAAATAGTCATTAAAATATACCATATCTTTTGATTTTGCTTTTGTTCTTTTTTATATCGGAAATTGATGTTCCTATCCTGTATTCATTTGCCAAAACTTTTCCACTTTCACCATGGGCTATGTCGGATTTTTGTTTTATTGACAACGTAGTGTGTTTTCTTCTAGAAGCTATTTTAACATATACGTGTATAAAATTATTTTACATACTTATATAGAACATAAAATAACGCACCTATATACAATTAATACTCAATCAAAACAACGTCACACATATAATGCCTGCTAATAGGAATCCTCAGATATGTATCAGATCCGACCGAATACATGGCGGGGAATCTCTCACTATCGCTATAGTATCGAATGCTATTAATTTGAGTGAAATAGACGTTTAAAAACGCAGATCGAATTACCAAGTAAGGTCAAATCCGGATTATAAAGTACACAATGTAATTGAAATGTTTAGCCGAATTATCAAAGAATCCGGTTTACTGAATGTCCGAATTATCGAGGCCTTACTGTATTAACCCTTCAATTTATTGTTTTATTGAAACCAAATTGTGGCAAACTCGACGAATAGCTTAAAATCTTTAAAAAAAATGGTCATATTAGTAATTCATAAATGAGGAGGTATTTTTAAAAGATATGTAGCCGAGAGAAGCAGGCAATCTAAAATATAACTGGTACTTTCAAAAGTTCTCGGAGTTTAGAATGTGAGTTAAATTTAGTACATCCTTTCACTGACAGGGTGCCAACCGATTCCATTTAACAAGGACATATTATAAATGATCTTGCGATCCTTTTTGACACTTAACAACCTTTTATAAACGTCAAAATAAAAAATTGAAATCAGTCAGTCTAAACATTATTTGACTTTTGTATGCCATTTACAGTTGCAGAGATAATATGCTTATGTTTTTCAACAATAAGATCTAAGTGATGCTACGTTCTTTATGCAACAGATTACGCAGTGGTTGGTCGCATAAATGGATCTCTCGATTTGACCCAATATTTGAATATCGGGCTAATGATTTTTCACATTTATAAAACATCTGTCGGGACGGAAGTCGAAAAAAATTTAATCTTTAGCATACACTTTTCATTTCAATGGCTTTAAAATCTTCTTTAAAATCGATAGTAAATTTTTAAACAGTTTATTTGAGAATATGGTCGTCCCGAATATTAAAATTTGATAATTTTGAACAGTTACTAACACAAAAAGCAAATATAAAAATGATTTGTCGGGAAAAAGGACTTTTTAAGTAAACACTTATTTGTTATTTACAGCGACGTTTCGTTCCTTGTTTGGAACTTTTTCAAGTTTTAATAACTATTAAATGTTTTGATTAAGTAGATATAAAAGTTAAAATACACATGTAAATATAAATTTTAGTTAAACAATTTTTAATAAAAAGTTTATAATAATTCCGTTTTTTTAAAAAATGTTTTTACGGTGTATGTTCAAATTAATAATAAAAATAAAAAAAAAATATTAATTTGAACATCAACCGTAAAAAGATTTTTTAAAAAAACGGAATTATTATAAACTTTTTATTAATAATTGTTTAACTCAAATTTATATTTACATGTGTATTTTAATTTTTATATCTACTTAATCAAAACAATTAATAGTTATTAAAGCTTGAAAAAGTTCCAAACAAGGAACGAAACGTCGCTGTAAATAATAAATAAGTGTTTACTTAAAAAGTCCTTTTTCCCGACAAATCATTTTTATATTAATTACCAAGGACAAAAAAGAAATAAAGTTAACAAAAAGCAAATATTTAGTGCTTATATCCTTCCTGTTAAATTGCATATGAACATTTAAAAAATATAATTTCAAACGGCTGATTTTAGACGTCAAAACTGAACCTATAGCCAGCGTCATCAACGTTTTGAAGCTCCTAGATTAGTGGATAAGTAGCAATGTTGTATAATTTGGATAATTTACGTATTTTTGAATATGAAAATGATTATATGTCATCAGTAGCTCTTTTCGAATTTGTTAATATTTTTTTTTAGTTACGAAAACTTTTATATCTTTTAATTGAATCGTTTGTCACAAAATAGTGGACGATTGCGCTCTGTCAAATCTACAAGAACTTCTGTAATTCGCAACCATTAACGCTATTAGTGTAATGTGTGGGCTTTCCAAAATCTTTAGTAAAAGTGTAAGGCAAACTGACCTGTTTGGTATTTCAGTGTCAGACTAAAAGTGTAAATATTAGCAGTCCCGACTCTTGAGCAGGGGAACATAAGGCGTGTTTGGTATATTGGAGTAGATAACTCAATGAAATTTATTCTGAAAAACGTATATTAGGTTTACCACAATATGTGAACACTTATAACAAACGGGCTAGTGATTCGTGATTCGTCTACGAAGTATAGTAAACGAATCATGACATAAACATCATATAAACAACAGAAATCCAACGATCTCTACCCTTACGTCAATTATTTACGGGAAATCTTCTTCAAGTATCCGCGTTTGAATTTTATTAGTAGCCGTAAACAAGGTATGCAGTCTCGTCGACTAAACAATACACAGTGTAAATAAATTAAAACAACAATGGATGACAACAATACGTACAATAAGATATGTAAATAAGATACAGGTATGCAAGGAGAGCACCCTTTTTATTATACATAAACGACATAATGTCTAAAAGCGTGTCCAAAGCCTATGAGTTATGACAACTTCATTTTAGAAACGCTCTGTTTTCTTTTTTAATGCTTTATTTTATCCGAAACTGGTTCATGAGACAGGCACGCATTAAGGTGGCGGTTCGCGCCACAACAGAGACAGGAGACCGAGACCGGAGACAGAGACTGGAGACCGAGGCCGTTACTTGACCTTAGGTTTTCTATGTGTGTCAGTTCGCGAGTGAGACCGAGACAGGAGACCACGACACGAGACAGAAGACCGCGAGACGGTCTCTACCCCGGACTAGTACTGTCTCGCGTCTCGCTCGAGACGCACGTGCAAAATTGTGAAAAATGACGTCGTTTTCTGATGAAGACACCGATAAATTGATTGAAATGATTAGACAACATCCTGCGTTATTTAATTCTCAACTTGACGCATACAGAGATGAAAATTTGAAGGATAATATTTGGAAAAGCATATCTTCAAATTGTATTTTATTCATCCGAAAGTACATCCTGAACATATTTTCCTCAAACAATAAATGATTCTTTATCAAAAGGAAAAACGATCCTTCGTGGCCTCTAGTTGTACTTATATAATTTGTTGATAGGCATTCTTCGTTCTGTTTTATAATAATAATATAATAGCAAGTCATCGTCTTCTTCTTCTTCCAATAGTAACTTTATAACTGAATGGCTTTCCATTACGCTGTGGGTTAATAATTTTCCAGAACAACGACACGATTGACTCTTAACGACTCAACAAACCTGAATGAACAGAGGTCTTTGGTCTCGGTACACAACAGACCACCGAAGACGGAGACATTTGTCTCGGTCTCCAGTCTCTGTCTTCGGTCTTCTGTCTCTGTCGCGGCGCGAACCGCCACTTTTAGGAAGTTCATAAACTAAAAGCTTTAGTAATAAATAAATAATTACACTTCCCGTAATTTGAAACCTCGTGTCGTGGCGTAAAAAATATTGACAAGTCCGGTGCTGTAAGAAATAACTACAAACACGGTTTTATAATCCGCTATCGCAACCCTTTTTTTCGTATATGAATATTGTCATGGCACACTAAATCAAGTCATTATACCTGAGGTATTGAAATACCTTTAGTGGACTCGAGTTTGCCGGCTTCGCAGGCGTTTCTATTTATTTTGAGTCCGAATTAAAGACATTTTTTGTGGTTTAGATTTATTAGACTACTGCAATTTATTATTAAATTTGCTCTTTTGTTATCTGCGTACTGCGCAACAACAGTCTACTGCAAGATTATTTCCCTTTTTCAGATTGTAAAAGTCTCGGGATATTTCGAACTGTGGTCACAAAATTCAAGCTATTACTGTTTTTGTTGGTTGTGATTAAGCATCAGGCTTCATAAAAGTTGGTTTGCTGCTTAATAATAATTAAAACAAACCCGGGTCGCAGTACCAAAACCCTGGCGACAATATAGTGTATTTGCTTATACAGGCAGTGTGGCTTTATTACGCGAACTTAAGTTGGTTTTTGGGCAAAAATAAAAATTTGACTCCTTAATACACCCCTTAAAATAAATTTTTTTTTCTTAATGGCAATACTATTATGAATCGAACCTCTATACCAAATTATATACAACTTTCAGTAAATAATTCACTATCTGCAAACTAGTGTTTTCATAAAATTTGTAAGTCCGGTCCTTAAGGGCCGAATGTATTAAAATTTTAGGAACACTTTTTAATTACCACTGGAGGGTTAAATGTCAATTTTGAAACGATTTTGAGAATTTTTTCGGTATTTTGGGGCCCAAAAACATTTTTCAACCCCTAAAAACTACCCTTAAAATACCCCGATTACGCCCATTTTGAATAGGCTTCTTGCGGTGATGGATTTGAACACGTGGGCCAAATTTCGTTAAAATCAATTAACTCTTTCGAAAGTTATTGCCCACACACATATATATATAAACATTTTCAAAAATGGTGCCAAAGTGTTTAGGAGGTTATGAAACGTCGAGAAATTTTGGTCCGACCCCTAGGTCCCGCCATCCGACCGACGCCAATAGTGTATGTTGCCATATGGCAAATACACTAAAAAGACATATTTTTGAGCTAAGAACTGAATCAAAAAAGTCAATCATTGATAATCGTAAGGTAAAAGTACAGTAGCTGGACACCTGGATTTTTTAACAATTATGTGTAGATATAGCGGTAACTAAAAAAAATTGGTCTTACCTTAAAAGTCGACAAAGAAGACCAAAGCCCAGATCATGAACTCAGCTCCAAATTAATTCACGATCACAATTATATTAAAGAATTTAACTAAACAGTCAGTCGCAAAATATAATCTTTAAAACAACTCTAGTTTTTAACACT
Organism: Venustoraphidia nigricollis; assembly: GCA_034508555.1. Taxonomy (NCBI): domain Eukaryota; kingdom Metazoa; phylum Arthropoda; class Insecta; order Raphidioptera; family Raphidiidae; genus Venustoraphidia; species Venustoraphidia nigricollis. Next base: position 3,416,211 of record JAVRKA010000021.1, on the reverse strand, counting down.
AATGTTTTTTAATATTAAAAAAATTACTATCATGCAAAACGTTTGACACAATGAAAAAATTAAGACGAGAACATTTTAAAGTTATGTTAGATAATTTGTTCATTTTTCTATCACTGCAGTGTATAAAAAAATAATTCTTTAAATTTTTGCTATATCACTGAAAAACTAACATTAATTCGAGAAATATTACCGAGAATTTGTTGTGTTAAGATTGGTTATGATATAAATCTTATGTTAATCCCATAAAAATTTTAGGTATTGATTGATAGAGTTTCACATTTAAAATCGATCAAACCGTTTTCGAGTAACTAATGTTGAAAAAAACACAAACAAAAATTCTAAAACATGTCTAAGTAACATATAAATTAACACAAAAAAAAATCCCGAAAAAATCGTCAGAAATGTATTTTAACACTATTCAATTTATAACTATAAGTTTTTATTACAAAAATTATTAAAAATCTTTGAATATTTGAGGTCACTGTCCGACAATCATGTTAATACCTGCAGTTCTACGTTAAAATTAAAAAATTCTGTAACAAAGAAATATTTTATCTCTCAAAATTAGATTGCTTACGTAACTAGTAGCAAGGACACAGTAGGTAATACAGTAAGATCCGATATCTGTGTCCATAGGCGTACCCTATATTTAATTTTGCTTTATTACTATAAATATAAATTTTGATTTTATACCGTACAACAACTTTTTACTTTAAAAATATCACTCAAAATTTTGTTTTTTGAAACTTTAAAGGGTGTCAGGACAGTTCAAAGAGGTGCATTGATTATTTTTATATATATTTTTTCTATATTTTATATTTTGATTTTAATATAATATTTAATTTAATTAATATAATATTTTATATTTTATTTATTTATGTTTTAGAACTCCGTTCCACCATATTATAAAAACGTAGTTCATGGGGTGAAATTCCGCTGTCTACCCATCCCTGCCTAGTCTAAGATATTTTATATTATCCGCATGAAATCTATCTAAATGGTTCAGCCCCCTACTTACGATACAATCTAGTGGGTCCAATCTGCAAGGGACCCTGAAAATTGGATGATGTGTAGACCAGTTGGGCCGATTTATTATTATTATTATTTTTATGTCGGTTGGCGACTACACGATTTCCCGACCCCCTTTGCCACCACACTGCAAGTCGGGTCGATTTGCGGGTTATCTGTTATCGTCGAACACCCAGCAGATTGAACCCAGAAAACCCCAAGGAACATTTAAAAAAAAAAAACATTTTTTTGATCACTTTAGAAATACTAAAAATTTTTTTCATTTTTTTTGGTGAATTTTTTATACATTAATTTATAAAAATGTACCGAAGAAAGCATGCATCCCAAAAGCCTAAATCAGAAGCTTCCAACCTTTTCTGGACCACCGCCCTCTTTAGAAGAAAAAAAGTCGGAAATTTCCGTAATTCCTAATAGTTAATTTTATAAGAAATATTAAAATATTGTTGCATATTATCTGTACATAATTTATTTATTTATTTATTTATTAAAAATCACAAATCCTTCACAGAAAACTCTAGCGCCCAGTAGGGGCGGTATCGCCCCCGTTGAGGTTCTATAGCCTAAATAGTTCGTGTTGATAAATACAACGTATAATTAATCGAATTTTAAATTGAAAAAGTAATATACACCCGGTATTGGTGTTAATAATTCCGTAACGATGGAACGTAACGTAGGTTTTCTAAATTTTGAATGTTCTCTACTGTAGCAGATAGAATAAAGTTCTTAAACTAATAATACGGCATTTTAATTGTTTGATTGCATGTTATAACTAATAGATATTACAATAAATACTTATATGATTTTTTTTTTCAATTTCAAGAAAACTGCATGCGAATCGCTCTTTATTTCAAGAGAATAGATTAATGTTTATATCTCAATGAGTTCCTGTCACTCAAGTGTCAAACAGTTCATTAACACAGAACAATTAACATCGAAACGTCAAAAAACTCCGCCAATCATTACATCAATGTGCTCATGTCCAATTATTATTGGTTGCGATACTCAGATGTTTACAACAATAGAATAACGCATGCGCTGCTCAATCAGTTGACAATCGCTATTGTAATAAACACATTATAGTTCAAACTTATTAACATGTGAAAATATAATTAAGAAACTAGCCATTCCGTTCAAGTAATTCATGATTAATACAAGACGTGAGGCAACTGTTTAAAAAAGATGAATATTCTTTTAGGAAACAAAATCCATGACTTTAATGCAGGATTACTAAGTGAACCTGAAATGTTGAGTCATGAATTGTATTCTTTACACTTGGGGTAAAGTCTTTTTACAATATTTTATTTAGTTTCATCTCTCCTGGTGTCTGTCTATCTGTAATTGAATCTTGCAAGCTAAATCTAACACACTTCCCGGTTTCCGATTGAGGTGAAATTTTGCACACACCTTTGGATCTGAAGACATTGAATATTATGGTAGATCTAATATGGCCGCCACCACAAAATGGCGGATTACTTTTCTTTTTGCAACTATACTTCAGAGGCACACGAAGCTAGTAGATATCATCCCAAAAATTTCTGGAGCGACTCATAATGTTACGGATTTTCTTTGGACAGCTGCCAATTTTTGACGTTATATTTTTTTGACGCATCGAGGGTAAAGTTTTAGCAGGCAATGGAACGCTAACAAAAATTCGACAGCATGAAGTTGGCCATAAGAGGCTCAGACTGAAATGAGGCTAGATGAAATCAATGCCCAATGGTTCCCCTTTTGGGTCAGCCTGCTGTAATAGTTAATTTATTGGTCTCAAATTGTGGTTGGTTCGAATCCCCTCTCCGCTCATGTTTTATGATGTTACGATTAGGCTTGCCAACTTTAAAATACAAATTTGCGGGAAATAATGATTTCAAATGCGGGATAAGTGTTTAAAAAGCGGGAACCAACTAATTTTATTTAGAATACAAAAAAACGTGAAATTCTCTTTACAAATCAGGATGAGAAGTAAAATAAAACACCTTGTTAGATTAATAATAGTCAATATTTACTGAAAAAAACAGCTATAGTGTAATTTAGACTATATTATGAAAACTATAAATTACTTTTTAAATGAGTATTTTTCTTGACATTTGGCACCATTAAAGATTTTTTTATTTTTAAGTACAAAATTGTAAAAATCTTTGCATGGATAAGAAAAATTTACTTTAACTTGTAGCTCTGACTTTACAGAATCCACATGAAAACGATTTCACGCGTCGGTCCAGGCATTATTACAAAGTGAGAAGACTTTCTCTGCTGCTGCATTAAAACACGGAATAGATGCAATGACTTAGCGTCCTCCGAAAAGCGGGATATTTAACGTCCTGCACACACCCTGAGCGGGACGTCTCGTTAAGGGTATCAGAAACGGGACGTCCTGCGTATAGCGGGACGGTTGGTAACCCTAGTTACGACGCTAATAATACTAGCTGTCGAGCGTCTATAATCTACAAAAAATCCGTAAAAATGATCCAGCAGTGTATAGTATGTATCTATTTTTCCATTTAGGTGCATGTCGCTGACATAATGTGACCAGAGATAAAGATAGATTTATGCAAATTGCATTGAGCCTGTATCTTTGTCCTTTTTGCAATTAGTGATTGGAATGAGATGTTAAATGGTTCGGTTTTATTCCGCTAAGCAACAAAGGCGTCATTGTTCTGAGCGGTTGTGAATGTGACAAGCTGATAGTCGACGAAGAATATCAGGAGAACATAAATTATGTCTCCTGATTATTCCATAACTACAAAAAAATGTTGATTCATAGAGAGAACTTAATTAAATGCTTCGTTTAAGTATACTCAATTTTCAATTATAACACTATAGATATTTTAATATACTTAACTATAGCCGCGATTGAAATGAAACACGGCAGTGTTAACAGTGGTAGAGCCTTCGGTTCCAACTAGCGCCATCTAGTGGCGAGTTACAACAAAGTGGATAACATAAAAAACCTTCTCCATGAAAAAATATATATATATGAGTCAACTTTCATGGTGATCGGTCAAACGGCGTCGAAGTCTATTAATCTCAAATAGACAAAACATCCGTTTTTATATACATAGATTTATCATTTACTTAATTAATATATAAAAATAGTTAATACTCTCAAATCTTGTCAATTTAGTGTTCCTAGATGACATAGCAAAGCGACTGCGCACAGCTGATTTCCCCAACTTCCGTTGCAAATCTATTGGATTAAGCCGATCAAAAAAAATATGTTGCGGCAGAAGTTATACTTCTTTGGCGAGATCGCGATAATTGATATTCACATTTTCGTTAAAGATGTACATTGTTAAAATAAAATAGGATGTCCAGGGAAATGATAAATATAGTCAAAAGCTTGTTCACTTTAACAACTAACTTCACGGTGTCTCATTTTTGTTGCATGCTGTGCAACTTCCGTAACAGAGACAATTTTACCCTTAAGGTAGTTGTACAATAGTAGTGTTGTACAATGTAGTGGTACAATATTGTAGTGTAGTTGTACAATGTAGTGGTACAATATTGTCAAAAAGTTATAGATTATACGCGCCACAAAAGTATAATAGCTTGTAGCTAAGTGATCCATAATTTGTACGCAAGACTGTACCCGTGGAAACGTAACCCATACAGTATTCATATGCATGTATATTTTTCTATAAATTGTTGAACTTTAAACCGTTATTTATAAATAATTAGACGGTCAAAAAAAAATTCTTATTTTTTTTAAACTCATAACAAATGCATTGAAAGACTGTCAGTTTTTGGAAAGTTTCTGACAGTTAGTTCTTTTTTTATAAATAAGAAACTGGTTCAGAACTACAGAGATCGTATACAATCAATGTTAATTATCCAATTTTTAATTGAATTTATCTCGGATTATATACGGTCGATCGACTTCAAATTTTCAGGGTAATTGTATTATCATGTCCTTAATAAGTATACAAAAATTAAGAATTTTCTGACGATGTGACTTAACCACGACAACTACCTTAATGCGCCAAAAGAAATATAACTTAAAAAACTGTTTATGGGCTCGTCGAATGATATTTTTGACAGACATTGCTTGTAGATAGGACTGACCAAACGTCCACCTGCTGATATTGCAAGCTCAACGCTAGATACGGACAGAATGTCCATTATGACGTAAGTGACAACACATAATTAAGTTGTTCAACTAATGAACCGTATTTTAGCCATATTAGTTCACGTGGTGCTGTAAGCCGTGTAATTTGACCAGCCATTAACTGCTGGTCAAACATATGGTACTGTAATTTACTTTACACAATCCTTCTTCGTTTAGAAGTCTTTCTTATATATTTGTATTTTCAAACATCTATTAGAGACCTTAATGCGCGTTCACGGCACATGTCTTGCGAATGTTTCAAATAACTCAACTAAATGCAGATCAACCATTCGTTACTATCAACCAGACTTACACTACAGTCGATTCTTCGTAAGAACGGATTTACTCTCAGTGGACATGAACATACGTTAAGCGAACGTAGATTGCAGCAGGTAAATAACACCCTAAGTCATGATTGGTTTTTATTGTACACTATAGTAAAAACCAAATCCACGTGTTCCTTTTCTAAGTTGCATGATTTAAATAATTCCCAAAATCCTTTAGTAGCAACTAATAATAATAATAACGCGTTTAACGTCCGTTTCTCGATTTTATGTCATAACAGACGTCATTCGCACCATTACTATTTTCTATTTACCACTTCCCGAAATTCTCTACATTTTTTAAAACTTCAACTTATGTAATAGCAATGGGCGAATGAAGAAATTATAAGAAATTAGGATCAGGTAGGTAATTCTTGAACTAGTAGTTTGATAGGTTATCGGCCATGGCCTCAAATAAGGAACCATCTCGATATTTATCTGGAATTAATTGAGGGAAACCATGGAAAACCTCGATCAAGATGGCCGGTACAGGAATTACCGTTTCTCGGCGAGAGGCAGTAGGAAAAAGTCCCAGCCACATCTGCCTCAGCCGGGATTCGAACCCGTGCCTCCCGAATGCGTTTCTAGTGCTGTCACCACTACTCTACCCAGCTCGGTTTTAGTAGCAATTAAAAAGTGCCCATATAATTAAAAAAATAATCGGCCCGACAAGACCGGATTTACAAATTTTATGAAAAAACTAGTTATTTACCGAAGAGTGTATTTAATTTGGTGTAAATTTTTGATTGATTAATATTGTAATGAAAAAGAAATATTTATTTTCAGGGTTGATTTAAGAGATTAAATTTTTATTTTGCCCAAAAACATACTTTAGTTCGCATTATAAGACTCAGCTGCATGTATTAACAGGATTTTGGCACTGCGACCCGAGTTTTTATAATGTCGCCAATTAGTGCTGACCCACGAAATAAAATCAATAAATATTTTTTACTTTTCAGCTCAAAAAACAACACAGCAGCCATGTTAAATAATAATAATTTGCTTGAATTTTTCTGCTAAGGTCATAACAACCTACTTACGGTAAGATTTAAATTAATTCTTTAAGTAGAATTAATTGAAATAACTGCTTTCTTCAATTAATACTATTTTATACGTGTGAATAAACTCAAGATTGATTAATCAAATGGTTTTCTTTTGATGGCAAATTACTCAGAAAATATTATTCGAATTTTTCATCTTAGTCAATTAATTATCTATCAGGCCATATGTTTTCTTCTGATGAATAAAAAAAAACACTAACGCAAGAAGCGGCAGACGCTATTTACAAAGATCCATATATTAAGAATATATGAATAAATCTAATTAGGTTAATTCTCAATCATTAAATATTTTTGTAAATTTTTAAGGTTTGTTTGAGCGCCTAGGAGACTCTAAAGAAATAATTGTAGTTTTTACAAAAAAATAAAGTTTTGGTTTTATTTAATGCACTTTCAAAATTGCAACAAGGGGGAACTATTAATGGCTACAGCAGTAGCTTAAAAAAAGACTACAAAAATGTATTTTCGCATTTTTTGAAAAATATTTCTCGGGTCTAATTTGTAAAAATCATATTGGGAAGTTGGTCGTGTGGGTCTCAAAGGTCGCAATTGTACAGCCCCAATAAACGACCCACCTCACGACTTGTTTTAACAATTGATATTTTGAAACATTCAAATACCTAGTTTGCATGTAGGTATATTACAAAAAAAATGCATTAATTATTAGTGTATTTGCCATATGGCAACATACACTATTGCCGTCGGTCGGATGGCGGGACCTAGGGGTCGGACCAAAATTTCTTCACGTTTCATAACCTCCTAAACACTTTGGCACCATTCTTAAAAATGTTATATATGTATATATATATATACTTTCGAAAGAGTTAATTGATTTCAACGAAATTTGGCCCACGTGTTGAAATCCATCACCGTAAGAAGCCTATTTAAAATGAGCGTAATCGGGCCATTTTAAGGGTAGTTGTTAGGGGTTGAAAAACGTTTTTGGGCCCCAAAATACCGAAAAAATTCTCAGAATCGTTTCAAAATTGACATTTAACCCTCCAGTAGTAATGAAAAAGTGTCCCTAAAATTTTAATAAAATCGGCACGACAGGACCGGACTTACAAATTTTATGAAAACACTACTTTGCAGATAGTGAATTATTTACTGAAAGTTGTATATAATTTGGTATAGAAGTTCGATTGATAATAATATTGCAATTAAGAAAAAAAAATGTTATTTTAAGGGGTGTATTAAGGAGTCAAAATTTTTATTTTGCCCAAAAACCAACTTAAGTTCGCATAATAAAGCCACCCTGCCTGTATAAGCAAATATATTGTCGGCAGGGTTTTGGCACTGCGACCCGGTTTTTTTCTAATTTTGCACCTGGAACAATGGACAAGCGTTCTATGCAGACCTGTTTTGGCTATAACGTGACTAAATTATATCAAAATTATATTTTCCATTCCATCGAATAATTCGGAAGTCTTTTTTAATAATGATAAATTGTAAAAACGCGGCCTACAATAAATTATCAAATTCCATAACTGTGATTATCTTCATGAATATATTCCATTGTTGAAAAATTATTTAAAGTATCTAAGTTACTTATTATGGTATGGTTATATTGTTATGGCTTCTAAATTAACATGTATAACATCTTCAACACGTAACAACGTCGCCGCACCATGGGGCACAAATTGGTGAGGTTAATTGAGAAACGCAAATGACTGTGTTATTTAGTGGAGATCTACGGACTTAGATAAATGGGTTCATTAGTTCAGATTACAGCTGATTGATGTCTAACTTAGACACAGGTACATTTGAAGTTTGCTTATACGATCTGTTCAAACCGATTAGGGCTAGAGATGGGAAAAACGGGTCTTTTTAGTGATTTGCATCTTTGCATCTGGATCCCGTATGTGAGCCGGCTCACTGAACCGGTTCAAAAAGAGCCGAGCTCTGAATATGTTACTGCAGTCTGCCATTGAGCTACCTGGTTCAGTCAATCATATCACTTCCTGTATAGAATCAAGAATGCATAGCCAAACATGTGATGCATGAGTCATTTGAGCTGACAGATGCATCAAAGCAGGAACTGATACGTAAATGTAAAATGTGCTTCTGTGTGTTAAGTGTTTCACTGAGTTATGCGAATCCGTTGATCCGTTGGCTCAAAAAAAAGTGAGTCGGCTCTCACGGATCTTCTGTCGGAATCGGCTCTTTGAACCGGTTCAGATCTGAGTTACCCAACACTAATTAGGGCCCAACTGCACCCAACTGGAATTCTTAGTAATATTATGGCTAAACCTCAAGGATCTCAATCCATAAGATAGGTCAAGGTGGAAACATCTTTACGAGAAGGTTTCTGCTAAAGCAGAGGTTTCCAGCCTTTTCTGGACCGACGTTCCCTTTCGAAGAAAAAAAATTACAACGTCCCCTAGTCCATAATGAAACTACAGTAGAATCCGTTTATTATGACTCCGCCTATATTGACCAACCGCCTATTATGACGTAATTACACAACGAGGTTTGGTTTTCATATAAAATTCTTTGGAACAAAGTCGGATATAATGACTTCGCTTACAGTGACATGTTTAATAAATTTTGTCCGTTTATAGTGACCGACATGATTCTTTACACCTTCGGCAATGTTCGTTGATTCCCGACGACGTTCGGCACGTGGCTTGTTTTTGTTTTGAATCTCAGTGAGTAATTGATAGTTGAACGTCACGCATTGTTTTTAGTGATATCCTATGTAAAAAATGTCATCTCAACGTCGTAAAGCATTTACGATTGAGGAGAAAGGTGAATAATATGCAGATTAGAAAATGGAGAATCAAATTCATCTCTCGTAAAGGAATTGGGCGTGGGTTATTTGACAATCTCAATGATTTTCAAAAACAAGAACCGGATTAAGCGATCGTTCAATTCAAATGTTTTGAAACCGAAGAGGCTTCGAAAATCGCGCAAGAAAATGTTGATAAAGCGTTAATTCAGTGGTTTAAAATCACGAGAAACAAAGGAATACCCGTCAGCCCTATGCTACCTAAAAAAAGGTTTTCTTTTCACAAAAATGCTTTGTATGACGTCCGCTTAGTATGACGTGTTTGTCAATTCCCTTCGATGTCATTATAAACGGATTCCACTGTAATTTTTTTCAAAAAATAAAAAAAGGAAAAAATTTCGAAGAAAAGTTTTTGACAAAATTAAATTTTCGACAGTTCAAGTTTCATACAAGTAATAGTATTAATAATAGTTCTAGAGCTGCTAGACATTTTTGGGCAGGTATTTGAGGCACTGTGAAAATTCGTACAATGCCTTTTTAGTAATATCCGAATACAAAGGCAAAGACCTGGCTGAAGGGTAGCGAGGCTTAACCGATCCTCAAATTTTTAATCACTTGGCAGGTAGAATATCCCACCGAAACGACCCGTTTTTTTGAATATATATATTTTTAGTTACCAATATTATTCTGTTTAAATTTCAATGCGCCTCAAATATATTTTTAAAATTTTTCAAAAATATAATTTTGCAAACACCTGGCTGTGTTAAACCCGATTAAGAGATCTGGCTTTTTCAATTCTCAACTCCATAAATACTAAATTTCAAGGTGTTAAAATATCAAAATGCCTCAAAGGCTTTAAAAATTTGAGGACCGGTAAAGCCCCGTTACCCGTCAGCCAGTTCTGTGTTTTTGTTTTCACATATTACTAAAGAGTTCTTGTACAAATTTTCACAGTGCCTCAAATACCTATCCAAAAATGTCTCCTACTATAATAAAGATACGTAGTTTGGAAGTAGTATACCATTCTGTACAATATTTAACTCCGAAAAATCTACCGTCTATTATAGGTATAGCATATTTCTTGACAGAATTATTAAAAAATCAGAGTAGAAAAAATCATTAATAATACTAGAGGTTCAATAGGTACATCGCATCTATTGACAGAGATTATTTTTTCTGTACGATAGTTTATTAACATGTTATTAACATGACCTTATTCGTCTACATTTTTACAGGATACGCGACTGGAACTATAATCGCATCTTATATAACATAAATCAGTACATGATGTAAGTCGGGTCTTTTTGAAGCAATATTAATTATATATAAATTATATAAACACAATATATACACTTGTATACATAAATATAAACATTCTCAAAAATGGTGCCAAATTGTTCAGGAGGTTATTAACGTCGAGAAATTTTGACCGACGTCAATAGTGAACTCGCGAGAAGAGGGTTCCGTACTATTCTGTTTTCCGGGAGTACTTGAAAACTTAAGACCTTCGTTCAGATTTTCCTGTAAACTATGGGTGAGAACCGACATTCCCCATTTTTTTCAAAATTTTAACCTCGGTAGTTTCGAAGATAGGGTCAATTTTCATATATTTTCTTAAATAACTTTACAACTATTTATTTTAAAATTATAAAAAAATATTAAAAAAATAAAATTACTTGCAATACTGTTCAATTGGTTTTTATTGATATAAAATACTACGTTTCAACCAAACTTTGTGGTCCTTTTCAAGTACAAAATTAAAATTAAAAAAGTTTGGTTGAAACGTAGTATTTTATATCAATAAAAACCAATTGAACAGTATTGCAAATAATTTTATTTTGTTGATATATCTATTACTGTTGGTAAAGTCAATATTATTAATTATAAAAAAATATATTTGAGACCCTTACTACAAGTCCTTTCACTTGATATGTCACACGGTACTGTTTACAAAACTTTTTTTTTTAATTTCCTAATTTGCCCCTCAAAAATGACCCCCGTGTTCAAAATTCATTTATTTATGTTACACGCCCGTCTTTGGATCACCAACTTACATATGTGTACCAAATTTAAACTCAATAAGGATTCCGTTTTTTTCTTTTTTTGCCGAAGCCCTATCGTTTTAATAAAATTAAAAAAAAAAAACATACAAAAGACCTTTGTGTTTGGTGGAACCGTAATTCTTTGACGAAGCCACTGATTTGTAAGAAACCGTTGCTATAAAATACATTTTAAGAGAGTAATTACATTAAAACGACGTGTCATTAAATTAACGAAAATAAATTGGGACTCGAAATTGAAAATAAAATGATTATACCTCAAATAGTTTCCGGGATAATGTCTAACATTAAAATACAACCAATTTTTTAAAAAGTGAATGTACCAACTTGACAAAAAAATATGAGCATCCATGAATCACCGAGCAATTAGTGCAGAAATAGGCGTGTTAAACACTACAAATCAAAATTAGTACGTATAATTAATAGACAGTTAATGTGTATTTCAAGTAAAATACGTAAACACTATAATACAGCAAAGACCTAATTTATATCACTACTATATTATACTATAAAGTTCAAAGTTATTAAAATGCTATTATGTTACGTACCAAGGAATAAAATGTAACATTAAATTTGTTACACCTTAAAATTTCACACGCACTGTCTATGTTAAGTGAGTAGTAAAGTGCTGAGAATACTAGCTCACATTCGGAAGGTACTGGGTTTGAATTCCGGCGAAGATAGATATAGCCAAAAATTTTCTTATCGTCACACAAATTTTCATTTTTAATTTATACAATAGTTAGACATTATATCGCATCCAAAATTATTACTATAATTCAATAATAAATCTCAGGTATTTGGATTAATAATACAAAACAATCGTGTTATTGTTAATCTTGCTACGTTTCGACTACTTTATTTAGTCTTCGTCAGGCTCTGAAAAATACATATATATACAAATTCAATTATACTATAATAAGTAAAAAATATATAAAAATTTTTGTAAATTATTACCATAACATAAATCATTTGATTGATTATTTCATTTATTAGTTATGGTAATAATTTACAAAAATGTTTTATATATTTTTTACTTATTATAGTATAATTGAATTTGTATATATATGTATTTTTCAGAGCCTGACGAAGACTAAATAAAGTAGTCGAAACGTAGCAAGATTAACAATAACACGATTGTTTTGTATTATTAATCCAAATACCTGAGATTTATTATTGAATTATACAATAGTCAAAACCGTTTACGACGACATCGTTTGGAACAACATACCGGTTATATTGACCAAAATCATAAATCTCGGCTGAATACTATATGACCGCCTTATAAAAAACATTACTTTTTAGTCTCGAAACTGTTATTGACTAATGAAACTGACTTCACAGCGGTTTATTACATACATTTATTCATATTCACAACTTACTCAAACTTATTTAACCACAAAGTTAAAATTTTTAAAAATACAGAATATAACGCCAGATAATATTAGGTGTGTTTGATATTGTAATCCAATTTAAAAAGTACCAAACACTTTTTACTTTATTGCGTTTGTATAGTAAGATACACTGACCTGTTTGGTAAAATTAACAGCGCTAGTTTTCTGTCTCACTTCTTATGTGGGTAATGTTGTTAGAAAGTGACAAAAATTTCACTGAGTTATCTACTCTAGTCTAACATACCAATCACACCTAATATGGTCCCAAAGTTTTAAACTAACATAAGTGGATAATATACACAGTTAGGTTAGCAGGAAAGTGGACAATTGATGTAAATCATTAAACCAATTATTAATTTAGCGACGTTTCGGTCATCTATTTCATTTTCATCAGGCATCTATAAGGTACAGCACATGTTAAAATTAAGTACACAACCAAATATACAAATGTTTACAAATACAGCACATTTACCTTAATACACGGTATATAATAAACATCATATAAATAGCGACATGGATCTTATTTTGTAATGTAAAAATAAGATCCATGTTGCTATTTATATGATGTTTATTATATACCGTGTATTAAGGTAAATATGCTGTATTTGTAAACATTTGTATACTTGCTTGCGTACTTAATTTTAGCATGTGCTGTACTTTATAGATGCCTGATGAAGATCAAATAAATGACAGAAACGTCGGTAAATTAATAATTGGTTTAATGATTTACATCAATTGTCCACTTTCCTGCTAACCTAATTGTGTATGTTTGAAAAAAATATGGACGCAACAATTTCCAATGTAATACTTGTTTCCGCACAACAGTAAGGTATTAGAATGCGGGTGAAGTCTGTGCTGTCTTTTTGTCGTGTCTCAGTTTATTACAGGTAAAATTACATGCAGAAGATGTCAGATGTCAAAGGTAACAACTCAATGAAGAGCATAGGCGGGCGGTGTATACACCTATAGCATTAATGACTTATTTACATACGTCCCGAAGTACTTATAATGTATGCAACATGCAAAACACGAACAGAACAGACGTGTGTCCACCCTCGGGCGTTTGTTATACAGGAATATGAACCCGCGACCGGTCGGCATGAACGACATCGATGTACACGTTAATTACAACGCTAATGATTTCTGACCAGGACCAACGATAATCGTATCTCGCCTAGAACGGACATACCTCAGTTGATCATTTGACTGCTTTAAGGTAGTTGTCGTGGTACAATATTGTCAAAAAGTTATAGATTATACGCGCCACAAAAGTATACTAGCTTGTAGCTAAGTGATCCATAATTTATACGCAAGACTGTACCCGTGGAAACGTAACCCATACAGTATTCATATGCATGTATACTTTTCTATAAATTGTTGAACTTTAAACCGTTATTTATAAATAATTAGACGGTGAAAAATTTTTTCTTATTTTTTTAAACTCATAACAAATGCATTGAAAGACTGTCAGTTTTTGGAAAGTTTCTGACAGTTAGTTTTTTTTTTAAATAAGAAACTGGTTCAGAACTACAGAGATCGTATAGAATCAATGTTAATTATCCAATTTTAAATTGAATTTATCTCGGATTATATACGGTCGATCGACTTCAAACTTTCAGGGTAATTGTATTATCATGTTCTTAATAAGTATACAAAAATTAAGAATTTTCTGACGGTGTGCCTTAACCACGACAACTACCTTAAGAGACAAATTTATTACTGAGGTAGGTAACGTCCATAAACCACGTGACCCTATTTCAGCCTCTCTGTAACCCCTTTCCACTCATGTAGCCAAATGTAGCCTTTCCTATGACCCCCCTCCGGATGGAGCATAGTTTTTTATTATCAAGTCCAAAAGACATTTTGTGTTTTCTGTTAACAAACTATTAAAAAAAATTCGTTTAAAAGGAACAAAATTGATATTTGTTATATGTAGATATTAAGATATAAAAGTCACCAATGTTTGAAAATAAATGTTCAACTTATTCTGTAAATTATTTTCATTATGTCAAATAAAATACCTACATGAAAACAATTTCTTGATCAAACTACGTGGTTTATGGACGCATCCTTAGGAGAAGGTTCTACCAAGATGGAAACGGAAGATAAGCTAACAATTAGAGCTTTGGAATTAGCTCAGCTGGTGGAAATGGCCGCTTCCTGACTTCTTCAAAGATTCCAAACAAGATACTTCGGAGCTATATAATTCAACAAGGAGGGCGCGCAAGAAATTCCACGAATGGTACAAAGACTAGCGGTTCAAACAAATCCAAACGCAAAGTGTGCTGTGTGTGGTACAAAAAATATCCTACATAGCAGTCGTACTCAAAGTATGTTCCGCGAGACCCTCGATAAATTGTTGTAACAACTTGTTATACAACTTTGGTAGGTTTCAAGCGGCTGCTAATCTATAAACAAATCCAAGATTTATAAATCTTTGAACACGTTAACTAATGCAAAATGAAATCGACCTTTGAGCCGCGATCAGTTTTTCTTAGTAAACGGTCTTCTTTTTGACTGCTTTGATTCCCACAATTAACAGAGACATTAGGGACTCAAATTGAGTCATCTTTTTAAACCAGGGGTTTCCAAAGTCAAAATATTATTATCAATCAAAAAAACTCTGACTATTGGAATATATTACGCGAGCTGGTAACCCAACAATACGAACAGATGGTCAAATTAGTGATTCCATAAGGATTCCATTTTTTTCTGTTTAGGGTGATTGATCCCTCAGATTATAAAATATGCCCTCGAGAAATTCAAACTGTGGTCATTTTATCACTGTTTTTATTAGCTGCGATTAGGCATCAAGCTTCACAAAATTTGACTTGCTGCTTAAAAATTTCAAAAAGCATATATTTTTGCACTTTTTAGTATTTGCCATAGGCAACATACACTATTGGCGTTGGTCGGATGGCGGGACCTAGGGGTCGGACCAAAATTTCTCGACGTTTCATAACCTTCTAAACACTTTGGCACCATTTTTAAAAATGTTTATATATATATGTATATATATATATATATATATATATATGTGTGTGTGTGTGTGCGCTATAACTTTCGAAAGAGGTAATTGATTTTTACGAAATTTTGCCCACATGTTGGAATTCACCACCGCAAGAACCCTATTTAAAATGGACCCAATCGGACCATTTTAAGGGTAGTTTTTAGGGGTTGAAAAAAGTTTTTGGGCTCAAAAATGCCTAAAAAATTCTCAGAATCGTTTCAAAATTGAAATTTAACCCTTTAATAGCAATTAAAAAGTGCTCCTAAAATTTCAATAAAATCGGCCCGACAGGACCGGATTTACAAATTTTATGAAAACACTAGTTTGCAGATAGTGAATTATTTGCTGAAACGCGTATATAATTTAGTTTAGAGGTTCGATTGATAATAATATTGCAACTGAGAAAAAAATGTTCTTTTAAGGGGTGTATTAAGGAGTCAAATTTATTATTTTGCCCAAAAAACCAACTTAAGTTCGCATAATAAAGCCACACTACCTGTATTAGTAAATACACTATATTGTCGGCAGGGTTTTGGCACTGTCTTAATGTAAGTTAAAACCTCGCTCAGAATATAATAACAGTAATTTAGTCGATGCTGTAACGTTATGCAATAATTAAACAAATTCTAATTGTTAAAATTTATCCAACAATTATCATTTGGAAACAAGTGAAATATGAATAAAACAATTAATGATTTGAATAATTCGTTAGCTAACGCAAATGACCTTCTGAAATTTATTTACATTAAATGTTTCAGTGTTTTTTTATAATAAATATATATAAAAACAAAACAATATTATATTGTTATAATTTCGAGAGCGTGAGAATCTGAACAAGGTCTTCAATTACATATGTCGTTGTGCAAAATTTCAACACAAAATCGTCTACAAACAGTGGCGATTCTAACAAAACAAAACCAGCAGCATTATTGTATCGTTAGTTCGGTTTAGAATTGCACCAAACTAGAATTAAATTAACTCTTATCAATCGTTTTATTAACAGTGTTGGATCACTTTCCCACAGTTTGTGTTGAGACCCAGCGGTAAGAGGCGAGGTAGGCAAAAGACATATTGTGGGTGTGACCTTCTTTAGCTCTGTCTCGCTCAAATCATCCGCACGTTTCAATTTTTGGTTGGTGCCAACTACGAGGCTAAAAGATGCTATTGCAAGGGTGCCGCTGTCAATTGATTACTCTAATTTTTGTAAATATTTAAAAAACTTTTTCGAAAAAGGAAGAGACACTTTAAGTTTGTGATAGAACAGTTTTATGAAATAAGTACGAATAAGGTCGTAGTGTGACATTGAAAACGTGTGTTTTTTGGCACAATTAATGCCAACTTTTTTCTAGTAAATCGTACATAAATTACAAAAGTAGTCCATTAAACACCTAGATTTGTACTTTATTTTTCTTACAGAGCAAGAATTTTTGCAGAATGTTGACGAATAAGTTTACAATCAGTTGACAGCCGAAGCTCTATTTTTGGCTTAAGACTGTCGGAACGCTCTGAATTTAAGCCAAAAATAGAGCTTCGGCTGTCAACTGATTATAGATTTATTCGTCAACATTCTGCAAAAATTCTTTCTCTATAAGGAAGATAAAGGACAAATCTAGGTCTCTAATGGACTACTTTTGTAATTTATGTACGATTTACTAGAAAAAAGTTGGCATTAATTATGCGATAAAAACACACGTTTTCAATGTCATACTACGACCTTATTCGTACTTATTTCACAAAACTGTTCCATCACAAACCTAAAGTGACTCTTCCTTTTTCGAGAAAGTTTTTTAAATCTTTAAAATATTTCCCAAACTTAGAGTAATCAATTGACAGCGGCACCCTTGCAGCAACATTTTTTAGCCTCGTAGTTGACACCAGCCAACAATTGAAACGGGCGGATGATTTGAGCGAGACAGAGCTAAAGAAGGTCACATCTACAATATGTCTTTTGCCTACTTCGCTCCTTACCGCTGGGTGTCAGTACAAACAAAATTCAGAGCGTTCCGACAGCCTTAAATTCAGACCGTTCCGACAGCCTTAAAATTACCACGGGAAACGGAATGCTACGGAACTCTTTCCACGCGAGTTCGGTTCGTAATTGATCGTTTTTAACAATTTGTGAAAAATGGCTGCTGCTTCATTTCGGGGCGGTTTTAATTGATTCAAACACAGCAGAGTTCAAGACCGCATCAGAATCACGTACGCCACAAACAATAGTATCGTGCACCGTTTTTTCGCCAACTCCTAGCAGATAATCATAGTTATTATATGTCGTAGAAAAAGAATTATACAGACGAATTCAGGTTATCATTGCCTTGTTATTTATTTATTTATATGCATTTACTGACACGAAATCCTACTGAAAAAGAACATTTTGCAATATTATTGTACCTGGCCTATTTTTACGTGTTTTATGCAACTGATGATGAGATCAGATCACCCCAAAAAAAAAGTAAAAAAATATGACGATTGTATTTTTTGCTTTGTGCTTTTATTTTTGTCTCGAACTATTGTCTGTTTCGTAGAACGCTATTAAAAATGGTGATATATCCATTTAATAGGTAAAAAATATTAAAATTAAAACAATAATACCTAATTATTATCTTCGTTTGTTTATAATATAATTCAAAAACATGTAGAAACGATATTATATATAGGTATACCAGGTACAAATAGTATATTACACCGCAAGGGCAGGCATTTCAATTTTCTGGAGATGTGGTGTATATACTATTTTTCTTTATACTCGGTCGAAAGTACGTATTTTCGTATCAGTTTGCACGAGAAAACTGTTTCGGCCCGCTGTAAATGGCGTGTAAGTAATTCCAGCAGTGCATAAACGTTAGGCTTTCTGCCTTAAAATCGAAACCGAAAGTATGTATCGTATTTTCGACTAGGGCCGTCTTTAACCTATTGGAGGCCCTGGGCACTTTGGGATAATAACAATAATAATAATAATAATATTGCGTTTAGCGTCCGTTTCTCAACTTTATGTCATAACAGACGCCATTCGCACCATTACTATCTTCCATCTACCACACTTCCCGTTATTTTTCTACAGTTTTAAAACTTCAACTTATGTAATAGCAATGGGCGAATGAAGGAATTGTAGGAAATCAGGATAAGGTAGGTAATTTTTGAACTAGGAGGTAATCGGCCATGGCCTCAAATAAGGAACCATCTCGATATTTATCTGGAATTAATTGAGGGAAACCATGGAAAACCTCAATCAAGATGGCCGGTACAGGAATTATCGTTTCTTGGCGAGAGGCAGTAGGAAAAACTCCCAGCCACATCTGCCCCCGCCGGGAATCGAACCCGTACCTCCCGAATGCGAGTCTAGCACTACTCTACCCAGCTCGGTATGCACTTTGGGATAATGGAACCCCAATGACTATTACGGAAGACTATTTTTTCTTAAAAAAAGATTAATTACTAAGCAAATCAATAGTTAACAAATACATTATTAAAAAATTTATCAATATACATTTGTCGGCAGTATCAGTTATAGAATGTTGATATGTCAAGAACTAGGGGGCCTTATATATCACGGGGCCTTGGGTACGTGCCCAGAGGGAAAGAGGTCCCTGCTTTCGACCGGGTATAAAGAAAATTGTACAGAAACATAGCCATGCAGACCACAAAAAAATTGAGCAACCAAATTTGTCAGTACTTTAAACACAAGAAAAAAAAACACTTCAAAATGTTAACTTGTTGTCCCGTATTTCAAATTCTCGTGACGTGCTGTAAAGAAATATTGACGAATATCACGTTTTAATGCAAAAATACGTTTTTTTGAAATTTTCAAGCAGCAAGCCAAATTTTGTAAAACTTAATATTTAATCACCGCTAGTAAAAACCGAAATAAAATTTATTTGACGACCACAGTTCGAAATTTCCCGAGAGCATATTTTACAATCTGAGGGATTAAATCACTTTAAACGTTCTGTGATACAATGATAAAGTAGAACTCTATTTATTTATGTGAATTTCTAAAAGTTTGGAATCGTTGATAACACAGTCGGTAATAAATTCAGTTTGAACAGCTAAATAGATATCTAATTATAAGTAACAGATTATTAACTACACACAAATTTTTAATCAATAAACCAATATATGTACCTAGCGATGATATATCGATATTTTCACACACTTGTAATACAGTATGTTCAAAAAATTATTGCCGGGGACACACGAAGTGTAACGACACAGGATAAAAAAAACTCGGATCGCAATGCCAAACCCCTGCCGATAATGTAGTATGTTTGCGAATACAGGTATTGTGGCTTTATTACGTAAACTTAAGTTGGATTTTGGACAAAATAAAAAAAAATAATCCCTTAATACTCCTATCAAAATAATAATTTTTTCTCATTTGAAATATTGTACCAAATTAAATACATCCCTCAGTAAGTAAATTCGGTAGTCGGAAAAAATAGATTTGGAAAAAATAGATCTGGTATAAAAAGGTTTGGAAAAAATAGTCTCGGAAAAAATGGGTGGGTTTATAATGCTTAATACCCATATACTGATTTTTATGTATTCTTATAGTATTCATATGTCGGTTTTATTTTTTCCAGGACTATTTTTTCCGGGGCTATTTATTCCAAATCTATTTTTTTTCCGGGGCTATTTTTTCCAGGGCTATTTTTCCGGGATTCGTAAATTCGTATACGCAAACTAGCGTTTTCATAAAATTTTCATAAAAAGTTCAGTCCTGTCAGGCCGATTTTATTAAAATTTTAGAAGCATCTTTTCATTGATACTAAAGGTCAAATTTCAATTTTGAAATGATTCTGAGATTTTTTTCAATATTTCTGGGCTTTAAAACTTTATCAACTCCCAAAAATGGCCCGATTGGACCCGTTTTAAATAGGCTTCGTACGGTGATAGATTCCAACAAGTGGACCAACTTTCTTTTAAATCAATTTTTACAGATGGTGCCGAATTATTCAGGAGGCTATGAAACGTCGAGAGTCCAACCCCTAGGTTCCGCCATCCGACCGCCGGTAATAGGGTATGTACCGTATGGTAAATACATTAACAATATAGGCTGTTTTTTATTCTTCTTGAAAGGTGAAATTATATTTTTAAATCCTTAAAATAAACATTTGGGAAAACATTTGGCTTCAAAATCAGGCTGAAGATTTGTAATAGTATTTGTTCTCTGTTTTAAAAAAAGTTCGATTGGGTTAATAAAAATACATTGTGTTTATGAAAACTTCACTGAGCCAAAAAAAAAAACTTCACTTTGATAAAAACAAATGCCGTAAAAAACAATTATTGGCTTAAATACTTAGGTAGGAGATTTACATCAATAATGTATACCGCGTCTTTTTTTGGTTCCGTTAAAAATTCGCAAGGTATTTGTTTGTGAACAGATTGTAAATGGTAATACTTATTTGTTCAATTTATTTATCTTCTAAAATAATTAGATATTTTGATTCATTATATAAACATCGGCAGGTATTACATTTTCCCATAAGACACACATGGTATATAAACCGTTATGGGGCAGTGATTATAGGTTTGGTTCTAGTTAAGTTCTAACTTCACCTAGCACAACATTATGCACAGTTCTCGACACAAACAATTCTTAAATTGCTTAAAATAATAATAATAATGCGTTTAACATCCGTTTGGCGACTTTTATGTCACAACAGACGCCATTACTATTTTCCATTTTACCACTACCCGTTATTTTCTACATTTCTAAAACTTCAACTTAACTAATAGCAATGGGCGAATGAAGGAATTATAGGAAATTAGGATAGGATAGGTAATTTTTGAACTGGGAGTTTTATAGGTAATCGGCCATGGCCTTGAATAAGGAATTATCTCGATATTTATCTGGAATTAATTGAGGGAAACCATGGAAAACCTCAATCAAGATGGCCGGTACAGGAATTTACGTTTCTCGGCGAGAGGCAGTAGGAAAAAGTCCCAGCCACATCGGCCCCTGCCGAGATTCGAACTCGTACCACCCAAATGCGAGTCTAGTGCTGTCACCACTACTCTACCCAGCTCGGTTAGTTATAAAATAATAATATTGTTAAATATTACTTCATGTGTGTGTTTGGATGTAAATAATTCTAAATATAATTTTTCTTCAGATCAATTTGCGATTGAGTTTGGAAACTTTATCGATTCGAAACTATTTTAAAGAGTCAATTATTTATGTCGGACCTTGTACATTCAAAGTCTACATGTATTTATCTTAGATC
This sequence comes from Venustoraphidia nigricollis, assembly GCA_034508555.1. Taxonomy (NCBI): domain Eukaryota; kingdom Metazoa; phylum Arthropoda; class Insecta; order Raphidioptera; family Raphidiidae; genus Venustoraphidia; species Venustoraphidia nigricollis. The sequence continues at coordinate 3,394,283 of JAVRKA010000021.1, read as the reverse complement.
ACGATTATTTTGACTATACATATGTTTGAGTGGGTGGTAAAACTAAAAGAACAAAATAATAATTAAAATATATTGAACGATCGCAGTCCATTGCTGTCAGCACCTCTAGAGTTTTAAAATAGATCGAATTTGATTACGTCAACCGCAATTTTATATTTATAGAAACACATTCGAGTGAGAGAGAATCGACGACGCTACCAGGGGGAGGGGGGTGTAAGGGTATGCATTTACACCCTTAAAAACGCCTTCAAATCTATTGTTTTATTAATAATGAAAATTTTAACTATTAAACTACGCCAAATTATACAAACTCTTCGCTGCAATAAATGAGACTAGCCAGCAGCCAAAAAACGACATTAAAAGACCGCGCACACTAAACCAGCGCGAACTAGCACAAATTAGTAAATTTCAGATCAGGTTTCGTGATGTGCGGTAGACATTTTGCAATTTTTTTATACAAATTAATGAAAACGACACATCACTAGCACACCAGATCGGTCCAGCACCGCTAGACAGAAATTGCAGACGACCGCCTGACGGTCGTTGCCGGTTGTAGGTACTGGTCTAATGTGCGCTACTAACACGTGTATAATACTCGCCACGGTTCTAAAAGGCTCTGAAGTTAGTCACAAACAGCGTCGCAAATGTATATTTTAGAGCCGTTCCGGTTGTTTTGTGGGAAAGGAAGACTCCCACTACCTCCCAGTTACCGACACAGAACGTGCGCTCGTCGATGATTGGTTATCGCTGGTTTTGAAATTATTATAAAAAAATAACGCATTGTAGTCCGCGGTGTCGAAGGTTGATAATTAACACCGCCATTTATAGACGTTAATTTTCAACACCTGCCAACCAGCACTGGCCTATCTTAATTTATAACGAACAGGTTAAACCTTACATAAATTACAAAAGTAGTCCATTAGAGACCTAGATTTGTCATCTTCCTTATAAATATTTTTTGCAGAATGTTGACGAATAAGTCTACAATCAGTTGGCATCCGAAGCTCTATTTTTGGCTTAAATTCAGAGCGTTCCGACAGCCTTAAGTTTTTTATTTTGAGACGTGAAAGCGTAACAAACAAACTCACATTCGCATTTATAATATTAGTGAGGATTGACTTTAAATACCTGTCCCAAATGATGACCTTAATAAAAAAGTTACTTCGGTCCGATACGATCGCTTACAGTACTGTAAAATGAAAAATATAACCACATTTTTTAAATACTTTTTTTGACAGTTGGCTGGATTCCAAAAGCCATCTCGTGTACCCGTTATGTAATAAAAAAAAAAACAAAATTCGCAAGTACAATATTATTATGTAGACGTCACTTGTCATTGGACAAATCGTTTGTTTCAATAAAACAAATTGCATTAAGTAACATTATTGTTGATTCAAGCATTAAGCATTAATCAACGGGCATTATCTGTTGAACAAAATCGATGTGTCGTTCACACAAACACAGACACACAAACAAACCTGACAAGCGAAAACCGAAACAAACTAGCAAAACCCACACACGGTGCACAGGTTTATTTAAACGCGACTTTAAAATTTATGTTTCGTTTTATATTTTCAACTATACGGTGAGAAATTTGTCAGCTCTACCGTAAATAAATCACGCGCTTTTTAGAAAAAAAACACCTACACGTATCATACTACCTATATAGTATTTTGTTAACCATCATAAACAACTTAAAAAATAGTAGAAAGTGACTATAAGAGCAAACGTCGAAGTCAATATTAATGTAACAAAACTGTTCTGCGTTGTGGCTTAAAACTCATTTATTTTCAACAAACGAAATAAATACAAAACAAATAACTAAAAAGTATTTCTCTAATAATGAAATAAACTAACAATGAAACAAACAAACTGATTCTTATAAATAATAACGCAACAATAACTATTGATATAAATATTAAGAGCACTGTGGTTGGAACAATAAAAATAAAAGAATAGTTACTTCTTACCACAACAGATTTATTCAGTGGATGTACATTTCAGTTTAGTGTTTTACTGAAGATGGGAGCTTAGCTCTCGAAATGTACATCCACTGAATAAATCTGTTGTGGTAAGAAGTAACTATTCTTTTATTTTTATTTTAATAACTATTTACACAATACGCTACTTTACACACGCACCGAAATTTATGTAACGATGCTATTGATGTCTGCTGTCCGCTTCTGCTAGATGACTGTGCTCTGACTGTAGCAAGCAAACAACTGACTGACTGAATCGCCTCACACGCGCTGTATTTATAGGCGCGTACATTCCGTTCTCGATTATTCCAGAAACTTCTGTTCAAGTTCGAGAAGCCTCTGTCGTTTCCAGTGGCGTAACAATTGGGGGCGCGCTACAATATGTATAATTTTTTTTATTTGACAGCGGGGGTTAAAATAATATTTATGTTCTATTGTTCTAAAAAACACATGATGCAAAAATGTTAAAGTGAAAAATTGATTGCTAATTCTTATTGAAAATTCATTAAAAGTTACCCACCGGTGTAGACGTAAATTTATTTATTATATATATATTTTTTTCAAAAATTGGATTTTGCATTAGGTTGTAGGGGCTTCTAGTTTGTGGGGACCCGTGGACCTTGGTCTCAAGTGCCTTTATGTAAATCCAGCCCTGTTCGTAATGTAATATGTTTCACAAAACGCGCTTCAAGAAAAAAGAGTGTTTTGATGTTATGTGGTAAATTTTTCAGTGTATGTGAAAAGTAATAGATTATAGACGCTCGACAGCTGAGGTTATTAATGTTTATTGTTATTTTTCAGTTTCTTTACTCAAAAGGTTTCATCTCTCTTCAAGAAATTGCCTGATTCCCAATTTCCAAAAGTATCGCTTCAAGGAATATCCACCTTGACAGTCAGTTCACATATTTTTCTATGATAATTCATAATTTAGTCCGATTACTGCAACATTTAAGGCAGACTCATAAGACGGAAATACACAAGAAATATTAGGAAGATGTGATATTATGATTTGATAATAATACAAATAAATATAGTACCAGCTCTGCATTCTCCAAATAAATAATATTACGATTATGATCTACATTTATAAAAAAAACACGTATATATTTATGAATGGTGTATTACATGGACTCTTCCATTCACTCTTTTTATGAATGGCCGAAAACTGTTATTTCATTGATAAATTCGGACATACACTACTAGAGATTAACAAATCAAAAAAAAACAGCAGTTTTTTTTAATTTATAATTTGCTGCATACATTTGTTTTTGAGCCCAATTATATTATAACGATTGATTTGAGCCGCCTTAAAGGTTTCTAAAAACTAAAATTTTCTTTGATACACTAATAAAAACTTGGGTCGGGAGACTGTGAAATAGAGACCAGAATTATAATAGTAACTCGGATCGCAGAGCCAAAACTCGACTGGCAATATAGTGTGTTTACTAATACGGACATTGTGACTTATACATTATAATTATTTTTATATTATTATTAATTCTCATACTATTAAAAGGTGATAGAGTTATAGACCTACGGTCTGGAATCTTGATCAAGATTCCAGCCCTTTGGTCTATAACTCTAAGTGTTGGATCACTTTCACACAGTTTGTGCTGAGACCCAGCGGTAAGAAGCGAGGTAGGCAAAATACATCTGGGGGTGTGACCTTCTTTAGCTCTGTCTCGCTCAAATCATCCGCACGTTTCAATATTTGGCTAGTGCCACACTACGAGGCTAAAAGGTGCAATTGCAAGGGTGCCGCTATCAATTGATTACTCTAATTTTTGGAAATATTTTGAAGATTTAAAATTTTTTTCTGAAAAAGGAAGAGTCACTTTAGGTTTGTGATGGAACAGTTTTATGAAATAAGTAAGTGTGACATTGAAAACGTGTGTTTTTTGGGCACAATTAATGCCAACTTTTTTCTAGTAAATCGTACATAAATTACAAAAGTAGTCCATTAGAGATCTAGATTTGTTCTTTATCTTCCTTATAGAGAAAGAATTTTTGCAGAATGTTGACGAATAAGTCTACAATCAGTTGACAGCCGAAGCTCTATTTTTCAGAGCGTTCCGACAGCTTTAATACGATGAGAATTAATAATCATATATAAAAATAATTATAATTTCTTTTCTTTTAACTGTGTGCAAACAATACAGAATCTTTATATTTTATTTTATCAAACTACAGTTACAAAATAAGAAAATATGACATTATAATCAGCAAACGATGTTAGTTCAAAAATTCTCCTTCGATTTCGGTAAAACCAAAGCTTTCTTCTAAACTGTATGAAATCTTTTGGAATGCAAAACGGTGGCAGGAAAAAGAGAAGAGAAAAAGCAAGATATACAACAGCAAGCGTCAGTATATGTGAAGCAAAGCACAGTACGGGTGGTAACTAAAAGTTGTGCCAACACTACACCAACTGTCAGCATTACAATGTTCCTGTCACATGTTAAACTGCAAGCACGAAAGCTACTGCAGCGTGTATTGAAAAGAGACACGATGGACACGGCGGACGCGTGGGTGAGTCAGTGAGTAGTTCCCACACTCTATACACAATATATAGATATAATGGAGTATGTATGTTCCCTACTAGTACTAAATTACATAACTCAAAGTTTTCCAATCTGATATAAAGACGGTTGTATTCACATAACTATCTAATATTTCAAAGTTCATCTGAGTTTTCATTTTGAGGGAATTGTTCTGAAAAACCATTTTCAACTCAAAATTATAAAGAAAATATATTTGTATTTATTATAATGCACTTCAAAATCTTTTTTTTTTTTAATTTTCTAATTTGCTCCTCAAAAGTAACCTCACTTCCGTAAGATTTGAACGAAAAGAAATATTAGAGAATGGGACATATCCAAAACCTCAAGCTATTACTAAATCTAAAAAAAAAACGGTCTCATGTGAGCCGAACTTGCGTGAAGAGGGTTCCCATTCAATTTTCCGTGAGACTTGAGATTTTCGTTTAGATTTTCCTGTAAACTATGGGTGAAACCCGACACTCCCAATTTTTCCCCAATTTTAGGCTCAGTAGTTTCGACAATAAGAGGGAATGGTCAATTTTCATCTATTTTCTTAAATAACTTTAAAACTATTTATTTTAAAATTATAAAAACTATATATTTGAGACCCTTAGTACAAGCCCTTTCATTTGATACGTCACACAATTTATTTTGCAAAACTTGTTTTTTTAATTTCCTAATTTGTCTTCCAAAAATGACGCCCATGTTCAAAATTCATTTATTTACGTTACACGTCTGTCTTTGGGTCACCGACTTACATATGTGTACCAAATTTCAACTGAGTTGATCCAGTAATTTCGGAGAAAATTGGTTATGACAGACAGACGCGAGTGATCCTATAAGGGTTCCGTTTTTTCCTTTTGAGGTACGGAACCCTAAAAACAGTAGAATATCTGTGGTTTGCCTAAGATCCGGCGGTAACAGTTGTTTGAAAATAAAATTTAGAAATTGTAACAATGGGCGTTTCTTAGCGATTATAGCAAACTATGGCTATTGTACTGTTTATAAATTACACCAGGAGTTCCCAAACTTTTTTAAAAATTGTTTATTTTGTAGCCTCAAATATCTAAGTTTAATTTCCGGAGAATGGTAAACAGGAGTGCCTCGCGGCGCCCTGGTGAGCCGTAAAGAGTAAACTACGGCTCACCAGGGCACCACGACGCACACTTTGGGAACCCCTGAATTATACAGTCTTTTTTGTCTCAACAACGAGTCCGCACCGTAAACTATACAAAATACACTCTCCAAACCCGACACAAAACCCGTATGGTTCATGTAGGTTTTGCAACATTTACGATTTATTGGTTTGCGATACCTACAACAACTAATTAATAATTTTTTAATTAATTATTCTCAAGAATCAAAACAGATGATTATCTTTTAGCATACAACAGTTTCTCAGCATAATGCACCTTCCTCGTTTCTTTACACGCGAAAGATCCACACAGCATTGCACTTCGAAATGAAAAGGGAAAAAAATAACAGACACTCAAACATGCAACGCCTAGAAAACTAATAAGTAATAAAGGTTTCTTCAAATGCACGATACTTTCTGATTAAATCTTAACGACTACAAAAATATTTATGGTGCAGTTACATTCAAATATATCAAAACTAACTTTCCAGTTTGGTTTCGTGTCGGTAGATTTTGGTTTGGTAGCGAAATAATCAAGAGTAACTAGTGATGAGCAAAGCAAGACCAAGACTGGCCCAAAAACCAATAAAATTTGGCTCACATATTGGAATCCATCATCGCATGAAACATATTTAAAATGGGCTCAATCGGACCATTTTATGGATAGTTTTTAGAGGTTAAAAAAGTTTTTGGGCTCTAAAATACCGAAAAAATTATCAGAATCGTTTTAGAATTGAAATTGAAGCCTTTAGTAGCAATTAAAAAAGTGCCCCTGAAAATTTTAAGTCGGCCTAACAGAACCGGACTTACAAATTTTATGAAAACACTAGAAAGGTGTAAATGTTCGATTGATAATAATCCAATTTTATATTGATAGCAGAAAAGTGGACCAAGAAAGCAAATCAATACACCAATTATTAAATTTGCGACGTTTCGGCCATTATTAGGACTTCTTCAGGAATCTAAAAGTTTTTTTATTATACACATGGATAAATTGATAATAATATTGGAAATAAGAAAAAAAAATATAATGAGCCTCACCCTCATAAGCTCACATAAGAAGTTTAACTTCTTTAGTTTTTAATATTATTCTTAAGTTTAATTTTTTTTATGTCAAACTAATTAATAATATTTACACATACTTAGCAACACACTATAAACTTCTGTCCTTGTCAGTGTCATGTAATTTAGGAGACAAACTAGCTTCCCCTTTATTTTCCAGTACTACTTCCCCTCGATTTCTTACTTTTTTCAAATAGATACGTCGCTCAAGAAGTTGAACTTCAAAAATACAAGTCATAGCTACAGATATACTATTTAACATTAAGCCCATTTTACACTTCATTAAGTAAACTAGTGAGTTAATATAATAATAATAATAATAATGCGTTTAACGTCCGTTTCTCGATTTTATGTCATAACAGACGCCATTCGCACCATTACTATTTTTCATTTTACCACTTCCCGTTTTTTTCTACATTTCTTAAACTTCAACTTATATAATAGCAATGGGCGAATGAAGGAATTACAGGAAATTAGGATAAGGTAGGTAATTGTTGAACTAGGAGTTTGATAGGTAATCGGCCATGGCCTCAAATAAGGAACCAGCTCGATATTTATCTGGAATTAATTGAGGGAAACCATGGAAAACCTCAATCAAGATGGCCGGTACAGGAATTACCGTTTCTCGGCGAAAGGCAGTAGGAAAAAGTCCCAGCCACATCTGCCCCCGCCGGGAATCGAACCCGGATCTCCCGAATGCGAGTCTAGTGCTGTACCACTACTCTACCCAGCTCGGTTCTAGTGAGTTAATATGTTTGGGTGTATTCATTTCTAATAATATTTCATTTTCAATATGTTGTACAAGTATAGACACTATTTCTCTTATTATAGCACGTAAATTGGTATTAAGTAATTCAACGTCCATTTTCTGTCCAGTCAAACAACCTAGCAAAAAGTCTACATTTAGCGACCGATCTTCTTCTCGGAACGGCAAATGTAAAACGGGCTTTAGCGTGACAATGACGCAGTGATGCGAAATTATAAGTTTTTACCCAAACACAAAGTGTCCAATGCGGCTAAAGAAGTCTCACTTCAAAAATTATTAATGATAACATTTCAATCAGGCATTTTGATACATTTAAAATAAATACATAAAAATAAATGTATCAAAATACCTGATTGAAATGTTATCATCAATGATTTTTGAAGAACTGAGAGAAAAAAGAATATTATTATTTTTAATAGAAATTAGTTTCACGGGTAACTGGAATAAAAAATCAATTTAAACACTTATTGATTGCAACGTTTCGTCTTTATTAAATCAAGACTTTTTCAAGCTCTCAGCATGTTTAAATTATAATAAAACTGTGATATAAAAGGCAATTTTGCATTACAAAGATCAATAAAATTGAAAATTGTAGAAAATAATAATAAGTGTTTAAATTGATTTTTTATTCCAATTACCCGTGAAACTAATATCTATAATTACATATTTTGGAATTGAACTTTAAAGATGAATTATTATTTTTTCTAATCTAGCATGGGTCGGTAGCCACGTTCAACTCGGGATCAATTTATAGAATTATTTCAAAGATAAAAATCTAACAAAGAACTCATGTGACTTCGTTACACTAAATTTAAAATAGTGACTAGCAGAAATACAAACATTGGTGTACCTGACATGACACTCGAAGATGCTGCGATGTCAAGGACTACCTGTTCACCCTAAATACTTGACGGGCACCCCATAATGTTCATCGACAATATATACAGACTGTGCTTCATAAAACAGAATAATATAGTACTAGATGCGAACCCGGCTTCGGCCGAGTCAAATTCTCTGCGAATTGCAACTGTAAAACCACATCATGCAAGAGCTAATTTTAGCTTCATAATGAAGCAAATTGCAACACTGAATTCACATCATACGAGAGCTAATTTTAACTAAAATTATCTCTAGCATGATGTGAATTCGCTTTATTATGAACGATTAACTGTTGAGATATGGCATCTAGAGCAACTGATAATTCATTCCGCCGCGAAAGTGGAAAGATTCGGGTTTGAATCCCAGAGGTGACAGTTGTTTGAAAATACATTTTTCTAATATAGCATTGTAACAATGGATGTTTCTTAACAATCATAGCAAACGATAATTATTATATTGTTTATGGATTTAGTTTTACGAACTATAACGTATGAATATTTATTAATTTTCCATTTATTTTGCGTTCATGACCGAAAATAAAAAAAACCAGCTAGATGAAGACACGCTGTAATATTGTAGACGTGTCCTCAAAAATGCCAAACATATTTCTAAAGAATTTTATTAGATCAACTCAGTCCTATACAAACAGTATGGGGTCCGAAAGTGTCTATGGTCAATGACAAAGTGGACTGTTTAAATAACTTTTATTTTTTAATATTATTTTTTAATTTATTTTTGTAAGTAAACATGCTATTAATGCAATCGTTATTTTTAAAAAGAATTATTAATATCTTGTTATTTATTTAAGACCATCAACAACCAAGACTATACATACCTAGTTCCCATTATTATTTTCATTTTTTTTAAATAATAAATTGAAAATCTATTTAACAAGTTGACTTTTTTTCTTTTTTGTCCTTGGTAATTAATATAAAAATGATTTGTCGGGAAAAAGGACTTTTTTTTTACTAACTGTCAATAAAATATAATAGTTTGAACATCAACCGTAAAAATATTTTTAAAAAAACGGAATTATTACAAACTTTTTAATGAACAATTGTTTAACTCAAATTTATATTTACATGTGTATTTTAACTTTTATATCTACTTGATCTAAACATTTAATAGTTATAAAGCTTGAAAAAGCCCCAAACAAGGGACGAAACGTCGCTATAAATAACAAATAAGTGTTTACTTAAAATGTCCTTTTTCCCGACAAATCATTTTTATCTATTTAACAAGTTTCACCAGTTCGCATACAACTGGGGCTTGTAAAATATAGTAAATCTTTCCATCACTTTCATAACATTTGAACGAGAAGAAATTTTAGAGAAAAGGACACATCCAAAACCTCAAATTATTAATAAATCTAAAAAACGGTTTCATGTGAGCCGAACTAGCGTGGAGACGGTTTCCATTCAGTTTTCCGTAAGAAATTTCAGATTTAAGATTTTCGTTTAGGTTTTTATGTAAACTATGAATAAGACACTATACTCCCTATTTTTTTTCAAAATTTTAGACTCAGTAGTTTCGGTAATAACGGGGGAAATGCTCGATTTTCGTATATTTTCTTTCATATCTCTGATTGCTATGCATTTTAAAATTATAAAAACCCGGGTCGCAGTGCCAAAACCCTGCCGACAATATAGTGTATTTGCTTATACAGGCAGTGTGTCTTCATTATGCGAACTTTAGTTGGTTTCTGGGCAAAATAAAAAATTAGACTCCTTAATACACCCCTTAAATAACAATTTTTTTTTCTTAATTGCAATATTATCAATCGAATCTCTATACTAAATTATATACACCTTTCAGTAAATAATTCATAATCTGCAAACTAATTTTTTCATAAAATTTGTAAATCCGGTCCTGTCGGGCCGATTTTATCAAAATTTTAGGGACACTTTTTAATTACTACCAGAGGGTTAAATTTCAATTTTGAAACGATTCGGAGAATTTTTTCGGTATTTTGGGGCCCAAAAACATTTTTCAACCCCTAAAAACTACCCTTAAAATAGCCCGATTAGGCCCATTTTAAATAGGCTTCTTGCGGTGATGGATGTCAACACGTGGGCCAAATTTCGTTAAAATCAATTGACTCCTTCGAAAGTTATTGCCCGCACACATATATATATATATATACGTATATATATATATATATAAATATATATATATATACATATATATATAAACATTTTTAAAAATGGTGCCAAAGTGTTTACGAGGTTATGAAACGTCGAGAAATTTTGGTCCGACCCCTAGGTCCCGCCATCCGACCGACGCCAATAGTGTATGTTGCCATATGGCAAATACACTAAAAATAAATATAATTGCATTTCTCATAACAAGCAAATTCCTTTGATACGTCACATGCTGCGCTTGCAATTTTTTTTTTGTTTTCTAATTTAGCCTCAAAATCAGTGGCGGATTTACAAATTTGCCGACAGTAGGCTATTAAATTTTTGCCGCCTCTACTGACCTCTGAAATTCAATACCCTAGTTCGCAATCTTATGTCTTGTCATCCTTGCTGTCAATATGACACATTTCTCTTCAAAAATGGCGTTTTGATAACATTTTAACACAGTTGGCAAAGGAAAAAAAAGAGTTTTGCCGTAAATGAATTGTCCATGTAGTCGTTTGTCCCATTATTCCAAGCCAAACTGATCTGAATTGACTTTTAAATAATTATAAAGACGAACATCTTATGTCATTAAATGTTTTTGATATAATATCCAGTTGCTTTGCCGACTGTGTTAAAATGTTACCAAAATGCCATTTTAAAGAGAAATGTAGTATATTGACAGCAAGAATGACAAGACATGACTTAACATTTTCGGAAAACCTATTTTTTTCTAAAATACTTATTAAAATTTTCGTTAAATTTTCAAAACTCGTTTTTTCTATGTATCTATATGTTTTTTTTTATTTCTGTAAGACACATATTTTTGGGCCGCCCCCTAAAATTTGCCGCCCTAGGCTTCAGCCTACTTAGCCTGCTGGTAAATCCGCCACTGCCCAAAATTCATCCCCAAAATCGGAATTAGTATATTTACGCTATATCTACGTTCATGATTGGGTCAACTAAATATATGTATCAAATTTTAACTTTTTCCGTCCAGTAGTTTAGGAGAAAATAAGCTGACAGACACAAGAGTGATTCTATAAGGATTTTTTTACGGAACTCTAACAATCAGTAAAATAATGTGTATTTTCTAATAATCTACAATGTTATTGACCCGTACATCTGCTAAAAATAAATAGACTATAAATATATCCTTGATAATTAGACGTAATAGTTTTTTATTGGTTAAAATAATTAAAACTAGCACTATTTAACATAGTTTTATAAGAGTATGATAATTGAGGGTCATAAAAGCGTCGCGTTTTGCAATAACATTCCAGTAAGAATATTTTTAGCATTAAATTCAATTAGTTTAACGTTAATTTAAATATGAATCTGGTAATAATAACGTTAGTGCAAATATATAAATAACAAAAGCGATCACAACACTTGTAGTCCGAATGTAAAATCACATGAGTTATTTTATTGCTTGTTATAATTCCAATGTGAATATTGCAGCAAATGGTAGACCATAAATGCATCCAAGTTATCGTCCAGGAGTACAGAAGACAGTCCTAACGAAACACTATTCTCTTGCGCAAAACTTTGACGCTCATAGTAATTGAAAATGACCTCAGATATCCAACGTCTATAATCTACAATCTCTCTCTGGGAAAAACTATCTCGATATTTTTAGGGGTGACTAATATTGCAGCAAATGGTAGACCAAGTTATCACCCAGGAGTACAGAAGACAGTTCTAACGAAACATTATTCTCTTGCGCAATACGCGCCATGGATCTAAAAGGCTCGGAAGTTAGATGCAAATGGAGGTTTGCGCAGGTGAAAAACTACAAACTTGCCCTATATTATTATTTCTAAGTCCTTGCATAAAGTCATCCAAAAAATATGTTTCGTGCTTGTCTATGCAAAACTGTATTAGGCATGTTGATCAATTAACAATCAAAGAAACAATTTAACAATAGCGCACTGGACTGTACTTTATATCAGGAAAGCGACAAGTAGCAAGACAACGAGCGATAACCAATCACCGACGAGTGCACGTTCTGTGCCGGTAACTGGGAGGTGGTGGGAGTCTTCCTTTCCCACAAAACAACCAGGACGGCTCTAAAATATGCATTTGCGACGCTGTTTGTGACTAACTTCAGAATCTTTTAAATCCGTGGCGAGTATTATAATAGGGATGTTGACTATTTTTGGGAAAGTGTTTTAAATCGTACATAAGTACCTAATATAGTCACAAATATGTATTATTTTTGTTTAAATACGACTCAAGCCTTAAAAATCATGTATTTTAAATTCCGTTTCAAATTTCAGTCCAAAACGCCAATACTTGTCATGTAACTGCCGTGACGTCATCCGTTCATACCAAAGGAGGCTCAAAAGTTTACACGGTAGCTACCATTCTATAGTTTCGTAGCTGTTGCTATAGTTACATGTAATTTGACGTTTCCTATAAACAAATAATAATCAATTAAATACTAAATATTAACCAAACAAGGAAGCCTTTGACAGCGTCTAATCCTGTACATGACTCCGTGACGTCATGCGCTCTGATTGATGTCCGTTGTCACGTGACTTGAGACTGATTTTATTAGGTTTTATTTATTAAATATTAATTAAATTCCTTAAAAATAAGGAAAAAGATAGTTTTTTTTAATATTTCTATATTTCTATCGAGTCCTTATTTCACACTCTCCTCCTTGTAGGTCTTAGACATACAGGTGCGTTATATTATGCGCTTATTTCATACATATATAGTCATATAAAATCATGTAAAAGAACACAGGTGCATGTAGCTGTGTTTGTCGTGGGCTCATATCCCACTTCTGCATCTTCACTTGATGATGTCGCAGCAGGTAGCCCCTCTAACTTCGCTTCTCTGTATAACCAGCTACAATAAAATAATGTCCTCTTTTAATATATTATTTTATATTAGTACGTGCTGTATGCGACTCTCTATATCGACTGTTCAAAAAAATATACTACAATGTGTTCAAAAACGTGTAATCTTCACGACGTCATGCTTTTCGTTTCTCTACTATAAATATCTATTATTCGGCTTACACACTAATAATGCGCTTAACGTCCGTTTCTCGACTTTATGCCATAACAGACGCCATTCGCACCATTATTATTTTTCATCTATAACTAACACCCGTTATTTTCTACATTTTTTTACAACTTCAACTTATGTAATAGCAATGGGCGAATGAAGGAATTATAGGAAATTAGGACAAAGTAGGTAATTTTTGAGCTGGGAGTTGATAGGTAATCGGCCATGGCCTTGAATAAGGAACCATCTCGATATTTATCTGGAATTAATTGAGGGAAACCATGGAAAACCTCAATCAAGATGGCCGGTACAGGAATTACCGTTTCTCGGCGAAAGGCAGTAGGAAAAAGACCCAGCCACATCTGCCCCCGCCGGGATTCGAACCCGGTACCTCCCGAATGCGAGTCTCGTGCTGTCACCACTACTCTACCCAGCTCGGTTGTCCTTGGTAATTAATATAAATAACAAATAAGTTTTTACTTAAAAAGTCCTTTTTCCCGACAAATCATTTTTATATTAATACTTAGCATTGTCGACCACAACGTTGCTTTGATTTGAGTTGCTATTAGTTACGCAAAAGGTCTACACACTTTTCCCAACGTTCGTGCCATTTGTTTAATCCGTTGAAAAAATATGATTCTTCAAACTTTGCAAAATACGCTTCTGTCTCGGCGATGACCTTTTCATTTGAGCCGAATTTTTTTCTCCGAGCCATGTCTTCAAGTTAGGAAAGAGAAAAAAGTCGCTGGATGCCAGTTCGGGCGAGTAAGATGGATGCGGAAGCAATTCGTAATGCAGTTCGTGCAATTTGGACGCGACAATCAAAGACGAATGTGCTGATGCGTTGTCGTGATGAAAGAGCACTTTTTTCTTCGCCATATAGGGCCATGTCTCGTTCAATTTGTTATTGAATCTGTTCAACAACTCACTGCCCGGTGATTGTTTTTCCTTTCGGCAGAAAGTCGATGAGGATGATTCCTTTGGAATCCCAAAAAATCGTGGTCATAACCTTTCCGTCTGATGGGATCTGTCGTTAAACACGGGTACTTATTAATCAACCCATTATATAGATAGATAGCTGGATGAGGAAATAATCGCCGTATCTCCTTCAATTTCTCATTGAATCTGTCCAACAACTCACTGCAGTACTGCCCGGTAATTGTTCTTCCTTTCTGCAGAAAGTCGATGAGGCTGATTCCTTTGGAATCCCAAAAAATCGTGGCCATAACCTTTCCGGATGATGGAATCTGTCGTCAAACCCATGTGAAAAAAAAATCCGTTTTTGGTCAATGATTACATAGTCGCATTGTATATTATTCAATAAATAAAATTCCAGTATAAAATAAACATTTGCATTTTAATATTGGTTTCAGGAAACGTATTAAATGATAAAATAAAAACTATTTCATAAATCGGATCGGTTACATTAGCACATTTTATCATATTTCGCAGTGTACATTACAAATAAATACAATTTATTTAATGTATATAGTTATAGTGGTAATATAAAGAATTAACCCGCCCACTGGATCAAGTCACCGGACCCCAGGTTCTCATCTCATCTCAGCTCAGTATGGGGTAGCCATCAACACACACGGGGACCCCGAACCGAATATTGTTCTATACCTTCAGAGCATCGTCTGATACACCTGACAGCAGAAACTCCGGTCTGATTTGCATCACAAACTGGAGCATCAAACAGTCAACATCGGCCCTCGGGTAGAGCGATCGCTCTAGACGCCAAGTGACAAGGGATGCCAAAAAGTCAAATGCGAAAAACAATTTCAGTGACTGAATGAAATTAACATCAAATACTAATCTACACTAATATTATAAAGAGGAAAGATTTGTATTTTTGTTTGTGTGTATGTTTGTAATGAATAAACTCAAAAACTACTGTGCCGATTTAAAAAATTCTTTCACCAATAGAAAGCTACATTCACCCTGAGTAACATAGGTTATATTTATTGCTAGAAAATATTAGGGATCCTTACTAAAACTTTAGTAACGTAACCCAAGGTGTAAAAAAAATGCCATAAAACATCTTTCGTCGCATGCGCTGCGGAAACTATTGATGATAGAACAAAAGTATGTTCTACAATATTAAAGAACATATCAATAACTACAAAAAACTTCGCGATACTCTATGTCCAACTATTATCGTTATGTCACAATAACCACTTTTTACATTTTAATAATCTATATAGATAAAAGACGATGTATATGTGTTCTATGGACTCCAAACTGGTAGACCATTTTTGATAAAATTTTCAGACAATCTTTAGATTAGCTCAGCGGGTGATCTTCTGAAGTTTGGTAGCGATCGGATCTACAGAATTTTTTAAATTTCTTTTTGGGAAATAAGATTTTTCTTCGATTTTTGAACATTCACAAATACAAGCGATTGAATTCGCGCAAATTCAATACACGTTGAGAATTTAATGATAATGATTCTCATCTTTTATATCCTATATATTACATTTACACCCGGGCGAAGCCGGACTGGGCCGCTAGTTTAATTATATAGCGCTAGGAACTTTATTAATGTTCAAGAAGCAGAAGTATAATAATTAAAACTACTTAATTTAATTTAAATTCCAGCACAAAATGAAATTTTGATGGAGACTTTTGAGAGGCGCGGGGGCAGTTTTGCCAGATCTGATTTTTAAAAATCCGTAGGGCGACGCTGAAAAGTCCGTAGATTTCTATAGATTGCCTCTAGATAAATCAATAGGTCTACAGTGTTGATGTTTTCAATAAAAGTTAATTTTTGAAAATTTGGGACTTATTAACGAGAAAATCAAAAGTTAAATTTGAAACGAATTATTGAACAAGCCAAATTCATAAGTTTGTAAAGAAGAAACTCCTAAATGTTAATTTGCCTTCTCGTAATTAGAAATTTCATGACGTGTTGCAAAGAAATATTCACGAAAATCACGTTTTTTAATGCAATTTTTAGCATAAAAACGTACGTTTTTTGAAATTTATAAGCAGCAAGGCTAATTTTGCGAAACTTAATGTTCCATCACAGCTAATAAAAAAAGTAATAAAATGAATTTTATTTTGAAATTTCTCAATATCATATTTTATAATCTGAAGGATCAGTTAATGTTGTCTCAAAAAGATCCAAAACTAGTATTGCAACAAAAGTGGACTACATTTTTCTTGATCAGGTGTAAGTTTATAAACAAGCGTTAACATAAATAAAATTGTAACGACACAACACAAAACCGAAAATGTCACAGATATACAAAATATGTTACAATACAATACTGACCACAGATCACGGTTGCCTTTGGAATTCGTATTTATAACATCGGATCGCAGCGCTGTAGAATTTTAACACAGTCTACGTGGAAATAAAAAGTTCAGAAAATAAACACAGGTTATGTGTAACACAATATCGGTACGGCAACACAAAAAAAAAAAACTCCCAGACCAAAAAGATCACATAATATTTGTTGTCAAAGCTCTTGAACATACTTGAAAATGTGACCTTACCTTTAAATAAATCACACTGTCACAGAAACATGAACTACTTTATTTTATTTTTTTATATGTCCTCCAATATTCTCCGAAATTGAATATTTAAAGATCTGTTTGCACGACTCCCTATAAAATAGCTTCTTTTCGTGTCTGGTATAGCGATCGTGAAATGACACATTTTACACTAGTACTGTAAAGTTGTATAAACCATTAGTAAATCATAGTCTAGCCGCATGACATTTAGCCTACGATTAGAAATGATTTTGCTGAAAATTAAACTGTCAAAAAAGTTGGTGAAAATCAGCTATTTTGTAACCTCATCCGTGCTAATTTAACAAAAAATCTTTGCACAGTTCGCAAAATAAAAATAGATGTTCGTCTGTTCGAGATTAATAGACTGTTTGACCAATCACCAAGAAAGGTGACAAATATATGTATTTTTTCATGGAGAACGTTTTTTGTCCAGTTTGTTCTAACTCGCCACTAAATAGCGTCAAGTGAAGTCAAAGGCTCCACTACTGTTGTCGCTGAAGTGTTTCATCTCAATCGCGTGCAGAGCCGCGGGTAACGGCTAGTCATTTAATAAAATGGACATGACCAACAGAAATTATTTTAAGTAACCCAGTAGAGTAATAATGCATTCGTTCAAAGTTTGCAGGAATTATAGACATTAAATTCCAAACCATAATAATACATGATATTTAGTATTATGGATATTATCGGTGGAGTTATTGCAAACGATATTACCAAACGCGTATATTACAAAGACCAGCATCAAAATTGCAAAATGTTGTCACCTTCTAATACGCGTATCAAATATCAGTTGACATTTTTTAAATCGCTTATTTCAATCATATATTATAACAGCATAATTTTGAGAAAATGTTAAAAACAATATAAATTTATTTAAGACGTGTACAAATATGGTATTTAAAAAATGCTATTATTTGACCTATGAAAATTTATTTCATTCTATTTTAAAATTCTAAAAAAATTAAACACTATGTAATATCACACCTGACCTCATACCTAATAATTAAGAAGGTCATGAGAAAAAAAATCAACAATTTTTGTAATGAACAAAAATAACAGTACTTGTAAAAATACTGCATCAACTTTTTTAAAATATTATATTTACCTATCCATAGAGCATTTAGGTATCATCTCAACCAATAAACACTCCCACGCATGCGCATACCACTGAATATGGGTACTTACTGTCGTCTGATTTACTTACGGATCACAGAGAAGACAAGAAATACAGGCAACGACTCCAAACGCTATAAGTTAAACACCGCTAAGTCATCACTCGACAACGGGCTACAATTTAATTTAAATTCAACGAATGTTGTTTGCAATAAAAGTTGATTTTTGAAAATTTGGAGCTTATTATTTATTTAGCATATAACCGAAGTACAATTTATGTGAAGTGAAAGCGTCGATCAAAGGGCACTGAAAGACAATCTCGCTTTGCCCTGGCACTGGGTTCCAAGTTGGGAAAGATAATTTTCCAGTGTAACCTTAATATAACGAACCTCAATATAACGATTTCCTCGATTTAACGAATTTTTCGAAATCTCCTAGAACTGCCCGTAAGAGTTAATGCAAAATATACCTCCACATTACGAATACTTTTTGTCAAAAACTTCTTTACAACGAATTTTCAATCATTGCAGAATATAAATGGAAAGTATAATTTACCTCTATTTATCGATTTTTGTCAACTTATAACCTTTACATAACGTATCCTACCAATCAATCATACACAGTTCCACAATAACAACAACAATTCATGTCTCGACAGATTCAGACACGTTAAATTTATAGTAAAAGCCAATTCAGACTAGCCGTTCTCGGTTACGATTCACCTGTCCGGTTGGGAGCTCGACCAATCAGGGCGTAGTCGTTCCCGATTGCGAATTGGTTCGAGCGTTCAGGTTCAGCTCTAATTTCAACCGGACCGTTCGCAACCGTAGCCAATGAGAACGCTTGCTGGAGTCACGTGACTAGCCACTTGTTTTTGTTGACGTTTAACTACAACATCAAACGTCAAATCATATTTCGTAATTACGCATGCCCACCGAGAATAATCGTAGAACCGAATTGGGATAGTGTGAGCAGCCTAGGTTAATCGAAAACCGAACCGGACCGGTGAATCGTAACCGAAAACGGCTAGTCTGAATTGGCTTTAAGACAATCTGTGTTGTTTGATGTAAAATAATGTAAACACTGCTGTTGGTCACTGTTGTTAGTAAATTTAAAGTTGCAATAGCTGAGAAAGGAAAAAGGTATTCCTTAACCGTCGCAGAGAAACGAAAATTCATTAAGTATTAGGACGAGAATCCTACAAAGAAAAAATTAGACATCGCTAAAGAGTTCAAAATTCCAACAAGTACATTAGCTACAATTTAAAGATAAGTTTTCAGAAGAAAAATCCTGTTAAAACGAATCTTAGACCAACCTAAGCTCTATATAATAAACTTCAATATAACGAATATTTTCCAAGTCCCATCAGATTTGTTATATCGAGGTTGGATTGCAATACCAATTATATTTTACTGATAAAATTTTCCTGACTGCAATCTCTATATCAATCTATCATCTCTACGTGTGGTACATTATTATGAAAAGTGTTATGCACATAGCAAATGAAAATTAACACCGCAATTCTATTAGAACTGCCCACGTGCAGTTTTGCGCGTTTCTTCTTATTTCAGTGTAACAACAAAAACAAGGTCCATTAAAGCAAACACATCAAAAACATATTTAAGTACACCAATTAAAAATCTTTACCTAATTACTGTGAGACAAAAAAGATCTGTAGTTTAGAACAAAAATTAGAATTATGATGCTCTTTTTTTTGGTCAATTTAAGAATTATTTCCGTCACTTTCTAGCAAAATCATCACAAACAAATCGGACAGCGCTGTTAATTAACACGCTTTTATTAGCTTCACGATGTTTGTAACGGAATCTTTGAACGTGAAATTTACCCACCTCAAAACTACAGATTAAACTAAAACTTTGCACACTTATCAAGGGCCGATGACAACACAATAATTTAATAAGTTTGTCCCATTATCCTGACCAGGACCTTCAGGATAAAAAAAAAATGTTTGAATGTATGTGACGGAATCTTTGAACGTGAAATTCACACACTTCAAAACGTCAGATTAAACTGAAACTTTGCACACTTATCAAGGACCGATGACAACTCAATAATTTAATAAGTTTGTCCCATTATCCTGACCAGGACCTTCAAGATAAAAAAAAATGTTTGAATGTATGTGACGGAATCTTTGAACGTGAAATTCACACACTTCAAAACGTCAGATTAAACTGAAACTTTGCACACTTATCAAGGACCGATGACAACTCAATAATTTAATAAGTTTGTCCCATTATCCTGACCAGGACCTTCAAGATAAAAAAAAATGTTTGAATGTATGTGACGGAATCTTTGAACGTGAAATTCACCCACTTCAAAACTATAGATTAAACTGAAACTTTGCACACTTATCAAGGACCGATGACAACTCAATAATTTAATAAGTTTGTCCCATTATCCTGACCAGGACCTTCAAGATAAAAAAAAAATGTTTGAATGTATGTGACGGAATCTTTGAACGTGAAATTCACCCACTTCAAAACTATAGATTAAACTGAAACTTTGCACACTTATCAAGGACCGATGACAACTCAATAATTTAATAAGTTTGTCCCATTATCCTGACCAGGACCTTCAGGATAAAAAAAAAATGTTTGAATGTATGTGACGGAATCTTTGAACGTGAAATTCACACACTTCAAAACGTCAGATTAAACTGAAACTTTGCACACTTATCAAGGACCGATGACAACACAATCATTTAATAAGTTTGTCCCATTATCCTGACCAGGACCTTCAGAATAAAAAAAACTTGAAGCAAGCTAACCCGAGTGACGTAAGTTGCGTGACCTACTTCATAGTCAAATGCAATATTGTTTTTAGTCTTATAATTAAAATTCGAGTTTAAAGAAACTAAAACAACACGCTTAAAAATGCAAAATAATTTGACAACAAAATTAGCTTTACTATAAAAAGTGTGGAGTGCTTAATATCGGTAATACATTTTTCATTTACTAGCTGTAAACGTAGAGCTATTATGCGAAAATTTAAGTAGACAGCACCCCACGCTTTTTTCAGTAAAGCTAGGTATTTTTTTTATTAATGTCGGAACAAGTGACATTATGTTGCCCCCCCCCCCTCCGCATAGGCACAAAAAATAAATGTATAGAAAAAGGTTAGTGAATTAACACATTATAAGTTCTTTGGATTCAAAAAAGTACTTTTTTTTTAATACCCGGCCGAAAGTATGTACTTTCGGCTTCGGTGTTAAGGCAGAAGGCCTAACATTTATGCACTACTGGAATTACTCGCACGCCATCTGTAACAGCGGGCCAAAACAGTTTTCTTGTCCACACTGATACGAAAGTACCTACTTTCGACCGGGTATACAGAAAAAGCACTTTTTTGAAACTGAAAAAAGCGTGCGGTGCTATCTACTCAAATTTTCATAATAGCTCTATGTTTAGCTAGTAAATGAAAAATGTATTACTGATATTAAGCACTCCACGCTTTTTATAGTAAAGCTAATTTTGTTGTCAAAATAGTATACATCACACGGCCAGAAAGTTGAAATTCCTGCCCTTGCGATGTAATTTAAAAAATATTTGTGGTCGTGTCAAAAGTTACAACCGTTGGCTCAAGTGTGGTGTTAAAGCCAATTCAGACTAGCCCTTCTCGGTTACGATTCATCGGTCCGGTTAGGAGCTCGACCAATCAGGGCGTAGTCATTCCCGATTGCGGTTCGGTTCGAGCGTTTAGGTTCAGCTCTAATTTCAACCGGACCGTTCGCAACCGTGGCCAATGAGAACGCTTGCTGGAGTCACGTGACTAGCCAGCTGTTTTTGTTGACGTTTAACTACACATCAAACGTCAAATCATATTTCGAAATTGCGCATGCGCACCGAGAATAATCGTAGAACCGAATCGGGATAGTGTGAGCAGCCTAGATTAATCGAAAACCGAACCGGTGAATCGTAACCGAGAACGGCTAGTCTGAATTGGCTTTTAAATGGGTTACATAAATGTGAAAACGTTCTGATTTAGTTAAAAAGTTCCATATGAACAGATGGTTTCATTTAGCGACATTTAACACGACATATTAGTGCTAAAACATGTCAACGCCCACCGATATTTACCGCCGCCTGGTCGCGGCGCGCTGCATTCGTGTGAACATTCAACAAAGCCCAAAGTTAGTATTTGTTTATGAATGACGGACGACAAACATAACTCTATACACAAATATACAATTCAATTATTGCATTTTGCGCAAACTTCATGCATAAATTGCGGTGTATTCTTCAACAAAGTGTTCAATCATCCGCAGATAGTTTCAGAGGACAAAATAGACTTTGCTCACACTTTTAAATACACGTATTTTAATCAATATAATAATAATAATAATAATGCGTTTAACGTCCGTTTTTCGACTTTATGTCATAACAGACGCCATTCGCACCATTACTATTTTTTCATCTACCACTTCCCGTTATTTCTACATTTTTTTACAACTTCAATTAATGTAATAGCAATGGGCGAATGAAGAAATTCTAGGAAATTAGGATAAGGTAGGTAATTTTTGAACTAGGAGTTTGATAGATAATCGGCCATGGCCTCAAATAAGGAATCAACTGGATATTTATCTGGAATTAATGAAGGGAAACCATGGAAAACCTCAATCAAGATGGCCGGTACAGGAATTACCGTTTCTCGGCGAGAGGCAGTAGGAAAAAGTCCAAGCCACATCTGCCCCCGCCGGGATTCGAACCCGGACCTCCCGAATGCGAGTCTAGTGCTGTCACCACTACTCTACCCAGCTCGGTATATTTCAATCAATATAAAACAATACATTCATTTTTATTGCAGCTATATATGTCAATCTTTTTAGTTCCTTTCAATGCCTAAGCTATGATCTTAACAGTGTTGGATCACTTTCACACAGTTTGTGTTGAGGCCTAGCGGTAAGAGGCGAGGTAGGCAAAAGACATATTGTGGGTGTGACCTTTTTTAGCTCTGTCTCGCTCAAATCATCCGCACGCTTCAATTTTTAGTTGGTGCCACACTACGAGCCTAAAAGATGCTATTGCAAGGGTGCCGCTGTCAATTGATTATTCTAATTTTTGGAAATATTTTGAAGATTTAAAAAACTTTTCCGAAAAAGTCACTTTAGGTTTGTGATGGAACAATTTTGTGAAATAAGTACGAATAAGGTCGTAGTGTGACATTGAAAAAGTGTTTTTTTTGGCACAATTAATGTCAACTTTTTTCTAGTAAATCGTACATAAATTACAAAAGTAGTTCATTAGAGACATAGATTTGTCCTTTATCTTCCTTACAGAGAAAGAATTTTTGCAGAAAGTCTACAATCAGTTGACAGCCGTAGCTGTATTTTTGGCTTAAATTCAGAGCGTTCCGCCAGCCTTAACAGAAATACATATACGTACATTTTTGTTTTTTGGCCCATCTCATATGATGTCGCTCGCTCATTTTACGCAGTTCACTGCCTGTCCCGAGCTTGCGTTATGAAGCACAGCTTCAAAAACTAATACTTCTATGGAAGTGCAATTTAAATTTCATCCTATATACAATAATTTGAGAATACGAGTCTGTAATTTTCAATTTAACTACAAGAAAACTTGAAACTTGTAATTAAATTCAGCAACAAAAAATTATTATAATTAGTTATTAATAACACCGCTAGTCGCTACCAATTTCACTTGAGTACAAAATAAAGAAGATCAGTTTATGGATGGGCAATAAGAATTCATTACAGTTCATCAGACAAAGATAACTATTTTATTACTAAACAAATGAATAATTGCACACATGTTTTACTGCGTTCGGGTTACTTTGACTATTTATGCCGATAGTAAAATACAGAAAACGATCCACTTGCGTAATCATATTTTCAGCGACTTAAGGTAGTTGTCGTGGTTAAGGCACACCGTCAGAAAATTCTTAATTTTTGTATACTTATTGAGGACATGATAATACAATTACCCTGAAAATTTGAAGTCGATCGACCGTATATAATTCGAGATAAATTCAATTAAAAATTGGATAATTAACATTGATTGTATATACGATCTCTGTAGTTCTGAACCAGTTTCTTATTTATAAAAAAAGAACTAACTGTCAGAAACTTTCCAAAAACTGACAGTCTTTTAATGCATTTGTTATGAGTTTAAAAAAAATAAGAAAACTTTTTTGACTGTCTAATTATTTATAAATAACGGTTTAAAGTTCAACAATTTATAGAAAAGTGTACATGCATATAAATACTATATGGGTTACGCTTCCACGGGTACAGTCTTGCGTACAAATCATGGATCACTTAGCTACAAGCTAGTACACTTTGTGGCGCGTATAATCTATAACTTTTTGACAATATTGTACCACGACAACTACCTTAAGTCTTAATAAATAATAAATAATATTGACTCTACCAACAGTAATAGAATATTAAACAAAATGAAATTACTTGCAATTACTGTTCAAATTAATTTTTTATTTATAAGACGTTTCGACCAACCATTTTGGTCCTTTTCAATTTTTTAAATATAAAATAAATTACAATTGTTTATATAAAAACAAAACAAAATATTGAAAATGCCGCTGGATTGCAATCCCTACCACTTGTGGAGTTGAAATGGTAAAATGGCGCAGTAGACCAGTTTGTTGGTTTATATATTGCGAACTAAAAAATATATCTATTATTCCTTACAACTTGAATATGAATTTTACAATGTTTATGTCAATATCAATTAGTGTTGTTTTTACGACATAAAATATACATACATAAAATCTATAATTACAAACCAGAGCCCTTTTATACTGTATTGTGTTGAAGCAGCTTCCTTGCCGATTTTAAATAAAAATCCAGCAAGTCGATGCTGCATTTCCATAACAATTACAATGTTGTTATCATAGAAATTAATAACATTTAGCTTTCGAGTTAACACTGTTATATCACTTTCACACAGTTTGTGTTGAGACCCAGCGGTAAGTCTACAATCAGTTGACAGCCGAAGCTCTATTTTTGGCTTAAATTCAGAGCGTTCCGACAGCCTTAAGGGATTAATTTTTTAATTTTGTTCTAAAACACACTTAATAATAATAATAATAATAACAATAATGCGTTTAACGTCCGTTTCTCGACTTTGTGTCATAACAGACGTCTTTCGCACCATTACTATTTTCCATCTACCACACTTCCCGTTATTTTCTACATTTTTTACAACTTCAACTAATGTAATATAGCAATAGGCGAATGAAGGAATTATAGGAAATTAGGATAAGGAAGGTAATTTTTGAACTAGGAGTTTGATAGGTAATCGGCCATGGCCTCAAATAAGGAACCATCTCGATATTTATCTGGAACTAATTGAGGAAAACGATGGAAAACCTCAATCAAGACGGCCGGTACAGGAATTACCGTTTCTCGGCGAGAAGCAGTAGGAAAAAGTCCCAGCCACATCTGCCCCCGCCGGGATTCGAACCCGGACCTCCCGAATGCGAGTCTAGTGCTGTCACCACTACTCTACCCAGCTCGGTCCAAAAACACGCTTAAGTTCATATTGGTTGTATTAGCGGCAGGGTTTTAAGAGTTTGCCGAAACCGTACATCAATTGGTTACATAACCGTATTCATATTATTATTATTTTATACATACGTAATTGTTTTTTAACTATTAGTGTTCAAGTTTTACGTCCCAAGGAGTAGAAAACACATTATAATATAGGTTTAATACTGTCTATTTATTTCTGTAATAACAAATAATTACGCATAATATTTTATTACTACATTAAACGTGCATATTTAAGTCGATTTTTAGATGTTTAAAATATTACTACGAATACTTACATAAAGAGCCGCCAGTTGCGCCGCTGGAAAAATGGCCGACGACTTAAATATTATCGACTCGAAACGTTTAATATGAATATTGACTTTTTTTCTTTTTTATCCTTGGTAATTAATATAAAAATGATTTGTCGGGAAAAAGGACTTTTTAAGTAAACACTTATTTGTTATTTATAGCGACGTTTCGTCCCTTGCTTGGGACTTTTTCAAGCTTTATAAGTGTAATTGAATTATTAAAATACAATTTATAAATTTACAATTGAAATATAAAATATCAGATATTAATTATACACACCTATTAAAAGTTTTGATCAAGTAGATATAAAAGTCAAAATACACATGTAAATATAAATTTGAATTAAACAATTGTTCATTAAAAAGTTTGTAATAATTCCGTTTTTTAAAAAATATTTTTACGGTTGATGTTCAAACTATTTTATTTTATTAACGGTTAGTAAATAAAATCACGTGACTTAATTTATGCGGTTGCTCCTCATTTGAACCATTGTTTTTTTGTTTTAATCTCTTTTTATATTTTTCTAGCATATTGTTATATGACAAGCTTAAATTCTGTGTATCAGATCTTAGATTAACTGTATTATTTAACCTGATGAACACCATTACACTAATGGTGTTCATCAAGTTAAATAATACAGTTTTCCTGACAAATCATTTTTAGTTTAATATGAATATTCTGTAATTTTTTGAAAAAAAGTTCCAATCAATATTATACATTAAAAAAACCCGGGTCGCAGTGCCAAAACCCTGCCGACAATATAGTGTATTTGCTAATACAGGCCTATGGCTTTATTATGTGAACTTAAGGTGATTATTGGGCAAAATAAAAAAATTAACTCCTTAATACACCCCTTTAAATTACATTTTTTTAACTACATCATTATTGTCGATCAAACGTCTACACCAAAATTAAAAACACCTTTCAGGAAATAACTCACTATCTGCAAACTATAGTGTTTTCAGAAAATTTTTAAATCCGGTCCTGTAGGGCCGATTTTATTGAAATTTTAGGAATACTTTTTAATTGCTATTAAAGGGTTAAATTTCAATTTTGAAACGATTCTGAGAATTTTTTAGGTATTTTTGGGCCCAAAAACTTTTTTCATCCCCTAAAAACCACCCTTAAAATGACCCGATTAGGCCCATTTTAAATAGGCTTCGTGCGGTGATGGATTCCAACATGTGTGCCAAATTTCGTTAAAATAAATTAACTCCTTCGAAAGTTATTGCCCGTACACATATATACCTATATATATATATATATATATATATATATATATATATATATATATATACATATATATATATAAACATTTTTAAAAATGGTGCCAAAGTGTTTAGGAGGTTATGAAACGTCGAGAAATTTTAGTCCGACCCCTAGGTCCCGCCATCCGACCGACGCCAATAGTGTATGTTGCCATATGGCAAATACACTAAAAACCTATTCATAATAATATTAATATGTAAATTTTTAAATCAATATTATCGATTGGATACGTTTAATATGACTTCTTCACTACTTTTTTCAAACAGATATTGTGGATTATAGACGCTCGACAACAGAATATAATAGACTAGAATAAATTTTATTAATATTACATAAATACCTAAATTTATTAACGCTACTTAAGATAGTCCTGTGGCAGTAGCGAAATCAAAAACAGAAAAGAACGTGTTTCATTAAAAAAACAGTATAGCTTACATGCATTATATGACATTACATTGGGTTATAAACGTAATGATTATTCGGTTGTTACAATTATAATTTTAAACAATTCTAGGCTATTAATTAGTGTATTTGCCATATGGCAACATACACTATTGGCGTCGGTCGGATGGCGGGACCTAGGGGTCGGACCAAAATTTCTCGACGTTTCATAACCTCCTAAACACTTTGGCACCATTTTTAAAAATGTTTATATATATATGTATATATATATATATATATATATATATATATATATATATATATATATATATGTGTGTGTACGCGCGATAACTTTCGAAAGAGTTAATTGATTTCAACGAAATTTGGGCCACATGTTGAAATCCATCACCGCAAGAAGCCTATTTAAAATGGGCCTAATCGGGCTATTTTAAGGGTAGTTTTTAGGGGTTGAAAACTGTTTTTAGGCCCCAAAATACCGAAAAAATTCTCCGAATCGTTTCAAAATTGAAATTTAACCCTTTGGTAGTGATTAAAAAGTTTCCCCACAATTTTAATAAAATCGGCCCGACAGGACCGGATTTACAAATTTTATGAAAACACTAGTTTGCAGATAGTGACTTATTTATTGAAGGGTGTATTTAATTTGGTGTAGACGTTAGATTGATAATAATATTACAATTAAGAAAAAAATGTTATTTTAAGGGGTGTATTAAGGGGTTAAATTTTTTATTTTGCCCAAAAAAAAACTTAATTTCACATAATAAAAGTATATAACCACACGGCCCTATACAAGCAAATACACTATATTGTCGGCAGGGTTTTGGCACTGCGACCCGGGTTTTTTATAATTTATTACTGAACTGTAGAGAATAATATTTCTGGATCATTGAGCGACGATAACCACATTTTCAAGTTCTTAATGAACTGAATATTATTTTCAGCAGATTTTATATTGACGGGCAACTTATTAAAAATATTTGGTGCAGTAAATAAAAAGAATCTCTGAAAGATGGTTTTGTAAGGCCTAGGTACAAAGACATTTAATTTTTTAAAACAATAAGTTGTTTGTGAATTAACAATAATAGTGTTGTCATAAAGAATTTTACATATATATAATTTTCTTACTGGCATAATATTGAGCTCTCGAAATAGTGGGAGGATATGCTCGTACGATTTTTTAAAGTGCGTATAATTTTCTTTTGCAGAATACTCACAGATTTAAAAGTGTTAAAGTATGCACCACCCCAACATTCTAGACCATAATTCATTCGAGAATTATTGCATAATAAAATATATTTACCAACATATCTTTAGGACATCGAGATCTTAGAAATTTATATAAAACATATCTTAAGGACTTTGTTAAATTTAAAATGTATTCTTTTGAATCAATATAAATTCCTAAAGCCGGGTCCAGACGTGTGTAATGTGTAATGTAAGATTATGTGTAATTTAGCGTCAACAGTGTGGACAGCCCACGAACTCAACGCGAATCATGAAAGCGAATCTTTGTCAAAAGCTGTTTCCACTCAGTTGCTACGAACATGCCGAATAGGAAAGTCATGATAGCTGGTGTTGCTTTTATTTATATATATTTATTACCTGAAGATTTCAGATTTTTTTAAAGTAATCCGGATTTTTTGGATCCCAAATAACACGTTTTTCTTGATACAAACTGATAAGTTCAAGCGATTGTTCGTATCATGAACGTACACACGACACAATCGTCACGAACGCCGTCCAAACGAGTACTGCGAGCGCCTTTGTGTTCGCGCTAAAAACCGACAGCCGATGGATCACGGCGAGCGCAGGCGCGAGCGTTACATGTAATGCTTGTAGTGCCGTCCACACGCAGAATTTGTGTTACATTACACGATAGATTACATTACTCGTTACACACGTCTGGACCCGGCTTAAGTATTTATAAGTTGATACTTTTTCTAAATTAATAAGCTAATTAAATCTATCAGGGCTAGGTCACTTTCCAGTAAATTTCTACTCTAATATACTAAACACATCTAAAATTAATGCGAAGTAAATATGTAAATGTTATTTATTGCTTTTCTGTGGCGAATGAAAGAAAAAGTAATTTTTAAAAAGATCATTTATTTTATTAACAGTGGCATTATAATCTTCATATTATGTAAGAAAATGTCTCTCCGGGTGGTCTTCAAAGGGTCGTTTTGTGACTCTGTCAATGGTTAAGCCCTTAACCATTGATACATAAAAGTACGATAATTATTACTCATACAGTTTAACTACTGTGGGAAGATTTACCACACGGCTATTGAAAAAAAAATGTACACATATTTTGAAGACACCTTTCAGTTAACAATAGAAATTGCATTTTAAATCCTTTTATTTTAGAGCTAACTGTAACTTTTTTTTCTGAAAATATCTCTCGAGGATCGTCCTGCCTACCAAAATTTTATAATTTTGAACAGTGCACAATATCCTTCATCCTTATACATAAACAAATAATGTAAATCAAATATTTTTTTTTTATTTAATACAAAAAAACAAACAAACAAAATTGTGCTTCGACAGCTGAGGTCATTCAAATATTTCGTTGTCTGTTAATTGCAAACAAGAATTTAAAAAATGTGTTCCTTTCAAACGATAAAGTTTATAGGCGTCATATGATGACGTCAAAGCTGTTCATCACTACTGTACATAGATGAAGAGAGATATGTCTACGGAAAGAGATGTATATATACGCTATCTGCATCTTCAGAGATACCCACAGATCAGGAAAAGTTTATTGGCACTTGAAATGCTACTGTTTTTACAATACGGAATAAAAAATGTCTTTACTTTCGACATTTTTACACTATTTCCTAAAAATATATATTAGATAATCACAGATACCAAAAATAAAAATAACAGCTGAATTAATACCTAATACCAAGTAAGGGAAGGAGGGGGGCGTCATTCAATAGACTGTCAATTGACATTGTGTGATTGATAAAAAAAAAAAATAGAACGATTTCCCAGCTGACGTCAATTATTAACGAGGTAACCTATGTATTCAACGATCTTGTCTCTCTTTATGTATGAATCAATTTTGAGGGTTAGGTGGGCGTGATTAACGACAGGCAGCCAATCACATGAAGCCATATGTCCGTAGCAGGATTATTCTATGTTTAAAATTAGATTGAAAAATACACTTTTAGAAATAAAATTTTTGGATAAAAAGCTGTTGAAAAATTCTCAAAAAAATTGATTTATCTATTTTTAACCTAGAATCCAACCCTGAAAGACTAGCCAATTTATTCGGCTTTGATGATTTTTCTGGTTTTAAGAAACCTTATGACATTGAACAACAAGACCATTCCAAAAATTCCAAAAGAAATCATATTTGACATAATATAGACAATAAATAAAATGCTAATGACTTCGGTTGTCGAGCGTCTATATTCTAGTACCTAATAAATAAAAAACAGTTGATGTTAACGCGTGAGATATCGCGGGTAACGACTAGTAATACATAATCCTTCAAGAATATTTACTTTAAAAATTAAGGACGAAATTTCCTCTAAATATTTTTGAAACTGTCTTAAGATTTATAACACAAAGGTTTCAAATTTTACACTCTATTTAAACATTTTCTAGAACTGTCAAATCTTCAAGACTTTAAAGATATATTTTACCCCTTTTTGTAACACGGAGCGTCATATTTCAAATATTTCTGACAGTTCATATTTAAAATAGACTGTTATAAAACAAAAACCGCACGGGAAGTTTTTCTAAGTAGTGCTACAAAAATTGACTTTGAAGGATTTGCTCCATTTGCTGGCAATTTCACAGAGGCGTAATAATTATTATTTCAATTTTACTTTTGAGTTACATCACGAAACATTACCTTGTTTAGACTACTTTAAAAAGTCCCGCAGATCGGGAATTTATACACTGCTGGAATTGCTCGCACGCCATCTGTAACAGCGGGCCGAAACGATTTTCTCGTGCGCATTGATACGAAAGCACGTACTTTCGACCGGGTATAAAGAAAAATAGTGTATACACTACACGACCAGAAAATTGAAGTATTATTTAACAACTGCATTGTTAGTGTATTTGCCATATGGCAACATACACTATTAGCAGTATTAGCATCGGTCGTATGGCGGGACCTAGGGGTCGGACCAAAATTTCTCGACGTTTCATAGCCTCCTAAACACTTTGGCACCATTTTTAAAAATGTTTATATATATATGCGGGCAATAACTTTCGAAAGAGTTAATTGATTTCAACTAAATTTGGCCCACGTGTTGAAATCCATCACTGCAAGAAGCCTATTTAAAATGAGCCTAATCGGGCCATTTTAAGGGTAGTTTTTGGGGGTTGAAAAATGTTTTTGGGCCCCAAAATACCGAAAAAAATTCTTCGAATCGTTTCAAAATTGAAATTTAACCCTCTGGTGGTAATTAAAAAGTGTCCCTAAAATTTTAATAAAATCGGCCCGACAGAACCGGATTTATAAATTTTATGAAAACATTAGTTTGCAGAGAGTGAATTATTTACTGAAAGGTGTACCTATATAATTTGGTATAGAGGTTCGATTGATAATACTATTGCAATTTAAAAAAAATGTTATTTTAAGGGGTGTATTAAGGAGTCAAATTTTTTATTTTGCCCAAAAACCTACTTAAGTTCGCGTAATAAAGCCACTTAGCAAATACACTATATTGTCGGCAGGGTTTTGGCACTGCGACCCGGGTGTTTTATTTATTGATATCTTCATTTCATTTCTAACAGAAGACGGACAAATACGACCCTGTGAAAGACATTCTTTGCATATAATTCATACAAATGGGTTGTAAATTATGCGTAACAAATGAATGCGGTTAACTGAATGATGGTATTGACCGCAGTGGTTACTGCAATTGTAGATACCTAGTCTGACAGTCAGAGTAAAAGCACTAACAGCGAGAAGAACGCTTCTTGTTTACTGTTCTTTGTCTAGCTAGCGGCGTCCAGCAGTGCGATGCCAAAGGAAGCAGTTAGCGCTACTGCGAATTATATAATCGCTCCGTTTACAGTGAGTCACGTCTTGAAATTATTACAAAAAGGGATTTGAAAATACGGTAAAACTTCACCCCAAGGGAGGTGATGATGTCTCTTGTGGTTCACAACAAATAAAAACATGATCTCTTCTTGTTGATGAAACAATACAAAAGTTTGAACCCATAATAAAGGTCCACTAGTACCAAACTTTTTAATAAACTGCCTCCGTCGGCTAAAAATATTTTTAAAAATTTTAAACGGAACATTTTTTAATAAATAGATGTTTTTACAGTATCAATAAATACACAAGTTTTTAATATTATTATATTGTATAAATATTATACATAGTATGTAGACGCATTGTTATCAATTTTTGCTAACAATAAATAAACATATCATATTCCAGAAAAATGTATCACTAGAGTTGTAGATTATATAGACGCTCGACAACTAATAGTGAGTTAGTGAGTATGTTGGAAAATTCTTCGTAAAATAATATTATCTATGCTCGTACCCAAAATAGCAAACGTGACTTAATCCCTTAGATCGTAAAATGTACTCTCGGGAAATTTCGAACTGTGGTCGCAAAATTCATTATTTATTACTGTTTTTACTAGCTCTAATTAAGCATTGGCTTCACAAAATTTGACTTGCTGCCTAAAAATTTCAAAAAACATATTTTTGTCTCAAAAATTGAATAAAAAACGTGATATTCGTCAGCATTTTTTTTAGAGCACGTCACGAGATTTCGAACTACTAGACGACGGTGAGTTGTGTTGAGTGACATTGATCTTGGTCTTGCTATCTTGGTTTTGGTCTTACAAACAAGCAAGACAAAGGCTGAGACCAGTATTACATACGCAAGACCAGGATTAAATACACAAGACCAAAACCAGGATTAATCTGCAAAATAAAAATCAGGATTAAATACGCAAGACCAAGACCGGGAATAAATAGGCAAGACCAAGATCAAGATTAATACGCAAGAGCAAAACCAAGACAGGGCATACATACACAAAACCAAGATCAAGAATAGAACGTAAGATTAATATACAAAACCAATATCAGAATTAAATACGCAAGACCAGGATTAAATACACAAGATCAAGACCAGGGTTATATTCGCAAGATCAAGACCAGGAATAAATAGGCAAGACCAAGACCAGGATTAATCTGTAAGACCAAGATCAGGAATAAATAGGCAAGACTAAGACCAGGATTCATCTGTAAGACTAAGATCAGGAATAAATAAGCAGGACCAAAACCAAGATTAATACGCAAGAGCAAGACTAAGACCAGGTTTAATATTCAAAACCAAGATCGGAAATAAATACGCAAGACCAAGTCCTAGAACAGAACGCAAGACCAAGAATAATATGCAAAACCAATATCAGAATTAAATACGCAAGACCAAGAACAGGATTAATATACAAGATCAAGACCAGGGTTATATACGCAAGATCAAGACCAGGATTAATCTGTAAGACCAAGACCAGGAATAAATAGGCAGGACCAAAAGCAGGATTAATACGCAAGAGCAAGACTAAGACCAGGATTAATATTCAAAACCAAGATCGGGAATAAATACGCAAGACCAAGTCCTAGAACAGAACGCAAGACCAAGAATAATATGCAAAACCGATATCAGAATTAAATACGCAAGACCAAGAACAGGATTAATATGCAAGGCCAAGACCAGGATTAAATACGCAAGACCAAGACTAAAGAAACAAGACCAAGACTACCATGATCTTGGTCTTGCTGATCACTAACGGTGAGCTCTGCGTTTATTACTAATGAGATGGTAATTCAAAGCGGCCATTTGTAACAAGACACAGTGTGTGGCCATTTGTGATCTAGATCAAACGACAGGTTATCATATTTCATATGACCAAACCTGCAGAGCACTCTGTGTTGGCTGCAGCACGCGTACCTCTAATTGCCTCTATTGGTCAGTAAAATGTGGCTGTTAACACCGCTCTTATGATAACCATCTTGCACGTATAAATGGTGCAAGTATCCAGTGTCGGTTGATTTAACCGTGCGTTGTGCAACCCGTTTTATTGTTCACAAAGTATTTTGAACTCGAGTAAGATGTACAGGAGTTCAAGCGTAATACTAAAAAAATGGCTTGGATTTGGTGGATAATCTATAGTTCTCTGGGTCTACAAAATAATAATCTATAACTTAACCCGGCGTGATTGAACCAGGGTTTTTAACACCCACTAGTGTATTAAAAACGCACACATTTGTCACAATTGACGGTATCCTACCTCCTGCGCCTCGGTAGCTGCCATCTTGGAAATAATGCGTCGATTATGTTTAATGCGAATCAGTGTTGCGCGTGACGTCGCAAAGTGCACTTGGGCATATTTTACCCGGGTTCATACTTCACGTGATAAACATTTTTAACGTCATTTTTATATTTTCTTTTATGTTTTTTAGATTGTACGTAATAATTAAGACTTGATTATTCTTATTTTGTTCGTCATGGAAGACGAAATGATAATACGCCATTTTGAAGAATATTCTTCCGGACGAAAGCTGTCATTGAGGTCGGATGTTGACGAAGAGGAGAGCATCAGTTTCTTCATAAATAGATAGTTATCAAAAATGTTTTTTATTATTACGTATATTATAACAATATCCTATTAGGTAATTCATAAGATAAAAAGAGCGATTCAAACGAAATACATTGAAATCGATAACCGGGTAAAATTCACCCTGGTTCAGTGCTGATTTGATTAAAATGAGGGTCATTTACGCCGGGTTAATTGATCGATAAAGCTAATTAAATTGAGAAACATTCTAATATCGTAAACGGTGCATTTTTACTTGTTTCGAATTCACTAGCTGTCACTTTTATCAGAGAAAAATACGGCATCATGTTTATAAATCCATGGAGCTCACAATAGCATTTATTGTACATCATTTTTGCTCACTTTTGACAGATTTCAACATTCGTTATAAAGTTCAATCAGATTGAAAAGTGATATCCGTGACATGGATACTTACAGGCTGTTTGAAAAAAATAATATACAGTTTTAGAAACCAAACTGTATAATTAATCATTGGATCTTTTCACAATTTTTTTCTATGTAGATTATTTGTTTTTATGTGAGTACAATTTAATGTTCTACAGGCCAGCGAGTTTTACAACTGCTTCTGCATGTATAAAAACTAGAATTATATTCCATTGTCTAATAAGATTTTCTGGCAATCCTCTCTGCAAGCCAGCAATAGAATCAGGAACTGTGCTTATTTTGTCGTTCATCTTGTAGATCTATATATAACTTGATACATATTGACTTTATGTAATACATAATGTGTACAATCAGGTATTATAATGACGACACAACTTAACAAAAGGCGTTTAATGAGCTGAATGGAAAATGCCGCTCTTATAAATAGAGGAAAGATGGAAAGTTTACTTAAAATACTTCATCAATAACGTGACTCTATGAAAGTGAATTACAATTCCAACTTCACTTGTGGGGAATAAAAGAAGAATTGTAGATTATAGACGCTCAACAGCTAATGTCATCAACGTTTATACTTGTGGGGAATGGTCAACATTCACATTTCAAAAATTTTTTTTGAGGTTAAAAAAACACATTTTTGGAAAAAGACTGTGCGTCTGCCTGTCTGTGCGGATTGAACCCAAATTTTGGGAGGATGTTTAATATGCAAGGATGAAAAGCTCTATTGTTTTTGGAGAAAATCGGTGCATGCGCAGAAGAGAGATTTGATGCAACGTTGTTTTTTATATTATAATGATATACTTTTCATAACTGTTTTTTTATTCTTTTGGTTTATCCACGAAAGTTTTGTTAAAAAAAATTGTTTCGAAATATTTTAATAATGAAAAAAAATTAGCTGTTCTATGGTTCTGAAGATCTGTCAAAAAGAAATTAGCCAAGTAGCTGATAAGAATGTCTTGATTCATTTTTACATGTGAAACCTAATTAAGTAACTAATAGCAAATATCATATTTGTTACAAGCCGTTACCCGCGTCACTACGATCGTTTACAGAAATATTATATTCATTAATAGAAAACAGAATCACGGGTAATTGGAATCATATAGACAAATCAATTTAAACACTCATTGATTGGCAACGTTTCGTCTTTATTCTTAAAACTTTATCAAGCTCTGAAAATATTGATCAACAAATTAAATTGATTTGAGTACATTATTCCAATTACCCGTGATCCTGTTTTCTATTATAAAATATATCTGGAATCAGCGTTGCCAGACGTCCCGATTTTTAAATCAAAATTAAATGTCCCGCGCGGGACAGGCTCAGTCCCGCTTTTCGGGGATAACT
This sequence comes from Venustoraphidia nigricollis, assembly GCA_034508555.1. NCBI lineage: Eukaryota > Metazoa > Arthropoda > Insecta > Raphidioptera > Raphidiidae > Venustoraphidia > Venustoraphidia nigricollis. The sequence continues at coordinate 3,357,318 of JAVRKA010000021.1, read as the reverse complement.
CGACCGTGCGTAAATAATTATTGTCTTATTGTAAGTTGCAATTTGTAACACTCACTCCTCAGACTATTGTTTGAAACGCCATATGTTTCTAATTAATAAAACTTTTTTGATTTTAATTTCTGTTTTTTTTATTTATTTTTTTTTATTCAGAAGACGAATAAGACTCAACTATTTAACGATAGGGTAAATCTTGATAAAATATCATATTTTTATTAAAATACCTTTTCTATGGCTATATTTGCTATCTATTGTCACGTAAACGTATAATTTGAACTCAAATAAAAAGATAAATATTTAAAAACTTCTGATTATATACGTTTTTTTACTATGTCCCGCTTTCGACGAAAGAATCCCGCTTTTTTCTTTTAAAAAGTTCCAAAATCCCGGCTTGGCAAAAAAAAATTTGGCAACGCTGTCTGGAATTGAACTTTGAATTATATTCATTGTTATGCGTCAAAATGTCAATATTTTTTAAGTTGGAATGGTTCTGTCGTCCAATTGGCTGAAATTTTTTACATTACAACATAGAAGTCAAGCTATTATAAGCATATTAAAAAAAGCATTCACTTAAAAAACAGCAATTTTGCAGCCAATCTTCCTCAGTGAAATGTGATATGTTTTACATAATACCACGAATATTTTTTTATAGGTGTATAGAGGTGACACATGCACTAAAATATAACATGTCGATTGTCGAATGTTTCGGACAAAACGCACTATCATACTGTAATAATTACTATATTAAATAAGCTGTCTGAGTCAGACAATTATCATCAAAATCGTATTTTTATTCACTGTGAAAGTTGAATATAACGACAAAAGAATCGAGAAAATCCTGTCGTTACAGTAGAACCCTTATTTTACGAGCGAACCTGAATTTGCGATAAATGAAAACGATTTTTTTTATAATAGAAATCAGGATCACGGGTAATTTGAATAATGTGATAAAATCGATTTAAGGGGGTATTCTCATGTGACCACTTCGAAAAATCGATTTTTTTTTTCATATTTCAATAGTAAAACCTATCGAAAATATGCTGTGAAAAATAGAGACCGAAATTCCTAGTTTTAAATAAATTACAACTCATAGTCGCCGACGAGCCGTATAAGCGACTTGTTGGCTCTTGAAACTTTAAACGCATTTATCTGGAAACATTATTAGTGTATTTGCCATATGGCAACATACACTATTGGCGTCGGTCGGATGGCGGGACCTAGGGGTCGGACCAAAATTTCTCGACGTTTCATAACCTCCTAAACACTTTGGCACCATTTTTAAAAATGTTTATATATATATGTATATATATATATATATATATATTTATATACGTATATATATATATATATATATATATATATATATGTGCACGCGCGATAACTTTCGAAAGAGTTAATTGATTTCAACGAAATTTGGGCTACGTATTGAAATCCATCACCGCAAGAAGCCTATTTAAAATGGGCCTAATCGGGCTATTTTAAGGGTAGTTTTTAGGGGTTGAAAACTGTTTTTGGGCCCAAAAATACCGAAAAAATTCTCCGAATCGTTTCAAAATTGAAATTTAACCCTTTGGTAGTGATTAAAAAGTGTCCCCACAATTTTAATAAAATCGGCCCGACAGGACCGGATTTACAAATTTTATGAAAACACTAGTTTGCAGATAGTGACTTATTTATTGAAGGGTGTATTTAATTCGGTGTAGACGTTAGATTGATAATAATATTACAATTAAGAAAAAAATGTTATTTTAAGGGGTGTATTAAGGGGTTAAATTTTTTATTTTGCCCAAAAACAAACTTAATTTCACATAATAAAAGTATAAAACCACACGGCCCTATACAAGCAAATACACTATATTGTCGGCAGGGTTTTGGCACTGCGACCCGGGGTTTTTTCTAAAACTGTCATGGTCCTAAAAAAAAAAGTATTCAACCGATGGCTTTGAAATTTATATATGTTCTTCTACTCATTAATGGTTATCGTCCGTACCAAAATTACTTATTTTAGAAAATATTTTCTTATTTTTTTAAACGATTTTTAACAAAAAAATTAACAAAAAACACAAACTTTTTTTCTACAGTCCGCCATTTTTTTTTTTAATGAAATTGATTAATTTTGGTAGGGACGATAGCGACATCCCTACTGAACAATGATCCATTCGATTTTTTTATTTCAGACAACATGAACAGTCGCTATTACCATGACCAGTAACCTGCTTTTTTTTAGTGTCTAATTTAATTTAAAAAAAATATATATAAAAAATGTAAAATAAGAGAAAAAAAAATTTTTTCATACAGTTTAAGATACAAACAAAAACATATAAAAAAATTAAAATGATTGAATGTTATTGTCATCTAAAAAAAATTCCCTAAAAAGAGGTAAAATTTATGCGTTCACATAAGAACGTTTCGTCTTTATTCTTAAGACTTTATCAAGCTCTGAAAAATATTTGAGCACATTATTCCAATTACCCGTGATCCTGATTTCTATATTATATATCTGGAATTTAACTTTGAAAATGATTTTTTTTATATTCATAAAAAATGTTTACGAACTTTTTAGATCTGGCTCTATGTACCTATTATCTAGATTAACCCTCGGCCCACGGGTCAACTGCGACTCGCAAAAAGTTGCGATCCCGCCCGTGAGATCTTTAGAAAAAATTATAAATAAATAATTTCTCTCTAGACATCCTTTTATCAATGTACGTCTTTAACAGCGTTGCCAGACGTCCCGATTTTGGCGGGACGTCTCAATTTTTAAATCAAAATAAATGTCCCGCGCGGGACAGCCTCAGTCCCGCTTTTCGGAGATAACTCGACCGTGCGTAAATAATTATTCTCTTATTGTAAGTTGCAATTTGTAACACTCACTCCTCAGACTATTGTTTGAAACGCCATATTTTTCTAATGAATAAAACTTTTTTGATTTTGATTTCTGTTTTTTTTATTTTTTTTTTTATTCAGAAGACGAATAAGATTCAACTATTTAACGATAGGGTAAATCTGATTTAAAATATCATATTTTTATTAAAATACATTTTCTAATGCTATTTTTGCTATCTATTGTCACGTAAACGTAATTTGAACTCAAATAAAAAGATCAATATTTAAAAACTTCAGATTATATACGTTTTTTTACTACGTCCCGCTTTCGACTAAAGAATCCCGCTTTTTTCAGTAAAAAAGTTCCAAAATCTCGACTTGGCAAAAAAAAATCTGGCAACGCTGGTCTTTAACGAAAATATGAATATCAATTATTGCGATCACGTCAAAGAAGTATTACTTCTGCCGGACACATAGTACCTGCTATGGTGCATTTATGCAAGTACATCGTGTATAAATCCGACATGTATCGAATCAATTGAGCTGCATGACCTTTGACCGGATCACTGCGACCCAAGCACACATTGAATCAATAATGATCAGTTCACTTATAGTTAATTATTAGTTCGAAACTTTTAATCTGTTGTAATTTAAATAGAAAATCAACATTACTTACGATATGATTGAAGATAATTGTGTTTATGTTAATTTCAAAAGCTATAAGTATTTATAAGCTGTCAATAATAAATGAAAGTGAAATAAATACCAAAAAAATGACATAATTCTTCAAAGCCGCTTGCAATATGCTTAGTTTAGTATAAAATACAAACAAAACCGTTTACGACGACATCGTTTAGAACAACATACCGGTTATATTGACCAAAATCATAGGTCCCGGCTGATTGCTATATGACCGCTTTATAAAAACACTGCTTTTTACGACATTGCTTATTACGACATACCGCATTAAGCGACTACATTTAATGTAATATCTTCGTATCTTCGGAGAATTATATCTGTTAGAACGACCAGCTGTATTGTAAACAAAATTCGTACGCACAGAAGTGTTCCAAACAGACTTAAATTACAGATTTTTTGAATACAGAAAAATGACAATTATAATGTGAATATTATTCCTATTAATATCTATGGATTTATATGTACCTACACATTCAGTAATACTACATACTTAATAAACAATTACTTTGTACCTCGAAAACATCACCGGTTGTTACGACTATCGGTTTTTATGACCAAATATAAGTAGTCCGCTTGATGTCGTTATAACAGATTTTGATTGTAATTCAAAAACCCGGGTCGCAGTGCCAAAACCCTGCCGACAATATAGTGTATTTGCTTATACAGGCAGTGTGGCTTTATTTTGCGAGCTTAAGTTGGTTTTTGGGCAAAATAAAAAATTTTACTCCTTAATACACCCCTTAAAATAACATTTTTTTTCTTAATTGCAATATTATTATAAATCGAACCTCTATACCAAATTATATACAACTTTCAGTAAATAATTCACTATTTGTAAACTAGTGTTTTCATAAAATTTGTAAGTCCGGTCCTGTCGGGCCGATTTTATTTAAATTTTAGGAACACCTTTTAACTACTACTAAAGGGTTAAATATCAATTTTGAAACGATTCTGAGAATTTATTCGATATTTTGGGGCCCAAAAACATTTTTCAATCCCTAAAAACTACCCTTAAAATGCCCCGATTACGCCCATTTTAAATAGGCTTCTTGCGATGATGGATTTCAACACGTGGGCCAAATTTCGTTAAAATCAATTAACTCTTTCGAAAGTTATTGCCCGCACACACACATATATATATATATATATATATATATATATATATATATATATATATATATATATATAAACATTTTCAAAAATGGTGCCAAAGTGTTTAGGAGGCTATGAAACGTCGAGAAATTTTGGTCCGACCCCTAGGTCCCGCCATCCGACCAACGCCAATAGTGTATGTTGCCTTATGGCAAATACACTAACTATACTTTAGATTGAAAATTGTAAGCGGCACATGAAAAAATCTAAGAACGATATTATTTACAATATTTTATTATAGCTTTGCCGCTACATTAACATAGTAAGTTAGTATTAGTCGACCGAGCGCGGTAGAGTAGTATGAAAGCATTAGACTCGCATTCAGGAGATACTGGGTTCGAATTTTGGCGAGGGCAGTAAACAATGTGTACTATTTATTTTTATTAATTTCTACTGTTATCGCAACTAAAAAAAACCCGGGTCGCAGTGCCAAAACCCTGCCGACAATATAGTGTATTTGCTTATATGTTACAGGCAGTGTGGCTTTATTTTGCGAGCTTAAGTTGGTTTTTGGGCAAAATAAAAAATTTTGCTCCTTTATACACCCCTTAAAATAACATTTTTTTTCTTAATTGCAATATTATTATAAATCGAACCTCTATATCAAATTATATACAACTTTCAGTAAATAATTCACTATTTGTAAACTAGTATTTTCATAAAATTTGTAAGTCCGGTCCTGTCGGGCCGATTTTATTTAAATTTTAGCGACACCTTTTAATTACTACGAAAGGGTTAAATGTCAATTTTGAAACGATTCTGAGAATTTTTTCGGTATTTTGGGGCCCAAAAACTTTTTTCAACCCCTAAAAACTACCCTTAAAATGCCCCGATTACGCCCATTTTAAATAGGCTTCTTGCGGTGATGGATTTCAACACGTGGACCAAATTTCGTTAAAATAAATTAACTCTTTCGAAAGTTATTGCCCGCACACATATATATATATATATATATATATATATATATATACGTATATAAATATATATATATATATATACATATATATATATAAACATTTTCAAAAATGGTGCCAAAGTGTTTAGGAGGTTATGAAACGTCGAGAAATTTTGGTCCGACCCCTAGGTCCCGCCATCCGACCGATGCCAATAGTGTATGTTGCCTTATGGCAAATACACTAAAAATGTTTTCTTTTAACGCATTTTTGGCACTGCTAGGTGTATTTAAGGCCTTAAGGTGACGACCCCTCAGATTGTAAAATATGCTCTCGGGAAATATCGAAATTGATAATTTTAAAAAGTGAATTTTGACCTAAGTCAGCACACACTGCGGATTGGATTGGTAAAATATAGAACGACCAAATTGTGGCGATGCATTTTCTTTTTACAACTTGTATAATTACGATGAGTCCGATGAATGCATGATCGGTTTTAAAGAATCTATTTTAAGAGTAATTCATCATGGCGTCAGCCTCAGTACACGTGTCATCACTTAAATGTCACTTTAACTTGTTGACCATCAATTATCTGTATTCTGTAGTGGTTATTGCAGAAAGGTTATAAAGTATTAGAGTACTTAAAGATTGGCATTATTAATACTAATAAATTAATCTATACTAATATTATAAAGAGGTAAAGTTTGGAAGTAGGAAGTAATTTCTGAAATTACTCATCCGATTTCAAAAATGTCCACCAATATTTAGAACGAACTTTCAGGGTGGACATCGCGTTAAAATAAAAGAGTTTTCGTTGAGACAAATTTTGTAACGTAAGTCGATGAAAGAACTGTTGTTACTATCGAGCGGGGCGCAGCCTCGCAAGACAAGATTGTAAAACGGTGGAGCGAGCTATGAAACATTGTTTACTAGCCGCTCCCCGCGACTCCGCCCGCGATCGTAATGATACACGACAACAACAACAGTGGTTGAATCTTCATCAAGACCTAACAGCTAGAGTTGGATAACTCAGATCTGAACCGGTTCAAAGAACCGACTCCAACAGAAGATCCGTGAGAGCCGACTCACTTTTTTTGAGCCGACGGATCAACGGATCCGCATAACTCAGTGAAACACTTAACACAGAGAAGCACATTTTACACTTACGTATCAGTTCTCGCATTGATGCATCTGTCAGCTCAAATGACTCATGCATCACATGTTTGGCTATGCATTCTTGATTCTATACAGGTCGTGATATGATTGACTGAACTAGGTAACTCAGTGGCAGACTGCAGTAACATATTCACAACTCGGCTCTTTTTGAACCGGTTCAGTGAGCCGGCTCACATACGGGATCCAGATGCAAAGATGCAGATCACTAAAAAGACCCGTTTTTTCCATCTCTACTAACAGCTACATTAATTTCAGTCCATAGAAACTGTATTTCAAAAATTAGAATGTGTTAATCATTGACACCGCTGTACTTCCTCCCTTTCCAAATCTTAGAAGACTATTTTAGCATCTCTTCTACTCAACAAAAGAAACATGTCTGCCAAATTTCAAGTCTGGAAGCTCATAAAGGTATCGTGATAACCTGTCAGTGACATTCATCCCCTATTTCACCCCCTTTAAGTTTTTATTTTGAGACAAAAGGTAGCCTATGTCCTTCTTTATATTCTATCTCCTTGTCAAATTTTATCGAAAGCGGAAGAAACAAACAAATTCACATTCGCATTTATAAAATTAGTTAGATGTTAATCGCGTGTGGAGCCGCGAGTAGAGGCTAGTAAAACATAATTATCTAAAATTTTGCACATACCTTTGCTGCATACAGCGTCGTCAGGATTCCAGTGCTCCGTCAGGAACCAGCGCCATCAGGAACCCAGAATCATCAGAAACTCAGCAACCACGTTTTTTTATCACCAATGTTCAATGTTCAAAACATTTTTAAAACACGAATATTATTCGCACACTGTAAACTAGCCAAGTCCAACAACCACGTTGTTTTTCTAACAGTATTTATAATGATTTAATCACAAAACACAATTTTGACAGAAACAATACGTATGCCGAACATTCACTTCATTCAAATTTAAAACTGGTAACAACATGGTTATAGCATTGTAAAAAAATAAGTAAATCTATTTCTGGCAAAAATTTTATATACAGGGCATGACATGTCTCACAAGCAATAAACCTTTCTTATATTTCGCGTACGTAATTTTTATGGTCAAAAGATTTTTAAAGAATCGAAACAATTTAGAATAGTTTAATAGCGCTATCCTTATTCTTTTGTTTGTTTAATGGAAAGGGTAAATTGTACAGCACAAAGTAAAATTCTTAATAATCCACGTAAATTGCATATTTTTTTCGACAATTGACTCTGATTAAATTATAATTGTCAAGACTGCAGTATTAAATTAATAAGAAAATACATAGAAAATGATAACAAGTCAGGCTAAAACACTGTTCAATATGCAGTGGCGTAGCTAATAAAAATGAAATAGGAGCCCTATCTAAACTGGTTAAGTTTTATCGGCACAACGCCGATCACGCGGAGCCCTATTTTCAACACTAAATGAAAAGTATTAATAATAGAGATGAAATTCCGGGAGTCTACATTTTCACACAATTGTTTTGAAATCTTATTTTTAAATTTCTTTACCATTAGTAGTTTTCGATTTATACTTGTACATTTATTTTTATATTCCTGAGGAAGGACTTATTGCCCGAAACGATCATCGAAACAATTTAATAATTATTTTTGTAGAATAATAATAATTATTAAATTAAATTAAATTTGAAAATTGAAAAATACCAAAACTGTTGGTTGAAACGTTTTTTATATAAATAAAAATCAATTGAACAGTATTGCAAGTAATTTTATTTTGTTAATATTTTTGTAGAATTTTTTAATTATTTTTTATTAAAAAAATAGATTAGTCCTTGGAGTTAAAGCTGTTTTGTGGCCCAAAAACACCGAAAATATACTTGGAATTGATTCAAAACTGGAATTTAACCTTTTAGTATCAATTAAATTAAAATTTTAATAAAATCGTCTCGCCGGGACCGGACTTATAAATTTTATGAAAACGCTTGCTTGCTGACAGAGAACTATACTTACTGAAGGCTATATATAATTTTGTGCAGATGATGAATTGATAAAACAGAGACGAAATATTGAAATTAAGAAAAAAAATATTACTTTAAGGGGTGTATTAAGAGATTAAAATTTTTATTTTACCCAAAGACACTTAAGTTCACAACGTATGTATTAACAAATACACTACTATTATTAAACGACGTATTCATAATTATGATACGTTTCAGACTATCCATGGACATAACACAAGGAATAATTCTAATGTCATTTTACCGAAATCGACACTGACGTTGTTTAACAAGAGCACCGAATATCACGCACTGAAAATGTTTAATAAATTGCCACGCGGTTTCAAAAATCTTTAAAAGAGAATTAAAGATTGCTTTTCTTAAACAATGTCTGTATAAGGTAGATATTTTGTTATAAATGGATTGTAAACATAATATCTTTCTTAATAAAAAAAAACTGTTGGTTGAAACGTTTTTTATATAAATAAAAATCAATTGAACAATATTGCAAGTAATTTTGTTTGTTAATATAATATCTTTCTTTTTTGACGAATCCTATACATATTTGTATGTCCTTGGATCAATAAATTCTATTCTATATCGTCGGCAGGGTTTGGCATTGCGACCTGAATTTTTAGCTACTTTGTTAATTTTGTAGTTACATTGCTTTGAATGTAACCCAATCTTTAGTTTTTTACATAAATATACGTTGACGCAGAAAAATCAACAAGTCATAAATATTGACAATACACGGATTTTCAAGGATAACACAAATCGTAAGTTCTGATTGGTTAATGAAGTCATTAGTCATTTATTTTTACGTTCATGTGTTTATAGGTGATCTTTTTTTGTTTTAAAGAAAAAGATCTGTTTGATTTATTTACTTCGAATAATTTCATATGTACCAGCTGATTAAAAACAAAATACCAAGTAAACCTAAAATTGAATTAATTAAATAACTGATCAATTGTTTATAAATAAAATAAAGACAAATGAGAGTTAACATATTGTGACGTACCATTCGTTGCTACCATATGACGTACCGTTCTTTGGTGTGTGTGTGGAAGCGTGAAATGGTTAAAAGAACGAGTCACAAATTTAATTAATATAATTAGATTAATTAAATGTTTTTTTTTATTTTATTTTATTTAAATACTAGTTAGAAATTCTATATTTGATTTTAGTTTTAATTTTTATAAAATGAATCAACGTTTTATAGCTATTATGCAATCAGATATTTTATTTCAAAATGACATAATGTTTGATGATAATAACACTTTACAAATATTTAATAAATTTTACAATATAAAATTTTGATTTTAAATAAATCATTATTTTTTTATAAATTTCGATTTCGTCCGTCAGTCTTTAAGTTTTAATTTTTAAATTTTAATACAGCGATGATTGTTTGGTTTTAATATTAATTATAACTTTAGCTTAGAAATTATACTTATTCAGAAGTCTTTGTATAGATGACTGGATCTTAACAAAATTACTTTGAATATTAGTTTATTTTACGATTTGTTAATAATTATTTGAGTTGATGGCAAAGACTGACTGACTTCTAAAAACAGAATGATTTGAAAATACTAAATTTTATGTAGCAATGCCAGTTTATTACCTAATGTTTTGAAACTTTATATAATAAGGGTAAACTAAAGTGAAATGATTGAATAAAAAAAAGGTACAGTACTTGCAACAAAACTTGGCATTGTTACAATGTACTCATTCGTTGGATGGCGTTAGTGTCAAGTGAGGTTAGGTACGCCAAACTCTTTTAAAAATTAACGGTATGTGTTTTTGGAACGGCGTTCTCTAATGTATTAATGGTTTCTATAGCTACCAAATCAACAATATAATAATAATCCTGGTCCCTATAGAAAGCAGACTGCAGCCATCATTCAGGAAACCTGATTGAAATAATTGTCTTTGTCTCAGCCTTTTCGCTATGCAATTAATACAAAACTGAATAGTCTAGTGTCTAACGTTTTAGTAATATCCGAATACAAAAACACAGACCTGGCTGAAGGGTAGCGTAACTTAACCGACTTAACAGATCTTGAAATTTTTGGGTAATAAAAAATCCTGGAAGCATTTTGAATTTTAATACCTTGAAATTTAGTATTTAAGGAGTTTAAAAAATAAAAAAGCCAGATGTTTTAATCGGTTCTAAAACTTAGCCAGGTGTTTGCAAAATTATATTTTTTAAGACAAAAAGTATATTTGAGGCACGTAATATCGGTAACTAAAAATAGATTATTCAAAAAGACAGATCGTTTCGGTGGGGCATTTTACCTGCCAGGCGATCAATATGTTTGATAAATCGTTCAAACCCCGCTGCCCTTCAGCCAGGTCTGTGTTGTACAAATTTTCACAGTGCCTCAAATACCTACCCAAAAATGCTTAATAGCTCTTGGCCTATTAGGCCATCTCTCTGTCAAACAATAGAAATACACTAAACAAAAGCATGTCGAAATAGATCATAATATAATAATCTTTCGTCGACGCGGTGATTTGTTCAACTATTTGAATACAACATCAGTCATCGAAGTCTCCTCAGTGTCTCTCACGGTCTGGGAAAGTCAACACACTCGATAATATATTGACTGTACTGAGCATGCGTGCAAAAGGTGATCCATAAGTAATTCACCTGCCAGATCGGGTTACGGCTCAGCACTTTTACCATTGTCATTTTTGAATCTGTAAATATTTTGCATGTAATTCAAAACTGTCTGATGGTACGACAAGCCCAGGGCAGATGGACTAGGTCTTGGCCCTTGAAAAGTTTGGAGACCCCTGTCTTAAAACTTTGCATAATACTCGCCACGGTTCTAAAAGGTTTTGAAGTTCACCGTCAGACTGGCCATATAGTTGAGGTGGCGATTGCCAGCCGGGCCCCAGTCTGCGCGGGCCCCGCACGGAGCATTACGTTCCGTAGTGCGAGTGCGTAACTTTGTCTATGACAACACCAACCAATTTCTATCTTAAAGAAGTCATAAGATGTGTTTAAGAGGCGAATTGATTTGTCCAGATCCATAGGAAAAGTTAATTTTTTATACCCTAAGCACAAAGTTAAATAGTTTCGGAATTTTCTTTGTCCGTAACGTATTTCCAAAATTCTCTACGTTTTCGACACGGGCTAAACTGTATAAATTGAGCTGAAATTTTAAGCTAATCATTCTTTCAATATGGAGAACCATTTCAGGGGGTAGCAACACAAAAAATTTGAAAAAAATAGACTTATACAAATAAGGGCCAGTCTAATACACTGGCCCTTACAGTCTAATAGACTGGCCCTTATTTTGACAAGTTGGAAATTGTCACATGCTAACCTTTAAAATGGTTCTTTACATTGAAAAAATGATTCTCTGAAAATTTCAACTAGAATGATTAAAATTAACCCGTGCCGAAAACGCTGTAACGGTTATAGGTTTGCGGGGCTTGCCGCAAGCCAGGCGGTAGGTAGGATAGGGGGCCCATGCAGGCTAGGTCCCAGTTCTTGCGACCTAAATGTAAATTAGATCAGATAGTTCGTTCATACATTAGAGAGAAATGAAATAGAAAAATATCTCATCTACCATTATCCAACCATCGGGCCTATGAACGACAGCCGCTATGACCACCCTGTATGTTTGCCTACAGATGACCAGTAAGTTTTTGTATGCACTGATAATTAGTAATTTACAATTTTTAAACCCGAGTCCGCGGTCATTTTGAAGAAGAAACACGCAGACCGAAAAAGGAGAACTGTTTGCGTTTTACTTTATGATGACATTTAAATCAACACGACCGGTCGAATATAAGTTCGTTCACAGTTTCTTGGTTAAAAAACCACTCACATATTACTCATAAAAAACATTTTATAAAAAAAATGCAACCGCCTAGGCCTTAGGGTATATAAAATTAACTTTTGCCCTCATTTGTATAAGCCAATTTTTTTTCAAATTTTTTGAGTTGCTGCCCCCTGAAATGGTTCTATAATTTGAAAAAATGATTAGCTTAAAATTTCAGCTCAATTTATACAGTTTAACCCGTGCTGAAAACGCAGAGAACTTTGAAAATACGTTACGTAGAAAGCAAATTCCGAAACTACTTAGCTTTGTGCTTAGGGTATAAAAAATAACTTTTCCAATGGATCTGGACAAATCAATTCTCCTCTTAAACACATCTTAGGACTTCTTTAAGCCAGAAATTGGTTGGTGTTAAGTCATAGACAAAGTTACGCACTCGCACTACGGAACATAATGCTAACGATAACCGATAACCGTTACAGCGTTTTCGGCACAGCTTAATTTTAATCATTCGAGCTGAAATTTTCAGAGAATCATTTTTTTCAATGTAAAGAACCATTTGAAAGGTTAGCATATGACCATTTCCAACTTGTCAAAATAAGGGCCATTCTGTTAGACCGGCCCTTATTTGTATAAGCCAATTTTTTTTCAAATTTTTTGAGTTCTCTATATTGAAAAAATGATTAGCTTAAAATTTCAGCACAATTTATACAGTTTAACCCGTGCCGAAAACGCAGAGAACTTTGAAAATACGTTACGTAGAAAGCAAATTCCGAAACTACTTAACTTTGTGCTTAGATCCTAGTCCATAGATTTCCAACGGGGGTTATACCGCTGCCCGGTAGGGACTGGAGCCTTCCGTGCAGGGGGTTTTATGATTTTTTATAGATGAATTTGTTGTATTATTTTAACTGTACATTGTAAATAAAATTAGAATTATTATGTAAGTACTTTAAACTATGAAACTACATTTTTGTAGCAAATTTTGTTAAGTTTAATGTTCAATAAATAAATGGATTTCAAAGAGATCACATCGATTTATTCAACTAATTCAAAGAAGCGATCTAGCAAACATATTACAGAATTAGGTACAGATAATATGCAACAATATTTAAATATCTATATAATATGTAAAAATGGATGCTTGTCCGTTTCATGGAGAAGGTTTTTATGCTATCCACTTCATTGTAACTCGCCACTAGAAAGCACCAGGTGGAGCCGAAGGCTTCACTACCATTGTCGCTGTTGTATTTCGTCTCAATCGCGTACAGAGTCACGGGTAGCGGCTAGTATTATATAAAACAACTGGATCGATTTTGATAAAATTTCTTTATATTACTCTAACACGCTTCGATCGACACCGTAACGAAATCGATATAATTTCTTATTTGTTGTAACTCGCCACTGGAGCCGAAAGCTCCACTATTGTCGTCATTCAGAGCCGCGGGTAGCGGCTAGTAATACATTAAGTAAATAATAAACTTTCTTGAACGAAGTTAAGATTCGAACCCACGATAGTTTGATCCGAATGTCAGCATGCTGCTATAAAGCTAGGTTCTCAGTTTCAAAAATTAATATTCTATTAAGCGCTGTGAATTAGCGCCATTTGTGACCGCACCTTTAAGAATGCTCGTGTTAATTGAATTTCATAGGTGACTTCAGTGTTTCTTCAAGTGATTTGCGCCACGGGTTCTTTGATTTGCACGAGAGAGAAAGAACGAAAGAGTATGAGAGAGACACCGATATATGTACAGTAAATATCAATACCTTTTACATCTCTCTAAACCTACCTTTGTTTATTTACTATAGAAATATGATTTATTTTAAACTAAAGTGTCCAGAAATACAGGGTTTAACAGTAATAAACCAAACGTTGCGGTCAGAAGGTCAAAATATCGTTGAATAACTCTATATATGTACCAAATTTCAATTTTTGTCGTTCAGTAGATTTTTTTTTAATGAGGGGGAAATAGGGATGTTGACTATTTTTGGGAAAGTGTTTTAAATCGTGCATAAGTACCTAATATTGCTACAAATATTTATTATTTTTATTTAAATACAACTCAAGCCTTAAAAATCATGTATTTTAAATCCCGCTTCAAATTTCGGTCCAAAACGCCAATAGTAGTCGCGTGACGTCACCTGTTCATACCAAAGGAGGCTCAAAAGTTTACACGGGAGCTACCATCCTATAGATGCGTATTCTGTGCTCATAAACGTTAGTAAACTGAGGTGATGAAAAGTTGTTTCGTAGTCGTTGCTATAGTTACATGTAATTTGACGTTTCCTATAAACAAATAATAATAATAAATATTAACCAAACAATGAAGTTTTTTGACAGCGGCTGAACATATGACGTCATGCGCTCTGATTGGCGTCTGTTGTCACGTGACTTGAGAGTGATTTTATTAGGTTTTATTTATTAAATATTAATTTGAAAATTAATTAATTTGAAAAACTTTGTTCGTGTCTGTTTTACCCTGTATATGAAGTAATTACTTAGACATAGTACAAAACGCTTTAACTAATAATAATTAGGCGTGTTCTCTCAAATAAGCGTATTTTTGTGCTAGATTCATTATATTAGCATTACTTAATGGCTGCCGACTTCCTAATAAACACTGATTTTTTTTAAACATTTTTAAGATTAACAGGCATTCAGGAGTTCAACGATATTCTGTCATACAATAAGGCGTTTGTTTTGAAACTTCTACTAGTGAACTCCGTGCTAGAATGAACTTCTGCATAAATAGCTGTCGGTTCGTGGACACATGACGTATTTTATATTACTGTTTAAAAATTACATATACACCATAAAACAACAAAATTATTATATATACCCCCCCCCCCCTAACCGCTTTTAAATCCCTTAGGGAATCGTGATCCGCAATTTTAAAACCGTTGATTTCTTGGGTACAACAAGAAAACAGTATTTTATACATTAGAGATCGAGGTATATCTATTTGAGTTTTTAATTAAACTGAAAAAAATGATAATTCCACTGACGACTTAAATAAATGTTATTCACCGAGCTGGGTAGAGTAGTGGTGACAGCACTAAACTCGCATTCGGGACGTCCGGGTTCGAATCCCGGCGGGGGCAGATGTGGCTAGGACTTTTTCCTACTGCCTCTCGCCGAGAAACGATAATTCCTGTACCGGCCATCTTGATTGAGGTTTTCCATGGTTTCCCTCAATTAATTCCAGATAAATATCGAGATGATTCCTTATTCAAGGCCATGGTCGATTACCTGTCGAACTCCCAGTTCAAAAATTGAAGACATTTTTCCAAAAACCGCACTTGTCAGTTTTTAAGCAAAATGAGATTTTAACGGGAGCCGATAGATGCCGCCATTGTGCACATTTCTGTATAGTTGCATTTTGCAAAAATAGCACCAGTCACTCGCAATATAAAGAAAACCATTATATGGATAGAGCAAAAACAGCACTTGTCCATAGTTATTTTTTTCAAGAACAGCACATGTCACTGACAAGTGCGGTTTTTGTTACAAACTGTCAGCACTGTCAACTATTTGAAAGGCCTGCAAAATCCGAAAGAACACTTGGTACTCTTTTCAGATGGCTGTTCAGGCCAAAACAAAAACTATGTGATGGTGCATTTCTTATATATGTTGGTCCATTGTTTCAAGATGTTCAAGCAGATTACCTATATATTCCCTATAAGAGGTCATTCCTATCTACCTAACGACCAAGATTTCGCTATAATCTGAAAAAGAAAAATTAAGGAAACTGCAGAAACCCCAGCGGAATGGATTGACATAATAAGTGGCTGTAGAGAAAGCCCTTCACCGTTTAATGTTGTGAATGTTCAACGCAATATGTTCTATGATATTAAGGAAGCCACCGACCCTTACTTTTTAAAAGCCCCTAAGCCTGCGGTGGCACTAAAGAACTTGCGAATGTATAGGATACGTGCAGAAACCCCAGTATTCGCAGTGCGTGATCACTATAATGGCGCTTGGAGGTCATGCATTATTCGCAATAAAAAGAAACTTCCGAGTGAGCTTCACTTCAACGCAAGTTACCCAGAAAATTTACCCATTAATAAGAACAAAATGAATGGCCTTAGGAAGCTATTTGGTTTCATTAAGAAAGAAAGCCTACCTTTCTATGAAACACTGCAAAGTAATGAGGACTCAGTAGCCGACATTGATATGTCAGATAATAGTAGTGAAGATGAGGTTTAAAATATATTACCTTATAAAACAAACATTTATTGTGTACTTGGTGAATAAAAACTGCAAATAATTTATTAATATAATAATTTTTTCATACAAAGAAAGTGCAATTTTTTGGCAAAAACAACACTTGTCATGCAGTGTGTCACTTTGGCCATTTTTTTTTATAAAACTGGGAAGAGTTCAGAATGTATTTTTTTTATAATCTTGTATCAGATATGTTTAACTATGAAATAATAAAAAACTAGTTGTGTATATATGGAGCAGACGGTATTATACAGTTATTATCCTCTCCTGTAAAAGTAGTTTTTTTGACAAATGTCTTTTTTGGAAAAATGTCTTCAATTACCTATCCTATTCTAATTTCCTATAATTCCTTCATTCGCCCATTGCTATTAGTTAAGTTGAACTTTTAGAAAATGTAGAAAATAACGGGAAGTGGTAAAATGGAAAATAGTAATGGTGCGAATAGCGTCTGTTATGACATAAAAGTCGACAAACGGACGTTAAACGCATTATTATTATTATTATTAAATAAATGTTATTCTGTCTGATTTCTGTCATTATTAATACGCGTGTTTGACACATTACTTATATTTTACAATAATTCTGTTGCATCACCAATATACATCTGCTACAGGTTAATTTTCTCTGCATCTGCAGAAATTATTATTTTTTTCTTTCGTATAAATTATGATCAAGCAATCCGTGTCTAGACTGTGGCAATACAGAGGGGTCGTCCTGCATACCAAAAATTTGATAATATTCAACATTGACAACACTATTTCTCATTCGTAAACATAGTTCTACTTTCTTGTATCATTTCTCAAAAGATCCCTCAGATTGTAAAATATGTTCTCGGGAAATTTCGAACTGTGGTCGCAAAATTACTGTTTTTACGATTAAACATTAAGCTTCACAAAATTTGTCTTGCAGCCTAAAAATTCAAAAAAATAATTATTATTGCCTTAAAAATTGAATAAAAAAAATGTGATATTCGTCAATATTTCTTTACAGCACATCACGAGATTTAGAATTACAGGATTTACATCGGTTGCTACTCAGTGAGGTAGGATAGTAATGAGCTAGAGCCGAAGGTTCCACTACTGTTGTCGATGCCGTGTTTCGCGGAGCCGCGGGTAGCGGCAAGTACTGCATATTATAGAAAAGCACAGCGTCATAACGTACCGAATGCCTATCCTTGATTATGGCGGGATAACGGAACAATATAACAAATCGAGCGCAACCATTATACGTAATCAATTACGGATTAATTTTACAGTTATTGTTGCAAACACTTCATCGAGTAACATTTTCTATCATTTGTGATAAAAACACCAATTATATATATTTAATTTGCCTTATAAGCTTGTAAACTGCCAGCGAAAAGACCACTCAACGCTTTTTCAAATCGACAATTGAAGCAACAATTCTCAACTGCAAGCAAAAAACATTGATCAACACTTGAAAACCGAAGCAACAATCATCAACTGTAAGCAAAAAACATTGATCAACACTTTTTCAAATCGACAATCGAAGTAACAATCATTAAGGCTGTCGGAACGCTCTGAATTTAAGCCAAGAAAAGAGCTGCGGCTGTCAACTGATTGTAGACTTATTCGTCAACATTCTGCAAAAATTCTTTCTCTATAAGGAAGATAAAGGACAAATCTAAATCTCTACTCAACGCTTTTTCAAATCGACAATTGAAGCAACAATTCTCAACTCTAAGCAAAAAACATTGATCAACACTTGAAAACCGAAGCAACAATCATCAACTGTAAGCAAAAAACATTGATCAACACTTTTTCAAATCGACAATCGAAGCAACAATCATTAAGGCTGTCGGAACGCTCTGAATTTAAGCCAAGAAAAGAGCTTCGGCTGTCAACTGATTGTAGACTTATTCGTCAACATTCTGCAAAAATTCTTTCTCTATAAGGAAGATAAAGGACAAATCTAAATCTCTAATCAACGCTTTTTCAAATCGACAATTGAAGCAACAATCCTCAACTCTAAGCAAAAAACATTGATCAACACTTGAAAACCGAAGCAACAATCATCAACTGTAAGCAAAAAACATTGATCAACACTTTTTCAAATCGACAATCGAAGTAACAATCATTAAGGCTGTCGGAACGCTCTGAATTTAAGCCAAGAAAAGAGCTGCGGCTGTCAACTGATTGTAGACTTATTCGTCAACATTCTGCAAAAATTCTTTCTCTATAAGGAAGATAAAGGACAAATCTAAATCTCTACTCAACGCTTTTTCAAATCGACAATTGAAGCAACAATTCTCAACTCTAAGCAAAAAACATTGATCAACACTTGAAAACCGAAGCAACAATCATCAACTGTAAGCAAAAAACATTGATCAACACTTTTTCAAATCGACAATCGAAGCAACAATCATTAAGGCTGTCGGAACGCTCTGAATTTAAGCCAAGAAAAGAGCTTCGGCTGTCAACTGATTGTAGACTTATTCGTCAACATTCTGCAAAAATTCTTTCTCTATAAGGAAGATAAAGGACAAATCTAAATCTCTAATCAACGCTTTTTCAAATCGACAATTGAAGCAACAATCCTCAACTCTAAGCAAAAAACATTGATCAACACTTGAAAACCGAAGCAACAATCATCAACTGTAAGCAAAAAACATTGATCAACAGTTTTTCAAATCGACAATCGAAGTAACAATCATTAAGGCTGTCGGAACGCTCTGAATTTAAGCCAAGAAAAGAGCTTCGGCTGTCAACTGATTGTAGACTTATTCGTCATCATTCTGCAAAGATTATTTCTCTATAAGGAAGATAAAGGACAAATCTAAATCTCTACTCAACGCTTTTTCAAATCGACAATTGAAGCAACAATCCTCAACTGCAAACAAAAAACATTGATCAACACTTGAAAACCGAAGCAAAAATCATCAACTGTAAGCAAAAAACATTGATCAACACTTTTTCAAATCGACAATGGAAGCAACAATCATTAAGGCTGTCGGAACGCTCTGAATTTAAGCCAAAAATAGAGCTTCGGCTGTCAACTGATTGTAGACTTATCCGTCAACATTCTGCAAAAATTCTTTCTCTATAAGGAAGATAAAGGACAAATCTATATCTCTAATGAACTACTTTTGTAATTTATGTACGATTTACTAGAAAAAAGTTGGCATTAATTGTGCCCAAAAAAAACACACGTTTTCAATGTCACACTACGACATTATTCGTAATTATTTCACAAAATTGTTCCATCACAATCCTAAAGTGACTCTTCTTTTTTCGGAAAAGTTTTTTAAATCTTCGAAATATTTCCAAAAATTAGAGTAATCAATTGACAGCGGCACCCTTGCAATAGCATCTTTTAGCCTCGTAGTGTGGCACCAGCCAAAAATTGAAACGTGCGGATGATTTAAGCGAGACAGAGCTAAAGAAGGTCACACCCAGAATATGTCTTTTGCCTACCTCGCCTCTTACCGCTGGGTTTCAACACAAACTGTGTGAAAGTGATCCAACACTGTTAACTACAAGCAAAAACACAAATCAACATTCTTTTTAATCAGCAACAATACTCGAATCAAGTTTTTTACAGTTCAATCGACACCCGCCAATGAAAATTGTAGTTTATATATCTAGTTTGTAATACATTATTTCATGACGAGTTGTGATATTGTATTAATAACCTAGCGATTAGTGAATTTTAACAGTCACACGAATCAATACAATGAAACTACATTTTTTGCACGTACCTCCTATAAAACAGCTGATTTTCACATGTATTTGTAATATTTTCGACAGTTCACGTTCAGGCACATTAGTATGTAGTTGGACTGTTCAACGCCTACTCTGCTTCTCTGTCGCTCATATGGATTTAAATGTCAACTTACAGAACATATTCTGTGCCGGATTAAGCCAGCGCGGGGCCTGTAGCAAATTCTGTCAAGGGGCCCTTGGTTTGCTTTAGGTTCTCAAGTTTAGGGTATTAAATAAAACAAAACTGTTACAAATAAACTTTTCGGGATTTAATATGGGCAAATTTAGAGATAACACTTTCAATATCGACTTCTTTAAGCAAATCATGCTCTATATTCAACAAAGTGAGATGATTAAGACGTTCTTGGCCCATCGTGTTCCTTAATTCATTTTTAATACGTTTTAATGTTGAAAAAGAACGTTCGCCACTGCAGTTAGTGATCATGAGAGGCAAGTAAATGCGCAAGGGAATTTCTAAGTTTGGGAAACACGATTCTAAAGAATTATTTAATAAAAGTTTATAAAATTGCCGTTCCAGATGCTCCTGTTTCTTGCTGTCAATAACAGTAGCCACATCTGTTTTCAGCAGCTCTGCGAACTGCACTAATTCGCCACCTAGGCTGTTCTCCAAATCATCTTCGTAAGCACTGACCATACTTGAGGATTTTTCCAAAATCTCTTCTGTTGTAATGAGATTTTAGCTGTCGAAATACTTCAAAAACACTAGTAATCTTATGATATGCCTAAGCGCTTCGCGTTTAAGGCTTGCAAGATATTTTACGCTCCTATCTAAATTAATAATTTTTTATTACGATCAGACAGGCGTTGGAGCGCGGGGCCCCCAAATTCGCGGGGCCCGTAGCATTTGCTACTCTTGCTACGTGGCTAATCCGGCACTGAACATATGAACTACCCAATCATTAAATATATATTAATAGGTAATTTTATTTAAAAAACGACGTAACCAGAAGTAATAAGTTTCGAGTTTAAGAAGTTGGTGAGTCAGTATAATTAAATCAACCAAGACAATCAGTTTTATAATATTATAAACTAGCGTAAAGTAATTTTCCTCGTTATTTTATGCAATCCTTGATACCTTTGCTATTATTAATGATTCCTTATTTACCAGTGACGGGGTTCATGAACCAATAAATTAACGGACTGTCAACTCTAGAGTCAGTGAACGTATCGCTAGTTATAGTATTTTATAATTTTTTGCTTCATTGATTTAATAATAATTAAGACCACTACAATTGAGAAAAAGTTTTTTTTACATTCACTAAAAATGTGATATTCGACAATTCAATTTATTTGTATTCGTTTATTGACCCCATTAATTTTATGTTTTTATATTTAATAAAAGTTGGATTATATTTCTGTTCGTTGTTGATCACTCCACATATAGGGAACAGAAAAAAAATAGTTCGTCACTGCACTTCAAAAAGAGTTACTTTATAGTTAATAGATAATTTTTTGACCAGAAAACATCCGCGTAATGGTTAGTTCGGTGTTGTTTTAACTATTGAATCATTATTTCTACATTTTAGAATCCAATCAGCATTACATAATAAATACAATCTAGGTAACTTAAATAATCCCTAAAGGTGATATCAGACGGTTCATTTTTTGTTCATTTTTGTCTTTCGCACAAAATGAAATAATAATGAAAAAAAACCCGGGTCGCAGTGCCAAAACCCTGCCGACAATATAGTGTATTTGCTTGTATAGGGCCGTGTGGTTTTATACTTTTATTATGTGAAATTAAGTTTGTTTTTGGGCAAAATAAAAAATTTAACCCCTTAATACACCCCTTAAAATAACATTTTTTTTCTTAATTGTAATATTATTATCAATCTAACGTCTACACCGAATTAAATACACCCTTCAATAAATAAGTCACTATCTTCAAACTAGTGTTTTCATAAAATTTGTAAATCCGGTCCTGTCGGGCCGATTTTATTAAAATTGTGGGGACACTTTTTAATCACTACCAACGGGTTAAATTTCAATTTTGAAACGATTCGGAGAATTTTTTCGGTATTTTGGGGCCCAAAAACAGTTTTCAACCCCTAAAAACTACCCTTAAAATAGCCCGATTAGGCCCATTTTAAATAGGCTTCTTGCGGTGGTGGATTTCAACACGTGGCCCAAATTTCGTTGAAATCAATTAACTCTTTCGAAAGTTATCGCGCGTACACACATATATATATATATATATATATATATATATATATATATATATATACATATATATATATAAACATTTTTAAAAATGGTGCCAAAGTGTTAAGGAGGTTATGAAACGTCGAGAAATTTTGGTCTGACCCCTAGGTCCCGCCATCCGACCGACGCCAATAGTGTATGTTGCCATATGGCAAATACACTAAAAACTAAAAAAAAAAAAATATTAACCTCCTTCAAAAAAATCACAAAAAAGATGATCTTTTTGAAGGAGGTTAATATTTTTTTTAAGTTTTTTTTATTTTTCACTTTTTAGTAATGGATTTGATTTCGCATATTTTTGAAGATTTCCCTCGATTTCTCCAGGGTTCCATCATCAGATCCTGACCTGATGACCATGGGACCACCTGGGATATGTACCCTTTCAAACAAAAAAATAATTTTCCAAATCGGTTCAAGCGTCTTAGAATAATCGGGGAACATACATAAAAAATTTAAAAAAAAAGATTCCGACGAATTGAGAACCTCCTCCTTTTTTACGTCGGTTAAAAATGAATTCATTAATGAACCGATCCAAATATCGGTTTTCGGCATTTTTGCCCCAATTGTGAAACATTTCGACCCGACACTGGAGTACGTTCAGTCTTCTAACAGGGTGTTTGTAAGTAAGATAGAAGATAATGTGAAAGAGTGACAAGGAGAGAATGACCCGTAAAATCATAACCATTAATAACGCATGACAATACATATATCATACAAGATGTACACATGTAATTGTACGTTGTGTTTGTGCAAAAGGTTAAGCCACGTATTTTGCATATACCACCTTGTTATAGCACATGGGACAGTAGCGTGCCAACAAAAATTCTTGCTTGTTGTGCTGAAACAAGCTTTATCAAAAGCGTGGCGAGACACAGAGAGAGAGATGATGTATTATAGACGCTCAAACTACAATCTCACTCTGTTTTGACATTCTCTTTAGAACACTGGTTCTTAACCTGTGGTCCGCGGGCCCCTGGTGGTCTCTAGAAGCACCCGAAGTGGTTCGCGATGCTATCCTAAAAATATGTGTTTTATTTATGAATAAAACAATCCTTAATGCATTTTACATTTACTGTATATTACTTCCAACCAGTTGGTGGTCCCTGGCAAGACAAAAATTTTGTTAAATGGTCCCTCATCACTAAAAGGTTAAGAATAACTGCTTTAGAATACAATTGAGATTTAACTCTATCCTATGAATCGCTATAGCAATAAAATAATAATTCGTTTAGCGTCCGTTTGTCGATTTTGTGTCATAACAAAACCCCATTTGCACCATTACTATTGTTCCATTTACCACACTTCCCGTTATTTTGCTAAGTTTTTAAACTTCAACTTAATTAATAGCAATGAGCGAGTGAAGGAATTATAGGAAATTAGGATAAGGTTGGCAATTTTTAAGCTAGAAGTTTGATTAGGTAATCGGCCATGGCCTTGAATAAAGAATCATCTCGATATATATCTGGAATTAATTGAGGACAATCATAGAAAACCTCAACAAGATGACCGGTACAGGAATTACCGTTTCTCAGCGAGAGGCAGTAGGAAAAAGTCCTAACCACGTCTGCCCCCGCCGGGATTCAAACCCAATACCTTCCGAATGCGGGTCTAGTGATCTCACCACTACGCTACACCGCTCGGTATTCAATATAGCAATATAAATGCATGATTAGCATCTGATTAGTTGCTTTAAACACAGCTGAATGACCAATCAGATAAATTGTACATTCTAACTAAGCATGTGCTATTCACGTGATAACTATATCTGTTGGTGGGGTGGACTACAGTTTTGTTCATTTTTTTGACCGTTTTTGACCGTTTAAATTATAGATAAATTTATATACTTAGGTAAATTTTTTTCAAGTTCATAATAAGTATAGTAACAATCGATAAAAATGTATATGAAAGTGCCCCATCTATCTGTTTGAGAAAATAGACTAGAACGCCACTGAGACATGTCTAGTAATTATTTACAGATCTTCAGTACTAAGTATCAATGACGCTACGCCTCTACCAAATTATACGTAATTAGAAATATCAGTCGAAATATATATAGATATACATTTTTTAATATTTTTTACATCGGTAACGCAAAAAATTTAATTTACATACATACTTTTAATGTCTGCATAGGATATACTTCTCTAAAAAAGTAAGCTATTCTTTGATACCTTTTTGAAAAAAATGTAGGACACTACTGCTAATGTAATTTTGTTGGACAGTATTATTCTGTAGATCAAACTTTTTTGGACCACCGCTCCCTTTGGAAGAAAAAAGGAATTTCAACGTCCCATAGTCCACAATATATTTTTTCAAAATTACTATTGTAGACTACGGGACGTTGTAATTTGTTTTTTTCTTCCAAAGGGAGCGATGGTCAAAAAAGACTGGGAACCTCTGGTCTACGGAATATTATAATAATACAATTTTGCATATTATTTGTTTATTTATTTAGTAAAAATCATGAAGCTCTCATGGAAGGCTCCAGCACCCACTGGGGGGCGCTACCTTCCCCAGTTAAGAATCTATGTTGTAGATGGCTGACCGCCAGTGTACTTGAAAAATGAGTAATCGAAAATGTGACAGATTTCCCAAAAACTCCAAAAACCCATGGTTTACTTAAAAAAAATAATACCGTTTATTTCAAAAGGATTTTTTTTAAAGTTATGTTTAATTTAGGAACCTAATTAAAATTGCGTGTCAGCGTCAAGATTTGTAGATTTGAGTGGCACAATACGAATGTAACCTTGGTGAAATGTCAGTCATCCAAAAAAGTCCCCAACTTTTGTACCTGAATGTAGAAAAATATTTATAGTAAGTGGCACTTTTCATGGCTGTTATGAGGCTGCTAATGCTAGCAAAGAGGTAGGTAAAAAAAATTAATTAATGGTCACCTGTTGAAGACTGTCTACCGAAGTCGATGCAAAACGAGACAAAGATAAAGTGTTTTAAATATAGAAATATCAAAAAAACATATTTGCTCTTATCTGACTGTTAAGTGCTCGAGATAATTTCATTTCTCAAATTTAAACACTTGTGATAATTAAATTAGCATAAATTTGTCCCGACAAAAATGTAAAAAAATTTAATTAATCAAGAAGATATGATTCTAGTTTTATTATAGCAGTGCAAACTCAATTACCAGCTTTGAATCTCGGCGGAATAGATAAAAAATTCCAGTCAATTAGGCGACAGGATAATTCAAACTTAAAAAATATTGATATTTGACATCAGCGTTGCCAGACGTCCTGATTTTGGCGGGACGTCCCGATTTTTAAATCAAAATTAAATGTCCCGCGCGGGACAGGCTTAGTCCCGCTTTTTGGGGATAACTCGACCGTGCGTAAATAATTATTCTCTTATTGTAAGTTGCAATTTGTAACACTCACTCCTCAGACTATTGTTTAAAACGCCATATTTTTCTAATGAATAAAACTTTTTTGATTTTGATTTTTGTTTTTTTTTATTCAGAAGACGAATAAGACTCAACTATTTAACGTTAGGGTAAATCTGATTTAAAATATCATATTTTTATGAAAATACATTTTCTATGGCTATTTTTGCTATCTATTGTCATGTAAACGTAATTTGAACTCAAATAAAAAGATAAATATTTAAAAACTTTTGATTATATACGTTTTTTTACTATGTCTCGCTTTCGACGAAAGAATCCCGCTTTTTTCACTCAAAAAATTCCAAAATCCCGACTTGGCAAAAGAAAATCTGGCAACACTGTTTGACATATAAATAAAATAACATTTCTGTTAACGCGCGGTGGCGCGGGTAACGGTTAGTAACAAATATTATGATATTTGCAATCGGTTACGTAATATAGTTTCATATGTAAAAATTAACCAAAACATGTTTGACTAATGTCTTTTGACAGATCTTCAGAACAAAAGAACAGCTGATTTTTTATTTTCAAAATATTCCTAAAACTAAAAAGTTTAGAAAAAAAGTTCTTTAACAACACTTTCTTGGAAAAAATAAATGGAATAATTAACTGTTATTAAAAATATCCTCTAAAAAATCAATTTCAAATATGCTTCTATAATCTTCAATAATAACAAAATTTCAATAATCATGCTGATTTTTTGATCACCATTAAAAAGATATTGAAGACACGATAATATTTCTAGCAGTCGGTGGTCTTAAAAACTATTGGAAAAAATCGCTTAAATTGTGACTTTTGACAGAAATAAATAGAACCAATCAACAGTTGATTTCTAATCACTGTTTTAATCAACAGGATATAATAAAAAACAAGCGCACACGCCAACTAATGTCATCTGTTGTCTTCGTTACAAATTAACTAACACGTATAAAAAAGGACCACCTCGTAGATAAAAAGTGCCAGTACAATATTCCAGCCTAAGAGATTATAGCAATCTATTTAATACCCAGTAATCACACACTGTTAAAATCCATACATACACAAACCTACGAAATGCAGTCAAAAAGTTGCCCATAATTACTTTTGTTCCGTTAAAATATTAACTAACTAGCCTTGGGATCCTGAAGATAGAGATGGGAAAAACGGGTCTTTTTAGTGATCTGCATCTTTGCATCTGGATCCCGTATATGAGCCGGCTCACTGAACCGGTTCAAAAAGAGCCGAGTTCTGAATATCATACTGCAGTCTGCCACTGAGTTACCTAGTTCAGTCAATCATATCACGACCTGTATAGAATCAAGAATGCATAGCCAAACATGTGACGCATGAGTCATTTGATCTGATAAATGCATCAAAGCAAGAACTGATACGTAAGTGTAAAATGTTCTTCTGTGTGTTAAGTGTTTCACTGAGTTACGCGGATCCGTTGATCCGTCGGCTCTCACGGATCTTCTATCGGAGTTGGCTCTTTGAACTGGTTCAGATCTGAGTTACACAACTCTACCTGAAGATGAAAATACATTTTCCGAAACATCGGTAAAGCTTCTGTGACTGGTCCCTCAGGCTGTAAAATATGCTCTTGGAAAACTTCGAAGTGTAGTCGTAAAATTTATTTTAATACTTCTGTCTTTATTAGCTGTGATTTAGCATCAACCTTTACAAAATTTGGGTTGCTGGTTAAAAATTTCAAAAAACATGTATTTTTACCTTAAAAATTGAATAAAAAAACGTGATATTCGTTAATATGTCTTTACAGCACGTCACGAGATTTAGAACTACGAGAAGCCACCTTATCAGAATGACACCATCAACCCGAAAACCCAATTTTCAACCGAATTTTTTTCCAGCCAACCCAAAACGTGTTTCCTAGACTAAACCAGCGTCCAACCTATAGCGAAGCCTACACGACCCGAAACGCCCGCTCCCCAAACCAGCCCGATCGTATATATTCAAAAAAAAAACGCAATTTTCAAAAATCGCACCACTTATTCCGTACGTGACAAAGTAAAAATAATAAAATGTTATACTAATTTTTCTTGTTTAGACTTTTTGACCGTTCTACAATAATACTAAGTTAATACAATATACATATAGAATATGTTAGGTTATGTTCCCATATGTATGCAGTCTTACCACCTTAGAGATGACACTTAATTTATTAATTGTACTGCCTCCATTCAACATTATGAGAGAGATATTGTATTCTTGTGTTAGTTTCTAAGAATGGTCATAATAATATTGCATAGCGCTTGGGCGGGATGGTCAAAAGAAAACATATAAAATATATATACGAATGGCGAAAATATTGCGACCCAATTGTTGGGCCACGAACTATAGATATACAGAGTTCAAATGCATTATTAAACAAAAATGGCTTCGATTTGGTGGATAATCCATAGTTGGTGGATGGATACGTAGTTATTTCAGCTAAGACGAGACATAATTTATACACCAGAATAATAAAACAATTGGTACACAATACCTGGGGAATCTGTGGCTCTTGTAGTAGGATCCATAGTTCCTGCTATACACAGGTATCCTGAGATGAATTGATCCAGAGAAGGCCTTGTCCGCGATTGTAATGATAGATGGCAACAACAACAGTAGTGGAATCTTCATCAAGACCTAACAGCTACATTTTCAGACCATAGAAACTGTATTTTAAAAATGAGAGTGTGTTAATCATTGACACCCCTGTACTTCCGCCCTTTCCACACCTTAGAGGGCTATTTTAGTATCTCTATTCAACAAAAGAAACATGTCTGCCAAATTTCAAGTCTGGAGCCGAGCTGTGTAGAGTAGTGGTGACAGCACTAGACTTGCATTCGGGAGGTCCGGGTTCGAATCCCGGCGGGGGCAGATGTGGCTGGGACTTTTTCCTACTGTCTCTCGCCGAGAAACGGTAGTTCCTGTACCGGCCATCTTGATTGAGGTTTTCCATGGTTTCCCTCAATTAATTCCAGATAATTATCGAAATGGTTCCTTATTTGAGGCCATGGCCGATTACCTATCAAACTCCTAGTTCAACAATTACTTACCTTATCCTAATTTCCTATAATTCCTTCATTCGCCCATTGCTATTACATAAGTTGAAGTTTTAAAAATGTAGAAAAACAGCGGGAAGTGTCGTAGATGGAAAATAGTAATGGTGCGAATGGCGTCTGTTATGACATAAAGTCGAGAAACGGATGTTAAACGCATTATTATTATTATTATTAAATTTCAAGTCTGGATATCTAATAGTTCCGGAAGGTATCGTGATGATTTGTCAGCGACATTCATCCCCTATTTCACCACCTTTAAGTTTTTATTTTGAGACAAAAGGTAGCCTATGTCCTTCTTTAGGATGCAATCTATTTTCTTGTGAATTTTATAGAAATCTGTTCAGCGGTTTAGCCGTGAGAACCTAACAAACAAACTCAAATTCGCATTTATAATATTAGTTAGGATAGATATTATGTGACGGTAACTCATGGAGTTGTCCCTTCGCGAAATTCATAAAACGCGCCTAAAATAGTTTTACGTCAAAAAATAAGAATTCTTACTACGTGGTATAAGCGGTGAGATATTGTATTAGTTTAGCGTAACTCGAGAAGTAAGGTTATGTCCAAGTTGTTTTTAAGCCACCCGATTGGCGCGTTTGAATGTAATATATTTTTAATACAGAACGTAAATGTAAGCATAAAGGATAATTTTACAATACGCATAATTTGAAAATAATATCTGTACTTAAATTCGCATAAAGAAGAACAAATAAGTATATCTATGTGAAACATTTTATTATATCGAATTAAAACTAGACTTAATTAATAAAATGAAAGATTAAATAGCATTTACATAAAGATTAATCTAAAAATATACACATAGTACAGATGGTGTTTGACAATAATATTGGAATAATATATTATTTTAAGGTGTGTATTAAGGGATTAATTTTTGTATTTTATCTAAAAACAAATTTAAGTTAACATAATAAAGCCACACATCTATAGAGATGTTGACTATTTTTGGGAAAGTGTTTTAAATAGTGCATAAGTACCTAATATTGCCACAAATATTTATTATTTTTATTTAATTACAACTCAGGCCTTAAAAATCATGTATTTTAAATCCCGTTTCAAAGTTCGGTCCAAAACGCCAATACCAGTCGCGTGACGTCACCTGTTCATACCAAAGGAGGCTCAAAAGTTTACACGGGAGCTACCATCCTATAGATGCGTATTCTGTGCTCATAAACGTTAGTAAACTGAGGTGATGAAAAGTTGTTTCGTAGTCGTTGCTATTGTTACATGTAATTTGACGTTTCCCATAAACAAATAATAATAAATTACACACTAAATATTAACCAAACAATGAAGTTTTTTGACAGCGGCTGAACATATGACGTCATGCGCTCTGATTAATGTCTGTTGTCACGTGAATTGAGAGTGATTTTATTAGGTTTTATTTATTAAATTTTAATTAAATTCCTTAAAAATAAGGAAAAATATAGTGTTTTTTAGTATTTCTATCATAGAAACTACTACTTTTCGTTAAAATTATGTTTTTATTTGAATACAGTCAACATCCCTATTGTCGGCAAGGTTTTAGTAAAGCGACCCAACTTTTTTTTTCTTTTTGGGTATTAAGCTCAGTTTGGTATCTTTATTGGGTCCATAGAAACTAATGTTACCAGATTCGTTTTTCCAAATATCGTATCCTGAAAGAGCTGAAAAACGGGATGTTCCTCCAAAAGCGGGACATCTGGCAACTATAACAGACATACGGATGCACAGACGAGAAATCCTTTTTTTTTCTTTTGAGATAAACATAATCCTAAGAAACCTCATACATATTACAATTTCTGAATCACGCTGTATACACAAACAATACACAGATCCAGTTTATGATTTTATCAAGAGTGTTTTATTTTCGTAGACGTTAGACAATAAAGGCGCGGTTTTTAAAAGTGCACTTAAAAGCTAATCAATCTAGTGTTCGCATTAACAGTTATTGCATTAATTATGACCGAGACCGTGTTTGCTTTTTGAACTACTTAACTATAATGTATGCCAGTTTATTTCTGATCAATAATATTAATTAATTCTTGGAATGGTTTATTAATTATTCATAGCACTAATTAAAAAAAAGCTAAGAAGAAAATTCTAATTTAGTGAATTAATGCATTATTTACTAAGTCCGTGAAAAGCAAATATAAAAGGTAGATGTATTATTTTTTAAAGGTACATACATACTAATATAATAATAATAATGATGCGTTTAACATCCGTTTCTCGACTTTATGTCATAATAGACGCCATTCGCACCATTACTATTTTCCATCTACCACACTTCCCGTTATTTTTCTACATTTTTAAAACTTCAGCTTATGTAATAGCAATGGGCGAATGAAGGAATTATAGGAAATTAGGATAAGGTAAGTAATTTTTGAACTGGGAGTTTGATAGGTAATCGGCCATGGCCTCAAATAAGGAATCATCTCGATATTGATCTGGAATTAATTGAGGGAAACCATGGAAAACCTCAATCAAGATGGCCGGTACAGGAATTACCGTTTCTCGGCGAGAGGCAGTAGGAAAAAATCCCAGCCACACCTGCCCCCGCCGGGATTTGAACCTGGACCTCCCGAATGCGAGTCTAGTGCTGTCACCACTACTCTACCCAGCTCGGTCATACTAATATTATAAATGCTGTTTTATTGTTTGTGCTTTTTAGGTCTTGCCGAGAAGGGCGCAACCCCGCAAGGCAAGATTACAGTACAATGGAGCCGAAGGCTTCACTATTGTTGCCCCGCGAGGTAAAATACCAAGCTATAATGTGGCAAAATATTGCGACCAATTAAATGAAAATATAAAAAAAAATAACGACCCACCTCACGGCTTGATTATTTATTATTAAGAAATATTAAAAAACAAAATTATTAAAGTTTAAATTTTTCATTTAATAAATAATATTAAAAAATGTCATCTTATATGTCGCTCGCTCTTTTTTCGCAGTTTATTGGCTGTCCCGAGCCCTTTTTAAGAAGCACAGCTTCACAAATAGCTAATGATTCTTTTTGTTTTATTTAAAAAAAATGCGAATCGGCTTCTGTGGCCATTATCACGTTAAAAGTTACAATTAACTTAGATATAACATTGATAAATTATTTTAGTTTACATTTTGATAATGATTTTACCAAGGGAAAACCTTTAGAAGGTCAAAAGCGTTACCTACCTTCCAATCTACGAGTTATAAGATCGGACCACCGTAGCCGAAGTGTACAAAATAATTAACAATTCCGTAGTGAAATAACGAAAATCTCTTTCACTAAACCGGGGCTACCTAACGTGTGAAATAGTTATTTTAAACCAATTAGTTTTTAGTTAATTAGACCTTAGTTGTTAAAATATGGTTTGAAAGTCATTAAGAATGAGTTTAATTGTTTCACTACATGTCTAATTGGTTTGGTCAAAATCCAAATAGTCAATTAGAAATTTGTACTTAAAAATATTGGATAGGTAAACAAATCAAACGAGCAAAATAACTGTTTCTCCTTTCTAAAATAATTACGAAGATATATTTTCAATATTCTTTTTTTTTTTGTCT
Source organism: Venustoraphidia nigricollis (assembly GCA_034508555.1). Classification (NCBI taxonomy): domain Eukaryota; kingdom Metazoa; phylum Arthropoda; class Insecta; order Raphidioptera; family Raphidiidae; genus Venustoraphidia; species Venustoraphidia nigricollis. The sequence continues at coordinate 3,324,694 of JAVRKA010000021.1, read as the reverse complement.
AAAACATTTTAAAATTTCTGTTACTATCGACACCCAATGAAAAAAATTAGAGTTTAAAAAAACTAAGAAACACGCTTTTATAAACTAAACGACCGAGCTGGGTAGAGTAGTGGTGACAGCACTAGACTCGCATTCGGTAGGTTCGGATTCGAATTCCGGCGAGGGCAGATGTGGCTGAGATTTTTTCCTACTGCCTCTCGCCGAGAAACGGTAATTCCTGTACCGGCCATCTTGATTGAGGTTTTCCGTGGTTTCCCTCAATTAATTCCAGAGAAATCTCGAGATGGTTCCTTATTTGAGGCCATGGCCGATTACCTATCAAACTCCTAGTTCAAAAATCACCTACCTTATCCTAATTTCCTATAATTCCTGCATTCGCCCATTGCTATTACATAAGTTGAAGTTTTAAAAATGTAGAAAAATAACGGGAAGTGTGGTAGATGGAAAATAGTAATGGTGCGAATGGCGTCTGTTATGACATAAAGTCGAGAAACGGTAATTCCTGTACCGGCCATCTTGGTTGAGGTTTTACATGGTTTCCCTCAATTAATTCCAGATAAATATCGAGATGGTTCCTTATTTGAGGCCATGGCCGATTACCTATCAAACTCCTAGTTCAAAAATTACCTACCTTATCCTAATTTCCTATAATTCCTTCATTCGCCCATTGCTATTACATAAGTTGAAGTTTTAAAAATGTAGAAAAATAACGGGAAGTGTGGTAGATGGAAAATAGTAATGGTGCGAATGGCGTCTGTTATGACATAAAGTCGAGAAACGGACGTTAAACGCATTATTATTATTATTATGAACTAAACTATGCAAAATAATTTGACAACAAAATTAGCTTTACTGTAAAAATACTACCAACGACTATCAAATGCCCTCAAACCACTGCTAACAACTGCCAAAAGCCCTGGAAACTATATTCCCTTTTTTTTCGAAATTTTAAGCTCAATAGTTTCGGAGATTAAGGGGAGAATGCTCGATTTTCGTATGTTTTGTTTACAGGAAAACCTAAACGAGAATCCTAAGTTTTAAAGTTCTCGCGGAAAACGGAATGGTACGGAACCCTCACCGCGCGAGTTCGGCTCGCACTTAGCCAGTTCTTTCCAATTCGTGTTTTGTTGTTGTTGTGATAATAAAGACCGTATAGTGATCTGTCAACGACGGTGGTCCTCACATCAAAAGATCCGTCACGAAGTGCCACTTCTATACAAATGATTAAAACAAACAGATTCTGAAATATCAAGACAAGCGCGACTACTTTTGACTAGGAATGTACAAAATATCCGACGATCAAAGGAACTACAAAAAAGGTTGAATCTTCGTATCTAGTTGTTATGTTTTATTTTATATTAGAGCGTCTATAATCTGCAATTCTTCTTCTTCTAATTTATGTAAGTGGCAGCCTCGAATATTTGAAGTTTGCCAAGCAGTCTCATAGGTCTAGACCCATCTTTCCCATCTTTGTGTCCACGGTTCCGAAATCCATCCATTTTAAAGACGATTAAAATTATTCTTTGATTTGATAGAACTAATGATTGTAGACGGTCGACAGCTGAGGTGATCAATATCTATATCTTTGATTAGATAAAACAACGAATAACAATAAAAATAACAAAAAGAAATGTATCAAAAGTCATTGGGAGTAGGCATTAATATCACAAATACCATTTTTATTTATTGAAAATAATTAGCAAATTTTGCAAACAGTTACTACTATTGAAATATATATCTCTTCACTCATAATTGATTCGTCTTAAATAAATGATTTTTCTGTTTTAATTATCTGCATGATATATTTTGTCCACTCCTAATTCACACTAATTAAAGTTTAATGTAAAAAATAAACCGTAGGTCTTTGGCAAATAGCGCAGAAATAACACATAGCTAAAAGTTATTAACTCGAATTTCTATTTAAGCAAACATTACTCATATAGGAGGCCACATTCCAACGAGCTCCGTCAAAAAGAGTCGGCGACAAATTATGTTCATCACCTCTTCAATCTTTGAAATTGTTTTATTTTTTAAACGACTTCAAAAAAGAACGTTCTTTCTCAATTCGCCGCATTTGTATTTTTTTTCTATAAGGTCAAGTAATTTTAAGCAAATCCGTGACACTTTTATAGTTTTCGAAAAATTACTTCTTCAATTATTTTTCCTGCTATTGTTTTGTTTTTGGTAGTTACAATTCAATTCAGTACACTTTTTAAACTATTTATTTTTTCTATAAAGCCAAGTAATTTGAAGCATATGCGAAACTTTTATATTTTTCAGAAACTTTCAAAATGATTGGTTTGTTAACGTTGGAATTCGATTCAGCGCACAATATCAACAATATAAGCATACTGAAATGATTCCTTCAGCTGATTCATAATAATAGGTGTGTTGATACTATGCGTGAAAGAATGAATGTTTCAGCTCTCGAATAAATTTTGTCTCGAATTTGATTGTCAGCCTTGAGAGAGTCACTTAAATACGGTGCTTCATTGTACAGACGCAGACAAAAGATATAAATAATCGTATTCAGTACTGTGCAATGCATATCTCGAGTGAAAACACAATTCATTCTATCTGTTTATGCATTCGATATGATTATTATAACGAATGAATTTTCGTTTATGAGACTTGAGAGAGTTACTTGTATGCAGTGTTTTAAAGAATAAAGAAAGAGCGTAGTAGAATAATTTATTACTGGAGATTGTATTATAAATCATTCGAATGATTTTGAATAACCTCCGAAGACATCTCGAGATATTTTAATAATCGAATAGTTTTTACTGGAAATATCCCATCTTTAATTTATATTTTAACGCCAAGCCTCCAGTTCCCAGGTTCTAATACGAGATCTGACAAAAGTATCAATTAATGAATTTTCAATTTATTATTAAAAAAACATAAGAAATTAATTGATTCTAAGTCCAAATAACTCTACCGGTGACGGTGAAAAAAAAATTCAAACTTCTAGTTCTCAAGTCCTAGTTTGAGATTTGGTGAAAGTAACTGCAATTCCAATTTATCATTAAAAATAATAATGAATTAATTCTCTAGCAGTCGGTGGTCTTAAAAAAAATTATGACTAAAATCAAAATATTATGTAGGCGCCTTAAGCGGCACCCAGACCCTCAGACATGATTTTTAGTGCGGAGGATCATAGCCTAGATATTTCACCGTGGCAAACCATTCGCGAATTACTTCTACGTACTGCGTATCACCGGCAAGATCGCGTTGTTTTGTTATAGATGTGAAGAAGTCATAGGTCATATTCATAAATGTACAAAACAGGTATATTTATTGGTAAGTTGAACGCGTGGGCAGAGCACACTATTTATTAAATATTCTATAACCTGTAATTATTTTATAGTGAAGACATAGACAACAGGTACTGGAGCTCTCATACACATTGCGACCAGTGTTTCTCAAACAACGGTCTGAGTACCACTGAAGATCCGCACAAAACGATGGCGTTCGGTGTCGAAAAAGTTATTTAAAAACTTCAGTATAACGATTTCCTCGATTTAACAAAAAAATAAAAAGTATAATTTAACGATTTTTGTCAACTTATAATCTTTATATAACGTATCCTACCAATCAATCACACACAATTCCACAATAACAACAACAATTCATGTCTCGACAGGTTCAGACACGTTAAATTTATCGTAAAACAATCATTGTTGTTTGATGTAAAATAATGTAAACAATGCTGTTGGTCACTGTTGTTAGTAAATTTAAGGTTGCAGCGGCTGAGAAACGAAAAAGGTGTTCCTTAACCGTCGCAGAGAAACGAAAAATAATTTAGTATATAGACGAAAATCCTATACAAAGAAAAAATTAGACATCGCTAAAAAGTTCGAAATCCCTGCAAGTACATGTTAGCCACAATTTTAAAGTTTAAAGATAAGTTTTCAGAAGAAAATTGGTTTTCTTACCTTGTTAAAACGAATCTTAGACCAACCTATAGCTCTATATAACAACTTCATTATAACGAATAGGGATGTTGACTATTTTTGGGAAAGTGTTTTAAATCGTGCATAAGTACCTAATATTGCCACAAATATTTATTATTTTTATTTAAATACAACTCGAGCCTTAAAAATCATGTATTTTAAATCCAATTTAAAATTTCGGTCCAAAACGCCAATACTAGTCGCGTGACGTCACCTGTTCATAGCAAAGGAGGCTCAAAAGTTTACACGGGAGCTACCATCCTATAGATGCGTATTCTGTGCTCATAAACGTTAGTAAACTGAGGTGATGAAAAGTTGTTTCGTAGTCGTTGCTATAGTTACATGTAATTTGACGTTTCCTATAAACAAATAATAATAAATTACACACTAAATATTAACCAAACAATGAAGTTTTTTGACAGCGGCTGAACATATGACGTCATGTGCTCTGATTGGTGTCTGTTGTCACGTGACTTGAGAGTGACTTTATTAGGTTTTATTTATTAAATATTAATTAAATTCCTTAAAAATAAGGAAAAAAATATTGTTTTTTAGTATTTCTATCATAGAAACTACTACTTTTCGTTAAAATTATGTTTTTATTTGAATACAGTCAATATCCGTATTACTTGGTATAACGAATATTTTCTAATTCCCTTCAGCTTCGTTATATCGAGGTTGTACTGTATATTAAAAATTAGTTTTTAATAGCGTCAAAGAAGTATAGCTTCAAAAGCGCGTACGTAAAATACACGCACCCACTTTATTTTACATCAGCCTGCATAGATCTCTGTCGTTAAAAAAGGACTTCTGATAAACGTGGATAAAGCTGATTTACATAAGCAAAGATGAGCAATGTTCTAGAATACAAGAGACAACAGTATTTTATAATAACAGTTGTTTGTGATTGGTCAGATTGTGTGCGATGACGACACATGTGTTGTTGTAATGTGGGAGAGGTCAACAGGTCACAGTCGTTCCATAGAGTCACCGCGTAGTAGTTCTGGCCGCGACGCGGCGGTTCGTCCCGCGATATGTTATGTTTAATGAATAATTTCCATGTACCTACTGAAGAAGAGGATTGTTTCAATTCTCTAAAGAAGGCCGAAATTAACCAGGAAACTACGGAAGACTGTGTAGTGCAGTGGTTAGCGTGCTGGCTTCTTGACCGAACTGTCGTGGGTTCGAATTCTGCCTCATGGATGTTTTGTGATATCCTTTAGTTTTAAGTGGTTATGTTATTAGTGTATTTGCCATATGGCAACATACACTATTGGCGTCGGTCGGATGGCGGGACCTAGGGGTCGGACCAAAATTTCTCGACGTTTCATAGCCTCCTAAACACTTTGGCACCATTTTTAAAAATGTTTATATATATATGTATATATATATATATATATATATATATGCGTATATATATATATATATATATATATATATGTGTGTGCGGGCAATAACTTTCGAGAGAGTTAATTAATTTTAACGAAATTTGGCCCACGTGTTGAAATCCATCACCGCTAGAAGCCTATTTAAAATGGGCGTAATCAGGCCATTTTAAGGGTAGTTTTTAGGGGTTGAAAAATGTTTTTGGGCCCCAAAATACAGAAAAAATTCTCCGAATCGTTTCAAAATTGAAATTTAACCTTCTAATAGTAATTAAAAAGTGTCCCTAAAATTTTAAAAAAATCGGCCCGACAGGACCGGATTTACAAATTTTATGAAAACGTTAGTTTACAAATAGTGAATTATTTACTGAAAGGTGTATATAATTTGGTATAGAGGTTCGACTGACAATAATATTTCAATTAAGAAAAAAAAACGTTATTTTAAGGGGTGTATTAAGGAGTCAAATTCTTTATTTTGCCCAAAAGCCAACTGATGTTCGCATAATAAAGCCACACTGCCTGTGTTAGCAAATACACTATATTGTCGGCAGGGTTTTGGCACTGCGACCCGAGTTTTTTTTGATGTAAAGACGCTAATGACCTAACTTGTCGAGCGTCTATAATCTACAAACAAATATGATAATAATAATGCGTTTAACGTCCGTTTGTCGACTTTTATGTCACAACAGACGCCATTATTATTTTCCATTTTACCACTACCTGTTATTTTCTACATTTCTAAAACTTCAACTTAACTAATGAATGAAGGAATTATAGGAAATTAGGATAGGATAGGTAATTTTTGAACTGGGAGTTTGATAGGTAATCGACCATGGCCTTGAGTAAGGAACCATCTCGATATTTATCTGGAATTAATTGAAGGAAACCATGGGAAACCTCAATCAAGATAGCCGGTACAGAAATTACTGTTTCTCGGCAAGAGGCAGTAGGAAAAGGTCCCAGCCATATCTGCCCCCGCCGGGATTCGAACCCGTACCTCCCGAGTGCGAGTCTAGTGCTGTCACCACTACTCTACCCAGCTCGGTAATATAAAGGAAACTATGGATGATAGCTAAGGATAACAAGCTCTATGCTAGAAAAAATACTTTGGACTCAGAGATTTTGATGTAGGTATCAGTCAGTTAGCCACGAAATCGACGTATTTCATATGTCAATAAATCTAAAACTATAAAAGCTAGATAACTCATACTTGGTGTGTTTGATAACTCTGCTTAGGACATCTTATCCTGAAAATTTCAGCTTGCTAGCAATACCCAGACCGAAGCTACGACGGCTCGAAAATAAGACGAAACGCTTCCAGAAAAGGTGGACAGTGCCTTGCTTCCTTTGGCTCGCGCTCCCAAATTATCGAAAAGTTCGACAATTTTCACTCGATATATTTCATCTTTAATGTTCAACTCAAAAATGAAAAGCGAAAATTCGAAATAATCGAGACTTCTTTGTGGCTGGAGAATCGGTAAAAAGTTGAAGCGTTCTGCGGCAACACAAAAAGAATTGATTTGTTCACTTGAAGTGTATAGGCAATTCTTTTCAGTGGAGAGACGTGTAAATATTATGTAAAAACACTAATCATATTCAACATTTGCATTTGCGATGCAGCCATGTACATCATATTTTACGTATTTCAATATCTGCTGCTGTCAGTTTTATTTCAATATCATTACTGTCGGACTTATTCCGTGCGATTGTGTTCGAAGAACTGCTCCAGGGATGTGAAGGTGGACGTTCAAGGATAACAAGGATTTATTTATTCCACGGTTCCAATGCCTCAAAATTTCAATCAAAAATTATTACAATAAGATGGCTTGAGAGTTGAAAAATATGTTTTTTTGAAATCATTAAAAACGTATGAACCGATTTAGAGGAAATAGATTCAATGAAATATTTTGAGACTCTCTACTATTTCGATTAAATATTGCGTATATTTTGCGTATATTTTCAAAACATTTTCAGAAAAAATAGAAAAAAAAAAAAAATAATAATAATGCGTTTAACGTCCGTTTCTCGACTTTATGTCATAACAGACGCCATTCGCACCATTACTATTTTTTCATCTACCACTTCCCGTTATTTCTACATTTTTTTACAACTTCAACTAATGTAATAGCAATGGGCGAATGAAGGAATTATAGGAAATTAGATTAAGGTAGGTAATTTTTGAACTAGGAGTTTGATAGGTAATCGACCATGGCCTCAAATAAGGAACCATCTCGATATTTATCTGGAATTAATTGAGGGAAACCATGGAAAACCCCAATCAAGATGGCCGATACAGGAATTACCGTTTCTCGGCGAGAGGTAGTAGGAAAAAGTCCCAGCCACATCTGCCCCCGCCGGGACTCGAACCCGTACCTCCCGAATGCGAGTCTAGTGCTGTCACCACTACTCTACCCAGCTTGGCAAAAATAGAAAAAAACCGGTCAAGTACGAGTCGAACTCGCGAGAAGAGGGTTGCGTGCTATTCCGTTTGCCGTGAGTATTTTAAAACTTAAGATTTTCGTTTAGATTTTCCTGTAAACTATGGGTGAGACCCAACAGTCCCTATTTTTTTTCAAAATTTTAGGCTCAGTAGTTTGGGAGATAAGGGGGAGATGGTCAATTGTTCATCTATTTTTTTAAATAACTTTAAAACTTTATTTTAAAATTAGAAAAAAAATATATCTGAAACCCTTACTACAAGCCCTTTCATTTGATATGTCACACGGTACACTTAACAAAACTTTTTTTTTATTTCCTAATTTCCGCCCCAAAAATGACCTCAATGTTTAAAATTAATTTATTTACGTTACGCGTCCGTGTTTGGGTCAGAGAAATTCATATGTCTACCAAATTTCAACTCAGTCGATCCAGTAGTTTCGGAGTAAATTGGCAGAGGGACCGACAGACACATTAGTGATCCTATAAGGGTTCCGTTTTTTCCGTTTGAAATACGGAACCTTAAAAAATGCAGAGTTTCTCAGCGTAATACAAGAATTCCACATCCTTGTTCAACAATGTCACGGTAGCAACGTATCGAATCAAAATTTTCAAATGCAAATCTTGAGAAATACAATAATTTTATACACAATAGAAATCTGTATACATATTTAAGTTAAAAACCAATAAATTACGAAATATTATTCGGTGACTTACGCTCGCTTCAATGTTATTCCAGTAGCTAAACGCATTACATCAAGTATTTGTAATAAATATTATTGCTTTTGACATATGTAAAAACTAACTTCCAAGAACACGTTATAAAGAACACCACGCACTCACTGAAAATCTGTGAACGTTTTCAATCATTTCCATGAAATAGTCTTCGAATGATTAATTTAATACACGAGGCCCTTATCTTAAGCTAGTATGGCCCGTGATTACCATAGTCTGATCCTTCAGTTCGTAAAATATGCTCAAACTCTGGTCCCAAAATTCATTACATTACTGTTTTTATTAGCTGAGATTAAGCATTAATCTTCACAAAATTTAGCTTGATACTTAAAAATTTCAAGAAACAAATACTTTTGCTTTAAAAATTGAATAAAAAAACATGATATTCGTCAATACTTCTTTATAGTACGTCACGAGATTTCGAATTACGGGAAGGCAAAATAACATTTTGAAGATTTTTGTTAACAAACCTTATGTTAAAAATACTACCAAATTTTTTTCAAAATTATTTTTTCTATACAATAATTCGTACTGATTTTCTCGATTCGATTTTAAATGACTTATTTAGATTAAATAAACTGTAAGCACTTGGCTAAAAGTCATATGGGAAGAATGGTACATATTTCTAGTTTATTTTGAAGCATTAACATCAAAGATTGAGTCAATTTTTCATAAAAATTAGAGATTTCCGAAACGTAAGTGCATTTTACATGCTCGTAGGATATATGCGACTGAAAAAGGGAGCAGGTTAAGGTAGTTGTCGTGGTTAAGGCACACCGTCAGAAAATTTTTAATTTTTGTATACTTATTAAGGACATGATAATACAATTACCCTGAAAATTTGAAGTCGATCGATCGTATATAATCCGAGATAAATTCAATTAAAAATTGGATAATTAACATAGATTGTATACGATCTCTGTAGTTCTGAACCAGTTTCTTATTTATAAAAAAAGAACTAACTGTCAGAAACTTTCCAAAAACTGACAGTCTTTTAATGCATTTGTTATGAGTTTAAAAAAAAATAAGAAACATTTTTGACCGTCTAATTATTTATAAATAACGGTTTAAAGTTCAACAATTTATAGAAAAATATACATGCATATGAATACTGTATGGGTTACGTTTCCACGGGTACAGTCTTGTGTACAAATTATGGATTACTTAGCTATAAGCTTGTATACTTTTATGGCGCGTATAATCTATAACTTTTTGACAATATTGTACCACGACAACTACCTTAAATCAAAAAAACCCGATCAGAATTGTCTATCCTCAATTTGGTTATACTTCATTAATAATTTAACGGTAATTGACAGCTGTTAAGATCTCCCAAAAAATCGATATTTCGACATAGTATTATAGAAAACATGTCTATTGGTTCATTTAATTGAAAGACAATAAAGATGTTAAGCGTCATATTTTTTGTAGTTTCATCAAAGTCACAGACCATAATACGGACAACATATTTTTCTTGCAACAAGATCATTGCTTTTAATAGGTACCTGTATTGTTATGTCAAACAATATTCCTGACCTATGTCCCACTTAACGTAAGCTCGTCTTGCAGGTGTAGCACGACAAAACATTCTCTACGACCGTTGCCAAGTATATTTAACGACCCTTCATTTTAGCATGTGTTTTTGTTTTATATTTATTAGGGACCGAGCGAATATAAACGGTCCGAACTCAGTTTAAAAAAAAAAAACCCGAGTCGCAGTGCCTTAACCCTGCCGACAATATAGTGTATTTGCTTGTATAGGGCCGTGTGGTTTTATACTTTTATTATGTGAAATTAAGTTTGTTTTTGGGCAAAATAAAAAATTTAACCCCTAATACACCCCTTAAAATGACATTTTTTTCTTAATTGTAATATTATTATCAATCTAACGTCTACACCGAATTAAATACACCCTTCAATAAATAAGTCACTATCTGCAAACTAGTGTTTTCATAAAATTTGTAAATCCGGTCCTGTCGGGCCGATTTTATTAAAATTGTGGGAACACTTTTTAATCACTACCAGAGGATTAAATTTCAATTTTGAAACGATTCGGAGAATTTTTTCGGTATTTTGGTGCCCAAAAACAGTTTTCAACCCCTAAAAACTACCCTTAGAATAGCCCGATTAGGCCCATTTTAAATAGGCTTCTTGCGGGGATGGGTTTCAACACGTGGCCCAAATTTCGTTGAAATCAAATAACTCTTTCGAAAGTTATCGCGCGTACACACATATATATATATATATATATATATATATATATATATATATATATATATATATATATATATATATAAATATATATATATATGTATACATATATATATAAACATTTTTAAAAATGGGGCCAAAGTGCTTAGGAGGTTATGAAACGTCGAGAAATTTTGGTCCGACCCCTAGGTCCCGCCATCCGACCGACGCCAATAGTGTATGTTGCCATATGGCAAATACACTAATAAACAAAACTGGAGTCCATCCCACCAACAGATATAGTTATCACAGAACATGTTTAGTTAGGATGCCCAATTTATCTGAGCTGTTGGTCTGCTGTGTTGAGTTTCAAGCGACAAATTAAATACTAATAATGCATTTATATTGTTAAGTTGGGTACCGAGCGATGTAGCGTAGTGGTGAGAGCACTGGACTCGCATTAGACAGGTACTGGGTTCGAATCCCCGCGGGGGCAGATATGGCTAGGGCTGTTTTCTGCTGCCTCGCACCGAGAAATGGTAATTCCTGTACCCGCCATCTTGTTTTCAACGGTTTTCCTCAATTAATTTCAGACAGATATCGAGATGGTTCTTCAGTCGAGGTCATGGCCGATTTCTTGTCAAAAAAAAATATAGGAAATTAGGGTAAGGTACGCAACAATGAGCATGGGCTCATTGTTGCGTACCTTACCCTAATTTCCTATAATTTTTTCATTCGCCCAGTGCTATTAATTAAGTTGAAGCTTAAAAATGTAGAAACGGGAAGTGTTGGTAGATGAAGAATAGTAATGGTGCGAGTGGCGTCTCTTATGACACAGTGTGTCGACAAATGAACGTTAAACGCATTATTTTTTAGTTTATTTGCCATATGGAACCTCCCCTGTATCTTGCTTCTTGACATTTATGATCGTCAAAACTAAAATGGCCGTAGTTGAACAGCTGATACTTGGCGCACAAGTGAGGTTATGTTCAATACCCGATGGCAAATACGTGCAGATATTGTATCGCCACGGTACTTGTTATCTAATGACTGCGTACATAGATTGTACATGTAGAGGCAGCCTCCATTAGCTACATCACATTTATTATATATCGACATATCGCGTATGTTCGACCTCGGTGACCTCTGAACCGCCGCCATTGTTGTTACACGTTTAAAATACACACACATGCGCAATAACTGTGTCTGCATGACTGACTTGAAATTAGGTAATAAAGGAACTACCAATCGATCAAACAAGAGATAAGGAATAATCGATAATCGATTATTTTCGAAATATAAACCGATTCTTAAAATAATGAAAGCATTAATTCGCTGGTAAATTAAACGGATATTCAGGACAAAGTCTTTAAAATTGACGACCAAACCGGCTTGAAACTGTTTTAACGTAAATATTTTTGTAAATATTAAATATGTTTCTTTCTTAATCTTTTACTGGCTAAGGTTTCGAAAATTCTTAAGATACCTAGATGGTAAATAATAATAAAATTTTATAGGTCCGGATTGACGTTGCTTAAATGCTTATTACTATTGTCGCTCACTGCACATCCCCCTTTACTTTATTAGAAACCAAGAGGTCAGACATAAAAAATTAAAAATACTGTTTTGTCCTAGAATTGCACGCGGCAATCATATGGACAACTATCTATCAGCAATTTCTTTACTTTATTTTTGAAAATTATAATACTTCGTATTGCTTTTATATCTGAGGGTAACATGTTATAATAATGTATCCCCTTGCAAAGCGGACTATTACTGTATTTAGTGGTTCTGTTAATCATCAAGAAAAGTAAATTTTTAAACAGACAAATAATTTTCCACTCAACAATTGAATTATTCTATGCTTATCTCATTTATTTATTGAAGACTATGGACGCGTGACAACTACGTTCATTATATAACTTGCATAAATCATAATCCCGGATATCGGTGTACGAAGCATATTGTCGGTGTACACCCAAGTCAGCGCCGTCGAGTCACAGTGTCCTGAAGCAAAAAACAAATGACTCGAGTGTAGATAAAAATGGCGTTGATTAAAAAGCTTTTTACTGCAATTTCTTATGCATGAAACATCTCCGACTCCGCCCATACATAATACATACGCATACATCGATATAACCGAGAGCTGTTAGACATTTTTGGGTAGGTATTTGAAGCACTGTGAAAATTTGTACAGCGCCTCTTTAGTAATATTCGAATACAAAAACATAAACCTGGCTGAAGGGAAGTCGAGCTTAACCGACCTCAAATTTTTAAGCAGGTAGAATGTCCCACCGAAACGACCTGTTTTTTTTAGTATATGTATTTTTAGTTACCAATATTATTTTGTTTAAATTTCAACGTGCTTCAAATATATTTATTAAATTTTTCAAAAATATAATTTTGCAAACACCTGGCTAAGTTTTAGACCCGATTAAAAATTGGCTTTTTTTACTAAATTTCAAGGCATTAAAATTTCAAAATGCTTCAAGATCTTTTTATTGCGAAAAAATTTTTGCTAATTTAAAAATTTGAGGGTCGGTTGAGTCCCGCTACCCTTCAACATTTTCATTTTTGTATTCGGATATTATTAAAGAGGTATTATACAAATATTCAGTGTCTCAAATACCTACCTATAAAAGGCTAACAGCTCTCCTACTAATACATTATGTGCCGCTTATACAATATTGTCTTCTTAAGGTGACATCCTTCAGAACGTAAAATATGGTCTCGGGACATTTCGAACTGTGGTAGCAAAATTAATTTTATTACTGTTCTTATCAAGCATTAGGGTTCACAAAATCTGGCTTGCTGCTTAAAAATTTCAAAAACATATATTTTTGCCCTAAAAATTGAATCAAAAAAACGTGATAAATGTCAATATTTCTTTACAGCACGTCGCGTAATTTCGATTTACGGGAACGCAAATTATCATTTTGAAGTTTTTTCTTTAAAAACTTGTTAAAATTACTGACAAATTTGGTTTTCACAATATTTTTTTTCAAATTAAATGTTTTCTGTACAAAAATTTGTGTAAGACTTATACTATTTTTTTCATTCTTATCTGATATTATATCTGAATGGTTTATTTAGAATAAATAAACTTTAAAAATTTCGCTAAAAAAGTTTGGAAAGAATAATATATTTTTCATAGAAATGAAAGATTTCCGAAACGTAACATGCACATAAGATAGTGGTATACGGGTGAAAAATGGAACATATTAAACAGCTGATAAACAAACACCTTAAGAGTGACCAATAAAGTGTTTACCTTAGCTTAAAATTTTAAACATCTCAATTATTCCAATTTATATCTATTTTGCAATATAAGTTGCAATATACTCAGTGAAATATAAATATTAAGAGCACTGTGGTTGGAATAATAAAAATAAAAGAATAGTTACTTCTTACCACAAGAAGTAACTATTCTTTTATTTTTAATACACTGAAAAGTACGTTAGGAATATGGTTACACTTTTGACGCAATAGTGTCAACATTTTTTACACTGGAGACACGCCTAAATAAGCGGTTCGGTTTTAGTGTGAGACGAATATGCTTTATAGTTTTTTCGCCGCTCCATTAAGTAAACCGTATAATAAATGACGACTCACTCTCTACTATTCCATAGAACCATACTGCGGTCCTATGGAATAGTAGAGGGTGAGTCATCAATATTATACGGTTTGCTTAATGGAGCGGCGAAAAAAAACTATGTCCCGTGTTTGCAAGGACACATTGTATGATCGCACATTTAACGGATAAAGCTCACATATAAAAGATTTACATGCGGCGATAACAAATATAATAACAATAATTATTATTGTGTTATTTGTAAGCCGTATGCATTTCTCTTTTAAATGTTGTCTTACTGCTTATTCTATTTTAATTGCCATGTCAAACAATGTATTCTTGAGCGTCAACCATCAATAATTGTTGAAGTAAAAAGATTGTAACAAACCATACCGCCATTATCAGGAAACAGGAAATGAAGATGATTAACTGTGATTAAGCATTAAAAATTTCAGGACATATATTTTTGCACTAAAATAGAATCCAGATATACGTCGAAATTTATTGACAGCACGTCGCGTGATTTCGAATTATGGGAAGGCAAATCAGCGTTTTGAAGTGTTTTCCTTAACAGCTTATATTAAAATTACCGACTTTGGCTTGCACTATAATTTTTTTCAATTTTAATTTTTTCTGTACAAAGTTGGTGTAAAACAAATTTTCTCATTATTATCTGATGTTATATCTGGACGCGGTCTATGTGTCTGGATTTGTAAAGCTGTATGAAAAATAGATGTTTCCGAAAAGGCTTGATAGTAGCCGAGCTCGTAGGGTAGTCCTTGTTTGTGTGAGGTCCAGGTCGTCGTCATATCATACCTGCATTCTATAATTATAATTATAGGTAAAGATCAAAAATAATTAAGTACAAAAATATGTGTCGTTTGATGCATTATTTAAATTGATTTTTTACGTTAAAAGTTCAATCTGGATTAAAAAATCGATAAAAAAGTAATCGGATGAAAAATCGGGACTCGAACCCTGCTACTAATGATTGAGAATTATCGTTAAAATTTATTTTTAAACTGCATTTCACCTTTACATAATTGATATGATTTGCTGTTAAAATTTGTTATAAAACTTTCAAATAAAAGTGCTTTATCAAAATAACATATAGGTACTATTCACTATTTAGTTATTTTTTAATAAAATATATGGTTAACAAATTATGTAGTCAAAACTATAAACAAAATATTTTGCATTTAGTTTTAAGGTGCTAATTATTTAAACAAATTACAAAATTATTATCAATTCAAAATACATATACGCAAAAAAATATTAATTTAATCATTCTTTGCAAAATATTAATTTTATATTTTAATTTCAACAACATCCCGATATAAGAAAATTAACTATCCTCCTTACTTCTTCTAGAACAAAAAAATTGAGCATCGGCCGCTGACTCGGCCTTTCGTCTCGGGAACAATTAACCAGTGAAACGTGTCTGACATTTGCTCCAGTTTTATATAAAATTTATTGTTTTAATTCAGTTAGTTCCGAGATACAATAGTTAAATACTTTGAAGAAACATCTCGGCTACCCGTTTTACGTATTTTTGAAATGGGGCCAATCGCGAAAAATAGTTTTTTCAGCGAAAATATAAAATGCATTTCAGACAATAAGGTGCCATCAAAAGTTAGGTACGAGCTTAGATACGGTTGAACGATGTTCCTATGTTCGCCAGTGACTTCAAGCTAGTGTGGTCAATTTGATATGACAGCTGCAATTGTTTTTGAATTAACAATAGTTATTGTTACAAAACTTTGATTTTAATTACAAGACAGTCTCATTTTGTGGAACAGTAATTTAATTTATACGTTTTTCATATATTTTAAAGTGGTTTGCAAGCGAAATATTTTTGTGATTTAGAATTTATTTGGAACTACGAGTATGTATCATTAGCGGTTGGAGGGAACAGCTATTGAATGTTTAGTCTCGCCTGCATAAATAAGGTAAGTCTATTTTATTATTCTTCTTCATAATTATTCAGTGTTTTTCTTGTTTGGCAAAACTATGATAAGATGCACTTTTTAGGGTTATAAAATGCGTATAGATTGTAGACACGGTAAAATTTTTTCACGAGTTTGTAATGGTTTTTTGCGACAGAAGGATCGTTCTGTAACTATTCTATAGCAACTGATTCATAACCTAAAAAACGCAGGTGTCAAATTATTTTAACTTTTACAATTTATACGAAATAGTGATTCCATATCAGTGTGTTATTAACCGGCTTAAAAACCAAGGTTATACAATTCAGGGCGCTTTTTTTAAATTATGCAATTACATCAGAATTAAAAAGAATCATTGAAGTGTTATTAATTCGTGTTTTCTTTCAATGTCAACACCGCGATCTTCTGTGTTAGTTCTTGTTAGACCGTGTTTTATATTTGAAGCGATTATTTTGGATTTTCTGCAATTGTGTTGTGACTTAATTTAAAATTGTGTGCATTAAGTTTTTGTAGTTTGGATTTAGAGCTGGTAAATACAATTATTTTATAATTTTATAAATTCGATGGTTACAGAATAACATCTCAAAGTTTTCGTACTCAATAAGGCTCCAGTTATATATACCGTCAAGAACATTGATAACTTCTGTATAATTTTATCGAGAAATTTTATGTATGCTAGGGGCAAGCAACGCGGACATTTACCCGAGGCGCCAAAATTTGGGGGCGGCATTTGGGCTGTGTGAGAAAAATATTGACGTGAATGCGTCGTTGATGTTACCTTGTTTTATTTTCAAAATAATGGCATTTTAGTTGATAATGCACATTTTTAATAACATTTAAAATTTGTATGTGGTTAACAATTTTTCACTAGGTTCAAGTATTATTTCTGTAAAAATAAATGAGTTAATTTCTTTTCAGTTTTAAACCAAATCCAGCTTAAAACCCAGTATTTCTGCTGTGCGGAATTGAAAGCTGGCAGTCTACTTCTAGACGGTGACGCAATTTCAAAACCGCTGAAAGAAATCGAAAAGGTCAGTGTGATTTTGTTTTTTAATTTTTTTTTTTGCTCTGTTCATTATTGGAACTTTTATTCTAAATACATATGCTGCAAATCAAATGATATATATATCTTAAAAATAAGCGTTGCATTTTATTTTCAATTATTTGCTCACAAATTCTTTGTTGTTTCGGGCAAAGTAGCCCAGGAAAAATAGACTGACTTCGAAAAAATTCTGAACAAGGTGGGTTTTTGTGGAGAACTTTATTTTGTTATCATGAAGGTACCCTTAAGGGGGTATTCTCATGTGAACACATACACTTTACCTCTTTTTAGGGAATTTTTTTTAGACGACAATGACATTCAATCATTTTAATTTTTTTATATGTTTTTGTTTGTATCTTTAACTGTATAAAAAAAAATTTCTCTTATTTTACATTTTTTATATACTTACATATTTTTTTTAATTAAATTAGACACTAAAAAAAAAGCAGGTCACTGGTCATGGTAATAGCGGCTGTTCATGTTGTCTGAAATAAAAAAATCGAATGGATCATTGTTCAGTAGGTATGTCGCTATCGTCCCTACCAAAATTAATCAATTTCATTAAAAAAAAAAGGCGGACTGTAGAAAAAAAGTTTGTGTGTTTTGTTAATTTTTTTGTTAAAAATCGTTTAAAAAAATAAGAAAATATTTTCGAAAATAAGCAATTTTGGTACGGACGATAACCATTAATGAGTAGAAGAACATATATAAATTTCAAAGCAATCGGTTGAATACTTTTTTTTTTAGGACCATGACAGTTTTAGAAAATAATGTTTCCAGATAAATGCGTTTAAAGTTTCAAGAGCCAACAAGTCGCTTACGGCGCGTCGGCCACTATATGAGTTGTAATTTATTTAAAACTAGGAATTTCGGTCTCTATTTTTCACAGCATATTTTCGATAGGTTTTATTATTGAAATATGAAAAAAAAAATCGATTTTTCGAAGTGGTCACATGAGAATACCCCCTTAATTTGAGCTGTTTTTTTTTTGTTCACACACTGCAGATTTGTTTTAGGCAAAGGGAATATATTTTTTTTTCTGGTAAATTTGGGTTATTTGCAATTTCAGATAACAGAAGAGCGGCCTGCTTTGATTGCCGGCAAAGACACGACATGGATCTAGCAGCCAGGACTGAAATTGGATTTCCATTGGTCACTCTGTGTGGCGCATTTCTTCAGTCCCAGGGGACAACGTGAAACCGCTGGCCGTGGAAACCGGGGAATGCAGTGCACTGCGTTCAAAACGAGTTTCAGGAATGCAGGACCTTATACCGATGTAGAATGAGCCCGCTTTGTGAGTTTTTTTTTTTTATTTTTCTGTAATCTCGAGTTTCTAGTCAATAGAAAAAAAAACTGTTTCTACTAATTTGAAAATATGTTTTCTATTGACTAGAACAACTCAGACTGCAGAATAAGACAGCATGTTCATTATTATTAACCAATAATAATAAGGCAACATAGCTGTTTTACATTTTCTGGTTACGGTAATTATATTGGGATCCATCGTTCCTCTTTTATCTTTCGCGACGCGGTAAATTTCAGTTAGGGTCTCCTTGACATTTTTTTTTCAGATATGTTTGTGTGTATAATTTTTTTGCAATGCAAGTTTCGACATTTCCTAATCACAGCTACCATCAGTAGGTTTTTCAATGTTGAAAGTTGCAGTGTTTTATTTGTTTATATATTTTGTGTATTGGTAGACCTTTTTGCGTCCGAGCATATCTTCAATATTTCTGTGTCCTAAAACAGAATAATCTTCGAATATAAGTTTTAATATATATTGAAGATACGTTCCCTTTGAAATAGTATCGCCTAAAAATACACTGGGGCGCGTCTAGGGGTTTGGGGAAGCGGTGAGTAGGGTTCGGTATCCGGTCTCGTCAGCATAGTTCCCCAATTTTGTGAGACCATCGCAGCTTTCGCGTTAGCTTAGCTGGATTTTTGAACGCACAAGGTCCTTGCGCGGTTTGTAGGTATTTCTAGGACAGGACCTAGGGTTGGACCACTGGCTTGCGTCCTTTAGGAGGCCTTGGGTCATGTAAGCAACAGCCATAGTTGACCCAGGGGCGGAGGTGGTCCGAGTAGGGTTCGTTTAATCAAAGTGAACACTATACACACACTACAGCAAACAGATTCCTCCGTGAGACCGTGACGGACCCCTTTAGTGTGGGGGGTTCCAACAAAGGCGGAGGGACAATTCGAGCCCTCTTCCCAACTACCAGCGGTGATGGCGAACAAACTGTGAGCTATTCCAACGGTGGCAGGTGGACAAATTGTTGCCTGACCCAACTGGAGGAGCAATGCAAATTCAAATTCAAAATTTTATTAGTGGTTATCTTATTAAGAAACCTCGCAAATAATATTTCGGCTTTGTTCTAATATTTCAATGACAATAATTTTTTTTTCACTAATTGGCAATATGATGTAGTACCTTATGGGCCTCAATTTTTTGCTACTTACTGTCATCAGCAAATAATAGGTAAAACAAGTTTCCAAATTATTTATATAGACGCTTATGACCTCAGATGTTGTGCGTCTATAATCTACGATTCATTGATCCATTCCAAATTATTTAAGACTCTCAATTTCTCCTCCAGCCTTTTTTTTTCAGATGAACGGAGGGACAAGTCACAGTCCTCTGTTCCAACGACCTTTTTATAGATTTTGATTTTTTGTGTCGCGTTATTTTTTGCTTCGAATGAATTTCATTAATAAATATTTTTTGCATAATTTTTTTTAAGTTAATTTATTTCTTTTTTACCTATTGTTTTGATAAATTTAGAGTATTTTAAATACATGTTTAAAAATTTTGTTTTAATGCTGTTTAGTTGAAAACAAATGACATTCTTAAATCTAGACTAAAATTTCAAAGTCGTATCAGATACCCAGCATAAATGTAATGTCAGATCAGATTTTAAATTCATTATAGACTCGTTTTATAGATAGATATATTTTTACATTTGGTACAAAATGTACAATAGTTGCAAGTCAAGACAAGGTTAAAAAAAAACACAGATTAAAAATACGTGAATTAAATATTCTTCCACAGAATAGAAACAGTTATCTGTCAGCAATTTTTTAACATATTTTTTAAATTTTTGTAAGTAAATTAAACTCTTTAACTGAGGAAAGTAGTTTGTTGTATAATTTTAAGGCACAAAGCGGTCGTCGCATTTTGCCGCATATGTATCGCGCGGCATTCCCTGTGGGCCCTACTATGGGCCCGAAAAAAACCCGATCCCACACTGTACATGATTTTTTCTTTTATAAATTTGTATAATCTCCCCCGGGTACAACTCGCAGTTGTAGTTTAAAACACTGTGAGATTGTCTTCCGGGGGCGCAGGGTTAACATGTTAATTTTAATTTTAGCTGTTGATTTTTATGAAATATATGTACTTGAATTTGAAATATTTTCCAGTTTTACTGAAGTATTTTAGTAAAAAATCGGTTTATGTATAATAATAATAATTTTTATTTATCGAATGACTATGTGATAGATAAAAATATCGCGATATAAAAAAACTAAATAAAAAATTTTAATTTTAATTTTTTTCAAGACATGAGTAATGTGATAAAAATTGGTTTTAATATTTTTTTAAATAGTTCTTGTCTCCCAGAGATGCAGGACATAAAATTGATTTATAACATTTACTAATGATTTACTTAACATGTTATCGTAATATTATGTAGCTCTAAGATTGAGCTAAAAATCGGTTTTTCGATTCATAAACCAACACATTTTTTATATAAAGATATGTCTTATTTTACGTTGTTATTTTCAGGTCAACTTTTGAAATACATTTTTTCGGGATGATTTTTTCAGTGTTTTCTACTCGACTGAAATTTTTGAAAATGTGTTTTCAGTATTTCTGTCGCTTGGAAAAAAGACATTATTTGACCTCTTGTAGTCTACAAACAGTTCGAAAGAATTTTTATTAGGTGTGTTTATTTTTTTTATATTAATTTTTTTCATACATTTTTTCAAGTCTTGGTTGCCAAAATCATAAACGTCCAACAGTCAACTCAATTCTATAAATTGTCTCCTATGGTTTAATTAAACATGCCGTGATTGTATATATTTGTCAGTATAGTGTCAACTGATTTTTGATTTACTTGAAATTTCATTTCCTTTCATAGGACAACTATTTCTTCACATGTAAACGCGTTTGTTTAGGAAATTTAAGAAATTCCATAAGATGCTATTACCATATTATAGAATTGTATAAAAAAAGATTACAATTAATTATTAAATTAACAATTTAAAAAACCCCCAACACAAAAAACCTATAAAAAGTTAAAAAATAAAACTTCTGGGCCTGGTCCTTTAATATTTAAGTACATAGTTCGATTGTTTTGTGATCATTTGACCGAAGAATTGACAAAAAAGAAACAAAGTCTAAGTTTAAATCATTAATTAGAGATTTTATAGAATTTGTCTGTATTGTTCTGTCTTTGTATTCGTTGAGTTTGTGGTTTCAAAGGCATTGATAATTTTTGAAATTCTCCAAAAACAGCAGCGTGTTTTGGTCGTTCCACTTGAGTACCATTTTGTCTCACACACAGACAGAATATATTCACTGTGCGGTGTCGTAGTCCCAAGTCCGTCCGCTACAAAACACGACACAAAATGATCGAACCCGAATGAATGTTCTTTCTTGTGTTCACACGTTTCATTTTTCGTTCATTCGGAGTGCGAATGAATCATGCCGAATGCCGATATCTAGCGTTGTTGGATCAGTTCATTAATGAATTTATTTTTCACTATTAATTGTTTAATTTAATATTCAGACGTTTCATTCGAATGAAAGATACTGTTTGAAAGACAGAAATGAACAAAAAATTACCTTAATGAATAAGAACAAGTCAGTTAGTGATATAACGTTTTATATTATCAATATAATTACGACGCTCGCATCTAACAACAAACCTAACCTATAACGTACAATGGCGGCCATTATAAACAAGTGAACGAATAGCTTGTGGCTATGTAAATACGGTAAATAACTTCTAGTTCTCTACATTAATATTGACTTCTGTGCAATACCAGTTAATATTATTTTACTATAGCAATTCTTGCGCATAAAAGTTGCCGCCGTATAAAACAGCTGTCCCGAAACAAAATGCAGAGCTAAATACGCTGAATTTTCGCAGAAGTACTTGGATTATATAAACACCCTGTAAATATGGACGCTGATGACCTCAGCTTTTGATCGTCGATAATAGGGATGTTGACTATTTTTGTGAAAGTGTTTTAAATCGTCCATAAGTACCTAATATAGCACCAAATATTTATTATTTTTATTTAAATACAACTCGAGCCTTAAAAATCATGTATTTTAAATTCCGTTTCAAATTTCGGTCCAAAACGCCAATACTAGTCGCGTGACGTCACCTGCTGGTACCAAAGGAGGTTCAAAAGTTTACACAGGAGCTACCATTTAATAGATGCGGTCACAAAGTAGGACATGACATAAACATAAAAGTGCCCTCTTAAAATGTGTAATAATTTCGACGTAATTATAATATTAAGGTAGTTGTCGTGGTACAATATTGTCAAAAAGTTATAGATTATACGCGCCACAAAAGTATACTAGCTTGTAGCTAAGTGATCCATAATTTGTACACAAGACTCTACCCGTGGAAACGTAACCCATACAATATTCATATGCATGTATACTTTTCTATAAATTGTTGAACTTTAAACCGTTATTTATAAATAATTAGACGGTCAAAAATGTTTTCTTATTTTTTTTTAAACTCATAACAAATGCATTGAAAGACTGTCAGTTTTTGGAAAGTTTCTAACAGTTAGTTCTTTTTTTATAAATAAGAAACTGGTTCAGAACTACAGAGATCGTATACAATCAATGTTAATTATCCAATTTTTAATTGAATTTATCTCGGATTATACACGGTCGATCGACTTCAAATTTTCAGGGTGATTGTATTATCATGTCCTTAATAAGTATACAAAAATTAAGAATTTTCTGACGGTGTGCCTTAACCATGACAACTACCTTAAAAACTAAAAAAGTTAAACTTCTTATGTACGCTTATGAGAGTGAGGCTCATTATAATTTTTTTTTATTCAAGCTTTTTACGTTCTGGGTTTCATTTGCGTGCATCCTGTACCTGATGTGTAGTTAAAAAATCCATCAGCATTATACCGACAATCGGTTTGTCCAAACGAACACAATTTGTGCAAACATACTATTATAATATATCCACTGAATCTATATGAGTTGACTCAAAGTACGCCGATAAACAAAAAATATTTACGCTATATTGTCGCACAAATACCTCACGTTCTGCATTCAGATGACTTGAAAACTACCAAAAATTCAAAATTGAATTTTTGCATGATTAGCGAACTCCCCTCAGGAAAACAAAAAAACTAGGTGCGATTGAAGTTATACTTCTTTGACGTGATTAAAAACTAATCTACACTAATATTATAAAGAGGAAAGATTAGTATTTTTGTGTGTTTGTAATGAATAAACTCAAAAACTACTGTGCCGATTTAAAAAATTCTTTCACCATTAGAAAGCTACATTCACCCTGAGTAACATAGGCTATATTTATTGCTAGAAAATATTAGGGATCCTTACTAAAACTTTAGTAACGTAACCCAAGGTGTAAAAAAATGCCATAAAACATCTTTCGTCGCATGCGCTGCGGAAACTATTGATGATAGAACAAAAGTATGTTCTACAATATTAAAGAACATATCAATAACTACAAAAAACTTCGCGATACTATATGTCCAACTATTATTGTTATGTCACAATAACCACTTTTTACATTTTAATAATCTATATAGATAAAAGACGATGTATATGTAATCTATGGACTCCAAACGGGTAGACCATTTTTGATGAAATTTTCAGACATTCTTTAGATTAGCCCAGCGGGTGATCTTCCTAAGTTTGGTAGCGAATTTTTTAAATTTCTTTTTGGAAAATAAGATATTTTTTTCGATTTTTGAACATTCACAAATAAAAGCGATTGAATTCGCGCAAATTCAATACACGTTGAGAATTTAATGATAATGATTCTCATCTTTTATATCCTATATATTACATTTACACTCGGGCGAAGCCGGACTGGGCCGCTAGTTTTTAATATATCAGCAAATCAAATTTGACCCGGGCTGGTCCATTTAAACCCCGCGCGTTAACTCAATCGGTGAAATTTTTTTTTCTGGGTTGGTACAACTTTCTTTAACATTTGTTTAAAATTTGAGCGGGATGCGTTAATTATTGTATGGTTTAAGAGTTTTTTTGTGATTCTGAACAACTTTTTTTTTATAAAATTTTGTTCTATCTTGATCGCACATGTGACTTGAAACCCCACTTTTTATTTTAATCGTAGTTGGCTAGATTTCGACTTTTGAAAAATTTAGCTCCTACAAAAAAGATGCATCTTAATGGCCTGTATAACTGCTGAAAATTTTATAATGATTGCTTTTAAAATGAAGAAGTTATTTAGGTGTAAAACACACTGTATTTTTTTTTATTTACAAACTTGCATGTGCCGCATACTTGTATACTGTAGGGGTAGGTGCTACTTATTTAGTTACACCCAATAGAAAAAAATCACTTATGCTAAGAACAGTAAGAACGTGTAGGCAAGTAGTTTGCAACACAAAAATTAAAATAAACTAATGTTTGTAGTCTCAAGGTATAGTAGCTTATGTCCGATTTTTAGTTAAAAAAGTGAAAACAATTGAAACAAACTTGAAATTCGTCAATAATTATTTACAGAACAACACGAGATTTTCGTATTACGAGAAGGCAAAATAACATTTTGAATTTTTTTCTTCACAAACTATAATGTTAAAAATACTGACAATTTTGGCTTGTTCAATAATATAGATGTTAATTCTGCAATGCTTCAGAACGAGCTATATAATTCATTGTTACATTGCTAAATTAGAAAAATTTATTTTTTTTATCCACTGTCACTGTCGGGGTTCAAACCCGAATCTTTCCACTTTCGCGGCGGAATGCCTTCGAATTACATATTGTACTAAGGTTAGATTAATGATTAAAAATTAAAAATTTAGTGATCTGCATCTTTGCATCTGGAGCCCGTATGTGAGCCGGCTCACTGAACCGGTTCAAAAAGAGCCGAGTTCTGAATATGTTACTGCAGTCTGCCACTGAGTTACCTAGTTCAGTCAATCATATCACGACCTGTATAGAATCAAGAATGCATAGCCAAACATGTGATGCATGAGTCATTTGAGCTGACAGATGCATCAAAGTGAGAACTGATACGTAAGTGTAAAGTGTGCTTCTGTGTGTTAAGTGTTTCACTGAGTTATGCGGATCCGTTGATCCGTCGGCTCAAAAAAAAGTGAGTCGGCTCTCACGGATCTTCTGTCGGAGTCGGCTCTTTGAACCGGTTCAGATCTGAGTTACCCAACTCTAGCTCCAAGTAGAAAAATAAAATATAAGGATACTAAAAAATGTGAAATCTGAGAATATTTTAAAAATCGGTATGAGCCACTTTTCCTTGCAGTCGTCTATCTAGTGTCGGGCCGTCCTTTGCTGCAGCTTTATTACTTCTGTATCTTTGTTGTGTGTAAATAACGCAGGCATAGAGTCGCTACTTCATATGTGGAGAGGTTTTGTATGTATAAATAATTTTCTTTTTTCACAATCTACTGCAAATATGTGACCTGTGATATATCAAATGCAATCGTACGATTTTATTGATGTTTATTTACGTGGAAACAGCTTCGTGATGTTTTAGCATTTGAGTGAGATATTTCAACAAAAAATAAAATATTTATTTCCAAGTAGCGAGAATATTTTAATGTTCTTCAATAAATATATAATACCCCTATCCCCCGATTTACACGGTACTTGTTTTACACGTTTTCGCTTTTACACGGTTTTCCAAATAAGTTTTTTTTTTGTTTTTATCGCAAAGATCTTACAAAAAATTCGAAGCAATTGTTAATAACCGATTTTATTACCATCTCTCATAATATAAATATTTCTGCTTCAAACATCGAATCGGCACAAATAACTTCGAGTGATGAAAGTGAATTCGAACCTTCGATTCTGAAAAAAAGAATGAGAGTAATTTCTGACAGTGATGACGGATAATAAAACACCTTTGGTTTTATTTTTTGTTCTTCTGTTTAATGTATTGTAATTAAATAAAAAAACAGCGTTTCCGTAATATATTAAATATTTTAACCTGTCAATGCATTTTATTTTTATTTCTGTGTACACCTAAAAATATTGAAAAAAATCACAACTGTTAAATAGCAAAATTATGCATTTTCTGCAAGCTTTTCGATTTACACGGTTTTGACTTGAAAATTTTTAATTTTCGATTTACACGTTTTTCTCAGGAACGTATCTACCGTGTAAATCGGGGGATAGGTGTATACTAATAATAATACTTTATGTTTTATTAAACGACGTATTCATAATTATGATACGTTTCAGGCTATCCATGGACATGACACAAGGAATAATTCAAATGTGATTTTGCCGAAGTCTACACTGACGTTATTTAACAAGAGCGCCGAATATCACGCCTTGAAATTAGGGATGGCGATCTGAGATCGATTAATCGAAGAATCGATTTCTTGGGCCAAAAAAATCGATTTTTTTAATCGATATATAGTACTGACTCGATATTTCACCCTTGAAAATCGAGATTCGATTTTTTCTAGTTTGATAAGAATGATAGAATGATTTACAATTAGCTGAATGACAGTTTTTCACTTAATTACTCAAAAACTCGCGAGATGGCTGGGTTTTCAGTTTCTTTCGTCTCTCCTTAAGCACTGGGAACTATAAATTATATCATTTCCAAACTTTTTAATGGACGCAATAAATGTTTTTTTTTATACTTGATACTTTGATATGGTTCTAAGAACAGCTTTAATTAGTTAAAATGATAAATAATCGATAATTATGGTGTCCCTTATGTTTTCCATAATATAAAAATATATTTATACGGTTAATACAAACTCTAAAAGCAAATTGAAAAAAGATCGATTTCTGAGAAATCGATCTTGTAGACCGCGTTTTTTTTGTGAATCGATTCATCAGATTTCGATTCGAATCGATTTAAAAATCGATTTATTTCTGAAATAATCGCCATCTCTACCTGAAATTGTTTAATAAATTGCCACATAGTTTCAGAAATCTAAAAATTTCGAAATTTAAAAAACAGTTGAAAACTGCTCTTCTTAAATCTGTATAGGCTGGATGATTTTGTTGTAAATGATTTATAAACATATCTTTTGACGAATCCTATACATATTTGTATGTCTTTGGATCAATAAATTCTAATTCTATGTAATTAGGTATAAATAAATAAATAAAAAATGCCAGATGTGGGCGTAGTTAGCGCTAAGTGGCACGGTGGATGTAGTGTGAACTACGCAGTGACAGGTACATGCCATCCAGTGAACACTGCGTACACGATTTCCTGCGCAAGATGTGATCTAATTACATCCTGACACGAAATACTTGCACCGAGATCTATATCAGGCTTCTGTATTTAAAAAAAATGACAGACAAGCGAGAGTAGATCTCGCGCCCGTAGGATTCCGTACCGTTATAATAATTCCACATAAAATCAAAACTTTATCATTTTAGGGGTTTTTCCTTTACTCGTGCCTTTAGGGTTGCCATCCGTCCGAGTTTCCCCGGATTTGTCCTAGTTTAGAGGGCATCCGGGCGGAGCTTCATTTGTAGTCCGGGTTTAAAAATTTAAGAATAAAAAAATTCTAACTGATTATTAAAACAATTTGTAACAAACTGTAATAAGATTCTGTTTTGTTAGGTACATATTTAAAATGATGATAAAAGATGACTAAATTTAATTTTAAGTTAGGTAAAAAGAATCAGGTGAAAAGACCAATTTTTACGTTTTTAACACATTGAGTCGTTCTACGACGTTTCGTCGGTATTATTCCGACTTCTTCAGGTATCTCGAAAATTCTGTTAAAACATAGTTATTCCAATAATTTTTACAATAAATAATGAAGTACAATAATGCATAAGTCCAAAAATTATTAGATAAACCGATATAAAATAGCTCAAAGTGTTAAAATTATTGACATTTTTTTTTACATTTTAATAATCTATATAGATAAAAGACGATGTATATGTAATCTATGGACTCCAAACGGGTAGACCATTTTTGATGAAATTTTCAGACAATCTTTAGATTAGCCCAGCGGGTGATCTTCTGAAGTTTGGTAGCGATCGGATCAACAGAATTTTTTAAATTTCTTTTTGGGAAATAAGATTTTTCTTCGATTTTTGAACATTCACAAATAAAAGCGATTGAATTCGCACAAATTCAATACACGTTGAGAATTTAACGATAATGATTCTCATCTTTTATATCCTGTATATTACATTTACACCCGGGCGAAGCCGGACTGGGCCGCTAGTTAATTATAAATTACTTATGTCGCATAAAAGTAACAGCAACAAAAAACTTTTCAGAGTTTTGCTTCCTCCATTTTTCAGTTGTTTCAAGAAGAGAAAATATAATCGACGAAGGCTGTGCTTTTTTCAACTGTTTTGATACAATACAGCAAAGAGTACACGGAATCCAGACTAACAGTGTGTCATGTAAACTATACCATATTTATCTAGCAGACTATCTCAAACACCTCTTCTCACACCAGTAGTCCCCAACATTTTTACACGCAATCGTGACAAACATTTATAATAATAATAAAAACCCGGGTCGCAGTGCCAAAACCCTGCCGACAGTATAGTGTATTTGTTTATACAGGCAGTGTGGCTTTATTATGCGAACTTAAGTTGGTTTTTGGGCAAAATAAAAAATTTGACTCCTTAATACACCCCTTAAAATAACATTTTTTTTTTAATTGCAATATTATTATCAATCGAACTTCTATACCAAATTATATACAACTTTCAGTAAATAATACACTATCTGCAAAGTAGTGTTTTCATAAAATTTGTAAGTCCGGTCCTGTCGGGCCGATTTAATTAAAATTTTAGGGACACTTTTTAATTACTACTAAAGGGTGAAATGTCAATTTTGAAAAGATTCTGAGAATTTTTTCGGTATTTTGGGGCCCAAAAACATTTTTCAACCCCTAAAAACTACCCTTAAAATGGCCCGATTACGCACATTTTAAATAGGCTTCTTGCGGTGATGGATTTCAACACGTGGGCCAAATTTCGTTAAAATCAATTAACTCTTTCGAAAGTTATTGCCCGCACACATATATATATATATATATACGCTTATATATATATATATATATATATATATATATATATATATATATATATATAAACATTTTTAAAAATGGTGCCAAAGTGTTTAGGAGGTTATGAAACGTCGAGAAATTTTGGTCCGACCCCTAGGTCCCGCCATCCGACCGATGCCAATAGTGTATGTTGCCATATGGCAAATACACTAATAATGCGTTTAACGTCCGTTTCTCGACTTTATGTCATAACAGACGCCATTCGCACCATTACTATTTTCCATCTATCCACACTTCCCGTTATTTTTCTACATTTTTAAAACTTCAACTTATGTAATAGAACTGGGCGAATGAAGGAATTATAGGAAATTAGGATAATGTAGGTAATTTTTGAACTAGGAGTTTGATAGGTAATCGGTCATGGCCTTGAATAAGGAACCATCTCGATATTTATCTGGAATTAATTGAGGGAAACCATGGAAAACCTCAATCAAGATGGCCGGTACAGGAATTACCGTTTCTCGGCGAGAGGCAGTAGGAAAAAGTCCCAGCCACATCTGCCCCCGCCGGGATTCGAACCCGGACCTCCCGAATGCGAGTCTAGTGCTGTCACCACTACTCTACCCAGCTCGGTCGTGACAAACATTTAATGACACATTATTTTCTCTCTAATATAAAACGAAAAAGTTCACGTATGTTTGTTAGTAGCGGGCAATCTCAAGAAAAATACTAAACCTATTTGAAAAATGCGTTCACTATTTAAAAGTCTATGCATAGAATATCTATACTTTTATTTTTGTATTAGACATGCGTAAAATAAAATATGTCAGGTTTCTTTTGATGATAATAGTTTAATGAATAAAATAAAATGCAATTCACAAAATGATTATAACTATTACAAAAGTTGTCACCTTTAAAACGACAACTCAAAATCTAAAGCTAGTGTAACATATACATCTACACTAATATTATAAAGAGGAAAGATTTGTATTTTTGTATGTTTGTAATGAATAAACTCAAAAACTACTGTGCCGATTTTAAAAATTATTTCACCATTAGAAAGCTACATTCACCCTGAGTAACATAGGCTATATTTATTGCTAGAAAATATTAGGGATCCTTACTAAAACTTTAGTAACGTAACCCAAGGTGTAAAAAAAATGCCATAAAACATCTTTCCTCGCATGCGCTGCGGAAACTATTGATGATAGAACAAAAGTATGTTCTACAATATTAAAGAACATATCAATAACTACAAAAAAACTTCGCGATACTATATGTCCAACTATTATCGTTATGTCACAATAACTACTTTTTACATTTTAAAAGTTTATAGAAACACCGACCAAAATTAGACCATGTTATTCATACTTCTATTTAACACACAATTTTTCAAGACACGTGAAACCACCGATTGAGAAACACTGGTTTACAGATAGTAAACTACTTGCCCGTACCTGTAATGTCACAGGCTTCGTGGGTGGTCATCTCTAACTCTCCGATAACTAACTAACAGATGGGACATGCGCGCTAATCTGTCAGCTAAGTCTGATTATCGATTTCTGAGGTCACTGGATGATGCCGTTTAAAACTATGAGCTTATTATTGTCCAAGATTGAACAGGGAATAAAAAATTAAAGGTTTTTATCCGAAATTTCCGTGTACCTACGTAATATACTAAAAAAGATTTTATCTAAGCAATAAAGTTGTAATCGGTTGTTTACAAATAAAATTGAAGAGCAAAATTTTAATGACTTTTCCAAAATACCTTAAAATCTTACTGTTTATGTCTATTTAATGGTTTTATTTTTTTACAAAATTATCAAAAATTCGAAACACGTTCGAAATGTTGTTAATTAGAATGTTTTATGTTAATTAATTGCAAGTAATTATTTAATTAACAATCAATTATCTCAGCTGGCGGTGTCTATCATCAACCCAAAAAATCACTAAAAATTATTTGACCATAAAATATCGATTCATGGATGAGAAAAATTAAATAGATTTTACGTTAGATAGCAGCGTTGTCAGACGTCCCGATTTTGGCGGGACGTCCCGATTTTTAAATCAAAATTAAATGTCCCGCGCGGGACAGGCTCAGTCCCGCTTTTCGGGAATAACTCGACCGTGCGTAAATAATTATTGTCTTATTATATGTTGCAATTTGTAACACTCACTCCTCAGACTATTGTTTGAAACGCCATATTTTTGTAATGAATAAAACTTTTTTGATTTTGATTTGTTTTTTTTAATTTTTTTTTTTATTCAGAAGACGAATAAGACTCAACTATTTAACGATAGGGTAAATCTGATTTAAAATATCATATTTTTATTAAAATACATTTTCTACGGCTATTTTTGCTATCTATTGTCAATATTTAAATATTTAAAAACTTCTGTATACGTTTTTTACTATGTCCCGCTTTCGACGAAAGAATCCCGCTTTTTTCAATCAAAAAGTTCCAAATCCCGACTTGGCAAAAAAAATCTGGCAACGCTGTAGTACATATAACTTTTGCTACTGGAAAAAAATATCGGTTTTCGATAGGTACTCGGAATTTTATATCGATATATCGAAATATTCAAAATCGCTCAAATATATCGATACATCGATATTTTTTCAACATCCCTAGCCAAAAGTACATCCTTTGAGAAAAGTATTTAGTCAGTCAATTGACGATATTTTATGAGTGTACCACCAACGATTTTATGTTATTTAGTAGATAGGCCAATAAAAATGTCAACTTGTTTTTTTCTTATGGATATCGAAAGATATTTACTAACATTATTTAATATACCTCCACGATTTAAATATCGAATTCTTTTCTGATTCAAGTCGAGCCTTTCTTTAAATGGTAAATTGTACATTAAAGTTCTATTCAATAGATATAATTTTATAAATCTCTTTTTTATAATTTATTTGTCGATTATGTTTAAAAAAAAACGTTATGAAATATTTTATTCATAGATAATAATCTAACGTTAGATTTTAACGATCGGATAAAAATTTTAATTTATATTTAATCAGACATATAAAATTAATATTTTTTTGGCACGAGAAGGAAATAAATTTCACATTTCATAGCTATAAAAATATTTTATCAAAAGAAACGTCTTTCAGTTAATCTGAAAATTTGCAAACTAAATATTTTAATTTTAAGCATTTTTATTCAAAAACAACCCGGGCTCGTCTTCTAACCTAATAGAGATAAAAAAATGTAGATGTATAAAAATATGTTACAAATAAAATTATATAACTCATTTATGGTGGTAAAAAAAGCTATATGAAAAACATTTTTCGCAGTACCCTCTATGAAATAGCTGCTTTTCATGCCTGCATCGCGGTAGTAAAAAACCCTAGTTCGTAAAGTAAAACAAAACCATTCCAATAGTTATATCTTTGTCAGTTGTCGTTTAAATCCATATGAACGACAGAGAAGCAAAGTAGGCGCTAAACAGGTTACACATAGATACGTGAACCAGCGTTGCCAGACGTCCCGATTTTGGCAGGACGTCTCGATTTTTAAATCAAAATTAAATGTCCCGCGCGGGACAGGCTCAGTCCCGCTTTTCGGGGATAACTCGACCGTGCGTAAATAATTATTCTCGTATTGTAAATTGCAATTTGTAACACTCACTCCTCAGACTATTGTTTGAAACGCCATATTTTTCTAATGAATAAAACTTTTTTGATTTTGATTTGTTTTTCTTTATTTTTTTTATTCAGAAGACGAATAAGACTCAACTATTTAACGATAGGGTAAATCTGATTTAAAATATCATATTTTTATTAAAATACATTTTCTATGGATATTTGTGCTATCTTTTGTCACGTAAACGGAATTTGACCTCAAATAAAAAGATAAATATTTAAAAACCTCTGATTATATACGTTTTTTTACTATGTCCCGCTTTCGACGAAAGAATCCCGCTTTTTTCACTCAAAAAGCTCCGAAATCCCGACTTGGCAAAAAAAAATCTGGCAACACTGACGTGAACTATCAAAAATATTACAAATACATTGTGATGTGAAAATCAGGCAGAGTTTGATTTTAATTTCGGATTGCTTTGTACATTATTTTAGAACCTACACATTCCCACAAATGCATGTTAAAGCAATTCAAAGTCATAAAGTTTACATTTAGTAAATAAAATAAATTTCTGA
This sequence comes from Venustoraphidia nigricollis, assembly GCA_034508555.1. Taxonomy (NCBI): domain Eukaryota; kingdom Metazoa; phylum Arthropoda; class Insecta; order Raphidioptera; family Raphidiidae; genus Venustoraphidia; species Venustoraphidia nigricollis. Next base: position 3,291,040 of record JAVRKA010000021.1, on the reverse strand, counting down.
TGAATCTAAGCTAATAAAATATAAGGTGGGTAAGGAAGAAATCTTGATCTACATTATTCAAACAGCATCTACAGTAAATCACGGGAAGTGAATGTTAAAAGGAAGCCTATTCTACGGGTCAGCTTGCAAGAATTTATAATGAGTGTTCAAAAAAGAATCCTTACAAAATTGAAAGAATGACGCAAAGATGGAAGATTTCTCTTAAATTGTTTTTAGTGTATTTACCATATGGCACGTACACTATTGGTGTCGGTCGGATGGCGAGACCTAGGGATCGGAACAAAATTTCTCGACGCATTATAGCCTCCTGAACAATTTGACGCAATTTTTGGAAATGTTTATATATATAGTATACTATCGACCCGGTCCTGCTTCGTACGAATAGCCATAAAAGATGAGAATGATTATCATAACATTCTCAACGTGTATTGAATTTGCGCGAATTCAATCGCTTTTAATTGTGAATGTTCAAAAATCGAAGAAAAATCAAAATTGACAAAAAACAAAAAAAAAATATTCTGTTGATCCGATCGCTACCAAACTTTACAGGATCACCCGCTGGACTAATCTAAAGATTGCCTGAAATCTTCATCAAAATCGGTCTAGCCGTTTTGGAGTCTATAGGGAACATCATATACACATCGATTTTTGTAGGTTGGTCAATAAGTACCCGTGTTTGAAATACGAACGCAATATTTTTCAACAATTTTTTTTAATTTCTGAACGTAGTCTACTTTCAGGTCTACACACTTTTCCCAACGTTCGTGCCATTTGTTTAAACCGTTGAAGAAATATGATTCCTTGTAAAATACCCTTCTGTCTCGGCTATTACCCCGTCATTTGAGCCGAATTTTTTTCCTCCGAGCCATGTCTTCAAGTTAGGGAACAGGAAAATGTCACTGGGTGCCAGGTCGGGCGAGTAAGGTGAATGCGGAAGCAATTCGTAATGCAGCTCGTGCAATTTGGCCGCGACAATCAAAGACGAATGTGCTGGTGCGTTGTCGTGATGAAAGAGCACTTTTGTCTTCGCCATATGGGGCCGCGTCTCCTTCAATTTCTCATATTGAATCTGTCCAACAACTTACTGTAGTACTGCCCGGTGATTATTTTTCCTTTCCGCAGAAAGTCGATGAGGTTGATTCCTTTGGAATCCCAAAATATCGTGGCCATAACCTTTCCGGCTGATGAAATCTGTTGTCAAACACGGGTACTTATTGATCGACCCATTATATAGATAGATAGATGGATGAGGAAATAATTGCCGTATGGGGCCGTGTCTCCTTCAATTTCTCATTGAATCTGTTCAACAACTCACTGCAGTACTGCCCGGTAATTGTTTTTCCTTTCTGCAGAAAGTCGATGAGGATGATTCGAATCCCAAAAAATCGTGGCCATAACCTTTCCGACTGATGGAATCTGTCTTCAAACACGGGTACTTATTAATCAAAAAATAGATGGATGAGGAAATAATCGCCGTATGGGGCCGTGTCTCCATCAATTTCTCATTGAATCTGTCCAACAACTCACTGTAGTACTGCCCGGTGATTGTTTTTCCTTTCTGCAGGAAGTCGATGAGGATGATTCGAATCCCAAAACATCGTGGCTATAATCTTTCCGACTGATGGAATCTGTCATCAAACACGGGTACTTATTAATCAACCCATTATATAGATAGATAGATGGATCAGGAAATAATTTAAATTGCTATGAAAAATTTCCAATTCAAATGAAAGGATCTTTCCGCGTAACGTTTGGACGGATCGAGGTCTGCTGAATGATTGTAATAGGACATTAATTGCAAGTGTATTCACACGGCGAGGTGCACGCAAAACTTGAACATTAATTAAACTTCGACAGCCGACAGCCTGCTAAAGTACGGCCAGTCGACTGTTCTGGTGTTGTACAAGGACTACGGTGCTGCCATACAACTGTTACAACAACCGGCAAATGTCTGCAACTACATGCACTCATGAGTTCAGACATAACCTCAACACCGCCTACCTACCATTTCACAACAAATCCATAATAATAATAAAAACCCGGGTCGCAGTGCCAAAACCCTGCCGACAATATAGTGTATTTGCTAATACAGGCAGTGTGGCTTTATTATGCGAACTCAACTTGGTTTTTGGGCAAAATAAAAAATTTGACTCCTTAATACACCCCTTAAAATAACATTTTTTTTCTTAATTGCAATATTATTATCAATCGAGCTTCCATACCAAGTTATATACACCTTTCAGTAAATAATTCACTATCTGCAAACTAGTGTTTTCATAAAATTTTTAAATCCGGTCCTGTAAGGTCAATTTTATTAAAATTTTGGGGACACATTTTAATTACCGCCAGAGGGTTAAATTTCAATTTTAAAACGATTCGGAGAATTTTTTCGGTATTTTAGGGCCCAAAAACATTTTTCAACCCCTAAAAACTACCCTTAAAATGGCCCGATTAGGCCTTTTTTAAATAGGCTTCTTGTGGCAATGGATTTCAACACGTGGGCCAAATTTAGTTGAAATCAATTAACTCTTTCGAAAGTTATTGCCCGCACACATATATATATACGTATATATATATATATATATATATACGTATATATATATATATATATATATAAATATATATATACATATATATATAAACATTTTTAAAAATGGTGCCAATATGTTTAGGAGGTTATGAAACGTCGAGAAATTTTGGTCCGACCCCTAGGTCCCGCCATCCGACCGACGCCAATAGTGTATGTTGCCATATGGCAAATACACTAATAATAGTTTTTTTGTGGTGCGATAGTGGATACAAATTGTCAATTCAGAGTCCATCAAGTAGGTCCATCAAGAACACAGTCGTTCATGACAACAAATTCGTCTAAATTCTTTGAAGTATTTTTCAAATTTCGGTAATTCGCCACAATTTTTAATATTTTGAGGCAGCTTGTTATAACGGCCAAAGAAAAGTATCTCGAGGAGTAAAATCAGCCCCTGGTACAAAACACTGCAAAAAGAAACACGAAGCAGTGCGAAGCAGATAAATATTCGTTATACGGGTTTTCGCTACTTTTCCGGAACGTATCTAGGTCGCAAAGCGAGGGTATGGGTGTATTTAAAACTTATTTTTAATTATTTTTTCGTAAACCGAATGTGACCTTGGCCAGAGGATCAAAAGAAGAATGAAAAGAAAAGAAGATCCGTAATGAATCTAACATCATCTTCAAGGTTGATGTCTGATGAGGTAAGTGTTAAATTCTTTACTTGTGTAATAAAACTTTTCGATATGCATATACTCTAGCGATACTTGAGTTCTTTTCAGTGATCATTGGTTTTTTAATCTGTCGTCAGATAAGGGCGTCATTAAAAGATAATATTTAATTGTTTTTAATTTAACTATTACGTTAATATCTTTAGAGCTATGGCTCTATTCTGTATGATCAATGTTAAAATTAACAGAGCTGTTTGCTTTAATTTATTTGATAGAAAGTGACAAAACTTAACAACAATAGCACTTTTATCATACAGAATAGCAGCATTATCCGCGCAGTCGTTTTTAAATTCCCACTTTTTCATACCGCCTCTCGTCGAGAAACGGTAATTCCTATAGCGGCCATCTTGTTGAGATTTTCCTTAATTAATTTCAGATAAATGTCGAGACGGTTCCTTATTGGAAGCCATGGTCAAACTCCTAGTTCAAAAATAGCCTACCTTATCTTAATTTCCAATATTTTTTTCATTCGCCCATTGCTATAAATTGAGTTGAAGTTTTAAAAAATGTAGAAAATAACGGGAAGTGGTAGATGAAAAAATAGTAATGGTGCGAATGGCGTCTGTTATGACATAAAGTCGAGAAACGGACGTTAAACGCATTATTATTATTATTATTATTATTATTATTATTATTATTATTATTATAAAGCATTCATAAAAATCACAAAAAAGTTCGAATAAGATGGTATGTTTGTGATGAGGAAGGTTCCTCACTTGACATATTTTGTTTTTTGTGAAGAAGTCATCTAAAAGCCAATTCAGACTAGCCGTTCTCGGTTACGATTCACCGGTCCGGTTCGGTTTTCGATTAACCTAGGCTGCTCACACTATCCCAATTCGGTTCTACGATTATTCTCGGTGGGCATGCGTAATTACGAAATATGATTTGACGTTTGATGTTGTAGTTAAACGTCAACAAAAACAAGTGGCTAGTCACGTGACTCCAGCAAGCGTTCTCATTGGCTACGGTTGCGAACGGTCCGGTTGAAATTAGAGCTGAACCTAAACGCTCGAACCGAACCGCAATCGGGAACGACTACGCCCTGATTGGTCGAGCTCCCAACCGGACCGGTGAATCTTAACCGAGAACGGCTAGTCTGAATTGGCTTTAATGTCGGCTGCCTTTTTCTGTTTCATTCAGCAAGTTGTCGATAGCAAGATTTTGCATCAATAACACTTCTTCTTGTCTTTGAACTTCTATCAACATTTGAATCGTTTTGCATAAACCACGTAATAATGAAGCAGCGTTAAGCGAGGTCTTAGTGTACTTTGAGCGTCCTAGCCAAAAGTAAAAACTATATCTTGCGATGAGAAACTAGTTTCAGGAAGTGACGTAAGCGTACCAAGACGTCGTATTTCGTCAGTCCCTTAAAAAAAAGACATAATCGACAAGTAGTTAGTTTCTAATTAATGATATTTTATTCGTAGCACAATTTCACGTTAGATATCGTCCTATAATAATGCATATACATCGGTGATGCATATTGTGAGGTCAGGGGTCAGTACCATCACCAAGTACAGCACGGGTCCGACACAACATGTGTCACCGGCGAACCAAGGCACGGCCATTCGTTGTAAGCTAATGGCACATCGCTAGCTTATACACAGGCTGGTCGTATTTACCAATTTTAATCGCCAGGCGCGAATTTGAAAACTTGAATATAATAATAATAATGCGTTTAACGTCCGTTTCTCGACTTTATGTCATAACAGACACCATTCGCACCATTACTATTTTCCATCTACCACACTTCCCGTTATTTTTCTACATTTTTAAAACTTCAACTTATGTAATAGCAATGGGCGAATGAAGGAATTACAGGAAATTAGGATAATGTAGGTAATTTTTGAACTAGGAGGTAATCGGCCATGGCCTCAAATAAGGAACCATCTCGATATTTATCTGGAATTAATTGAGGGAAACCATGGAAAACCTCAATCAAGATGGCTGGTACAAGAATTACTGTTTCTCGGCGAGAGGCAGTAGGAAAAAGTCCCAGCCACATCTGCCCCCACCGGGATTCGAACCCGGACCTCCCGAATGCGAGTCTAGTGCTGTCACCACTACTCTACCCAGCTCGGTATAGAGAAAGTAACAAGAAGACTTGGACTAAAAGAACTTGGACTAAAATTTAATTAATCACCTCTATATCCTGCACATATACAAATATGTATGCATTCTACAGGTACTATAATAATAATAATAATAATAATAATACGCTTATACGAAGATGAGTTGAGGGTTTGAAAACCGCAATCAGTTCACATATGAAACATAGCACAATTGAGTATTTGAATTTAAAAAAACTACTAAATTTTTTTATTTTTTAAATAATATATCGTAAGTAATATTAAAGAACGAAAAGAAAAAAAATTTAAGCCATAGGTAATTAATAACAAATTAATTAAAATGTATAAAACTTCAAATGATATAACGTGATAACAAAACGTACCAGGAATGTTTGTGACGTCAAAATGACAAAAGTTGTGCATTTGTGTATGGCTTTATAATACATACTATCAAAATAACCATGGCAACCAGGACCATAAAAACATTTTGACGTCATTTTGGCGTGTTATCAGATCTTAACTTAAACATTATTTTTAAAACAAATATAACTTTTTCATTATTAAATTAAACAAAATAAGAAAAGTAGTTTCGCTATAAAACGTGTATGTGATCTTTCCATTTATGTAAAAAAAAATTCATTCAAAAACCCAATTTACTGTAATTTGAAACACAGTAATGGCGGTAATCAAAATTGATTTTAGTAATCGTCGTTTGAATTGGATCATAACAGTATAATACACTATAAGGGCAGAAAGTTGAAATTTCTGCAGGAATTTCAACTTTCTGCCCGTATGGTGTATACTATTTTTCTTCACACCCGGTCGAAAGTATAATACTCGTCACGGTTCTAAAAGGTTCTGAAGTTAGTCACAAACAGCGTCGCAAATGCATATTTTAGAGCCGTCCTGATTGTTTTGTGGGAAAGGAGAACCCCCATTATCTCTCAGTTACCGGCACAGAAAGTGCGCTCGTCGGTGATTGGTTATCGCTGGTTTTCTTGTCAATTGTCGCTTTCCTGCTATAAAGTACAATCAAGTACGCTATTGTTAAGTTGTTTCTTTGATTGTTAATTGATGCCTAATACAGTTTTGCATAGACAAGCACGGAAAATAATTTTTTGGATGACTTTATGCAAGGAATTAGACCTTTAGATTAAGGAAAAATTAAAAATAATAATATAGCGCGAATTTGTAGTTTTTCAACCGACTGGACCTGCGCAAGCCTCCATTTGCATCTAATTTCCGAGCCTTTTAAAACCGTGGCGCGTATTATACTTTCGTATTATTGTCCACTTGAAAACTGTTTCGGCCCGCTGTTACAGACGGCATGAGAGTAATTCCAGCAGTGCATAAATAGGCTTTCTGCTTTAAAATCGAAGCCGAGGATATGAAGAAATATTTATATCTCAATTTTTTCCACATTTTAGCAGCTACAAGAGCAAACCAGCAGCAGTGCTCCGTGCCGACGTGCAAACAGCCTGCAGAAAAATCCAGCGAGCAAACTAACACGAAAACTAGCATCGCGTACTAGCAATTAAAGATTTTATTTATTTAGTTATCTTATTCACAATTATTACAGTTCTAGTTACATAAATAGCGTTTCCTGTCCGACTTGGCAAAGCCAAGGGCAGGATTCAATATATTGATGTTGTGCAGATGTGTTGTTAAAAGCCATGGAGAGTTGAAGCGCTTTCGAAACTGGCTTATTTAACAGAAACAACAATATAACATATCGCACAAATCACGCAGCTATGTATGTATGGATGTTACTTCTTCTATGACTGAGAGCCACCTTCGATATCCAGCAGGTACCTCGGTGTCAGGTGGCTCTACAACTAGTATGCATGCCCAAGGATGGGTGACTTATTCATGTAAACGATTTTCAGACGAGGATAGTTGTGATCCAGTGTCTAGCGTGCTGGCTTGTTGATCGAACTGTCGTGGGTTCGAATCCCACCTATACTCATGGATGTTTTGTGATGTCGATTTATTTGACCCAGCTTTGATTATAATTAATGTTACTGGCCAAAATGTCTTACAGTGGAAGCCAAATCCCCAAGTGATATTTGATGTAATTAAGACGCTAATGGCCTAAGTTATCGAGCGTCTACAAACTACAATGATTCTGCTGTGGTCATACAGAAATCGAAATAACTTCAGTAATAGTAAAGTAATTAAGTCAGACGATCATAGCTGGCATTAGAGGAATGCCACAAAGGTTTGCGATTGGACTAACTCTGGTTCGCCATGATATATGGAGTAGTCATTGAAAACGACAATACAAAAAATGAGTATTATGCGGTTTCTAAAAAACAAGTATAGCCACTGTAACGTAAATTATGGATCAGTTTATACAAAATGATTCTAATGTTGATAGAAGCTCAAAGGCAAGACGAAGTATCATTGATGCAATATCTTGCTATCGACAACACCTTGCTGAAAGAAACGGAAAAAGGCAAACGACATTAGATGACTTCTTCACAAAAAACAAAATATGTCAAATGAGGAACCTTCTTCATCACAAACGTAACTTCTTCCTCGAACTTTTATTTGATTTTCATAAATGTTTTATGAACAAAAATCGTTATTAGCAATAAATAAATCTACAATTAATGTAAAATGTGAATATGTTACAAAATTAAACAAACTAACAAATTTTCTTATTCTGAGTTCTGTTTCACTTATGCCTGTTATCTACGTATTAAGATGACCTCGTTTAGCGCTGTTTCGTATAGCACAGGAACTTATTGGAACGTATCACCCGCGTTAAGCTGGGTCTTACTGTACTATATATATAGACATTTCCAAAATTATATCAAATTGTTCAGGAGGTTAAGAAACGTCGAAGATTTTTGTTCTGATCCCTAGGTCTCGCCATCCAGCCGACACCAATAGTGTACGTGCCATATGGTAAGTACACTAAAAACAATGGAAGAAGAATCTTCCATCCTTGCATTCTTTCAGCCATGCGTACTTTATGCATACATTGTACTAGTCGTACCAACACAACGCAATGTTACCGACTTGAAAACTGTTAATGTGCTTTGATTACTTCCTTCTTTATATATATTTTTATGGGTGCGATAATTCATTACGGTTTAAAAATGTTGTGACTTTCATTACGCCCATCAATTATAATCCGTGCATATTACATAGCCTACTATGTACAGTGTTTTATAAACGGCTATTATTCCTTGTCTGCCTTCGGGACATTTGATGATGATGTTGCTATAAGAAGTCCAAGATCTATCGCAACGCAGACTCTACTGTTTTGATCAAAGCAGCCTCTGCGTTCAAACAAATAAATTATTGCATTATACAAATTAAAGATCAGTTAACGCATGAAACAGTGGCATTGCTAGAGGGTTTCACGATTCACCCCCTCAAGCATCTTCCAGTTATTAGATGATGATGCTGTAAGAACATACTGCGTATCTTTCTTCATTTAACTCACAACTATCTATAAATTAAAAAAACCCGGGTCGCAGTGCCAAAACCCTGCCGACAATATAGTGTATTTGCTTGTATAGGGCCGTGTGGTTTTATACTTTTATTATGTGAAATTAAGTTTGTTTTTGGGCAAAATAAAAAATTTAACCCCTTAATACACCCCTTAAAATAACATTTTTTTCTTAATTGTAATATTATTATCAATCTAACGTTTACACCGAATTAAATACACCCTTCAATAAATAAGTCACTATCTGCAAACTAGTGTTTTCATAAAATTTGTAAATCCGGTCCTGTCGGGCCGATTTTATTAAAATTCTAGAGACACATTTTAATTCCTACCAGAGGGTTAAATTTCAATTTTGAAACGATTCGAAGAATTTTTTCGGTGTTTGGGGCCCAAAAACAATTTTCAACCCCTAAAAACTACCCTTAAAATGACCCGATTAAGGCCATTTTAAATCGGCTTCTTGCGGTGATGGATTTCAACGCGTGGGTCAAATTGAGTTGATATCAATTCACTCTTTCGAAAGTTATTGCCCGCACACACATATATATATACGTATATATATATACGTATATATATATATATATATATATATATATATTATATAAATTTTGGTCCGACCTCTAGGTCCCGCCATCCGACCGACGCCAATAGTGTATGTTGCCATATGGCAAATACACTAATAATTAAATATTGCATTACACAAATTAAAGACCAGTTAATGGATGAAACAGTGGCATTGCTACAGGGTTTCACAATACACTCTTCAGGGATATCTATTGGTGATCTTCCAATTATTAAATGATAATAATAATAAATCTAAAGATTGTCTGAAAATTTCATCAAAAATGGTCTACCCGTTTGGAGTCCATAGATTACATATGCATCGTCTTTTATCTATATAGATTATTAAAATGTAAAAAGTGGTTATTGTGACATAACGATAATAGTTGGACATATAGTATCGCGAAGTTTTTTGTAGTTATTGATATGTTCTTTAATATTGTAGAACATACTTTTGTTCTAGCATCAATAGTTTCCGCAGCGCATGCGACGAAATATGTTTTATGGCATTTTTTTACACCTTGTGTTACGTTACTAAAGTTTTAGTAAGGATCCCTAATATTTTCTAGCAATAAATATAGCCTATGTTAGTCAGGGTGAATGTAGCTTTCTAATGGTGAAAGAATTTTTTAAATCGGCACAGTAGTTTTTGAGTTTATTCATTACAAACATACACACACACAAAAATACAAATCTTTCCTCTTTATAATATTAGTGAAGACTATAACGAATTACTTGGTGTAACGAATATTTTCTAATTCCCTTCAGCTTTGCTATATCGTGGTTGTACTGTAAATAACATCTACAACTAAAGAAGGTTTACTTCTCCCGTGAGCTTATGAGGCTCACATTTTTTTTAAATTTTGAATTTTATGACGAAACTAGTTTAAGAGCACTGGTTAAAAGGTTTTACATAAAATAATAAAACTAATTAGGCGTTAAACTTTTCCCATTTAGTGTTTAATGTGCAATAATTATTATATTCAACAAGTAATGTAAATTATGCTTTGTAATAAACACTGACATACAGATTACAATCTTCACGTTCCAATTATTCCAACTATTCAGGGACAGGTTTCATTGTTATTGGATTCTTATTAACTTCCCAGTACATTGGGAAGTTATAAAAATAAATAAAAACTCGACTCGCAGTGCCAAAATCCTGCCGGCAATATAGTGGATTTGCTAATGCAGGCAGTGTGGCTTTATTACGTGAACATAAGATTGTTTTTCGACAAAATGAAAAAAAATAACAAAAAACCAGACACTTTTTCCGGGGTTTAAGACTATTTTTGGGAAAGTGTTTTAAATCGTGAGTAAGTCCCTATAAATAAGTTCCCAAAAATAGGCTTAAACCCCGAAAAAATTGTCTGGCTTTTTGTAAATATTTTCAATTTAATCTAATGAAGTTACTATGAAAATTTCAGCATGAATCAATCACTTATTTTTTCATTTTTGAAAATTTAACTTTGGGATGTTTTAGTTTAATGTCTGCCTCATTTATTTATTTATCTAAAAATCTTTAAAAAAAAATATTAACCTCCTTCAAAAGAATCATAAAAAAGATGAAAATAATGAAATTTTGAGGTCGGAGCTAATTTCATTACAAAAACTTTTAATTACATATCTACTTTTATTAAATAGGCGCCGACCTCAAAATTTCATGTGATTTTTTTTTGTAATGAAATTAGCTCCGAACTCAAAATTTCATTATTTCCATCTTTTCAGTGCTTTTTTTGAAGGAGGTTAATATTTTTTTTTAAGTTTTTTTATTTTTTACTTTTTAGTGGTGGATTTGATTTCGCACATTTTTAAAAACTACTAAACCGATTTAAGTAAAATTTATGTGGGATCACCCTGAAGATGTGCCCTATTAAATAAGAAAAGAATCATCATAATCGATTTACAAATGTTGGAGATATGAGGTAGCATACATTAAAAAATATGTTTTTTTGACGTCATTTAAAAACGGATGAACCGATTTTAATAAAAACTATATGGGACCACCTGGGATGTATACCCTTTCAAACAAAAAAATAATTTTCCAAATCGAGTCAGGCGTTTGCGAGTAATCGGGGAACATACATAAAAATTAAAAAAAAAAAATTAAAATGATTCCGACGAATTGAGAACCTCCTCCTTTTTTTTGAAGTCGGTTAAAAATCAACTTAACTTTCGAATAGGACTTGTTGGCTTTCGAATCAAACATACATTTTTGGCACATATTTAAAAACCTTTCTTGTATGCGCAGTACCTGGCGTACCCAGGTAGGACAGGCAAACACTCATTTACCTATATCTTACCTACATATATATAGGTACTATTCAGCCTGAATCAAACACTTCATGAAATGGGTGTCATCAGCTCTCCGACTAGTAGCAAATACACTATATATTGCCATTCGAGTTTTTTAGGGGTCTGTACTCAAAGGGTAAAACGGGACCCTATTACTAAGACTCCGCGTCCGTCCGTCTGTCACCAGGCTGTATCTCATGAACCGTGATAGTTAAGCCGCTATAACAACAAATACTAAAAAACAGAATAAATTAAATATTTAAGTGGGGCTCCCATACAACAGACATGATTTTTTTGCCGTTTTTATAGATAATGGTACGGAATCATTCGCGCGCGAGTCCGACTCGCACTTGGCCATTTTTTTTAGATTTTAATCCATTACGTGATACAAACAGCAGTTTAGTCACGCATGGGAACAACGGCGTCTTATAAACATATATAATTAATATACATAACATATTATAACATAATATTATTATTATATATCTATTATATGCAACACAAGTGAATTTACACAACACAGTTGCACTTGGATTTAATTCATGAACAGGTCTCGTTACTCAATGGGAACAAACTGAGCGTGAATACAATGCGCTATTGTTAAATTGTCCTTAAAAATGAAATGGAAATCATTTCAGAAGTGGGACAAGTCTCTCGTTACAGAAAACGTTAATAAGAATCGTGTATCTATAGCACGTGACATTTTCTTTAAAAAAAAAACACTATTACTTTTATATTTTTTATGACCGTTTTCTCGTGGCCTAGGACTAAATTCGTCACGATATCTATTAAGATTACTGAGTACCAGCTGTTCAATATATGCCCTTTTTCACGTGCGTAGCGGAAATCTAATTTCTATGAAAAATCTTATTCTATCTTTGATGGTAATTAGAGATGGGAAAAACGGGGCTTTTTAGTGATCTGCATCTTTGCATCTGGATCCCGTATGTGAGCCGGTTCACTGAACCGGTTCAAAAAGAGCCGAGTTCTGAATATGTTACTGCAGTCTGCCACTGAGTTACCTAGTTCAGTCAATCATATCACGGCCTGTATAGAATCAAGAATGCATAGCCAAACGTATGATGCGTGAGTCATTTGAGCTGACAAAGCAAGAACTGATACGTAAGTGTAAAATGTGCTTCTGTGTGTTGAGTGTTTCACTGAGTTATGCGGATCCGTTGATCCGCCAGCTCAAAAAATAGTGAGTCGGCTCTCACGAATCTTCTGTCGGAGTCGGCTCTTTGAACCGGTTCAGATCTGAGTTACCCAACTCTGATGGTAATGCTTCAAAATAAATATACAGTCAAAATCTGTTATAACGACATCGAAGGATCATACATGGTCGTAAAAACCGAGAGTCGTAACAACCGGTGATGTTTTCGAGGTACAAAGTAATTTTTTATTAAGTATGTAGTATTACTGAATGTGTAGGTACATATAAATCCATAAATATTAATAGGAATAATATTCACATTATCATTATCATTTTTCTGTATTCATAAAATCTGTAATTTTAGTCTGTTTGGAACACTTCTGTGCGTATGAATTTTGTTTACAATACAGCTGGTCGTTCTAACAGATATAATTCTCCGAAGATATGAAGATATTACATTAAATGTAGTCGCTTAATGCGGTATGTCGTAATAAGCGATGTCGTAAAAAGCAGTGTTTTTAATAAGACGGTCATATAGCATTCAGCTGGGACCTCCTGTGATTTTGGTCAATATATAACCGGTATGTTGTTCTAAACGATGTCGTCGTAAACGGTTTTGAATGTATATCATTCTTTCAAGTCAAGTTTTAACAGTTTATTTGATCGAAATAAACGATTTAAAATCAAATAGAATAAATTTTACACAATTTTTTGTACAGAAAAATTAAATATGAAAAAATTATTGGGCAAGCCTTTGTCGGTATTTTGTATTTTTAACAAAAAAAAATTCAAAATGTTGATTTGACTTCCCGTAATTCGAAATCTCGTGATGTTCTGTAAACAAATATTGGGCAAAAAAATGTTTGTTTTTTTTTTGAAGTTTTTAAGCAACAACCCAAATTTTGTGAAACTTTTAATCACAGCTAATAAAAACAGTAATAAAATGAATTTTGCGACCACAGTTTGAAATTTTCCGAGAGCATATTTTACAATTCACCATAAATTCAGAAAATAAATCCATAAATTAATAACAAAAAAGATTTAGGATCCTCTGCCACTAATTTTTGGATCGCTTGTTGGTTAATTAATAAAAAAGATTTAATTACATAAAAACAACAAAATTATTTCGAATACCGTCGAAAAAAATGTGAAAGAAGTCATGTTGGCAATACATAAAAATGACGACTTGAAAAATAATAGAAAAAAAAACAAGTGATTTAACAGCGTAGATAAAAAACTCCATGGCTACGGCAAAACATTTGAATGATTAATTTAATTTGTAATTTATGGAGGATCTAAAACACGACTTTGGTATGTTAAAAGTTCACTTGAAATATTTTTATGTAAAATTATGACCGATGACAAGTATAATATAATATATAAGTTATGATTTGACTATTCAACCCATATGTACACAATGGAACAAAACGTTTGGTAACCCCGTTTAGAAATTATCCTGTATTTTGGAAAATGCTCTGGTTTTAGTTTTTCTTTAAGATTTCATTGTGTTGATGGAAAGTGTTACCCGTCCCATTGTCCCACCTCTACGATGTCCTAGAACAGAAGTATAGTAAGACCTTGCTTAACACTGTTTCAGTATTACGCGGTTTCTAAAAAAAAACAGTTTAGCCACTATAACGTAAATTATGGATCAGTTTATGCAAAACGATTCAAATGTTGATAGAAGTTCAAAGTCAAGAAGGAGTGTTATTGATGCAAAATCTTGCTATCGACAACTTGCTGAATGAAACAGAAAAAGGCAGCCGACATTAGATGACTTCTTCACAAAAAACAAAATATGTCAAGTGAGGAACCTTCCTCATCACAAACATACCATCTTATTCGAACTTTTTTGTGATTTTCATGAATGCTCTATAATAATAATAATAATAATAATGCGTTTAACGTCCGTTTCTCGACTTTATGTCATAACAGACGCCATTCGCACCATTACTATTTTTTCATCTACCCCTTCCCGTTATTTTCTACATTTTTTACAACTTCAACTTATGTAATAGTAATGGGCGAATGAAGGAATTATAGGAAATTAGGATAAGGTAGGTAATTTTTGAACTAGGAATTTGATAGGTAAGCGGCCATGGCCTCAAATAAGGAACCATCTCGATATTTGTCTGGAATTAATTGAGGGAAACCATGGAAAACCTCAATCAAGATGACCGGTACAGGAATTACCGTTTCTCGACGAGAGGCAGTAGGAAAAAGTCCCAGCCACATCTGCCCCTGCCGGGAATCGAACCCGTGCCTCCCGAATGCGAGTCTAGTGCTGTACCACTATTCTACCCAGCTCGGTTATGAATGCTTTATGATCAAAAATCGATATTAGCAATTAATAAATCTATAATTAATGTGATAAAAAAGTATTTAACAATAAATGTTACAAAATTAAACAAAAAACTAACAAATTTTCTTATTCTCGGTTCTATTTCACTTATGCCTGTTATCTACGTATTAAGATGATCTCGTTTAGTGCTGTTTAGGATAGCGTAAGAACTCAGTGGAACGTAGCTCCCACTTTAAAGATTCAGACAATCGTCATTTTGAAATAAAATGGCAGATCAAGAAAACAACCTACAAAAACATTTCTTGGGAGTAGTTGAAATTTTTGATACCTGCTTCGTTATTCTACCTTGCGTAAAACAAGCGTTAAGGGGGTATTCTCATGTGACCACTTCGGTTAACAAAAAACACAAACTTTTTTTCTACAGTCCGCCATTTTTTTTTTTTTTTAATGAAATTGATTAATTTTGGTAGGGACGATAGCGACATCCCTACTAAACAATGATCCATTCGATTTTTTTATTTCAGACAACATGAACAGCCGCCATTACCATGACCAGTGACCTGCTTTTTTTTTAGTGCCTAATTTAATTTAAAAAAATATATATATAAAAAATGTAAAATAAGAGAAAAACATTTTTTTTATACAGTTAAAGATACAAACAAAAACATATAAAAAAAAAGATTGAATGTTATTGTCGTCTAAAAAAAAATTCCCTAAAAAGAGGTAAAAAAGACAGTAACTAAACAAGGAAGAAACGCTAAGTCGCATAAAAAATAGCCGCAAAATTTTGATCCACCGTGTATAAAAAGGAAAACGTAAATAGACAAAAAAATGCTCACTCAATAATAAAGATGTCTCCGTGATATTTTATATTCGTGAATATCACTAAATGTACACGTTGTACACGAAAATTCATAAAATATTTATGACCCAAAAAATTAATAAAATTTATAAGCATATCGTTACACTAAAAACGTCCAATTAAATACATTATCGAAAATGATGTTTCTATAATATTAAGTTAATTATTTTATTCTACACTATAGCTTTTATCCGCGTAATAGTTTATTACCGATATTAAGCACTCCATGCTTTTTACAGTAAAGCTAATTGTGTTGTCAAATTATTTTGCATTTTTTAATTCATAGAAACGTGTTGTTTTATTTTTTTTAGGCTGTCGAAACGTTTTGAATTTAAGCCAAAAATAGAGCTTCGACTGTTAACTGATTGTAGACTTATTCGTCAACACTCTGCAAAAATTCTTTCTCTATAAGGAAGATAAAGGACAAATCTAGGTCTCTATAATGGACTACTTTTGTAATTTATTTACTAGAAAAAAGTTGGCATTAATTGTGCCAAAGAAACACGTTTTCAATGTCACACTACGACCTTATTCGTACTTATTTCACAAAATTGTTCCATCACAGACCTAAAGTGACTCTTCCTTTTTCGGAAAAGTTTTTAAAATCTTCAAAATATTTCCAAAAATTAGAGTAATCAATTGACAACGGCACCCTTGCAATAGCATCTTTTAGCCTCGTAGTGTGGCACCATCCAAAAATTGAAACGTGCGGATGATTTAAGCGAGAAAGAGCTAAAGAAGGTCACACCCACAATATGTCTTTACCTCACTTCTTACCGCTCGATCTCAGCATAAATTGTGTGAAAGTGATCCAACACTGTTAAATTCTAATTTTTTACGCTGCAAAATCAGCACAAACAACTTAGGGCGGCCGAAACTGCTAGTCCACCCCTAAATACGATTTAATCAAATCAAAGTCATAAAATAATCAACCGTAACGTCAACATTCCTGTAATTTTATCAAAGACATCAGCAAGCGACTATCAGTTCTGGAAAATGTCGAAGAAATGTTACACTAAACTTATTTAGTAATTATTTAAATATTTTAACGACAAAGAAGTATATTAGTAGGCTTTCACTTAAAATGCTTGCCACACTAATCTCAGCTATTGAGTTGTTTTATGGCACGTAATAATATGACCCTAGAAAAGCAGTCCTAAATTTGCACAACTGAAATTTTAGAATAGGTACCAAAACGTGCCTAAGTTATGACCAAGTTATTGAAGGCTAGATATTTTGTTCGGTTTCAAGCAGAAGTGGCCACATTAGACAGATGGCCAAATTATAGAGGTGGAAAACTGTATTCAAACGTACAACGAATTAATAAAATGTCGGGATTGGTTCCAAAAATATTGCTCACATGAAAAAAATTGTAATATCCCAAATTCTCGACATATATGTAGTACCGTCTAAAAAATGGAAATTCATATTTAGTAAATTCATTCGATAGATTACACTGTTTATATTTTATCATTTTGCAGTTATTTCTTGACCGGTCTGTTGTAGGTTCGAATCCTTGCCTCTGCTCATGAATGTTATGTTTTAAGTGATTGTGTTATTTGATGTAATTGAGACGATAATTACCTAAGTTGTCGAGCGTCTACAATAAATAAATAAAAATACTAAAAATAGAACACCAGTGGAATATCTTATTAGTATACTATGAATAAACTGTTTTAAAAGCACTGGTTTAAAATAAGACCAGTCTATTTACAAAAAGATTAAAGTCTGCAAAAATTTTCCATTAATAGTTTCAACCTATTTTCAGTAAGTATAATTAGTTTAACAGTAGAAACTTTAATCTTTTAACAACTGTGCACTTTTATCTGATGATTGCATTGTATATTTTGGAACTGGTTTAACCATTTTGGTTTTGAAAACAGGCTGGAATTGTTCATTTTTCCTCTTCATATTCATGAAATATTTATGAGGCACTTTAAAAATAGAAGTATTTTCTGCAAAAGATATTTTCTACTTTTTAGTTGCAAAAAGAAAATCATTGTTTAAAAAAAACATTTATTTTTTTAATTTCTCTTAACACAATAAGGTTTGTTTAGAATATTAGAGTAGAGTAGATAACTCAGTGAAATTTACTCTGAAAAGTGTACGTTAGGTTTATCACATGTGTACACTTATAGCAAACAGGCTAGTGACAGATTTCACAAGAAGGAAATTGATTCTTTTAAGGACACCACAAAAAAATGAAAAATGTACTTCGTTTAACCATTGTCAAATTCAGACATGTACCACAATCTACTCTAATCTACGTACTCCTGCCCAAATTCGCGACTGCTATAGAGATGGCGAACCTATGGCATGCGTGCCACAGGTGACATTCGACAGATAATATGTTGGTACAGCATGAGTTGAGGTCTAAATCAAAATAATTAAAACTATTCTAGATGTAGAAATGAAATGAAATATTACATGAATAGCTATTTTGATTGTTTATTATTTCAAAAATATCGAAAAATCCGGTGAAAAAGAAACGTGTTTTACATGTGCTTTATTCACTGTTGTTGTTTTTGGAACGTACTTAAAAGTATGTTCCAAAAACATATATGTAAAGACAAATGTTTTTTTTTTCAGTAGAGTTTTCGATATTTTTGAAATAATAAACAGTCAAAATAGCTATTCATTTCTACATCTACAATATTTTTAATTATTTCGATTTAGACCTCAATTCATGCTGTACCAACAATTTTCTGTCGAAAATCACCTCTGACACGCATGCCATAGGTTCGCCATCTCTGGCTTTATTAAGTAATTGTTCGATTAATCTCTAAAATTATCTGCTCCAAAATGTATTAGACGTTTGATTAATAAATAACAAAAAAAATCTTATCGTTTTTTATTTCAGATAATTATTTATTAGTTGATTTATTAGAAATAATGTCCGTTAACTGCTATTTGAGATTATATTAAGCTAGCCAATATGTATAATACTAAATTTCTTCGAGTGCCAATGTTCTCTTTCAAATTGTACCGATATATCGATATTTTGTAAAAAATATATCGGTGCCGATATAAATACTTGGAAAAAATATCGATACGATATATATCGACACTTTTTGGCACTCGTGACCCAATCAGCGTTGCCAGATTTTTTTTTGCCAAGTCGGGATTTTGGAACTTTTTGAGTGAAAGCGGGACATAGTAAAAAAACGTATATAATCAGAAGTTTTTAAATATTTATCTTTTATTTGAGTTCAAATTACGTTAACGTGACAATAGATAGCAAAAATAGCCATAGAAAATGTATTTTAATAAAAATATGATGTTTTAAATCAGATTTGCCCTAACGCTAAATAGTTGAGTCTTATTCGTCTTCTGAATAAAAAAAAAAAACAGAAATCAAAATCAAAAAAGTTTTATTCATTAGAAACATACGGCGTTTCAAACAATAGTCTGAGGCGTGAGTGTTACAAATTGCAACTTACAATAAGAGAATAATTATTTACGCACGGTCGAGTTATCCCCGAAAAGCGGGACTGAGCCTGTGTCGCGCGGGACATTTAATTTTGATTTAAAAATCGGGACGTCTGGCAACGCTGCACCCAATGTACTACTGAAATCACTTCATGCGAGAGCTAAATGAACTGTTGTTTATCTGTTCGAAAACGATACTAACAAAAGGCAAAGATCTGGAACATGGAGAATATCTTACGTCACCGACATAGTTATAGGATAATAAACATTTAAAAGAAAAAGACAGACGCAGCGATATTCACAAACAGAAATAATTGCGCGCGTTGTAAAATGTTTGATTTAATATGTAAATGTCATAAAATAAAAATAATATTATATTTATTGTGCTCATCAATAAACCTGTAAAAATAATAGATACTCACTTGTAGTTATTGCGCAAGTCATTCCATTACGTCAAGGATGGGCAAACATGTCATCACGATTATGTATATCTACTGATGCCTCAGATTGTAAAATATGCTCTCGGAAAATTTCGAACTCTGGTCGAAAAACTTATTTTATTACTGTTTTTATTAGCTGTAATTAAGCATTAAGCTTCACAAAGTGTGGCTTACTGCTTAAAAATTTAAAAAAACGTGTATTTTTGACCTAAAAATTCAATCAAAAAACGTGATATTCGTCAATATTTCTTTACAGCGCGTCACGAGATTTCGAATTACGAGAAGGCAAATTAACATTTTGAAGTTTTTTCTTTACAAACTTATGTGAAAAATACTGACAAATTTGGCTTGCTGAATAATTATTTTCAAATTTAATTTGTTCTGTAGAAAAGTTTGTGTAAAACTTATGCTAATTTTCTAGTTTTTATCTGATTTTAAATCGTTAATTTAGATCTAATAATACTATACTGAAAGTACGTAATTTCTGATTCGATTTTAAAGCCGAAAGTATAACATTTATGCACTGAGATGGAATTCACGCATATCGTCTAAACAGTTTTGTCATGCGCACTGATACGTGAGACTGTCGTTTGTCAGGTCACGTGTTCGCCAGTAGGTAGCCATCTGCTGTTATTACATGGACATTATTAGATCCATGTGTCATTGCTTATAACCTCAACATTGCTCGCTTGAAAGTAATTAGTCTATTTATATATTGGTGAAAGTGCGTACTTTCGACCGGGTATGAAGTAAAATAGTATACACCACACGAGCAGAAAGCTGAAAGTCCTGCACTTCGCCTCGGAAATCATGTGACGCAGTGCAGGAAATTCAACTTTCGGGTCTTGTGGTAGAGTTGGGTAACTCAGATCTGAATCGGTTCAAAGAGCCGACTCCGACAGAAGATCCGTGAGATCCGACTCACTTTTTTTTGAGCCGACGGATCAACGGATCCGCATAACTCAGTGAAACACTTAACACACAGAAGCACATTTTACACTTACGTATCAGTTCTTGCTTTGATGCATCGGTCAGCTCAAATGACTCATGCATCACATGTTTGGCTATGCATTCTTGATTCTATACAGGCCGTGATATGATTGACTGAACTAGGTAACTCAGTGGCAGACTGCAGTAACATATTCAGAACTCGGCTCTTTTTGAAACGGTTCAGTGAGCCGGCTCACATACGGGATCCAGATGCAAAGATGCAGATCACTAAAAAGACCCGTTTTTTCCATGTCTATCTTGTGGTGTAACATACTATATTGTAGCTAAGGCATTGATGCAGTCCGGAATTACATCCTTAGTTGTTCGAACAAAACAGTAAATACTTCTCCCACTAAATACTTGCGGAAAACAGCCCTAGGGAAATTTACCAATTAGACACAAAAGCAACACCTATATGAATTTAAAATACGTCAAACTGCCATAAAATAGAATATAGGTAGCTATATTGTGATGTAACAATAACAAAATGTACGCATTTAATAACAGGTATCTATTTAGAGTTGTGACATTATGTGTAAACGGGAGTCAGCGAATTTTAATAGTCACACGAGTCGTAATATCATTGCGCCCCAAAATACTTACTATATTTTTTACACGTACTTAAGGCTGTAGGAACGCTCTGAATTTAAGCCAAAAATAGGGCTTCGGCTGACGTCAACATTTTGCAAAAATTCTTTCTCTATAGGGAAGATAAAGGACAAATCTAGGTCACTAATGGACTACTCATGTAATTTACTAGAAAAAAGTTGGCATTAATTGTGCCAAAAAACACACGTTTTGAGGGTCACACTACGACCTTAATCGTACTTATTTCACAAAATTGTTCCATCACAAATCTAAAGTGACTCTTTCTTTTTCGGAAAAGTTTTTAAATCTTCAAAATGTTTCCAAAAATTAGAGTAATCAATTGACAGCGACACCCTTGCAACAGCATTTTTTAGCCTCGTAGTGTGGCTTAAATTCAGAGCGTTCCGACAGTCTTAAGTGTAAAATAGCTGTGTTTCAATTAATTTTCAACATTTTCGACATTTCATTTGTGTTGCAAATTTCACGTCAGAACAGAAACATTAAAAAACCCGGGTCGCAGTGCCAAAACCCTGCCGACAATATAGTGTATTTGCTAATACAGGTATTGTGGCTTTATTAAATGAAATTAAGTTTGTTTTTGGACAAAATAAAAAAAAAAAAGAAACCCCTTAATACACCCCTTACAATAATAATTTTATTAGTTGAAATATTGTTATCAATCCAACATCTGCACCAAATTAAATACGACCTTCAGTAAGTAAATTCGTATACGCAAACTAGTGTTTTCATAAAATTTGTAAGTCCGGTCCTGTCGGGCCGATTTGCTTATAATTTTAGGAGCACTTTTTAATTGCTTCTAAAGGGTCAAATTTCAATTTTGAAACGATTCTGAGAATTTTTTCGGTATTTTTGGGCCCAAAAACTTTTTTCAACCCCTAAAAACTACCCTTAAAATGACCCGATTGGGCCCATTTTAAATAGGCTTCTTGCGGTGATGGATTCCAACATGTATCCCAAATTTCGTTAAAATGAATTAACTGCTTCGAAAGTTATTGCCCGCACATATAAATATATATATATATATATATATATATATATATATATATATATATATATATAAACATTTTTAAAAATGGTGCCAAACGTCGAGAAATTTTGGTCCGACCCCTAGGTCCCGCTATCCGACCGACGCCAATAGTGTATGTTGCCATATGGCAAATACACTAATAATTTACTATTGAATTGTTGGAACACTGTATTCTATAATTATATAAATCTATTCTGTATTGCACTAGCCGGTACTCGCGGTTCTGCACACGATTGAGATGAAATACGGCATCGACAACAGTAGTGGAGCCTTCGGCTCAATCATATTTAACGAATTACAATAAAGTGAATCGTATAAAAACCTTTTCCATGAAAAAAACTACCTATATGTGTCAACTTTCATGGAGATCGGTCAAACAGTGTCGAAGTCTATTAATTACGTACGTATTATTTAACTTTGTTATAAAAATTAAAAACAAAACATTAATAACGTTTATATTTGACTGACTAAAACAAATTTTAGTATTATTATTTAATTATTTATTATAATTAATTTTTAAATACGTTTCCACTAGTATTATGTTATACTAATTTACTAATTAACTTTTCTTTCGTTGTAAATTAAATTAAATTATATTAAAACTACCATTTGTTTAATACACACTGTTAAAATTATAAAAAAACTATAATATTAATTACATTTAAAAAAAAAAATTTGAAAAAAAAAATATCTATGTGAACCAAATACCCGCCATCGTCATTTCTCTTCCACCATCTTATTTGTAACAAGCGACATAATTCTAACAGACAAAATTATTAATAATGCTTTGAACCTATTTATTATTCCTCATAGTATAACAAAATACTTTCCAGAATTATTAAAACAAGTCACCAAAAGATCCTTGTCACTGGGTAATATTTTCATGTTAAACCGAAACAGAAATTTTAACCTTACTGTAAAATTAAAACAAGGGCATCAACAAGAACCTTGCTGCTAACCCGGCTATTCTCAAATAGTCGAGCTAGTAGCGATTTCCATGACTTCAAATCAATTATCTTACCAACCCAGAGCTCCCAGGTTTTTATTTAAAAACTAATACAAGTTTCAACTGGATTTTCAGTTTGTTATAAAAAATACTGACAAATTGAAAATACGAATTGGTACCAGGCCCAAGTAACCTTAACAGTTAAAAATATAGGCAGATCTTAAAAAATAAAATAGTCATTAAGTTTTATATTGCATACGCTGTTGCAAATATGCTTTATTATGAGAAGTGTTGATTGTTTAAATGTGTCACTGTAGAATAATTGATAATGCAGCCACCGCGATAGTGGAAAATTCGGCTTTGAATTCCGACACTGACATTGTTTGAATAGTAATTTTTTTAATGTCGCATTATAATTGCAACAATGAGTGTTTCGTAATATTGTGACAAACTATTAGCTACTATTTCTATATTATAAATATAAAATTTATTTCATCATCTCGTGAAATCTTCGAACATTTGGTAAATTTCAATACAATATTTTTAGATATCACACTCTTTCACGATATGTTCATTTTAATATATATACAGTAAGACCTCGCTTGACACTGTTTCAGTATTACGCGGTTTCTAAAAAAAAGAAAGTTAAGCCATTATAACGTAAATAAAACCCGGGTCGCAGTGCCAAAACCCTGCCGACAATATAGTGCATTTGCTTGTATAGGGCCGTGTGGTTTTATACTTTTATTATGTGAAATTAAGTTTGTTTTTGGGCAAAATAAAAAATTTAACCCCTTAATACACCCCTTAAAATAACATTTTTTTCTTAATTGTAATATTATTATCAATCTAACGTCTACACTGAATTAAATACACCCTTCAATAAATAAGTCACTATCTGCAAACTAGTGTTTTCATAAAATTTGTAAATCCGGTCCTGTCAGGCCGCTTTTATTAAAATTGTGGGGACACTTTTTAATCACTACCAAAGGGTTAAATTTCAATTTTGAAACGATTCGGAGAATTTTTTCGGTATTTTGGGGCCCAAAAACAGTTTTCAACCCCTAAAAACTACCCTTAAAATAGCCCGATTAGGCCCATTTTAAATAGACTTTTTGCGGTGATGGGTTTCAACACGTGGCCCAAATTTCGTTGAAATCAATTAACTCTTTCGAAAGTTATCGCGCGTACACACACATATATATATATATATATATATATATATATATATACATATATATAAACATTTTTAAAAATGGTGCCAAAGTGTTTAGGAGGCTATGAAACGTCGAGAAATTTTGGTCCGACCCCTAGGTCCCGCCATCCGACCGACGCCAATAGTGTATGTTGCCATATGGCAAATACACTAATTATGGATCAGTTTATATAAAACGATTCAAATGTTGATAGAAGTTCAAAGGCAAGACGAGTGTCATAGATGCAATTTCTTGCTATCGACAACACCTTGCTGAACGAAACACAAAAAAGCAAACGACATTAGATGGCTTCTTCACAACAAACAAAATATGTCAAATGAGGAACATTTCTTATCACAAATATAACTTCTTACTCGACTTTGATCTGATTTTCGTAAATCTTTTATGAACAAAAATCGATATTAGCAATAAATAAATCTATAATTAATGTGACAATAAAGTATTTAACAATAAACTTTCCAAAATTAAACAAAAACCAACAAATGTTCTTATTCTCGGTTCAATTTCACTTATGCCTGTTATTTACGTATTAATTAAGATGACCTCGTTTAACGCTGTTTCGTATAGCGTAGGACTAGGAACTTATTAGAATGTATCTCCCGCGTTAAGCGGGGTCTGACTATGTATATTATATAGTAAATTTCATCGCGAAAATATCAGGTACGAAAATACAATTGATTTTATTTCCTATCAAAATTCGTCCCGGTTTAAAAAGCAATTTTATAAGCGAAATACATAGCGAGCTTGCTGTTTGGAACTGGTCAATATTTTATTCAAAGAATTACAGTATAGTTTTCAGATCATTTTTATTCTTTTATATTTCCAAATTTCAACAGTAGCTGAATGCAATACATTTTCAGGCTCTGATAACAAATCCACTCGAAATGCGTCATTTTGGTCGCAAGTCGATGTTCACTTGTTTTTCACCTATTACGCGTCACCTATATATGTATTTCCCTCCTTGTTTACTGTTTCAAACCTTAACAGTCGAGAATTGTGTGACAATAATTCAAATATTAGCAGACTAGGGTGCCCCCCACTTCGCAACGTATCCCTAACTCTCTCTAGCCTTATGAGAATCGCCTGAAGTGTGACAGAGATCGAGTTGTCAAAGGCGGTGCACCGTGCAATGCCACCTCTATGATATACATATCTCCAAGGCTTACGACTTAAACGTGTAAGAAGCAATATCATATTAATAAATTATACCAGTTGGTAATCATTTTATCTATATATGTAT
Source organism: Venustoraphidia nigricollis (assembly GCA_034508555.1). Taxonomy (NCBI): domain Eukaryota; kingdom Metazoa; phylum Arthropoda; class Insecta; order Raphidioptera; family Raphidiidae; genus Venustoraphidia; species Venustoraphidia nigricollis. The sequence goes on along the minus strand of JAVRKA010000021.1, from coordinate 3,265,179 downwards.
GTATAAGACGTGTGTGCTTGCTAATGGCAAGCTAAAATACAAACGGAACCGGGTTACTCGCTTGACTCACGAACATGATTAATCCTTTCCCGGTTAGCAGCCACGAAACGTATCGGTGTCAGCATTAGAGATGGAAAAAACGGGTCTTTTTAGTGATCTGAATCTTTGCATCTGGATCCCGTATGTGAGCCGGCTCACTGAACCGGTTCAAAAAGAGCCGAGTTCTAAATATTTTACTGCAGTCTGCCACTGAGTTACCTAGTTCAGTCAATCATATCACGACCTGTATAGAATCAAGAATGCATAAAAAACTACTTTTTAAATTTGCGTAGTACTTGTTACAAGAAGAAAATGGACTCCAGATTTTTTTTAAATTTCCATTTCGATATGTTTCTGGCAAATAAAATTGTTTCTTCGGTGCTAATTTAGATGATATTGTAGATTGTAGACGCTTAACAAGAGAGGTCATACGTATAAAGGTTTATGAAGGTTAAATGACCAAATTCAGGTCATTTCTGGTGAAATACTACAGGTACTGGGTTATTAAATAGACAATAAACTATTCCTGTGGCTCTCAAACTTAAATAGAGCAAGTTTCCAGTTTAAAAAGTCGACAGTACCAAATGATAGACTGCGAAGAAGTCAGAATTCAAAATCAAGTAAATTTCTATGTAATTTCTTTGATGATTTTTATATGACTTAAAATTCTCGACATTTTGGTTTTCACTTTGTAGTCATTATTAGAATTTGTTTCGTGTATTTTTTATTAATTATTGGCTTAATATACATCGTGCTGCTATAAGAATATATACCAATCTTTATTACCTATAAAAAACTGGACGACAGGTCCTTTCCACATTCAAAAACATTATATAATATATAAAATATAATTTCAGTTAACGCGTGCAGAGACGCGGGTAGCGGCTAGTAATAAACATTATGATATTTGCGATTCGTTTGCATGCAATTACATAATATAGTTTCACATACAAAAATTAGTCAAAGCATGCTTGATAGCTATATCTCGTTTGCGCATGCGCCGATTTTCCTCAAAAACAATAGAGCTCTTCCTATTTACATGTTAAACATCCTACCAAAATTTCGTTTTGATCCGGTTAGGCGTTTGACCTCTATCCTACGCACAGCCAACAGACAGACTTTTTCCAAAAACCTCAAAATGAAAAAATATTGCAAGATTGGGTTTTGACCAAAATTACTACCCTATTCCCACTTGTGGAGTTTGAATGGTTAAAGTTGTAATTTATTACGTAGGTCACTTTGTTACCTGATTGGTCCATTTCTTGTAAAATAAAAAGTATAGTACCACAGCCCACTGTTTGAAAAGCATAAATCCAGACCTACATGTAACAATTCCGATAATTTATTGGGTCTGTTCTGATTTCAGTTTTATCCATGTTAATTATTTCGAATTTACCCTACCTACGTTGCCCTTTCTTAAATTGATTTCATTTTAGTGTCACCTCGTGTACGATACAGATTGTAAATTATAAACGCTCGACAACAAGGGTTGATAAAAAAATATACGTGTGTTGTGATTAGTTAATCAGAATATTTTTACAGTGAAGAATTTCATCATCTTAAGCCAAACACGATGAGCCTGAATATACCAAACGTGAGTAATTTAAAATTTAAAATTAAAAACAGTATCTTAGTGTGTGATTTTTTAAATAGACAGAGTCCTAGAATTTTAGCAAATAACTTGTTTTAAGAAACAACAAAACGTTGTAATAGGGTATTTGACTAGTATTGTGAATTGTTTTAATACTATTATATATTACATTTATGCACGATATATTCATATTTTCGTGAAAATCTGTCGTATTTTCGGTAAATTTCAGTGTTAAAAATTTGAATTAAAAAAAAACGCGCCAAAACGCGATTTGCAAGTCAGGTGATACATGACGTCACAGCTCGGTAAACATTAAGCACGTGTTTTGTAACATATAGTAAGTAAATGAAGATTTGTTTATTTTCTTGAATTTGATATAAACTAAGGTTTATAAATGGTGCATAGTGACCCAATGTATAAGTACATCCATAAAAACTCCACAAAAACTGTTTGTTTCTGTTCCAAAGGAACTTTATGCTCTGGACACATTTTACAATTTACTGTGCAAAGACCAGAGTCCCGATGCATTGTATATAGCCAATCGCATCGTCTCCATAACATTCCCTTGTAGACCTGAAAAACCAAAGAAATTGTTTACTTTACTTTACATACAATTTGTACAAAATGTCAACATAACCTAAAACATGATTTTATTAAAATGTTTAGTACAGCTCTCGAGTGATTTCTATAAATAAGTTACTTCAAAATAATACTTACATTAGCGTTTTTACGTTTTCAGTTCAGCAGCATAAAAATCAGGGTTATTTTTAAAGAACAATCCAACCATAAGTGCGTCTACTTTGGGTAGGTTGTCACTGTCCGCTTGTACAAAATTTCTTTCCATTTTGGAGTTAACTTGATAGATTGAAATATTTACGAGAAAAATATGTATATTGCACTCAAAAATCACACGATGACACCACAAATTGTCAGAATTCACGTATTTAGTAAACTATAATTCGATATGTGTATCACAAATGACCGCGTGTTCTGTAATGTTTACCATAGAACACTTGCGATGTTTACCGTAGTGTGACGTCATAGAGCGTTTTCGATCACATGATAAAACCTCAGAAAAATAAAAATTTTATCAAGTTTTTTTCAGAAAATAAACATATTTTATCCTGAAAGTAAAGTGGATAGGCTTTTTTACGCCGTAATACATTAGAATGACAACAATTTATAACATATTTTTAATTGAGTCAAATACCCTATTGATAAATATATACTTTTATAGGTTTTTAAATTCGAGAAATTTGGTCCAAGACATCAATATTTTTAAATACTAAGTACTTTTTCATCAGAAATCTGCACAATTTGCCATTAATTCTTAAAATTTAAAAAAAATCGAAATATTTTCGATATACATAATATTAGATTAGATAGATAGTATACCATCTTTAGGTTTTGTAAAATATATATTGTAGCATTCTTACGTAAATTTATATATATCTTATAAGAAGTTTGGAATGGATATTTATGTTTAATAAGTTTTAGTTTTTTCATTGCTTACTTATTCACCTATTTTAGTGATAGTTTTGTATATCCCTTTGGTGACATCAATTCTCAAATAGAACACGAACCTCACGTACAATCGGTAACATCATACTTTAATAGAATACGAGCTTCGCTAAAATCGGTGACATCAATACTCAAATAAAACACGAACCTTGCCTATCGGTGATATACTTAAATAAAACACGAGTTTCGTTAAAATCAGTCACATCAATACTCAGATAAAACACGAACGTTGCATACAAGGTGACATCAATACTCAAATAGAACACGAACCTCGCAAACAATCGGTGACATCAATGCTCAAATAAAACATGAACCTCGCAAACAATCGGTGATATACTTTGCTAAAATCGGTGACATCATTACTCAAATAAAACACGAACCTTGCATACAATGGGTGACATCAATACTCAAATAAAACACGAACCTCGCATACAATCGGTGAAATCATACTTAAATAGAACACGAGCTTCGCTAAAATCGGTAACATCAATACTCAGATAGAACACAAACCTCGCATACAATTGGTGAAATCATACTTAAATAGAACGCGAGCTTCGCTAAAATCGGTGACATCAATACTCAAATAGAACACAAACCTCGCATACAATCGGTGACATCAATGCTCAAATAGAACACGAACCTCGCGTACAAAACAATCTGTAGATTAAAAAAGTGCGAGGAGTTAAAAGTGAACGCAGCAACCAAAAATGAGTTTTATAAACATATTTTAAAGTACAAATACTTCATTATAAATGATAATAACTTCCAGACGTCCAGTGGCAGTCGTTCCGATGCAATAGGCTTCACTTTTCCGTAAATAACAATAAAACAAACACATTAGAATCTTAATGCATAAAAGCTATATATAACTTGGACACGGCATATACCTGTAGTATTCCAAAATCCCCACCCGTAACCATATTCCATAAGACACTGTTAACACCGTACTACGACCGCATCTCTCGCTCTCTCTCTGAATAAAAAAAAAAACACAAATCCGAATAGCTCTTTCTCTGTCACCCCTACTACACGCCGTAAGAAGACTTCACACACATGCGAGTTGCGTTGTCTATACGTATAGTTGGCTTTGACAAGAGGAAAGAAAAGAAGGTGTGTAGTTTACGTTCATTTGTTTGTGTGCGCGCGCGAGAAGCGTCAGACAAGATACAGAAAGACAGGCATCCATTTACGGTACAGCTTCGCTCTGTATTGTATCGTCGTTAAACGAAAACAACAGCTGATTATGTACGTCTGTTATCTTAGTATATACCACGTTATTATAGATCACGTTAAAGAAGCGCGCGCGCGACGGAAGACGACTGTCCATTGTTAAACAAACGACGGTCGCGATTGTTGTGGTTTCTTCTGTTTATTTGATTTCAACGAGCGTTACTGTTAATTATTGCTAAAATAAATACTGCGTGTCAGAAGTACGAAAAAGTGTATTAACACGTTTTTGATGAATAGAACAAATATTGTGAAATTATTGCTCTAAATAAGTTAGTTAAAGTGGTACAATAATAAGAAGATGAGGTGTTAATAAATGTGAATCAATTTATTTGCAAACAAATATACCTACTGACACATAAGTGTACAAATATGTACAAATAATCAGAACAACAAATAATTTGTGCATATTTAAACCGAATTCTTCTACTTAAGTGTATGTGTTCAACAATTACCACAGTGGCACTAAATGAACACTGAACTGGATTCTAAAAAAAAAAACTAATCGTCGTAACTTAAGTGCAACGAAAATGTTCAGCGACAATTGAACGTCGATGATTGGTGACAGTAAACAGGTGATAACAAAAACAAGCGGTTTGTGCGAAAGGATAAAATTGATTAGAAAGTTATTTTGAATTTTTTTTTTAATAACAATTCAGTTTAGTATTTGTAAATCGATAATTGCGTAATAATTGTTAGTGAAATCCGTCCTCTCCAATGTGAAGCTAACCGGAAAACTAAGAACCTATTTGACAATATTTCGCATTTCTATGTGACAACCATATCTACATAATAAATAATAATAATATATCTTAACAATATCCAGTCAACTATGCAAGATTACGTGATTGTTGTTGCATTATTGTTGTACAAATAGTGTTTTGTTTCTTTTTTAAAAATTTATAATATTTGAAAAAAAACCAATTGTGATAAACTCGAAACGCTGTTTGTTTTATGAGTTTAGAAAGAAAACTATGCCATTTGATAAATAATTGTTTATTTTACAAAAATATTCTGATTTGACAATGATAAGTGATTCAACGTTTTGGAATGCTGTCGACAGTTACGTGAAATAGCAAATTTTGGACGAAATACGAAACATTTTGTGGTTAAATATTAACAACAAAACGCCAAAGGTGAGTGATTTCGATTCAAAAATAAAATAAAATAATTAAAATACCTACAAAAAATTACTCCGAAATTCTAAAATATCATTTTCTTAATGATAACTAACTTTTTAAAGGAAAATACTTAGTCATTTCCACAAAATATTAACGTATACGATATTTACATCGAGTGATGTCAATGCGCAATTAGACAACGAACCTTTCCTTGGAAGTCGCCGTCTTAAAAAGCTAAGTTTCAAAATTGCATTAGTGAGTGATGTTTGAACAAATAACAAAAATATAAAAGCGAATTAAATAAAAATTTACATTTTTGGACACTAATTAAAAATACGGCTACGCGAAAATAGAACGTAAACTTTTAGTCATTATTTACTGTCAATATATTGTACCTTACCTACTAGCTCTTCAAATTAATTTTCAAAAAAAACATAGATAATAATTATTTAAAAATAACCACAACTAAAAAAGTATAAAAAAAGAAACTGAAAAATTTTTTGAATGCGCCATTTTTCTTGCTGAAATTTCTAAATTGTTAAGGAAAATCAAAATGCATTTTTTTTGGAGTATTCGCACTAAATTGGGTATGTTTATGAGTGTGGATGTACAAAAAACTAAATTAAAACCCAGCAGTTACGTTACACCGTAGTAATTTCAACGATCCAGTAAGACACCAACTTGATTTTCAACGTGAATTAAAATTTGTTTGCATAAAGGAAATGTGTTACTTATTGTTTTCTATTTAAAAATAAAATGATTGTGATCTCAGTTGTCGAGCGTCTATTATCTAAAATATCTGTAAACAAGTAGCTAAGTACTAGTTACTGTTTAGTATTTCTACTGCGAGAATATACTTAGATTTTTACTCCATTTTGATAAGACAGGTATATTTTAATTTTTAGACAAGAGTTTTTTGCGCATTGAAAAAATTCTAAAAATTATTACCCGTCTACCAAGCATATTTTATAAAAAAAAATAATAACTTCTAAGTAGACCTATAGGTATATAGACTACATGTAACGACACGAAGGCTAATTATAAAAACTTCTTGAAATGATCTTCAAAACGAAATATTAAAATTTATTGCGCAAGAAAAATAATTACATTTTTAAACCTATTTTATTAATTTTTATGTCACTTTTTTAACGGAAAGTTTTGTTCAATTATAAATAAATTTATATTTTTTGTTGAATGAACGTTTGTAAATTATAAACGCTCGAAAACTGACATTTCTCGAAACGCTTTATTTGGAGGAAAAACGCGACACAAGGCACAAGAATATTTCCTATATTTTTTTAACCTGTTTGGTCCCACAACATAATTATATTTCAATGTTTCTAGTTTTCTCTGATGCTTAAAAATGAGGGTTCGTCGGCGGGGTTTTATTTTCAAATTTAACAGCAGTATACCTAAGTAATAGACAATAAGTTAAGCTATGATCATCAGTTTAACTTATTAATATCAAAATTAATGAAGCGATATACCTGTTCTTCCTGCACGACCAATCATTTACAATCATGAAAAGATTTTGGCATAATTAATAATTAGTTTAGTTTTATTCCAATAAAATACCAATGGTTGAGGAACAATTTAAAAATAAAAGCTTTACTACGATGTTTCGCTTGTTACCAACGTTTCGAAAAAAACATTTTCATCATCAGGTAAATTGTACTAAGCCTACATTCGTGATCATATTAATCCGGACAATATAGAACCCTGACCGGATAATCGAAAGTTTGGAACGAGCGGAATTTGTCTTAAAATGCACATAACACAAGTTTTAGATAGGTAAAACTAAAAAAATATCTTTCCTTACAGCTTAATTTTAGTTTTAGTATTAATGTAAATTTTTTACCTACCAGATGCAGGATTATTAAAATTCAAAAATTCTTGATTTTTTTTTTAAATCCCGTCCGGATTAACCGGATGTTCGGACTAGCGAGACTGTATTGTACCTTGGGTTAAAATGATTTCTTTAGAACGATGATCAAAATGAACATTTCGAAACGTTAGCCACAAGCGAAACATCGCTAAAACTTCTTTTTTGTAATTTTTCCCAAATGATTTATATTTAACAAGATTTTAAACAAAAATAAACAATATAATTTCTTTAATGATCAACGTTTCGCCCCAAACAGTGTTATTTTTATGGGATTAGGTACCAACATAATATCTTGAACTGTCAAAAACTAAACACCTATAAAGTTCAAACAAAATTGCATGCTACACATGTTAAAGCGAAGCTCTTACTTGTTTAGAAATGATAATCTTTATTGTAAGCTAACTTATTGAGCAATAAATTACAATTTTGAAGCAACAATATAATCTGGGCAATAAATCATACTTTAATGTAAAGCATAAATAGTTGAACATCGCGGGATGAGAGAATCTACTTATGTCGGTACAAACCCGAGAACATAGCTATGCTCTACGGCGTTCTGTACTGACAGTGCCATCTGTGCGATGGACCCACGAACTATAAACCCGAATCGAGAGCTTTTGTTGAAAACAAAACAAGTTCGACAAGCGGTAATACTCGCGCAAAATAAACAGCTGAATTCAGTTTCAGGCAATAACTACTGAAAAAGAAACGGGATGCGGAAATGAACTTAATAGATAGATAGATGTAATCTTTATTAAGGTAGTTGTCGTGGTTAAGGCACACCGTCAGAAAATTCTTAATTTTTGTATACTTATTAAGGACATGATAATACAATTACCCTGAAAATTTGAAGTCGGTCGACCGTATATAATCCGAGATAAATTCAATTAAAAATTGGATAATTAACATTGATTGTATACGATTTCTGTAGTTCTGAACCAGTTTCTTATTTATAAAAAAAGAACTAACTGTCAGAAACTTTCCAAAAACTGACAGTCTTTCAATGCATTTGTTACGAGTTTAAAAAAAATAAGAAAAAATTTTTGACCGTTTAATTATTTATAAATAACGGTTTAAAGTTCAACAATTTATAGAAAAGTATACATGCATATGAATACTGTATGGGTTACGTTTCCACGGGTACAGTCTTGCGTACAAATTATGGATCACTTAGCTACAAGCTAGTATACTTTTGTGGCGCGTATAATCTATAACTTTTTGACAATATTGTACCACGACAAGAACTAAATTTGGTACAAATAGTGTTAAAAACAGGTACACATTTGAATTTACATAATGCATTTTAAAATTTCAATATCACAAAGTCCAATTTAAGGTAGTTCTAGCGTGGTATAATAAAAAAAAATTACTTTTCGACAGATTTTGCTCATTTTTTTTCATAGGCTCAAAATAACGTTTTCTGATAAGTATGTCCCAAAGTTTCAGAATTTTTGACCGTTTAAAACGCGAGATAATCAGTAACAAAGTTCGCAATTTTCACATGCTGGCCGTGAAATTAATTATATCGCGTTCTAAACGGTAAAAAATGCTGAAACTTCGGGGTTTATTAGAAAACGTTATTTTGAGCGTTTGAAAAAATATGAGCAAAATCTGTCGAAAAGTGATTTTTCTTTATTATACCACGTTGAAACTACCTTAAAATGGTTTGTTAAAATAAAGTGCGTAAAAAACTTTTAGTCATATAAGCAAGCATCCAATAATTTAGTTTTTATTGTTTTTTTGAAAACCTTAACAGAAAGAAGTCTGATATGCACTGGACAATTATTTTAAAAAATCAAAGCCTAATAATTAAGGTCGCAGGTGTGTTTGTTGGCAGGAAAAAATGACAAACTTAAATAGATTATATCTTCGTTTTCAAGCGAAAAGAAAAAGTTAAACAAAGTTGGAATTTCTACTAATTACATATTTTTAAATATCGCCAAATTGCAAACACTTTGTTCGTTGAAATGTCTTTAATTACGTAAGAAAAAAATCATTGTAGAAACACTAACAAATTCGATAGCAATTATCAAGTTAAAATGAATTTTTTATGCAAATAATAATTTCGAATTAATTTTGAATGAAATTAAAATAGTTTAATTCTCATTTTGTCAATATTTTATGAAGTTATTAATAGTAATATAAAACCATTTTTAGACACTAATTCAAAAAATATTAACATATAAATGTTAAAAATAATATTTTAATCGTGAATTAAAATATTTGATATGAAATTAAATCCGGTTAGATAATAAAATTTAAAAAATATTCGACTTCGCCGATTTTGGCTTCGCAACGAAAGTCGACTGAAATTCGCGACACTCAGTGAGTTAACGGGAGGAGGGTGAAAATTTAAAAGTGCCTTTGCACCCAGACGAAGCCGGGCCGGTCCGTTAGTTATTATAATATTGCATTGCCGTCAGAGCTATAGTTGTATACCAAATTTCAGATCAATCGGTCAACAGGAAGGAGATAAAATTTCAATTACTAAATTTGACCCACACAAGACAAAGGATTCTAAATAAAATCGTTTAAAAATAGTTAATTGTAAAGACTTTTCATAATTTTGAGGAATTTTTAAATTTTTATTGCTGTGTTCTTTCTGACATTTTATATTATCGACATGAAATAAATATCATATCATCATATATATTAATACGCTAAGGTTAAGATGTTTACCTCCCTTTTTCGAAAAAAGCACACAATTGCTCCACATAAATTTTGTATCATTTTATAGATAATTGCTTGCTCTACTGCATTCAACAACTAAAAAAATCTATTATTGCTTTTGTTTTTGCAAAATAATTAATTATAACAATTATACATTTATTCAGTATATGCAGCAATAATGCTTCAATCTGACGGTTCTAACTTTGAAACAACGTCAACATGATTGACGGTCGGTAAATTTTTTTTGTTTAATTTTTAATCAAAATTCACGTATAAATACTTTTCGTATAGCGGCGCTTCAGCTCAACGTTTTCGATACTTGCGCCTCTATATGACAGTTTTAGAAAAATATTTTCTTGAACCGTCACTGAGCTTTGTAATGTAATACAACAAACAGAAGAAAGTTATAAAGAGTGTGAGAAATTAGAAACGAATTTTAGTGCGAATCATTCGCACAGGTATCGCTAGTATAATTTAAGTGTGTCGGAGTTTGATAAAAAAATGCGAAAATCGCGCGGAAAAATGGGTTGGCCAAAAACACATTATTTAATTATTATTGATATGCAAATGTCCACGAATGTTTATTTGACATGTAAACTTTAACCTTACGCGAAAAAAGAAATCAATACGATTTATAAGAATTTCAAAATGATGCGTGAGCAATAAATAGTTTCGAAACAAGCGTTTTAATGTTGAAACGCTGCGCGCATTAATATTAATATCATCTTAATTAAAACTCACGCATCGAAACTGAATATCTTAATAATTTACTTAAATTACCGACTTGCATTTGAAAGGTGCCGGGTTCGATGTGCAGATTTTTACGAATACCTCTCGCTTAGAAACGGTAATGCACCGGCCATCTTGTTTAGATTTCCAATTAATCGTTACAATTATCGACGACATGGTTCCTTTTTACCTACAAAACCGTGACTAATTACCTGTCAATTTTATTTTAATTTTCTATAATTCCTCCAATCGTATGTTGCTATTTAAATAACGTAGAAAATGGCTGTTAAGTGGTAAATGTAATACAGTAATTGTACGAGTAGCGTCGAGAAAAAACGGATGTTAAAAGCACTGTTATCAATTAAATTAAGGGACTCGCCAGATTTTATCACGTCCTGCAGAAATTTCAGTTTTTTGTCGAAACTGCAAAACCAAAAATAGTCTTCTTAATAACACTTAGGTATTTAACTTTAAGTGTGTTTGTTATATTAGAGTAGATAACTCAGTGAAATTAAGTTTGAAAAGTGTACGTTAGGTTTACCACATGTGCACACTTATAACAAACGGGCTAGTAACATATTTCACAACAAGGTTTCGATTTAAGTTAGAGTTAGAACAAAAACACAAGTTGTTTTTATATTTTATGTTATATTGCAAAAAAACGGATAATGAAAATGTCCTTCCTTTAAAAATTGTCGAATACAAACGTATGTCACGTGATTTACTCTACTCTTTGTACTCATGTTTAAGAGCCGGGAATCCTTTAGTCCGACACTTAGCAAACAAATCTTACTCAAACTAACGCAATAGTATAAAAAAGTGTTAACACTTTTTAAACTAGAGTACGATACCAAGCACACCTTTTCAATGCTGCAGTTATAGATTATTTTTAAGTTTAACCAAATTAATGTTTTTTTTAATTTCGACATAAAAATATTTTTATACATAAATACTTCTTAAGTTAAAAAAAATTACTTGTTTAATACCTATCTATAAATAAAATACTTACACTTAAGTCTAATAAATTTGATACATACAAATAAATATAGTTTAGTAAACTTTTTCTATGTCGAAATTGATAGAAAAATCCTAAATTAAACGGCTGGACTTATTTCGGTAAATTTAGGTACTTTTTTTTCTATTAAACCGCAATCTATATTTTTTTTAATAAAAACGCGTAATCCAAACCGAAAAGTGAGAGACGTTTTATAGAAATAAATATACTTAGTCTAGTAATCTTTTACTATGTCGAAATCAATAGAAAAACCCTAAATTAAACGACTGGAATTATTTCGACAAATTTAGGTACTTTTTCCCATTAAACCGCAATCTATTTTTTTAACAAAACGCGCAATCCAAACCGAAAAGTCAGAGACGTTTCATACAATTAAATATAGTCTAGTAATCTTTTTCTATGTCGAAATTAATAAAAAAAACCTAAATTAAACAGCTGGAGTTATTTCGACAAATTTAGGTACTTTTTCCCATTAAACCGCAATCTATTTTTTTAACAAAACGCGCAATCCAAACCGAAAAGTCAGAGACGTTTTATAGAAATAAATATACTTAGTCTAGTAATCTTTTACTATGTCGAAATCAATAGATAAACCCTAAATTAAACGACTGGAATTATTTCGACAAATTTAGGTACTTTTTCCCATTAAATCGCAATCCATTTTTTTTTAAATAAAAACGCGTAATCCAAACCGAAAAGTAAGAGACGGTTCATACAAATGAATATAGTCTAATAATCTGTTACTATGTCGAATTCAATAGAAAACGTCAAAATTAAACGGCTGGACTTTTTTCGACAAATTTAGGTAGGTACTTTTTTCCATTAAACCGCAATCTATTTTTTTTTTTAATAAAAACGCGCAATTCAAACCGAAAATTGAGAGACGGTTCGACAGTTTTATAACCATTGCCCAGCCTCGTTTTATTTACTATACCGATATTTTTTATAGTTGTTTTTATCGATAAAGTCAAAAACAAATGTCCCATTAAAAGGCGAACAAGCGACAAACTCTTTTCTGCTTATCCGGTAACAAGTAATGGGAGCGCAAAAAGATATTGATGCTTGCAAAAGCGACCTGCGCGACACATCAGACGTGTGGAGACTTCAATGCTTGCACAAGCGACGGTATCGCAAATACGATTCAATCAAGTAAACTATGTGGATACTAAGTGATATTCTCATAAAATTATCTAGGCGATTTGAACTATCGAAAGAACACATTATAAATATAAAAAACTATTCATTAAAGATAATGTGTGTTAATGCTAATACTTAAAAAATGGCGTGTATAAATGATTCTTGGAAATCGATTGAAATGTGTAATTGACTTTTAAATTTAAAAAAATGTATTTGGGTTGTTCTTCCTTTGAAATAGTAACTCTTCCATCACCTCAAATGGTAACATGCAGTCGGAGGCATACCTACATATAGTAACTGCAAAAATAAAATATCTGAAATATCTGATGCATCGACTACATATTATCATTTGATCTTGTTTCTATCTTTTGAGTTCTCTTCGGGTTTTTCGATTTTTTTAATTTACTTTTTTTTATCCAATTCAACTTCACCATTACCAAGACTTCAAGTGAAATAAAAATGTTCTGCTTTTTAAAATAATTTTACCAAGTAGAAAAGTGTTATATCAGAGAATAAAAATCCGCCTTCCAGAAAAGTGTGTTTAAGTGAAATCAAATATAACGTAGAATTGTATACAAATATTGGTTATAATTATAGACTTTATTATCATGTTTATAATTATAATAGAAACCTCATTAAAATCTACTTAAATAATACGTCGGATAATTCTAATTAAAAGTTAAATGCGCGGGCCGAATAAATATACCTTCAAATAATGCCTCAGAGGTGTTATAGAGGAAAGAAGCCAATTTGTAAGAATTAGTCTAACAATAAATTAAAATATAACTTAAGAGTTATATATTTTATAGAATACCTAATAGCACGGTTCGACAATACTTCACAATATAATAATAATAATGCGTTTAACGTCCGTTTCTCGACTTTACGTCATAACAGACGCCATTCGCATCATTACTATTTTTTCATCTACCACTTCCCGTTATTTTCTACATTTTTTACAACTTCAACTTATGTAATAGCAATGGGCGAATGAAGGAATTATAGGAAATTAGGAGAAGGTAAGCAATTTTTGAACTAGGAGTTTGATAGGTAATCGGCCATGGCTTCAAATAAGGAACCATCTCGATATTTATCTGGAATTAATTGAGGGAAACCATGGAAAACCTCAATCAAGATGGCCGGTACAGGAATTACCGTTTCTCGGCGAGAGGCAGTAGGAAAAAGTCCCAGCCACATCTGCCCTCGTCGGGATTCGAACCCGGTACCTCCCGAATGCGAGTCTAGTGCTGTCACCACTACCAATACTTCACAATATAAGCGGCACAATTTTTATGCATGGGAACAGTATGCTTATTGTTAAGTGCTTTGCCGCTCTATTAAAGCTAGAAACTATGTATGACTGACAATTACGACAAATTGAGGGGATTTTAATGAAGTTGGAATCGTATATAAAACTGTCATTGTAATATTTACTATTTTGTATTTGTTGTTTGTTTTTAAATATTGTTGCTGAGGAAGTTGCAATTAGCAACGAAACGTTCAACTTAATCAAAGTTAATTCTTTTCATAAACTGTCCAATTCCCTACGATTTCAACTTCATTATAATTTCAATAATTCAAAATCGTAATCAGACAACTTTCCCCCAAAGACATAATGCACACCTCATCTATTTTTCTTCCATAATGACTGATTTATTTTCTATCGGAATGTTTAAACGAGAATTTGGTTACATCGAGTTGTGGCTCTCTTGGTGTTTTATGGGTACTGACTGTGCAATAAATAATTCTGTGCCGCTTACACTATTATAATAAATAAATAATCCATAAAAGTTAATTTTATAGTTTATTTATAATGTTTGACGTAGAAATTAATGCCTAAATATGCGCTCAAATTATTTCTAAGCACCTCAAACATTTTACAGCTTTCTCGCTGTTCGCTTAAACATATTGCTGTATGTGCATTTATCAAAAGAAAAATGTTTTGTAAACTGTTTGTATTTTGCCGGCTTCACTCGCATGAATGTAGATTTTTTGGTTTTGTTGACAATCCTCTTAACCGTGTTTAAAGTTATTGAGAACCAATTCTTCAATATGCTCCATTTTTCTGTGTTGTCCATGTAAAATGCATTTACGTTTCGGAAATCTCTGATTTCTATGAAAAATCTTCCGCAATCTTTGATGTTGATGCTTCAAAATAAACTAGAAATATATAGCGTTCTTCCCATATGACTTTTGACCAAGTTTTTACAGTTTATTTAATCTCAATAACCGATTTAAAATCAGATAAAACGAGAAAATTAGCTTTAATTTTACACAAATGTACAGAAAAAATTTAATTTGACTTGTTCTAGATATCGGATTAGAACCTAGGAACCGAGCTTGTAATATATAGGAGCACTACATCACTCAGCTATTTTCAAATCCCGTCGTAATTTTATTTATAGGTAGATATTGATATGGGTAGATATTATTCCAGATAATTTATTAACATGACGTAACGAATTATTGATAAAGTTGTGAATTAATTTGACGTTGTCAAGAACAAACTTATATTACCAACAACTTTATTTTTCTTATTACGTTTCAATTATTCAAATTAAGGACAAAACCGATATCATCATAATTTCAATATAATTAAATCAAGCATTTAAACATTATCAACAACAAAACATTAAGTTTTAGAGTTGGGTAACTGAGATCTGAACCGGTTCAAAGAGCCGACTCCGACAGAAGATCCGTGAGAGCCGACTCACTTTTTTTTGAGCCGACGGATCAACGGATCCGCATAGCTCAGTGAAACACTTAACACACAGAAGCACATTTTACATTTACGTATCAGTTCTTGCTTTGAAGCATCTGTCAGCTCAAATGACTCATGCATCACATGTTTGGCTATGCATTCTTGATTCTGTACAGGTCGTGATATGATTGACTGAACTAGGTAACTCAGTGGCAGACTGCAGTAACATATTCAGAACTCGGCTCTTTTTGAACCGGTTCAGTGAGCCGGCTCACATACATGATCCAGATGTAAAGATGCAGATCACTAAAAAGACCCGTTTTTCCCATCTCTATTAAGTTTAGCTATCTGCAAAATCAACTCTTAAATCAGAACGCATATTTTGTAAAATTATTTCTGACAACAAATTAACATATTATATGTCTTTCTATAATATCTAATAAATTAAAAGAAAAATATTTTGTAACAATGTTGTTACGTCATAAAAAATGTACATGAATTAAACGCACGTGCGCAAAAAAGAATTGTCTATGTCAACCTGGTTAAGTGCTAATTAACTTGGTTTACTAATTAATATAAAAAAACAGAATAATTGTTGTCTAATTACGACACACACTGTATAAAAATGGAGGTTAAACTTGAACCTTGCGCTCGTTTTTATATAGCGTGTACGATATTAATTATTCTTTATACAGACTGTCTATGACATTTACTTCCGATTTTAAAATTGGCAAACATTTTGTTACGGCCATAAAATGTCTGAGCGAACCACAAAGTCAATTTTTATCTTTTTTGAAATTAACTCTAATTCCCTGGCTGAAACTTGACGTTTGTTATATATTTTATAGTTCATTCTTTTTAGAGTTCCTTACATTCGATAAAAAATTCATATAAGATCACTATCGTGTCTGAATGAAAAAAGTTGAAATTTGGTACACATATAGAGTTAGATATAGAGATGGGAAAAACGGGTCTTTTTAGTGATCTGCATCTTTGCATCTGGATCCCGTATGTGAGCCGGCTCACTGAACCGGTTCAAAAAGAGTTCTGAATATGTTACTGCAGTCTGCCACTGAGTTACCTAGTTCAGTCAATCATATCACGACCTGTATAGAATCAAGAATGCGTACCCGAACATGTGATGCATGAGTTATTTGAGCTGACAGATGCATCAAAGCAAGAACTGATACGTAAGTGTAAAATGTGCTTATGTGTGTTAAGTGTTTCACTGAGTTATGCGGATCCGTTGATCCGTCGGCTCAAAAAAAGTGAGTCGGCTCTGACGGATCTTCTGTCGGAGCTACCCAACTCTAGTTAGATGACCTAATCACTGACGTATAGCGTAAATTAACGAATTCCGATTTTCGGAGTTAATTATGAGTGCCTAATTAGAAAATTAAAAAAAAAATTTTTTCGAGTGCATCATGTGACGTCTCAAATTAAAGGGCTCGTTATGAGAAATACGAATATACATTTTTTTATACAATCGAACTCATGTATTTTCAACCGATTTGCCTCACGTATTTTCAAGTCTACTTCTCACGCAATGTGTCTCCTACTACGTCGCTTAGCCAATGAAAAAAAATAGTTTTGACAACATTTAAACTCAAATTAATAAAAGTTTTTTTTCTGATTGATCTATGACTACCACGAAGTGACGATAAAAATGAAGAAGAATAAACAAAACAGAAAAACAAATAAATAATTTCATTTTCGGTGATACTTAATTTTTGATGAATTAACCGTTTTTTGACGATTCACAAAAATAGTATTTTTAAGAGAACTAATACTTGAAAACGAGCAAAAAAAATCACTTCTTGTATACAATACACCGCAATTTTATAAGTTTCACACGCTTTTATGCAATTATAATTGTTATTATTTCAACAAAAGAAACAACTGACTGACTACTACTAGTTTTTGTTTTCGTTATGATTGTTGCACATGCATGTTGACATTCATTTGTTCACATCGGCGTGTAAAGTTAAATTGTTTAACATTGTCACTTTTTGTAGCGAGCTTTTGTTTTCGTTATACGATTGTTTTAAAGCGTTAGTTTATTCACATTACGTTTATTTTAAAAAGAATGTCGCTTTTATAACAATCGCGATATGTTAATTGTTAAACGACTGTTACGTAATTGATAATTGCTGATTTTGTACAGATTAATTGTGGTTTATTGTAACAGAACAATGGAGATAATATTCTCCTCGTTTCATCAGTTTTTCTTAAGATACGCAAAATATGCATATTAGTAATATTTAAACTAATAGTTTTTCACGTACATAAATCTCTTTGTGCCCATGGACCTTGAATTATCAAACTATCTGAAGAAGGGTCAAAATAAGTTTGAAAGGTTATCGGTATACATTATTTCTCAAAGGTGATTTTTTATCTCCCTTAATACTATATCAAAACTAAACATCGAAGTTTAAGTCCATTTTTTTAATAATTTTAAAGTTTAATGGGAATTATGGACAAATTTGATGTGTTAAACTTTTTAATTTATTGCCAACGTTTCAAAATTTGAGCCCTGAAGAAGACAGCAAAGACTGTTGAAACGTTGGCAATAAATTTAAAAGTTTAACACATCAAATTTGTCCATAATTCCCATTAAACTAAAGTTATCAAAACTAATGTTTGATACGCCATTTTGGAGATTATTTTTTCTCTCTAATGAGAAAAAATAAGTTACGGTCTTAAAATGAATGTTTTCATGAAAAAATACAGTTTAAGGCTGTCGGAACGCTCTGAATTTAAGCCAACAATAGAGCTTCGGCTGTCAACTGATTGTAGACTTATTCGTCAACATTCTGCAAAAATTCTTTCTCTATAAGGAAGATAAAGGACAAATCTAGGTCTCTAATGGACTACTTTTGTAATTTATGTACGATTTACTAGAAAAACGTTCGCATTAATTGTGCCAAAAAAACATACGTTTTCAATGTCTCACTACGACATTATTCATACTTATTTCACAAAACTGTTCCATCACAAACCTAAAGTGATCCTTCCTTTTTCGGAAAAGTTTTTTAAATCTTCAAAATATTTCCAAAAGTTGGAGTAATCAATTGACAGCGGCACCTTTGCAATAGCATCTTTTAGCCTCGTAGTTGGCACCGGCCAAAAATTGAAACGTGCGGATGATTTGAGCGAGACAGAGCTAAAGAAGGTCCCATCCACAATATGTCTTTTGCCTACCTCGCCTCTTACCCCTGGGTCTCAGCACAAACTGTGTCAAAGTGATCCAACACTGTTAAAAGTGTTAATTTTATTACAGAAAATAACATTCAGGAAAAACGAATGTCGCCATCTGGTGGCATTTATTTAAACAAATGTCGATAATATGACGTCTAGTAGCGCTGAAGTATCTGAATAGAATAGAATAAAATAAAATAAAACAAATGTCATCTGGTGGCAACTTGTTTGTTTTAACAGTTGTCGGTAATGTTCAGGTACGTAGCGGCACTGAAGTCTTTGAACAGAATAGAATACAATTTATGTCCACTCTATTATATTACGGAACTGACCACTAACGGTGCGAGGTATTCGCAAGGGTCCGCTAGTATCAGCGTTGCCAGATTTTTTTTTTCCAAGTCGGGATTTTGGAACTTTTTGAGTGAAAAAAGCGGGATTCTTTCGTCGAAAGCGGGACATAGTAAAAAAACGTATATAATCAGACGTTTTTAAATATTTATCTTTTTATTTGAGTTCAAATTACGTTTACGTGACAATAGATAGCAAAAATAGCCATAGAAAATGTATTTTAATAAAAATATGATATTTTAAATCAGATTTACTCTATCGTTAAATAGTTAGTCTTATTCGTTTTCTGAATAAAAAAAAATAAATAAAAAACAGAAATAAAAATCAAAAAAGTTCTATTCATTAGAAAAATATGGCGTTTCAAACAATAGTCTGAGGAGTGAGTGTTACAAATTGCAACTTACAATAAGAGAATAATTATTTACGCAAGGTCGAGTTATCCCCGAAAAGCGGGACTGAGCCAGTCCCGCGCGGGACATTTAATTTTGATTTAAAAATCGGGACGTCTGCCAACGCTGGCTAGTATATTAAAAAATAAATTAAATTCTTTTTCTCTTTACCTGGTGGCTTTTTAGAAGACGGTTCAATTTTTTTTAAATAAAAAGTTTAATAGATACAATTTATTGTTGTATTAAAAATAAAAGTAAATACCAAATCGGTAAAAAGAGGACATAAATATCGGTTTCTATAATTTCCAAAAAAAGCGTGCTAAAAACTAGTGGGCTTTGTCAAACTTAATAAATTCTGCGTTGATGTACTTGTAGGTGTTTGTTTGCAAATGTTAAAATAAACCGTTTATTAAATTAACTCATATGAATAAATTTGTATATAATTATTATCATTTTACGTTGTTGATTTATTCGTTAAGATTTGGAAACTTTTGGCCATTTTATTAGTGTATTTGCCATATGGCAACATACACTATTGGCGTCGGTCGGATGGCGGGACCTAGGGGTCGGACCAAAATTTCTCGACGTTTCATAACCTCCTAAACACTTTGCCACCATTTTTAAAATGTTTATATATATATGTATATATATATATATATATATTTATATGTGCGGGCAATAACTTTCGAGGGAGCTAATTCATTTTAACGAAATTTGGCATACATGTTGGAATCCATCACCGCACGAAGCCTATTTAAAATGGGCCCAATCGGGTCATTTTAAGGGTAGTTTTTAGGGGTTGAAAAAAGTTTTTGGGCCCAAAAATACCGAAAAAATTCCCAGAATCGTTTCAAAATTGAAATTTAACCCTTTCGTAGCAATTAAAAAGTGCTCCTAAAATTATAAGCAAATCGGCCCGACAGGACCGGACTTACAAATTTTATGAAAACGATAGTTTGCGTATACGAATTTACTTACTGAAGGTCGTATTTAATTTGGTGCAGATGTTGGATTGATAACAATATTTCAACTAATAAAATTATTATTGTAAGGGGTGTATTAAGTGGTTCAATTTTTTTTTATTTTGTCCAAAAACAAACAATTTCATTTAATAAAGCCACAATACCTGTATTAGCAAATACACTATATTGTCGGCAGGGTTTTGGCACTGCGACCCGGGTTTTTTATTTATATTTATGTGTTTATTTTATTATTTTTTTAGGAACCGAATAAGTCGTTTTATTTACTTTTAAATTGTTCTGTATTTTAAAAAATCCCGTTTCATATAATGACCGAATTTTAATTTTTATTCTTGAGTATAAAAAAAAACATTGTAGTATTTTTATGCAACCAGACATAAATTTATCTAAATATCGGAACTATTAGTAATCGACAGCTTAATATTTAAATGAACTTTACCATTTTTGACTGAAAAGCACCTCAATATTTTATGAAATTCGTTTAAAAAATAATCAAATCGATAATGTATCTTTAGAGTCTAACTGTCTAACGAATAGTACCTAATAATCAATAAGTACAGATAACTATTTTTAAGTTAAAGTCACAGTTAAGTACTATATCAAAGCTTTTATTTAGTTAACTAAAGCCTTACAATAAATCAAACAACAATCATTTGAGAAATACACTAAAATATTTTTATGCAACTGGACAAAATCACAGTTAATTATCAAAGCTTTTATTAAGTAAAAGCACTAACAAGCATTACAATGAATCAAACAAGATTTTTTTAATCACGTTGAGAAATACAATAAAATGTTTTGATGCAACTGGCCAGAAGCACAATTAAATATCAAGAGTTTTTATTAATCAAAATTACCAAGCAACAAAAATAGGTGACACTATGTGCAATCACAATATAATAAATTTGAATAATTGTCGCTTTCATGCTATATTTCATTATTTAAATATTAATTTACATTAAGTTAATTAATATTAATTACCTGACTAAGAAGTGCGCCTACATTTAAATGTTGGGTAATTGCCATTATGACAAATGCTACAACACAACATTAAACTTTGCCTACTGAATATGTAAATATACTATGTCGCACGATTATTATAACTAGGCATGATGCACTCCGACTTAACTTCATCTCGTTATTTTTCTTAATGAAAAGAGATTGTTTACACCAGAACTGCAGAAGCAAACAGTCAATATCCCAAGAAATACAAGCTACTTCATTTGAAAACGCAGTGTAACCTTAATATAATAATAATAATAATGATGCGTTTAACATCCGTTTCTCGACTTTATGTCATAACAGACGCCATTCGCACCATTACTGTTTTCCATCTACCACACTTCGCGTTATTTTTCTACATTTTTAAAACTTCAACTTATGTAATAGCAATGGGCGAAGGAAGTAATTATAGGAAATTAGGATAACGCTCTGTAACGTTTTGCTTGACCCCCCCCCCCTCAAACGTTACGTAACACCCAAATAATCTTTTTGTAAAAAAGATCATTTTCTGTCGATAAATTCCTTGTTTTATTGAACAGAAATGTGTTACGTAACACTTTACTTGAACCTCCCTTGTAATGCGCTGTAACGTTTTACCAGATCCCCCCACCCCCCTAAATGCGGTACGTAATACTTAAACGGTCCCTAAATTAGCTGCGTTTTTGATTTCTCAGCTGAAAAACAAAATCGAAAATTAAAAAAAAAACTATTTCTGATCTCGTGTTGATCAATAAGCACAGGGTAAGTTGGCTTAAGCCACGACTGGACTAACAGTTCGTTTATCAATCAAACGACTATAGCGGTGAATCGAACGGATTTTAACGTCCAAAACACATGACATTCGCGAATAACAAGTGAAGAACACAACATTTTACATTACTGGATAATGATATTAACTAATTAACATCTGTTACTGTGCATTTATCAAACTGTGGGTCGGTAATTAGTTAAACTAAGCGGGCAGAAGATTCACACGCTAAATTAATATCTAATAACGAATATACCGGGTGTACGTTTATCTCAGAAAAAAAACCAAAGCTGACGGGCTGCCGATTTTTTACAATTTTCTTTCTTGTAAGAAAAATATTCATCCTACCGTGTTTTTTCTTGACATGTTGGATGTATCGTTTAGAGAAGCTAGTAGCAAAGTGGGGAAACTGTAAGAAGAGTGGGAAAAGCGAACAGTTGTAATTTCAGGGGCAACCATAGACATTATCTGTAGCGACGAATAACTAAATGACCATATTTATGAAACCACCCCATGCTAGAAAGCATAGGCAGAGCAGTCTTTAACCTATTGGAGGCCCTGGTCACTTTTGGATAAGGGAGCCCCTGTGACTATTAAAAATGACTATTTTTTCTTAAAATAAGAGCGTAATTACTAAGCAAATCAATAATTAACAAAATACAGTATTAAAAAATATATCGAGACATTTATCGACAGGATCGGTTATCGGATGCTGCTCTGGAACTAGGGGGTCCCAGAGTGCCCATTGGAAAAGAGGGCCCTGAGCATAGGCCCGCCTGATCCAAATTTAATTTGTGCATGGACATGACGCTATTATCTTCTCTAAACGATACTCTACTGCAGTATGATTAAAAAATAGAAGATATTATATAAAATCTAATAGCATAAAATGTCCCATTTCTAGTTTCAAGGTCAAAAGGCAAGTTCTTAGCTCTGATCTCTTCTTATTAGTAGCTCTTTTGATAATTTTATCTGCAGTTAACATTGAAATCACGTCGAAAACAATTCTATTAATAAATGTTAAGTTGACGTGAACAATATTTAACAATGTAAAAAAAAATTAATAGAATGAACATTATTACTAAAACACGCTATACATGATTAAAATTCACAACAAAAACAAATGATTTCGTGCGTAAAACAGGCCGATTCATTGGATGTAACAGAACATTATCACAATAAAAACCGACCAATAATAATAGCCTATGATAATGAACAATTGAGCAGAAATATCGTTACAATAAAAGAACAGCGCAATAATCATTAGATATGAAAAATAACAAACGAGCTTGCACAAACAAAAGAAGTGAAAAAAATTGAATGCGGAATAGTATAATCATTCACTTGTCACGATGAGTGAAATAATTACGCTGATATATGAATAGGTTAATCCCGATTAGAAGAACCTCAATAATATGAATGATAAATTATGATTTGATGCAAACCGTGAGAAAAATTTATAAATACCTACGGAAATATTTTATTTGCAGTTTATATTTAGAATATTTATTAAAATGGAATAGTAAAGTCGATCGTTACTTGATGCATTTTATTTTTATACATTTATAAAACACAATTTTAATTTAATTGCATTTTAGAACTTTATTTAATATCGTACAACAATTGCTTGGTCAGACAAAATTATACTTTAATAAGGGTACTGCGTACCAGCTGTTCAATATGTCCCCTTTTTCAACCACATAGTTCTATCTTACGACCAGTTGAATGCTTGTGCAGGCAAAATGCACTTACGTTTCGAAAGTTTCTAATTTCTATGAAAAATCTTATTCAATATTGACTTTTTTTCTTTTTTGTCCTTGGTAATTAATATAAAAATGATTTGTCGGGAAAAATGACTTTTTAAGTAAACACAGGTATTTGTTATTTATAGCGACGTTTCGTCCCTTGCTTGGGACTTTTTCAAGCTTTATAACTATTAAATGTTTAGATCAAGTAGATATAAAAGTTAAAATACACATGTAAATATAAATTTTCGTTAAACAATTGTTCATTAAAAAGTTTGTAATAATTCCGTTTTTTAAAAAATATTTTTACGGTTGATGTGCAAACTATTTAATAGTTATAAAGCTTGAAAAAGTCCCAAGCAAGGGACGAAACGTCGCTATAAATAACAAATAAGTGTTTACTTAAAAAGTCCTTTTTCCCGACAAATGATTTTTGTTATTTTATTCAATCTTTGATGTTAATGCTTCAAAATAAACTAGAAATATGTACCATTCTTCCTATATAACTTCTAACCAAGTTTTTACAGTTTATTTGATTTAAATAAACGGTTTAAATTTGGGTAAAAGTGATTAAAAACAGCATAAGTTGAACACAAATTTATAAACAGAAAAAAATTATATTTTAAAAAAATTATTGACCAAGCCAAATTTGTCAATATTTTTAACATAAGTTTGTAAATAAAAAACTTCAAAATGTTAATTTGCCTTCCCGTAATTCGAAATCTCGTGACGTGTTCTAAAGAAATGTTGACGCATATCGCGTTTTTTGATTCAATTTTTAAGCAAGACACATTACGTCAAGCTTAATGCTTAATCACAGCTACTAAAAACAGTAATAAAATTAATTTTGCGACCAAAGTTCGAAATTTCCCGAGAGCATATTTTACAATGCTGAGTTTTTAAATTGTAGAAGAATTTTTACAATTTGATTTGTTTAATCAGTTGCTTGTAGTGTTCATAACTTTAACAGATTTTTACTTTAATGCACCGATAGATACAAAGTACCTTCCGTTAAGTGTTTTTGCGAATTTTTACAACTGCAACAAAAACGTTATTAAAAATTTGGAGTTTAAAAATTGTTTGTCGGCAAGTTTAAGAAGAAACGGCACTTTACTATCTACAAATAATCTATTTTTATTTTTTTATTGTATATGTGCAACTATTATTTGCAGTCCGTTATTTAATATGCAGAAGTACAGTTAGTTTTGTGACAAATTTTTGACCCAGTTAAATCCTTCGTTGGTGGTAAAAAATTCAAAAAAAAAGCGAAGGATCAAAACTATGCATTTCTCGGAAACTTTCTCTTGGCTAAACACTTGTTTACTATAGGATAATAAAAATTAGTTTTTTTTTTTTGAAAATTATTCGCACACTTTCATTTTTTAGTATTATTTGTTTACGAACTTTGGCAATAAAAAACGAATCCTTAAATATGTTTACGACACGTGGACTGCAAAAATTTGCAATGCAAAAAAGATCTGTATAAATTTAGTATTCAAAATATTTCTTGTGTTTGTTTTATTTATTGTTTGTTTAGGTTTACAAAAGGTGTGTTTGGTATATTGCTCAGTGAAATTTACTCTAAAAAGTGTACGTTAGGTTTACCACATGTATACACTTTTAAAAAACAGTTTAGTGACACATTTCACAAAAAGGTTTAAATTTAGGTTAGAGCTAGAACAGAAAGATAAGTTGTTTTTTATATTTTTATACTAGCGGCCTGATCTGGCTTCGCCCGAGTGCAAATTTATTATGTGGATATAATGTAGTTTTTTTCCTGCGTTTTATTATTACGACCCAGACTTCGCACGGGCGAATTTTCAAAAATCGAGGCATAATCAAAATTGCCAAAAAAAAATTATCTTTTGATCCGATCGCTACCAAACTTCACTGGATCATCCTCCGGGTTAATCTGAAGATTGCCTGAAAATTTCATCAAAATCGGTCCAGCCGACAGGAAGCATACATACACGCATTGATTTTTATATATTTTTATACCGAAGCTGATTGACTTAAGACACAAAAAAAATGTGCAAAACGGATAATGAAAAAATGTTCTTCGCTTAACAATTGTCAAATTCAGATGTATGTCACGTGATGGCATGTGAATAATCAAACGTGATTTTTTTAATTGCAACAGTCTGCAATAAAAATCTCGGTAAGCAGTTTTCAAAATTAATAAAATAAATACCTATATTTTTTACATCGTCAGTTAAACATTTCTGCGGTATTACATAAGTGTTAAAATAATAAAAAAAGGTGTACACTTGCATTTAATTTTAGACTTTGAACCAGGATCTGATGATATTACGAATACAAGCTGACCTAAGGATGTGTAAATTTTTATAATTCTACATTTTTGCTTTGTTTATTCGATATTTATTGGCACAAATATGAGCTTTGAATTTTATAAATATTTTTCTAAAGACGCGGTCTTAGCTTTAGGACGTCTATAGTCTTCAAAAGTACTAAAAAAAGGACGGATTAAGGTTTTAAATTCACATAGTTAAGTTGTAAAAGCCGTTGGACTACTGCGCTTACAAATCGACAGGAAACACGGTATATATATGTCTCTTTCTGGTTGTTGAACGAAGACAGAATGGCTACCGTAATTATCGCTGTCTCTTTCTGTCATTTCAATGCTCGCTGGAATGCTAACGCATACAAACCTACAAAAAAAGAAAGCGCTAAACACGGTATGCGTATATCTCTTTCTAGCCTGTTTTCTTGTATGTTGTTGAATGAAGACGGAATGACAACCGCAATTATCGCTGTCTCTTTCTGTCATTTTGCTCGCTGGAGCGCTAATGTACTATTGCACATCCAAACCTCCAGGAAAAAGAAAGCGATAAACACGGTGTGCGTACGTCTCTTTCTAGCCCGTCTTCTTGTATGTTGCTGAACAAAGACGGAATGGCGACCGCAATTATCGCTGTCCCGTTCTGTCATTTTGCTCGCTGGAGCGCTAATGTACTACTGCACATCCAAACCTACAAAAAAGAGAAGGCGATAAGCACGGTATATGTATGTCTCTTTCTGATCCATCTTATTGTATGTTGTTGAACGAAGACTTCTGGCTACTGTAATTATCGCCATCTCTTTCTGTCATTTTGCTAGCGCCGTCCAGACTAGCACTCCATATCTACATCTCATTAGTAAAAGCCATGATTTACCTGCCGTTTGTTACAAATCGCAAATCCTCACGTTCTAATTTTTCAAAACGTTGGCCATAGCGAAACTTTGGTAAAGCTTTTTATTCATTGATCCTCTACCAAATCTTCCTTTACGTGACATTCTATTGGATCAACATCACCATATCCGAAGTCACGTTCTAATCTTCAATTTATTATAAATAATAATATATTGACAGTAGGAAATGACCGTGGCACGGGATGGCCTTAAAACATTTTTTTTTAAATGATGAGAATTAAAATATCAGATGATTTTTATACAGCCCTTAAAATAACAAATGAGTTAACCAGACCACAATCTATTTACCGAGATATGATCTAATTGAGTTCTAGAAACCTGTAAAGAGGAAAATAAAATTTAACCTATGATTACGTGCATTTCTGGTAATTTCAAAACTCGTCATCTTAACGTACGCAAATTAAAAATCCATATCCCGGAATTTATCGCACCGTGTCGCATAGCAACTTGCAAAATATGTAGGTACAGTAGAACCTCGATATGTTAAGAACCTCTGTAAGTTAAAAATGTTTTGAATGCCCTTCCCCTGAAAGCATAAAACCTCAATTACTTGAATCACAAAACCTCGGTAACTTAAACAAATATTCTGAACATCGCCCTCGATAACTTAAAATCATATTTTGGTGACCTCCATAAGTTAAAGTATTATCAGTGTTAAAATTGCACGAAACAAAAAAAAAATTACTGATTTCTTTGTTTAAATAATTGATTGTTTAAATAAATAAATAATTGATTTTAAATGAATAGATAAAAAATGTATGTCTCCTCTATTGAACTAAATACATCCTCTATAAAATCCACAAACCTCGGTAAGTTAAAAATTTTACTCTGACAAGGGTGCCGCTGTCAGTTGATTACTCTAATTTTTGGATATATTTTGCTGATTTAAAAAACTTTTCCGAAAAAGGAAGAGTCACTTTAGGTTTGTGATGGAACAATTTTGTGAAGTAAGTACGAATAAGCTCGTAGTGTGACATTGAAAACGTGTTTTTTGGCACAATTAATGCCAACTTTTTTCTAGTAAATCGTACATAAATTACAAAAGTATCCTGTTAGAGACCTAGATTTGTCCTTTATCTTCCTTATAGAGAAATAATTTTGGCAAAATGTTGACGAATAAGTCTACAATCAGCTATCAGCCGAAACCCTATTTTTGGCTTAAATTCAGATCATACTGACAGCCTTAAGACTATTTTTGGGAACTATTTATGGATACTTGATTTTTAAAACCGTGGGTACAGTCGGTATAGTAGAATCTGCAGTGCAACAAAGCCTGCAATAATTTATCCAGATTTATTACGGAAGCGTCTCAACAAATAGCAGTCAAACCGTCACGCCGTCTAACCTATAATTACTGACAAAGTTTACAACTTGAAATATTGGAAACACGTGTGATCTATGCGAACAATATTATTGAAAATTACTCGCATTAAACGTTTTATTTATTATACTACTATTTTATTGGTAAACAGAAATTTAAACAATGCAGTTTGAAAAAAAGCAGACAAGTGCGAATCGAACTCGCGCCCTAAGAATTACGTACCGTTATAAGAATTCCACATAAAATCAAAACTTTATCATTTTCGGGTTTTTTCTTCACTCGTGCCAAATTACAAGATTTTAGGGGAACGGAAATTAAGGCTGTCGGAATGCTCTGAATTTAAGCCAAAAATAGAGCTTCGGCTGTCAACTGATTATATTCGTCAACATTCTATAAAAATTATTTCTCTATAAGGAAGATAAAGGACAAATCTAGGTCTCTAATGGACTACTTTTGTAATTTATGTACAATTTACTAGTTGGCATTAATTGTGTCAAAAAAACACCCGTTTTCACTGTCACACTACAACCCTATTCGTACTTATTTCACAAAACTGTTCCATCACAAACCAAAAGTGACTCTTCCTTTTTCGGAAAAGTTTTTTAAATCTTCAAAATGTTTCCAAAATTTAGAGTAATCAACTGACAGCAGCACCCTTGCAACAGCATTTTTTAGTTTCGTAGCGTGGCACAAACCAAAAATTGAAACGTGCGGATGATTTGAGCGAGACAGAGCTAAAGAAGGTCACACCCACAATATGTCTTTTGCCTACCTCGCCTCTTACCGCTGGGTCTCAACACAAACTGCGTGAAAGTGATCCAACACTGTTAACCCATATGTTTTGATGAGCGTTTGAATAAAATTGCTTAGTGGTATCCCTGCATTATTTATTTCCGAGATGATTTTAGTAACAATTTTTATGTGTTGGCAGAAGTAGTTTTACTAATCATACAGAGGTATCTTTGATACACGATGAAATATAAACGATATGTCGTGATTAAAACCTGTAATATATTAAAAGATCTTTGAAATAACCGTCAATAAAAATAAATATAAAATAACCCTATGATTATTGGTTTTAGTTTGATGTTTCAGACTTACAAAAGTACAGAGCGCTCAAAAAATAATACCACTTTTTACTACTAAGTTATATGGTCAACCATAGAGTTGGGTAACACAGATCTGAACCGGTTCAAAGAGCCGACTCCGACAGAAGATCCGTGAGAGCCGACTCACTTTTTTTTGAGCCGACGGATCAACGGATCCGCATAACTCAGTGAAACACTTAACACACAGAAGCACGTTTTACACTTACGTATCATTTCTTGCTTTGATGCATCTGTCAGTTCAATTGACTCATGCATCACATGTTTGGCTATGCATTCTTGATTCTATACAGGTCGTGATATGATTGACTGAACTAGGTAACTCAGTGGTAGACTGCAGTAACATATTCAGAACTCGGCTCTTTTTGAACCGGTTCAGTGAGCCGGCTCACATACGGGATCCAGATGCAAAGATGCAGATCACTAAAAAGACCCGTTTTTCCCATCTCTGGTCAACCATCTGTTCTGTATTCATAACTTATGAAAAATAATTTTACTACCTTCTACTTTTAGAGGTCGTTCTAAATATCATTGTTTTTCATATTACTCTAAAAACAAATCAATTGATTGAATAATTGCTCCACCCCATAAAAAATACCTGCTTTTTAGCGGTAGTAAAATGACATATGACACACTAGTGCTTTAAATTGAAACAAATGCATGCAGTCTTAGCACTCAGTAATTTTCAAAAGCGATCTCTCAGTTACCATTTAATTCTATAAGATGAACAGAGATAATAGATCGGCATAAAGCAGGCATAGTTTTCGTAAACAAATGAATTGCAATATGGCTTCACACAATAAAGTGAAAAGAGCTATTTTATGTGAGATATGTGCAAAAAAATGTAGCCATTTAATTCTATAAGTTGAACAGAGATAATAGATCGGCATAAAGCAGGCATAATTTTCGATAACAAATCAAATGAATTGCAATATGGCTGCACACAAAGAAGTGAAAAGAGCTATTTTATCGGAGATATGTGCAAAAAAATGGAACCATTTAATTCTATAAGTTGAACAGAGATAATAGATCGGCATTAAGCAGGCATAGCTTTCGTAAACAAATGAATTGCACACAGAAATATTATTATGAAGTGAAAATCAGCTATTTTATAGGAGTGATATTACGATTCGTCAAAATACCTTCATTTACGAACAAGATACATAAACTACTATTACATACCTGTCATATAATAATGGCATTGATTTGGGGACCAAATAACTCCGGAAGCTGCCAACCTTGAACAAACAAAATAATTGTGAGAAACGGTTATCATATGATATAATCTTAAAACAATTGTCACCATATTAGAAATCCATTGTCATTATATTTAGATTTAGAACTAAAAACCACGCTCAAAATAAGTTTTGATAAATAATATGTATTTGTTTTTCCCGAATATATTACACATTGACAGTGTTGATGTACTATGTTTACAAATGTTCAAATTATACATGTTTTGTAGTTCCGAAGGACCTCGAACTGAAAAAAAGTGGTGGTGTGCTATCAGAATAGAAAAACGTCCACTTTTCTAAAAAGATTTTGCCACAAATGAAGAAATTACAGATAGAATAACTAATTATATTTATTTAAGTGATGGTTATAATATTAAAACGTCACATATTTATAAGATGTTTTTTAATTTCTACAAGCTGCAGAACGTTTGCTATTTTAATTATTAAACATTCATTGTTACAATGCTAAATCAGAAAAAATTATTTTTATCCACCAACACCGTCTGGACTCAAACCAGAATCTTTCCACTTTCGCGGCGGAATGAGTTGTCAGTTACTCTACGGTGCGTAGAGTAACTGACAACTCATTCTGGTTTGAGTCCAGACGGTGTTGGTGGATAAAAATACATTTTTCTGATTTAGCATTGTAACAATGAATGTTTAATAATCACATATTTATTTTATATTATTTCTTATTTAAATCACGCAACTTAGGAAAGAACACGTGGATTTAGTTTTTACTTTACTCCATTGTAAAAACCAAAAAACCCGGGTCGCAGTGCCAAAACCCTGCCGACAATATAGTGTATTTGCTAACATAGGCAGTGTGGCTTTATTATGCGAACTTAAGTTGGTTTTTGGGCAAAATAAAAAAATTGACTCTTTAATACACCCCTTAAAAGAACATTTTTTTTCTCAATTGCAATATTATTATCAATCGAACCTCTATACCAAATTATAGACACCTTTCAGTAAATAATTCACTATCTGCAAACTAGTTTTTTCATAAAATTTGTAAATCCGGTCCTGTTGGGCCGATTTTATTAAAATTTTAGGAACACATTTTAATTACTACCAGAGGGTTAAATTTCAATTTTGAAACGATTCGGAGAATTTTTTCGGTATTTTGGGGCTCAAAAACATTTGTCAACCCTTAAAAACTACCCTTAAAATGACCCGATTAGGCCTATTTTAAATAAGCTTCTTGCGGTGATGGATTTCAACGCGTGGACCAAATTTAGTTAAAATCAATTAGCTCTTTCGAAAGTTATTGCCCGCACACATATATATATATATATATACGTATATATATATAAATATATATATATATATATACATATATACTTATATAAACATTTTTAAAAATGGTGCCAAAGTGTTTAGGAGGTTATGAAACGTCGAGAAATTTTGGTCCGACCCCTAGGTCCCGCCATCCGACCGACGCCAATAGTGTATGTTGCCATATGGCAAATACACTAATAATAATTTGGGTCGTTATGTATCTGCTGCCATCTACGTTACGCTTGTCATGTTCAAACGACATATTGTCGAATCGAGTAGTTTTTTTGATGACCCAGTAGTTGACAAATTTTAGCGCCAAGATAGCCTATATCTGGATATTTTATTACTGCATTTAGATATAAGAGCTGGTTTAAATAGGCAGTGTAAAGTGCTCTTATAATCTTAATCTCTATAGATTAACATAATCTATATTATAGATTAGTAGATTCACATTACAAGATCACATCAAATACATCGTCAACCATATAAGTTACAGTCAACGACTGAAAATGACAATTGTTATGAATGTAGTTTTCGAACAAAGTCCATTCAGACGAATGCACAAAATGTACGACGCTTGATAGACAAGAGTCTGTAATCTGTATTCTGTCTCATTCTCTCGCAAGCTAAATCCTATAGATGTATATGTTTGTCACTTTTTAGTGTCGCTTTTTCGTTTCATCGAGTTTCAAAGGCAGCGTCCATAACCACGTGGCCCTATTTCAGCCTCTCTGAAATCACTCCCGCCCTTTATGTAGCCTAACGTAACCTTTCCTATGACCTCCTCTCGTATGAAGTTTTTTATTATCAAGTCAATAGACATTTTCTGTTTTAAAAAGAACAAGACTAATATTTGTTATATGCATATTTTTAGTGTATTTACCATATGGCAACATACACTATTGGCGTCGGTCGGATGGCGGGACCTAGGGGTCGGACCAAAATTTCTCGACGTTTCATAACCTCCTAAACACTTTGGCACCATTTTTAAAAATGTTTATATATATATGTATATATATATATATATTTATATGTACGGGCAATAACTTTCGAAGGAGTTAATTCATTTTAACGAAATTTGGCATACATGTTGGAATCCATCACCGCACGAAGCCTATTTAAAATGGGCCCAATCGGGTCATTTTAAGGGTAGTTTTTAGGGGTTGAAAAAAGTTTTTGGGCCCAAAAATACCGAAAAAATTCTCAGAATCGTTTCAAAATTGAAATTTAACCCTTTAGTAGCAATTAAAAAGTGCTCCTAAAATTATAAGCAAATCGGCCCGACAGGACCGGACTTACAAATTTTATGAAAACACTAGTTTGCGTATACGAATTTACTTACTGGAGGTCGTATTTAATTTGGTGCAGATGTTGGATTGATAACAATATTTCAACTAATAAAATTATTACTGTAAGGGGTGTATTAAGGGGTTCAATTTTTTTTTATTTTGTCCAAAAACAAACTTAATTTCATTTAATAAAGCCACAATACCTGTATTAGCAAATACACTATATTGTCAGCAGGGTTTTGGCACTGCGACCCGGGTTTTTTTTATAGTTATAAACGTTTTGACCAATAAGTTATAAATATTTTAGAGGAATTAGGATCAGTGAAATTAAAAGACAAATAATTATTTCACAACGTTTCGTATTAAATCAATACTTCATCAGGTGATCTAAAATAACCAGACAATTTAGCAACCTGATGAAGTATTGATTTAATACGAAACGTTGTGAAATAATAATTTGTCTTTTAATTTCATTGATCCTAATTCCTCTTAAATATTTATAAACTATTAACATCAAAAGGATCTGATATATACATTGGTATTTGACCAATGTTTGATATTAAATATTAAACTTATTCTACAAATTATTTTCATTGTGCTAAATAAAATATATGAAAAAAATTACGTAGCTTGACTCCAACTCCCCCTTCCCCTCACGTAGCTTTCGAACTGAACCCCATCTCTCTTGATCGAGCTCCGTGGTTTATGGACGGTCCCAAACGACAAAAGAAGTTTTCGCTTCAAAAGAGAACAACAAAATTGCAGAAATAATGTAACTTCGAAAAACGTGGACCCGCGGGAAATTCCATTCACTGTCTCGTCGGGCCTGGGTAAAAGACTAATAAAATATAAAGTTTTGTCCATAACAGCTATTTATTCAGGTGTACCAACCGCTTCAGGTGGAATACTTAAAAGTTGTGTCGCCGTATCGTTTATACTTATGTAGATCTGTAGCCAACAGCCAGAGCAGTGATAGCTAATATTTATTTGTTGATCTTGAACTTTTATAAATTAGCGATCGTCTTCACTTTTTATATCAAATATAAAATATCGTACCAAGTTCTGTGTACATGCCATTCACATAAAGTAAAATGAGCACCAAAGAAAATTGGTTAAGCCTGTTTTAACTTTCGAAAGACATAATTGATCTAAACGAAATTTTATACACCCATAGAATTCACGAAGCCTATTTAAAATGGACGCAATCGTAAAGGTTTAAGGGGCGTATTTAGGGGTTGAAATTTGTTTTGGGGTCCAAATACACCGAAAAAATTCTCGAAATGCATTCAAAATTTGAATTTGAGTCTTCAGTATCAATTAAAAAGTGCTCCTAAAATTTTAATAAAATCGCATCTACAGGACCGAAGTTATAAACTTTATGAAAACACTTCTTTGCAGAAGACAATTTGGTGCAGATGATGAAATGATAAAACAAAGAACAAATATTTCAATCGAGAGAAAAATATTAATTTAAGAGGTGTATTAAAGTGTTAAATTTCTTCATTTTGTCCAAAAACAAACTCAAGTTAACATAATAAACCCACAGTGTCGGTATTAGCAAATCTATATATATAAAAGACGATGTATGTATGTAGTATGTTATCTATGTACTCCAAAACGGCTGGACCGATTTTGATGATATTTTCAGGCAATCCTCAGATTGGCTCATCGGGTGATCGTGTGAAGTTAGGTTGCGATCGGATCAACAGAATTGTTTTGTTTGTTTTTTGGCAATTTTAATCTTATTAGTGTATTTGCCATATGGCAACATACACTATTGGCGTTGGTCGGATGGCGGACCCTAGGAGTCGGACCAAAATTTCTCGACGTTTCATAACCTCCTAAACATTTTAGCACCATTTTTAAAAATGTTTATATATATATGTATATATATATATATATATATTAAAGGAGTCAAATCCTAGTCGTAACAACGGGGCCACGCTCATAAATTCCATTCATAAATTCTCCCGAACTCCAAAAAAAAAATTCTAAGGCGAAATAAACTTTTTTGTGTTTTGGACCATCCTGTATAAATCTTCATGTGAAAAGTCAACCCGACACTGCAAGAAAACAAAAAGATTTTCTTAATCTGATCTCAAAAAAAAAAAAAAATATATGACCTTTTTTCTGAGAACACCCGGTATTGAAATTTTGTAGAATTTTGAAAAACGAGTCTTGACATTGAATACACAATCGTCGGGCAGTCAGTCAGGTGGTAGCCGTCAAACTGATAGTATCGCGATTGTAAAATTGATTGCAATCAGCGGATTTTGCAAAGATGGTGATATTGCGAGAGAAATAATTGTTGGATGTGTTCAACGTTTAACGTATGTAAAATTGTGGTTTTCGTTTGGAGCGATTCGTGTAAGATGAGTTAGATATTCGTATTATAGTCAGCGTACACGTGCAAACGACAGGTCAAGCAGCTACTTCCGTCATCGAGCCTTGCAATCTTGTAGCAACCTTATCTGCAAAAGTCACCTGTGGGACCCCGAAGCCCAACAGTATTAACACCCAGGTATTCGAGCATCTGCTACTAGGTAAAGTGCACTTTCTTATTTTTTTGGTGGAAATTGTGATACGCGCCATAACTATTTTAAAATGCTTCACGTACGCATGCGTCAGTAGATGAGGTGCTGTTGCTGGAACCGGATATTCGAAATTACTAAACTTCCGACTCGGTTATTTTCGCGCACGCGTGTTTGTTGCTGGTCTTAAATGTTTACAGTAAACGAACTATCTAACCTAACTTCAATTTGACAGATGTGTTTGTTGACATCTTAATTGTTTACGATATAAACTCAACGTTATTCTAAAGTAACTTCAATTTAAATTTGGAGATTTAAAGTTCATAGACAATTCTTTAAAGTCAGTTTCGCTTCCACCTGTTTTTTTTTTTAAATAACATTTTGGTATAATTAATTGTATGTGCATCTCGATCAGCTATCAAAGGTTTCGCTTTTATTGTGATTAAAGTTTAAGTACTTAATGATTAATAATTTATTGTCACTATTTGGAAGTGCATCTCGGTCGTTTTGCTATTGGTTAAATTCTCGTTGCGGTTGCGATAGCTTATCGAGAATCAACTGATTTAGGCATTTATGTAGATTTTAGAATATATAGTATTGTGCATACAGGACGTTCTGTATGTATTGTGTCGCTTTGAATTTGATTTGAATTAAAATTGAACAATTGATAATTTTGGTTGATAGCAAAGTAACGTGATATATTATACGATTGTAAAACTAATCGATTACTTTTGGGCACTATTATTGTGCAGTAACTTTTGATACGAAGAATAACACGAATTTGAGTAAACAGTAGTTTGTGTTACTTTGCTACAACTAGCGTGGTAATCTTTAATTAGTTATGTGAAAAATTGGCTCTCTGATTCACGAGAATTTTAAGTCGGAAATTTTAATATTGTATTTTGTATTGTATTTATTGATTATTTAATATTGTGTCTGCTCGATAGAGCATGTGTCTGAACTGTATCGAACATATCGAAGCGAAAGCTTATTTTTAAGATTGTCTAACAATGTGCCTTTAATGTCTTGTAAATTTACGGCGGCTTCCTTATTTTTCAGTAACCGTCTGTTACTGGGTTGGTGATGTAAGTATAATTAATACAGTTGTTATACAAGGTGTTTGTCAAACTGATTAATGTTAAATTCAAGTTTTATATTTTGCTAATTAATATTACTGTCAGTCCCCTTCTGGGAGTGTACCACCGGAACTTGCTCTGGCTTATTAAACTTAGTTTGAATATTAGTATCGTTTTTTATTGGACTATCCCTGCTACTAACCCCATAGGCGGCCATAACTGTGGGATATTTCTGCGACGGTGAGTCAAATGGCCAGGCGCCCTTAAAATTTCTACTACAGTATAACCATCACTTTAAGCTGCTGGACTCATCAGTCAACCATAACATAAGTATCAGGTAAGGTTTCCAAGTCTAAGTATCGTGTCCCTTCGTGCGTCCGTGATTCGACCCATGACCCAGCGTCCGCTGGTAACGGCTAGTAAGGGTGTCATAAATTGGCGCGCACAACGTGGGGCCTTGTTTTTTTCTCTTTCGTTATTACGGTTCGTTTTTTTTCGACATTGCGGCCCGTTTTTTTCTCTTCTTCCGTTTCGTCTTGGATTATTTCGTCTCGTGACAGTTTCGTTGTCGATGCTTGCGTTCTTTCGGTCTCGTTCGTGTTAACGTTGTTAACTTTATTTTGTATATCGTTCTATTAAGTTAAGGTGCGGTTGTCATATAAATTTGTCATATATTGCGTCCTCGTGTACTTTGCGTGTTTAAATCGAAATCATGGCTGAGAATTACGTCATTGATCCAAAGTTTCTCACCACTTATGAAGTGAACTATGAGTTGTTGATAAGGGGTATAGCTAGTACTGATGATGAGAACCGGCGTCGTAGTTGTTTGCGTAGATTGTTAAAAGAAGACGTGCGTCGTCCCGGATTATCTTACACTGAAGTAGGAGACTTCAATTGTGAGCGTGATGGGTTGGAAATTAATAACAGTCTGTCGACCGTTCGAGAATTAGTGGCCCAATTTTCTGGTCATACTTCAGATGAAGAGTATATTCGAGTATCAAGTAAACTCAACCACGTCAAAGGAAGGATTTCACGCATCCAGTATAACGGTCGTCCTGAAGTCAAATTGTCTCGAGACAATTATTTAGTCACGGTCATAGCTCTTGAAGATGACTTAGAGTCCAAAGTAGAAGTTGACGAAACAGAAACAACTCTAGTACAGCCCGCTACGTGTTCCTTCTCCGTTCCCGAGAATCAACATCAAACTGTACCTGTCTTTAAATGGGGTGTAACATTTGATGGAAATAAATCAGTTAGTGATTTTCTTGAGCGAGTTGATGATCTTCGCCTAGCTCGCCATGTTTCGAAGTCTGCTTTGTTTAGTTCTGCCGTCGAGTTATTTACCGGATCTGCACTGTCTTGGTTTAGGGCCTATAGAGATACTTTTACCTCGTGGGATGACTTGGCATGTCGTTTGAGAGAAGAATTTCAACCAATTGGCTATGAAGAAGATCTCTGGAACGAAATCGTTCACCGTATTCAAGGACCCGATGAGCGTGTCAACTCTTATATCGCTTGTATGCTTAATCTTTTTTCACGATTGTCTGATGCCGTGCCGGTCACACGTCAGTTGAATATTATTCGACGGAACTTGACGCCTTATTTGCTTGAACATTTGGGCGCTGCCGATATCCAAACTATCGATCAGTTAAAGGAAATATGCAAGAAGCTGGAAGAAAACAGACATTTAGCAACACGTAATGCTAGCCCCATTGTAGTTTCGGTTCCACTTGTAGAACCAAGTTACGCGTACCATCCCGTGGAAGCTTCGCAAAATGTTCGTTCTCGTACAGTAACTCGGAATGCTGTTGTCTCGGCATCGTCTGTTTGTTGGAACTGTTCACAACCTGGACACTTTTATGCTCAGTGCACTGCTGAGCGATCCCGTTTTTGTTTTCGTTGTGGTAGTCGTGAACATTTGGCCACTTCATGTTCCCGTATACGTGTCGCTCCTTTGAAACCGTCGGAAAACGCCAACGACCGAAAATAATTCGAAGCCGATATTTTCAACGGTCGCCGCGGGCTTCAGTTTCCCCACTTTGTGATCACGCTGAGTGGCAACAATGGCTTTTGCACGTCCGTGATTTTTGTCGCCCGAAGAGAACTCTGCTTATCGATATACCCGATATTAGCCCTGCTTTCACATCTCGTGAAGGTGATAATCGACCATACATTACAGTTAATATATACAACCAGACGGTTCTTGCGCTAGTTGATACTGGTGCCAACCGATCTGTTTTGGGTCAGTCGGGTCTAGTCCTGTTAAAAATGTTTTCATTGAAGCTGTCGAAAACCAATGTCGATTTAACTACAGCTGACGGCGCCGCCCAGTGTGTTACCGGTTTTGTTAGGTTACCTATTGAAGTTAATGGAATTCTTCATTTGTTTGACGTTTTAGTTGTTCCGTCTTTGCAAGTACCTTTGATTTTAGGTATGGATTTTATTAAGAATTTCGATTTTACGTTTGATTTTCACGCCAACGCATATTCCGTGTCTAGGCCAATACCGTCTTCGAGTCCCGTGCAAATCGTTAATGTGATTAATGAACGTTCAGATCTATTGGATATACAACAGAAACAGCTGGACGCTGTGATTACTCGATTCCGATCATTGTCATGGAAAGATGGCGAAGCGCTAGGACGAACTAATCTAATTGAGCATAATATCGATACCGGTGATGCCCAACCCCTGAAGCAACGACAGTACCCGCTCTCACCCTACATGATGAAGCACTTGAACAAGGAACTCGACCATATGTTGGATTTAAAGGTGGTCAAGCCATCTCACAGCCCATGGTCATCCCCTGTTCTACTTGTGAGGAAATCAAACGGTGAACTTAGATTTTGTTTTGATGGTCGTCAGCTCAACGCAGTCACTAAACCTGACGCATATCCGCTTCCGCGTGTTGATCAAATACTCAGCATGCTTTCGGGTGCTAAATTCTTATCAAGCATCGATCTTAAATCCGCGTTTTGGCAAATTCCCTTATCTCCCGGATCCGGTGAAAAAACTGCTTTTTCTGTCCCCGGCAGAGGCCTTTTCGAATTCAACGTAATGCCGTTCGGTTTGCGCAATGCGCCTCAAACTCAACAACGCTTGATGGATCGCATTCTCGGTCCCGAACTAGAACCGTTTGTCTTTGTCTATTTGGATGACATTATCATCGCCACTCCGAGTTTTGAAAAGCACATCAAAGTTTTGTTGGAAGTTCAACATCGTTTCGCTAAGGCCGGTCTGACTGTTAATTTATCAAAATGCGAATTTTGCCGTCCTTCGTTAAAGTTTTTAGGCTTCGTTATAGATCGTCTCGGTCTACGCACAGATCCCGCAAAAGTTTCCGCCATGGTGGACTACGCTCGACCCACAACAACTACTGAGGTAAAACGATTCATCGGACTATGCTCGTGGTACAGACGATTTATCCCGCACTTCTCTTCACTTACAGCCCCTATCACCGAACTGATAAAAACTCGAAAAAAAGGACAATCAATAACTTGGACAGAACAAGCTGACGAGTCCTTTCGCGCTATTAAACAGGCGTTAATCTCGTCTCCGGTTCTTGCTACTCCGGACTTTTCGAAACCATTCACAATACAGTGCGATGCGTCTGATCGCGGTCTTGGTTGTGTGCTGACGCAGGCTAATTCAGATTCTGTTGATGTTCCAATTGCTTTCGCCAGTCGGACTCTTACAACAATGGAGCAGAAGTATACAACAACAGAAAAGGAATGTTTGGCGGTTTTATTCGGCATAGAAAAATTTCGACCGTATGTGGAAGGCGCTCGTTTCACCATACTAACCGATCACCACTCGTTGCTGTGGTTGAAAAACTTAAAAGATCCTTGTGGACGTCTCGCTCGCTGGGCGTTAAAAATTCAGCAATACGACATCGAATTCGTACACCGAAAGGGTTCTTTGAATGTAGTGCCTGACGCCCTCTCGCGCGCTCCGCTTCAGATTTCAGTTTTAAACTTTTCTGAGGACGTTTGTTCCAGTGACCCGTGGTATCAGCGCATGATTGTTTCCGTGACACAGTCACCTCGTGAATACGAAAATTGGCGTGTTGTAGATGCACGTCTCTTCAAACGAACGCGACCCAATTTTCAACAAGGAATTAATCAAAGTGAATGGAAGTCCGTTGTTCCGAAATCTGCGCGACTCCAAGTCCTCCGAGATAATCACTCTCCTCCTGTAGCTGGTCACTTGGGTATGGCGAAAACCCTATACCGAATTTCTGAACTATACTATTGGCCTAAGATGAGATGCGACGTATCTCGATTTGTTTCTCGCTGTCATAAATGTGCAGCTCAGAAAATGCGAAATGTTGCGAGACCCGGTTTCATGGGTCAACCGAAAAATATACGATTTCCTTGGCAGTTGATAGGTGTAGATATAGTGGGACCTCTCCCAAAAACCAAAGACGGATTTTGCTTCATATTAGTAGTCGTCGACTGGTTTTCGAAGTTTGTCCTATTAAAGCCTCTCAAAAAAGCGAACGGTTTAGCAATTGCACGTTTTTTGGAAGATGAAGTATTCCTGATGTTTGGTGTACCACAGATTCTTTTATCTGACAACGGCACTGAATTCACTGGAAAAGAAGTGACGCAACTTCTCGAAAAATATCATGTAAAAGGATGGTTCACAGCTCGTTATCACGCTCAAGCAAATTTTGTCGAGCGAGTGAACCGCACTATTGGCACAACGATTCGTTGCTATCTTTCTGACGACAACCATCACCAATGGGATAACGAACTTCCGAAAATTGCATATGCGCTACGTACTGCAGTACACAAGAGTACTGGCTTTGTCCCTTGTTTTTTAAATTTTGGACGCTTTGTACCGATTGACGGCCGTTACTATGGTGACCTAAATCAACACGATATTGTGGATCTAGATTGGTCATGTGACTTCTACGCTCGGCAGATGCAAGAGCATCCGGCGATATATCAGGATGTGCGCCAACGATTAGGTGAAGCCTACGAACGTCAAGCTACCGAATACAATCGTGGAAAACGCCCCGCTGACAGATATGAAGTAGGTCAGAGGGTATGGAAACGTCATTATACTTTGTCCAGTGCGGCACACGGCTTTTCGGCCAAATTGGCACCACGTTACGTTCCATGTACCGTTACAGCCAAAATATCGCCTTTAATCTACGAACTTGCGAACGACAACGGCCAGCCTATTGGAAGGTGGCACGTTAAAGACTTGAAACCTGATA
This sequence comes from Venustoraphidia nigricollis, assembly GCA_034508555.1. Classification (NCBI taxonomy): domain Eukaryota; kingdom Metazoa; phylum Arthropoda; class Insecta; order Raphidioptera; family Raphidiidae; genus Venustoraphidia; species Venustoraphidia nigricollis. The sequence continues at coordinate 3,222,863 of JAVRKA010000021.1, read as the reverse complement.
AAGGTGACAGCGATTCCACCGCGTCAGACAATACTTCGGAACCTGACATGGATGACCCGGACCCAGCTGATCAGCAGGATCAAGCTGATTTTGCGAGCGATGATTCTATCTTCGAACTGTTTAACTAAAAGAAAATGACTTCGTCCTTTTCTTTTTTGAGGAAGAAGGGGTGTAAAGGAGTCAAATCCTAGTCGTAACAACGGGGCCACGCTCATAAATTCCATTCATAAATTCTCCCGAACTCCAAAAAAAAAATTCTAAGGCGAAATAAACTTTTTTGTGTTTTGGACCATCCTGTATAAATCTTCATGTGAAAAGTCAACCCGACACTGCAAGAAAACAAAAAGATTTTCTTAATCTGATCTCAAAAAAAAAAAAAAATATATGACCTTTTTTCTGAGAACACCCGGTATTGAAATTTTGTAGAATTTTGAAAAACGAGTCTTGACATTGAATACACAATCGTCGGGCAGTCAGTCAGGTGGTAGCCGTCAAACTGATAGTATCGCGATTGTAAAATTGATTGCAATCAGCGGATTTTGCAAAGATGGTGATATTGCGAGAGAAATAATTGTTGGATGTGTTCAACGTTTAACGTATGTAAAATTGTGGTTTTCGTTTGGAGCGATTCGTGTAAGATGAGTTAGATATTCGTATTATAGTCAGCGTACACGTGCAAACGACAGGTCAAGCAGCTACTTCCGTCATCGAGCCTTGCAATCTTGTAGCAACCTTATCTGCAAAAGTCACCTGTGGGACCCCGAAGCCCAACAGTATTAACACCCAGGTATTCGAGCATCTGCTACTAGGTAAAGTGCACTTTCTTATTTTTTTGGTGGAAATTGTGATACGCGCCATAACTATTTTAAAATGCTTCACGTACGCATGCGTCAGTAGATGAGGTGCTGTTGCTGGAACCGGATATTCGAAATTACTAAACTTCCGACTCGGTTATTTTCGCGCACGCGTGTTTGTTGCTGGTCTTAAATGTTTACAGTAAACGAACTATCTAACCTAACTTCAATTTGACAGATGTGTTTGTTGACATCTTAATTGTTTACGATATAAACTCAACGTTATTCTAAAGTAACTTCAATTTAAATTTGGAGATTTAAAGTTCATAGACAATTCTTTAAAGTCAGTTTCGCTTCCACCTGTTTTTTTTTTTAAATAACATTTTGGTATAATTAATTGTATGTGCATCTCGATCAGCTATCAAAGGTTTCGCTTTTATTGTGATTAAAGTTTAAGTACTTAATGATTAATAATTTATTGTCACTATTTGGAAGTGCATCTCGGTCGTTTTGCTATTGGTTAAATTCTCGTTGCGGTTGCGATAGCTTATCGAGAATCAACTGATTTAGGCATTTATGTAGATTTTAGAATATATAGTATTGTGCATACAGGACGTTCTGTATGTATTGTGTCGCTTTGAATTTGATTTGAATTAAAATTGAACAATTGATAATTTTGGTTGATAGCAAAGTAACGTGATATATTATACGATTGTAAAACTAATCGATTACTTTTGGGCACTATTATTGTGCAGTAACTTTTGATACGAAGAATAACACGAATTTGAGTAAACAGTAGTTTGTGTTACTTTGCTACAACTAGCGTGGTAATCTTTAATTAGTTATGTGAAAAATTGGCTCTCTGATTCACGAGAATTTTAAGTCGGAAATTTTAATATTGTATTTTGTATTGTATTTATTGATTATTTAATATTGTGTCTGCTCGATAGAGCATGTGTCTGAACTGTATCGAACATATCGAAGCGAAAGCTTATTTTTAAGATTGTCTAACAATGTGCCTTTAATGTCTTGTAAATTTACGGCGGCTTCCTTATTTTTCAGTAACCGTCTGTTACTGGGTTGGTGATGTAAGTATAATTAATACAGTTGTTATACAAGGTGTTTGTCAAACTGATTAATGTTAAATTCAAGTTTTATATTTTGCTAATTAATATTACTGTCAGTCCCCTTCTGGGAGTGTACCACCGGAACTTGCTCTGGCTTATTAAACTTAGTTTGAATATTAGTATCGTTTTTTATTGGACTATCCCTGCTACTAACCCCATAGGCGGCCATAACTGTGGGATATTTCTGCGACGGTGAGTCAAATGGCCAGGCGCCCTTAAAATTTCTACTACAGTATAACCATCACTTTAAGCTGCTGGACTCATCAGTCAACCATAACATAAGTATCAGGTAAGGTTTCCAAGTCTAAGTATCGTGTCCCTTCGTGCGTCCGTGATTCGACCCATGACCCAGCGTCCGCTGGTAACGGCTAGTAAGGGTGTCATAATATATATATATATATATACGTGCGGGCAATAACTTTCGAAAGAGTTAATTGATTTTAACGAAATTTGACCTACGTGTTGACATCCACCACCCCAAGAAGCCTATTTAAAATGGGCGTAATGTGGGCATTTTTAGGGTAGTTTTTAGGGGTTGAAAAATGTTTTTGGGCCCCAAAATACCGAAAAAATTCTCCGAATCGTTTCAAAAATGAAATTTAACCCTCTGGTAGTAATTAAAAAGTGTCCCAGAAATTTTAATAAAATCGGCCCGACAGGACCGGTTTTACAAATTTTATGAAAAAACTAGTTTGCAGATAGTGAATTATTTACTGAAAGGTGCATATAATTTGGTATAGAGGTTCGATTGATAATAATATTGCAATTAAGAAAAAAAATGTTATTTTAAGGGGTGTATTAAGGAGCCAAATTTTTTATTTTGCCCAAAAACCAACTTAAGTTTGCATAATAAAGCCACACTGCCTGTATAAGCAAATACACTATATTGTCGGCAGGGTTTTGGCACTGCGACCCGGGTTTTTCGATTTTTAACATTCACAATTAAAAGCAATTCACGCAGATTCAATACACGTTGAGAATTCAATGATAATGAATCTCATATTTTATGGCTATAGATAATTAGCGCTATCCGACCAGATCGCTAGTACACTATATTGTCGGCAGGGTTTTGACACTGCGACCCGAGTTTTTTTTTTGCAAATTTAGCAATGAAAATTATTTGTGAACGAATTGTATCCAACGAAGATAAAATTAAGAGCAAGTAGCTCATCTTCTTTTTAAAACCGTAACACACATGCTTCACACAGACACACGGGTAATGTTTGCATGTGTGTCGGTGACCGGTTTTCCTTGTAAATATGTATAATATTTTAGCATGCAAAAGTGTTTTGATATCGAAACTGAATATTGGATGATGTTTTCACACTTCCAAACACGCGCTACACTAAATTATATCTCTTATATTATTTGCACACATGTTTAAAATATATATGCAAATACATATTGCTAAGTACTATAGCCGATAGAGTTGCTTTCAGCCCTGTAACGATGTAAAATTACCGGTTATTTATGCTAGTAACCATTTTGGCCGGATAATATTCCGATTAGTTAACCGGCTATCTATAAAACAAAATAGACCGAGATGGGTAGAGTAGTGGTGACAGCACTAGACTCGCATTCGGGAGGTTCGGGTTCGATCCCGACGGGGGCAGATGTAGCTGGGACTTTTTCTTACTGCCTCTCGCCGAGAAACGGTAATTCCTGTAACGGCCATCTTGATTGAGGTTTTCCATGGTTTCCCTCAATTAATTCCAGATAAGTAGCGAGATGGTTCCTTATTTGAGGCCATGGCCGATTACCTATCAAACTCCTAGTTCAAAAATTACCTACCTTATCGTAATTTCCTATAATTCCTTCATTCGCCCATTGCTATTACATAAGTTGAAGTTTTAAAAAATGTAGAAAAATAACGGGAAGTGTGGTAGATGGAAAATAGTAATAGTGCGAATGGCGTCGGTTATGACATAAAGTCGAGAAACGGACGTTAAACGCATTATTATTATTATTATTTAGAAAAGCAATAATAATGCATTTAACTAATTAGTGGAAGAGACCATCGATTATAAATTAACGTAGAATTTTCTAAAAAAAATAAATACTTTACATAGGAGCAAATAGATCTACCTATGTAGCAAAAAAATATTTCAATGAGTTACCGAATAACTTAAAAAGTTTGACTATAAAAAGCAAAGGACTTAAAAAGGCTTTAAGCCACTGGATTTGTAACGTAAGAAGATGATTTTTCTCCTGTTTTCCTATGCTACACTAATTTTTTTTTGTATTCTCCATTTATTATCTAATCTGGCTATCATAGACATAATAATATATGTATAGGTATATAACTTTATTTAAATTTCTTTATGTATTATTGTACTTATTATTGTATTTACTATATCAGTTGGCATGCAAAGTATTTCAAATTATAAATTTTGTAATATAATAATAATAATAATAATAATAATGCGTTTAACGTCCGTTTCTCGACTTTATGTCATAACAGACGCCATTCGCACCATTACTATTTTCCATTTTACCACTTCCCGTTATTTTCTACATTTCTAAAACTTCAACTTATATAATAGCAATGGGCGAATGAAGAAATTATAGGAAATTAGGATAAGGTAGGTAATTTTTGAACTAGGAGTTTGATAGGTATTCGGCCATGGCCTCAAATAAGGAACCATCTCGATATTTATCTGGAATTAATTGAGGGAAACCATGGAAAACCTCAATCAAGATGGCCGGTACAGGAATTACCGTTTCTCGGCGAAAGGCAGTAGGAAAAAGTCCCAGCCACATCTGCCCCCGTCGGGAATCGAACCCGGACCTCCCGAATGCGAGTCTAGTGCTGTACCACTACTCTACCCAGCTCGGTAAATTTTGTAATATGACCAGGCCTATGTACAGATAATTTTTCATCTCTATAGAATACTTATGTAATTCTGGTTAATAAATTAAATTAAATTAAATCAATTTAAAGATATTGAAATAATCAATCGTTTTTCACGATTTAATTTTTCCGATAAAATTTTTAACGTGCGGTGGAATGTCTAAACTTTCGTAAACAGATTTTATCTGCACATTAAATCTCTAAACATATTTTAACGACGAAACTAGGTTTTTGCGTGTAAACGTGTTGTATTTTGGATGTTGATGGCATCTCGGTACATCTGTATGCCTATATATTCTGTCTCTATATAAATAATGACACGTATAAAAGATCCTTTTACAAATAAAAAAACCCGGGTCGCAGTGCCAAAACCCTGCCGACAATTAGTGTATTTGCTTGTATAGGGCCGTGTGGTTTTATACTTTTATTATGTGAAATTAAGTTTGTTTTTGGGCAAAATAAAAAATTTAACCCCTTAATACACCCCTTAAAATAACATTTTTTTTCTTAATTGTAATATTATTGTCAATCTAACGTCTACACCGAATTAAAGACACCCTTCAATAAATAAGTCACTATCTGCAAATTAGTGTTTTCAAAAAATTTGTAAGTCCGATCCTGTCGGGCCGATTTTATTAAAATTTTAGGGACACTTTTTAATTACTACTAAAGGGTTAAATGTCAATTTTGAAACAATTCTGAGAATTTTTTCGGTATTTTGGGGCCCAAAAACATTTTTCAACCCCTAAAAACTACCCTTAAAATGGCCCGATTACGTCCATTTTAAATAGGCTTCTTTCGAAAGTTATTGCCCGCACACACACACACACACACATATATATATATATATATATATATATATATAAACATTTTCAAAAATGGTGCCAAAGTGTTTAGGAGGTTATGAAACGTCGAGAAATTTTGGTCCGAACCCTAGGTCCCGCCATCCGACCGACGCCAATAGTGTATGTTGCCATATGGCAAATACACTGATTAACAAACCCAGTCACAAATGTTGGCGAAGGTTAACAGTGACAGATATATTTCACATACATAGACTAGAGTTGGGTAACTCAGATCTGAACCGGTTCAAAGAACCGACTCCGACAGAAGATCCGTGAGAGCCGACTCACTTTTTTTTGAGCCGACGGATCAACGGATCCGCATAACTCAGTGAAACACCTAACACACAGAAGTTCATTTTACACTTACGTTCCAGTTCTTGCTTTGATGCATCTGTCAGCTCAAATGACTCATGCATCACATGTTTGGCTATGCATTCTTGATTCTATACAGATATAGTGATATGATTGACTGGACTAGGTAACTCAGTGGCAGACTGCAGTAACATATTCAGAACTCGGCTCTTTTTGAACCGGTTCAGTGAGCCGGCTCACATACGGGATCCAGATGCGAAGATGCAGATCACTAAAAAGACCCGTTTTTCCCATCTCTAACATAGACCGAAGTATATAGTAAATGTGTATAACATATCAAGCGGATTTTAAAGACACGTTTATAAATTAACAAAATTAAATTATAGCTGAGATTCTACGAGGGTTGGTCGATAAGTACCCGTGTTTGACGACAGATGGCGTTGACGAGTTAAATCGACTTTCCCAGCGTGTACTGCAGACTTTTAAACGTCCTCCTGCTGATTGTAGATAAATTCATAGGTTAGGTTATTTTTGACAGCCAGTTGTATCATTCGTGGTTTGTATTTTCAAACGGAAAAAGAGCAATATCGATTCGTAATTCGTTTTTTAAAAAGCCGCCGAAGAAATAAAACTGAAGTTGGATGCTGTCTATGAAGACCCTTCACCATCTATGACCACGGTGAGATACTCGTATAAAAAACGAATTACGGATCTATATTGTTCTTATTTCATTTTGTAGAAAAATATAAACCACGAATGATACAACTGGCTGTCAAAAATAACCTAATTTATGAATTTATCTACAATAGCACGAGGTCGTTTAAAAGTCTGCAGTATTTGTTAGAATATTTAATTAATACATAATTGTGTATAGTATATATTTATGGTTAGCGGGTACTTGGACATAAATAAATAAAAATCCTAAGAATTAGACAATAATGAAACTCGGTCAGAATGCGAACTCTTACCCGATACGTGCTCTTACCCCAAAAGACTCTCGTTGTGGTCAGACGTATTTAGAGCTCGTTTTGATTAAATCAAATTTTATTGTGTTTTAATTATTTTCATTTAATTTATACTAATATATAAACGTGACATAAACGACGGCACCTTACACGATCGGTTCTTCGCAAGCCCTGTTTTTTGGACTGCTATACAAAACTTGCACATCAATAGAGAGAAATCGAAGCAAATTTTATAATTGACGATGCTATCTTTATTTAGATCGCATATAATAAAAATGATTAAAACTATTTTTAATGGTGTCGTAATATCCACGTATCGTTTGAAGATAGCAACGTTCTGGCCACTCCATAAAGATTGGATAACTAATTTTTAACGCGTTCAGTATCCGGCTAATTGGACACGGCTAATAAAGGTTTCCTTAATACTCTAATTTAACTATTCAATAAAACAAAACCGAACGTATAATATTAAACACGAAAATTAAATTTTAATAAGATCAAAACATTTCTTCAATCGTCGTTATTTAAATTTACTTTGTGTGGTAGAACTGTGAGACAAAACACAAACTAAATCGTTTATCTGTGGATGACATTAAAAATGGTACGTTATGCTTCTTTGGCGTGATCGCGATAATTGGTATTCACATTTTCGTTAATGATGTACATTGATAAAATAAAATACTGTTGAATCCATAATTTAAAAAAAATATAAGTATTGAGGTTATGTAGCCGTCAAAAGCTGTTAACAACAGTATCGCTTTTCAGAAGTTCCGTCCGGTGTCGCTAGTATAACCTGCTTTATTTATGAAATAACTATTTTGACGTTATCAGAAAAAAATGAGACGTGTCATCTATGAATACAAAGTGAAACTATACTTCCGCAACACATCACTTCCATGACATCACACTGACAAATTTGAGGCTGGAAACGTCAGATCTTTACTCATATTCGATGACAGCAAAACATAACCTCAATATGTTTTCATATATCACCAATGAGGACGATACCGCTTATACAAATTTGCGTAACTTCCGTGACATCACACTGACATAAATTGGAGACTAGAGACGCCCCCGATCGAAAAATCGCTTGTTCATTCACATAAAAAAATGATGAGTCACGGATTTGATCTCGACGGAAAAGAATTCTTATAATTTCTAAAACAAACAAAACTTGAATCATTTGATAAATCACTGATACATTTCTCTTAAGGATGTTTCACACGACTTTCAATTCATTTTAAAATAGAAAACCACAAAGTGTGCAAAGATAGACAATGAACCTGAGGAGGGCTTAAGTGATCTTTGTGGTCAAGATTAATTTCTACGAATAGCGTGTGGGTCTCCGGGGTAGTGTGTGCAATCTTCCATTCATTCATATTTGCGTCATTGTCGAAAATAGATCGTATATCAGCACTGTACAAACTTAAGGTTGTAAAATATTCTCTCGGGAAATTACGAACTATGGTCATAACATTTATTTTATTACGGTTTTTATTAGCCGTAATTAAGCAACAAGCTTCACAAAATTTGCTTGCTACTTGAAAAATCCAAGAAAGATTTTTGCTTTAAAAATTGAACAAAATTGCATTGGAAATTGTTGCGTCCATATTTTTTAATCTGCTTTCCCGTAATTCAAAATCTCTTGGCGTGCTGTAAAGATAATATATTGACGAATATTTTTTTCAAACATACACAATTAAGTTAACAGGAAAGTGGACAAATTGATGTAAATCAATAAACCAATTATTAATTTAGCGACGTTTCGGTCATTTATTTAAACTTCATCATGTGCTGTACTTTATAGATGCCTGATGAAAATCAAAAATAAATGAGCGAAACGTCGCTAAATTAATAATTGGTTTATTGATTTACATCAATTTGTCCACTTTCCTGTTAACTTAATTGTGTATTGTTAATGTTCATAGGTATTTAGATTGACAAGACTTGTATTATTTAAAAATAATTCTTTAATATTTTCGTACAACGTTTCGTCTCTCTCGAGACTTCTTCAGGTACTCAATAACGAATTATTCAAATTCAAAATTTAACATAAATTCAAGTCGCAATCTAAAAGAATTTATACACGACTGTTTAGATTGCGACTTGAATTTATGTTAAATTTTGAATTTGAATAATTCGTTATTGAGTACCTGAAGAAGTCTCGAGAGAGACGAAACGTTGTACGAAAATATTAAAGAATTATTTTTAAATAATACAAGTCTTGTCAATCCAAATACCTATAAACATTAACAATCATTTAGTAATATGGATATGAATATAGTAAATCATTTAATTGTGTATGTTTGAAAAAAATATTCTTCAATATATTATCTTTACAGCACGCCAAGAGATTTTGAATTACGGGAAAGCAGATTAACATATTGAAGAGTTTTCTTTACAAACATGTTAAAAGTAGTGACAAATTTGGCGTACTCAATAATTTTTTTCAAATGAAATTTTTTCTGTACAAAATGTGTAAATTAATTTTCTCGTTTTTATCAGATTTAAAATCATTTACAAAGACAGGTAGGTTTGAAACCGCTAGTGGACTGTCAAAGAAACGGCTAGTGTTTTAAAATAGATATATATAGCTCACGTATACTTAACAGCGATAAAGCCCTTGTGTATTTGTGTTGCACACACCTATTCTAATTAGTTTGCTTTTCTAAGCATCACCCATATTGATGACAATGACAAATAATTTTAAATGAGTCACTCATTAATTAACAATATAAATTTGATTTTATTGTTCGAGTTATTGCGAAATTTACATGTGCATACATTTTATAGTCTATGAATAAATTTTCCCTCATCAGTTTCATGCATCTTTAATTTTCCTGGAAACAATCAATGAGAAATCTGAGAAGCTATTCGTTTTTTTCTTTTCCAAGAATTTTCACAACTCGGATTTGTAAAAGTCGAATCGCAGAGCCGAGATTGTGTATTTGGGCTAAAATTATTCACTGTGACTTTTTATGAGAACTTACATTTATTTTTGGACAAAAACAATTAAACAGTGTTGGATCACTTTCACACAGTTTGTGCTGAGGTCCAGAGGTAAGGGGCGAGGTAGACAAAAGACATATTGTGGGTGTAACCTTCTTTAGCTCTGTCTCGCTCAAATCATCCGCACGTTTCAATTTTTGGCTGGTGCCACACTACGGAGCTAAAAAATGCTGTTGCAAGGGTTCTGCTGTCAGTTGATTACTCTAAATTTTGGAAAAATTATAAAAAACTTTTCCGAAAAAAGAAGAGTCATTTTAGGTTTGTGATGGAACAGTTTTGTGAAATAAGTACGAATAAGGTCGTAGTGTGACATTAAAAACGTGTGTTTTTTTGGCACAATTAATGCCAATTTTTTCTAGTAAATCGTACATAAATTACAAAAGTAGACCTAGATTTGTCCTTTATCTTTCTTATAGAGAAAGAATTTTTGCAGAATGTTGACGAATAAGTCTACAATCAGTTGACAGCCGAAGCTCTATTTTTGGCTTAAATACTGAGCGTTCCGACTGCCTTAACGCCTTAAATAATTAAATTTAAATATTCGCCATGGATTTTATCAACTCAACAACTGCACCAAATTATGTATACACCATTCAATATTTTATTGGTGTATTTGCAAAAAAAAAAACGTATAAGTATATGCTGTAATGTCGGCAGGGCTTGGCACTGCGACCCGACTTTTTTTATTTTAATGTCATTTTAATTTGTACTAAAAGGTCAAATTTCATTTTTGAAACAATTCCGAAAATTTTGAACTCAAAAGCATTTCTCAATCCTTTAAAAACAATCCTTAAAATAAACCGACGTCAATAGTGTATGTGCTTACTTTTCTCTTAAAAACTTCATTTATTAAGTATATTAGTGCAACTTCCACACGACCAATACAAAGACAGGTCACTTTGTAACATTTAAAAGAGATTTAATTCCATAAAACTAGTTAAATCCGTTCTTTATGCGAACGAAAATAAATACGTACTTTTAAAGTACCTAAATAAATTTAATAAAACTAACACGGTAACATTTACCCCCCACAAAGTCGCTGCATCTCGATTAAAAATAAATCCAAAAATTTATTTTCTAAATTGCATTATAATAGCAGAATTACATTGCAATGTTACTGCACTATAAAATTGCTCACATAACCTTAAATTTAAAGCAGAAAATTTATCTTATTATCTCTCGTGTAAGATCGAGTGAGAAGACGCACAGAACACGAACACAGTCACAAGTTTCTGTCTCACTCGCTCTTAGTAAATAGAGCTTTGAGTCGACTTAACACAGTCATGAATGTTTTATCTCACTCATTCATATTGCTTTGTGCTTTAACAGAAGCGTAGCGTGCCTTGGCGGGGCCCCGTATAAAAATTTTTTTGAGGGCCCTTTCCCCGTTGAAGTAAATGACTTAAACGGGGAAATCTCGCAGCCCGCGATAACCGATGTAAGGTGTTGCCAACTTTTGAACGCACGCTTTACGCGGGAAAAAAAGAAATTGCTTTTTTTGACTTTTGTCATTTCTGAAATAAAAAAAAAATTGGGAAGTTTTTATTAATTTTTGCTTACGCACGTTGGGGGCCCCCGTGGCCCGGGGGCCCCGTATAAATGATACGGCAAATACGGCGGTAGCTACGCCCCTGTGCTTTAAGCTCGAGAGAGAGGACGCACACAACACGAACATAGTCACAAGTTTCTGTCTCACTCGCTCTTATTAAATAGAGCTTTAAGTCGACTTAACAGTCATGAATGTTTTATCTCACTCATTCATATTGCTTTGTGCTTTAAGCTCGAGAGAGAGGACGCACACAACACGAACATAGTCGCATTCGCTCGTAGTAAATAGAGCTTTAGGTCGACTTAACAAAGTCATGAATGTTTTATCTCACTCGTTCATATTGCTTTGTGCTTTAAGCTCGAAAGAGAGGACGCACACAACACGAACATAGTCGCATTCGCTCGTACTAAATAGAGCTTTAAGTCGACTTAACACAGTCACGAATGTTTTATCTCACTCATTCATATTGATTTGTGCTTTAAGCTCGAAAGAGAGGACGCACACAACACGAACATAGTCGCATTCGCTCGTAGTAAATAGAGCTTTAAATCAACTTAACACAGTCATCAATATTTTTTCTCACTCGTTCATATTGTTTTGTGCTTTAAGGTCAAGACAGAAGACCTACATCAGAACACGAACATAGTTACAAGTGCTCTGTCTCGCTCGATCTTTATCATTGTGCTTTATCCCTCACATAATTGTGCTTAGAACTCTTTGAAATTACGCATCCGATCTCGACACGGCTTCGACTTTAACACATTTTAATTTTTAACTTCCTAATCTGTGAAAATAATCGCGGCATCTGGTGAACAAGCGCGTTAAAAATGAAAACCATGTAGAGAATTCAGCAGTGTTTAAATATTTTTGCAGTTGGTATAATAAGTATGTAAAAACTCTGTTTTGAACAGTGATAGCAATGCTGTGCGTATGTTAAGTCTTATTTATCGTACTTTATGGGTTTAACAGCTTTGTATCGTGTGGTTTATACAAGCTGCTTAAGTAGGTATCTGAGACCGGCTGGTCCTCGTGTTGAATCGACTGGTCAGTTTTTAATGTCTCCAAATATCACCGAACAAGCCTTGTTTTAAGAAGAAAAAAAGAGTGTGCGTTTTAGACCACACGGTAAAGTCGAACTCTTTCACTCACTTACCGACAGAGCTGACGAAATACCTTATAATAAGTACTGTTTTGTTTCTTAGATAGTATTCGTATCTTGGATAATTTATAAGTATTTTGTAAAAGTATGCTTAATAATTCAACTCCAGAAGCTTCGCTCCAGAAGCAGTTTATCGCCTCAAAAAAGAATATTGCGTCCACAACTACGATGTGAACTGTTTACACATTTATTTCTTACCATTTTGGGAGTATATTTTTTTGTAATTGTCTATTTTTCAACTAACTTGACACTCAGAAAGGTGATTGGGCTTTTAATCGGTCATGCTTTCCTAAGAAAACATCTACATGTATTGGGGATACAGCAGGAATCAACACTATGTAGATTTTGTAAAATGGAGGGTAAAACAGCCACCCATATCGTGTTCGAATGTGAGGCTCTAACCTACAGGAGGACAACTAGTCTTTGGGTAATTGATGAGGATGGACTAGTTCCACAAGACAATCTTCTGGAACTCATAAGAAAATCCAGATTATTTGCTGACTAGATCCAGTAAAAAGGGGAAGCACAAAAATCCTTTCAGGATGTGGTGCATTTGGGCTAAGAGATCACCCCATTCTATTTTAATGTTTAATCTTCATCTAACTTGCCTAAACTAATTATAAAAAAGAGGTGCGCTGGTTGATGGACGCACGACGGAAGCTACGCTCGTTACGCATTTTATAGTAAAATCATAATCTCTAGAACTATGCCTTTAGTTCTATAGATTACGATTTTACTGTTAATAAGAATTTGTTTTATCGATATAAACAGATATATAAATAATAAACATATAAAATGAGAAATCCAGTTGCATAGTTGATGTTGTATGTCGGTAAACGAGTACACGTTTGTACCGACTACGAAACGATTGTACAATAAAATACAAATAAATTTATTCTCATAGATATTATTACACATCTTTATGATGGCGGACGCGCAGTTCGCGACGCAGCACATTATTATTGGATGATGTATTTCTAAAAAGTTTTTAGCACTCACTCATTAGCTCGCAAAATCTACATAAATGCTGAGACTTATAGATTTATCCACCAAAAAAAAAATATTCAGATAAATAAATCGATATTTTGGGGACAGGAAAAATTCTCCGACTATACTGTCCAACTGTCAAAGCCAATTTGCACCGAACTACTGGACCGATTGAGTTGAAATTTGGTACACATATGTAAGTCGATGACCATAAGACGGACGTGTAGCGTAAATAAATGAATTTTGAACATGGGGGTCATTTTTTGAGGGTAAATTAGAAAATTAAAAAAAAAGTTTGACAAACTGTACCGTGTGACATATTAAATGATAGGGCTTGTGGTAAGGGTCTCAAATATACTTTTTTTATAATTTTAAAATAAATAGTTTTAAAGTTATTTAAGAAAATAGATGAACAATTGACCCCCTAATCTCCGAAACTACTGCGCCTAAAATTTTGAAAAAAATAGGGAATTTCGGATCTCACCCATAGTTTACAGGAAAACCTAAACGTAAATTTTAAGTCTTAAAGTACGGAGCCCTCTTCTCGCGAGTTCGACTCGCACTTGCCCAGTTTTTTTTTTACGTTACGGTGATGTAGAAATGATTACTGCGATTGAGCAAGCACAAGTTGTCGATGCAACCGAGAGACTTCAATGCTACGTACGACGACGAACTTTACTGCCTCAGCGGCAGCAGCACCGGGGCAAGTGTATGGTTGTATGTATGTAATGCAATGCATTCTATAATGTAATACAACAAGAATTGCTGCGGTATTTATGGAACATTGTGTATTTACAACTCAATTTTATATACATAGCAATTAATAATATTCATGTTATAATATTGTATACAAATATCAAACTCCACGGCACTGAGTTATGTGATGGTCAATATTGTAAACTAATATCTTTCAGTGGCGGGTTACGAATTTGAACACCGCCGATCACAACCAGGACTGTTTAAAAAATGCATACTTTTCTCAATTAACCAAACGAGGAAAACTCTACACAAGTTCACTTAAGCTAGTTGTCGTGGTACAATATTGTCAAAAAGTTATAGCTTACACGCGCCATAAAAGTATACTAGCTTGTAGCTAAGTGATCCATAATTTGTACGCAAGACTGTACCCGTGCAAACGTAACCCATACAGTATTCATATGCATGTATACTTTTCTATAAATTGTGGAACTTTAAACCGTTATTTATAAATAATTAGCCGGTCAAAAAAATGTTCGTATCATAACAAATGCATTGAAAGACTGTCAGTTTTTGGAAAGTTTCTGACAGTTAGTTCTTTTTTTATAAATAAGAAACTGGTTCAGAACTACAGAGATCGTATACAATCAATGTTAATTATCCAATTTTTAATTGAATTTATCTCGGATTATATACGGTCGATCGACTTCAAATTTTCAGGGTAATTGTATTATCATGTCCTTAATAAATATACAAAAATTAAGAATTTTCTGACGGTGTGCCTTAACCACGACAACTATCTTAACGAGTAGATATTCGTCCAAAAGGAGATGTTCATTTACAATTGGGGTTGGGACTTTTTAGTAACTTACGTTGTAAGCATAAATAATATTATTATAATACTTATAGCATATAGTTTTGCTATCATATTATGAATTGAAATGCGATATTAGAAAAATTTATTACAATTCAAACAATGTCCCTGTCGGGATACGAAACCGAATTTTCTACTATCGCAGCGATTGAATTACCAGTTATTCTACAGTGACACGTATCCAAACAATCAACATTTCTCTAATAAAGCACATTTGCAAGTGTATTCCATAACCTCTAAGAGCTAAATTTTACATTAGGCACTGTTAGAATACGAACCTTCCCTTGACCGAGAGCCAAATGTAATTGTGAATTATAATAAATACATTCAAAACCTGTTATAACGACATCGAAATGTCTACTCATATTTGGTCATAAAAACCGATAGTCGTAACAACCGGTGATGTTTTTGAGGTACGAAGTATTTTTTTATTAAGTATGTAGTATTACTGAATGAATATAAATCCATAGATATTGACAGGAATAATATTCAAATTATCATTATCATTTTCTGTATTTAAAAAACCTGTAATTTTAGTCTGTTTGGAACACTTCTGTGCGTACGAATTTTATTTACAATACAGCTGGTCGTTCTAACAGATATAATTCTCCGAAGATATCAAGATATTACATTAAATGTAGTCGCTCAATGCGGTATGTCGTAATAAGCAATATCGTAAAAAGCAGTGTTTTTTATAAGGCGGTCATATAGCATTCAGGCGGGACGTATGATTTTGGTCAATATAACCGGTATGTTGTTCTAAACGATGTCGTCGTAAACGGTTTTGACTGTTTATCAGCTGTTCAATATGTCTCATTTTTCACCGATTATTTGATTACGTTTCATATAATAAAAACCCAAATCCTTAAAGATTAAACTACGCATTTTAAAGTTGTCAGAAACCTTGAACCATTACATCAAGGCGTTATGGTAGCCCGTCAACATAATCATAGCGCGCGCAGCAACAACGAATTTTTCGACACCTTGCAACGCGCTTCGGTGTTATATTATAAAATGATCCAGATCGCTGAGAGTTGGCCTCGGGTCATCGGACTCACCGTCGTCATTATCATTATGATCATCATTTGTAGACTGGATGATTATGAGGCTTAGCGGCCGCACAAACACCTTCTTTCTCGCCGAAGAACATCATTGCACACACGTAGTTCCGCAAGGTCCGTATACTCGGACCGACTTTATAGTTAACGTGTGTGCATTGGAGATAATGGGCGGTCTGGTTCATCTAGTTTGATTGATACATCAGATATGGTTTAATACGTGCAAGATTAAATAGGGATGGGTCAATTTGTTGAGAGATAAACAACGTACAGAACATACGTAATATACAGGATGTCTCACGACATGACTGCCATAGCCTAGGACTGTTGCTGGGGTGATTTCAAGTCAAAAATTGTTAATGAACATATACCCGGAACGCTATCCTAACTTAGCTAGAAACATTTGAAATTTTAAATAAGTAAGCCCACAAATGCAGGTATTAGGCTCGGCTGTTGGTTTTGTTGTTATTAAAAAGACCAGGTGGCTGTGAATCACTATTCGTGCTGATCCTGAGACTCTTCGCAGAGCTACCACTTCAATTCTAAGAAGAGCTAGACTATGTATACAGCAACTGGGTGGACATTTTGAGCAACTAATTCAATAAAGCGATTTCTTTTTAAATGGTTTTTAAATTAGTGGGGAATTCCTACTACTACTTATCTAAAATTTCAAATGCTTCTAGCTCAGTTAGGATCAGACATTTTCGACTTGAAATCATCCCAGTAACACAGTCTCAGGCTTCGGCAGTCATGTCGTGGGACACCCTGTATATCAGAAATCTTCTCTTATGCTGAGAATTTATTGCATATTACTGTTGTTTGATACAGACAAAATCGAGTGTGTGACATGTCAAATGAAAGGACTTATTATGAAAAATACAACTATATTTTTTTATAGATTTAAAACGTATATTACTGAGGCTAAAATTTTGAAAAAATAGGGAATATAGAACCAAACTCATAGTTTAAGGAAAACGTAAGTCTTAACGCTCTCGCGGGAAACGGAATGTTACGAAACCCCCTGCTCCTGAGTTTTACTGACACATTTGACCGGTTTTTATTTTTAATTTCAAACTAATATTTTAGTAGGAAAAGAAATTTGATTGTGCCATCCTTGTTTATTATTAGATAGCAAAGATTATAATACGTCAGTCAAGTCAACACTGATTGATGAAGATCAACAAATTGATTCTATGCCGACTCACTTTTTTAATAACTCTTTTTACATTTTTAATACCTGTATGTGAATTACATATCGCACGTCGGTAACACAGAAATCTTTTATTTTGTTTGTTAGATCAACTACCAGGGTTATATTATTAAATATAACCGTATATTTCCGAAATAATCTAATCAATTCCACATATACAACCGAAATGATCCAATCCGAAATTTTTAGTTTGATTCTTTTTGCGATATTTTGATTTACAAACAATCTTTGAATTGCATACATTTTTTATTTTCTAAACGGGACGAAATACAAAGCTATTCTGTGACTTCTCGTTTTTAAAAGTAGTACAACGCAGTTTATTCCACAGACGTTAATCTCGTTAGTTTGAGTTGTGTGGTCGAACGCACCTGACCATAAATTATAGTAAAATAATTCGGTTCTGACTATTAATTATTATTATTTCAAAGTCATATATCACGACTCATTTCCTTTGTTAATGACCACCAAGCTCGTTACTGAAAAAAAATGGACACAGTAGTTTTTTTTCCGGTGTAAAATTTATGTCAAAAAAGCAATTTGAAAATCAATAAAACTTTGATGTACTTAATTGGTTTCTAAATAATATTAATGCCGGATCTGGTTGGCTTTGTAGATAATTAAAAATAGCTCATAGCACCTACGGTAATATACCTTAATGAGTTCAAATCATTTCTGTGATTCTTCTTTTAAGGTGACGCATTTTAGAAACTTAAAAACTATCCGAAAAGGATCAACCGAAAATTTGAAAATCGTGTTTATGAATGTTGCGCCTACTTTTGTTTTACTTTACAAACTAGGGTTAAATGAGTCATTTTACGGCCGGTGTACAATAGACATACATGAAAAGCAACGGTGGGCAATCGCCGGGCCAACTGCAACCCGCAAAATGTTTCTATTCGGCCCGCGAGATCTTTAGAAGAAATTATAAATAAGTATTTTCCGATGTAATTAGTCTAGTTTAAATTTAAAATTAAATTTAACCGACTTAAAAAAAGAAGTTATACAGGGTGGCTAAGATAAAAAAGGTCCCGTGTGAATACAGAAAGGTAAATTAATAACAACATAGTGGACATTCATTAGTTCACAGCAAGTGTTGAAAATGTTTACCATTAACTTCGATACACAACTCAGCACGTCTCAACATGTTTTGGAAAGCTTTTGCGTCTTAGACGTCTGGTTGATTTCCGTGGACTTCTTAGCATAGTCTCGTGAATACGTTGAATATTTTCCGGCGAACAAACCGTACTTACACGGCGTTAGCGACTGAACCTGTAGCTCTAAATTTAGCTATCATTTTCTGGACAACACTTCTAGCAGGAGCAACTGTCTGTGGGTATTTTGAGGTGAACCTTTCATTTAACGTTACAAACGATTTACATCCAAAAAAAAACCCGGGTCGCAGTGCCAAAACCCTGCCGACAATATAGTGTATTTGCTGATACAGGCAGTGTGGCTTTATTATGCGAACTTAAGTTGGTTTTTGAGCAAAATAAAAAATTTTACTCCTTAATACAGCCCTTAAAATAACATTTTTTTCTTAATTGCAATATTATTATCAATGGAACCTCTATACCAAATTATAAGCAACTTTCTGTAAATAATTCACTATCTGCAAACTAGTGTTTTCATAAAATTTGTAAGTCCGGTCCTGTCGGGCCGATTTTATTAAAATTTTAGGGACACTTTTTAATTACCACCAGAGGGTTAAATTTCAATTTTGAAACGATTCGGAGAATTTTTTCGGTATTTTGTGCCCCAAAAACATTTTTCAACCCCTAAAAACTACCCTTAAAATGACCCGATTGGGCCCATTTTAAATAGGCTTCGTGCGGTGATGGATTCCAGCATGTGTGCCAAATTTCGTTAAAATAAATTAACTTCTTCGAAAGTTATAGCCCGCACACATATATACCTATATATATATATATATATATATATATATATATAAATATATATATATAAATATATATATATACATATATATATAAACATTTTTAAAAATGGTGGCAAAGTGTTTAGGAGGTTATGAAACGTCGAGAAATTTTGGTCCGACCCCTAGGTCACGCCATCCGACCGACGCCAATAGTGTATGTTGCCATATGGCAAATACACTAATAAGTTTCAACAATGAACACTCTTTGTTCAATTGAAAATGGCATTCTGCAGAACTTATTAGTGTATTTGCCATATGGCAACATACACTATTGGCGTCGGTCGGATGGCGGGACCTAGGGGTCGGACCAAAATTTCTCGACGTTTCATAACCTCCTAAACACTTTGGCACCATTTTTAAAAATGTTTATATATATATGTATATATATATATATATATATATATATATTTATATATATATATATATATAGGTATATATGTGTGCGGGCTATAACTTTCGAAGATGTTAATTTATTTTAACTAAATTTGGCACACATGTTGGAATCCATCACCGCACGAAGCCTATTTAAAATGGGCCCAATCGGGCCATTTTAAGGGTAGTTTTTAGGGGTTGAAAAATGTTTTTGGGGCCCAAAACACCGAAAAAATTCTCCGAATCGTTTCAAAATTGAAATTTAACCCTCCGGTAGTAATTAAAAAGTGTCCCTAAAATTTTAATAAAATCGGCCCGACAGGACCGGACTTACAAATTTTATGAAAACACTAGTTTGTAGATAGTGAATTATTTACTGAAAGTTGTATATAATTTGATATAGAGGTTCGATTGATAATAATATTGCAATTAAGAAAAAAAATGTTATTTTAAGGGCTGTATTAAGGAGTACAATTTTTTTTTTACCCAAAAACCAACTTAAGTTCGCATAATAAAGCCACACTGCCTGTATCAGCAAATACACTATATTGTCGGCAGGGTTTTGGCACTGCGACCCGGGTTTTTCATAACCGTTATCAACAAGTGACAATGCAACACTGAGCAATACACAGTTAACACAACGCTGGATATCACGTGACCTCGCGCAAGCGCTCAATATCACTTTCAGTACACGGGACCTCTTTTATCTTGGCCACTCTGTACAATTTGGCGCGTATTTTTTTTGGTGTATGTTCCCTCCACCAGTTGTTAACCGATTTAAAAAAACTTTGACGTCATTTTTTTCATAATGTTATCCGATAGGTACCGTATAGTTTTTATTAAAATTGGTCCATCCGTTTATAAATGGCTTCAAAAAGTATATTTTTTTTTAGATAGACGAGCCGTATATAGTTTTTGACTGAGTCTCCTGAGTAATTGATATAAAAACATTTAAAAAACAAAACGAACATAAGAATTTACCATATCACGATTAAAACCATAGTATCAATATGTGAATTCATCATGCTATTTCGCACTTATAATAGAACACCTCTCATAAATAATAATAAAAAACTGCGTTATAGAAAAACAAACCACAGTTTCTAAAACCAAGTGAAAAAAAAAATAGATCCGAGCGTGTTTTTTATAACCGTACTTTTTTCGTAGCCCGATTTTAATAGTTCTTTTTCAATTTAATAAGGCGCACCTTCAGAGTCGCTCCACATAAATTTTACTATAATCGGTCCAGTAGTTTTTATTTCTAGTTTAATAATAATAATAATGCGTTTAGCGTCCGTTTCTCAACTTTATGTCATAACAGACGCCATTCGCACCATTACTATTTTTTCATCTACCACTTCCTGTTATTTTCTACATTTTTATACAACTTCAACTTATGTAATAGCAATGGGCGAATGGAGGAATTATAGGAAATCAGGATAAGGATAGGCCATGGCCTCAAATAAGGAACCATCTCGATATTTATCTGGAATTAATTAAACCATGGAAAACCTCAATCAAGATGGCCGGTACAGGAAGTACCGTTTCTCGGCGAGAGGCAGTAGGAAAAAGTCCCAGCCACATCTGCCCCCGCCGGGATTCGAACCCGGTACCTCCCGAATACGAGTCTAGTGCTGTCACCACTACTCTACCCAGCTCGGTTTTTATTTCTAGTTTAGTAATAAAAAATCAAGAAATCATTCTAACTACGTAGCTATATTGAAACGTAAAAAATAAAACGTTTTATAAAAAACATTAATCCTTGAAAAAAGGAAAAGATTAAATTTTTGAGGAATTGACGCCAAAAGCTTTTTAGTAATTGAATTGACGTCGAGCTCAAAATGTCATTATTTTTCTCTTTTTAGTGACTTTTGAAAGAGGTTCGTTAAGTTTCCTATCAGAATCCGGACATGACGTTGGTTTTCTATAACCGTTGTTTATTCTATAGTAGAACAAAATTCTGAAGCCAGACGTTACGTTATTTCCAGTGATCTCTTAAACTCTACGTAACTGGAATGGGCTCCTGACGCTGCCTTAAAGCCGGGTCTTGCGACTATCCAATCCGTCCAACTACTCTTTTTTTACAGAGAAGTAGAAATTCCTGTTTTGAATGTGATCAAAAAAGAGGTGCGTCGGTTCATGGACGCACGACGGAAACTGAACTCCTTACGCATTCTATATGAATGTTTTCAGTGCCGGCGTTAGCCAACGCGAGGCCCTGGGCCGTGCACTTTTTACGAGCCTTTCGCGGTTTAGATTAAATTTTACCTTAAGGTAATATTTGGGAAGGAAATTCGTACTGATACTGCAGATTTCTTGAATAATCATAATTTGATGGTATTGCCATAGTATTTTCCAATCAATATTTCATTTAAAGGGTTTTAATATTATTTGCAGAATAATATACTGATTACTGTGGACGATCGAAATTGTTTTATTGATTAAATACATGTACAATAAATTTAGACATAAAAATTAAAAGTTAATCTTGCGAGCTTTTTATTCACAAGTGTTCACAAGCGCGAGGCCCTGGGCGGTCGCCCAGGTTTGCCGCATCTAAAACCGCTACTGAATGTTTTAAGTAAACGTATACACAAAAAAAAAATTAAAGAAAATATTCATTTTTGCTAACTTAGGATTTGAGAGGCTTGGTATATCTAATTGTCTATGACTGACGAAAATGCACCCCTTTACATGTAGAATCGACCGGTCTGAAGGCATGAGTATATAATATCATCGGCGTACTATATACGCTTTGTTTCTATCATCCTTTTCTTGTCTAAGCTATGATCTGAATACAAATACGTATGTGTATCTTTGTATCGCAGGCTGGTTCGCTCGTTTTTTCGCAGTTCATTGCCTGTCTCGAGGCATGCGTTAAGAAGCATAGCTACAAAAAATGAACTGTTTTTTATCTTTCAAACATCCGTTCCAGGTAGATATAGAGCTCACTGGTTTATGTCTTATAACTGTAACACCTTCACAAATACTAACCCAAGTTCCTATGGAATTAAAAATCAATTAACACAAATGTAGATATTCGTATACCGAACGTGTGCTTTCATTTTCTTATCTTCAGGTTGGTATCTCTGTCTTAATGGTTATATTTACCATTTTAACTCCACAAGTGGGGAATGGTACTAATTTTCAAGTCCTCCGAGTCTATAAAACAAATTTTTGGGAAAAGTCTGTGAGTCTGTTTGACAGAAATTTTATTTTATTTGTTATAATATTATGTCAAATGTCAATGTTTTTAAAGTTTTTAATAAGCGGGGTTATGTTGACGATAATGTTTGTATGAATTATTACTAGCCGTTACCCACGTCACTGGACGCGTTAATAGATTATTATATTTTATTCATTATAATTTATTATGTTAAATGCCAGTATTTTTGAAGTTCTGTCGCTCAATTTGCTGGAATTTTTAAAATACATTTACAGAAATCCAAAAAATTGTTAAAATATAGATAATTATAATTTTGATATCACCGTCAGGATAATACATGAACTTATTATCAATTCAGTTAGTTTAATATTACAAAAATAACTTAAAAATTGTTAAAACAACTTCGCCAACCTTTGAGGTTAGTTCCTGAGAACTGCGGACTAAATTCGCGAATAAAAAAACAAGAAAATATAATCAAAATTTGAAAATATTCGCATTTGGGTAGTTACAAAAAATAAGAAACAAGCGAATCTCAGTATAGGTACAACTAAATTAAAATACGCATCAAAGAGTAGCAGTTTTCAAGAGAATAACAATTTTCTTAAAAACAAAACATTTCGTAAATTTAAATAGGTAGGTACTTGGAATTAGCAGATCTGATAGAAGTAACTATTCCGGATTGTAGACGCTAAACGCCTCAAAAAGGATACAAATTTTAATAATCTGTACAAGCGCAGACCGGACGAAGCCGGGCTGCAAAATTAGTTGTGTAGCGTGTAACCACCTACGGGCGAAACAAAATGGCACTCCAAATATCAAAAGTTTGTTTAGAAAATATAAATTCTTGTCGGAATGATTCAACATTCCTGTCCCCTTATTTTACCTGAATCAAATTTGTTTTTAATGTGACAACGACTTTGTATATACATTAATTTTATTAATATACCTGCTGGATGCACATTTTGAAACAAATGATCTTCGTTATTGTCAAAGAAAAAATACAACCGGTCATAAAAATAACTTTGAACAAATAAAAAAAACGTCGAAAGAAATTATTCTTTTATTTTCTTAAACAGATGACTATAAAACAGTAGAAGGTTAGCAGTTCAGTTTTGTTTTCATGTCTCTGTAAACAAATGACTAGAGATTTTAAACCATTTTGAATGTTATCATTTAGATATATATTATTTACTTGTTTTCATTATTTTTTCCGTCTGTCTGTCTGTCTGGAAACGATTTATAGCTCGTAAACTACAAGTGCTGCAGTAATTAAATTTATATAAGTTTATGGTAACACAAGCAACGCATTTTTTATTGGACTTATAATTTAATGACTCCCATACATCCAAAAGAAAATTTTTTTTGATTTATTTTTTGAGGTTAATCATGTTTTTTTCTTTTCTTTTTTCGCCCAACGGCGTCGAAAAGAAAGCAATGTACGTAATATTCTTGAATAAAATTAACGACAAATAAGTTTCAACAAAATCGGTCAAGTAGTTTTCGAGATAAGCGTCTCATAACCTCGAAAGATAAAAACTGCCTTGATATTTTTTCCGATTAGGGATTCGAATATAATTTTAACAGCGGTTTTCGTAACTCTAAGAAAACTTGTCAAACGTCCGAAAACAGTTGTAATAATTAATTGGATCTAAATTTTCCCGCCACAATATTTAAAATATTTAACAGAACTTAGTTTTATAAAAATAAAACAAGTTGCGAAAAAACAAAATAATAATGCCACGTCACTGTAACAATTATTATAATTTCAACTGGCATTTTTTGTTGATTTTTTTAAGCGGTGTCTTCGATTGAATCATTTTTTGTATCACTTTAAAACATGAACTATATTAAAACTAGTATTTATTAAATTTGACCCGTTGACTTTAAACAAGCTGTAGTACAGTTGAACTATTTCAACTATACTTATTCTGATAACTGCCGGCTACTTAATGCTAGCTTAAGTGACTATTTACCAGCTGTTCAGTATATCCCCCTTTTCACCCACATAGCTCCAAAATCTCTAATTTCTATGAAGTGTTATATTTTTGATGCGAATGCTTCAAAATAAATTGTAGACATATCTATCATTCTTTTAATATGACTTTTAAACCAAGTTTTTGCAGTTTATTTGATCAAAATATACGACTTAAAATCAGATGAAAATAAGAAAATTAGCATAAGTTTTACACAAATTTCAGAAGCGTAGCGTGCCTTGGCGGGGCCCCGTATAAAAATTTGTTTGGGGGCCCTTCCCCCGTTGAAGTAAATGACTTAAACGGGGAAATCCCGCAGCTCGCTATAACCGATATAGGGTGTTGCCAACTTTTGAACGCACGCTTTACGCGGGAAAAAAAGAAAATGCTTTTTTTGACTTTTGTCATTTCTGAAATAAAAAAAAATTGGGAAGTTTTTATTAATTTTTGCTTACGCACGTTGGGGGCCCCCGTCTAATTGATACGGCGGTAGCTACGCCCCTGACAAATTTATATACGAAAAAAATAAATTTGAAAAAAATTATTGAACAAGTCTTTGTCAGTGTTTTTAACATTTAAGTTTATAAGGAAAAAACTGTGTGATTGCCTGGTTGAAATGATTCGACTATACATTATCCATCATTGCGTAGTGAAATAATTTTCCCACAAAGTTTAACAAATTATACCTACAATCATAGATCGTTTTCTAGGAACATAAACCAATTGCATTTCAGACCAGTATATTTTAAACACGTATTATTTCTATTATTGATAAATTATATCTTTAGGCCGTTATTACATATATGACTCAAAATTTATAATTTTGCGTTCTGTTTAAAGTAAATGAATATTCTCACGTTCAAAATAATGAAGCAGAAAAGTTAAATTATCTAATTAAAAGGAAAAAATGAGTGCATGTAATCTTTACGCATAGTTGAAATTAAAACTTCTTTGGAATTGTGGTAGATATTACAATTGAATTCAACAATTAGCCCCCGAAATCGCAATTCGTTTATTTAAGCTCGCGTCCGTGATTGAGCAATCTAAACTCATATATATAGTATGTTCCAAATTTCAACTTTTTAGGTTTCGATTCAGAGAAAATAGGCCATGACAGGCACGAGTGTTCCGTTTTTTCATCGTATGTACAAAAAAATAAAATATTTATTACTAGAAGTGTTGCTTCAAAAATAGAAAAAAAACGATTAAAAAAATATTTTAAAAAATAAAAGATTAATACTTTCTGCGCAGTCTTCTATAATAAAAATAAATACCCGCTGATATTTAACCGGCTAATTAGCTGGTTATTTACCATTTTACATCACTATGTTGCAATATTTTACCCAGTATTATTACAGTTGGTAAAAAATTAAATCACTAATATGCCGGACTTATTCTATGGAATAGTTTTATAGTAGTATATAATCTATAGAAACAATTCGTAGAATCTGTATATTTCATATATCGCGTATTAACACCGGACACGCATATCTGTACATACCGGGTGTTCCACTTATATAGACGAATTCAGCGTGTCGTTTAACAATTTCCAGACTTGAAAAAAGTTTATCCGAAAAAGTGAAAAAAGTCGCGGATTTTTTTGTATGTTCGCTGAATTCAGCTCTGCGTTTTTTCTAAAGATCTGAAATAAATTTTCAACAAAAAATTTTATTTATACCATTGACTGCCAAATGCCTTCAAACCACTGTCATCGGCTGCCGAATGCCTTCAAACCACTGCAATCGACTACCAAATGCCCTCAAACCACTGCCATCAACTGCTAAATGCCTTCAAACCACTGTTATCGATTGCTAAATACCCTCAAACCACTGCCATCGACTGCCAAATGCCTTCAAACCACTGCCATCGATTGCCAAATGCCCTCAAACCACTGCCATCAACTGCTAAATGCCTTCAAACCACTGTTATCGATTGCTAAATACCCTCAAACCACTGCCATCGACTGCCAAATGCCTTCAAACCACTGCCATCGATTGCCAAATGCCCTCAAACCACTGCCATCAACTGCTAAATGCCTTCAAACCACTGTTATCGATTGCTAAATACCCTCAAACCACTGCCATCGACTGCCAAATGCCTTCAAACCACTGCCATCGATTGCCAAATGCCCTCAAACCACTGCCATCAACTGCTAAATGCCTTCAAACCACTGTTATCGATTGCTAAATACCCTCAAACCACTGCCATCGACTGCCAAATGCCTTCAAACCACTGCCATCGATTGCCAAATGCCCTCAAACCACTGCCATCGACTGCCAAATGCCTTCAAACCACTGCCATCGATTTCCAAACGCCCTCAAACCACTGCCATCAACTGCTAAATGCCTTCAAACCACTGTTATCGATTGCTAAATACCCTCAAACCACTGCCATCGACTGCCAAATGCCTTCAAACCACTGCCATCGATTGCCAAATGCCCTCAAACCACTGCCATCAACTGCTAAATGCCTTCAAACCACTGTTATCGATTGCTAAATACCCTCAAACCACTGCCATCGACTGCCAAATGCCTTCAAACCACTGCCATCGATTTCCAAACGCCCTCAAACCACTGCCATCAACTGCTAAATGCCTTCAAACCACTGTTATCGATTGCTAAATACCCTCAAACCACTGCCATCGACTGCCAAATGCCTTCAAACCACTGCCATCGATTTCCAAACGCCCTCAAACCACTGCCATTGACTGCCAAATGCCTTCAAACCACTGCCATCGATTGCCAAATGCCCTCAAACCACTGCCATCAACTGCTAAATGCCTTCAAACCACTGTTATCGATTGCTAAATACCCTCAAACCACTGCCATCGACTGCCAAATGCCTTCAAACCACTGCCATCGATTGCCAAATGCCCTCAAACCACTGCCATCGACTGCCAAATGCCTTCAAACCACTGCCATCGATTTCCAAACGCCCTCAAACCACTGCCATCAACTGCTAAATGCCTTCAAACCACTGTTATCGATTGCTAAATACCCTCAAACCACTGCCATCGACTGCCAAATGCCTTCAAACCACTGCCATCGATTGCCAAATGCCCTCAAACCACTGCCATCGACTGCCAAATGCCTTCAAACCACTGCCATCGATTTCCAAACGCCCTCAAACCACTGCCATTGACTGCCAAATGCCTTCAAACCACTGCCATCGATTGCCAAATGCCCTCAAACCACTGCCATCAACTGCTAAATGCCTTCAAACCACTGTTATCGATTGCTAAATACCCTCAAACCACTGCCATCGACTGCCAAATGCCTTCAAACCACTGCCATCGATTGCCAAATGCCCTCAAACCACTGCCATCAACTGCTAAATGCCTTCAAACCACTGTTATCGATTGCTAAATACCCTCAAACCACTGCCATCGACTGCCAAATGCCTTCAAACCACTGCCATCGATTGCCAAATGCCCTCAAACCACTGCCATCGACTGCTAAATGCCTTCAAACCACTGTTATCGATTGCTAAATACCCTCAAACCACTGCCATCGACTGCCAAATGCCTTCAAACCACTGCCATCGATTGCCAAATGCCCTCAAACCACTGCCATCAACTGCTAAATGCCTTCAAACCACTGTTATCGATTGCTAAATACCCTCAAACCACTGCCATCGACTGCCAAATGCCTTCAAACCACTGCCATCGATTGCCAAATGCCCTCAAACCACTGCCATCAACTGCTAAATGCCTTCAAACCACTGTTATCGATTGCTAAATACCCTCAAACCACTGCCATCGACTGCCAAATGCCTTCAAACCACTGCCATCGATTGCCAAATGCCCTCAAACCACTGCCATCGACTGCCAAATGCCTTCAAACCACTGCCATCGATTTCCAAACGCCCTCAAACCACTGCCATCAACTGCTAAATGCCTTCAAACCACTGTTATCGATTGCTAAATACCCTCAAACCACTGCCATCGACTGCCAAATGCCTTCAAACCACTGCCATCGATTTCCAAACGCCCTCAAACCACTGCCATTGACTGCCAAATGCCTTCAAACCACTGCCATCGATTGCCAAATGCCCTCAAACCACTGCCATCAACTGCTAAATGCCTTCAAACCACTGTTATCGATTGCTAAATACCCTCAAACCACTGCCATCGACTGCCAAATGCCTTCAAACCACTGCCATCGATTGCCAAATGCCCTCAAACCACTGCCATCGACTGCCAAATGCCTTCAAACCACTGCCATCGATTTCCAAACGCCCTCAAACCACTGCCATCAACTGCTAAATGCCTTCAAACCACTGTTATCGATTGCTAAATACCCTCAAACCACTGCCATCGACTGCCAAATGCCTTCAAACCACTGCCATCGATTTCCAAACGCCCTCAAACCACTGCCATCAACTGCTAAATGCCTTCAAACCACTGTTATCGATTGCTAAATACCCTCAAACCACTGCCATCGACTGCCAAATGCCTTCAAACCACTGCCATCGATTTCCAAACGCCCTCAAACCACTGCCATCAACTGCTAAATGCCTTCAAACCACTGTTATCGATTGCTAAATACCCTCAAACCACTGCCATCGACTGCCAAATGCCTTCAAACCACTGCCATCGATTGCCAAATGCCCTCAAACCACTGCCATCAACTGCTAAATGCCTTCAAACCACTGTTATCGATTGCTAAATACCCTCAAACCACTGCCATCGATTTCCAAACGCCCTCAAACCACTGCCATTGACTGCCAAATGCCTTCAAACCACTGCCATCGATTGCCAAATGCCCTCAAACCACTGCCATCAACTGCTAAATGCCTTCAAACCACTGTTATCGATTGCTAAATACCCTCAAACCACTGCCATCGATTTCCAAACGCCCTCAAACCACTGCCATTGACTGCCAAATGCCTTCAAACCACTGCCATCGATTGCCAAATGCCCTCAAACCACTGCCATCAACTGCTAAATGCCTTCAAACCACTGTTATCGATTGCTAAATACCCTCAAACCACTGCCATCGATTTCCAAACGCCCTCAAACCACTGCCATTGACTGCCAAATGCCTTCAAACCACTGCCATCGATTGCCAAATGCCCTCAAACCACTGCCATCAACTGCTAAATGCCTTCAAACCACTGTTATCGATTGCTAAATACCCTCAAACCACTGCCATCGATTTCCAAACGCCCTCAAACCACTGCCATCAACTGCTAAATGCCTTCAAACCACTGTTATCGATTGCTAAATACCCTCAAACCACTGCCATCGACTGCCAAATGCCTTCAAACCACTGCCATCGATTTCCAAACGCCCTCAAACCACTGCCATTGACTGCCAAATGCCTTCAAACCACTGCCATCGATTGCCAAATGCCCTCAAACCACTGCCATCAACTGCTAAATGCCTTCAAACCACTGTTATCGATTGCTAAATACCCTCAAACCACTGCCATCGACTGCCAAATGCCTTCAAACCACTGCCATCGATTGCCAAATGCCCTCAAACCACTGCCATCAACTGCTAAATGCCTTCAAACCACTGTTATCGATTGCTAAATACCCTCAAACCACTGCCATCGATTTCCAAACGCCCTCAAACCACTGCCATTGACTGCCAAATGCCTTCAAACCACTGCCATCGATTGCCAAATGCCCTCAAACCACTGCCATCAACTGCTAAATGCCTTCAAACCACTGTTATCGATTGCTAAATACCCTCAAACCACTGCCATCGATTTCCAAACGCCCTCAAACCACTGCCATCAACTGCTAAATGCCTTCAAACCACTGTTATCGATTGCTAAATACCCTCAAACCACTGCCATCGACTGCCAAATGCCTTCAAACCACTGCCATCGATTGCCAAATGCCCTCAAACCACTGCCATCAACTGCTAAATGCCTTCAAACCACTGTTATCGATTGCTAAATACCCTCAAACCACTGCCATCGACTGCCAAATGCCTTCAAACCACTGCCATCGATTGCCAAATGCCCTCAAACCACTGCCATCAACTGCTAAATGCCTTCAAACCACTGTTATCGATTGCTAAATACCCTCAAACCACTGCCATCGACTGCCAAATGCCTTCAAACCACTGCCATCGATTGCCAAATGCCCTCAAACCACTGCCATCAACTGCTAAATGCCTTCAAACCACTGTTATCGATTGCTAAATACCCTCAAACCACTGCCATCGATTTCCAAACGCCCTCAAACCACTGCCATTGACTGCCAAATGCCTTCAAACCACTGCCATCGATTGCCAAATGCCCTCAAACCACTGCCATCAACTGCTAAATGCCTTCAAACCACTGTTATCGATTGCTAAATACCCTCAAACCACTGCCATCGACTGCCAAATGCCTTCAAACCACTGCCATCGATTTCCAAACGCCCTCAAACCACTGCCATTGACTGCCAAATGCCTTCAAACCACTGCCATCGATTGCCAAATGCCCTCAAACCACTGCCATCAACTGCTAAATGCCTTCAAACCACTGTTATCGATTGCTAAATACCCTCAAACCACTGCCATCGACTGCCAAATGCCTTCAAACCACTGCCATCGATTGCCAAATGCCCTCAAACCACTGCCATCGACTGCCAAATGCCTTCAAACCACTGCCATCGATTGCCAAATGCCCTCAAACCACTGCCATCGACTGCCAAATGCCTTCAAACCACTGCCATCGATTGCCAAATGCCCTCAAACCACTGCCATCGACTGCCAAATGCCTTCAAACCACTGCCATCGATTGCCAAATGCCCTCAAACCACTGCCATCGACTGCCAAATGCCTTCAAACCACTGCCATCGATTGCCAAATGCCCTCAAACCACTGCCATCGACTGCCAAATGCCTTCAAACCACTGCCATCGATTGCCAAATGCCCTCAAACCACTGCCATCGACTGCCAAATGCCTTCAAACCACTGCCATCGATTGCCAAATGCCCTCAAACCACTGCCATCGACTGCCAAATGCCTTCAAACCACTGCCATCGATTGCCAAATGCCCTCAAACCACTGCCATCGACTGCCAAATGCCTTCAAACCACTGCCATCGATTTCCAAACGCCCTCAAACCACTGCCATTGACTGCCAAATGCCCTGAAACCACTGCCATAAACAGTTGAAATCCAGCACACACAACCGTTTAACAAGCTGCCCCCTTTTTTATAGATTTGCTTAATAATTAAATATTAAATTCGAGTTGTTATCGTCCATGATGTTATATGTTTATGGATCGTGAGTAATTAGACACAAATAAATGAAAATTCGAAGTTTTCTAAATTTGCTACGTTTCGTAGGTTAGTTTCCTACTTCTTCAGGCAAGCTTTAATTAAATTAATTCTAAACTATAAAGTAAGTAGCTTGATAAATTTTAATATATATTGTAAATTAAAGCCTAATTATACATACTAATTGTATCCTATTTTAATTAAAGCTTGCCTGAAGAAGTAGGAAACTAACCTACGAAACGTAGCAAATTTAGAAAACTTAGAATTTTCACTTATTTGTGTCCAATTACCCACGATCCATAAACATTAAATATTAATTTTTCTTATCTGCCACTCTAAAATAAACTCACTATGGAGCGAATATGGCATTTTAAAATAGATCACTCGATATAACTAAAACGTCGTACAGGTATTATTAATTAGACCGTATGGCAAAGTCGTGCAGGTGTGTTCAGACACGCCCCCGCGAACCGTGGACTCAAGCGCGAAATCTCCACTCCGCGGTTTTCTGTTCGAAATATAAAATGTTCTTATAGCAAGACATTTCAGTATATTCTCATGTAAATAACTCGAACAAAAATTGAAATTGAACTAATTCATTTTGATCATTTAAAAACCCACCTTGTTGAAAACGGCTAATAGATGATTTGAATATTGGTAAATACAACATAATAATAATAATATTTATTTAATCCAATTGACATACAAAGATGTATGGATAACGTCGGTACATAAAAATAGCATCACTTAAAAAAAATTATTTAAAGAATAATAGCATTCATTTACTAGTCTGGTAAACATTTTCTTTTTGAATTGCTTCATAGGCAGAAGGCGAACTTCAGCAGGAATAGAATTATAAATTTTTATAAGGGAATTGACGACACCTTTATTAACCACTGTTAAGGCTGTCGGAACGCTCTGAATTTTGTTTGTGTTGAGACCCAGCAGTAAGGGGCGAGGTAAGCAAAAGACATATTGTGGGTGTAACCTTCTTTAGCTCTGTCTCGCTCAAATCATCCGCACGTTTCAATTTTTGGCTGATGTCAACTACGAGGCTAAAAAATGTTGTTGCAAGGATGCCGCTGTCAATTGATTACTCTAAGTTTGGGAACTATTTTGAAGATTTAAAAAAACTTTTCCGAAAAAGGAAGAGTCACTTTAGGTTTGTGATGGAACAATTTTGTGAAATAAGTACGAATAAAGTCCTAGTGTGACATTGAAAACGTGTGTTTTTTTGGCACAATTAATGCCAACTTTTTTCTAGTAAATTGTACATAAATTACAAAAGTAATCCATTAGAGACCTTTTGTCCATTATCGTCCTTATAGAGAAAGAATTTTTGCAGAATGTTGACGAATAAGTCTACAATCAGTTGACAGCCGAAGCTCTATTTTGGGCTTAAATTCAAAGCGTTCCGACAGCCTTAAGTTGGTAAGCATTGTTTTAAAACTGTCTTTGGGTCTGGTATCATTGGAGTGATCAAACTTATAGTTGTTAAACTGGGATTCGTTTTGTTTTACCGGCATTATCAATGTTCGTATTTTTTCCTTATTGTAAAAAAAAAGATTTTTTTTTGTAGCACCCGTTATTGTCAAAAAAAAAAATGTTCGCGGGTAAAAGTGTTTAACTGGAACCGCCATGTAAACTAATGTATTTTTGTTTTTGTTTTATATTATGACAATAAAACTCTTTTATATATATATATATATATATATCAATGTTCGATTATTTGAAATGAACTTATTTTGCGTTCACTGCTATGACTGAGGTCGTTATAGAGCTAGCGCCCCTAGCGGTAAAGTTAGACAGTGTCCGTCTCCATTTCGTAACATGGTACTCTCTGTATATATAGTGAGAGTTATTTGTGCCTTCATAATAAATAGTCGCATTCGTCTATAACATATTATCCGTTTACTTATTTGTGACTGTTTGCTACTTAACATCCATGGCTACATATTATTAAGGCAACGTTTAAATTATGACCACCGATGTAGCTCGTACACCGTGCCGTATCGGATTTCGGCAGTCGTGTAAACGCCTCATATATCACGCTTCTTCTTAATCTCCCTACGCGACGAGCCGCATTTGCAGCGGAGCGACAGGTACCACAACTTAACCTCAATTATAAACTGAGTAGAAAAAAAAGAACATCTAGGTGTCATATCGTAATGTCTCTAAAAGTGCATTGATATCTTTTGAGTTTTAGTAATAAAATTAGTGTTTTTCAAATAATTTGACTGTTGAATGATGCTTTTAAATGTTTTTACAATCTATTTGTGATATTAGGCGGCGGTTTTTGCGAAAATGCTTTTTTTGAATGAAAACATTTTTCGCTCAAAATCAGTATAATGAACGTCGCTGCTAGTAGGATGTTGTAAGTAAAGTAAAATCGTATTCATGTGCTTGTTTACCAGCTGTTCGATATGCTCAATTTTTCACCCGCGTAACTCTTATCTTAAGATGATATTAGACGATTCATTATTCATTTGTCTTTCATTCGAAATGAAACGTCTGAACACAAAATTAAACAATAATGAACCGATCCAACAACGCTAGATATCGGCATTCGGCATGATTCATTCGCATTCCGAATGAACGAAAAATGAAACGTCTGAACACAAGAAAAAACATTCATTCGGGTTCGATCATTTTGTGTCGTGTCTTGTAGCGGACGGACTTGGGACTACGACACCGCATAGTGAATATATTCTGTCTGTGTATGAGACAAAATGGTATCCAAGTGGAACAATTAAAACACGCTGCTGTTTTTGGAGAATTTCAAAAATTATCAATGTCTTTGGAACCACATACTCGACGAATACAAAGACAGAACAATACGGACTAATTCTTTAAAATCTCTGATTAATGATTTAAACTTAGACTTTGCTTCATTTTTGACAATTCTTCGATTAAATGATCACAAATCAAACGAATTCCAAATTCGACGATATCTTCGAGGAAAAGACTGGATGAACGTTCATTTTTATGTCATTCTGTCTGTGCCGTGTGAACGCAAAATGAAACCAAAATGAACATTCAGTCAAATGAACATTCATTCGGAATGAACTGTCTGGTATCACATTTACGAATAACTGAATGAGTGAGTATACATGTCAAATGCACTTACTTTTCGGAAATCTGTAATTTCTATGGAAAATCTTATTCAATCTTTGATGTTAATGTTTACAAAATAAACTAGAAATATCTGTCATTCTTCCCGTATGACTTTTAGCTAAGTCTTTACAGTTTATTTGATCTAAATAAACGATTTTAAAATCAGAAATACGAGAAAATTAGTATAGGTTGTACACAAAATTTTGTACAGTAAAAATTAAATATTAATGTTATCATCCATAATTTTTTAAGTTTAAAATTAGCAGGAAATTGAACAAAATTAAAATTTATAATCAATTTAGCGACGTTTCGGTTTGTTTATTAAATGAGTTTTATAAGGAATGTATAATAAGTTATTATTATTAGAATACATAATTCAAGGTATATTTATATTGTTTTAATTTTATTAACTCATTGTATTATTTTTATTTTCTTGTTATGTATATGTTTCAGAAGCCTGATGAAGGTTTAATAAACAAACCGAAACGTCGCTAAATTGATTATAAATTTTAATTTTGTCCAATTTCCTGCTAATTTTAAACTTAGTAAAAATTAAATTTTGAAAAGAATTATTAAGCAAACCTAATTTGTCAGTATTTTTAACACGTTTGTGAAGAAAAAACTTCAAAATGTTAATTTGTCTTACCGTAATTCAAATTCTCGTGACGTGCTGTAAAATTTATAAGCAGCAAGCCACATTTTGTGAAACTTACTGCTTAATCACAGTTAATAAAAACCAGTACAAAAATGAATTTTGCGACAACAATTCGAAATTTCCCAAGAGCATATTTACGATCTGAGGAACAGTACTCATAGAACTGGATTTTACAACGGGTTCCATGATAATTCAATGATGATTTATGAACGCTAGACAACTGAGGTCATTAGCGTCTATTTTGGTATAGTAACAAATTGACTACAGCCCTGTCGCATATTCAAATACACGACATTTCACCTGTGTAACATTTCGTGTTTTCAAATAACTGATATAAAATACTTCATTTAGTATAATATTACTTGTTCATCGATTATTTTTTTTTTTACAAGAACGCAAAGAAAATTTTCCCAAACATGTTATTTATTTACTAATGAAAACAGACATGCAGACAATTTATATCTATCAAAATTTGTTGTTTTTATTTAATTAATTAAATAATAATTATACTGCATGGTGAATTAAAAGATGATCTTTGAATTAAATAAAGTTATCGTCAGATTAAACCAGATTAACTGTTAAGCATTATATGCATGTCAATTAGTAGAAAACTAAATCTTACAAATCATCTCCATATGGAAACAGCGTTGCAACATATTTCAATTATTTATATTGACAATAAAAATGATTGTGATTTATATATATATACAGGGTGAATAAGAAATTTAAAAAACGGTCAAGTGCAAGTTAGACTCGTACCCTGTTCCATCCCTATAAACATATTTATTTGGCTTTCAATTTCGAAAAGTATAGCTGCTGAAAAATTTGTAAATAGTTCCTACTAGTTTTTTCGGTAATTTTGGAACAATCAATATTTTTTTAAGTACCTAAGGAAATACATTTTTGAATTTGAATTCCTTCTCCTCTTTTTCCAAAATTACTTTGGAGATGTGTTTTCACAAATTGCGCAACACAAAATGCTTAAAAAATGGTATTGAAATACTTAAGAAAAGTTTTTTGAACTTATACTCTAAATTATCGAATACAAAAATATTTTTTTAAGGAGTCAAACAATCCGCTCCGCCAAATTTACTGAAAAATGTTTTTTAGGACTTCTGGTTATTGGAATAAATGCGGGTTAATAAACCATGTGCCAGATTTCAATTTGATAACTTTACTCATATTTCTAGTTATAATCCATCGGACAGAGACAAATATAGTTTAAATATGGCTTCTTTTGACAATTTTTAAGTACTATCTGAATGTGTTTTTTTTTTATTATTTTAAAAGAGTCAATATATAAATCGACGTTTTTAAACATAAACCAACTGTCGTAATGTGCTCAAAAAACCTTAAAACATTCCAGGGATGCCAACCTCTTAACCTAACAGTTACATACAGGTATGGTACATAAGTGTTTTAAAATAGCTTTTGAATTAATTTGTTATTTTTTTGACGACATCATTCGAAAGAACTTGGGCGCAGCACGTAAGGTGCTTCATTTATTGTCCCAAAGCCTACTTGAATTCACCAACAATATTTGAAATCATTTTTAACTTTAGAATGATTTAGATGTTCTGAAGTAGTTATATACGGACAAGCCAGAGACCTCTTCACAAAAAAATTGGTGTCTTCTTACAAAGTGTTCGACGAAATTGACTTGAACTTGAAATATTAAACTATAATAACGCTTAACACCTCGCAAAATTCCTAAAAAAATATTTCATTAACTTTTTTCAAAAATAGATAACTATATATATTTAACTCAACTGAGTTGGGCAGAGTATTGGTGACAACTGACAGCACTAGACTCGCATTCGGGAGATATGGGTTCGAATTCCGGCAGGGGCAGATGTGACTGGGACTTTTTCCTACTGCCTCTCGCCGAGAAACGATAATTCCTGTACCGGGCATCTTGATTAAGGTTTTCCATGGTTTCCCTCAATTAATTCCAGATAAATATCGAGATGGTTCCTTATTTGAGGCCATGGCCGATTACCTGTCAATAATTCCTTCATTCGCCCATTACTATTAATTAAGTTGAAGTTTAAAAAACGTAGAAAATAACGGGAAGTGTTAGTAATGGTAAGAATGGCGTCTGTTATGACATAAAGTCCTTATTCAAGACCATGGCCGATTACCTATCAAACTCCCAGTTCAAAAATTACGTATCCTGTTCTCATTTTCTATAATTCCTTCATTCGCCCATTGCTATTAGTTAAGTTGAAGTTTAAGAAATGTAGAAAATAACGGGAAGTGGTAAAATGGAAAATCGCAATGGTGCGAATGGCGTCAGTTATGACATAAAAGTCGACAAACGGACGTTAAACGCATTATTATTATTATATTTAACTCAAAATCCTTATTCAGAAATAGCACAGCAAATAGCTTTGAGTATGTTTTTAATTATTTTGAAAAATATTTGTGATTTTGTTCAATATTTAATCGACACGCCATTTTTGAATTTGAATTAAGCAAATTGATACACACAATTCTATATTGTAAAAATACACTCTCATCATGTTTTCATAACACACCAAAAGAAGTCTTCAATAAGTAGATTGTAGATTATAGACGTTCGACAGCTTAGGTCATTAGCGCGTATGAATTCAACACGAAATACGCGACCCTATAGCTTTGAAATAGCAATTATCAATCGACATTGGGGTTTATGAGTGTTTTTTCTTCTTGAACAAGGCAATCTACAATATGAATTCCTTGAACGCGAGTTCACATTCGACGATACACTTTGTATACTTATTATAAATATTAACAAATCAGGCTGTGAATGAGCCAATTAGAAATCTTTCATTCTCTCTCTCTCTCTAGACTGTGTGGGTCGTTCTGATGTGTTCAACAATAACAACAAATAATAATACTTATGGTTGTTGTGTTGATTTGACAAGTCAATCCGGTTTGTTTATTAACAACAAACACATTTAAACAATCAATTCACATAGACTCAGGGTTGCAGCGGCGACATTTTATCATTAGAAATATGGATATTGAACATCATGGCTTCCGGGCTTGTACGCCGTGGTTCGTTAGTACTTCTACCTGACGTTTCGTCTACAACTGCGGTAGACATTATCAAAGGCAATGTGGTAGCTGGCAAAGTGTCCTTCTAGGCTGCTCTAGAGATGGCAAAAACTGTTTTTTTTAGTGATCTGCATCTTTGCATCTGGATCCCGTATGTGAGCCGGCTCACTGAACCGGTTCAAAAAGAGCCGAGTTCTGAATATGCCACTGAGTTACCTAGTTCAGTCAATCATATCACGACCTGTATAGAATCAAGAATGCATAGCCAAACATGTGATGCATGAGTCATTTGAGCTGACAGATGCATCAAAGCGAGAACTGATACATAAGTGTAAAATGTGCTTCTGTGTGTTAAGTGTTTCACTG
Source organism: Venustoraphidia nigricollis (assembly GCA_034508555.1). Lineage (NCBI taxonomy): Eukaryota > Metazoa > Arthropoda > Insecta > Raphidioptera > Raphidiidae > Venustoraphidia > Venustoraphidia nigricollis. The sequence continues at coordinate 3,183,588 of JAVRKA010000021.1, read as the reverse complement.
AGTTATGCGAATCCGTTGATCCGTCGGTTAAAAAAAAAGTGAGTCGGCTCTCACGGATCTTCTGTCGGAGTCGGCTCTTTGAACCGGTTCAGATCTGAGTTACCCAACTCTAGGTTGCTCACAGGTAAGAAAGACACTTCGCCCGCTACCACATCGCCTTTGATGTCTGCCGCAGTTATAGACGAAACGACAGGTAGAAATATCAATGAACCACAGCTTACAAGTCCGGAAGTCAAGGAGCTTTACAACAACGTCGGACGTGAAAGCCTACATACTTGAAGAAATATTAATAGGTTGATTTTTTAAATAAAAAAAATGCAAACGCCATATTTACGCGGATCTTTAGTTTTATAACTAAATAAAAAAAGGCTGGGAAATTACAGATATAGTACCTATAGACGGCATTGTTTTTATGAAATGTCATATAAACAATAAGAAGGACGAAAAACAATAATAATTTATACTGAAAAACAATAAAATAAATGCGCGTATGAAATCTATACTTAATGTTCTTGATTTAGAAAAAAAACTGTTTTTCTTTGCTGATTTTTAATGTACTTAAATCATAATTGCGTCTTTTTCGAATCATGGAATGAACAATATTTACATTGGAGACTTCAACGCAACATAGAACAATATTTCGCCTAGAGCTGGTCTATTTTCAAAATTTCAACATTTTTCAAAGAAGCTTTTTTGTCTTAAAAAATCTGACCTTTCGAAATGTAAACTATTGTTTGGGTCTTTGCGATTGCAAAACCCTATCTTTGTGTCGTATCTTGTGAACGCGGCTTTATAAAAGAAATTTGATGGTCTTCAAAGTGTTTGTCATGTAAAATACTGTATTTTTGGTAACCTGACAATTATCCGTATTTTTTTAAATACAAAACTTAGAAGCAACCCAAACAAGAAATTGGAGACTTCAATGATGCGTAAGAAAGGGAACTTTGGATTGGATTAACAATTCTTTTTTCTTCAATTTTTGTCTTGAACAGTGCTGTATCAAATTGTAAAAAAAAGTGTTCTGTATCTAAAAAAACCCGGTTTTACATAATAAAATATGAAAAATAAGCGGCTGTTAAATATTTGTGTTAAGGAATGCGGTGACACCAGTCGTTACACGACGACTACAGCCCCGGCTAGTTAACGCTCACAAATCTATACTGAAACGGTATTTATAATAGCGAAACGAAAATATTTATGTGTATATAAATTAAATTAATTCAATGCATGTCAAATCTTTTTATTGTAAATACTAGTGTTACGCATCCCAGGCAGTGGGTGGACCCTGAAAATACCAAATCGATGTCGACCGGTTCAAACAGATAAAAGAGTTAGCAGATTTAACAATTTAACAATCTACACAATAATATAGTTAATCCGCGGTTACAAAAACAGTACATGAAAGTTTAGGAATAATATTTTCTTTATACCCGGTCGAAAGTAGGTAGTTTCGGCTTCGATTTTAAGAGGGGAAAAGGTCTTAGATACAAAAAAAAATAAGCATATTTTTGTGATTTTTTTTCCAGAGTACCTTATTTATTAATATTTTAAAAATTTGTTACATTATTAAGGATCATTCTAAGAATATTCTGGTAAATTTTCATCAAAAAATATTGAAAAATAAGCCAGTGGTAGTGGTCAGATCTGAGTCACCTCAAAAAAAAGTTTCCTTGCGGTAGTCAGGATAAGCCGGCTCACATACGGGATCCAGATGCAAAGATGCAGATCACTAAAAAGACCCGTTTTTCCCATCTCTAATCCCGAACCTTTCTATAATATGGAGTCAACAAGGATGACTGTTCAGGGTGTTCTCCTCTCTTTCTATCCGACTCAAAATTTATGAGAACTCTGTACATGGTGGATATAACGTATGGTAATTATCAAGCGAGTTGATTTGATTAATATTTTATAATAATCGAATTAAAAGTTGTTAAAACGATAAAAACGAAAATGCAGACATGGAGTATGATGTGAATTTATCAGTGTGGCCAACCTCTGCTTGTTATATGTTCCTGTTGCACAGGTGGGTAGATATCAGCAGACGCGAGGATGTTAACAATTAATCAACGCACCTGGAACAGCGCCTTATAGGTGTTAATAACGCGTTGGTGATCTAGTGATCACATTTATTATGTTGGGTGATATCAATGCCGGCTGGAAAGTGTACGCTTTGACTCGAGGGTCGCTCTCCCAACGCAAACGGCTTAAGGCTGTCCGAACGCTCTGAATTAAGGGGGTATTCTTATGTGAACGCATAAATTTTACCTCTTTTTAGGGAATTTTTTTTTAGACGACAATAACATTCAATCATTTTAATTTTTTTTTATATGTTTTTGTTTGTATCTTAAACTGTATAAAGAATTTTTTTTTCTCTTATTTTACATTTTTTATATATATTTTTTTTAAAATTAAATTAGACACTAAAAAAAGCAGGTCACTGGTCATGGTAATAGCGGCTGTTCATGTTGTCTGAAATAAAAAAATCGGATGGATCATTGTTCAGTAGGGATGTCGCTATCGTCCCCACTAAAATTAATCAATTTCATTAAAAAAAAATGGCGGACTGTAGAAAAAAAGTTTGTGTTTTTTGTTAATTTTTTTGTTAACAATCGTTTAAAAAAAATAAGAGAATATTTTCGAAAATAAGCAATTTTAGTACGGACGATAACCATTAATGACTAGAAGAACATATATAAATTTCAAAGCAATCGGTTGAATACTTTTTTTTAGGAACATGACACTTTTAGAAAATAATGTTTCCTGAAAAATGCGTTTAAAGTTTCAAGAGGCCGACAAGTCGCTTACGGCGCGTCGGCGACTATGAGTTGTAATTTATTTAAAACTAGGAATTTCGGTCTCTATTTTTCACAACATATTTTCGATAGGTTTTACTATTGAAATATGAAAAAAAAATCGATTTTTCGAAGTGGTCACATAAGAATACCCCCTTAAAGCCACACTACGAGGCTAAAAAATGATGTTGCAAAGGTGCCGTTGTCAGTTGATTACTCTAAATTTTGAATGTATTTTGAAGATTTAAAAAACTTTTCCGGAAAACGAAGAGTCGCTTTAGGTTTGTGATGGAACTATTTTGTGAAATAAGTACGAATAAGGTCGTAGTGTGATATTGAAAACGTGTGTTTTTTGGTACAATTAATGCCAACTTTTTTCTAATAAATCGTACGTAAATTACAAAAGTAGTCCATTAGAGACCTAGATTTGTCCTTTATCGTCCTTATAGAGAAAGAATTTTTGCAAAATGTTGACAGTACAATCGTGAAGACCAATTTTGCAACTTAAGTCGACAAAAAAACTGTTCTTATTATCGAGCGTAACGCAGCCTCACAAGGCAAGATTGTAAAATGGTCGAACCGAAGACTCTACTACTGTTGTTGCCGCCGAACGAGCTATAAAACATTGTTTATCTTAATCGCGTGTGGAGCCGCGAGTTTTTTATAATTTGATTTATATTTTTTGTTTGTGTTTATTTGTTACTTAACAACATATACTATATATAGATTGAAAATCCAATTGATACTTCGATTGGAACCTGGCAATTATATTATTATTAAACAATCTTTTTGAACTGTCAATTTCAATTAGTGTTGAGAAACAGGTAATTTAAATATTATAGAAATCTGATTGATCTAGTGCCAAACAAATGAACGATCATTGAAATAAATGAGAAGCGTTACTCTTGTTAATTTAATAATGAAAACAAATTCGAAATGACAAAATCAACACGGAAATTGATATTTGACGAGACAAATAACAAAAGTAGAAGCACTTTTAAACAGCAGAGCACTCATATCTGTCTCATTAATTATTGCTCATTGCGATCGTCAGGTGTTTGATGCAGTACGATTGTCAACTGTAAATCACACAAATAGAAAAGACGAAACACATTACAACATTATATTTTACACATAAGGTGTTAAAGCCATTTAAATACATATACGCATCCATTTTATTGTTTGTTAGGGTCATGTGAATGTCATAATTTCTCTGTTCTCAGTACTGTTGATTCGATCGCTACCAAACTTCAGAAAATCACCCGCTGGGCTAATCTAAAGATTGTCTGAAAATTTCATCAAAAATGGTCTACCCGTTTGGAGTCCATAGATTACATATACATCGTCTTTTATCTATATAGATTATTAAAATGTAAAAAGCGGTTATTGTGACATAACGATAATAGTTGGACATATAGTATCGCGAAGTTTTTTGTAGTTATTGATATGTTCTTTAATATTGTAGAACATACTTTTGTTCTATCATCAATAGTTTCCGCAGCGCATGCGACGAAAGATGTTTTATGGCATTTTTTTTACACCTTGGGTTACGTAACTAAAGTTTTAGTAAGGATCCCTAATATTTTCTAGCAATAAATGTAACTTTCTAATGGTGAAAGATTTTTTTAAATCGGCGCAGTAGTTTTTGAGTTTATTCGTTACAAACATACAAAAATACAAATCTTTCCTCTTTATAATATTAGTGTAGTTATAAAAATATGTATTATAAATAAATATTTTCGAATAAACGCTAAAATGTTGAAATCTAAATGAAATAAGCAATAAAATAACAGAATTATATCAACAAGTGAATCTAACGCCGTTTGTATAAATCTTTTAAAACTAGTAAATGACTTTATGATGGCTTTAGAATATCATTCCGCAATTTATCAAAAAGTTATTAGCGATTAGGAATTACTAAACAGGTGATGAGCTAAACGGCAACGTGATGAAGTACTCGAAGTAACGGCTGTCAAATAAAATTGCATACTCGTTAGTACCATTATTGTAAAGAATACTGAAAGTCCAATCTGTCAGCGTACAAAAGTCTACTGGACGTCACTACTAGAATTTTATGATTGAAGTTATACTTCTTTTCGCGCATGAGTGTAAAATTTTCTCAGTGTTACGGAAGTTGCGTACGCAGCATTTGTTTCTGATAACGTCAAAATAGTTATTTCATAAAACAAAGAACGTTATACTAGCGACATCGGACGGAACTTCTTAAAAGCTATTAGTTTATCCTTTTTTTTACAATTTTTGACAGTTAAATAACCTCTATACTTGCAATTTTTTAAAATTATGGATTCAACAGTAATAATAGTTAAAAAGTTACTTTATGCAAGCACTAAAAATGTTACTTTTGAAAACGGAACAAAGGTAAAATGTATATCTTCACTAATATTATAAAGAGGAAAGATTTGTATTTTTGTATGTTTGTAATGAATAAACTCAAAAACTACTGTGCCGATTTAAAAAATTATTTCACCATTAGAAAGCTACATTCACCCTGAGAAACATAGGTTATATTTATTGCTAGAAAATATTAGGGATCCTTAATAAAACTTTAGTAACGTAACCCAAGGTGTAAAAAAATGCCATAAAGCATCTTTCGTCGCATGCGCTGCGGAAACTATTGATGATAGAACAAAAGTATGTTCTACAATATTAAAGAACATATCAATAACTACAAAAAACTTCACGATACTATATGTCCAACTATTATCGTTATGTCACAATAACCACTTTTTACATTTTAATAATCTATATAGATAAAAGACGATGTATATGTAATCTATGGACTCCAAACGGGTAGACCATTTTTGATGAAATTTTCAGACAAACTTTAGATTAGCCCAGCGGGTGATCTTCTGAAGTTTGGTAGCGATCGGATCAACAGAATTTTTTAAATTTATTTTTGGGAAATAAGATTTTTCTTCGATTTTTGAACATTCACAAATAAAAGCGATTGAATTCGCGCAAATTCAATACACGTTGAGAATTTAATGATAACGATTCTCATCTTTTATATCCTATATATTACATTTACACCCGGACGAAGCCGGACTGGACCGCCACAAATAACCCAGCCGTCAATTTCTAGTGGAGCCAATGCAGACGTATTTTTGTATGATTTTCTTTAAAATATGAACATGAAACCAGATTTTGCTTATTTTAGGGCTCCGTCGCCAAAAAAAGTATGATAACCGCTGGACCATAGACAGTTTTTACTTTGCACCTTATAAATTAACAAACACATTATTGAATATTAGATTGTTATCAATAAAACAGAAATAAAATTGCTACATTGACAATAAATTAAACAATGTTTCAACATAAATTCAAATATAACTTTTAATATATCGCAATAATTTTTTTAAAAACCCACACTCATTTAGTTTTATATAAAAGAACGCAAATTCCATCAAACAAGAATATTGTTTCACATTCCTTGACTTAACTTTTATAATATTATATTTGAACCTACAAGATTATATTAAATTTGACATCTGTCAGTGCAACCATCATCAAAGAATAAGTTTGGATTGTTTAAACATCGTGCTGTTTCGTTTATTTCAAACAACAACTGACATTCAACTGTCTTATGATAGATTGTTGCAAATTTACGATGCGATTTTGTTGTTATTTCAGTGTTTTGTTACAGTATCAAATGTCATTGGTTACGTTTACATCGGAGATTTGTTTTACATAAACTTTTATATGCAATTTTCCAATAAATGTTGGAGACATTTGAATCGTAAATAATTCTTTATTATTATCGAATAGTTTATTTTTGAATATTCAAATTAATAAGCTTCGTTATTTTATTATGAATATGCCAATTTTTTACAAGTCAAGGTTATTCGATGTTTAAACACCAGAGCTCACATTTCATGACCTCTCTAATATGAATTTTAAAGGTAATTTTTTAAACTAAAATCTTTTCTTTATACCCGGTCGAAAGTACGTACTTTCGGCTTTGATTTTAAGGCAGAAAGTCTAACATGTTATAAAACAAAATCAGTAAACTAATAAAATGTGCATTGAAGTCATAACAAAAAAATGTGGGTCGCAGTGCCAAAACCCTGCCGACAATATAGGCAGTGTGGCTTTCTTATGCGAACTTAAGTTGGTTTTTTGGGCAAAATAAAAAATTTGACTCCTTAATACATCCCTTAAAATAACATTTTTTTTTAATTGCAATAGTACCTATTATCAATCGAACCTCTATACCAAATTATATACACCTTTCAGTAAATAATTCACTCTCTGCAAATTAATGTTTTCATAAAATTTATAAATCCGGTTCTGTCGGGCCGATTTTATTAAAATTTTAGGGACACTTTTTAATTACCACCAGAGGGTTAAATTTCAATTTTGAAACGATTCGGAGAATTTTTTCGGTATTTTGGGGCCCAAAAACATTTTTCAACCCCCAAAAACTACACTTAAAATGGCACGATTAGGCCCATTTTAAATAGGCTTCTTGCGGTGATGGATTTCAACACGTGGGCCAAATTTAGTTGAAATTAATTAATTCTTTCGAAAGTTATTGCCCGCACACACATATATATATATATATAAACATTTATAAAAATGGTGCCAAAGTATTTAGCAGGTTATGAAACGTCGAGAAATTTTGGTCCGACCCCTAGGTCCCTCCATTCGACCGATGCCAATAGTGTATGGTAAATTCACTAAAAACATTTTGATTGATTCTTAATTAATTTTAATTTCAGTATTAGGAGATTATGTTTTTAATTTAGGGACTTTTATTAAAAGCTTTATGGGAAATTTTTCTGAGGAGTTGGGGGCACTGTCGTGCTCTCAAGTTCTAAGATTGTAATAAAGTACACTATGTTATGATTTGACTGATGTAAACATATCAACAAACCAAAGATAACTATTTGTAGATTGTAACCACGAGATTAGTAATCTGCAAGGCAATCGATGACATTTGCGCAAACTGCAGTGTGCAATTATTAATACAAAATATGTATAATTGCACAAATAGCTTGTTTGTTTATATATCGATGCATCGATAGTGTTAACATTTAACAACTAATTTAGATTACTACCTGTGCATTTGAGCGTCTCTAGACTTAAATGACCGGTTTTATTAAACAAGACATTATTGGTAATATTTTAAAGTCTCTTATGGAAACTGAACGAAAAAAAAATAATCAAGAGGAGATTGTAGATACGTCTCTAAATATTTTAATTAATAAGAAAACATGTTTATTTATTGCATGCGAGATAAATAATTCAATGAGATTTTAAATCTTTACACTTATAAATACGCAATTAAAAAGCTATAAATTTATTCTTCTTCTGAACTGAGAAATTTAACAGTATCATGGAAAGTGCAGTATTGAAATGTCAATTTTATATAATAGAATGCGTTCAGAATTATTAATTAATGACGTAACTGCAAGGTTCGGATTGCTGACACATTTTTTTGGTATACCTAGGGTCGGATTTGGTTGTTAAACCGACCTAGGCCCGCTCTGAATGCCGTTCTTCTTGTAATGCCAAGAATTTATGTATATAGGTCCTGCCGATAATCATCATCATCATATATCTTAATACGTTAAGGTTAAGATGTTTGCCTCCCTTTTTCGAAAAAAACACACAATTGCTCCTCATAAATTTTATATCATTTTATAGATAATTGCTTGCTCTACCGACATCAACAACTAAAAAATTTATTATTGCTTTTGTTTTTGTAAATTTATTAATTATTAAAATTATATATATAGATATGCATTAAGACACAATACAGCAATGCTGCCGTCTGAAGGTTCTAACTTTGAAACAACGTCAACATGATTGATGGTCGGTAATTTTTTTTGTTTAATTTTTAATCAAAATTCACGTATAAATACTTTTCGTATGGCGGCGCTTCAGTTCAACGTTTTCGATACTTGCGCCTTTATATGAGTTTTAGAAAAATATTTTCTTGAACCGTCACTGCGTTTCGTAATGTAATACAATAAAAAGAAAAAAGTTATAAAGAGCGTGAGAAATTAGAAACGAATTTTAGTGCGAATTATTTGCACAGGTACCGCTAGTATAGTATATTAGCTAATACAAACAGTGCGGCTTTTTGTTTTTGGAAAAAATAAAACAAATTAACCCCTTAAAGCACCCCTTAAAATAATATTTTATCCCTTAATTTCAATATTGTTATCAATTCAACATCTGCACCAAAATCAATACACACCTCAGTAAATAAATCCTTATCTAACTAACGTTTTCATAAAATTTGTAAGTCGGGTCATGTCGGGTCGATTTTATTAGAATTTTATCTGCACCTTTTTCCAAAGTATTAAATTTCATTTTTGAAACGATTCTGAGATTTTTTTCGGTATTTCTAGGCTCATAAACGTTTTTCAACCCTTAAAATGGTTCAATCGGATCCATTTTAAATAATCTTCGTGCGGTGGTGAATTCCAACATGTGTGCCAAATTTCATCAAAATCGTTAACGAGTAATGTCACTATATATGCAGCCAGATTTTGGAAACGTATTCTCCCGTCTAGGTATCATAAAATATAAATAATAATAATAATAATGCGTTTAACGTCCGTTTCTCGACTTTATGTCATAACAGACGCCATTCGCACCATTACTATTTTTTCATCTACCACTTCCCGTTATTTCTACATTTTTTTACAACTTCAACTAATGTAATAGCAATGAGCGAATGAAGGAATTATAGGAAATTAGGATAAAGTAGGTAATTTTTGAACTAGAAGTTTGATAGGTAATCGGCCATGGCCTCAAATAAGGAACCATCTCGATATTTATCTGGAATTAATTGAGGAAAACCATGAAAAACCTCAATCAAGATGGCCGGTACAGGAATTACCATTTCTCGGCGAGAGTCCCAGCCACATCTGCCGCCGCCGGGATTCGAACCCGGTACCTCCCGAATACGAGTCTAGTGCTGTCACCACTACTCTACCCAGCTCGGTATATCATAAAATATACCCGAAAACCCCGCAAGAAATGACAAGCAGAGACTATGTTACCATTTTGTATGTTAGTGCGATAATAAAAAATAACTAAAGGTTGCTTCACATATAAATTACAGTTAGCTACTATAAATTGTATGCATAAAATAGTACAACAACAAGACATGTGACAACACTTAACAATAATCTACTTCCCGATAAAATAGTTTATAATCGCAGTGTCATATTTATGCAGATTAAAAAGACAACGCGTAGGTTCAAATATCAACGCATAGAACTGCATCTCGTTGCAACTTATTAGTTATTACGACTTTTATCGTTGCAATCAAATAAACTACATTATTGATATTATGACACGTTCGGAGTTGTTTATAAATCATTGCTTTTCCAACACTGCCTTAGCAGTGCCGGATTAAGCCAGCGCGGGGCCTGTAGCAAATTCTGTCAAGGGGCCCTTGGTTTGCTTTAGGTTCTCAAGTTTAGGATATTACATAAAACAAAACTGTTACAAATAAACTTTTCTGGATTTAATATGGGCAAATTTAGAGATAACACTTTCAATATCGACTTCTTTAAGCAAATCATGCTCTATATTCAACAAAGTGAGATGATTAAGACGTTCTTGGCCCATCGTGTTCCTTAATTCATTTTTAATACGTTTTAATGTTGAAAAAGAACGTTAGCCACTGCAGTTAGTGATCATGAGAGACAAGTAAATGCGCAAGGCAATTTCTTAGTTTGGGAAACACGATTCTAAAGAATGATTTAGTAATATTCCAGAGTAATGTTCCAGAGGCTCCTGTTTCTTGCTGTCAATAACAGTAGCCACATCTGTTTTTAGCATCTATACCACTGGTATAGCGGCTAGTCTAAATATATCGATTATAATTAAACATTAGAATATTAACGTTAAAAAGTTCGTAAAATACCTACTTATTTTTACGATTTAACGTGACGAAATCGAGTTTTAGATTTTCAAGTGGAAGTGAGGCATAGCCTAAGCGCTTCGCGTTTAAGGCATGCAAGATATTTTACGCTCCTATCTAAATTAATATTTTTTATTACGGTCAGACAAGCATTGGAACGCGGGGCCCCCAAATTCGCGGGGCCCGTAGCATTTGCTACTCTTGCTACGTGGCTAATCCGGCACTGTGCCTTAGTAAAGGTGATATCACACGGTTTACTCGGATGATTGTTCATTTGAGCGAATATTCATTTTTGTTCCATTCCGCGTTCACACAGCACAGACAGAATGACATAGACATGAACATTCATCCAGTCTTTTCCTCGAAGACGTCATCGAATAAATTTGTGCACCTTGGAATTCGTTTGATTTGTTATCATTTGATCGAAGAATTGTCAAAAAAGAAGCAAAGTCTAAGTTTAAATCATTAATTAGAGATTTTAAAGAACTTGTCCGTATTGTTCTGTCTTTGTATTCGTCGAGTTTGTGGTTCCAAAGACATTGATAATTTTTGAAATTCTCCAAAAAAACAGCAGCGTGTTTTGGTCGTTCCACTTGAATACCATTTTGTCTCATTCACAGACAGAATATATTCACTATGCGGTGTCGTAGTCCCAAGTCCGTTCGCTACAAGACGCGACACAAAATGACCAAACCCGATGTTCTCTCAAAATTCAGACGTTTCATTTTTCGTTCATTCGGAGTGCGAATGAATGTTGCCGAATGCCGATATCTAGCGTTGTTGGATCGGTTCATTAATGAATTCATTCGTCACTGTTGTTTCATTTTGTGTTTAGACGTTTCACTTCGAGTTAGAAATGCTGAATGAAAGACTGAAATGAACTAAAAATGAACCTTTAAATAAGATAAAGTTTCCATCAAAACTGACATTAAAATCTGTACTCGGTGTTGAGGTTAACAAAATGGAAGATTCAATCCAGTTTTTAATACCCTGGCGTAATTAAGACAGTTCAAATATCGCGCGCGAATAAATATTTTGTCGTCAATTATATTACGTAAAAGATAACGCTTCACGTACGTTTATAAAATGTCATTCGTCTGTTGGTTTAGAATCGACCTAAACTCACACTATATGACTTGCATTTTAATTATAACACGAAATATTCTTACTGGACGTCGTTTTGTGATCGTAGGCTGCTGAGGGACTTTTGTCAACAATTGAATAACAATAACAAAATGAAATAACGCATAATCATTGCACATATTTCAAAAGTCAATATTTAAACAGAACGAATTTGTCATCTGTTATGTCATATTTTGAATTAAATGTTTTGATTTATGATCTTTATTTTTTTTTAAAGACGCTAGACATCAGACCATTCAAAGTTTCAATTCGTCAGTTAATTTTTTGTGTGTGAAATCTTGTCGCGCTGACAAACATTTTTAGTTGACCGACTATTTAATTGCATGAGCCACTGTTAAATCGGCCGACTAAGTAGTCTGTGAATTAATTAGCCCTAGGTCTATTTTTGGATATTTTTTCATCGAAGAATTCAAAGTTCTGAATTTACTTTACTTTGTCCAAACTATGAATGAAAAAAGTAGATCTTTTAAACCATAGTTATAAAAATGAACTAATTGCTTGACGTCTCTTAGCTCTTAGTATGTTTTTATACTGACAATTCTGTGGTAAAAAACAGGCTTTTAAATAGGTTTAAAGACAGGGTGTCGGATTTACATAATATGAGCACTTGGGCTCAGATAACCTAGTGCAAAATTCAATTTCTGAAAAAAATATACATGTACACTGGTAGATCATCGATAAGCTTAATGAATTTTGAGTAAGAATTTGCAATCAATTATTTACTTTAACAAATTGCATCATGTGTTTTAATATTTATCCAATCTTGTTCTTCTTGCATGGAGACTCCCACATCCTTTGTGCCCATGGGTTTTGAAATATTAAGGCTGTCGGAACGCTCTAAATTTTGTTTGTGCTGAGACCCAGCGGTAAGGGGCGAGGTAGGCAAAAGACATATTGTGGGTGTGACCTTCTTTAGCTCTAATCATCCACACGTTTCAATTTTTGGCTCGTGCCAACTACGAGGATAAAAGATGCTATTGCAAGGGTGCCGCTGTCAATTGATTACTCCAATTTTTGGAAATATTTTGAATATTTAAAAAACTTTTCCGAAAAAGGAAGAGTCACTTTAGTTTTGTGATGGAACAGTTTTGTAAAATAAGTACGAATAAGGTTGTAGTGTGACATTGAAAACGTGTGTTTTTTTAGCACAATTAATGCCAACTTTTTTCTAGTAAATCGTACATAAATTACAAAAGTAGTCCATTAGAGATCTAGATTTGTACTTTATCTTCCTTATAGAGAAAGAATTTTTGCAGGGTGTTGACGAATAAGTCTACAATCAGTTGACAGCCGGAGCTCTATTTTTGGCTTAAATTCTTAAGTTCTGCACTGTTTAAAGATACTGTCCTAATTTCTTTCTTGCCACGTGGCAAAGCCTTTTCATCATCCTGCAAATATTCTATCGATTGAGTAATGCAGTCAAGACATGGTCTGCTTGAAACATCACCTAGACATGCAACAATTGTCGCAATTATTCAGATTGACACGTTATAGACAATTATAAGCAGTAATAAAAACAAAACAGAATCAAGGAAAAAAAGTGAAAATCGTTCTAATTGTTGTATGTATGTCCGTTGGCATTTGTTCTCATGACCCAGTACTAACAATACATGCGAGTACCCATTCTGTAAGTATGCAGATACTATGACAAATCCATTCAAGATTAAAGAAGTACTTTTCTGTAGCATGAGCATTACATTTTACAATAATATTATGTAGAATGCTGCAATACCGACTCAACTGTTATGCTCTGACTAACAATTGCTTTGTTGTCCGTGATATACTCTATGCACCGTGTTTTGTTATATTGTTGTCACTTTTAAAACCACGCAGCCGTAAATTAAATGTTTAAAATAAGTGACAGTCTTTAATTGTTTTTTGTTTGTGTTAGTTGCACTTGTTTATTGTTTATGATCGCAAATTAATGGCATAATTTATAGTGCTTTTATGCAATGTAGGAATTATGCATTTTTTTAACATAATTGAAGCAGAACATTATTTTACGATTAGATATTTTTAGGTCAATGTTTACTTAATTTGTCAAAAAACGAATTGATACTTTTCTTACAATCTTTTTACGAACCGGCGAGAATAGAAAAAATATTTCGCGGATCGCCCGACGATAAAAATCAACGTCACAAATATTTATTTATTAAATCTAATTTTATGAAACTACAGTGTTTAGTTCGTGCTTTTTTGTTTTGAAAATTTGATATACCGGTCTACGAATCACCGGTTGAAGAACTCTGCTTTAAATTATAATAGGAAGTGAAAATGAAAACTATGAAATGACTGCCCCACCGCTCTTAGATAATCAAGTTTCGTGTGTTCATTTTTTGTGATAAGTTGTCTCTATTTGTGAAACATTCTGAAAATATTTTTTGAGTGAAATTTTTTCTATTACATTTTTCACAATTATTCAACCAAAATGAACGTACTAATTCACACAAGAAGAAATAGAAATTACATTAGGATTATAGATTATAGACGCTCGATAGCTGAGATAATTAGTGTCAGTGCAGGAAATCCAACTTTCGGGTCTTGTGGTAGAGTTGGGTAACTCAGATCTGAACCGGTTCAAAGAGCCGGCTCCGACAGAAGATCCGTGAGAGCCGACTCACTTTTTTTTGAGCCGATGGATCAACGGATCCGTATAACTCAGTGAAACACGTAACACACAGAAGCACATTTTACACTTACGTATCAATTCTTGCTTTGATGCATCTGTCAGCTCAGATGACTCATGCATCACATGTTTGGCTATGCATTCTTGATTCTATACAGGTCGTGATATGATTGACTGAACTAGGTAACTCAGTGGCAGACTGCAGTAACATATTCAGAACTCAGCTCTTTTTGAACCGGTTCAGTGAGCCGGCTCACATACGGGATCCAGTTACAAAGATGCAGAACACTAAAAAGACCCGTTTTTCCCATCTCTAGTTGTCGGTAATATTAAGTGACGTATTGGCGCTGCAGTATCTGAACAGAATTTCCACCCTATTATATTACGTAACTGACCACTAATGGTACGAAGTATTCGCACGGGTCCGCTAGTTTCAAATAAGTGTTGTATAAATTCGGCAGTTAAGCAATATTTAAAACAGCTCCATTAAGAAAATAGACTTGTTAAATCCGCGTTAACAATCTACGGACATTTCAAATTATAGGAAAAAGTTTCCACAGACACAAAAATAAACTTAAATTAGCCAATTATCCACACGGTTTGTGCAATGATCCTATCTTAGTTGTTAACCGCGCTATTGTTAAACGAAGATTATACCGTCTTTAATTGCCTTAAATTACTTTCTTAATTGATCGATCCATTCTTTAAACTAATAAACTTGTCCAAAAATAAACTAGATTCAATCCAGTTGTGTAGGCTTTCGCGACCGGCGTTGTTCCAAATCTTCTTCCGGACTTGTAGACCGTGATCCTTTGATATTTCTAGCTGACGTTTTGTCTACAATTGCGGTAGATATCGTCAAAGACGATGCGGCTTTTAAAAGCCCTAGAAGAACACATCACCTTTGATAACTTACATCGCAATTGTAGACGAAACGTCCACACAGTCTGCAAGTATCTAAAATAAAAAATACAGATTTCTTAATCGGATCTAAAACTTAGCCAGGTGTTTGCAAAACTGTTTTTGGAAAAATTTTAAAAATATATTTGACGCGCGTTGAAATTTAAACAGAATAATTATTGGTAACTAAAAATAGATATATTAAAAAAAAAACTGGTCGTTTCGGTGGGACATTCTACCTGCCATGTGATTTAAAATTTGAGAATTGGTTAAGCCCCACTTCCCTTCAGCCAAGTCTGTGTTTTTGTATTCGAATATTACTAAAGAGTTACACATTTTCACAATACCTCAAATACCTATCCAAAAATGTCTAACAGCTCTCGGTTTATATATGATATACGTACATTGCGACACATTCGATACATTTTCTATCTTAAGAATCAATTTTACCCTACCGTACTAACAGAAGTTTTACTTTAGAAAAGATACAACTGTCCTATTAGCAATAAACATTGATCTTCTAAGGGCTCCTTTAGAAAATATCGATTTTGGTTTTATAATAAATTAATGCTTTGTTAAAACGTTAAATGCGATCGTGTATTACATAACGTTACATTTACAAAAGTAGATTTTTGATTATTTGTCTCAGTAGTTGCACTGAAATTATTATTATTTAAAAATATTTAATCTTTTCGTGATAATTAATTTTTACACTATATAAACATATTGTGAAAAATGTATCTACCACCAGTGCATGTAAGTATAGTAGTGATACGATATGACCAACCCATTACCTACCAAACTAAAATTATACTTGGGTGAAAAAAATAAATCTATATTCTTTTTATTTCAGATGAATCAGCAATGCAAAGTTTGCGGCGAACCAGCTGCCGGTTTTCATTTCGGAGCTTTTACGTGCGAGGGTTGTAAGGTAAGCGTTTTTAAAATTTCTAAATCAGTGTCACCGGAATTAAATATTCGATTCACAAAAGTCTGTCCACAGAAATTATCAAAAAAAGTTATATACTTCTTTGATTTAATTGAAATACGATCTTCAAAAAGTTTTAGAATAATGTTTACAAGAAACTAACCTCAAATATTTGAAAACATTTTCAAAATTTTATTTCGATTTTTATTTTTTTCCCTTAGATGACACTTTATTGGTTGTAATCAAAGGTTATAGTCGTTTCATATATTATAATATAATTTCCAGAAAGTGAATTGATTTGGTTCATCTATCATTTTAATCCCAGAGGAAATTAAAAAAAAACTACCGGTAAACCGGGGCTACTTTGTGACAATTATTTATGTTTTTTGCTTAAATTGAATACAATAAATTTTACATGAATATGAAGCTTGAACCTTACTCTTTTGAATGCACAGTGCTAGGTTGCAATATTATGTATAGAAAAAGAGATACTTAGTAATTAAATAAAGTGTCATAAAGTAACCCCGTATGTTGGGGTTACTTTATGACAGCCATTTTTTACTATGAAAATACTGTTGAGTATTCTGCTGACATAAAGTAACCCTCTTAATAACGTCAACAAAAAATATGTATGCCCTATTTTTCTGAAGCAACACGTAGGGAAAGCCCATTTTGTCTTATATCTTTGAGAGCTTTTTTTCAATAGTGCAAATTTTTGTAATTCCTACTACCAAGCTTCTTTTTATATTTCCGTGGCATTTTAGCTCTGAAAAATTTGCATTATTAGTCTAAAATTTCAGTGAAAATCCCAATAAATTAATTACTGATATAATTTTATGTGCTTAATATTGCGAGGGTTACTTTTGACAGGTTTTTTAATGTCACAAATTAACCCTTGAAATCTTTGATTTTTAATTAAACTAATAACTACATCGAAATTAAAAATTCTAAAATTAAACTCTGTAGTTCAAAACGGTCGTTAATAACAATAAGACAACTTGTACTTAGTTGATTTTTAAAAAACTTTTTGGTTTTAATCTCACACTAGAAAGTATACAGACAAACTGAAAATACTTGTTTTTTAATAAAAAATGACGCCCAGTACACATAGATTTGCAATCGTATTTAGATACTGCATTCTCTTCATAAGTAACCCCATAGACCCTTCTACAAATAGTAACTTCCCAAAGCTGTTTGGTTGATGGTATTGTACCTGGATCCAGATTTTGTTGCTTAAGACCTAGTGTCACAAAGTTACCCCTGCAGTCACAAAGTAGCCCCGGTTTACGGTATATATTTTGATTTTTTGCTTATAATCCGCTCAGTTCAAACCAGATCGGTTCGAAACCTGTCTTAAACGAAAAAGGAAGAAATTTTACGTGACATTCGTATGCTCCAGAATTGTTTACAGTCAAAGCCCTCTAAGTGCACAGCTCGGAACCGAGGCCCATCCTTTAAGTGCACACTTCCCCTACGATCTTTTTCATCCCCACTCTTCTAACTCCTATAGCTATCTTTATTCAATCAGATGCTATAAACAATATCTCTAAAACTCTATGAATATGATGGAAATGGAAAGTTTGAAAATAGCGCGCTTACGGTCGCACGTGATTGGTCGCAGATTATTCGAAGTGGGGGCTGGGGAACGTGCACTTAGAGGGCGAGTTCGTGTGCAGTAAGAGAGCGTGTGCATTTAGAGAGCGTGCACTTAGAGGGCTTTGACTGTAACTTAAAAGCATTTGAAATCATGTTTTCTATTTTATTTCTTGGGTCTCTCGACCTTATTAATTTATCAACGACTTAAAAACCGACTAACGACGTCTAGCCAATTAATGGATAACCTCTGCAAATAAAATAAGAAGACGCTTTCAACACTTATTGTCAGTTATTTAGATATTTAGATGACCTTCGCAGAAATATTTAAATTAGGCAAACAAAATCCTATTACCATAAGACATAACACGATTTTTTCACATCGGTAATTAAATCATCTCTCTATGAGATGAATTTGACGTATGGCTAGCAAGAATATTAATTAAACATTATAGTAATTCATCATATTATCCAAAGGTGATAAAATCGTAATACTGCACACAGAAAAAAAAGCACTGACCGTGATCGATGATCATTTTTTATAATACTTCACTTGTTTCTCGGGAGTATATATAAGTATTGTGCTCATGTACGCTAATATACATAATTACGAAAGACAATTGCATCATCGTGCATGCGATTTATAAAAAAAATTGAGCATCGTACTGAATAAACTACAGAAACAATTGATTATCATGAAACAAACGAGTGCAATAAATCGATTTAAAATTTCAATGCCGCGGCGCACCTGTCGGATTTTAAGAGATTCGTTTGCAATATAAATTTTGTTTGTGCTGAACAAATAGTTTAAAACTTACAGCGATGTGTTAATTTGTTGCAAAAGTAAATTAAATTTTTTGTCAATAATTAAAAATAGACATAGAACTCATTGTTTAAATTTTTATTTTGTGTAATAGTTCTAAAGAAACATAACCACCGTACCTAAGTGCTTTACTAAAGCTGTTGGAACGCGCTGAATTTAAGCCATACTACGAAGAAAAAATGCTGTTGCAAAGGTGCCGCTGTTAGTTGATTACCCTAATTTTTGGAAATATTTTGAAGATTTAAAACTTCTCCGAAAAAGGAAGGCTCACTTTAGGTTTGCGATGGAACAATTTTGTGAAAACGTGTGTTTTTTGACACAATTAATGCCAACTTTTTTCTAGTAAATCGTACATAAATTACAAAAGTAGTCCATTAGAGACCTACATTTATCCTTTATATATAGAGAAAGAATTTTTGCAAAATGTTGACGAATAAGTCTATAATCAGCTATCAGCCGAAGCCCTATTTTTGGCTTAAATTCAGAGCGTTCCGACAGCCTTAAAGCACTAAACATTTTAAAGTACCACTTAAATTTACCTTCCAACATTAAGTTATGATATAAAATTTGGACATGAACAATATTTATAATCGATGGGGATGTTTGGACTTACCAAGAAATTGATCACTAACATCAAACGAATTAATAATCATAAAAGATAGATGATAATCCAGCAGATGGATGTAATATGTTTTACTAAACTTTGAAATTTTAAATTTAAAATGCTTACTAAACACTTCTGATGCTTAATAAGCTTGTTGAATGCTTAGTAAACATTTTAAATGCTTAATAAGCACTTTCAAAGTATCTGCTGGATTATCATCGGAAAGATACTGAAAATTTCAATGGATTACTGCAACTTATTAAATCCGCAAGCATAATAAATTGCTGAACAAGCACTCCTGATGCTTAATAAGCTTGTTGAATGCTTATTAAGCAATTTATTATGCTTACGTGTTTAATAAGCAGCCATAATGCATTGAAATTTTCAGTACCTTTCGGTGATAATCCAGCATTACTGGTAATTATGAATGCCTCCGAACAATCCGAACGGGAGGCGCGCCGTATTATTGAAATTCTACTGTAGATTAACTATATACGTGTTCAGTTTAACCTTGAAAAAAAAAAATTGTTTGAAAACCGTAGTGGATTCGCGTGTTAAAAAAAGTTATTCCAAGAAAAAAAATGTTTATAACGTTCATTTTTCCAGCATTAATTATGATCAGTACATCCTCCTTCGGCAGTTTTTCCTTTTTGAAAAAACCGTCTCGTCACAAATTTATATTCTACAAAGTCACGCCTAAATGACCTCAAAGCTACCATTTTGTTTTCTTCTGTTTACCGACATTTGCATATTAAGAGGCATTTATGCAGTTTCTCTTAGCACCTATGATTTTTATTTATTCAGTTTATTTCGGTTAATTACGTGATGTTTTGTTTATAAATATTGATATTGTTCATTAAATAACCTTCCTGGTTGATTTATTTATAATATTCATAAACAAGTGCTATTGTAATTATTAAAATTGGAAGAGGTTAAGGGATGTGTCAATTAAAATCAAATAAATTACTAGACGATCCCACGTCTTTAAAAAAACCCGGGTCGCAGTGCCAAAACCCTGCCGACAATATAGTGTATTTGCTTGTATACGGCCGTGTGGTTTTATACTTTTATTATGTGGTATTAAGTTTGTTTTTGGGCAAAATAAAAAATTTAACCCTTTAATACACCCCTTAAAATGACATTTTTTTTCTTAATTGTAATATTATTATCAATCTAATAATTAAAGACACCCTTCAATAAATAAGTCACTATCTGCAAATTAGTGTTTTCAAAAAATTTGTAAGTCCGGTCCTGTCGGGCCGATTTTATTAAAATTTTAGGGACAACTTTTTAAATACTACTAAAGGGTTAAATGTCAATTTTGAAACGATTCTGAGAATTTTTTCGGTATTTTGGGGCCCAAAAACATTTTTCAACCCCTAAAAACTACCCTTAAAATGCCCCGATTACGACCATTTTAAATAGGCTTCTTGCGGTGATGGATTTCAACAAGTGGGCCAAATTTCGTTAAAATCAATTAACTCTTTCGAAAGTTATTGCCCGCACACACACACACACACACACACACACACACACACACACACACACACACACACACACACACACACACACACACACATATATATATATATATATATATATATATATATATATATATATATATATATATATATATATATATATATATATATATATATATATATATACATACATATATATATAAACATTTTTAAAAATGGTGCTAAAGTGTTTAGGAGGTTATGAAACGTCGAGAAATTTTGGTCCGACCCCTAGGTCCCGCCATCCGACCGATGCGAATAGTGTATGTTGCCATATGGCAAATACACTAATAAAGCGAATACGTTGAATTGTTATAAAATTGCCTAGCAGGTAAAATGCATTCTTTAAATTATCCACAAAATTACCAAAAGTCATTATTATTTTAGCTTTTTTTATCACATATGCAAATGTAATTAGACTCGTAATTTCAAGAAAATATGGAAAATACGTTACTCAGGCGTAATAAACAATAATAATCGACAGTTAATTGCGAAAAGCCAATGTTGTAATGATTATTTTTCGAAAGTACGTATTTTCGCCTTCGATTTAAAAGCAGAAAGCTTAACATTTATGCACTGCTGGAATTGCTCGCACGCCGTCTGTAACAGCGAGCCGAACACTGATACGAAAGTAATAATAATAATGCGTTTAACGTCCATTTCTCGACTTTATGTCATAACAGACGCCATTCGCACCATTACTATTTTCCATCTACCACACTTCCCGTTATTTTTCTACATTTTTTACAACTTCAACTTATGTAATAGCAATGGGCGAATGAAGGAATTATAGGAAATTAGGATAAGGCAGGTAATTTTTGAACTAGGAGTTTGATAGGTAATCGGCCATGGCGTCAAATAAGGAACCATCTCGATATTTATCTGGAATTAATTGAGGGAAACCATGGAACACCTCAATCAAGATGGCCAGTACAAGAGTTATCGTTTCTCGGTGAGAGGCATTAGGAAAAAGTCCCAGCCACATCTGCCCCCGCCGGGATTCGAACCCGGACCTCCCGAATGCGAGTCTCGTGCTGTCACCACTACTCTACCCAGCCACTGATACGAAAGGACGTACTTAACGACCGGGTATAAAGAAAAATAGTATACACCACACGGCCCGAAAGTTGAAATATACTATTTGCTCCGTATTTAGAATTCGATATTTGCTAAAGTCTTGCTACGAAAAAACAGTCATTCGACCTTGAAAAATTATAATCAGTACGCCATTGTATAAAAGTAAAAGAAGATGACATAAGCATTTAACTCATCAATCTGTGTGTCGATCGTCCTTAAAAAAATAGCAGTACAATCATGCAATAATAAAGTCAATTAATTAAAGTACAAAACTATTATTAATAAAACATTTATTAAGGGGGTATTCTCATGTGAACGCATAAGTTTTACCTCTTTTTAGGGAATTTTTTTTAGACGACAATAACATTTAATCATTTTAATTTTTTTATATGTTTTTGTTTGTATAAAAAAAATTTTTTTTCTCTTATTTTACATTTTTTATATATATATTTTTAGTGTATTTGCCATATGGCAACATACACTATTGGCGTCGGTCGGATGGCGGGACCTAGGGGTCGGACCAAAATTTCTCGACGTTTCATAACCTCCTAAACACTTTGGCACCATTTTTAAAAATGTTTATATATATATGTATATATATATATATATATATATATATATATATATATATATGTATATATATATATATATATATATATATATTTATATATATATATATATATATATATATATAGGTATATATATATGTGTGCGGGCTATAACTTTCGAAGGACTTAATTAATTTTGACGAAATTTGGCACACATGTTGGAATCCATTATCGCACGAAGCCTATTTAAAATGGGCCCAATCGGATCACATTAAGGGTGAATTTTAGGGGTTGAAAAAAGTTTTTGGGCCCCAAAATACCGAAAAAAATCTCAGAATCGTTTCAAAATTGAAATTTAACCCTTTAATAGCAATTAAAAAGTGCCCCTAAAATTTTAATAAAATCGGCCCGACAGGACCGGATTTACAAATTTTATGAAAACACTAGTTTGCAGATAGTGAATTATTTGCTGAAAGGTGTATATAATTTAGTTTAGAGGTTCGATTGATAATAATTGCAACTGAGAAAAAAATGTTCTTTTAAGGGGTGGATTAAGGAGTCAAATTTTTTATTTTGCCCAAAAAACCAACTTAAGTTCGCATAATAAAGCCACACTGCCTATATTAGCAAATACACTATATTGTCGGCAGGGTTTTGGCACTGCGATCCGGGTTTTTTTATATATATATTTTTTTAAATTAAATTAGACACTAAAAAAAAAGCAAGTCACTGATCATGGTAATAGCGGCTGTTCATGTTGTCTGAAATAAAAAAATCGAATGGATCATTGTTCAGTATAGGGATGTCGCTATCGTCCCTACCAAAATTAATCAATTTCATTAAAAAAAATGGCGGACTGTAGAAAAAAAGTTTGTGTTTTTTGTTAACAATCGTTTAAAAAAAATAAGAAAATATTTTCGAAAATAAGCAATTTTAGTACGGACGATAACCATTAATGACTAGAAGAACATATATAAATTTCAAAGCAATCGGTTGAATACTTTTTTTTTAGGAACATGACAGTTTTAGAAAATAATGTTTCCTGAAAAATCCGTTTAAAGTTTCAAGAGCCAACAAGTCGCTTATACGGCTCGTCGGCGACTATGAGTTGTAATTTATTTAAAACTAGGAATTTCGGTCTCTATTTTTCACAGCATATTTTCGATAGGTTTTACTATTGAAATATGAAAAAAAAATCGATTTTTCAAAGTGGTCACATGAGAATACCCCCTTAAATACTAAACAATCGAATATTAAAATCAAGTAAAATATATATGCAAAAAGGTGATTAGAATTAAGCGTAATTAAGAATGCATTTTGCAATCCAATTCAACGAGAAGTAGAAACAATGGCACATAATTTTGACCTCCAAAATAATATCTATAACGGAACTATGCTAAAAATAATAATTGCACAAGAAATAAGTACTTCCTAACGTATTTATAATGTTTCAAAAAAAATAATAATAGCTACAAACTTTCGTAAGAAGGCCATTATGCCATAAGTATATTTGAAACAAAACACTGGTTGACAAAAGAATGACGCGGTCTGATAAACAATTGATAAATATATGCGTACAGATGGTCAAATGTTTCCTTACGCATTTTTATACGCGCTGTGCATCTTAATTCGTCCAGTTCCAAAAATTATATTTTCTTAACTAAATAAATAAACTGACATTTTCTAAGTTATAAATAAATTTTCTATGATCTAGACTATAATAATAATAATAATAATAATGCGTTTAACGACCGGTTGCCAACTTTTATGTCATAACAGACGCCATTCGCACCATTACTATTTTCCATTTTACCATTTCCCGTTATTGTCTACATTTCTAAAACTTCAACTTAACTAATAGCAATGAGCGAATGAAGGAATTATAGGAAATTAGGATAGGATAAGTAATTTTGAACTGTCTTATAATTAAAATGGAAAATGATTTGACAACAAAATTAGCTTTACTGTAAAAAAGCATGGAGTGCCTAATATCGGTAATACATTTTTCATTGGCTATATAGTTAGTTGTAAACGTAGAGCTATTAGGAAAATTTAAGTAGATAGCACCCCATGCTTTTTACAGTAAAGCTAATTTTGTTGTCAAATTATTTTGTATTTTTTAGCTCATAAAAGCGTGTATCAATTTTTTTTAACTCTAATTTTATTTGACAACGAGCATCAGTATTTCGGTGACTTCTTAAGCGGTACAATAATATGTATTTCAACTGTAGTACGATTCAACTAGCATCAGTTACTACTTAAATACTCCAAGTATGTATTATTTTGCATTTTTTAGTTCATAAAAGCGTGTTGTTTTGAACTCTAATTTTATTTGACAACGAGCATCAGTATTTCGGTGATGACTTCATAAGCGGTACAATAATATGTATTTCAACTGTAGTACGATTCAACTAGCGTCAGTTACTACTTAAATACTCCAAGTATGTATTATTTTGCATTTTTTAGTTCATAAAAGCGTGTTGTTTTGAACTCTAATTTTATTTGACAACGAGCATCAGTATTTCGGTGATGACTTCATAAGCGGTACAATAATATGTATTTCAACTGTAGTACGATTCAACTAGCGTCAGTTACTACTTAAATACTCCAAGTATGTATTATTTTGCATTTTTTAGTTCATAAAAGCGTGTTGTTTTAAACTCTAATTTTATTTGACAACGAGCATCAGTATTTCGGTGACTTCTTAAGCGGTACAATAATATGTATTTCAACTGTAGTACGATTCAACTAGCGTCAGTTACTACTTAAATACTCCAAGTATGTATTATTTTGCAATTTTTAGTTCATAAAAGCGTGTTGTTTTAAACTCTAATTTTATTTGACAACGAGCATCAGTATTTCGGTGACGACTTCTTAAGCGGTACAATAATATATATTTCAACTGTAGTACGATTCAACTAGCGTCAGTTACTACTTAAATACTCCAAGTATGTATTATTTTGCAATTTTTAGTTCATAAAAGCGTGTTGTTTTAAACTCTAATTTTATTTGACAACGAGCATCAGTATTTCGGTGACTTCTTAAGCGGTACAATAATATGTATTTCAACTGTAGTACGATTCAACTAGCGTCAGTTACTACTTAAATACTCCAAGTATGTATTATTTTGCAATTTTTAGTTCATAAAAGCGTGTTGTTTTAAACTCTAATTTTATTTGACAACGAGCATCAGTATTTCGGTGACTTCTTAAGCGGTACAATAATATGTATTTCAACTGTAGTACGATTCAACTAGCGTCAGTTACTACTTAAATACTCCAAGTATGTATTATTTTGCAATTTTTAGTTCATAAAAGCGTGTTGTTTTAAACTCTAATTTTATTTGACAACGAGCATCAGTATTTCGGTGATGACTTCATAAGCGGTACAATAATATGTATTTCAACTGTAGTACGATTCAACTAGCGTCAGTTACTACTTAAATACTCCAAGTATGTATTATTTTGCATTTTTTAGTTCATATATGCGTGTTGTTTTGAACTCTAATTTTATTTGACAACGAGCATCAGTATTTCGGTGATGACTTCATAAGCGGTACAATAATATGTATTTCAACTGTAGTACGATTCAACTAGCGTCAGTTACTACTTAAATACTCCAAGTATGTATTATTTTGCATTTTTTAGTTCATAAAAGCGTGTTGTTTTGAACTCTAATTTTATTTGACAACGAGCATCAGTATTTCGGTGATGACTTCATAAGCGGTACAATAATATGTATTTCAACTGTAGTACGATTCAACTAGCGTCAGTTACTACTTAAATACTCCAAGTATGTATTATTTTGCAATTTTTAGTTCATAAAAGCGTGTTGTTTTAAACTCTAATTTTATTTGACAACGAGCATCAGTATTTCGGTGACGACTTCTTAAGCGGTACAATAATATGTATTTCAACTGTAGTACGATTCAACTAGCGTCAGTTACTACTTAAATACTCCAAGTATGTATTATTTTGCAATTTTTAGTTCATAAAAGCGTGTTGTTTTAAACTCTAATTTTATTTGACAACGAGCATCAGTATTTCGGTGACTTCTTAAGCGGTACAATAATATGTATTTCAACTGTAGTACGATTCAACTAGCATCAGTTACTACTTAAATACTCCAAGTATGTGCAAGTACTACCGGCGGTCGTTACATAACAATACGATGCGTGTTACGGTCTGTTCACATGGCGGGAAATAGGCGCTTCGGTTTCGATTTCCGATTCGGTGTTGCGTGAAAATTCGGTCATTTGCTGTTTTCTTACTATTTTAACGCCGCTTTTAATTTTATTGAACGACATACATGTGTACAAATTCTTGTTACATGAGTCATGCATTCGCTTTTTTAATTGTTTGCGTTCGGACATAAGAAAGCAACGAATTTTAATGTCATAAGTTTTGAGCACTTTTAAATGTCTTGATTTGCAATAATATAATCTATTGTTCAACGTTTTAACACACCCCAATAAACATTCATTTCAACGGTTTAAACAAAACACAATCATTAACAATTAGAACAAAACACTTTACAACGACCGGCAATTGTTCCGCAATAAACAAATGCAACGCACAATACGCATATTTTTAGTTACTAAGAGCAATCATTTAATTTAAGGATAGCCTGAGGTTGTTGGAACGCTCTGAATTTAAGTCAAAAAAAGGGCTTCGGCTGATAGCTGACTGTAGACTTATTCGTCAACGTTTTGACAAAATTCTCTATAAGGAAGATAAAGGACAAATCTAGGTCTCTAATGGACTACTTTTGTAATTTGTGTACGATTTACTAGAAAAAAGTTGACATTAATTGTGCCAAAAAAACACACGGTTTCAATGTCACATTACGACCTCATTCGTACTTATTTCACAAAATTGTTCCATCACAAACCTAAAGTGACTCTTTCTTTTTCGGAAAAGCTTTTTTAATCTTCAAAATACTTCCAAAAATTACAGTAATCAACTGGCAGGGGCAGATATGTCGTTGTTTGACGGTTCCGTAGTTTATATGTTGCAAACCTGAACTGAATTTTCACTAAATAGTAGGTACTAGGCTCAAAATTAGCTTGTCAGTTGTCTTTTTAAACGATTACTCAAATGCTTTCAATATAATGAAATCTCTTAAGGCTGTCGGAACGCTCTGAATTTTGTTTGTGCTGAGACTCAGCGGTAAGGGGCGAGGTAAGCAAAAGGCATATTGTGGGTGTGACCTTCTTTAGCTCTGTCTCGCTCAAATCATCCGCACGTTTCAATTTTTGGCTGGTGCCAACTACGAGGCTAAAAAATTTTATTGCAAAAGTGCCGCTGTCAATTGATTACTCTAATTTTTGGAAATATTTTGAAGATTTAAAAAACTTTTCCGAAAAATGAAGAGTCACTTTAGGTTTGTGATGGAACAGTTTTGTGAAATACGTACGAATAAGGTCGTAGTGTGACATTAAAAACGTGCGTTTTTTAGCACAATTAATGCCAACTTTTTTCTAGTAAATCGTACGTAAATTACAAAAGTAGTCCATTAGAGACCTAGATTTGTCCTTTATCTTCCTGATAGAGAAAGAATTTTTGCAGAATGTTGACGAATAAGTCTACAATCAGTTGACAGCCGAAGCTCTATTTTTGGCTTAAATTCAGAGCGTTCCGACAGCCTTAATGTTAAAATCAAAGTCATTCGATACATAGGTTAACGAATGACGTTAGCTAGGAGACCGTTCAATATTTTTATCAACCACACAATATCAATTGACAGTCCACTGGATGACGTCGTCCTCCCACTACTATCCAACGGAACGAGGTCACCTCTGTATCTAATATGATCTTGTGTTCCAAAAGGATACTATCCGCTCTCGAAATATTTTAGTCCATTTGAAGAAACATGACCTAGCTTGATATTAAAGCAATTATTATTATAATATTCCATATAATAATAATAATAACAATAATGCGTTTAACGTCCGTTTCTCGACATTATGCCATAACAGACGCCATTCGCACCATTACTATTTTCCATTTACCACACTTCCCGTTATTTTCTACGTTGCTAAAACTTCAACTTAACTAATAGCAATGGGCGAATGAAGGAATTATAGAAAGTTAGGATAAGGTAGATAATTTTTGAACTAGGAATTTGATAGGTAATCGGCCATGGCCTCAAATAAGGAACCATCTCGATATTTATCTGGAATTAATTGAGGGAAACCATGGAAAACCTCAATCAAGATGGCCGGTACAGGAATTACCGTTTCTCGGCGAGAGGCAGGAGAAAAAAGTCCTAGCCACATCTGCCCCCGCCGGGATTCGAACCCGTACCTCCCGAATGCGAGTCTAGTGCTGTCACCACTACTCTACCCAGCTCGGTATAATATTCCATATAAATAGCCAACTAAACCCATTTCTCTGATAATGAAATAAAGAGTCGATTTAGAAATAAGAAACGCATCGTAAGATTTGAGAGTGACAAGATGGCGATCAATTACCGATTTAGAACAGTAGGTCGGAACTAAGCTTGGACGCCATTGTTACCGCCAAACGTGTTACCGCCGACACGCGATTGTTGTACAACAATGCACAGTGACGTATCAATTATCGCTACTGGTCATCTCGCGTTGAAGTACAGTGGCGTACGTTGTTAAATATTAAGTAATCAGACGATTAATTTTTTTTTTACTTTAAAGACGTTTCAATTCAATCTTTTATGTAACATCTACAGAGTAATAAATATTGGTTAATTATAAATTCAACATATTGCAAATATACAGGTGTCCGAGAATGATCTTTACAACTTTGAAATTTAATAACTTTTGAAATAAAAAAGATATTCACATTCTGTGTTCTGCAGTTATTAATGCAATTCATAAAGTTTTTTTCTCTGAGGTTATTTGGAGGATATTGTTTATCGGAGAAAGGTTACTGACATTGCTGACTTAAAAACTCGCATTACAGAGGCTTTTGCCACCTGGCAAGAAATCGATTACCGACTGGATGTGCTTCGGGCCACACGTGGTGCACATGTGGAAGTGCTAACCTAAACAGAACAAAACTTTATTAGAAAACAGAATGTGAATATCCTTTTTATTTCAAAAGTTATTAAATTTCGAAGTTGTAAAGATAGTTCTCGGACACCCTTATATTAATTAGGATCAGATTTATAAAAAAGTGTGCTTGTAACCCTTACGCGCGGTGGAAGCACAACATGTAAATAATGTTGTTTTTTAAGCACAGATAGATACAGGAAAAAATTGTTGATAACTAAATATTCGCTGTAACTTTAAAGTTAAGTTATGATTTTATTGTGTTGATTAATTGATCTAACTCCATTAAAAAAACTCGTGGACCTTGTTGTCCGTTGCTATATTATATGCAAAGAATTTCGATTTTATAAACGAAGTTGGTTTATAAACGGCGTTTTGTAACCCCAACTCACTGAGTTATCCCGTTCGCAAAATTCACAAAACGTGTCTAAAAAGAAGCTATGAAAGACAGATAGATTAACAGATACAAGAATGATCCTATAAGAGTTTCATTGGATGTACCCTAAAAACACAGTTTTGACATATAGTTTTTCTTCTTTTGTTTCAGTCGTTCTTCGGCCGTTCATACAACAATTTGAGTTCAATATCCGAATGCAAAAACAATGGAGAGTGCGTTATAAACAAAAAGAATCGCACGGCTTGCAAAGCGTGTAGACTGCGCAAGTGCATAATGGTCGGTATGTCAAAGAGTGGTTCGCGTTACGGCCGCCGTTCCAACTGGTTCAAGATCCACTGCCTCCTCCAGGAACAACAACAGGCCCAACAACAGCAAGCCGCAGCAGCAGCTCAACGCCACCATCATCTTCCAACAACAGGAGGTTCGGTGCCCAGTGCTAATTCACCACCCGGAAGCTCCGTCCACCAGAACGTATCCCAACTATCCGGTCTAAGCCTCCTTCCTCCGCAAGCATTCCAACACAGTCACTTATTGCATCACTTACCACGAAGCAAGGAAGAACTCCTTCTCTTAGGATTGGATGATTACAAGGCATCAGCCGCAAGTCCTTCGGTCAGTTCGCCTGAATCTCACAATTCAGATTCTTCAATAGAAGCAACCCAAAATGAATTAAGAAGAGCCGCGTCGTTACCTTTATTCCCGGGATTATTCCCTCCACATTTCCTTCCTCCACCGGGAATGCTGTTTCCGCCCGGATATCCCCACATATATTCCGGTTTGTTGGCACCGGCTGTTAGCAACAATAATAGTAGGCTGGTCAGGAATCATAATCAAGGTGTCGCGGAAGTGTTTAGTAAACGAGTGTTCTTAGATGCCGTCTTACAATCGCAAAGATCTCCCGAACCGGAACGGGAAGATACGATCGTTCATAGTACCCCTGTACCCCCGCATGCGACCCCGTCGCCTGTCCAAGATGACCCGATGGACCTGAGCATGAAAGGATGCAGCGAAAGAGGCTCGAGTCCGATTACCAGTGAACATTCAGGTGCTACCAACTTGTCGACCATCGAAGGTGAAGACGATGATGAAGAAGATATTAGTGGTGTTAGTGATCGAGAACCGGAACTCGATGATAATGATAATAATAGTGAACGGTTAAGTGAATCGGAAGAAAGAGAACTGAAAAGAATTAAACTCATTAGGCCGACACCTTTAGATCTAACAACCAAAGTGTGATTGTGTTGGGTCCGGTAGATTTTAAATATTGACATCAATAAATTTAAATTCATCCATTTATAGTATTGTCAGGTTTCTTAGGACGAATTCAGTGTGCATTGTTAAGAAATTGTTATGTTTCAAATACTCCAAAATGTAATTAAATAACTTCAATTCGCAAATCTTCTTGATTTCCGTGGTCCATTGGTAGAAATACCAATGGACCACGGCGTACAAGACCGGAAATCAAGAAGATTTGCAACAACGCCAGCCGTGAAAGCCTACACAATTGGATAACTTCAATTCGTTTTATGGATTCAATAAAAACGAAGTTTAATTAAAGGTGCGATTCAAATAGATCAGCGTAGTTCAGTGCAGGAATGGGTCAAAGGATTGATGTCTTAATGATATTTTTTTTATCAAGAATACCAGGCTATTGGGTCCAAACAAAGCTACGCTCAATAACTGTATATATAAAAAATGGGCATTCATAGTTTATGTGAACTGTATTTAAATATTTAGGGTTTATTTAAGTCTTACTTGTACAAAAATTCTGTTCAGATAAACCATGAGGTTTCAAAAATTAATCGGCTATTAAAAAAAATTTCAGTTGCTCATAAGGTACAATTCTAGTTTTTATTACTTCTATTTTCAAGTAATGTAGACACAATACATAATTAGTCACATATTATTTTATAATTTGTTATAACAAGTCGTTTTTCTTGACTTGTTTGTTGATAAAAAATAAATAAAAATTGTCCAACGTATTCAGTATTAGTTTACATTATTTCAGTTAACCTAAAAATTAGTGAGCGAAATTAAAAAAAACAATTGCAAGCAGTGGCGGATTTACCAGCAGGCTGAGTAGGCTGAAGCCTAGGGCGGCAGATTTTAGGGGCGGCAAATTTGACCCAAAAATTTTTGTCTTACAGAAATAAAAAAAAAACACTATTATATACCTCTAGAGGAAACGACTTTCGAGAGTTTAACAAAAATTTCAATATTTTAGTACTGTACTGAATACTCTAACGTCTATATGAAAAATTACTAAACGCTCTGTAAAATATACTTTTGTGATCATGAATTTTTAAAATATTCCAATAGCGTTTCAATATTACTATTTAAATTTTATAATTTTTACTCATTTTTTTTATTAATCACTACTATAATTTTTTTCTCCATGTACCTAAATGTTAGGTTCATTCGACGTGTAATATGTTTCAACACTTAAATATTTTTTTTGTACAACGTACTTGCGTAGTCGTTTTTGGGTCCCTGGCATACCTTACCCCGCCTTTTAATTAGTACATAATTGAGCTTTTTTTAGCTCGGAAGTATACCCAAAAACTATATCTCGTGTTATCTTCACTAAATCGTAAGTTGTAAAATTAATCTAGATACTAATACAACGATCTCCTAGTTCACAATCATAAAGACGATAGAGCACAAATCATAAAGTTGCAATTTCATTAACAGAATAAATGTAATTAATATGATTGCGAACTAGAATATCGAATTTCAGAGGTCAGTAGGGGCGGCAAAAATTTAATAGCCTACCGGCGGCAAATTTGTAAATCCGCCACTGATTGCAAGCCTCACATTTATTTATTTAATTAGACGAGTTCCTGCTGTCCAACCCAGAGGCTTCTTGCCTTTTCTGGACTACTCCTCACTATAGAAGAGAAAAAAATCCAACGCCCCGTAGTTCATAATAGTTAATTTTATATGAAATATATTTTAAGAAACTATTTTTTTTCCAAAAAATAGAAACGAATTTGGGATAAAAGTTTGAAAAAATGTTGAAAAAATTTTTTTTAAGAAATGTTTTTCACAAAAAAATGTACACTAAATTTTTCTGTCCCTCTGCCCTATTTTCAAAGTATTTTATTATATTAAGGGGGTATTCTTATGTGAACGCATAAATTTTACCTCTTTAGGGAATTTTTTTTTAGACGACAATAACATTCAATCATTTTAATTTTTTTATGTTTTTGTTTGTATCTTAAACTATATATAAAAAAAAAATTTTCTCTTATTTTACGGTTTTTAAATATTTTTTTTTAAATTAAATTAGACACTAAAAAAAAGCAGGTAATAGCGGCTGTTCATGTTGTCTGAAATAAAAAAATCGAATGGATCATTGTTCAGTAGGTATGTCGCTATCAGCCCTACCAAAATTAATCAATTTCATTGAAAAAAAAAATGGCAGACTGTAGAAAAAAAGTTTGTTTTTTGTTAATTTTTTTGTGTTAAAAATCGTTTAAAAAATAAGAAAATATTTTCGAAAATAAACAATTTTGGTTGAATACTTTTTTTTTAGGACCATGACAGTTTTAGAAAATAATGTTTCCAGAAAAATGCGTTTAAAGTTTCAAAAGGCCGACAAGTCGCTTACGGCGCGTCGGCGACTATGAGTTGTAATTTATTTAAAACTAGGAATTTCGGTCTCTATTTTTCACAGCATATTTTCGATAGGTTTTACTATTGAAATATGAAAAAAAAATCGATTTTTCGAAGTGGTCACATAAGAATAACCCCTTAATTCCTAATTGGTTAGGTATGCCACGGTCGCCCATCTGGACTACCTTAAAGCCCCTCTCGCTAATGACCTCAGATGTTCAGCGTCTATAATCTATCAAAGCCCCGCATTAGCCTCTAGGTCCGCAAACGCCTCTAGGCTCTAGAGTCCACTGGAGAGCGTTACCGCCCCCGTTGAGAATGTATGCTCTAGCCTTTTTAACATTACTGTACGTAAATTTGTAATTTTTTAAAACGAAACTTATTTAACGATTTACGTACCCATTTGTAATTTTTTGCAACTTTAAAGGGGAAGTGAGTCAAAGGCGGGGAAGTATAGGAGAAACCTTGCTAACGCAAAATTGAAGAGTGAATTATTCAACGGCGGAGAAATATAGCGAAACCTCGATACCGCAAAATTGATAACGCATCAATGAAACTAGTTCATAATTCTAAAGAAGTTTCACTTCTCCCGTGAGCTTATGTGGCTGAGGCTCACACGTTTTGTAATGAACGGTCACCCCGTTAAAAAACAAGCGCTTACAAATCGTGTGGATGTAAAATTAGCCAAGATAATAAGTAGGTATATTAATCGAATTTGTAGAACGATTTACGTCCAACAGTTAAACTATTTTCTGTACTATTATTGCGTAACAACAATAACTTTCATGCCCTGTGTGAGTCGCCACCTGTTGAGCACCTAATCAATAAACAATAGCTAATAATTAAGTCACAGCTAGTATCCATTGTACTAAATATCAATAATATATTGTTGAATAAAACTAAACAAATGCATGATGAGAACATTTGAACTCGATGTCAATAAAAGTATGTGCATTTGTTTCCTTTTTCGTATGGGAAAAGAAGACTATAGACGCTCGACAACTGTTATAGGGAAAAATCAAGCCATATATCTACGAAAATGCACAAAAAATATTTTTTAACTTTTTTGGGGTAAAACTAGTAATATGTTTTGTCGTTATGTGTGTTAAATAAATTAACAAATACAGTGTAAACTCCATGTAACGTCACTCGATTTAACGTCAAACTCCCTAAAACGTCGAAATTACTCGACTTTGGTTGGTTTCCCTTGTCCATACAATAATACACTCTATGTAGCATCACACCCATTCTAAATAACGACCATAATATGTCATTATAAAGCAAGTAATTTCGGCAACTTATAAAAGCACCTACTGTTTGTAGGTACTTTCTAAGTTGTCGAGCCCGTATTTTTCTCGACTGTCGGCATCATACGTAACGAATGTTTATAAATTTTATGCGTTATTAATAAATAATACTACAATAGTAAAACTATTGATTTTTCTTTCTCCCCATATAACGACAATTCTCTATAACGCCAGAAATGCGCAGTCCCTTCAGCGTCGCTATATAGAGTTTACACGTATAATGGAAAACAATCAACTTATTTTATCATATTGTTCTAGGAATAACGTCATCCTCAATTACAACGATTTTTAGAATTTAAATACTCAGTTTTTGAAAATTACAAAAAAGTGAAACTTGTATTTTCGATACGATTCTACGTCAATCGCTTAAAATGGCAATCTTTTCGATCTTCTTTACGTAATTATTATCTTTACAAACTAATAAGTATAAATAAACAGGAATTTCTTGGTAAAAAGAAAATACCATCGTCGTTAGAGAAACCTGACTTACTTGAAGGCAGACAAAGAAAAATGTATTCAAAAATGGCGACTGTTTACCAGCTGATTTGTAACATTTAGGCTAGAGAAAAAGTTAGGTACAGAATCATTCAATCTTAAATTAGTTATAAACCTGACTTATTTAAAGTCTGACAAAGAAAAGAGCACATATGTAAAAATGGCGACTGTTTACCAGCTGATTTCAAACATTTAGGTTAGAAAAAAAATTAGGTACAGAATCATTCAATCTTAAAGTTATAAACTTGATTTATTTAAAGTCTGACAAAGAAAAGAACAAACAAAAATGGCGACTGTTTACCAGCTGATTTCAAACATTTAGGTTAGAGAAAAAATTAAGTTCACAATCATGATTGGTTACTGCGATATTAAGATACATTTTTGTTTTGGAGAGAGAGCTTGTTGCATTATAAAATGTGTTCTACATAAATCCCTCAATAATCCTACTGCGCCTTGTTGAATTCAATAAAGTGTATTTATTTATTTATAAAGAATTCGCTTAACTTCTAATCCCAATAATCTGATTACATACGAAACATGTCTGGTCTATAGAGAACAATGACGCAACAATGCCCAGACCTGACAACATTCACAAGTCATCATAATAATATCAATGACTTCGCCAATGATTTCGCGCATTATGATGACTGTGATAGTACCAACCGATAATTCCTGCTGTTTTATACCGGCTGTCGAAATCTTCAATACCTTCCATAAGGTGACATCTCTCAGATTATGCTCTCGGGAAAACTTTGGTCGCAAAATGCAATTTAGTACTGTTTTTATTAGCTTTGATTAAATACTAAGCGTCACAAAATTTGGCTTGCTGCTTGAAAATTTCAAAAAACATATTTTCGCGCTAAAAGTTGAATAAAAAAACGTGATATTCGTCAATATTTCTTTACAGCACGTCACGAGATATCGAATTACGGGAAGGCGAAGTAACATTTTTGAGTTTTTTCGTTACAAATTTATGTTAAAAATACTGACAAATTTTTAATCATTTTTTGAAAATAGATTTTAAAGACGGTTTCTCCTACCTAACAGAAAAAAAATTCGCAACATGCAACGACATTGCTGCAAACACGATCGCACAAAACCATTTTGATTCAAATCGGTCGCGTTTCTGTTGCGCGGCTCCCTATTTTCTGACGTACGAAGTCACAAAACGATCGCATCTAGAACCGGTTTGAAACTTAAATTGCCAAACAGTTGACCCGTGTGCGGAGGACTTTACCTCTTCGAACTGTCACATGGGTTTCTTCTGCTCAATCGCCTGTCGAAATCTCCAAACTGTTTCGATCGCTTGATAAGATAGTTTAACAGTTTGCTGGTTTCGATTGTCAAAAATTATTACCCAACCCCACGCATCTTTCTTAACGCTTGCTGAAATCTCCAGGACACTAGTCAAAATCTGTCAATGAAACTGCGTTTCTCCTGTTAAATTTTACTGCTGTCGACTGTGACAGACCCCCACTCCTTCAAGCCACTTCACACAATTATGCTTATAATAATAATAATAGTTTATTTGTGGTGCCATAATGAATACAAATTGTCAGTTCAGAGTCCATCAAGGACAATAGTAGGTCCATCAAGAACACAGTCGTTCATAACCTAACAGAAATTCGTCTAAATTATAAAAAGCGCTTGCTAGTAAAAATTCTTTCAAGTATTTTTCATATTTCGGTAATTCGCCACAATTTTTAATATTTTGAAGCAGCTTGTTAAAAATAGTAATACGCAAACAATTTGGAGATTTTTTTGAAATATTCAAATGCTTGAAAGGCACTCTAAGCTCAGACTTAGATCGGGTATTCAGACCTCAATTAAAGAGAGTGACGTGACAGAGAGAT
This sequence comes from Venustoraphidia nigricollis, assembly GCA_034508555.1. Taxonomy (NCBI): domain Eukaryota; kingdom Metazoa; phylum Arthropoda; class Insecta; order Raphidioptera; family Raphidiidae; genus Venustoraphidia; species Venustoraphidia nigricollis. Next base: position 3,146,437 of record JAVRKA010000021.1, on the reverse strand, counting down.
TGTAGGTTGGACGTTTCTCCCTCTCCCCCCTGTCTCACTCTAAACAATGCTATTCTACCCAGATATCTAATTCGATCGTGCGATGTTGGTATAAAGGAATTTTAATATCTTGATACGCGTATTTTTTCGTCACGTTGGTCCTCAAAAATACAAAAAAAACTGGTTTAGCGGACACAGTGTATATTCTTAATGTAATTCGATTAGGTATCAATTCTTATTGTACTTAAATAGATCTGGCGGAGTCGATCATTTGTTCGTTTGCTCAATCGATATGATGTAGACTTTATAGATTGGCCATACTGCATAATAAACTGACATAATACGCTGTATACGTGATTCGTTTTAAAAATACGGTTACTTCATCACCGACATACTTTTAATTTTGTTTAATGATACTGTGTCAATTAAAACGATGCACTCTAACAAGAAACTAACGTTTTTGAATTAATTATAAAAGTAACAAAAACAAACAATTTGGAATCAGACGTACCTACTTGAGTGCCAAACTTTACCGCTAGGGGCGCCAGCTATATATTGACTTCAGACTTCATCACCGACCAGTGTTGCCAGTTTCTTTTTTTTCCAAGTCGGGATTTTGGAACTTTTTGCATGAAAAAAGCGGGATTCTTTCGTCGAAAGCGGGACATAGTAAAAAAACATATATAATCAGAAGTTTTTAAATATTTATCTTTTTATTTGAGTTCAAAATACGTTCCATAACCTTGCTCGTATCTCAAAGCAAATTTCCCCATTTAAGTCAATTGAAATACCATCAGTCCGTTCCAGCTCCCCAAAATAACACCCCAGTTGTTTTTGTTACGTGTTTTTGAATAAGCAAAATCTATTTATAAGTGACTTGAGCTTACGGAAGATGCCGGCACGGCGGTGTTACTTTCGCTTAATTTTCGTCACTGTTTTTCTCTTCACTTGTCTTTGTCTTTTTCGTCACGCTTTCCTCACTTTCACCTGCAAGTCGTTTAAAAAAAACCTGTCCAAGGAGGTTTGTTTCTTCAACCCTTTTAGAATGTTGCGGAGATGAGTTAGGCAAGTATCATTAAAAAGCTCCAATGCACGACCAGTTGCAACTTTTTCGGGGTGTTTCTTTATCCTTTATCTCGCTTGTAGAGCTAACCTCTCCACCTCTGGTTCCTCCTCGAAACCAATTTCTTGCGGAACCTCCATATGCTGCTGCGACTCTTGTAACTCCTCGGTCGTAGAGATGGAAAAAACGGATTAGTGATCTGCATCTTTGCATCTGGATCCCATATGTGAGCCGGCTCACTGAACCGGTTCAAAAAGAGCCGAGTTCTGAATATGTTACTGCAGTCTGCCACTGAGTTACCTAGTTCAGTCAATCATATCACGGCCTGTATAGAATCAAGAATGCATAGCCAAACATGTGATACATGAGTCATTTGAGCTGACAGATGCGTCAAAGCAAGAACTGATACGTAAGTGTAAAATGTGCTTCTGTGTGTTAAGTGTTTCTCTGAGTTATGCGGATCCGTTGATCCATCGGCTCAAAAAAAAGTGAGTCGGCTCTCACGGATCTTCTGTCGGAGTCGACTCTTTGAACCGGTTCAGATCTGAGCTACCCAACTCTACTCGGTCGTCAGTTCCTGAGAGTGCTCTTCGACGAGCTCGCATCTAAAAAACTCGTATTCTAGGACACTCGTATGTCGGGGTTCCACTGTTTCGTCAGTTGCGATTTCTGTGACACACGGTATAAAGACTAGATATAATAACTTTGTACATCATGTATATTATTTATTAAATATACGGACAGACCTGTGCATTGTTGACCGTATTAGGACAACACAACACGAAGCATTGTTGTCGCAACAAACTATTGACACAATATTATAGCGTGCCTACCCATAATGCAATGTTGTCTTCTCACATTTCAATAATCGTTATGTCGTCTATTTTCAACTTTGTTGCAAACGAAATTTTACGTTGTCACTTTTTCTCTGTTAATATTAAGGGTGTCTGAACGCTCTGAATTTAAGCCACACTACGAGGCTAAAAAATGCTACTGCAAGGGTGCCGCTGTCAGTTAATTACTCCAAATTTTGGAAATATTTTGAAGATATAACAAAATTTCCGAAAAAGGAAGTCACTTTAGGTTTGTGATGGAACAATTTTATGAAATAAGTACGAATAAGGTCGTAGTGTGACATTGAAAACGTGTGTTTTTTTGGCACACTTAATGCCAACTTTTTTCTAGTAAATCGTACATAAATTACAAAAGTAGTCCATCAGAGACCTAGATTTGTCCTTTATCCGTATAGAGGAAGGATTTTTGCAAAATGTTGACGAATAAGTCCACAGTCAGCTATCAGCCGAAGCTCTATTTTTGGCTTAATTCAGAGCGTTCCGACAGAGATTATCTTTCACGACGCAATTACTTCACGTAAATTGTACTTCGGTTTTATGTTAAATAAATTTCAAAAATTAAATTTCATTGCAAACTTCAAAACTGCAGACCTATGAATTTATCAGGCAATCTATGAAGATTTACAGATTTTTTAACGTCACCATACGGATTTTTAAAAATCGTATCTACTGCCCCCGCACCTCTCAAAAGGCTCCATCAAAATTTCGAGAGCATATTTTACAATCTGAGGAGCCACCTTAAAAAACAGACATATGGATAAAAGAAGGGTGAAAGGTCATTTAAATAATTCAAATACGTAACACTTTTGTTAAAGTTGACATTTCTTTCTTCTTCTTCTTCTTTTTTTTTTTGACTTGCACAACGCAAGCACAAAGTTCCAGTTGCGCAGAAGACTTAATCAACACGTTGACCCTAGACACAATTATTAAATTGACCTCCTGAAATCTTTTTGACGCTTTGATTGATTGATGATCGCAACCGACAGTCTTGTGTTTTCGTGACGTCATGTTATTATGAATGTCGTGTGAAACAAGCATTTTAACAAGTTAGGATTTTGATTAGTGCAGAATTTAATTCATAATCAATTACAAACTTATTAAAAATTTTAATTATGAAAAATCAAGCATATTTTAAGGTAGTTGTCGTGGTTAAGGCACACCGTCAGAAAATTCTTAATTTTTGTATACTTATTATGGACATGATAATACAATTACCCTGAAAATTTGAAGTCGATCGACCGTATATAATTCGAGATATATTCAATTAAAAATTGGATAATTAACATTGATTGTATACGATCTCTGTAGTTCTGAACCAGTTTCTTATTTATAAAAAAAGAACTAACTGTCGGAAACTTTCCAAAAACTGACAGTCTTTCAATGCATTTGTTATGAGTTTAAAAAAAAAATAAGAAAACATTTTTGACCGTCTAATTATTTATAAATAACGGTTTAAAGTTCAACAATTTATAGAAAAGTATACATGCATATGAATACTGTATGGGTTACGTTTCCACGGGTACAGTCTTGCGTACAAATTATGAATCACTTAGCTACAAGCTAGTATACTTTTGTGGCGCGTATAATCTATAACTTTTTGACAATATTGTACCACAACTACCTTGTATAAAAAAAATGTTACATATTTCTAATTTATTTTGTAAGCATTGCCATTAGAGATTTTTCATAGAAATTAAAGCTTTCCAAAATGTAAGTGCATTTTACATGCATCCAACTGCTTGTAAGATAGAGGTATCCAGGTGAACAGCTGGTAAACAGTAACTTTAAATATATAAATATTTTTTTACGTAAGTTTGTGTTTCATTTCCTATACTTAACACGCGGTTGGAGCGCGTTGATTCCGACTGGTAAAGTCGGGCATAGGGTAGGCAAAACAGAGAAGTTATGGTGGGTCGCGGGTGGTCCAAATACAACTCCACATGTAACGCTTTTAATGTCGAAATAAATTTGCTTGAACGACACATAAAAAAGTCTTAAACACCATAAATTTTAAATATTTGATTCTCATTTCTTACCACGGGGATGCACCTCGTGAATGAATGCAGCTCGACTTCTCGGCCGGTATGTAATTTAAATACGAACAGTCATTTGTTTTAAATATTGCTCAACAAAGTGTTTCACAGAACGGTTTAACAAGAGCACGGATTTTTAACTGAAATTACAATATTTCAATTTTCTTTCATTCGTTAATTGTTTATAGAGGAAGACGTTTTGTTTTGGTTCGAAAATTGCTTTTAAAAATTTAATATTTTAAGAACTTAATCAATAGAGATGTCGACTGTATTCAAATAAAAACATAATTTTAACGAAAAGTAGTAGTTTCTATGATAGAAATACTAAACAACACTATATTTTTCCTTATTTTTAAGGAATTTAATTAATATTTAATAAATAAAACCTAATAAAATCACTCTCAAGTCACGTGACAACAGACACCAATCAGAGCGCATGACGTCATATGTTCAGCCGCTGTCAAAAAACTTCATTGTTTGTATTTAGTGTGTAATTTATTATTATTTGTTTATAGGAAACGTCAAATTACATGTAACTATAGCAACGACTACGAAACAACTTTTCATCACCTCAGTTTACTAACGTTTATGAGCACAGAATACGCATCTATACGATGGTAGCTCCCGTGTAAACTTTTGAGCCTCCTTTGGTATGAACAGGTGACGTCACGCGACTAGTATTGGCGTTTTGGACCGAAATTTGAAACTGGATTTAAAATACATGATTTTTAAGGCTTGAGTTGTATTTAAATAAAAATAATAAATATTTGTCGCAATATTAGGTACCTACTTATGCGCGATTTAAAACACTTTCCCAAAAATAGTCAACATCCCTATTTTCTTTAATTCGTTAATTGTTTCAAGAGGAGACGTTTTGTTATTGTTTTGGTTCGAAAATTGCTTTTAAAAATTTAATATTTTAAGAACGTAGTCAATTATTGTAAAACTTCGTGTACGCCGTGGTCCATTGGTATTTCTACCTCACGTTTCATCTACAACTGCGGTGGACATTATCAAAAGCTATATAGTAACGGGCTACTTACCGGTGAGTAGCCTAGAAGGAATCTTCGCCCGCTACCACATCGCCTTTGATAATGTCTAGCGCAGTTGTAGACGAAACGCCAGGTAGAAATGCCAATGGACCACGGCATACAAGCCTGGAAGCCAAGAAGTTTTACAAGAACGCCCGCCGTGAATGCCTTATACAGTTAGTCAATTATTGTTATTAACAAAGATATTTTTTTTGTTTCAAAGAAACTTTACATGCGCGAAGTTACTTAACTAAAAAGGATACAGATATTTTCTGTATGGAAAAGATCTAAAAAATATCATATTTTACGATTTTTTAAAGCCTCTTTAACTACGTCATTGTCATTACTGCATCTCTTTTTGTAGCTAAAGCTGTTTAAAGTTTCAAAGAAATTATAAGCACTTTGAACTCATATAGCTTCTAAAAGTTCGAGAGTATTAAGTTTTATTTCTGATAAAATAGTGTGTATTGAATCGTAACCTTTAAAAATCACATTAATTTAAGCATAAATAAGTTTTCAGGACTTACGTCATGAAGTGTGGTCACCTAAAAATCTCATTAAAAAACAGCAGCTCCGGATCTAGGATTTTTTTGAACCGGGGCAGAAACTAGACAGTGGCGCTTTTGAGATAAATTGTTTAAAAAAACTCAAAACTATATAATAGGTGGCATTTTTTGTAACCGAGAGGGGAGAATTAAGAACCCTTTAATATACTTTTTTTTTAATAATTTGTTATAAATTTCCAAACATATTATATTATTAATAATATTGACTCTACCAACAGTAATAGATATGTTAACAAAATAAAATTACTTGCAATACTGTTTTTTTATTTATATAAAGACGTTTCAAAACTGTTGGTTGAAACGTCTTTATATACCTAAATAAAAATATTGAACAGTATTGCAAGTAATTTTATTTTGTTTTAATATTATATTATGATTTTGGAGTTCCCTGAAACTGCCGCCCGGGGCGGGTGGCCCGGTTTGCTATCCCCTAGATCCAGGGCTAAAAACAGCACTGAATTATTTTATAAAATTCAATAAATGTCTCAAACATTTCATGTTGTATATTTAATATATTGTATATTTAATTAAATTCTGTTTCGTCTATGTTAAATACATTTGCAAATTATTGCACTAACAGCTCAGAATTTTATAAACGTGGGGTATATATTTACTAGTTATGGAAACAAGATGGCCAGTATCGTCACGAAAAAACTTTTGTGTCGTTTGTAAATAGATAAAATGTAAATAATTTATGTATCTCACAAATTGTTATTAATTTTCATAAGAAACATATCTCGTGGAGCATTGAAATGTAGAAAAAACACTTCAAGCTGCCAGTTTAACATATTGTGCAATTTTTATGTTCTTATAATTAATTTTAATATATCAATGGATTTGGTATTTTTAATTTATAATTTAAATGTACATAATAAATATAAGGAGAGAGTATTTATAATTTGTATCTTTAATTTAGATCTACGCAAATGATCTAGCATAATATTTTAGAGATCTGTGATTTCTAATCCTGATTTGAAACAATTCGAAAATACTTCATGTAGTTTTAATATTACTAGAATACTAGAAGGTTGGGCGTAAAAGCCAATTCAGACTAGCCGTTCTCGGTTACGATTCACCGGTCCGGTTGGGAGCTCGACCAATCAGGGCGCAGTCGTTCCCGATTGCGATTCGGTTCGAGCGTTTAGGTTCAGCTCTAATTTCAACCGGACCGTTCGCAACCGTAGCCAATGAGAACGCTTGCTGGAGTCACGTGACTAGCCAGCTGTTTTTGTTGACGTTTAACTACACATCAAACGTCAAATCATATTTCGAAATTGCGCATGCGCACCGAGAATAATCGCAGAACCGAATCGGGATAGTGTGAGCAGCCTATATTAATCGAAAACCGAACCGGACCGGTGAATCGTAACCGTGAACAGCTAGTCTGAATTGGCTTTAAGAGGCTATAAACATGGTCACGTCTGTGATTGGTTGAGTCGATTTCTTACGTCACTGATGTCCATGACTTGGTTTTACAATTATTGTTACCCAAACTGTTTGGAGAAAGACTCCATGTGACGTCACAAGCCTACTTCCCCGCCCTCACTTGCGTCTCGCCAAGTCATGCCTTCAACAATGCTAACGCCCAACCTTAGTTTCTATAATAACCTTGGTTTGGACTCTGGTCTCTAGGGTCTAGAAAGTGCTTTAAGGCACTAATATTACAATCTTATGAAATCAAGATTAAAAATAATTTGCAAAATCAAAAAGAAGAAAACCATTTTTTCTGACAATAAACAACTCTCTGCTTGTAAATATTATATCTTCACTTAGTCTTAATGCGTAGTCTTTGTTTCTATTGTAATTATTTTTCATTATTTATGTTTTCGAAAAAAATACGAAGTGACATGATCTTGATATAAAAATATTTTTGGTGACGTTTTTGGTTTTGAATTTTCAGCACATGTTTTTTGATTTGCATGGAAAAAATGCAACAATTTTAAAATTACTCTAAAATAAGTAGTTCTTTGAACCACTCCGTGAATTTGTGTGAAGTGAATTTGTTATTATTTTCAACAAACCATAAGAAATAAAACCGAAAATATTTTTTTTAGTTTAACAGGATGGCTAATTACCATCAAACCATGTTGTTTGCATATTTTTCTGGTTAACCCCAGGGACAAGCGGCCAGTTAAAAATTATAAAAAAAATTGTAAATAATAGTGTATAAGGAGTAATATTATTAAATATTTTTTTGTGTTTGAAAAATATTTTAGTTTTTTTTTAAAACCCTAAAGTTATTCCACTCAAAACAATTTATTCCAGTCCTAACAGTTCATAGAGAGACCATTTAGGGAACCGTCGGTTGACCCTAATTGAGCTGTTTATAATTCTCAATTTAATTTACTGACGTTTCGATTCATTTCGTACCATCTTCAGAGTTTCGAAAAAATATTATTAAAAAAAATAAATAAAATAAAATAAAAAACTACGAACTTTATGATATAAAGTTCGTAGTTTTTTATTATTTTGATTGCAAGAACCCTACAATTTTAATCAAAGAATCCAATTACTTCAATCGTATTTTCTTAGAAATGGTGTTTATTAAAAATTAAAAAAAAACAGTGTCAACAAACTTATATATATTGAGACTTTATCACATATATATAGCAAACTTATCGACAAAATATAACTTGTTACATAAATAGCATGTTCCATCAAGTCAGCAATATTTTCTGTCACTTCAGTCATAACAAAAGTGTAGAGTAGTTAGCATCATTTTCAATCAGTGATAATTTTAATTAGTGACATCAACTAATTTTAACCAATATATTCTTTCATTAATACTTAACCATTTTAACAATAATTGTGTACATTAGTGAAACCGACACACCAAGTTCGCAATCTTTATTTTTATTCGACAAAATACTGTGATTTGACAGCATTTGGTAAGTTTTTACTCAATTATAACCTTATTTATATTGTCGTATTACAATTTGTTAAAATATTTTAATATTTATAGAAGCTATAAATATATGTTTTCAGTAAATATCTAAATTTTACGGACGATGCAGTTGACTATTTAAAGTTTTGCCTGGTGATGTTTAAAAGAATAAACAAAACGTAGCAATTTTTAAAAAGTAACTGTTTAATTGTCCAAATCCTTATTTATTATTTATTACTTATTTATATTAATTAAAAAAACCACAAGCTTTATGATACAAATAATAACTTTTAGAAACTCTGAAGATGGCCCGAAGTGATCTAAACGTCAGTAAATAAATGCAATGTTAAACTCAGTATTGATTTTCAATTGATCCTTTGCCACGGTTTTTTTTATTCAATCTTTGATCTTAATGCTTCTAAATAAACTAAAAATATGTAACATTCTTCCCATATGACTTTCAGCCGAGTTTTTACAGTTTATTTGATCTAAATTAATTAACGATTTAAAATATAAATATAAAAACGAAAAAAATAGAGTATGTTTTACGCACATTTTTGTGTAGAAAAAATGTAATTTTAAATAAATTATTGAGCAACCCAAATTTGTCAGTATGTATCTATAAAATAAGCTTGTAAAGAAAAAGCTTCAAAATGTTAATTTACTTTTCCGTAATTCAAAATCTCGTCGTACTGTAAAAAAAGACTGACGAACGTCACGTTTTTTTATTGAGTTTTTAGGGCAAAAGTATATGTTTTTTTGAATTTGTTAAACAGCAAGCCAAACTTTGTGAAGCTAAATTCAATCACAGCTAATAAAAACAGCTATAAAATGAATTTTGCAATCACACTTCGCAATTTCCGGAGAGCATATTTAGTAAAATGCGATCAATATTTAACATACATACGGTAAAGTTTAAACATTTGATCTTTGATCTGTATTAATTCTATTTATTGGTATTTAATAAAACACGTATAGCACTTAACAAATGGTTTGAACCGTTGTTCAATATAAAATAACAGTATTTAAAATTTTACGATTAATTAATAGTAAAATAAAAAAACCCGGGTCGCAGTGCCAAAACCCTGCCGACAATATAGTGTATTTGCTTGTATAGGGCCGTGTGGTTTTATACTTTTATTATGTGAAATTAAGTTTGTTTTTGGGAAAAATAAAAAATTTAACATCTTAATACACCCCTTAAAATAACATTTTTTTCTTAATTGTAATATTATTATCAATCTAACGTCTACACCGAATTAAATACATCCTTCAATAAATAAGTCACTATCTGCAAACTAGTGTTTTCATAAAATTTGTAAATCCGGTCCTGTCGGGCCGATTTTATTAAAATTGTGGGGACACTTTTTAATCACTACCAAAGGGTTAAATTTCAATTTTGAAACGATTCGGAGAATTTTTTCGGTATTTTGGGGCCCAAAAACAGTTTTCAACCCCTAAAAACTACCCTTAAAATAGCCCGATTAGGCCCATTTTAAATAGGCTTCTTGCGGTGATGGATTTCAACACGTGGCCCAAATTGCGTTGAAATCAATTAACTCTTTCGAAAGTTATCGCGCGTACACATATATATATATATATATATATATATATATATATATATATATATATATATATATATATATATATATATATATATATATATATATATATATATATATATATATATATATATATATATATATATATATATATATATATATATATATATATATATATATACATTTATATATAAACATTTTTAAAAATGGTGCCAAAGTGTTTAGGAGGTTATGAAACGTCGAGAAATTTTGGTCCGACCCCTAGATCCCGCCATCCGACCGACGCCAATAGTGTATGTTGCCATATGGCAAATACACTAATTAAACCAAATAGTGTACAGCATTTTAAAAAAGTAAGCATATTTCATAAACATTAAAATTAGTCATTATGCTAGAGTATGGAACTGGTTTTATTACAACCCGGACCTACGCAAGAAAAATGTAAATGTTTTTTTTTTTAATTAAAACCTTATAGGTATACCATGGTACATAGCTTAAATAGAAATTAATAAGTAGGTTTGTAATAAATTATATTTGAAGTTTACAAGTCAAATGAATTTAAAATTTCAACAAGAATCAACTGTTTTCAAAAATCTTTTATCTAAATACTGCAAAATCAATAAGCGAACGATTGACAAGAAGTTTTGGGTTTATAAATCAGTTTAAACAACATTAATCGTCGTTTTTGTCTCAAATAAACAGTTTTTTGTCAGGAAACAATTCAATATTACTGGCGTACAGGCAATAAACTTACTACAATGATAGTAGAGTTGCCAGCTTCATGTGTAATATAGATTAAAACGTTGCCATTATTATTTTCGGAGTGTTGGCCAATAGTATATTACATCGCAATGGCAGAAAGTTGAAATTCCTGCACTGCGCAGTACAGGAATTTCAACTTTTTGGCCGTGTGGTGTATACTGTTTTTTTATACCCGATCGAAAGAACATACTTTCCTATCGTGTACGAGAAAACTGTTTCGGCCCGCTGTTATAGATGGCGTGCGAGTAATTCCAGCAGTGCATAAATGTTAGGTTTTCTGCTTTAAAATCGAAGCCGTACTTTCGACCGGGTATAAAGTAAAAATTACAATTTGACATATTAAATTTACGAGAAGACTGTTTTTATTAATATTTTGATTAATAATGAAAACAGATGGAATTCCATTAGTAATAGTATAAAAAAACGGTCAAATGCGAGTCGAATTTGCGTATAGAGTTTTCCGTACCATTCCGTTTTCCGTGAGAGCTTTAAGACTTCGGATTTTCGTTTAGATTTTTCTGTATACTATGAGTGAGGCCCTATATTACCTATTTTTTTCAAAATTTTAAACTCAGTAGTTTCGTAGATAAGAAGGGAATGCTTCACTTCGTATATTTTCTCTAATATTTTTATATAAAGCACTTTAACCCGTTTTTTCCCAAGTTTTGTATAAATAGTATTTCAACACAGCAATTTTTTTAATTGTGATTTTTCTGTTTAAAATAATTCAGGTTGGCAAACTTATGAACATTTCTGTCAACATAATTATAATTTTTTTAAACGCTTGTTCCAATTTTGAAACACTGGACAAACGTACGGAGATCCAGTTTTGAAGCACTGGGAAAAAATGGGTTAAAATTATATAGAAAAATATATATCATAACGAATCATTTCACAATGGTAGATTAGATACCTAGTGTCGTAATGGGTAATATTTCTGCGAGTTGTGCATGACCTTTAAAACGAATGCCAGTGAATTTTAACAGTCACACGAGTCAACACCATTACGCACGTCGTACATATAGTACTTTTACATGTACCTCCTATAAAATAGCTGATTTTCATCTTATTTTCAACATTTTTGACAGTTCAATTTTGAACAAGATCACTTCTAATTATAAGCTGCGTTCACTCATGCGGTTAGAGCAGAGGTTCCCAACCTAGGCTGCACCATCACCCCCTTTAAAAGAAAAAAAAATCATCGTGTAGTCCATAATAGTTAATTTTATATATAAAGACATTAAAATATTGTTGCATATTATCTGCGCCTGATTTACCTGTTTATTTAATAATTAAAATCATAATGATAGCGTCCACTTAGGGGCGGTACCGCCCCCATTGAGAATCTATGGGTTAAATCAGAGTTTCCCAAACGTTTTCAGTTCACGGCGCACTTACAGGCTTAGCATTTTGCCTCGGCGCCCTAGCTACTCGAAATATGCGTTAGAAAAGCTTTCTATTACACTGGATCCCGGAAATGAGTTGCATAGATTATAAAAAATTGTACTCAAAACCTTCTGACACACCGCTACTCTTTTTTTTTTTCACTGAAACCTAAAGACATAAAATATTACTTATTTCTTAGAACAATTTTTCCATACATATCGTTTCTTTATGGGATAGTTTTTTTTAATTACATCTCTACTAAAAGCATGTTCCGGATCTAGACTAATAGAAAAAAGCAAATGTTGCATAAATAAAGTTCAGAGTTTACGATATATAGGAAAGCAACACTCGAACACCGGTACAGCACGACTAATTGATGTCTAGTTACCGAATGTTTTACAAAACAAGCACTTTGAACCTCTTAAAACATCACACCAAGCCTCCAATACTTATATAATTGACATATGTCAGATTTGTAAAAAAAAAGTAAGCGCTTTGTATATGCTAAGCTTTACTTTCTGGCGCAGTTATACAGCGCTTTAGATATGCAGTACTTAAAGAACCACTATTCTTCAAAGGATAACAATTATTAACATTGCATATAAACAACTTCACGTGCGAAAATATCGCGCGCTTGGGGTCTCAGTGCATAAATCTTAAAAACTAAGAGAAAACTAGTTTTTTAGGAATAAAACACATTTTTTTATCAGGGTTTAATTCACTCGTCAACATAAATGCGAAAAATAACTGCGTGTTCTAATTGAAAACATTAAGAAGCAGTTAAAAAAAACAGTCTGTATATAATACAGATAAAACCAAACGAATAAAACTTGTACCGGTAAATCTCAAATTAGTTTTTGTAACGTTTTTTAATAACATAGCGATATTTATATGTATGAGGATGGTCCGACCTGACCAAACCCGTAATTAAAATATATTAAAAACAGTTTTATAAGAAATTATACACTGGATAATATACATGTCAAAATTATAAACACATTCTATCTATGGGTTGGTTCCAACTATCTATGTATATTTTATACTAGCCTGAACCCGCGAGTTCACTCGCGCAATCCATTAATATTATAAATGCGAGAGTCTGTTTGTCTGTTACCTTTTCACAGATTTCGATAAAATTTAGCTTGCATCCGGAGGAATGTTTTGTTCATGATTTTTGCACCACATCCCGAAAGGATTTTTGTGCTTCCCCTTTTTCCTGGATCTTGTCAGCAAATAATCTGGATATTCTTATGAGCTCAAGAAGATTGTCCTGTGGAACTATTCAATCCTGATCAATGTAGCCAAGATGGTTTTCCTCCTGCAGGTTAGAGTCTTACATTCGAACACGTTATGGATGGCTGTTTCATCATCCATTTCGCAAAATTTACAATAGTGTTGATTCCTGCTGTATCCCCATTACTTGTAGGTGTTTTTTCAGGAAAGCATGACCGGTTATAAGCTCAGTCGCCTTTCTGCGTGTGGCGGTGTGTTTTAAAAGATTAAAATAGAACGGGGTGGTCTCTTGACCCAAATGCACTACTTCCTGAAAGGATTTTTATGTTTCCCCTTTCTACTGGATCTTCTTATGAGCTCCAGAAGATTGGCTACTGGATTGTCCTGTGGAACTATTCAATCCTGATCAATGTAACCAAGATGGTTGTCCTCCTGTAGGTTAGAGTCTCACATTCGAACACGATATGGGTGGCTATTTCATCCTCCATTTCGCAAAATCTACATAGTGTTGATTCCTGGTGTATTCCCATTACATGTAGGTGTTTTCTCGGGAAAGCACGACCGGTTAAAAGCTCAATCACCTTTCTGAGTATGGCGGTGTGTTTTAAAAGTTTAAAATAGAACGGGGTGGTCTCTTGACCCAAATGCACTACTTCCTGAAAGGATTTTTGTGTTTCCTCTTTTTAGTAGATCTTCTTATGAGCTCCAGAAGACTGTCCTGTGGAACTATTCCATCCTGATCAATGTAGCCAAGATGGTTTTTGTCCTGTAGGTTATAGCCTCACATTCGAACACGTTATGGATGGCTGTTTCATCATCCATTTCGCAAAATCTACATAGTGTTGATTCCTACTATATCCTTATTACATGTAGGTGTTTTCTCAAGGAAGCATGACCGGTCAAAAGCTCAGTCACCTTTCTGAGTGTGGCGGTGTGTTTTAAAAGATTAAAATAGAATAGGGTGGTCTCTTGACCCAAACGCACTCATCCTGGAAGGACTTTTGTGTTTCCTCTTTTTACTGGATCTTCTTATGAGCTCTAGAAGATTGGCTACTAGATTGTCCTGTGGAACTATTCCATCCTCATCAATTTAGTCAAGATGGTTGTTGACCTCCTGTAAAAAAATTCTCAGAATCGTTTCAAAATTGACATTTAACCCGTTAGTAGCAATTAAAAAGTGTCCCTAAAATTTTAATAAAATCGGCCCAACAGGACCGGACTTACAAATTTTTTGAAAACACTAATTTGTAGATAGTGACTTATTTATTGAAGGGTGTATTTAATTCGGTGTAGACGTTAGATTAATAATAATATTGCGGTTAAGAAAAAAAATGTTATTTTAAGAGGTGTGTTAAGGAGTCAAATTTTTAATTTTGTCCAAAAACCAACTTAAGTTCGCGTAATAAAGCCACACTGCCTGTATAAGCAAATACACTATATTGTCGGCAGGGTTTTGGCACTGCGACCCGGGTTTTTTAAAACTTGTGCGTAAGGTTAAACAAACGCTGGCGATCTAACCAGTTGTTCAGAGGTTTTATGATACGCCTTGATATCCGACCGACGCCAAATATGCTAACTCGATGCGATCGCGAATCGTGTGAAATTAACAAAAAGAGAAATCAGTTCACTAATTGTGGGACGTAAAAAGAAAATTTAAATCAACATATTCGAATGATTTGGAGCCAATATTATTTATTAATTACGGGCCGGTCGTGGTAATTAAAAACTTTATACAATTTATTAATCACAACACACTGAGTTCTAATACAGGCCAATAAATTAATTAAAAACACATGAACGACGCAGCGGGATGCGAGGTGGTCTATATTACCCAAGCTCTTATATTATACTGTATTAATTAGTAATAATATTATAGAACACAGTCTTTCATTAATTTCTTGCAAAAAGTAACGAATCTAAAAATGACTTTTTTAACACATTACAATCGATAACACTTTTTTTATTCACACGAAGCCTTCTAGGAAAAGATAAATACATTTTTCTTCATACCATGCCGAAAGCACGTACTTTCTGATTCGATTTTAAATCAGAAAGTATAACATTTATGCACTGCTGTAATTACAGCTGGAATTACTCGCACATCGTCTTTATAGGCGGGCCTAAATAGTTTTGTCATGCGCACTGATACGTGACACTGCCGTTTGTCAGGTCACGTGTTCGCCAGTAGGTAACCAACTGCTGTTATTACATGGTCCTGCCAGATCAACATGAATATGTATAGAGAATGCTAAAAAAGTTCTCGATTGTATTATAATTACGTATTCATTTAATGTGCCTCTTTAACGTTGATGGCCTTAGATGTTAAGCGTCTATAATCTACAATCTCTCTCTTTTAATGTGTCTTTATAAAGAAACTAGCGGCCCAGTCCGGCTTCGCCCGGGTGTAAATATAGTATATAGGATCTAAAAGATGAGAATCATTATCATTAAATTCTCAACGTGTATTGAATTTGCGCGAATTCAATCGCTTTTATTTGTGAATGTTCAAAAATCGAAGAAAAATCTTATTTCCCAAAAAGAAATTTAAAAAATTCTATTGATCCGATCGCTACCAAACTTCAGAAGATCACCCGCTGGGCTAATCTAAAGATTGTCTGAAAATTTCATCAAAAATGGTCTACCCGTTTGGAGTCCATAGATTACATATACATCGTCTTTTATCTATATAGATTATTAAAATGTAAAAAGTGGTTATTGTGACATAACGATAATAGTTGGACATATAGTATCGCGAAGTTTTTTGTAGTTATTGATATGTTCTTTAATATTGTAGAACATACTTTTGTTCTATCATCAATAGTTTCCGCAGCGCATGCGACGAAAGATGTTTTATGGCATTTTTTTACACCTTGGGTTACGTTACTAAAGTTTTAGTAAGGATCCCTAATATTTTCTAGCAATAAATATAGCCTATATTACTCAGGGTGAATGTAGCTTTCTAATGGTGAAAGAATTTTTAAATCGGGACAGTAGTTTTTGAGTTTATTCATTACAAACATACACACAAAAATACAAATCTTTCCTCTTTATAATATTAGTGTAGATGAAAACAACATTTGAATAAATCTAGAAGTGCGTTTATAACTTGTTTTGCCTAAAACAGTCCTTTGTAATAGGCATAGGGGTTCCATTATCCTGAAGTGCCCAGGGCCCCCAATAGGTTAAAAACGGCCTTGATTACTGCTTGTTGAAAGGTTTCACTTTAAAAAATAAAGAGTTGAGCGCAAGCCTTACATTTAATGGATCATTTGAAGCGAAGAATCGCGCTTCAAACGTAAGAAAGAAATGATATATATGCGACCCAAAGGTAATGAACCAAATCGGCCATATATTTCTCACCCAAGACGGTGAAATACTGCGCCTACAACACAACCTATAGTGGAAAAGTAATTGTTAAAGTTGACACGACGGGGCGCCATAACACATAAGACGATCTCTTTAGCGTACACTGAAATCAAATTTTATGAAATATGGTCTCATTGCGTGAGCAGGCATTAAAATCGTCTCTGATGGCGTCAACAAAAATACAAATTACTGTTCGATTTTTTTAACGTTCCTTTCACACAAACCGTCAAAAACACTAAGCTGGTGTTATCAATGTCACACTTCTGGGTGAGCTCATTGAATTTAGAATGTCATCTCTCTGTATACCAGAATTGAACCTAGAAATGGGGAAAACGGGTCTTTTTAGTGATCTGCATCTTTGCATCTGGATCCCGTATGTGAGCCGGCTCACTGAGCCGGTTCAAAAAGAGCCGAGCTCTGAATATGTTACTGCAGTCTGCCACTGAGTTACCTAGTTCAGTCAATCATATCACGATCTGTATAGAATCAAGATTGCATAGCCAAACATGTGATGCATGAGTCATTTGAGCGGACAGATGCATCAAAGCGAGAACTGATACGTAAGTGTAAAATGTGCTTCTGTGTGTTAAGTGTTTCACTGAGCTATGCGGATCCGTTGATCCGTCGGTTCAAAAAAAGTGAGTCGGCTCTCACGGATCTTCTGTCGGAGTCGGCTCTTTGAACCGGTTCAGATCTGAGTTACCAAAGTCTAATTGAACCGTTTCCAGAAATTCAGTTTGAAGGGTTCTAAGTTCAAAATGGCTAGTAACACAGCGTAACGGATAGGCGCATTGAATTCAGCGTGTCATTTTCTATAAGTATACCGAATTTGAAAAGGATCCGAGAAACTTATTTGGGATTTTCAATTTTTTCAAAAAAATAACTAAGGCGATCTTGATTTTCGTCAAAAATCAAAAAGTAGTTTTTTGGCTCCCAACGCCTTAGACAGCTTTAGACTAATACAAAATGACATTTTCAATTCGAAAATAACCTATAGTTTGCGATCGGTGGCCTTTTTCAAGATGTGTTTATTTTGCAATTTTTTTTTGAATGGCTCTATCTCCGAAACGGTATTAATGCAGTCCTCTGGGTGCGCTCATTGAATTTAGAATATCATTTTCTATCTGCATACCGAATTTGAAATGTTTCTGAGACATATTCCAGTTTCCAGAAAATCAGTTCGAAAGGGGTCTAACTTCAAAACGGTGAGTAATGCAGCGCAACGGATGGGGTCGTTGAATTCAGCGTGTCATTTTCTATGTATACCGAATTTGAAAAGTATCCAAGAGATTTCCCATCAAATCAAAAAGTCGTTTTTTGGTTTCCAACAGCTTAAACAGCTTTAGACTAATAGAGAATGACGATTAAATAATGATTGTTGCTCTTAAGAAAATAATAATAGTAAATTAAATTATATTATATTATAAATTAAATTATATTTGGACACTTCAGGGTAATTAAAGCTATCATAAATTTAATTTTTTCAAAAATCTGATAACTGTTATATATAGGGTCAGATCTATGAAAAGTGACTAAAGCGCAGAAATGTGTGAACTAAAAGCTTTAAGCAAGTTCTGTCTGATGTCGCTAGCAAAAAATAATTATTTTTTTTTCTAATAACAAAACCATAAAAATAATTTTTTGCAGTAAACTATAATTTATGTTTATAGGTTCTGTTACTAGAAAACAAAACTAAGATATTTTTTTACTAGCGACATCAAGCAGAATTTGCTAAAAGCTATTAGTTCACACATTTCTGCGCTGTAGTCATTTTTCATAGATCTGAACCTATATAATCCGAGGTTTTGAGATTTTCAATTTTTTTCAATGAAATAACTAAAGGCTATGGGAAAAATCTCAATTTTTGTCAAAAATCAAAAAACCGCTTATTTGGCTCCCTATGGCTTAGACAGTTTTAGATTAATAGAAATTATAAGAATAAGGTATGACATAATTTTTTAAAACAACATTCTTTATAACCTATATAAAACTGTCATTGTGATATTTACTATTTTGTATTTTGTTGTTTGTTTTTTAAATATAGTTGCTGAGGAAGTTGTAATAAGCAACGAAACGTTCAACTTAATCAAAGTTAATTCTTTTCATAACTGTCCAATTCCCTACGATTCCAACTTCATTAAAATTATGGACACGAATTTACGAACATAGGAAATAACGTTTAAAATTTGAAAATAAGCTTAAGTTTGCGATCGGTGGCCTTTTCAAAATGTGTGTAAATTTTTTTTGAATCTCCGAAACAGTAATAGATACAGACCTCTAGGGAAAATTTCAATTTTTGCCAAAAATCAAAAAGATATTTTTTATATAAGCAAAACGAATTTAAAAATGATATGTTACCTAATTGATTTCTATATTTTTTTAGGTTTTAGGTTTATTTTTGTGCAGAATGGCTACTTGTTTTTTTAAATAATTAATTGTTTGCACTGACTGTCTTGACATTCACAAAATACGTTATCTTATATTGTAATAAATATTTGATTATCGCAGGTTAAAAAGAAGTCGAAGAACGCTTGGTCCGTGACTCCATTGGAACCGACTCAAATATAATTGCCTTCAGAAGCGATTTTCATGTCAACAACCGCCTGTTCAACTCTCGTCAGAAAATATAATATGTATGTACATTTTTTTTGACCGTTTAAAAAAGTTTTCTAAAATATATGTTTTGCCGCTCATAATGAATTGTGAGTAACACTAACTGAATCAATGCTCAATGCTCATACACAAAATAGTAACGGAGCCACTGTCTGTAATTACATTTTCTTTTGGATTTTAAAATTTCGTTTTTCGATCAATTTTATTTAACGGTAAAATCTTAGAACCTCAGATGCTGAACATCTATAATCCTAAATCACAGACATTTTTTATAAGTATAGACGCTTATGACATTTACGTCACGGCATAACAAATTTAATAAAAAACCCGGGTCGCAGTGCCAAAACCCTGCCGACAATATAGTGTATTTGCTTATACAGGCAGTGTGGCTTTATTTTGCGAGCTTAAGTTGGTTTTTGGGCAAAATAAAAAATTTTACTCCTTAATACACCCCTTAAAATATCATTTTTTTTCTTAATTGCAATATTATTATAAATCGAACCTCTATACCAAATTATATAGAACTTTCAGTACATAATTCACTATTTGTAAACTAGTGTTTTCATAAAATTTGTAAGTCCGGTCCTGTCGGGCCGATTTTATTTAAATTTCAGGGACACCTTTTAATTACTACTAAAGGGTTAAATGTCAATTTTGAAACGATTCTGAGAATTTTTTCGGTATTTTGGGGCCCAAAAACATTTTTCAACCCCTAAAAACTACCCTTAAAATGCCCCAATTACGCCCATTTTAAATAGGCTTCTTGCGGTGATGGATTTCAACACGTGGACCAAATTTGATAAAAATCAATTAACTCTTTCGAAAGTTATTGCCCGCACATATATATATATATATACGTATATATATATATATATATATATATATATATATATATATATATATATATATATATATATATATGTACATATATATATAAACATTTTCAAAAATGGTGCCAAAGTGTTTAGGAGGTTATGAAACGTCGAGAAATTTTGGTTCGACCGATCCCTAGGTCCCGCCATCCGACCAACGCCAATAGTGTATGTTGCCTTATGGCAAATACACTAAAAAGTACAGAGACTGCTTTTATTTACTTTTTATGTATAGTTGTGTAATGTGTAGTGTCTGCAAAAATTCAAAAAAAATAGTTTATGTACAAAATTACTAGTATTATAAAGTTAATATTACTATACCTATCTGAAAACTGCTCTCCTGATACTTTTGTGTTTATATCAGAAAGACGAAATTTTTATAAATTATGCAATATTGTATACTTACTGTATTTTATTAAGACACTCCCCTTCAAAAAAACTAAAAACGACCGTATTCAATGGGAGTGGTTTTTATTTATTGTATTTTATTAGAGCATTCTCATTTCAAAAATATAAGGAATTAGATAACTTATCGTTTACTCCAGCGGCGCAACAAAAAGTGCCGCTAAGGACTAATAAACGACAAGAAAAAATATTCCAGTTTTTTATAAACTTATTCATTCTAAAGAGCAAGAGTTGTAATAAAAAAATACTCGAAAAAAACAGACAAAATAAATTTTATTACGATTACTATAATTTAATTTTTTTTAATTTCTTTACCCAGCGAACGAATTACAAAATTGATTGTTTCTACTTTCTCTCGTTTTGCGATTTAATTTTTCTTAAGATTATTAACATTCGGATGCGTTTTAAATTTACCATAAATACATACTTATAGAAACAATCCATACGCACGTCTGTGGCTCTTTTAGTTAAGAGAAGCGTTTATATAAAATTTTTCTTAAAAAAAATTTAAAATATGAATAACTTCTGCGTGTGCTCATTCGATTTTTTCTGTAAGATGAAGTTACTTCGAAGCATATCTTTATTATAAAATTTGACGCGAAACACCGATTTGCATAATAGTGACTGCGTACCCGATAATTAATTTGTTTAATGAATTGTAAAATTTATTAATTCTTTTAAATGTGGATTTATTGAAAACTGCAGCCATATTGTAATTTTTTTATTACATCAGTATAAATATTGTTTCTACATTATTTTTAATCAAAATAATGAGATGTATATTAACTTAAGATTTTATTTTGAGACGACCAAAAATAAAATTTTGCACGAGCTACTGATTGAAAAATAAAAATGAAATTATATAAATCTATTTCGAACTGCAATCCTAATATAACTATTATTGTTATTCACTGAAGGTCGAGTCATTATAATGTTTAAGAATGAGAAATAATTTACGCAGTGTCTCATACCATTTCGAAAGTAGTGTTGAATACAGGACTTCGAAAAAAACATGAATATAATTCGAGAAATTATTTTTTACAAAATATGGACACATTTGATATTTTTAGTATACCTACCTGAATTATACGTATATTAATGAATGTCTAGATTAGTAATTTTGAAATGACGTTGATGTTACCATCCTTCTCAAACACCTGTTAATTTTCGAAGCGAAGCTTTTTTTCGGACGTTGCGCGCTTTGTTGCTGGGGAGTAAAATGAGAAAAAACGTCATGCGTCACCGTTAACTGCACGCGCGTTTTATCCAGCTAGTGGGTTGATTCAAAATCGTTAAATGCGTAGACGCTTCGCTTCTGTCCGGCGTCCCCCGACGCCATCCGTTTTCTTACGCGCTAAATGATCCGCAAGTAATCGTGCCTAAATCTTCTTTGTGTCCTGTGACTTGTATAATATTTTCATTTGACGTTTTTTTACCCTAACTGAATTGAAATGTATTAAACACCGTTACCTCGCATATAAACAATTGATTGTCGCAGATTCAACACTGGATGTCCTCTAAAAAGAATTAGACAAACTTTTGATCCTTTGGCTAACAGTTTTGAAACCAACTCCAACTCTCATATGAAGATGGTAATATCTGCAACTAGGATCTTCAAAAGCAATTGTCCGGTCCAACAACCGCCTGTTCAACTCTAGTCGAAGAATTATCTATATGTAAGTATTTTTTTGATTGTGTAAAATGTTTTTCTAAAATACGTATTTCCATTCATAATGATAGTAACACTAACACTAACTTAATTAATGTTCACATAAAAAATACTAGCAGGATCTTTGTGTCATGTCTGTAATTTAATTTTCTTTTGGCTTTTATAACTTTGTTTTTCAATACCTTTTATTTAATACTAAAATCTCCGGCTGCTCTTTAAAAACATAGACGCTGATGACCTTTGCTGTCGAGCGTCTATAATCTACATTTTATCTTTTCTATAAACATAACGAAACATAAACTAAAAATAAATCAAAGGATAGTCTCTAAATAGACATTTTAATACACAACAGCAACAGAGAGCTATGAAACACTTCGTGTAAAAAGACTTATGCAACTTCATTTTTATAGTCGTGTTTATGTTTTATTCGCAAAACTGACACCTCTTAAATGCTTCTGGGAGCTGGATAACAAATTTTTGATAATTGGGTTGTTGAGAATATTTCATTAATTTTTTAGCAAATTAACTCTTCTTTTTTAAAATGGATATTATTATTAAATATAGACAACAGACTTCACAGATGTTTAAAATTGGATAAATTACTTTTTACTCCGATCCGGGAGATTTTTCCATTATGCATAATATTTTTTTAAACAATAATTGTTTGTACTGATCTTAAAATTTACAAAATACGTTATCTCATATTGACATAAACATTTGATTGTTGCAGGTCCGACGCTTGATAAATTCTAAAAAGAAGTCGAAGAACGCTTGGTCCATGACTCCAACAATTTTGAGACCAACTCAAATATGAAAATTGAAATCTACGGCTAGTGTCTTCAGAAGCGATCTTCACGTCACCTATAAAGCCAACAACCGCCTGTTCGACTCTCGTCGGAGAATATATACGTATGTACCAAGACTTATTTTTTGACCGCTTATAAAAGTTTTCTAAAGTATATGTATTGCCGCTCATAATGAATTGTGAGTAACACTGACTCATGTACAAAATAGTAACAGAGTCACTGTCTGTAATTTCAATTTCGTTTGGATTTAAAAAAAATCTATTTAATAGTAAAATCTCAGGCTTTTTTATACGTATAGACGCTTATGACATTTGCGTCACGGCAGTACAAATTTTATGAAAAGTACGGAGACTGCTTTTAATTACTTTTTATATAGTTGTGTAATGTCTACTGTCTGCAAAAATCCAAAAAAATTGTTTATGTACAAAATTATTCTAAAGTAAATATTCGTATACCTATCTAAAAACTGCTCTCCTGATACTTTTGTGATTATATTTGAAAGACGTTTTTTTTATAAATTATGTAATGTTGTATAGTTTAGTTTCAGAAAACTAAAAACGACCTTATGGAATGGGAGTGGTTTTAATTTTATTGTCTTTTATTAGAACACTCCCATTTCAAAAATATAAGTAATTAGATAACTAGCGTTTATTCCATAACCGCCGACTGAAAAAGTAAATCAAGATTTTAAAATGTTCAGTTTTTTTTATAAATTTCTTGTTCATTCTGTCTCAACAAAAGTTGAAATAAAAAAACGCATAAAATATCACAAAATTTTATTACGGTTATTATCAATAATCTGACCCAAAAAAGTGGTTTTAACATTGTGTATTATTTACATCTTATCTTCACTTGTTATTTTTCTCGTTAACTGAACGAAAGAACGAATTACTTAAAAAGAGCAGGTTTTTTTACCTATTAAATGACTGTTTAGTATTTCAGTTTGCTTGGAATCATATTTTCATTACTCAGTTTTTTCTAAATTGAATTTACTTAATTATTAATCATATTACGTGCGCTCATTCGATTCAATGCGATTTTTTCTTTGTAATTAAGCTACTTTGAATCGCATATTTGTCATAAAATGTGGTTGAAACACTGATTTACATAAAGTGTCTGATTATTTAAGCGAATTGTAACTGCAACCATATTGACATTTTTTTCACAGAACAGTTTCAATTTTGTGTCTGCAATATTTTTGATCAAAATAATTGTTAAATATATGTGTGTTATAAAACGCAAAATATAAAACTTATAATATTTTAAGTTGCCCAAAAAAAAATTTTGCACGAGCTAATGAAACAAAAATAAAAATGAAATTATGTAAGACTATTTCGAACTGCAATCCTAATACAATTATTGTTGTTCACTGAAGGCCGAGAAATATTTTACGCAGTGGCTCATAGCAAATCAAAAGGTTGGAATAAATTCAGGACTTAGCAAAAAATAAAAAGAAAACACATAAATATTATTCGAAAAGTCAATTGTTACAAAATATTTTGTACCTACTTGAATTAGTAATTTTAAACTGACAATGCTCTTTGCAGACGCGTCTAAGCAAATTATTGATGTTACCTTTTCTTCTAAAATACTTGTTAATTACAAATTTTTATTCAGCTTGACGTGTCAGTCTGTCTGTCAGTTTGGGTCAAATCTTGCAAGTCAATTTTGAACCATTTGCACTTGATCTATTACTTAGAAATTTTACATACTTCTGTAGTTAATTCTCGCGAAAAGCTTTTTGGTCAAGTCAACAGTGATAAAATGATTTTATGTGTTTGTTTGTTATTTTCTTCATTGTAGTACACGTTAATAAAAGCTTGTTTTTAAAGGTTTTTTTACTGATATTTTTTATGTTAAATGATTTGCAAGTAACGGCGCCTAACCTTTCTTTGTGTCTTGTTACCTGTATAATATGGTTCATATGATGTTTTTTTACTCTGAAAAATGTATTAAATACCGTTACTTCATCTAAACATTGTATTGTTGCAGGCTTGACGTCGGATGTCCACTAAAAAGAATTCAAAGAAGGTTTGATCCTTCGACTAATTCAATTTTGAGACCAATTCCAACTCACACATGAAGACAGGAATATCTGCGAAAAGGATCTTCAAAAGCGTTCGTCCAAATCCAACAACCGCCTGTTCAACTCTTGACGAAGACTTGTCTAATGTAAGCATTTTTTTTTAACTGTGTAAAAATTTTTTCTAAAATATTATGTATTTCCATTCCTTCTAATCCTAATCCTCATATGTAAAATTGTAACAGGATCTCCGTCTCATGTACACAAATTCATTGTTTTTATAATTTAGTTTTTCAGTACCTTTTATTTAATGCTAAACTTTCTGGCTGTTCTATAAGCATAAACGCTAATGCCCTTTGCTGTCGAGCGTCTATAATCAACAA
Source organism: Venustoraphidia nigricollis (assembly GCA_034508555.1). Classification (NCBI taxonomy): domain Eukaryota; kingdom Metazoa; phylum Arthropoda; class Insecta; order Raphidioptera; family Raphidiidae; genus Venustoraphidia; species Venustoraphidia nigricollis. Next base: position 3,120,947 of record JAVRKA010000021.1, on the reverse strand, counting down.
TCCGTATTTTCTATAAGCGTACCGAATTACAAATTAAAAATAAATCGGTTGATAGCAGTGGCGGATTTACAAATTTGCCGCCGGTAGGCTATTAAATTTTTGCCGCCCCTATTGACCTCTGAAATTCGATATTCTAGTTCGCAATCATATTAATTACATTTATTCTGTTAATGAAATTGCAACTTTAAGATTTGTGCTCTATCGTCTTTATGATTGTGAACTAGGGGATCATTGTATTAGTTTCTAGATTAATTTTACAACTTACGATTTAGTGAAGATAACACGAGAAATAGTTTTTGGGTATACTTCCGAGCTAAACAAATTTATGTACTAATTAAAAGGCGGGGTAAGGTATGCCAGGGACCCAAAAACGACTACGCAAATACGTTGCACAAAAAAAATATTTAAGTGTTGAAACATATTACACGTCAAATGAATTGTGTGAGTGAACCTAACATTTAGGTACATGGAGAAAAAAATTATAATAATGGTTATTAAAAAAAATGAGTAAAAATTACAAAATTTAAAATGTAATATTGAAACGCTATTGAAATATTTTAAAAATTCATGATCACAAAAGTATATTTTACAGAGCGTTTAGTAATTTTTCATATAGACGTTAGAGTATTCAGTACAGTACTAAAATATTGAAATTTTTGTTAAATTCTCGAAACTCGTTTCCTCTAGGTATTTAATAGTGTTTTTTTTTCTGTAAGACAAAAAATTTTGGGTCAAATTTGCCGCCCCTAAAATCTGCCGCCCTAGGCTTCAGCCTACTCAGCCTTCTGGTAAATCCGCCACTGGTTGATAGTCTGTGTAGACATTTTAATACACAACCGCGACAGAGTGCTATGAACCACTTCGTATATAAATGACTTATGCAACTGCATTTTTACAATCGTGCTGTTTTATTCACAGCAGAAATACCTCTTAGCTACTTCTGGGAGCCGGATAACAAATTTTTGATATTTCGGTTTTTTGAGAAAATATGTCAATATTTTCGTAAATTTTTAAAAAACTTCTATTTTAACGTCCTAAAATCGATAATGTAAATAGATAGATAGAGATATTCTGATATAGACACTCGATAACACCGCGTCTTGTTCTGTGCCAATTACATTTTAAATCAAACCTTCAAACGCTAACCACCTTACTTGTGAAGCGTCTACTATTAGCAAAACGTTAAAACATGCAAGCAAATATGTGTCATCATGAAAAAATAACTTTTTCTTTCTTTGTTACAGATACTTCGATCGTATTGAATAATCAACTGACTACGCGACCCCCATTGTTGGAACTTCCATGCGTCAAATTGAAAATATTATTTTATGTATTTTATAATTATTGTATTAGAATAATATTGTATATAATATTTTCGAGTAATGTTTATATATTGTTAAATTATTTTTAAATAAATGACAAGTAGATATTACAAAAACATAACAAAGATTCTAAACTATAAAGTAAGTAATATGATAAATTTTATAATATATTGTAAATTAAAAACTAATTATATATATTAATTGTATCATATTTTAATTAAAGATTACTTGAAAAAGTAGGAAAACTGCCTACGAAACGTCGCAAAATTTATAAAACTTAGGATTTTTATTTATTTATGTCCAAGTACCCGCTAACCATAAACATATATTGTATATAATGTTTATATTAAGAAAATAAACACATATTAATTTAAAAAAATATTTTAATTGTAAACCGTATAAATACCTCTTTGGGTTTCTGGTGCCCTACTCCTAAAATTCTAAATTTTAAGAAATTTTCAAATTTCAAACAAGTACTAATACCTTTTCGTGTTTCTGGTGCCCTGCTCCTAATATGCCAATTTTTGAGAATTTATTTGTCAAACATAACAAGCAATAAATACCTTTTCGTGTTTCTGGTGCCCTATTCCTAAAATGCTAATTTTTAAAAAAATTCAGTCCGTAAACGGAATTTTTCAAACCAGTATAAATACCTCTTCGTGTCTCTGATACCCTATTTCCAAAATGCCATATTTTAAGAATTAAGTGTTCAAAATATTTTCAATTTACAATTTTTTTAATGGCTCTGAAACGGTAATAGATACAGACCTCTGTGAAAAATCTCGATTTTCGCCAAAAATCAAAAAGTCGTTTTTTGGTTTCCAGCGGCTTAAACAGCTTTAGACTGATACTGAATGACTTTTCAAATTCAAAAATAGGCCCTATTTTGCGTTCGGTGGCCTTTCTAAGATGCGTTCTTCTTACGAGCATTTTTTGAATGGCTCTATCTCTGAAACGGTAATAGATACAGACCTCTGGGTGCGCTCATTGAATTTAGAATGTCGTCATCTGTCTGCGTACCAAATTTAAAAGCTATCCGATAGATATTCCAGAGATTCCAGAAAATCACTTCGAACGGCTCTAACTCCGGAACGGTGAGTGTTAGAGCGCAACGGATGGGCTCGTTGAATTCAGCGTGTCATTTTCTATAAGTATACCGAATTTGAAAAGGATCCAAGAGATTTGTCATTTTTGTCCAAAAAAAAACCAAGGCTATACTATGTGAAAAATCTCGATTTTCGTCAAAAATCAAAAAGTCGTTTTTTGGTTTCTAACGGCTTAAACAGCCTTAGACTAATATAGAATGACGTTTTAAATTCAAAAATAGGCCCTAGTTTGCGTCCGGTGGCCTTTTCAATATGTGTTCTTTTTACGAGCATTCTTTGAATGGCTCTATCTCTGAAACGGTAATAGATACAGACCTCTGGGTGCGCTCATTGAATTTAGAATGTCGTCATCTGTTTGCGTACCAATTTTAAAAGCTATCCGATAGATATTCCAGAGATTCCAGAAAATCACTTCGAACGGCTCTAACTTCGGAACGGTGAGTGTTAGAGCGCAACGGATGGGCTCGTTGAATTCAGCGTGTCATTGTCTATATGTATACCGAATATGAAAAGGATCTAAGAGATTTCCCATTTTTGTCCAAAAAAAAACTATACTATGTGAAAAATCTCGATTTTCGCCAAAAATCAAAAAGTCGTTTTTTGGTTTCCAGCGGCTTAAACAGCCTTAGACTAATATAGAATGACGTTTTAAATTCAAAAATAGGCCCTAGTTTGCGTCCGGTGGCCTTTTCAATATGTGTTCTTTTTACGAGCATTCTTTGAATGGCTCTATCTCTGAAACGGTAATAGATACAGACCTCTGGGTGCGCTCATTGAATTTAGAATGTCGTCATCTGTCTGCGTACCAAATTTAAAAGCTATCCGATAGATATTCCAGAGATTCCAGAAAATCACTTCGAACGGCTCTAACTTCCAAACGGTTTTTGTTACCGAATGATCTAAATAAACTTAATCTAACAGAAATTGATATTACCGCCAACCAATTGGTTCCGGTTCCCCACTCTCAATGTTATCTTGTTACGCTTTCATTATGTTGTTGAACGAAATTACTCCCATCACGGCTAAAGAAGTTTCACTTCAAAACTAACAAAAATAGTAAATAGAAACCACAAATTCTTACAATTTATTATTTTATTATATTTACAGTAGGTATATCTAAATAATTTTATGTGGTATTTAATGTTTACAAACAAATGTTATATTACTGTTGTAAGCATAGTAAATTAAGTAGCTACTCTTAGCGACGAAAAGTTCAATGACGCTAATCATATTATCGACAGAATTGCCTGTCTTTGGCTAGGATGCCCGCGCGAAGGGGCATAGCACAAATTTGGCATCCTTCTGAAATAAGAGATCAAATTAGATGTACAGTAAAACTCCGCTTAACGCGGGAGATGCGTCCCAATAAGTTCCTGCGCTATACGATACAGCGCTAAACGAGGTCATCTTCATACGTAGATAATAGACATTAGTAAAACAGAACCGAGAAAAAGAAAATTTGTTAGTTTTGTAACATTTATTGTTAATTACGTTTTTATCATATTAATTATAGATTTATTTAGTGCTAATATCGATTTTTGTCCATAAAACATTTATGAAAATCAAACAAAAATTCGAGTCAGAAGTTATGTTTGAGGAAGGTTCCTCATTTGACATATTTTGTTTTTGTGAAGAAGTCATCTAATGTCGTTTGCCTTTTTTTGTTTCGTCGATAGCAAGATATTGCATCAATGACACTTCGTCTTGCCTTTGAACTTCTATCAACATTTGACTCATTTTGTATAAAACCGATCCATAAGTTACGTTATTGTGGCTAAGCTTTTTTTTAGAAACCGCGTAATACCGAAACAGCGTTAAGCGAAGTCTTAGTGCATGTATTTTTGCGTTGCCAAGGTTACCCCTATGTTTCCCCTTTAATGTAACGCGTCATTTCTCCTTAAACGTCACCCTCGCCAAAGAAGTTTCACTTCAAAAATGAAGTTTTCATTTACACATTTCAGTCATATGTGTAATAGTAGATCTAAATTTATTATTCTTACAACATTCTCTTATATAAATCTTTGAAACTATTATTATAAATCTCATAACTATTGTTTTTTTTCCTTTTTACATATTTTATATCATTAAGCAAAACTATATGCTAAATTTTAATTTCGTAATCATCGTAATATTCATACATACTTGCGCAGACGACTGATTGTGTTGTTAGAACTATTAAAATTTTAAGCAGCAGTCTTCAAATAAGCGGATAAATTAGTTTTGTTTTATATTTAATTCATTCCGGGTTTCATAAAGCGTCATCAGAAAATTTGGGTCAACAAATGATCTTCGATAATAACTTTTGTAGAATTTTAAACATTAGTTCAAATTCTAATCTTACCTCCCACAAATGTTAGTACCTGTGACAAGGATAAGCCCCCACCCCGTCCGTCCTTATCAGGAAATTCGTGTAACGTAATTTATGAATAGACTCTACAATATATTTTCATTTTCGTCAATAGCAACCTAGATTTTCTGATAACGCTTTGAGAAATCCTGCACTAGTGTTAACCTATTATAACAAATATTCCTTTATTCATATTTTTTCAAATAAATTGGAATGTATGGATACAAATTTTCAATTCAAATTAATACATTTTTCCGTTATTATTATGTCTTCTGAGAAAAATAAATAATTTCATTAAAACATGATAAAACAAAGAGTTTTTAAAAACTTCGCCGTTCCAATTATTCCCGCTGTTTCTTATAACAATGTAGAAATTAATAACAGTTACAGATTTATTAAATGAAATTACCTAAAAGTATCACAAAGATTAACCACAAAAAAAATATATATCACTTGTTTATTTTTAAAAATAATCCGTGACGATATTCGACATATCACTAAAATATTATTGAATTTACTTCTTTAGAATTTGTTTTACCAATGAAATGTTAAAAAAATCATAATTATTTATCACTCTAAAACAACCATAATATATTCGTTTCGGCTAAAAGAACTGTCCAACTTACCTTAGCAATTCGTATCTAAAAATTGACTCAAAGAAATTCTTTCAACGCGCGAAGTAAAAAAATTTACAACTATATGCAATATGACAAAAAGATGACTAGCGCCGGCCCTGGGGTAGAACGAGAGGATCGGTCGCCCTAGGCGCCTGGCGACACCAAAAAGACAAATGCGAAAAAGAATTTCCAGCGCAAAATAAAGTTTTAATTAAAATTAACACCAAATACTAATTTGATTTTATAGCGGTAGGAACTTTCTTAATGCTCAAGAAGCAGAAGTATAATAACTAAAGCTACTTAATTTAATTTAAATCCAACAAGTGTTGATGTTTGCAATAAAAGTTTATTTTAGAAAATTTGGGACTTATTATTTATTTAACATAAAACCGAAGTCCAATTTACAAGGACGCTGAAAGACAATCTCGCTCTATCCTGATCAAGGGCTAGGGCTGACGCTATGCATATACAGTACAACTCATGTATTTTCAATCTGTCGGGTTTAATCGACTCATGTATTTTCAACTTCTCCTTCATTCTCACTTCATGGCAGTCATATAAATATCAGTCAGAAAAAAACCTTTATTAATTTGAGGTTAAACATTGTCACACGTATTTTTCCATTGTGAGAGCAGCGTGAGAAGTAACGACTAAAAACTTCAAAATACATGAGTAGAATCAGCTGGTGTTGAAAATACACAAGTTCAATAGCAATACAATGTAGCAGGTGCAGTGCAAATATTGGACTGGAGTCTGAACTATAAAATTTTTGTTATTGATGGACACAGAACGTCGGATCGACGCTAATGACCTCAGTTGTCGAGCGTCTATAATCTATAATCTTATCTACAAAGTCGATCAATGGGCAACGTAGTGCAGTTTTGTGTTTATAAACAGTCAGTATTCATGACACGACATGACTAAAATTTTAGAAAATTATTTTATATTAAATTTATTAAAACTGCTTGGAAAAAGACTCCATGTGACGTCACATTCCTACTTCCCCCGCCCTCTCTCGCGTCTCGCCTAGTCACACCTTCAAACAGTGCTGACGCCCAACCTTCACGTCTGTGATTGGTTGAGTCGATTGCTTACGTCACCGATGCCCATGGCTTAATTATTCAAGTATGTTTATTCCAACTGCTTGGAAAAAGCCTCCATGTGACGTCACAAGCCTACTTCCCCCGCCCTCTCTCGCGTCTCGCCTGGTCACACCTTAACAATGCTAACGCCCAACATTCACGTCTGTGATTGGTTGAATCGATTACTTACGTCACCGATGCCCATGGCTTAATTATTCAAGTATGTTTATTCCAACTGCTTGGAAAAAGACTCTATGTGACGTCACAAGCCTACTTCTCCGCCCTCTCTCGCGTCTCGCCTAGTCACACCTTCAAAAATACTAACGCCCAATCTTTTCTAGTAACCTTGAAGCTCCTTGACATGTAGAACATTAGATTGCACTCATAGAAAACAAATGACTGATATGCACAGAAAACGATTCAAGCTAAATTTTGATCCAAATGCGCAGAAAAATATTATTTCAAAGTGTACAGAATACGATGTTAAATACATGTTACACAGTTTAAAAAAAATATAGTTTCAATTAATCAATTATTTTTCGAGTAGGGTCGATTTAAAATTCTATGACGCTTTTCTTTTGGGGAAATTTGTGTGGTCACAATCTAAGGTCATTGTGAAATCAGATTTTTTAACGATGCTTTCTTGCCCATTTAAACGACTGTCAAATGTTAATCAACGTTCATACGAATGTACAAAGAAAAATATCATAGTCGAGATTCTAGTCTTGCACCAACGCTGTACTAACACTACGATCATTAATTTAACGTAACGATTCAGATCAACTTTCGAAAAAAGCAAACACCAGTCGAGTTTTGAATAACAGTAGAAGGATAATTTATTTAGTATCTGTACAAACAAACCATATATTAATGGAAACGATACTAAAATAACAAAACACATATACACAAATAACCCGTGCTTTTGCAATCGGACGGTAATTGTAAACTGGCGCTGCTAAACGTCCAAAAACATAAGAAGAGTCGCGTTTCAATTGTTTCCGGTAAGCTACACTGACAATTCCCGTCCGATCGCGCTTTGATTTTTTTTTGTAATACAGTTAAAGTAATAGCTGTACGATTCTTAAAAGTTGTCGAGCACAACTCTGTATAAATATTTTAAATGCTGATACCATATAAAGAATATTGTTAAATATATAGGCATGCCAGTGACAGGTCCGTTCAACGATCGACGAAAAAACTGATCGTAAAACATAGTGGCTTTCGGGCTTGTACGCCGTGGTCCATTGATATTTCTACCTAACGTTTCGTCTACAACTGCGGCGGACATTATCAAAGGCGACATGGTAGCCAGGCGAAGTGTCCTTCTAGGCTGCTCACAGGTAAATGTGTCGACGACTGCTGCTCCTTCTTCTTTTACGCAAAGTGGATTGGTGTTCTCTACTCGGTCGTAGTTCGCTCTTCTCTGATTGGTCGCTACGCTCAGTAGTTTAGAGTGCCTCAGCGCTGGCGTCCCGCTTTTACTTAAGGTACAAGCCTTCTACTTTTCGGTTAGAAATTTTACGTGTGTTTGGGTATTTCTATGGCTTTCCAGTACATGCGCGAATAATAAATCAAGCCATAGAAATACACAAACCCACGCAAAATTTCAACCGAAAAGAAGAAGGCCTGTACCTCAGTAAAACTTGGACACCAGCACTGAGGCACACTAAACTAACGAGCCCAACGACCAATCAGTGAAGAGCATACTACGACCGAGTAGAGAACACTAACGCACGCTACAAAACGGAAGAAGGACCAGCAGTCGTCGACACTTACCTGTGAGCGGCCTAGAAGGACACTTCGCCCGCTACCACATCGCTTTTGATAATGCCTACCGCAGTTGTAAACGGAACGTCAGGTAGAAATACCAATGGACTACGACGTACAAACCCGGAAACCAAGAACACCGGTCGTGAAAGCTTACACACTTGAATAAATTGATCGTCGGGCGGATCCCGTCGCTTCCGTTCGTCCGGTGACAGCTTTAGCAACTTTCAATAGATATATTGTCAAATGTATTTACATAGGCCCCTCGATAATGCTTACTTTCATCGAACAATAATAACCGCTACGCGCAAACATGACCAACGCTATTAAAAATGCACCGACATAAGCGATGAAGATACCGCCGTGACCTCGGACCAACGTATAAGTGCCGACGGTCACTCCTATACCGATAATGAGAAATATAAATCCAATCACTAGAAAGAGTATTCCACGTGTCCGCGCAAATTCCGGTCCTACCGACGACACCTTGCGACAGTGGGGGCAGCGCGCCAACGCATTGTTCAGAGTATTGAACTGAAATCATCACAACACAATTGTTTGTTTATTAAAAAAAATTCCAGCCGATTGAGCGCCAGGTCTTTTTCAACTTTTAAAATAACGACATTTGATATACAGTACGACCCCGCTTAACGCGGGAGATACGTTCCAGTAAGTTCGTGCGTTATACAAAACAGCGCTAAAAGAGGTCATCTTAATACCTAGTTAATAGGCATGAGTGAAACAGAACCGAGAAAAAGAACATTTGTCAGTTTGTTTTTGTTTAATTTTGTAAAATTTATTGTTAAATACTTTTTTATTGCATCAATTATAGATTTATTAATTTCTAATATCGATTTTTGTTCATAAAGCATTTATGAAAATCAAATAAAAGTACGAGCAAGACGTTATGTTTGTGATGAGGAAGGTTCCTCATTTGACATATTTTGTGAAGAAGTCATTTAATGTCGTTTGCCTCTTTCTGTTTCATTCAGCAAGCTGTTGTCGATGGCAAGATATTGCATCAATGCCACTTCGTCTTGCCTTTGAACTTCTATCAACATTTGAATCATTTTGTATAAACTGATCCATAATTTACGTTATAGTGGCTAAACTTTTTTTTTTAACCGCGTAAAACTGAAACAGCGTTTAGCGGAGCAGCGTTAAACGAGGTCTTACTGTATATCGTCCATCCCAATGCCGGTATTCATTAGTCCACATATCTGTGATATGTAGCTGATAACGGTAGTGAACAATAGGGATGTTGACTATTTTTGGGAAAGTGTTAAATCGTGCATAAGTACCTAATATAGCCACAAATACTTATTAATTTTATTTAAATACGACTCAAGCCTTAAAAATCATATATTTTAAATTCCGTTTCAAATTTCGCTCCAAAACGCCAATACATGTCACGTGATTGCCGTGACGTCAGACTGTCACAAAGTAGGAGGCTCTACTCATAAACGCTAGTAAACTGATGAGGTGATGAAAGGTTGTTTTGTAGTTGTTGCTATAGTTACATGTAATTTGACGTTTCCCATAAACAAATAATGATAAATTACACACTAAATCAGGAGAACAACCATCTTTGGTTACAGCGATGAGGATGGAATAGTTCCACAGGATAATCTAGTAGCAAATCTTCTGAAGCTCATAAGAAGATCCAGATTATTTGATGACTAGATCCAGTAAAAGGGGAAGCACAAAAATCCTTTCAGGATGTGGTGCATTTGGGCCAAGAGACCACCCCATTCTATTTTAATCTTTAATCTTACACACTAAATATTAACCAAACAATGAACCCTTTTTACAGCGTCTGATGCTGTTCATGACCCTTTGACGTCATACGCTCTGATTGGTGTTCATTGTCACGTGACTTGAAAGTGATTTAATTATGTTTTATTTATTAAATATTAATTAAATTCCTTAAAAATAAGGAAAAATATTTTGTTTTTTAGTATTTCTATCATAGAAACTACCACTTTATGTTAAAATTACGTTTTTATTTGAATACAGCCAACATCCCTATTATATAATTAGTGTATTTGCCATAGGCAACATACACTATTGGCGTTGGTCGGATAGCGGGACCTAGGGGTCGGACCAAAATTTCTCGACGTTTCATAACCTTCTAAACACTTTGGCACCATTTTTAAAAATGTTTATATATATATGTATATATATATATATATATATATATATATATATATATATATTTATATATATATATATATATATATGTGTGTGCGCGCTATAACTTTCGAAAGAATTAATTGATTTTTACGAAATTTTGCCCCCATGTTGGAATCCACTACCGCAAGAACCCTATTTAAAATGGGCCCAATCGGGCCATTTTAAGGGTAGTTTTTAGGGGTTGAAAAAAGTTTTTGGGCCCAAAAATACCTAAAAAATTCTCAGAATCGTTTCAAAATTGAAATTTAACCCTTTAATAGCAATTAAAAAGTGCTCCTAAAATTTTAATAAAATCGGCCCGACAGGACCGGATTTACAAATTTTATGAAAACACTAGTTTGCAGATAGTGAATTATTTGCTGAAAGGTGTATATAATTTAGTTTAGAGGTTCGATTGATAATAATTGCAACTGAGAAAAAAATGTTCTTTTAAGGGGTGGATTAAGGAGTCAAATTTTTTATTTTGCCCAAAAAACCAACTTAAGATCGCATAATAAAGCCACACTGCCTATATTAGCAAATACACTATATTGTCGGCAGGGTTTTGGCACTGCGACCCGGGTTTTATTTTTTTTTAAGGTTGGCGAAATACAAAATATATTAGTTACTGAAGAATCTCACGATAAGAAATATTTTGCCGGTCATAACGAAGCCTATGAGCAAGTTCTCATAGAAACTACCAATTAAAGTTGAAACTATGTTTTTATTTCAATAAAGTCAACATCCCCATTCAACGGTCAATGAAAGAAAACCACTTACGCTTACCAGGAACGTGTCGTGACAATGTCCGCAGGTAACGCGGCACATGCCGGGCATAGACGGCACGGGCGGCGTCACGGGACTCGGTGCCAAGTTTATGATTCGCTTACAGTTCGGTCGAGGACATGCTATGCGCTGCGATGAGCTCTTGCAGATCAGTAAACAGTTGCAAGGGCATCGAACGTATTTCTTGCCAGGCGGAGCATTTCTTATTGGCTGCAAACATAACAAAAACACAATTCAAAGCAAGTTTTTTTAATCTGATTCGACTGATTCTTGTTCGCGGTTTAGTGTATCTAAAAATATGCCTAATGAAAAGAAGTAATTTTAAAACTATGGAAGAATATCCAGGGCTGACAACTTAAAAAACAAAAAACTGTTTCACGAGTGATTCCCCATATCATCTGTCCTTGTCGCACCCACTGTATTCGAACTGTATATCTTTCGAATTACAAAATGACAGCCATATGAAAATTAAATCTTTCAAACATTTGATTTCTATATTAATGTTATCATCCATAATTTTTTAAGTTTAAAATTAGCAGGAAATTGGACACTATAAATTTATAATCAATTATAAGGGATGTATAATAAGTTATTATTATTGAACTACATAAATCAAGGTATATTTATATTGTTTTAATTATTAACTCATTGTATTATTTTTAATTTCTTGTTATGTGTTTTAGAAGCCTGATGAAGGTTTAATATATAAACCGAAACGTCGCTAAATTGATTATAAATTTTAATATTGTCCAATTTCCTGCTAATTTTCTGACATTCTATTGTGAATCCCGTATATTAAACTGACACAAGTTTTGTCACATTAGTGAATTATACTGAGTCGCTGTAATCATTAAACTGTCTCGTCTTGATTTCAAGTTGGTCTCATCACCACGGTAACCGTCTAAGCGTTTGCTATTTGTTTCTCAAAAAGTAAATAATCAGTTTAATCAAACCAAAACAATTCAATGTTAATTAAACTTTCATATTTATGATTTATATAGACCTGAATAATACTACTATGGATTTATTTCTCAAATTGTCGGTTACCAAAACATTTTTTTAGGAATTGTAACTATCGTGGTTTAAATTAAGTAAATCGCCCCAACGCTTATCTGCAATTTTTTTGCAATTAAAGGTGGGCAACATAACAACATAATAGTAACTAAACATACCGTTGCTTCATTGCATTGGCAGCATTTGACGACATGTTGATCTCTTTTGCCCGAAATATCAATCATAGCCTGACAGACTCGACATGTTACCATGGGAACTCCACCCGTAGCGGCTGCCTGATACGGTGGTGGTAATTCATCGGGACCGATAGGAGACACCGTCGTTTGTTGGCCAACTATAAAAAAAACATATTTTTTCGAATCAATGCCATGCATTATTTCTCTAAAAAGCATAATATAAATTGTTGTAAAGGAAATATAAAAAAAAACAATGTAATCAGTAACGTTATCTAAAGTTCATAAGGTGAAAAAATATTTTGTTTATGGAAATGTTTGCAGCAATTATCTAGATACTGAAAAAAAATAACAAATCTGCAAAGGAAGGTAAATGTCTAATGATAGTCAATATCACAATCAGCTGACTCGGTTCTTCAACTTGTCAATAAGCACTGAAGGAGTGACTCATCAGCTGTCTCAACATACACAAAGAAAGTCTTTATTGACTACGTAAAAGAACCATTGTAACGACAAATACTTGAAACAGATTAATTTCATTTTATGCAAAATTACCTGGCGTATAATCCCCTCCGTTGGTGCCGGCGTATGTAGTCGTATCATGATTTTGTTTTAGCAGAGGCTGTTTTTCATCAGGCATTGCGACAGGAATGGAATCGATTTACTCTTCAGACACAAAAAAAAACTAGCACTAGTACACGGTTGTTTTAAACAAAGTTATGATAATAATAATTCGACATAATTTCACGTAAACTATATTCGCAACTAATTTATTAAAATTATATTTATTTACTCAACCAATTCTAAAAAGTCACACATTTGACATATCTGAAAACTATTACAAAGCAAAATGTTACGAGCGGCTGGTAACTTTGAAAAATAGACACTGACTCCACCCGAAATTGTTTCACGTTGGCAGTACTGCAGTTGGCTTTCTTTTATCGTATTACCTCTATGGTTTGTTAAAGTTCGTTCCAGCTGTACTATTTTTATATGAATTATGCGTGTCAATAAAATTCATCAATTGCATTAATTTGATTGTCAAATTAGTGCAAAAGCATGGATAAAAAATAAGATCTGTTTTTTTAATGAATAAAATAACCTTTAGAAACCATTTCCACTGACTTGATTTTAAGACACAGATAGGGCGGCGCTTACGCAACGCGTTCTATAGAAATTATATAATAGATTCCGTTATTATATAAACATTCTTTATTTGGATATAATAGTACACTAAAAATAAAGCTGTATTTTCTACCCATTTAATGCTTAAAACTAACTTTTTCTTATAAATATGATAGAAGTTTAACTGATTACCTAATTTGAAAAGTACAATATAATAAAAAATATATTATATTTATACGCATATATACCGTGTGCTTTTCTTTTTGACCATTTTACTTTGTATTTCAAACGTCGGAACATGTGTCCATAATCTAAATTGTATCTTGTAATCTTATTCTTTACTCGTACTATATTTTTATGGGGCCGTTCAAGTATTACGTAAGCACTTATTTCTTATTTTTGATGACATGGGGGGTAGGGGGATTTAGATGGTAATTGCGTTAGCAGTAATTATTTACTTTTTTCTAGAATTATATCTGCTGCTCATGAATCAATAAAAAAAAAGATTACATTAAAAGAAAAATGCATATACCAGTGGGGGGGAGGTTAAAAGCTTTGCTTACTTTTGCTGACAAGGGGAGGGGGAGATAAATAATTGTAGGAAATCTTCTTACGTATTACTTGGGCCCCTATCTGATGTGTTGATTTTTCATTCTTCAACTTTCCTTTCCGACATATGAATCCTTTTATGTCCAGACAGGCAGCTTTTAGCCGCGAAACGTTTGCCACAAACTCCACATTCAAACGGTTTTTCACCGGAATGAACACCGATGTGTTCCTGCAAAGCACTTTTTCTCGAAAAACATTTATGACAGATTTCGCAAACGAACGGTTTCGCTCCAGAATGCGTCCTCAAGTGTCTCTTCAGCTGTATCGGATTTCCAAATATTTTATCGCAGATCGAACATCGATGCGGTCTATCCTCGCCGACGTTATGCATCATGTTATGTATATTTAAATTTATTTCCGATCGAAATCTTTTATTGCACGTCGAACATTTGAACGCACTATTTCTACCGGTCGTTTCTCTATTATGGCTGCGCTTGTGCACCAGCAGAACCGAGCTCTGCGCGAATGTTTTCGCACAAATTTCACATTGAAACGGTTTCTCTCCCGTATGAACACGTTTATGAACTTGCAAATTAAAACTGTTTCTAAATGTTTTCGAGCATACATCGCATTGGTATGGTTTCTCTCCGGTATGTATAAGTTTGTGTCTCGCCAATACATTGGCGTGTTTGAAAACTTTACCGCATTCTTCGCACATATATCGTTTATTTGAATGTTGCTTTCTTTTATGCGTGCTCAGAAGAATTTTCGATGTGAACAGCCTTTTACAAATGTTACATTGAAACGGATATTCGCCAGTATGGGTTCTCATGTGATCGTCGAAAAGACTTTGTATCGGATACGCTTTAGTACAAAGATGACATTTAAACCTTGTTTTATCTACTTTTCTTTTTTTCCTAGGACCATTTTGTGGTTTCTTCAGTTTTGGTACATCGATACTTACAACTATTGTTTCGTTTTTTACCGGTTTCGGTTTTTCTTTTCCTTCGCCATTTGCATTATAATTGCCTGTGAGCAGACTATGTAATTTACTACCACTATAGTCGTTCGCGGTGTAACCCGTATTTAAATCTATTGTCTGTACGTAGTCTAGGGGGTTGCAAACAGACTCTTTTGGAGTTTCAAGAGGAGATTTTGGTTTTTTTGTTGTTTTCTTTTTGGTCGTTACACTTAAACTGTGTAGTATTTCATTGTTTTTCAAAATTATGTTGTCTATTTTATCCTCTAGAGACGTTTCATTAGTGTATTCTGTTTCATCAGAATACATTCTGAAGTCGTCTGAACTATCGCAGACTTCCTCTTTAACTATTTGTTCGATTTTAACAGTTTTCATATTTGTTTCGAGATGTTTGTGAAGAACTACATCTGTCTGGACGCAAGTAGTGCGAAATTGGTAAGCTACTTGCAGCTGACCCATACAAGACACGCATATGATTGTTGGCAAATTGTCATTATGCGAAATCTAAAATAAATTTTCGAATTCATCATCAATACTTGACAAGTTAATTGTCTTTAATAATATTGACTCTACCAACAGTAATAGATATATTAACAAAATAAAATTACTTGCAATACTGTTCAATTGATTTTTATTTATATAAAAGACGTTTCAACCAACAGTTAGTTTTGGTCCTTTTCAATTTTCAAAGATAAAATTAATTTTATTTTTGAAAATTGAAAAGAACCAAAACTGTTGGTTAAAACGTCTTTTATATAAATAAAAATCAATTGAACAGTATTGCAAGTAATTTTATTTTGTTAATTGTCTTTAGTTGGTTGTGATCTCGCGAAAATAAATTCATATTTACTTGTCTATAAAGTTAACATACCTGAATGGGAGCGCACTCCATTATATTATCCGCTATCGTGCTATTTGTCGATAGCCCTTTTGTATAAATGTCGTGAAAAGTTTTCGCTGAGTGTAAACATACTCGGCACATTAGATTTAATTCTCCTGTTTTAATATTAGAAATATCCATATTCGATGCTTTTTGGAACGCAAAAAACACTCAAGCGTCACACAGAACCGACAAGAAACCAACTCAGCTTTTATTTTGTAAATATTTACGGTACCCTTGGTTTCCGAAGTTGAAGAAATACTTTTCTCGTCGTTAAACGGAATAGTCGTTGTAAAATAGATTGGCACATACCAAGGTTATTAGATACAGAGGTGACCTCATTCCGTTGGACAGTAGTGGGATGGTGACGCCATTCAGTGGATTAGTCAATTGATATTGCGTGGTTGATAAAAATCAAGGTTATTGCTATTAGATACAGGGGTGACCTCATTTCGTTGGATAGAACTGGAAGGGGCGACGTTATCTAGTGAACTGATACTGCGTTGTTGATAAAAATATTAAACGGTCTCCTAGCTGACGTAATTTATTAACGAGGTCTGTTGGGTAGAAAAATGTTTCTACGAACTAAAAGGATTATCTAATAACCTTGGGTAGATATGTATTTTGAATTATAAAAATAATGACTTAATATTCATGGGTATTTGGATTGACAAGACCGTTATTATTTAAAAACAATTCTTTAATATCTTCGTATGACGTTTCGTCTCTCCCGAGACTTCTTCAGGTACTCGATAACGAATTATTCAAAGTCAAAATCATAACATAAATTAAAGTATCAATCTAAGAGAATTTACTTCTCTTAGATTGATACTTTAATTTATGTTATGATTTTGACTTTGAATAATTCGTTATCGAGTACCTGAAAAAGTCTCGAGAGAGACGAAACGTCATACGAAGATATTAAAGAATTGTTTTTAAATAATAACAGTCTTGTCAGTCCAAATACCCATGAATATTAACAGTCATTTAGTAATGTGGATATGAATAGAGTAAATCATATAAAAATAATAGAAATGAGACATTATTTGGGGCAATGTATGTAGTCTCCATGGTAGCAACGAACAATTTCTTCGTTATGTTTATGTATCACAAGAGGCATAATGCATCTAACCTTAATTAATGTAATAATACCAATCAGAAATTTATTTTTTCGTCGGACATTATATTCATGATATGATGACACTATATAAATATTTAGTACTTACATGGCACCTTACCGTCGTCGATCAGTTCATCGGTCTCGCTTGTGGCCCCATCTATAAAAAATTTTATAGTTCTGTTGAATTCATATATCGAAATAATTCTTTCGGCATTTTTAAAGTTCCAGAGAAAATCCCAATTATCATATAGCTATCATAATTTAGTATTTTCGTCAAATGGAAACTTCCCAATTTAACGCGCTAAAAAGCAATCACTGTAATTTCTTTATTCAAAAATTATTTTTTTCTTTCAGAGCTAAAAATCACAAACGAAAATTTAAATATATATTTTCATTTTTCAGTAAAAGTAATGGTGGAATAAATAGTAACAGTTAAGAAACACCCATTGTTACAATGCTATATCAGAAAAAATTATTTTCAAACAATTGTCACCGTCGGAACTTAAACCCAAATCTTTCCACTTTCACTCTCGCATGATGTGAATTTACCATTACAATTTGCTTTATTATGAGAAAGATTAACCATTGAGAAATGCTAGAGTAACCGATAACTCATTCCGCCGTGAAAGTGGAATAATTCGGGTTTAAGACCCGACGGTAACGGCTGTTTGAAAATAAATTTTTCTAATATAGCATTGCTACAATGGTTGTTTCATAACGATTATAGCAAACAATAGCTATTTTACTTAATTCAGTCTTACGAACTATTATACTATACTATAATATAGTTCATAAGACTAAATTAATAAACAATTAACAATAGAATAGCTATTTATTAGTAAACTAGCGGCCTAGTTCGGCTTCGCCCGGGTGAAAATATACTATATAGAATATAGAAGATGAGAATCGTTATCATAAAATTCTCAACGTGTACTGAATTTGCGCGAATTCAATCGCTTTTAATGGTGAGTGCTCAAAAATAGAAGAAAAATCAAAATTGCTAACAAAAAAAATTCTGTAGATCCGATCGGTACCAAACTTCACAGGGCACTCGCTGGGCTAATCTAAAGAATGCTTGAAAATTTCATTAAAATCGGTACAGTCGTTTTGGAGTTCATAAATAACATACATACATATATCACCTTTTATATACCGTGTGTCTCAGAAATCGCGCACCCAATTGTCGAGATCGAAAAATATTCTGAGCCCAAAAATCCATGTTTGGAATTTTTCGGTAACGTAGTTAATTAGTAATTATTTAATGAAAGTGACCAATCAGGAGCGCGCTACAGAAGAATAAAAAGTGAGTGGGGAGGCAGTAGGGGACGCGAGAGTGAGACGCCAGAGGGCCTTGACAAGACAGATGCGAAAAGTGGAAATCACTGGCGAGCGTTAATTAAGTTATTTTATTCATTAAAAATTATTAGTGTACTTTAAAAAAAAAATTCGAAACTGGACTCAGACAAAAACTCTGGAAGGCTTTGATACAATAAATTTATTTATTTAGAAATATTAAAGCATTTTCATATTATAAATCCAACGATCGACATAGATAATTTTTCTCGCAAGCGTTGATCAAATTTATTTATTTATTCATAATTATTTGAGCAATCAAAAGAAAAAAGTCTTAATTCAATCGAGTAGGTGCTCAAAATGTCGTCCGTTCTCCTGACTGGTCACTTTCATTAATTAATTACTAATTAACTACGTTATCAAAAAATTCCAAACGTGGATTTTTGGGCTCAGAATATTTTTCTCTTTCAATCCTAACAATTGGGTGCTCGATTTCTAAGACACCCGGTAAAATATAGATTGTTCATTGCGGTGAAAAATGTATTACTAAATAATAACAAAAAGTTCAATTACTTGAAATGTTGTAAACTTTAGTTATCCGCTTTTCGTTTAGTATTTCCTGAAACAGCCGACGCAATTCGAAGAATCTCGGATCAGATCGAAACGCGATACCGAAGTAATTCTCTATCCTTTTCTCGGGTACGTTGACTACATCTTGTCTCGAGGCAGTTCCAATTCCGTAAATATAAACATATTCAAAGCTCATGAAACAAAATTGAAAAAAAAATTTCAATAAAATTTTATTTGGTTTTCATGAGATTTCTTATAATGATTAATTTAGAATAACAGAAATTTACTTTGTATCTCTAAATTTTATATCCAATGAAAGAAATCTGTCTAAAATGGCACTTGAAAAACCTTAAATCACAAATAATAAAAAAATGTGTGAAGTTATTAATCTAAAATTCTAAAACAGTCGACAATGGCGATTTCTATCGGAACATAAATTTTCTTAAAATAAAATTTACAATAAAAAACATTTTGGATGGAACGCGTCAGTTCTTAAGTCGTTCGACTTATTTGGCAAGTAATTCTCCAACACCTTTTTTTGGACATAAAAAAATCGAGATACACAAATGCAGAATGCCGTTCGAAACTCCAAAATTCAACGGAACTCCACGATCTCACAAATCGTTTCGATTTGTGAGATCGTGCAAAATTCGCGTTCGTGAAATCGAGTCGAACGGAACTGACTGCAAAAAGTTAATCGATAAATGCTAGCCGTCTAAACTTATTTTACAACGTCTCAGTTTTAAACAACAGTCGATCGTAACAGAACCAACAAATTCTAAGCAAAATAACATTGAAAAATTTCCCACGTTTTCAAAACATCTTCAGTTAAATAAATCAGTCAACAAGAAGACATAAATTGCTGAGAAAAGAAGCATCTGCTGCGAATTTAGAGACGCTAATTACAATCAACTGTTAAAATAGTATATTACACCACAAGGGCAGAAAGTTGAAATTCGCCTCTGGCATCATGTTGCGCAGTTCAGGGCTTTCAACTTTCTGCCCGTGTGGTGTATACTATTTTTCTTTATACCCGGTCGAAAGTAGGTACTTTCACCCATATATAAAAATACTGATAGCTTCCAAGAGAACAATTTTGAGGTTATACGCAATAACAGCTGTTAGTTATTACCGGCCCGCTGTTATAGATGGCGTGCGAGTAATTCCAGCAGAGCATAAATGTTAGGCTTCCTAAAATCGAAGCTGAAAGTAGGTACTTTCGACCAGATATAAAGAAAAAACATTTAATATACACTTATTTCTAGTGACGATAAAAAACAATGTTTTCATAAGAATCGATGATCGATTTAGAAAAATTGATTTAACAAACATTAATTAAAAACAATTTGATAAAAATATAACAAATGACTTAAACGAGCGTACTTAAACATTCCATTCTCAAAAACAAATACTCTCGATGGCAACTTTATTAATAATATTATCATTCGTAATTAAAAACACAAAAACATTCTCGTATCCATAGTATCTTTAAACACACTTAGGCACAGTTAAGTTTTTAATACAGCACATGATTTGTGTTCATTCATTAGTTTAAAAATTAATAAAAAATAAATAAAACGTAAAGTAAAATTTCCATTAAATCAACAATGTCTTTTTATACTTTCACTTCAGTATACAGTCGGCTCATTATTGATTTGAATCATGTCCACAAAACAAACATTTATTTACGTTACGTCTTTGGGTCACCGACTTACATATGCGTACTAAATTTCAACTCAATCGGTTCAGTAGTTCGGAGCAAATTGGCTGAGACAGACGGACAGACAGGCGAGGTTCTGTTTTTCCTTTTGATGTATTGAACCCTAAAAACATTCAAATCGGTACATTTTTGCAGATATAACCATCAAAGAATTTTTTTTTATTCATTCATAGGTTATATCTGCAAAAATTTACCGATATGAATGTTTTTTTCTTAAATAAAACTTCTTTAGACGCAATATTAGAGAGGGAACTTAGAAGTAACGTTCAATTTATGCGTATTGTTAGGTTATAAATTTTATGTTACCTGTTGAAGCTTTCAGTCAATAGATGGCCGCATAGTTGCAACATTTCTAGCTTACCGACATAAATTGTGTCAAGTGTTACTTAACCTTAAATTTAATATAACAATTAATTATGATTTATTGTCGGTGTTACATTAGAATTTATATTTATTAAAGCAGCAATTGCTTTAAAAATATGGTTAATTTTCACTTTGCAACTGAATATTTTCCAAAAAGCGAGTTATATAAAATCCAAATAACATGACATATGTATTTTTATTTTAATTCAATCGTAAAATATGCCACCGTGGCAAAGAAGTTTTACTTTAATCGCGCGTAAATGTTAAAAAAATTGTTTTTGTCATGATTCAAACCAATAGTCAGTCGACGATATGTTTTCATATTTGGTTAGGTTTGTTTCCCCACTTTGCAATGTCAAAATACGAGCCGAACAGCAAATAGTGAGCGTCCAGCTTTGAGAAGACGTTCGTTCATATCTCTAAACGAGTCGCTGTTAAGAACGAACGTCTTACCGTCGCTACGGTCAGTTTTTCGACAACATTTTCTCCTGCATCATTTTCAACAGAATATCACTGTACTGTTGCATCATGAGCATAATTTTGGATTCGTCGGCTTCCGACGAGTTGAGTGACACGAGTTCCTTTAACTGATTCACGGTCTGATTGTGATTCACTGTGAGGGCGCTGTCGTTGTTCAGCTGCTGCTGTTTGATGGCCATCTGGAGCGTTCGTTGCGTTTCGACAATCGCGCCTTCGAGGTTCTTCAGCATGTCCGATTTCTCGGCGGCCGTCGTACCCTTTTCCTGCGAACTGCTGTCGTCGGACGCGCTGTCGTTCAAGGTCAATCGTTTGTACAACTGAACGACGTTGTCCGCCGTCTTCATGAGTTGCTCCGCGATCTGATTACACAGTTGCGTCGATACTGAAAAACAAACATCGACTTAAAAATCATCCTGTGTTCATGGTGCGATTTCGTAACGACGACTCGATACTTACATTGCGAAGTGGATATATCGAACGTGCCGTCTTTAACAGGAACGTCCATAGGAAACCTCTCCAGGTTAGAAGTACTTCGGCTCCCTTTAACACACAAAACAGGCGTTATTTTAGTTAGTTTTTGTTGTTGATTGAACTCTAAAAACTCTAAATTCTAAAAACTGACTCGAAATTAATCTACTTTGAGCAGACCTGCACAACGAAGCATCTGAATTATACAATACTAGCCGCTACCCGTGACTCTGCATGCGATTAAGGTAGTTGTCGTGGTTAAGGCACACCGTCAGAAAATTCTTAATTTTTGTATACTTATTAAGGACATGATAATACAATTACCCTGAAAATTTGAAGTCGATCGACCGTATATAATCCGAGATAAATTCAATTAAAAATTGGATAATTAACATTGATTGTATACGATGTCTGTAGTTCTGAACCAGTTTCTTATTTATAAAAAAAAGAACTAACTGTCAGAAACATTCCAAAAACTGACAGTCTTTCAATGCATTTGTTATGAGTTTAAAAAAAATCAGAAAAAATTTCTGAACGTCTAATTATTTATAAATAACGGTTTAAAGTTCAACAATTTATAGAAATGATGAATAATCGACAAGAACAAACCTTTGATTTTATAAGACGCGTCTTTTGGCCTTCGCTGTGGAGGCTGTGGTGCCGACTGTTCGTTACCGTTGCCATTAGCTGTCCTAGGTCGGGGCGTTCCGTTCGATTTCCCTGACGAGGGCAGCTCTTCACTAGAACTGTCTTCCTGACCGACCGTACTCAAATTAACTAAAATCAATATAAAAAAAAACGTCTCACTTACAAAATAAAACGGCAAACCATAATTTCTTTTAGTTTCCTGATTGAATGGTGAAACGTTGATTTTATCAGATTTAAAAAATATAAATAAATGATGTAAAATTAATTGTCTAGTAGAACCTCGATAAGTTAAAATCCAAGAGAAATGTTAAAACATTTAAATTATCGAGTTTTTTACTTATTGAGAGTTGAAGTTAGAGAGGTTGTCAGAGTAAAATTTTTAACTTACCGAGGTTTGTGGGTTTTATAGAGGATGTATTTAGTTCAATAGAGGTTACATAAATTTTTTGTCTATTGATTCAGAATTAATTATTTATTTAAACAATCAATTATTTAAACAAAGAAATCAGTAAAGCGACTTAGTGGAAGACTAAAGTGAAACTCAATTAAGTTCTTGGCAAAATCTTTTGTTTGGATACTTACTCATGATGACTCACTGATAATACTTTAACTTATGGAGGTCACCAAAATATTATTTTAAGTTATTGCGAGCGATGTTCAGAATATTTGTTTAATAAGTTACCGAGGTTTTGTTATTTAAGTAATGGAGGTTTTATGCTTTCAGGGGAAGGGAATTCTAAACATGTTTAGCTTACAGAGGTTATTAACTTATCGAGGTTCTACTGTATATATATATAGAATGATTTTTAAGTTGATTCTTTTTTTTAACAGCGTGTAGAAATCAAACAGGCGAACAAATATTTCATGTAACTTTTTTATCAAAACTCAAAAATAAGAGAATAACAGTCATTCAAAGTTTAATTAAATTCTATTTAATTTTGAGGTCGGTCCTGGCGTTGTTATGTCACTATGGAAATATCTTATGTCATTATCAAGTATTCACACAAAATGTTCGAAGTTGTCCCCGTTTTATTTCAAACAGGCATAAGATATTTCCATAGTGACATAACAACGTCAGGACCGACCTCAAAAATAATTAAAATTTCATTAAACTTTGAATGACAAGCAATAAGATACTTGATAACGATATAAGATATTTCCGAAGTGACATAACAACTCCAGGACCGACCTCAAAAATAAATAAAAACTCGGGTCGCAGTGCCAAAACCCTGCCGACAATATAGTGTATTTGCTGGTATAGGGCCGTGTGGTTTTATACTTTTATTATGTGAAATTAAGTTTGTTTTTGCGCAAAATAAAAAATTTAACCCCTTAATACACCCCTTAAAATAACATTTTTTTTCTTAATTGTAATATTATTATCAATCTAACGTCTACACCGAATTAAATACACCCTTCAATAAATAAGTCATTATCTGCAAACTAGTGTTTTCATAAAATTTGTAAATCCGGTCCTGTCGGGCCGATTTTATTAAAATTTTGGGGACACTTTTTAATTACTACCAGATGGTTAAATTTCAATTTTGAAACGATTCTGAGAATTTTTTCGGTATTTTGGGGCCCAAAAACAGTTTTCAACCCCTAAAAACTACCCTTAAAATAGCCCGATTAGGCCCATTTTAAATAGGCTTCTTGCGGTGATGGATTTCAACATGTGGCCCAAATTTCGTTGAAATCAATTAACTCTTTCGAAAGTTATTGCCCGCACACATATATATATATATATATATATATATATATATATATATATATATATATATATATATATATATATAAATATATATATACATATATATATAATCATTTTTAAAAATGGTGCCAAAGTGTTTAGGAGGTTATGAAACGTCGAGAAATTTCGGTCCGACCCCTAGGTCCCGCCATCCGACCGACGCCAATAGTGTATGTTGCCATATGGCAAATACACTAATAAAATTTAATTAAACTTTGAATGACTGTTCCTTTCTTATTTTTGAATTTCTGATAAAAAAGTTACTTGAAATATTTTTTTTGTCTATTTGATTTCCACACGCTGTTAAAAAAGAAGAATCAGCTGTATTTAATAAAAAAAGTCATGAAGTCACATGTGAAAATGCGTATGCGAAATTTTTTAATCATTTGACCAAGTCTTAACTTAAAATGTTGATAAAATATAAAGCACTATACCAGAAGAATAGGACGATTGAATTGTTCTTCGTCTCGCCGTGTTCTTGTTGACAGTGACTTTATTCTGAGAGCTGATGGTGGGTCTCATCAGGCTGTTCCTGAGAGCGGGTCTAGGAGCTCCGCCGTTCTGTTGGCCCGGTTCAGTTTCGCTGTCCGATGCGTTCAGAACGTCGACCGACGAGCTGCGTGTCATATTCGCCGATTTGGTGTAGCGTTGATTTGTACGAGGCGGATTCGCATGCTTGCCTACAATCGAATATTACATCATATATTTTGCTCAAGTCGGATGAAAAAGCAATGCAATGGGGTCGTCCCGTATTTAAGTTCTTCTTTTAAGGCAGTGGTTCCCAACCTGTGGTCCACGGGAAGGCCCGGCCATTTAATAGGAATTTTAAAATATATCCGTGTTTATTTAATAAATGAATTGAATTGAATTTAGTTTGGGGAGGGGGGGCATGGCATGAGAGGTCCACGTATTGATTCAATTTCAGGAAGAATGGTCCGTAGATTTCTACGGGTTTAACACTAGACCTACCGATACTACATATATTCCTATTCCTAGCAAAGCGGGCCAAATGACCCGTCTCTAAAATGTTACATATATTACTATGTCTAGCGAAAAATATATCAATTAGGCCAATTTGGTACATGAATAAAACAATTTTTTTCAAATAACGATCCAAAATAGTTTATATATTAAATTTAAGGACTCACATTCGTTCGTAATGTCAAAAACCCGGGTCGCAGTGCCAAAACCCTGCCGACAATATAGTGTATTTGCTAATATAGACAGTGTGGCTTTATTATGCGAACTTAAGTTGGTTTTTTGGACAAAATAAAAAATTTGACTCCTTAAAAGAACATTTTTTTCTCAGTTGCAATTATTATCAATCGAACCTCTAAACTAAATTATATACACCTTTCAGCAAATAATTCACTATCTGCAAACTAGTGTTTTCATAAAATTTGTAAATCCGGTCCTGTCGGGCCGATTTTATTAAAATTTTAGGAGCACTTTTTAATTGCTATTAAAGGGTTAAATTTCAATTTTGAGACGATTCTGAGAATTTTTTAGGTATTTTTGGGCTCAAAAACTTTTTTCAACCCCTAAAAACTACCCTTAAAATGGCCCGATTGGGCCCATTTTAAATAGGGTTCGTGCGGTGGGGGATTCCAACATGCGGGCAAAATTTCGTAAAAATCAATTAACTCTTTCGAAAGTTATAGCGCGCACACATATATATATATATATATATATATATATATATATATATATATATATATATATATATAAATATATATATATATATATATAAATATATATATATATATATATATATATATACATATATATATATTTATATATATATATATATATTTATATATATATATATATATATATATATATATATATATATAAATATATATATATATATATATAAATATATATATATATATATATAAATATATATATATATATATATATATATACATATATATATAAACATTTTTAAAAATGGTGCCAAAGTGTTTAGAAGGTTATGAAACGTCGAGAAATTTTGGTCCGACCCCTAGGTCCCGCCATCCGACCAACGCCAATAGTGTATGTTGCCTATGGCAAATACACTAATGAATCACTATATTGTTCTATGTTATCCACTTTCAGATAATTTCTCTTCACTAAATTCCGAACACTCTTCATCTATGTCATTTATAATTTCTAATGATTTCAAATATCTTGAATGTTACGATATTTTGGGGATAAGAATTATTAGTAAAATGATGAAATAAGAATTGTTGATTCGCAAAATAGCACTACAACTTGAAATTTTTACTGTAATACTCGCTTGGAGTAGAGTGAAATTGGCTATTCATCCGTCAGCCAACAACAAATATAGCGCGAGTTTGTAGTTATTCAACGGACTGTACCTGCGCGAGCCTCCATTTGCATCTAACTTCAGAACCTTTTAGAACCGTGGCGCGTATTATAACTAGAATGTTCACTGTTCAAAATAATTCAACTTCGAATACAGGACGACCCCTTTCAGACACCAAACACGAAGTATAGATATAAGGAGTTAAAAAAGCGACTTCTGTGCACGATGTACTCGTTCAAACCAACAATCATTGACTAAACGGTACGTCCTGAACAACAGCGCTAGTGGTGTCGAAAAGATGAACTATCATGTGGACCCGTTTTTGTGGACGAAAAAATCCTGTGATATCTATACTTCGTGAAACCAAATATACAAAAATAAAATTAAAAATAACCTCCAAGAAAACTCCTCTGCTTTACGATACACAAAAATTACGATACGAGCGTTTTCCGAGAATGTATCCACCTATGAGCTATTATTTAATAATAATAATAATTTAACTTTGAAGATGAATAATAATAGCATTTATTGCCGGGTTGTCTGTCTTTTTCATTTTAATTTGAGAAGTGTCACTGTTTACAAAATAATTGAAAAGAATATTTTCGTTTTCTTTTTACGTAATCAAGTTTAGAATCGCTTTATAACATAAGTTCGATAGCGATGTTGTTGGCGATTAGACCCGTCTTTGTAAATTCTACCACTGACAAATCGCAATTCACTTGTTTACTAAAAACGTGTCCGATCACCAACACTCTCGTCATCGTGGTCACGATCGCATAAATGTATTCACCGCTTTGCTTCATTTTGTGTAAATTTTAAAATAATACCATTCGTTGAGAATTCGTGTCAGAAAGCTTTAGCAGCAAGAACTCAGAAAATATTGTCTCGTCTCCGTGCACTCAAGCAGAGAAGTTTATAAAAATAAAGAAGTGATACTTCTTTGGCGTGATCGCGATAATTGATATTCACATTTTCGTTAAAGATGTACATTGATAAAATAAAATACCGTTGAATCCATAATTAAAAAAAAATACAAGTATTGAGGTTATTTAACTGTCAAAAGTTGTTCACTATAGCTTTTAAGAAGTTCCGTCCGATGTCGCTAGTATAGCCTACTTTGTTGTTTTATGAAATAACTATTTTGACGTTCTCAGAAAAAAATGAGACGTGTCATCTATGAATACAAATTTCGTTAAGGATGAACATTGATAAAATAAAATACTGTTGAATCCATAATTTGAAAAAATATACAAGTATTGAGGTTATTTAACTGTCAAAAATTGTTAACAGCACTATGGATTTTAAGAAGTTCCGTCTGATGTCGCTAGTACAACCTACTTTGTTGTTTTATGGAATAACTATTTTGACGTTATCAGAAAAAAATGAGACGTGTCATTTATGAATACAAAGTAAAACTATACTGTATCGAAGAATCGACGATTTCAACAATGTCGATACACGTAGTACATGGGTGTGTTCGTTGCAGTGAAAAATTTACCCGCAATGCGCCAAAAGAAGTATATCTTCAAAAAATACAGATAGAAAACGTGTGTGCAATACCTGGAGAGTGTTTTGTTTTAACGGGTGCGGGATTGGCTAGGTCGCTGAGGGAGCATGCCCTTCGTAAGCTGTTCTCCAGTTCATCCTCCACAGGCACTACTTTGAAATAAAAATAAAAAACAAAACAAACACGTCATGCATAAAACAAAAAAAAATGTGTTTATTGTTTTTGTATAAATCTAAACATGCACCGTTCTGGATTTTGTGAAACGGGGCCCAGGGAGTATTTCAAAGCTTTCAAAGACCTTATATTAGGCGAAATATTTCTTAAAATATTATACTTACTTACTGCAACAAAAAGAAATACAAATTTATGCAGTGTAAACTCTATATAGCGATGCTGAAGGGACTGCGCATTTTCTGGCGTTATAGAGAGTTGTCGTTATATGGAGATAATGTATAATAACAACCTAACGACAGTCTAGCAATTGAGGTAAACGCGTGCAAAGTAATCACAACAAACAAAAGAACGAATTTCTTAGAATCTTCAGTATTGGTGATGCCAACAGTCGAGGTAAATTCAGGCTAGACAATAAAGCTGCAGTACTTATCAAATTTCGGCAACTTAGAAAGTACCTACAAACAGTAGGTGCTTTATAAGTTGCCGAAATTACTTGCTTTATAATGACATATGCTCGTTATTTAGAGTGGGCGTGATGCTACATAGAGTGTATCATTGTATGGACAACAAGTCGAGTAATTTCGACGTTTTAGGAAGTTTGACGTTAAATCGAGTGACGTTATATGGAGTTTACACTATTATTCTTTGCCTCATCCACAAAAGCTCACGGGGAAAGCGAAACTTCTTTAGAATTATGAACTCGTTTCACTGATGCATTATCAATTTTGCGTTACCAAGGTTATGCTTCGTGTAAACCAAGGTCATTAGATACCTCGTTAATGAATGACGTCAGCTGGGAGACCATTCAACATTTGTATCACCCACATAATATCCAATGACAGTCATCCTCCCACTACTATCCAACGGAATGAGGTCACATCTGCATCTAATAGCCTTGATAATAACAAAGGTTAGATGCAAGGTTATTAGATACACAGGTCGCCTCGTTAATGAATGACGTCAGATGGGAGACCGTTCAATATCTTTATCAACCACGCAATATTAATTGACAGTCCACTGGATGACGTCATCCCCACACTACTATTCAACGGAACGAGGTCACTTCTGTATCTAATAATCTTGCGTGCAAAGGAAAAAGCAAATATGTCGACGACGCCATGTTGGAAAGACAAGTTAAATTTTTCCAATATGGCGTCATTAACAAATTTTATGTACGTTTTCAAAAAACTTCGACAAATGGGTTTTGTTACAGTTTGCAAAATTAATTCATCTCTACGCTTAATTAGCTAATCAGTTTGGTTTTAAATAGCAAAACATGCAAAATAAATAGAATAAAAAAATGAACATAAGAGAACGATAACTTCAACGTAAAATAAATAAAAAGAGCACGTGTTTGACAATAAAAAAATAAACGACGGCCATGCTTCTTCGAATTGAAACTTTGTTTTAATACCTTTTTTCAAATTTTGTTCGGTTTTCACTTCGAATACTTTAATCGCAGTCTTTTCCAATTTCTCCGGCTCCGTTAATTTATTATTTTGTTTCTGATTTATCGAACATTTTATCTGTTCTTCTAATTTTTTCTGTTTAACCGGCAATTGTTTGACATCTTTTGTTTTTTGTTCACTGTTAGAATATTTTATTCTTTTGCACTGTGACGCATTTGTTTCACGGTGACATCTAGTAGCTGGAGGCCAAACTGGCTTTGTCGCTTCAGGATCGAAAACTGTCAGCAAAGATTTTATTTTCGGCGTATTGTCACAAATTCTCGTATCGCTATATTTATTTCCACTGTTCACGTTTTCTTGAACGATGTTTACGGTCGAATTTTCAATTAAAAAGTTCGGTAAGCTTAAGTTACGTTTCATATCGTATTTCTCCAATTCCGTTTTTTTGAGCGACCGGAAATCGTTCGCGTTCTGTAACGCCAACTTTTCGAAATTCAAAGACAAACGTTTCACTTTGCCCAGACAAATTTTCTGTTCTTCGATTTCGACCAGCTTATTTATAATTTCGATCTTGCGACCGATGTCTTTAAACTTGTTCATATCTTCGTTCGATAAATACTTACAGTTCGATATTGTCGAAATCAAATCGCTCGGTTCGTCGAACTCTTCATCGCGCAGCGAACAAATCCGTTCGGTTTTGTCTGCATCGTTTTCATTCCGATATTTCTTGTCGGTCGTTGCGAACACTCGATCGAACTCGCGTTCGGCTACGTTAAAGTTACGTTCAGAAATAACGTTAGCATTTTCGCAAATGCCCGTTTTCGAACTGTTTTCCCGATACGATAATTCAAAGCTTCCGATATCTCTGTTTGTTGTTTTCGATATCGGAAGTCTCGTTTTGAAACCTCTGGAAAAGTTATTGCAGTTCAAAATATCGTCACAAGCTTTAACGCTGTCGCTACATCTTCTTTCCATCAACCTGCTCTCCGATAGTTGAGCGTTGCGTTTAACTTTGGCCGAAACAGTTCTTCGAACCCCTTTCGGCGGTTTATGAGCGACGACATTTCCCATCAACGACTCGAAACCGAAATTCGATTTCGACGCGTTCTCCAAAACGCAACTTCGATTTGTTCGATCCAAACTTCTAGTCACCATGTTATTGTTCGAGCTTTTCCCTAATTTTGTTTTATCCGTTTTTCCAAACCGACCGTCGTAACTCCATTTAGTGCACGTGGTCGACTTCTTCGTTTGTTTTAAAACAGTCGCGTTACTGTAATCGCGCTTGACGACCTGTTTCGAAACAGCTTCTTTTTCGAGAAGTACTTCGAAGCTACAGCTTTTACTTTTTGCTACGACGTTCGTACGCAATAAATCACACGACTTTTTCCTATATTCCTCGTTTTTGTATTTTAAAGACGGTATTTCCTGCATCTTTGATCGATCCATTTTTTGTTTTTCTGCGTCGACTTTCCCGTCGAACATCGCACGACTCGACGTGGTCGCGAGCGCATCCGAACGCTGGACGTATTTCTTTAACGGCGCGAACGTTGCTTGTTTCTCGACAATCGTATTTTCCGAACAATCAAAATTACCGGTAAAAAAGTACGCGATATTCTTCTTTTTAGGTTCCTGAAAACTCTTACTTCTCGTGATAAACTTATTCGATTCGAATTTCGACAACTTCTGTTGAAAATCGTTTTGACAGCACCCACCCGCCGTACCGGCAATTTCACTCGGCGACGTTACCGGCTGCATCGTCCTCGTCAATTTATCACCGGTTTCGGTTTCGGAATATTTACGTCTCCGATGAGTTTCGAACAGAATCTCCAATGGCGCGCTACGAGTTTCTAAGGATTCGTCAGACAAAACACTTTCCAGGCTGTTGCAATTTGTGTTCGATATGTTCTCGTTGTAAAAACTAAAATCGGAAGCGTCCGACAGAATACTCTCCTGAGAATTAGAATTACGGACAGTTTTTCGCGACAAATAAAAACTGGCCGAGCTATGCCGTTCGTATTCCGGATAAATATCGGTCTCCGGTTGTTGTTCGAACTGCTGCGGTCGTTGGACAGATTCGTTGAGAATCAGCTCCTGCGATCGTGACAGTTCGAACTGATTGAAATCGGACTTCTGAGCTTGGCTCCAGAAATCTCGCAGCATCTGAAAACTGTTCCGATATTGTTCGTTCGGAAACGACGCTTCGTAACCGTTATCGATCCGACACTCGGTCGTCACTTTCTTCAACAAAACGCTAGAACTTCGGTTCGACGTCGACAACGAACCCGTGTTATCACATCGCTGGAAATTGCAAGCCGATATTTCGTGATTCGAGAAACACCGTCTCGGTTCATTCTGCGCAAAAGTTTTCTCGTTATAATCTTCGAGCGAATCCGAACTGAAATTGCTTTCGTTATCTGAGTTATCGCTCGGTTTCTTCGGCTCGCTTATGAAATCTAAAGGATTGTCCGATTGGTTCTCGACGAAACGTTTCAATCTCTCATCGTACAGTTTGCCTTCGTCGGCGCAATTTGGACTGATTTTCGATCGATCGTGTTTCATATCGATAAAGAAACTGTAACTCTTCCGCTTGAAACTAGGATCGTCGTTGGCTTGACGATCGCGTCGATCGTCCAAAGTCCGAATATCTTTTTGGACACAGTCCGCCCAGACGACCTCCTCGCTTACGGGAGACACCGGTAAACTCTTATGCAGCTTCAGAACGCCTAGTTTAGCGTCGGTCGTTCGATACGTGTCTGATTCTAAATTCAATCGTTTCGGACGATTCAAAGTCGCCGGTTTAACGGGCACCGCGGGTTTTTTCTTTACTGCGTGGGTATCGTCACAGCCGGATTTGTCGTTGGTTTTTTTGAAACGTTTGTCGTACGTTAAGAATTTATTGTCGAAGTTTTCCGTCTCGGACACTAAATGTTCCATGTCTTTGTTGAATTTATCGATTGTGATGGAACTGTTATCGAGGCCGTCGCTCGTATGTTCATTTTTTACATTGTTAAAGAACGGAAGCGACTTTAAGCTGTCGGGGATTTTGATGTTAGCAGGGATGTTATAGTCACTTATATTAAAAGTTGGTAAGTTATTAGTAGAAGAGGTGGAAGACGATTCGTTCGAAGACGAGGACGTTTGATTTTCACCTGGAAATCATCCAGTATTACAAACTCTGTTTGGTATACAAGGTCACGCGGTTGTAGACTAAAAATAGAGGCCAATACCGTTTTACCTTTTTTAACACGCTTTCATTAGCTTCATCTGTATGTGACGGAATCTTTGAACGTGAAATTCAGCCATTTTAAAACGTCAGATTAAACTGAAACTTTGCACTTATCAAGGACCATCAGGATAAAAAATAAAATCATTGAATGTATGTTCCGCGGAATCTTTGAACGTGAAATTCTGCCATTTTAAAACGTCAGATTAAACTGAAACTTTGCACACTTATCAAGGACCGATGACAATACAATAATTTAATAAGGCCAGCTTGTGCAATCAAATGGGCGGGAAAAAAAGACCAACCGTTCATTTTTGGTAGGCAGAGATTTTTTTCCTGAACGGAAGGTGCCTCCAATTGGCCATCATCTTAAGGGTATTGAGTACTCACCTTACGGAAATCTCTCATTTCTTTGATTTTAATTCTTCAAAATAAACTACAAATATGTACCAATCTTCTCGTATGACTTGTAGCCAAGTTTTTACAGTTTATTTGATTTAAATAAACGATTTAAAATCAGATAAAAACGAGAAAATTTGCATTAGTTTTAAACTGATTTTTGTACAGAAAAAATCAAATTTGAAAAAAATTATTGAGCAAGCCAAATTTGTCAGTATTTTTAACAAAAATTTGTAAAGAATTAACTTCAATATGTTAATTTGCCTTGACGTAATTCGAAATCTCGTGACGTGCTGTAAAAAAATATTGACTAATATCACGTTTTTTGATTCCATTTTTAGGGGAAAATATGTTTTTTGAAATTTTTAAGCCTCAAGCCAAATTTTGTAAAGCTTAATGCTTAATGGCAGCTGATAAAAACAGTAATTAAATAAATTTTGCGACCAGTTTTCTAAATTTCCCAAGAGCATATTTTACAAGCTGATTTAATTTTGTCTGTATAAAAATTTGTGTAAAACCTGTGCCAATTTTCTCGTTTTTATCTGATTTTAAATCGTTTATGTAGATCAAATAAACTGTACAAAAATATGGCAAGAATGGTACATATTTCTAGTTTATTTTGAAGCATTAGCATCAAAGATTTGAATAAGATTTTTCATAGAAATTAGAGATTTCCGAAACGTAAGCATATTTTACATGGACACATACATTCGACTGTTCATAAGATAGAGCTGTGCAGTTGAAGAAGGGAACAGCTGGTACACAGTAACCTTAAACTACAAAAAAACACCAGTTCTTCATTTAAAAAATCCACGTTTGACTTAAAAATATGCAAAAATATTCCCCGTTAATTTGAATTTTCAAATTCATCTAGAATTTCCGAATACACCAACATTTTAATCTAATATCAACCGATGACGTCATTAGTTACTTTTTTTGACAAAGTATACCAAACAGAACGACAACCTTACAAGCTTCGAAACAGCATATCAAACGTAAGCACCCTGTTATCAGAAATACGTTCAAACAAATGACAGCAGGGTGACACGTGAATGCGTCCTCAAAACGACGTTTATGAACGAACGAATTAAATTTTTTTTAAAACTGAACTCAAACATATTTTGTTTATTTACCTGGTATTTTATGTTTCGATGTGGGTCTTCTGTCTCTTTCTGGAATTGGACTCAGATCTAGCATCGACTGACTCAATTTCAAATTGGATTTATAACCGACCTGAAAAGAGCATGTGTTAGTGATAAAAAAAGATCGCTTATAGGGATATTCAAATTGAAGTAACAATTTCTGTCTGTCTGTCTGGCAATGTGTTTGTTTACTGATGCAACCATTCCTGTTTTTAACACGGTTTTATTAGTTTCTAATGGAATCTTTGAACATGAAATTCACCCAGTTCAAAACGTCTGATTAAACTGAAACTTTGCATACTTATCAAGGACCGATGACAATACAATAATTTAATAAGTTTGTTGCATTATCCTGACCAGGACCATCAGGATGAAATTAAATCTTTGAAAGTATGTTTGTGACGGAATCTTTGAACGTGAAATTCACCCACTTTAAAACGTCAGATCAAACCGAAACTTTGCACAGTTAACAAGGACTGATGACAATACAATAATTTAATAAGTTTGTCCCATTATCCTGTCCAGGATCATCAAGATAAAAAAATAAAATCTTTGGAACGTATGTTTGTGACGGAATCTTTATACGTGAAATTCACCAACTTTAAAACGTCAGATTAAACTGAAACTTTGCATACTTATCAAGGACCGATGACAACACAATAATTTAATAAGTATGTCCCATTTACCTGACCAGGACCATCAGGATAAAATTAAATCTTTGAAAGTATGTTTGTGACGGAATTTTTGAACGTAAAATTCACCCACTTTAAAACGTCAGATTAAACCGAAACTTTGCACAGTTAACAAGGACTGATGACAATACAATAATTTAATAAGTTTGTTCCATTATCCTGACCAGAACCATCAAGATAAAAAAAATAAATCTTTGAATGTATGTTTGTGATGGAATCTTTGAACGTGAAATTCACCCACTTCAAGACGTCAGATTAAACTGAAACTTTGCATACTTATCAAGGACCGATGACAATACAATAATTTAATAAGTTTGTCCCATTATCCTGACCAAGACCATCACGAAAAAAAAATAAAATCTTTGAACGTATGTTTGTGACGGAATCTTTGAACGTGAAATTCACCCACTTCGAAACGTCAGATTAAACCGAAACTTTGCACAGTTACCAGGGACTGATGACAATACAATAATTTAATAAGTTTGTTCCATTATCCTGACCAGAACCATCAAGATAAAAAAAATAAATCTTTGAATGTATGTTTGTGATGGAATCTTTGAACGTGAAATTCACCCACTTCAAGACGTCAGATTAAACTGAAACTTTGCATACTTATCAAGGACCGATGACAATACAATAATTTAATAAGTTTGTCCCATTATCCTGACCAAGACCATCACGATAAAAAAATAAAATCTTTGAACGTATGTTTGTGACGGAATCTTTGAACGTGAAATTCACCCACTTCGAAACGTCAGATTAAACTGAAACTTTGCACACTTATCAAGGACCGATGACAATAAGGGAGCTACGCAATAATAAAAAGATAGGCATGAACGCGAAAAAAGTCGCAGGAAAAGACTTGTCAAAAATAAAACTCACGCTCTGTAGCTTCCTCTTCGTTTCCTCAATTCTCCGCTTGAGTTCGTCTCGCTTGCTGTCGTTCTCGATTTTGGCCTGTTTGACTTCCTTGACCACGTCGACATTTCTGGCCGGAATGTTGCTCCAATTTAGTCTCGTTATGTAATGTTGCGCCGACAACGACGACTTATCTGCAGAGCACCATCGATATAAAAATACATTCGACAAACTTAAAATAACGATTTTCACACTTAAATTTAACGTTTCGATTAGTGTGTTGTTTTATATTATTTTTTTTTTTTTAAAGGTTTACTTTGTTCAATTTTCTTTTTAGAAAGTAGTATTTTCGTAGCCCTGGAACCTATCCTCGATCTTTACATGGTTTGCTATAGAAAATTTTAATTCACTTCGCGTCGTGTTTTTTTGGAACGTAACCCCGACGTAAAGTGAGGTATTGGTGTACTTGAAATTTATAAAACGCTTACTTTGAGAAGAATCCTGTTCGACGCCGCTGAGTGAATCAAACGCCGACTGAATGTACTTCTCTCTCTGTCCGATCTTATCGATCGATTCTGTGCTCGCCGAAAACAGCGACATTAAGTTCTTGTCTCCGTTGTCGCCGCTCGGAGTCGAAGCCTGCGAATCAAAACAATAGAACATCAGAACCGCTATTTTTTTTCGATGTATTGAACAGAGCGCGACAATTGTATAGTTCTGTCGATACTTACGTCATCGTCATCGAAATCAGATTCCTGACTCCCCGAAACCGAAGTCGTCGATATAGAAATAATATCGGGTCGGTTTTTACTTTTTCTTTGGGATTTTCTTAGCTCTTCAACGTCCATAGCGTTGACGGTGAATTCACTGAAACA
This sequence comes from Venustoraphidia nigricollis, assembly GCA_034508555.1. Lineage (NCBI taxonomy): Eukaryota > Metazoa > Arthropoda > Insecta > Raphidioptera > Raphidiidae > Venustoraphidia > Venustoraphidia nigricollis. The sequence goes on along the minus strand of JAVRKA010000021.1, from coordinate 3,084,026 downwards.
AAACAAACAATAATAATAATAATGCGTTTAACGTCCATTTGTCAACATTAACAGACGCCATTTGCACCATTACTATTTTTCATCTACCACACGTCTTGTTATTTTGTTAAGTTTTTAAGCTTCAACTTAATTAATAGCCATGGACGAAATAAGGATATAGGAATGTTGACTGTATTCAAATAAACACATAATTTTAATGTTAAGTGGTAGTTTCTATGATAGAAATACTAAAAAACACTATATTTTTCCTTATTTTTAAGGAATTTAATTAATATTTAATAAATAAAACGTAATAAAATCACTCTCAAGTCACGTGACAACGGACACCAATCAGAGCGCATGACGTCACAGAGTCGTATACAAGCAAGCATCAGACGTTGTCAAAGGCTTCATAGTTTGGTTAATATTTAGTGTGTAATTTATTATTATTTGTTTATAGGAAACGTCAAATTACACGTAACTATAGCGACAGCTACGAAACTAAAGAATGGTAGCCCCCGTGTAAACTTTTGAGCCTCCTTTGATATGACCGGATGACGTCACGGCAGTCACATGACAAGTATTGGCGTTTTGGTGCGAAATTTGAAACGGAATTTAAAATACATGATTTTTAAGGCTTGAGTCGTATTTAAATAAAAAAAACCCGGGTCGCAGTGCCAAAACCCTGCCGACTATATAGTGTATTTGCTTGTGTAGGGCCGTGTGGTTTTATACTTTTATTATGTGAAATTAAGTTTGTTTTTGGGCAAAATAAAAAATTTAACCCCTTAATACACCCCCTAAAATAACATTTTTTTCTTAATTGTAATATTATTATCAATCTAACGTCTACATCGAATTAAATACACCCTTCAATAAATAAGTCACTATCTGCAAACTAGTGTTTTCATAAAATTTGTAAATCCGGTCCTGTCGGGCCGATTTTATTAAAATTGTGGGGACACTTTTTAATCACTACCAGAGGGTTAAATTTTAATTTTGAAACGATTCGGAGAATTTTTTCGGTATTTTGGGGCCCAAAAACAGTTTTCAACCCCTAAAAACTACCCTTAAAATAGCCCGATTAGGCCCATTTTAAATAGGCTTCTTGCGATGATGGGTTTCAACACGTGGCCCAAATTTCGTTGAAATCAATTAACTCTTTCGAAAGTTATCGCGCGTACACACATATATATAAATATATATATATATATACATATATATATATATATATATATACATATATATATATATATATATATATATATAAACATACATATATATATATAAACATTTTTAAAAATGGTGCCAACGTGTTTAGGAGGTTATGAAACGTCGAGAAATTTTGGTCCGACCCCTAGGTCCCGCCATCCGACCGACGCCAATAGTGTATGTTGCCTTATGGCAAATACACTAATAAAAAATATTTGTGGCTATATTAGGTACTTATGCACGATTTAAAACACTTTCTCAAAAACAGTCAGCATCCCTATTAGGATAAAATAGGAGGCCGGTACAGAATTACCGTTTCTCGGCGAGAGGCAGTAGGAAAAAGTCTTAGTCACATCTGCCCCCGCTGGGATTCAAACCCAGTACCTCTTCGGAATGTGAGTCTAATGCTCTCACCACTACTCCACACCACTCGGTCACAATCGTAACTAAATGTCTTCACTTTACGACCTTTCGCTATTCATAGAGAGAAGACGACTGAAATTACCTCGGAGAGTCAGTGGCAGCGATGTTGGGATAATATTTGGTGGCAACGAGGGGCGGTTCCGCATCGCTGCAATCCTCGACGTCTCCGTCGTGCTCGGCCGCGCTTTCGCCGGTGTCTCCTCCGGGAGCGCTACTTCCCAGCAGACTACCGAGCGAGCTGTCGTCTGTATGATGAACGATGCCAGATTTGTTGCCGACTGATGGACCGTCGAGCCTTCTCAAATTCTCGCTCAGTTTCTAAACATTGAAAGAATAATTAATCAATTATGTAACGCGACAAAACAAGTGTTCAAGTCATCCTCGGCGACAACAGTGAAAATATTGACAAACTATTTCGTTTCCTAGAAAAAACTGAACTTCTGAACAAAATCTAGCCAATGATAAACAGTTATATATACTGGATGTCTCAGAAATCGCGCACCCAATTGTTGGGATCGAAAGAGAAAAATATTCTGAGCCCAAAAATCTATGTTTGGAATTTTTTGATAACTTAGTTAATTAGTAATTAATTAATTTAAACAATTGTAATTTAATTTTATATTTGAAAATTGAAAAGGACCAAAACTGTTGGTTGAAACGTCTTTTATATAAATAAAAATATTGAACAGTATTGCAAGTAATTTTATTTTGTTAATATGTCTATAGGGGGCACCAAGTACCCGTACTCTATTATTATTATTATTATTTAATCTGATTCAAACCTGTTTCGAAGATGACACGTTTTCGCGCCGGTGATCTGAATGATTCCTTGATTCGTTTCCACTGTCCATTGAGCTTTCCTTAGACCCGTCCGAATCTTGACGTTTGTCTAAATTCAAACAAAATCAATTTTATTAGTCGATGTAGTCTCCTATAGGATTACAACTAACAAACAAACACGGTTTTTTCCTGGGACCTCGCTTGACACTATTTCAGACGCGGTTTCCAAAAAAAAAGTTTAGCCACTATAACTTAAATTATGGATCAGTTTATACAAAATGATTCTAATGTTGATAGAAGTTCAAAGGCAAGACGAAGTGTCATTGATGCCAATATCTTGCTATCGACAACAGTTTGCTGAACGAACCAGAAAGAGGCAAACGATATTAGATGACTTCTTCACAAAAAACAAAATATGTCAAATGAGGAACCTTCCTCATCACAAACATAACTTCTTACTCGAACTTTTATTTGATTTTCATAAATGTTTTATGAAGAAAAATCGATATTAGCAATTAATAAATCTATAATCAATGTGATAAAAAAGTATTTAACAATAAATGTTACAAAATTAAACAAAACAACACTAGCAAATCTTCTTATTCTCGGTTCTATTTTACTTATGCCTATTATCTACGTATTAAGGTGACCTCGTTTAGCGGTGTTTTGTATAGCGCAGGAACTTATTGGAACGTATCTTCCGAGTTAAGCGGGGTCTTACTGTATTTAATTTTTCTGTTGCTTTAGGGTTCTCTGTCTGTTCGTCCGTCAGAGAATTCTAGCTCGTAAACGGGATATTAGGACGTTGAAATTTTCAGATTATGGACTGCTTTGACCCAAAATTAAATATCGTGTTTAATTTAGTGGTTTGTTAATTATAATCGTAAAAACAAGAATCATTACAGATGATCACTTACCTTGAAGACCAGGGAATTGAATGATGCTGTCACTATCGTAGATCGATTTGACAGCGATGCCCGTCGAATCAACTCGCTGGGCCCATCGACCTCTCGGCATATCGACATTTCTAGTCAGGCTCGACGGTGGACTGGAATCGTCCGTAATTTGCTTCTTGGCCCAAAGAGGCAGCGGTCCTACGCTAAATCTAAACAACCAAAATTACATTTCAATCCAGCGACCTCAACCTGACCTTCACTAAATCCACATTACCTGTAATCCGGAACATCCGTGTTGTTTACGTTCGGATCAAAAATATCCGGTGTCGAAACTCCGAACTCGCTATCCAAATCGATATCTCCGAGACCTGCGTCTACTTTTTTCCTGAGACACAAAAATTAACATCAATAAAAAAATCACAAGGCGTTGATTTTTGTATCAAATGATAAACACTCACTGGGCCTGTTTCCAGACAAGGACGCTGGCGTCGCCACTGGCCGAAACAAGTCGCCTTCCGCCAGTCATAAACCTGAGGCCAGTAGCGAGTTCTGAATGTCCACTCATCGTACCGAGCAGCTGGCCCGACCATGCGCAGTAAACCGATAGTGTTTTGTCCGTGCAGGACGTCGCCATGAAACGACCTCCCGAGTCAAGCGTGATCTGAAACAAAAGGTTTTTGAAGTTATACTTCTTTTGGCGCACTGGGGGTAAACTAATCTCTGTTACGGAAGTTGCGCATGCAACGAAAATGAGACACCATGAAGTTAGTTGTTAATTTAATATGAATGTACTACGTGTACCGGGAAGGCTGAAATTGATAAAGCTGACATAGTTTTACTTTGTTAAGTTGGCAACACTGCACAAACAGAAAGAATATTTTATAAATATTTTAGAGGAATTAGGATCAATGAAATTAAAAGACAAATTATTATTTCACAACGTTTCGTATTAAATTAATACTTCATCAGGTGATCTAAAATAAAATAACAAAACAATTTAACAAATTTGTCTTTCAATTTCATTGATCCTAATTCCTCTAAAATATTTATAAATTATTAACATCAAAAGGATCTGATATATACATTATTCAGAAAGAATATTGTTGACTATTTTTGGGAAAGTGTTTTAAATCATGCATAAGTACCTAATATAGCCATAAATATTTATTTTTATTTAAATACGACTCAAGCTTTAAAAATCATGTATTTTAAAAATCCGTTTCAAATTTCGATCTAAAACGCCAATACTTGTCACGTTACAGCCGTGACGTCAGACGGTCACAAAGTAGGAGGCTGTGTTCATAAACTGATCAGGTGATCAAAGGTTTTTTCGTAGTTTTTGCTATTACAGCGTCTGATGCTGTTCATGACCCTCTGACGTCATACGCTCTGATTGGTGTTCGTTGTCACGTGACTTGAGAGTGATTTAATTAGGTATTAGTTATTAAATATTAATTAAATTCCTTAAAAATAAGGAAAAATATTGTGTTTTTTAGTATTTCTATCATAGAAACTACCAATTAACGTTAAAATTATGTATTTATTCCCCACACGTTTCCAACAGAAGTTCGAAATTTGTTGGGAATCCCCTTGCATTCTTTCAAATCAGTTGCCATGGTTAAAGTCAAGTTGCAACCTATTTTATTTACTGACTTTTTTTCTTTTTTGTCCTTGGTAATTAATATAAAAATGATTTGTCGGGAAAAAGGACTTTTTAAGTAAACACTAATTTGCTATTTATAGCGACGTTTCGTCCCTTGTTTGGGACTTTTTCAAGCTTTATAACTGTAATTGAATTATTAAAATACAATTTATAAATTTACAATTGAAATATAAAATATCAGATATTAATTATACACACCAAAACATTTAATAGGTGTGTATAATTAATATCTGATATTTTAATTTCAATTGTAAATTTATAAATTGTATTTTAATAATTCAATTACAGTTATAAAGCTTGAAAAAGTCCCAAGCAAGGGACGAAACGTCGCTATAAATAGCAAATAAGTGTTTACTTAAAAAGTCCTTTTTCCCGACAAATCATTTTTCAATTTTATTTACATTCCGAAGGTGGGAGAATTTTTTGCCAGTTCAATTTGAGGTTTGCTGGTCAGGGTCCGAGGGTCCCCTGAGCAGCGTCTAGTCCTCTGATACCTGGACGAAGTCAGGCCGGAAAAAAATTAAAAAATTAACAGTGGTACGCGACTAATTAACGACGTACTAACCTTGATAAGACTGCCATCGTCAGACGGGGAGCCCCTCAGCGAACGCGCGTGTCTTCCCGATCTCGAACTGTAGACTCGTACGCTTCTGTCCTGGCATGCGGTCAGAATGTGTCGTCCACTAGCTTCGACCTCCATGTCATAGAGCGTCGTTCTACAAGCTACGTTATGACCGCGCTGGAACGTCAATTCGGTTTCGCCGGCGCTCTAAAAACAATCGAGAGCGACGTCTGAGTACAAAATACAAATCGAACGTCGAAATAAGTATTCTAGAAAAATTATTTTTAAATTATTTCTCGACGATCGTTTCGTCCATCCTCAGGAATATAAAACATGTACGATCGTCGAGAAATAATTTAAAAATAATTTTTTATAGAATTTTGAAGTGTTTTGTTTATTTGTTATTAAAAATCAATCTTATTAGAATGCTTCGCGTCAGTCTTAAATCCCCCCAGAAGATCCCATCTTTAGCAATAATGGATACGTACCCCACCGAGTTGTCTGAAAATGATGCTCTTGTCGGCACCGCAAGATATCATCTGTAGTTGACGACCTGAACTAATAAACCGAACGGCCGTTATCGATGACGAATGGTCATCGATACTCTGCAGTATGCTATAGTCCTGCAAAAACAAATGCACAGCATTATTAATCTACATATATACAGTAGAACCTCGATTACTTAAACCTCGATAAGTTAAAAACCTCTGTAAGTTTAAAATTTTTTGAATTTCTAGATCCGCCAATCAGTAGAGCAAGAAAGGCTGTGAACGATTTAAACGTTTTTATCGAGCGTTGTGATGATGTTAACGACGAAATTTGTCTTCTTTACATAATATAGAAAACATAATTGATGCAGAAAAGCAAAATTGCATGAAACAAAAAAAAAATTACTGATTTCTTTGTTTAAATAAATAAATAATCGATTCTAAATGAATAAATGAATCGATAAAAAATTTATGTCACCTCTATTGAACTAAATACATCCTCTAGAAAATCCACAAACCTCGGTAAGTTAAAAATTTTACTCGGACAACCTCTCTAACTTCAACTCTCGATAAGTAAAAAACTCGATAACTTAAATTTTTTAACGTTTCCCTTGGATTTTCATGCATTACCTATGTCTTGATGAAAAAGCGCATTTTCAGAATTTTGATATCAATAAAAAACAGTAGAACTGATTTCGATGAAATTCGTTTAAAGTTATTTCGGCTACAATTAAAGTTTTATCGAAACGCGAACCTAGCTACAAGATAATTCAAAACATTCGAACTTACATCATCGACGTTGAACACGTGAATCAGTCTATCTCGAGAAGCAGAAGCGAGCAGTCGTGGATACCCAGTCTGTTCTGGCGAGTTCTGCGAATATTCCAGACAAAGGACTTCGGCGTCGTGTGCTTCGATTTTGAGCAACTCACGCATCGTTCTCATATCGTAAATTCTTATGTTGCCTGTTGAAGAAAAATCACCAATTTATTTCACTTGTTTCCCTCAACAAGATGGCCGGTACAGGAATTACCGTTTCTCGGCGACAGACATCCCAGCTATATTTTGGCACCACTGGGATTCGAACCCAGTACCTTCAAGTGCGAGTCTTGTGCTCTCACCACTATGCTACACACCTTTAATATTAAATATGGCATCCATTATTCTTTGAAATTATTTAAAACCTATCACTGTTTTGCAAACATCTAATTCCTTAAGAATTATATCGTAATTTAGATTCTGGTATGTAGTAATTTGACAGTTCAATCAAATTCAAACTGCTACCTACAGCGCATTCTCGGAGCTTAAGTTTTTAAAAACAAACGCTACATTATAAAATACCTGCTCTATCTCCGGAAGCTAAATGTAAACCATCGGGGCTGATTCTAATGCTCCTGACACCATTTTTACCATCATACGAACTGTCTTTATTATCGCCCGTAAGCGTCAAGTCTTGATCCTTTATGTAGTTCAGTTCGGGATCGACGTAGATAATTTTGAGCAATTCCTGAAACAAAAAATAAAAAACAGTTTAGATTCGAATCATCGGCCGTACGAGAGACAAGCATACTGACGTTGCTGTAGATGTTTCGCTGTATCGGATGCGTCGGTGGAATCGCATCGCCCGTTAAGTTCCATATCCGGATCGTATCGTCCGAGCTGCAGGTGATGAAGCTTCCCTCCGGTAACAGTTCGGGCGCCGGCGATCTGTATTGGGCGATCTGGTCGCGGGTCGGGTACATCTCAATGCCCCAAATGCACGCGGAATGATAGAGGAATGATTGCGACTTGCCAACCTGCAACGAAAGATCGATATCAATTACCGTTTGTTAAATCATACGTACGAAGACGGTTCTAGCTAGAGGCTATCGATGATTAGAAAGGTTATACATGTATGACAAATCAAAGATTGCTAGAATACTCGAAGGTTGGGCCTAAGAGGCGATAAACATGGTCATGTCTTGTGATTCGTCGAGTTGATTGCTTGCGTCACCGATGCCCATGGCTTGGTTATTCAAGTATGTTTATCCCGACTGTTTGGGAAAAGACTCCACAAGCCTACTTCCCCCGCCCTCTCGCGCGTCTCGCCAAGTCACACCTTCAATAATACTAACGCCCAACCTTAGTTTCTAGTAATTTTGAGAACGTACAAGGGTTGAACAATAAGTACTCGTGTTAGTCGACAGATGGCATTGACGAGTGAAATTGACTTTACCATCGTGTCCTGCAGACTTTTAAACGACCTCGTGCTGAGTTGTAGATAAATTCATAGGTTAGGTTATTTTTGACAGCCAGTTGTATCATTCGTGTTGTTCGACAAAATGGAAAAAGAGCAATATCGATCTGTAATTCGTTTTTTTAAGAAACATGCGAAGAAATAAAACTGAAGTTGGATGCTGTCTATGGGGATCCTTCACCATTTATGACCACGGTGAGATATTTGTATAAAAAACGAATTACTGATCGATATTGCTCTTTTTCCATTTTGTCGAAAAATACAAAACACGAATGATACAACTGGCTGTCAAAAATAACCTAACCTACGAATTTATCTACAACTCAGCACGAGGTCGTTTAAAAGTCTGCAGTACACAATGGTAAAGTCAATTTCACTCGTCACCGCCATCTGTCGTCAAACCCTTGTACTTAAATAGATAAATAAATAAATAGATTAATAAATAAATAGACAAATAAATAAATAGATAAATAAATAAATAGATTAATAAATAAATAGACAAATAAATAAATAGACAAATAAATAAATTTCTATTTTGACGCTGACAACTTACTCTCTTGATGTCCCGTACGTCCCAAATGTAAACCGAATGGTCGTTATAAACGCAAATCAACTTGTAGTTGTTATCGTAGGCGACTGCGACAGTGTCGGGGTACCGCGCGTTGTTCGGATGCGACGACATATGCGCTATGCTCAGTCCGAGAGAGACGTCAACTCCGAGATGATGCGTTCGCGGCAAAGTCGTGATAAAATGCAATGACACCGGATCGAAGCATCGCACAATCCCATCAGCGCAGCCGACAAAAATGAACGTTTCGCTGACCGTCATGCAATTGGCGCTCGTCGTTCTCAATTCGAGCCACTTTTCGAGCAGCCGTCTGTTGTTCAGCTGACACAGTAAACCGGATCGCGTCACGGCGTACGTATTATCGGCTGATTCTCCGCGACCGCACGCGACGGCGACGAAATGTTGGCCGCGTTGCGAGCCGAGTATCGCCGCGCGACCGACGAGAGGCACGGCCTCCTTGATGCGCGAACTGCCTCGACTGTACTCGAGGTACCAGAATTTCACGTGTCGATTGCCAACGGTCACGAAGTAACTGCCGTTCTCGGCGAACGCGACCGCCTTTACTTTGGTGCTGACTTTGTTGCTGGCGACTTTGACGTTCGCTTTCCAATCCCACACGTTCACAATCATGTCGTGTTGCGAGCCGACGCTCACGACGTATTTGTTGGACGGAGAAAATGCCTGGAAAACAATAATCAGAACGTTTATAACTAACAATATTTAAAACTTGGCTTAGCAGTGTTGGATCACTTTCACACAGTTTGTGTTGAGACCCAGCGGTAAGAGGCGAGGTAGGCAAAAGACATATTGTGGGTGTGACCCTCTTTAGCTCTGTCTCGCTCAAATCATCTGCACGTTTCATTTTTTGGCTGGTGCCAACTACGAGGATAAAAGATGCTATTGCTAGGGTGCCGCTGTCAATTAATTACTCTAATTTTTGGAAATATTTTGAAGATTTAAAAAACTTTTCCGAAAAAAGAAGTCACTTTAGGTTTGTGATGGAACAGTTTTGTGAAATAAATACGAATAAGATCGTAGTGTGATATTGAAAACGTGTGTTTTTTTGGCACAATTAATGCCAAACTTTTTTCTAGTAAATCGTACATAAATTACAAAAGTAGTCCATTAGAGACCTAGATTTGTCTTTTATCTTCCTTATAGAGAAAGAATTTTTGCAGAATGTTGACAAATAAGTCTACAATCAGTTGACAGCCGAAGCTCTATTTTTGGCTTAAATTCAGAGCGTTCCGACAGCCTTAAGGCTGTCGGAACGCTCTGAATTTTGTTTGTGCTGAGACCCAGCGGTAAGGGGCGAGGTAGGCAAAAGACATATTGTGGGTGTGACCCTCTTTAGCTCTGTCTCGCTCAAATCATCTGCACGTTTCATTTTTTGGCTGGTGCCAACTACGAGGATAAAAGATGTTATTGCAAGGGTGCCGCTGTCAATTGATTACTCTAATTTTTGGAAATATTTTGAAGATTTAAAAAACTTTTCCGAAAAAAGAAGTCACTTTAGGTTTGTGATGGAACAGTTTTGTGAAATAAGTACGAATAAGGTCATAATGTGACATTGAAAACGTGTGTTTTTTTGGCACAATTAATGCCAACTTTTTTCTAGTAAATCGTACATAAATAACAAAAGTAGTCCATTAGAGACCTAGATTTGTCCTTTATCTTCCTTACAGAGAAAGAATTGGCTTAAATTCAGAGCGTTCCGACAGCCTTAACGCGGGAGATAACGAGACAACGTATATTACGGCTCACGACAATTTTACTAATAAGTACCTAGCATATCTATCATTCATCACGTATTGAATAAAAAATTACTTTAATTTTTGAAGTTTAACTTCTTTAGCGACGTATCTGTTTGAAAAAAGTGAGAAATCGAGGGGAAGCAGAATGAAACAAATTAAGGGGAAGTTATTTTGTCCCCTAAATTACATGAAACTGACAAGGACAGAAGTCTATAGTGTGTTACTTTTTGATTCGCAAAATAGTAAGACAAGGATGAACCAGTGGGAGATTTAAGTTCGATGCCGCCCTAGGCCACGTCCGATATAACGCCCTTTTTGCTGTATGTGGAAGTGATTTTTTCATTTAAACATGTAATGGAGGATAAATTAATTAAATTAATCCTTAAATTTCAACTGTCCTAGCTTCTTTATTTTTGAAATTTTGTCGTCTCTCAAATTTTGCCGCCCTAGACCCGGACCTCACGGGCCTAGACCTAAATCCATCACTGGGATGAACAGCTTGGATCTGAACAGAAGTTTATAGTGTGTTGCTTTTTGATTCGCAAAATAGTAAAGTCAAGGATGAACATATAAAGTCAGTGCTTAGGAATCTGACGTTGAAAATTATGAACAATTGAAGTATAAAAAAACCCGGGTCGCAGTGCCAAAACCCTGCCGACAATATAGTGTATTTACTTGTGTAGGGCCGTGTGGTTTTATACTTTTATTATGTGAAATTAAGTTTGTTTTTGGCCAAAATAAAAAATTTAACCCCTTAATACACCCCTTAAAATAACATTTTTTTTCTTAATTGTAATATTATTATCAATCTAACGTCCACCGAATTAAATACACCCTTCAATAAATAAGTCACTATCTGCAAACTAGTGTTTTCATAAAATTTGTAAATCCGGTCCTGTCGGGCCGATTCTATTAAAATTTTGGGGACACTTTTTAATTACTACCAGATGGTTAAATTTCAATTTTGAAACGATTCGGAGAATTTTTTCGGTATTTTGGGGCCCAAAAACTTTTTTCAACCCCTAAAAACTACCCTTAAAATAGCCCGATTAGGCCCATTTTAAATAGGCTTCTTGCGGTGATGGATTTCAACACGTGGGCCAAATTTCGTTGAAATCAATTAACTCTTTCGAAAGTTATTGCCCGCACACATATATATATATATATACGCTTATATATATATATATATATATATATATACGTATATATATATAAATATATATATATATACATATATATATAAACATTTTTAAAAATGGTGCCAAAGTGTTTAGGAGGTTATGAAACGTCGAGAAATTTTGGTCCGACCCCTAGGTCCCGCCATCCGACCGACGCCAATAGTGTATATTGCCATATGGCAAATACACTAATAATGTTTGTGATTTGGCATACATAAAAACTAAAGAAGTTAAACTTTTTATGTAAGCTTGTGAGGGTGAGGCCCAATGTGTGTTTTTTTATAATTTTTAGTGTCTGATAAAAGTGCTTTATAGTTTTTGTTTAAACTGCATATCATTTATTACACAGTAATTATAATTACCACACAATTGACGCCATACTGATGTCCTTGAAATTCGGCAATCTGTATAGCCGCCGAGCCGGTTGTAGTCGTAGCTTCGTGCTGCAAGTCCCAAATGCGGACATACGGCATGTGGCCGCATTCGCCCGTCACCAGGTAGCGCCCGTCGCTGCTAAATGAACAGGCGGTAATCGTCTTACGGCAGGCATTCACAAAATGGCCATGCTGTTTGCCGGTACGCGTGTTGAATAAAACAATCGTGCATCTATGGAATCAACGCAGCGATTATTAATGGGATTTGACATTTGACGCTATGACATCTGGTGGCAGAAAATGAAAGTACACTCATACTTCGCTATACGGCTGCTCTTTATACGGCATTTCGCTATAACGGCCCTATTCAATTAAGGCACGTTTTCGATTTACGGCCTAAAATGTTTCGCTATAACGGCAAAAAAAACTATTTTTCGGTGTCGATATATCTACATGTTGCCAATCTTGCAATTTAGAATAATTGATTTCTTTATACGGCTTTTCGCTTTGCGGCTAAGTTTCGTGGAACGTATCTGGGTCGTAAAGCGAGGTATGGGTGATAAGTAAAATGTGTTTGCCATGGCTCTGTGTCATAGATTGCTAGCGGGGGCGGTGTCGCTTTCCAGTAGGCGCTTTATGATTTTTAATTAGATAAGCAGATAAATTAGGTACAGATAATATGAAACAATATTTTAATATCTTTAAATATAAAATGTCGGAACGATATGCGTCATTATAAGTCTATTATTGTATTAATAAACCAAGAGCCCGTGAGTGCCAGACCTTCGTTATTTTATAAAAGCTGAAAGTTTCTCAGCGCATGCTTCCAACACAGGTAGGAACGATGGGCGATTATATACTTTCGGTCATTGTGGCTTTGGCAGGTAACAGGTATAATACGCGCCACGGTTCTAAAAGGTTCTGAAGTTACATGCAAATGGAGGTTTGCGCAGGTACAATCGGTTGAAAAACTACAAACTCGCGCTATATTATTATTTTTAATTTTTCTTGAATCTAAAGGTCTAATTCCTTGCATAAAGTTATCCAAAAATTTATTTTTCGTGCTTGTCTATACAAAACTGTATTAGACATGTTGATCAATTAACAATCAAAGGAACAACTTAACAATAGCGTACTAGACTGTACTTTATAGCAGGAAAGCGACAAGTGACACGATAACTAGCGATAACCAATCACCGACGAACGCACGCTCTGTGCCGGTAACTGGGAGATGGTGGGAGTCTTCCCTTCCCACAAAACAACCAGGACGACCCTAAAATATGCATTTGCGACGCTGTTTGTGACTAAATTCAGAACCTTTTAGAACCGCGGCGGGTATTATAGCAAAGTTGTATAAAATACCGACTTAATTTCGCCAAATTATAAAGCGTAAGTTTTTTATATTTTTCTTCGGAATAATATTAGAAATCATGTCGTCCATTGCCAGACACTTATCGCGGCAAGCCCTTGTCAGACACCCTTAAACTTCAATAAATTGTAACTGCACTTACGTTATAGTATAAAAGCTGAATTTTATACAGGTTACTTGGGGAACTATTACAAGATGAATTAGTGTGTTGATTCTCATCCATGTTTATTTATATTAATAAGTTAATTGGGAACTTGGATATTAATAAAGTGAAGCTAAATTTTCAAAATTTGCAACGTTTCGTTGGTTTATTTCCAACTTCTTCAGGCAAGCTACAAGAAATACAATTAATTACAATGATAATTGTGTAACAGAAGACATATTTTGTTAAATATTACAATTTTATTTAATTGTTGAAATAAAAAAATGTAATTCTAATTTTACAAAATATGTCTTCTGTTACACAATTATCAATGTAATTAATTGTATTTCTTGTAGCTTGCCTGAAGAAGTTGAAAATAAACCAACGAAACGTTGCAAATTTTGAAAATTTAACATCAATTTATTAATATCCAAGTTCCCAATTAACTTATTAATATATTACAAGATGTTTCCCCAGTAGCCAAACAGTTTCAACAGTTCTAGCCTCTAGCCAGACAAACAATAGAGTAGCTGTAGGTGCGAGCAACTGCGATTTTTTAATATTGTAAATTAGAAACATTCGACAACAGAGTGTAACGAGTTTTAAATTGTCATGTCTCTGTTGCTAAATATTACAAAAAAAATTGAATGTTTCTCGACAAACAAAAATAAACAAAAAAAAAAACTCACCCCGATGGATAGGCGACCAAGTGCGTTCCGGGATCACATGTCAGCGCCGAATTACTGGTCACGGTCACTCCCAGCACATGTTCCAGTTTAAACTAGAAATACAATTACATAATCATTATTATAAACAGCAGGTAACGCTTTTTTGTAAAACATCGACAGCAACCATGAACGAAATTATTTTCAAGATATTCGTTTGGCATACTTTCTCCCGACAATTAGCTCAAAAAAAATCTTATTATTGTTTAAACTAATCACCATATCATAATACTTATAAGAAATAACGATAAAAAAATATTACAATTCTGTATTTATTTGACGTTTGTAACTGCGCCAAAATGTTTAACCCACCACTAGAGACATCTCTGAGCGTAACAGTTGTACTCTGTAGTTCACGCATTTTAGCGTTGCGATCGCATGGTTCACATCTCCGATGCATGTACGCCAAATACGCAGAACATATTTGAAATACCAATTAATTTATATTTGTAGGTTTATAACAATTAAAAACTGAAAATGCGAAATTAAAAACAATGTATAAACGTTTTTAATTATTCATAGACTATTACAGATCGAAATACAGAGAGATACATTAATTACCTTGCCGTTAGACAAGGTCGGGGCCCCACGCTTAATATTGTTTACATTGAATTATCAACATGTTGGACATAATTAGTAATATTGCGTAATAACTAATATGTAAATATAAATGTAGATACTATGGTAAGAACTATGGAGATATTTGTTTTATGACAGAATATTTACAACTGATAAAAAAATAGATAATTAATAACATTTACAAATTGGGAAACTATGTAGGCTCAAATATTTGTACATTGGGGAATTATGCAAGCTTACAAAAAATATATTATGTTGATTATGATAGCTTGAAAATATAAACAATAGAAATTATAAGAAAATAAATAATTTGAAGTTATTTTTGTAGTTACTGGTTACCAGCTATTCAATACAGCGTCGGACTGGCCATATAGTCAAAATGGCGTTTGCCAGCCGGGCCCCAACTTGCGCGGGCCCCCCACGGGCCTGGCTTGCGGGGTTTGTCGCAAGCCAGGCGGTAGGTAGGATAGGGGGCCCATGCAGGCTAAATTCGTTCATACAATTAAAGCGAAATGAAATAGAAAAATATTCGAAAATGGTTAAACCTTAGCAGGCCATCCCTGTTCCCTGAAACTAGTTTTGAAAATTTCTGAACGGCGATAATTTTTGATCGAATCAACTTATTTAGACGTGTATCATTATAGCATAATACATTTGACATTGTTTCAGAGAATTAAAAAAATGAAATTTATTTTTTTTAGATGTTCTTAAAAACTCGATCGATTCGGTACTTCGGTACTAAATAATATATATCGTTGATAATTAATAATTTGTATATTTCACTATTTTCCGATACCCATCTACAGCGGCGGCCTTAGGGGGTGGCGAACAGGGCAATCGCCCGGGGCCTCACAACCCAAGCAAATTAAAAAAAATATAGATTTTTTTAACCTTTTCAATTTTTTAAATATAAAATAAATTACAATTGTTTATATATTTAAAAAATTGAAAAGGACCAAAATGGTTGGTCGAAACGTCTTATAAATAAAAAAAAATATATTTTTTTTTATTTAAAACTTTTGATTTTGATCCTTAATTATTTATTCAAGTTATAACATAGCGGTAAATTAAAATAAAGTTAGTTAACTAATTCATTCATTGAAAACATAATTGAAAAATTCATTATGTAGTACTTGAATATCGCGCCTCGAATTAATTTTGTAAATCTTTCAATGTAAAATATTTTAAAACTCAAATTATATTTATTTGTATAACTTTAGCATTTCTCGTCAAACATGACAAATACCTAAATCAGATAACCAGACCTACTTTCGCATCACAGACTTTTCACGAAGGACAAAGGGCCTCGCAAAGACCTGCCGCCCGGAGCCTCGCAATGGGTAAGGTCGCCGCTGCCCATCTACCATTATCCAGTCTCGAGCCCCAGGCTTATGGAGAGCCACTCGGGCCCTTCCGGCCCAGTCCGACCCTGGTTCAATATGCTCCTTTTTCACCAGCATAGCTCTATCTTACGAGCTCGTAAAAAGCACTTCCGTTTCGGAAAACTCTAATTGATATGAAAAATCTTTGATGTTAATGCTTCAAGATAAATTAGAAAAATGTACCATTCCTTCCTATATGACTTTTAGCGAAGTTTTTACAGTTTATTTGATTTAAATAAACGAATTAAAATCAGATAAAAACGGGAACAACAATTTTTGTACAGAAAAAATAAAATTTGAAAAGAAGTATTGATTTATCAATATTTTTAACATAAGTTTGTAAAGAAAAAATTTCAAAATAATAATTTGCCTTCCCGTAATTTGAGATCTCGTGAGGTGCTGTATAGTATTGACGAATACCACGTTTGTTGATTAGGTTTTTGGGGCAAAAAAAATATTTAAGCTAAGTTTTGTGAAGCTTAATGCTTAATCACACCTAATAAAAACAGAAATAAAATGAATTTTGCGATCGCAGTTCGAAATTTCCCGAGAGCATATTTTACAATCTGAGAGAACAGTTACAGCTCCGGATTTAAGGGAGACGACAAACCGAGGCACCTGCCCCGGGCGGCAGTTTCAGGGGGGGGGCAAAATAATAATATAATATGTTTGAAAATTGATAACAAATTATTTTTAAAAAATATTAAAAGGTTCTTATTCTTTCCTCCCGGTTACAAAAAATGCTATCTATTATATTTTTCCCAGTTTTTTTAATCAATTTATCTCAAACCCTGGATGAAAGGGGCGCACTATCAAGTTTCTGCCTCTTCGAAAAAATCGTAGATCGGGGGCTGATTAGTTAGCTTAAAAGGGAGGTGCGGATGCAGGATCCCTGAATTCAATCAGAAAATATAAAAAAAAAACGCGGTGCTGCGACAACAGAGAAAAAACTTTGTTTTTTTTTTATTTTTTTTTGTTAACATGCTGCAACAAACATTTGATTAATATTAAAAACATAATCCGCGGAAAACATGAATTGCTACAAAGTTAAAGTCAGTTTGCTAGAGACTATATGAACAGAATTACATAAAATTTATAATCTTGGCTATTGTTTTTATAATAATGACAAAAATCAAATGTCCATTATAGTGTATAATAATAAAACAAAAGATTAGTTTATTTACAAGTTCAGAAGTATATCGAAAACTGAATGGCCTTTTTTGTGCTTTGGTGATAAATTTTCGTTGTAATTTTTCATTTTCAATTTGTGTTTTAATATTTGTGAAAGAAAATTTGTGAAAATGGCACAAATCAAATTATCAAAATCTATAATGGAACATGTAATGCTGGTACGTAATATTACAAAATATGACGTTTAATATTCAATTCGACGGAAATGAAGTCATTCATTCAATATACCTTGGGTTGCCATCTTTAAAATTTGGCAGCCAGGACAAGACGCGTGAAAACCTCGGATTTTAGAGCCCAGAACCCGGACATGTCAACAGGTTTTTTTAAACATAGTCAGTGTAATAAAAACAGTTGAAAATGTCATAAATCACATTTTTATTTATTTTGCAGACCTTAAAATTAAATTTAGTCATCATTTTAAATGTACCTAACAAAACAGAATCTTATTACAGTTTGTTACAAATTGTTTTAATAATCAGTTAGAATTTTTTTATTCCAAAAATAAAACACAAATTATCAATATACTCCGTTATGAAAACAAAACCTCATTAAAATACCCGGACTACAAATGAAGTCCCTCCCGGACGCTCCCCGGATGCCCTCTAAACTAGGACAAATCCGGGGAAACCCGGACGGATGGCAACCCTAAATATACCGCCAATCGGTGTCACATCTTGTCAAGCATGGTTGGTTGGAATTTTCATGATATTCAACCGATTGTCGCTGAATAGCATGGATTTTAATTTAAAAATTGGGAAAGGGGTGGTTAGTGACACTAACCACCAAGACTGAAAGAGTTAAACAAACAAGGATTAAAGGAGGTAACACCTTTTTTCGCCACAGGCTCACGCAGCATTAGGATTCCAAAACAAACACAGAACTCAGACCTTGGAAAACACTAAAAATGACTACTGTTAGTAAGTGGATGGCTCAGTTATACTGTGTCTGGCACAATATTCGATCAATATTTCATACTAGCGGTACCTGTGCGAATAATTCGCACTAAAATTCGTTTCTAATTTCTCAAACTCTTTATAACTTTCTTCTTTTTGTTGTATTACATTACGAAGCTCAGTGACGGTTCAAGAAATATTTTTCTAAAACTGTCATATAGAGGCGCAAGTATCAAAAACGTTGAGCTGAAGCGCTGCCATACGAAAAGTATTTATACGTGAATTTTGATTAAAAATTAAACAAAAAAAATTTATCGACCGTCAATCATGTTGACGTTGTTTCAAAATCAAAGCCGTCAGATGGCAGTATTGCTGTATTGTGTCTTAAGGATGATTTGTCGGTACAATCGGAAATAAAAGTTAATGACATTTGCACCAAATTCATATCTTTTAATATCTGTTGAAATAAATGATTTAAATCAACCATTTTTTTTTATAATTTAAATTTTGATATTAAGTTTCTAAAAGAATAAAATTTAGTGGTCATTTTAATAATATTAACATAAAAATCTCAATATAAGTAAAAATTGTAAAATAACTATTGTTTGTGACTGTACCTTGAATTTAACTTAAAAAAAAAAAAAACTTAATTTTTTTTTGTCACTGATCATCGTCACAAATTACCCCAAAAATTACAGTAAAAAATTAGGAGACAAATACATGCGTTCGTAAATTTCCAATTTAATTTTATTTAATTTAATTAAATAAAATAATTCTTGTTTTTATTCAGGAAAGCGTGATAACACCGCACCATTTTAATAGTTGGTATTATCCAATTTTAGAAAAACCTGACAGACAATATCGATGGAAAGGAAAAATTGTCAGCAAGAAAATTTATTTTCAACGACGTAAACAAACTGAATTACCACAGCAACATAAACTTGATGTTTGCGACGTTGCCACGTTTTCTTGTATTTCATACTGCTTATTCAATAATACGGCAAATATCACTAATTTTTATTATTTTTCTCTGTAAATAATATTGAAACTACCAATTATTAATCGCTTTTATGTTTCTTGGATATTTAATCTATTGATTTAAAATTTTTTGAATTTTTCACATCATAATTTCATTTTTTTTTTTCATTTAAATAGGTCTAATAGTATGTTTTCCATTTAACTACGTGTTAATTTGTTGCAACTAATAAATGTTATAACTTTTCAACGGGCTTGTAAAAAAATCCCAATTTTTTTGAGGAGCTTTAGTAGACTTGCCAGAATAGTATTTTTTTTTTCATCATTTTCAGTATACCGACAAATCATCCTTAATGTATATCTATATATATAATTTTAATAATTAATAATTTTACAAAAACAAAAGCAATAATACATTTTTTAGTTGTTGATGTCGGTAGAGCAAGCAATTATCTTTAAAATGATATAAAATTTATGTGGAGCAATTGTGTGGTTTTTTCAAAAAAGGGAGGCAAACATCTTAACCTTAGCGTATTAATATATATGATGATGATGATACTTCGAAGCTAACTGAACTTAGATTCAATAGACGTTGCTATAAGTGTTCTGAAGTATAATTTTAGCAAGACATAGGCTTTTTGTTTAGTTTTTCTGTAAACTATGAGTGAGGCGCTATATTCCCTATTTTCCCAAAATTTTACGCTCAGTAGTTTCGGAGATACGGGGGATGGGATGCTCGATTTTCGTATATTTTCTTTAATATCCTTTGAACGCATTTTAACATTAAAAAAAATATATATAGTCGAAACCGTTCACGACGATATCATTTAGAACATACCGGTTATATTGATCAAAATCATAGGTCCCGGCTGAATGCTATATGACCGTCTTATAAAAAACACTGCTTTTTACCACATTGCTTATTACGACATACCGAATTAAGCGACTACATTTAATGTAATATCTTCATATCTTAGGAGAATTCTATCTGTTAGAACGACCAGCTGTATTGTAAACCAAATACGTACGCACGGAAGTGTTCCAAACACACTCAAATTACAGATTTTATGAGTACAGAAAAATTACAATGATAATGTGAATATTATTCCTATTAATATCTATCGAGTTATTCAATAATACTACAGTAGAATCCGTTTATTATGACTCCGCCTATATTGACCAACCGCCTATTATGACGTAATTACACAACGAGGTTTGGTTTTCATATAAAATTCTTTGTAACAAAGTCGGATATAATGACTTCGCTTACAGTGACATGTCGCTTATTATGACCCATTTTTAATAAATTTTGTCCGTTTATAGTGACCGACATGATTCTTTACACCTTCGGCAATGTTCGTTGATTCCCGACGACGTTCGGCACGTGGCTTGTTTTTGTTTTGAATCTCAGTGAGTAATTGATAGTTGAACGTCACGCATTGTTTTTAGTGATATCCTATGTAAAAAATGTCATCTCAACGTCGTAAAGCATTTACGATTGAGGAGAAAGGTGAATAATATGCAGATTAGAAAATGGAGAATCTAGCTCATCTCTCGCAGAGGAATTGGGCGTGGGTCATTCGACAATCTCAATGATTTTCAAAAACAAGAACCGGATTAAGCGATCGTTCAATTCAAATGTTTTGAAACCGAAGAGGCTTCGAAAATCGCGCAAGAAAATGTTGATCAAGCGTTAATTCAGTAGTTTAAAATCACGCGAAACAAAGGAATACCCGTCAGCGGCCCTATGCTACCTAAAAAAAGAAAGTTTTTTTTTCACAAAAATGCTTTGTATGACGTCCGCTTAGTATGACGTGTTTGTCAATTCCCTTCGATGTCATTATAAACGGATTCCACTGTACATAATTAATAAAAAATTACTTTGTACCTCGAAAACATCACCGGCTATTACGACTATCGGTTTTTACTATCAAATATGAGTAAACCCTTCGATGTCGTTATAACAGATTTTGACTGTAGTTGTATTTCTTATAACGAGACCTTTTATTTGATACGCCGCATAATGCCCTTGGATTTTTTTTACGTTTCTAATTTGCCCCCAAATAATTAACCTCCAAAATCGGAATTGTTTGTATACGCTATACGCCCGTGATTGGATCATCTAACTTTTTTCGTCTAGTAGATTTGGAAAAAATAAAAGCTGTGACAGACGGACAGACAGACAATATGCTCATTAATAATTCGTTTTTCAATTTTCCGTTTTTTCCAGACAATACCGAGAAGCAACATCAAACGCGATTTTCACAGATTTCTGTCAATCTTAAAATCATCTGCTAAACCTCCAAAAGTATCTTACGTTCAACCCGACAAATTGAAAAAAAGACCGAAATCGCGAAGAAATCGAAGACCGCCAAATTTGCACAACTCGAACAGCGCAGTCGATTCTACATTACTTTACAGTCGTTCTGCAAAACATTGCACAATAAATGACGCTGAAACATTAAAAAACACAATTGCAAATAGCAACCCGTCGTCTCACCAAAAACATCGACCAAAGAGCGCCATTAAGAATCGCGAAAAGATGTCTGCTGAAATTAACGAAAATCACGCTGTCAACATAAAAGCATTTGATCCAGAAGTGCATCCGGAATTGACTCAAAACGATCCGACACACAAAAGGAACAGACGTTTAGCTCCGATCAGGAGGACACTTAGCAATCCATATTGGGGCGAAATTAAAATTGACTACAATCAAGCATTCGGATACAAGAAGCAACACAAATTGAAGGATAAAGAGGTTGCCGTCGAAGAAAAGTTAACAAAGACAAAACACAACGAGAAAAAGAGCGTCGTCGATAAAAAGCAAGCTACCATACGACCGTTGAGAGCGGTCGAAAGATCAAGAGGGCTTAATTCTTGCGCCCTGACCAGTGAAACGCTCAGCCAGTCATGCATTAGAATGTTTAACAACCTGGTCAAGAGTGACCCCCAAAAACGACAACCCAACGATCTCGATCTGGTTATACCCAATTTTTAAACGTTGTATTATATCATCTTTTATCTATTTTTGAAAATGTTTTTTTTTTTTTAATTTTACATCTAGAAATTTTTTATTATATACAACTGAAAACAAAAATTGTTGTAAAAATAAATAAATCCATTTAAACTCGTATCTACGTTACTGGATAATTAAGGTTCCATTTTTCAAATTATTCTCATGTTAGCATAGTGTCACTAGCCCGACTTTTTCATAGTTGAAAATGTTCTATGCGCATGCCTCAACTTCTGCCATATTTTTCGGCCACTTTTCATTTTGACATGTGAATAGTGATTGATTTTTGTAGATTAGATTAGATAAGAAAAGAGGGCGAGAGGATACACCTCGTCAACACCGCGACCTTGATGAGATTAAGGCTTTTGATAAAGCCTAGAATTGCTTTGAGATCTGTGTCCCATACCTGATCAGGCGTTGGCAATGGATTATTGAGGTGACGGAGTCTTCGCCTCATGACTGCTTCACATTTATAAAGCAGATGCTTCGATGTTTCAGGAGCCTCCAGACAGAAGCGATATTGATTTTTGTAACTCATAATCACAGCTGGGCAATGCTGAGAACTTAGTGCTTGTAATAATGCTTTAAACACTTATAATACTTAAAGCATTTTGTAAAACAGATGCTCGATGCTTAGAGCACTTGCTACTTATTAAGGACGTAAGGATTATAAATTGTTTAGTAAGCATTCAACAAACTTATTAAGCAATAGTAAAGCTTAATAAGCACTTTCAAAGTTTAATAAAACATATTTCGTCTATCTTTAATAATTCTTATTTAGTCTGATGCTGGAGTCAATTTCCGTTTTGAATTAGAATTAGAAATATTGTTCATGTCCAAAATTTATATCATAACTTCACGTTGGAAGTTAGAAAGCTTTTAGTAAAGCTTAATAAGCACTTTCAAAGTTTAATAAAACATATTTCGTCTGATGCTGGAGATCAATTTCCGTTTTGAATTAGAATTAGAAATATTGTTCATGTCCAAAATTTATATCATAACTTAATGTTGGAAGTTAGAATGCTTAAGGCTGTCCACACTACGAGGCTAAAAAATGCTATTGCAAGGGTGCCGCTGTCAGTTGATTACTCTAAATTTTGGAAATATTTGGAGATTTATAAAACTTTTCCGAAAAAGGAACAGTCACTAGGTTTGTGGTGGAACAATTCTGTGAAATAAGTACGAATAAGGTCGTAGTGTGACACTGAAAACGTGTTTTCTGGCACAATATGCCAATTTTTTTCTAATAAATCGTACATAAATTACAAAAGTAGTTCACTAGAGACCTAGATTTGTCCTTTATCTTCCTTACTGAGAAATAATTTTTGAAAAATGTTGACGAATAAGTCTACAATCAGCTATCAGCCGAAGCTCTATTTTTGGCTTAAATTCAGAGCGTTCCAACAGCCTTAATGCTTTAAATCACTTTTAGTAATCGATGCTTCAAGCATTTCGGTTCGATGTTTTGCCTAGCTCTGCTAATAAGTCACAATACGAGTAAATTACTTGTAAAAGTCACGTGCTATACAAGTGCTCAAACAACTGCCATCTTGACTGGTATCAAAACAAACGAAAGTCGTTATGAAACAGAACAGGATCGTCTGTTTGCAATAAGTCTTAAATGACTTTATGCTAACAACGTTTTAAACACGATCAGAGATACATTGCCGTGTCGGTGTTAATTTATCTGTTGGCTTATTACGCAATAGCGCACAGGTGACGGCACTACAGGTGGGGCTCAGCCGCCAGGTACACCGATCCAAAAGTAACTTAAGTATGCCGCACACGATGCAAGTTATCGTGCCAGTTCGCTTGATCGGAGTCCTAACAGTAGGAGAGCTGTTAGACATTTTTAGGTAGGTAATTGAGGCACTGTGAAAATGTGTACAATACTTCTTAATATCCGAATACAAAAACACTGACCTGGCTGAAGAGTAGTGCGGCTTAACCGACCCTCAAATTTTTAAATTAACAACATTTTTTCGCACTAAAAAGCCCTTGAGACATTTTGAAATTTAGTATTTAAAGAGTTGAAAAATAAAAAAGCAAGATTAATCGGGTCTAAAAGTGAGCCAGGTTTTTCGAATACAAAAACACAGACGTGGCTGAAAGGTAGCGGGGCTTAACTGACCCTCAAATTTTTAAATTAGCAATTTTTTTCACAATAAAAAGCCCTTGAGACATTTTGAAATTTAGTATTTAAGGAGTTGAAAAATAAAAAAGCAAGATTTCTTAATCGAGTCTAAAACTTGGCCAGATGTTTGCAAAATTATATTTTTGAAAAATTTTAAAAATATATTTGAGGCAAGTTGAAATTTAAACAGAATGATATTGGTAACTAAAAATAGATATATTAAAAAAACAGGTCGTTTCGGTGGGACATTTTACCCTTCAGCTAGGTCTGTGTTTTTTTTTATTCGGATATTACCAAAGAGTTATATTGTACAAATTTTCACAGTGCCTCAAATACCTATCCAAAAATGCTTAATAGCTCTTGGGCAAGAGTCCTGATGCCAGTTTTGTGACGTAACTGATTGCTCCGCTGCTCGCTTGCCTGTTATAGGCCCGATGCTAATTTTCATGCAAAGCTGCCTGCTAGCAGGATTTTGTCACGTGATTTAATAGAAGTTCGCGTACTATGCGCAAACTTTTCTGATTGTCAGCAAACGGTTCGCAAATCAAACAACCGATTACTAATGTCAGAGGCAATCAGGGATTTGAGTTATGCATTGAGTCAATAGTGAATCAGGATTTTGTCACGTAACTTAATAGAAGTTCGCGTACTATGCGCAAACTTTTCTGAGTGTCAGCAAACGATTCGCAAATCAAACAACTGATTACTAATTTCAGAGACGATCAGGGACTTGAGAGAGAGACGGCTGTTCCTGTTAGAAGAGTAAGAATATATGGACGATTTTAGATTTCTGTAGGAAGAAAACCAAGATTGTGAACAGTTAAATGTACATCGATGTACAAGCAACTGCTCCAGCCAAGGTCGTTCATCGTACATATTTAGTCAAAACATCGCAATCTCATTATAATATTCCGTGCCTTACAGGTTGAAAATTTTAACCCTTCAGCAGCCACACTCGAATAGTCTAACGCAGCAGTTTTCATACTTTTTTGGCGACGGAACCCTTTGGAAACCCTAAATATTTTACGAAGTCCTAAAATAAGCAAAACCTGGTTTTATTTTCATTCTTTAATGAAAATAAAATCGAATCAGAAAGTACGTACTTTCGGCATAGTATGAAGAAAAAACATTTTTCCATCAAGTTTCCTACTTTTTGGACGCGAATAGCGTTAGTTAAAGTGTAATAAATTCATGATCAAGGGCGCAATATTTAAGCATAGAATGTATAGTTATGATTTGTTTGCTAAAAAAAGATTTCGTGCCTTAAAGCAAATAAAAAAATATATAAATATCGAATTTATATGTCCATTTTATACAAGGTCACAATAACCTGAAGATGTAACATAATATTTAAATATCTCCTTCATAGCTACGCTTTGTTACATAACGACACGCAGATCCTTTTCATGCATACATTACAGTCGAACCTCGATAACTAAAATCTCGTTTATTTTCGATCACTCAAATTTTACCAATATTTCCGACCAAAAATCGTATGCAATAGCTTTTAGAATTTTGAATAAGTCGAATTGTTTCAACTTCATCATCGAGTTACGAGATTTAACAGTCGACTCTTACTTTATCCGGAACCCAGCCAAACAGCGAAAAAAGAAACGTATTTTTTATTTATTTTTGTAGGATGATAAATTTCTAGTCAAAAATTGCTTACTTCTTGGGTTTACTGCTATATTTAAGGATTAAAAAAAGTCAATGAAGTATGGAAACATGCTTTGTTTTTTACTGAATTTTATAAATCTTTCGTTTGGTAAAAGCAAACTTTTTCGACTTAAATCGTTTATAACTGACACCAAAGAATTTCGTTTTGAGTTCAATCAAAACATGCTTTCATTTCAATTATTCGTTTAACAGTAAAAATATAGAAAAAAAAAACGAATGTAGCGTTAATTTTGATCGCAGCAATTTATGTAAGTGGGTAACAGACAAGGTTACTAGAATACTAGAAGGTTGGGTGTAAGAAGCTATAAACATGATCACGTCTGTGATTGGTTGAGTCGATTGCTTACGTCACCGAACCCCATTGCTTGGTTATTCAAGTATGTTTATCCTAACTGTTTGGAAAAAGACTCCACAAACCAGCGTTGCCAGACGTCCCGATTTTTAAATCAAAATTAAATGTCCCGCGCGGGACAGGCTCAGTTCCGCTTTTCGGGGATAACTCGACCGTGCGTAAATAATTATTCTCTTATTGTAAGTTGCAATTTGTAACACTCACTCCTCAGACTATTGTTTGAAACGCCATATTTTTCTAATGAATAAAACTTTTTTGATTTTGATTTATTTTTTTATTCAGAAGACGAATAAGACTCAACTATTTAACGATAGGGTAAATTTGATTTAAAATATCATATTTTTATTAAAATACATTTTCTATGACTATTTTTGCTATCTATTGTCACGTAAACGTAATTTGAGCTCAAATAAAAAGATAAATATTTAAAAACTTCTGATTATATACGTTTTTTTACTATGTCCCACTTTTGACGAAAGAATCCCGCTTTTTTCACTCAAAAAGTTCCAAAATCCCGACTTAGCAAAAAAAAATCTGGCAGCACTGCCACAAACCCACTTCCCCCACTCTCTCTCGCATCTCGCCTAGTCACACCTTAAACAATGCTAGCGCCCAACCTTGGGCGTAAGAAGCTATAAAAATTGTCACGTCTGTGATTGGTTGAGTCACAGATGCCCATGGTTTGGTTTTTCTTTTATAGTTATAACTGTTGGGAAAGAGACTCCACGTGACGTCACAGGCCTACTTTTCTCGTTCTCTCACGCGTCTCGCCTAGCCACATCTTCAACAATGCTAACGTCCAACCTTAGTTTCTAGTAACCTTGGGCAACAGAGATTCAGCTGTTGAGTACGCCATGTTGAAAAACGTAAAAAAAGTCGCCGATTCGAACGTGGATATAAAAAGCAGAAAAACGGGGTCCTACTGTATACAACTCGATATGTTTAATGGAGGTATAGTTGCGAATCAAAGTCCAAAAGACGCATCAATAAACGATGACCGTGAATTAACATGGCCGGGTATTTAATTGCAGCATGCAATCACATAAATAAAGAAAAGAAAAAAACGTTTTAATTGCTGATTCTTTAAGCCGATGGGGAATTGTTAACGATATTCATCACACATTTAAATCATTGTCCATCCGCTAGTCCTCCAAACAAGGGAACGAATTGGCATACATACAATTTAAAATTTAAATTTGTTTAGAAAAATACAGTTACTAACGTTTCCTCGAGGCTCTATGGTTATTATAGGGTTCCGTACCTCAAAATGAAAAATTAGAGTTAGAAAAGACAACACGCTTTTATGAACTAAAAAATGCAACATAATTTGCAAACAAAATTAGCTTTACTGTAAAAAGCGTGGAGTGCTTAATATCGGTAATAAATTTTTCATTACTAGCTAATTGTAAACGTAGAGCTATTATGAAAATTTAAGTAGATAGCGCCCCACGCTTTTTACAGTAAAGCTAATTTTGTTGTCAAATTATTTTGCATTTTACTTCATAAAAGCGTGTTGTTTTAGATTTTTTTAACTCTAATCTTAATTATAAGACTAAACAACAATATTGCATTTGACTATGGCGTAGGCAACGCAACGTACGTCACTGTACAGCGTGTTAGCTTGCTTGCTGTAATTTTTTAAGTTTTTTTTATTCTGAAGGTCCTGGTCAGAATAATGGAACAAACTTACTAAATTATAGTATTATCATCGGTCCTTGATAAGTGTGCAAAGTTTCAGTTTAATCTGACGTTTTAAAGTAGGTGAATTTCACGTTCAAATATTCCATCACAAACATATCTTCAAAGATTTAATTTTTTTATTCTGTAGGTCCTGGTCAGAATAATGGAACAAACTTATTAAATTATAGTATTATCATCGGTCCTTGATAAGTGTGCAAAGTTTCAGTTTAATCTGACGCTTTAAAGTGGGTGAATTTCACGTTCAAATATTCCATCACAAACATATCTTCAAAGATTTAATTTTTTTATTCTGAAGGTCCTGGTCAGAATAATGGAACAAACTTATTAAATTATAGTATTATCATCGATCCTTGATAAGTGTGCAAAGTTTCAGTTTAATCTGACGTTTTAAAGTGGATGAATTTCACGTTCAAATATTCCATCACAAACATATCTTCAAAGATTTAATTTTTTTATTCTGTAGGTCCTGGTCAGAATAATGGGACAAACTTATTAAATTATAGTATTATCATCGGTCCTTGATAAGTGTGCAAAATTTCAGTTTAATCTGACGTTTTGAAGTGGGTGATTTCCACATCAAAGATTCCTTTACAAACAAACAAACATACAGGTGAAGTTAACAAAATCGAGGTAAAAAAGGAACCCTTATAGGATCACTTCGTTGTCCGTCTGTCTGTCTGTCAAGATCTTTTTTCTCAGGAGCGCGTTGAGGTATCAAGTTGAAACTAATATTAAATACTCAAACCCCTTGGAGCTGTGAAAAAATCAAACTTCTAAGTCAAAGCAATCAAAAGATACGACCATTTATGCCACATATTTTGACATTCGCAAGGGAATCAAAACCTATAGGGTACTTCCCGTCGACCTATAGTACTCTACTAACCTTGCTATTTATTAACACTCTCATAAAAATAATTAGAAAACAACATAATTCCAACTTCGTATATGGTGGTGTTGATCCAATAGAATGTCACAGTAAAGGAAGATTTGGTTTGAGGATCAATAAATAAATAAGCTTTACCAAATTTTCGCTAATGGCCAACGTTTCGAAAAATATATTCTCATCATCAGGGCCTTAAGCTGGTCGAATAGTGGTAAATTGTTCTACTAATATGTGTGACAGTTTATTACTATTGAATTAATTTTTTAATGTGTTGTGATGTTAAAATTGTATTAATCTTATAATATGATCATGTATATATTAGTAGAACAATTTACCACTATTCGACCAGCTTAAAGCCCTGATGATGAGAATATAATTTTCGAAACGTTGGCCATTAGCGAAAATTTGGTAAAGCTTATTTATTTATTGATCCTCAAACCAAATCTTCCTTTACTGTGATAATTCCAACTATTCTTATGACGTTTCCATGGTTATCTTCTATTGCAAGCCCACAATTCCCAGGTTCAAATCTGAGCAATTTGATCAATTTAAAATAAAAATACGAATTAGTTCCAAAAGTTCGAAGCCCAAATAACCTTGGCTGTCGGTGACCTTGAAGAGAACATATTATATTTGTTTTATCAAAAAAACGAAGCGTATATCCATTTTCAGCGTCGAATCAATTTCTGATTAAGATTTCTTCTCGAGTATGTTCAACGCTCAGTACAGCGACGAACCCAACAGTTCAAAGCATCAACTGTTCCGACATTCGACTGTTTTAAAAACAAAAGACAACAACGCCGTCCCCGTTTCCAGCTCGTTAACTGTGAGAGAGAGAACCACCTACATAATATGTAACTGGAGACGAACACGCGACCTCTACGATTTAATTGTAACAGCGTTTGCATTGTTGTTTGTTTGACAATTGAAAAATACGCGAAACAACTCTGTTTAGAACTTCTAAAATGTTTCAACAATGCGCCATTAGCATATTTTACGGGATCACGAAATTAAATGGCAAATAATATTAACAAATGCAATAATGTCAAAAGATTAGTGCTGGGCTGTTGAGCGCATTGTCAAAAATTAGAGTTTAACAAAACTAAAACACGCTTTTATGAACTAAACAATGCAAAATAATTTGACAATAAAATTAGCTTAACTGTAAAAAGCGTGGGGTGCTACTTAAATTTTCATAATAGCTCTACAATTACAAATAATTACAATTCTAAACTAAATTGAGACGCACCGACTAAGCTATAATAAGGTGCCTGTTTACTAGCTGTTTAATATGGTCCCTTTTTCACCTGTTTTAGTTCTATAGTCTTTAATATTTTTTGTTCCAATATATATTTTTAACGTGGAAGGAAAGTTTGGTTGAGGAACAGTTGAAAAAAATTTACCACCCTTTGACTACCCTGAGGTCCTGAAGATGGAAATATAATTTCCGAAACGTAGGACACAAGCGAAACATCGGTAAAGCTTCTTTTTTTCAACTGTTCCTCAACCAAACTTTCCTTCCACGTTTTAGTTCTATCTTAATAGCAGTTCGATAAGTGTGATTGCGCGTAAAACGTTTCGGAAATTTATCTTTGATGCTTCAAAATAAACTAGAAATATGTACAATTTTTCCCATATGACTTTCAGTCAAGTTTTTACAGTTTATTTGGTCTAAATAAATGAGAAAATTAGCATAAGTTCTACACGAATTTTTGTACAGAAAAAAAATTTAATTTAAAAAAAAATATTGACTAAGCCAAATATCAGTATTTTCAACATAAGTTTGTAAAGAAAAAACTTCAAAATGTCAATTTGCCTTCCCGTAATTCGAAATCTCGTAACGTGCTGTAAAGAAATATTGATGAATATCATGTTTTTCTATTTAATTGTTAAAGCAAAAATATGTTTTTTGGAATTTTTAAGTATAAGTCAAATTTTGTTAAGCTTAATGCTTAATCACAACTAATAAAAACAGTAATAAAATGAATTTTGGCAATTTTTATTTTTCTTCGATTTCTGAAAATCGATTGAATTCGCGCAAATTCAATACACGTTGAGAATTTTACGATAATTATTCTCATCTTTTATGGCAACAGATAATTAGATAATTAGTGCTACCCGTGCGAATCCGGACCGGGCCGCTAGTCATAAATAACCGGTAATTTACAACACTAGTTTTTACTAATATTCTATTCCATTACAACTGTAGAATTGTTAAGGTAGTTGTCGTGGTTAAGGCACACCGTCAGAAAATTCTTAATTTTTGTATACTTATTAAGGACATGATAATACAATTACCCT
Organism: Venustoraphidia nigricollis; assembly: GCA_034508555.1. Lineage (NCBI taxonomy): Eukaryota > Metazoa > Arthropoda > Insecta > Raphidioptera > Raphidiidae > Venustoraphidia > Venustoraphidia nigricollis. The sequence goes on along the minus strand of JAVRKA010000021.1, from coordinate 3,052,596 downwards.
GAAAATTTGAAGTCGATCGATTGTATATAATCCGAGATAAATTCAATTAAAAATTGGATAATTAACATTGATTGTATACGATCTCTGTAGTTCTGAACCAGTTTCTTATTTATAAAAAAAGAACTAACTGTCAGAAACTTTCCAAAAACTGAGTCTTTCAATGCATTTGTTATGAGTTTAAAAAAAATAAGAAAAAAATTTTGACCGTCTAATTATTTATAAATATCGGTTTAAAGTTCAACAATTTATAGAAAAGTATACATGCATATGAATACTGTATGGGTTACGTTTCCACGGGTACAGTCTTGCGTACAAATTATGGATCACTTAGCTACAAGCTAGTATACTTTTGTGGCGCGTATAATCTATAACTTTTTGACAATATTGTACCATGACAACTACCTTAATAGCTTCAACATCTTTTTTAACGCTTATTTGTTAGGTTGAAGTCTACGAGCAGTCTCGAATTCGATCAAACCTTTTTCAGGAAGGTTGAGTTTATATAATGCGGCGCCCCTTCTCGCATGAACCGAACCGAGCCGCTAATTATAAATCGAGATACAGCTAGTTATACATTTACGAGAAAGTTGCAGTAATTTCCATCCAGACAATGCCGGGTCGGAAAACTAATTGTTAATCAAAAAGAAAACTCACCCTGTCTGCGGCGCGTTCATCCTGCTTTCCGCGTTTCAAAGACGGCGCTCTCATGACCTTGCTCTGATGCGTATCCATTTTCAATCTCGAGATCCACAACCGAATCGCACAAAAAAAAATTCACGTCGCACAAAAAACTTATTCACTAAAACGATCACATTTTCTACACAATTCGTGACTCAAGCCACCTCAGTCTTTAAAGGAATCGATGAACAGCTTCGATCAGAAGGAAGACGTTGCGACTTGTCGAACCGGCGATACAAAAATGGCTGTCGATCGGGCGCAGTCGATTGTTTAAACTTGCAAGATCCAGAAGGAAGACGCGACGCCGATCAAACGATGCCGCGGGATTGTCGAACCGGCAAGAAAACAAAAGAGAACTGCAATATCAAAATAACAAAACGGCAACGATCGCGCACAGTCAATTGTTGTTCCAGAGAAAGAACAACCGATATGCGTAAATTTAACAAGACTTTCACCCGGTTGATGTTTTAGTTTTTAACTTTATAAATGCCGACGCCGACAAAATGTTTAAACAAACGCCGCCGATAATAAACATTCGATACTCTTCTGCACGCTTCTATTAATTCTCTTGAACACTAATTGTTAATTGGCGTTTTAAAACACAGTCGTACACAACACGGGGGCACAGTATCGATTCCAAGACTTTCTCGTTTACAAGTAAAGTTCTTGCGATTCGCCACCTGGAAAATCAAATAAAATTTGTGTTAATTACTTTTGTCAATTTATTATATAAAAGTATGAATACGTTCAGGATCGGCCTTAGGTAGATTTGGCACAATTAAGGAGGGAAAAGGGTCGGAATCTATTTTTTTTTTTTGATATTACAACTTATAAGAAATCTTGTCAGAAATTAATAAACAGATAATAGCTATCGTTTGCTATAATTGTTAAGAAACATTCATTATTGCAATGCTATATTAGAAAAATTTTACCGAGCTGGGTAGAGTAGTGGTACAGCACTAGTCTCGCATTCGGGAGGTCCGGGTTCGATTCCCGGCGGGGGCAGATGTGGCTGGGACTTTTTCCTACTGCCTTTCGCCGAGAAACGGTAATTCCTGTACCGGCCATCTTGATTGAGGTTTTCCATGGTTTCCCTCAATTAATTCCAGATAAATATCGAGGTGGTTCCTTATTTGAGGCCATGGCCGATTACCTATCAAACTCCTTGTTCAAAAATTACCTACCTTATCCTAATTTCCTGTAATTCCTTCATTCGCCCATTGCTATTATATAAGTTGAAGTTTAAGAAATGTAGAAAAAACGGGAAGTAATAAAATGAAAAATAGTAATGGTGCGAATGGCGTCTGTTATGACATAAAGTCGAGAAACGGACGTTAAACGCATTATTATTATTATTATTATTATATTAGAAAAATTTATTTTCAAACAATCGTCACCGGCGTGATTTAAACCCGAATCTTTCCACTTTCGCGGCGGAATGAGTTATAGCAAACGATAGCTATTATCTCTTTATTAATTTAAAAGTCTTGCGAAACTATACCGTGATAGCCTTCACTAATCTTGTCAGAAATTTTGAAGTCATTTGGAGCAAAACTTTTCGGGTTGCAGACAATTGAGTCTCCGGGCGTCCGGTCTTTTCTTCTTTATTTCATTTATGTATCAAACTTCAATCGCGTTTTTTTCAAAACTTTTTTTTAAGTCGGTAGTCAAAATTTCTCGAAAACCGTCGGACCGATTTCGTCTAAGCTTTGCTTCTGAACAAAGAATTTTCTTTTTTTTTTTCAATTACAACTTATTTTTTAAATAAACAATAAGAGCAATTTTTGGCAAAAATCAGAGTTTTTTGATTGCACCTTTACCAAAAATTCAAAAATGAATATTTTGTTAATTCCGTCATTCAAATCCAAAATAAACTTATGTACTAAAGAAATCTTTTTGGTTTTTTAATTTCAAATGAAGCAATTATGAATTATCCTGATTACCACATGGAAACTATTTTTTGAGGTGACTCGGTTCTGACCACTACCAATGGCTTATTTTTCAATATTTTTTGATGAAAATTTAACAGAATATTCTTAGAGTGATGCTTAATAATGTAACAAATTTTTAAAATATTAATAAATAAGGTATTCTGAAAAAAAATCACAAAAATATGCTTTTTAGTGTATTTGCCATATGGCAACATACACTATTGGCGTCGGTCGGATGGCGGGACCTAGGGGTCAGACCAAAATTTCTCGACGTTTCATAACCTCCTAAACACTTTGGTACTATTTTTAAAAATGTTTATATATATATATATATTTATATACGTATATATATATATTTATATACGGATATATATATATATATATATATATATATATATATATATATATATATATATATATATATATATATATTTATATGTGCGGGCAATAACTTTCGAAGGAGTTAATTAATTTTAACGAAATTTGGCATACATGTTGGAATCCATCACCGCACGAAACCTATTTAAAATGGGCCCAATCGGGTCATTTTAAGGGTAGTTTTTAGGAGTTGAAAAAAGTTTTTGGGCCCAAAAATACCGAAAAAATTCTCAGAATCGTTTCAAAATTGAAATTTAACCCTTTAGTAGCAATTAAAAAGTGCTCCTAAAATTATAAGCAAATCGGCCCGACAGGACCGGACTTACAAATTTTATGAAAACACTAGTTTGCGTATACGAATTTACTTACTGAAGGTCGTATTTAATTTGGTGCAGATGTTGGATTGATAACAATATTTCAACTAATAAAATTATTATTGTAAGGGGTGTATTAAGGGGTTCAATTTTTTTTTATTTTGTCCAAAAACAAACTTAATTTCATTTAATAAAGCCACAATACCTGTATTAGCAAACACACTATATTGTCGGCAGGGTTTTGGCACTGCGACCGGGTTTTTTTTCCATCTAATTGACAAAAATTTGCAATGTCTTTGAAGCATTGACCAAATGCACTCAGAAGTACGAATTAAATAAGTCAAAACTCAACAATTCCAAATTATGTGCGTGCCTTTCTTTATCGCAGCATTGTTACATAATTAACCGTAATCTGATTATTGTAATTAATTTAAAGTTCACATCGAAACAAAGTCAACTCGTTCCAGTTTTCAATTATTAAACTAAAGAAAGACACCAGCAGAACAATCTTCCCAGACCAAAGCGAGCTCTTTGACTTAATTAATAATTAAACATGGCATTAATTAAAACATTAATAAATCGTTTATGACACGTCAAATTCATAGGTACAGACAGGACCGGATTTACATAAGGGCATGCGGGGCCCACGGTCAAGGGTTCCCACAACCTAATGCCAAGTTCTATTTCCGAAAAAATAATAATTTAAAAAGACGAAAAAACACGCTCTAATAGCAAACCGAACTAAAAAGTAAAAAAAAAATTATTGTAAAAAAGCGTGGAGTGCTTGATATCAACTGGTATAAATATTTCATTGGAAGCTATTTGTAAAGGTAGAATTAGTATAAAAATACATATAGTAATAAGCACCCCACGCTTTTTTACTATAAAAAACTATTTTTTACTTTTTAGTTCGGTTTGCTTTAAAGCGTGTTTTTTTAGTTTTTTTTAAACTGTTACTTATTTTTTATCCTGATGATTCTGATCAAAATAAAAAATATAATTATTTTCATCTTTTTAGTGATTTTTTTTTGTAATGAAATTAGCTCCGACCTCAAAATTTAATTATTTTCATCTTTTTAGTGATTTTTTTGAAGGAGGTATATTTTTTTTTTAAAGTTTTTTTATTTTTTACTTTTTAGTGCTGGATTTGATTTCGCACATTTTTGAAGATTTCCCTCGATTTCTCCAGGGTTCCATCATCAGATCCTGACCTGATGACCATGAGGCCACCTGAGGTGTATACCCTTTCAAACAAAAAAAGAATTTTCCAAATCGGTTCAGGCGACTTTAAGTAATCGGGGAACATACATAAAAAATAAAAAAAAAAGATTCCGACGAATTGAGAACTTCCTCCTTTTTTTTTGATGTCGGTTAAAAATAAGGAAAACTCATCTTTAAAGTTCAATTCCAAAATATGTAATAATAGAAATTAGTTTCACGGGTAATTGGAATAAAAAATCAATTTAAACACTTATTGATTGCAACGTTTCGTCTTTATTAAATTAAGACTTTTTCAAGCTCTGGAAAAAATTTTCCAGAGCTTGAAAAAGTCTTAATTTAATAAAGACGAAACGTTGCAATCAATAAGTGTTTAAATTGATTTTTTATTCCAATTACCCGTGAAACTAATTTCTATAAGGAAAACTATTGTGTTTTTTAGTAGGTATTTCTATCATATAATCTTAACGTTAAAGTTATGTTTTTATTTGAAGACAGTCAACATCCCTATTCCCTATTATCAAGTCCGGTTCTGGTCACAGAAGGGTTTTGCATTTATCGTCGCTGAGGTAACGTAAGTTACTGCAGACAGTACGTGATAATCAGATGGCATGTGTTTTGTTCCTTGATTTATTCAACAGTTAAAAGTTTTATGCAACTGGCCATCTGGCAGGAATATAGTATCTGTGCTTACTCAATACTGTATTTATGGTAATAATGTTTGTACACAATCACTATGGACATACGGTTATAAATAGTTGGGCTCACCAATATCTAGAACTACGAGGCAATGTCGTTCAAGACAAATTTTTAGTCGGTATTTAGTGTATTTGCCATATGGCAACATACACTATTGGCGTCGGTCGGATGGCGGGACCTAGGGGTCGGACCAAAATTTCTCGACGTTTCATAACCTCCTAAACACTTTGGCACCATTTTTAAAAATGTTTATATATATATGTATATATATATGTATATATATATATATATATATATATATTTATATACGTATATATATATATATATATATATATATGTGTGTGTGTGTACGCGCGATAACTTTCGAAAGAGTTAATTGATTTCAACGAAATTTGGGCCACCTGTTGAAATCCATCACCGCAAGAAGCCTATTTAAAATGGGCCTAATCGGGCTATTTTAAGGGTAGTTTTTAGGGGTTGAAAACTGTTTTTGGGCCCCAAAATACCGAAAAAATTCTCCGAATCGTTTCAAAATTGAAATTTAACCATCTGGTAGTAATAAAAAAGTGTCCCCAAAATTTTAATAAAATCGGCCCGACAGGACCGGATTTACAAATTTTATGAAAACACTAGTTTGCAGATAATGACTTATTTATTGAAGGGTGTATTTAATTCGGTGTAGACGTTAGATTGATAATAATATTACAATTAAGAAAAAAAATGTTATTTTAAGGGGTGTATTAAGGGGTTAAATTTTTTATTTTGCCCAAAAACAAACTTAATTTCACATAATAAAAGTATAAAACCACACGGCCCTATACCAGCAAATACACTATATTGTCGGCAGGGTTTTGGCACTGCGACCCGGGTTTTTTTTTTTTGCCTTCGAGAGAATTTATTTGTAATGCTGTATGAAAACGCTTCTACACAAATTTTAGACAGAAAATAATAACAAAATATGCGCGGCAGAAGTTATACTTCTTTGGAGTGATCGATATTAATTGATATTCTTATTTCTGTCTAAATTCGATTCAACAATTGTTGTTACTTTTTAATCGAGGGATGAGATATTGATTAAAGATCCAAGAAACAGTTTCTCGTAAAACACGACTAATTCCAGAGCCGCAACTAGGGTCATCATGTACTTACGTACGTGCGGCAGAAGTTATACTTCTTTGGCATGATCGCGATACTCACATTTTCGTTAAAGATGTACATTGATAAAATAAAATAGGATTTCTACGGCGAGATGATAAATATACAGTGGAATCCGTTTATAATGACATCGAAGGGAATTGACAAACACGTCATACTAAGCGGACGTCATACAAAGCATTTTTGTAAAAAAAAAAACCTTTTTTTAGGTAGCATACGGCTGACGGGTATTCCTTTGTTTCTCGTGATTTTAAACCACTGATTTAACGCTTTATCAACATTTTCTTGCGCGATTTTCGAAGCCTCTTCGGTTTCAAAACATTTGAATTGAACGATCGCTTAATCCGGTTCTTGTTTTTGAAAGTCATTGAGATTGTCGAATAACCCACGCCCAATTCCTTTACGAGAGATGAATTTGATTCTCCATTTTCTAATCTGCATATTATTCACCTTTCTCCTTAATCGTAACTGCTTTACGACGTTGAGATGACATTTTTTTCCATAGGATATCACTAAAAACAATGCGTGACGTTCAACTATCAATTACTCACTGAGATTCAAAACAAAAACAAGCCACGTGCCGAACGTCGTCGGGAATCAACGAACATTGCCGAAGGTGTAAAGAATCATGTCGGTCACTATAAACGGACAAAATTTATTAAAATTGGGTCATAATAAGCGACATGTCACTGTAAGCGAAGTCATTATATCCGACGTTGTTACAAAGAATTTTATATGAAAACCAAACCTCGTTGTGTAATTACGTCATAATAGGCGGTTGGTCAATATAGGCGGAGTCATAATAAACGGATTCTACTGTAGTTCAAAGTTAGCCTGTTCACTTCGAGTAGCACTTTTTACTTTGGATAATATAGGTGGACAACTCCATCAGCACATTGTAACACAGAAATGAGACGTATCATCAATGAATGCAAAGTAAAACTATAGTGCATCGAAGAGTCCGCTTTATTGACGATTTCAACCTTGTTGATACACGAAGTACATTCATATTAAACAACTACCTTCATGGTGTCTCATTTTCGTTGCAACTGCGTGCTCAACTCCCGTAACAGAGAAAATCTTAACCTCAATGCGCCAAAAAAAGTATAACTTCAATAATAATAATAATAATAAGTTTTTTTTTATTTTTTAACGGGAAATTGGACAATTCAATTTTAATATAGTTAAACTAAATTAAAAAATTGCGACTTTTCGTTAAATCTTTTTAACTTCTTTGGGCAGAACTTTAACTAGTTAACCATAATATTAATAAAATTTAGATATTCAATAATACATATATTTACTTCAATAAATATTAAATTTTATTTAATATTTATTGAAGTAAATATATGTATTATTAAATATCTAAATTTTATTAATGTTATGGTTAACTAGTTAAAGTTCTGCCCGAAAAAGTTAAAAAGATTTAACGAAACGTCGCAATTTATTAATTTAGTTTAACTATATTAAAATTGAATTGTCCAATTTCCCGTTAAAAAATAAAAAAAACTTATTGAAACTGTTTAGGTTTTTTCTATTTCCGACAGAAAAAAAATTCAAAATAATTAACTGTTATTTTCCATTTGTCTGCCCCTATGGTAATCGAAACAAAGTTTGAAATCCGACGGTCGGCTCTGGGACTACGAGTTTTTCTAGTGAAGAATCTGACGTAAGTCGCTTTGCTTTGTGACCGCAGATATGCACATAGATAGTAGCAAAATGTAAGTCGAACGACCGACCGCGAAGTCAACGAACCGAGCAATTCTCTAGACTCTAGTCGCGCGTTCTTCGACAAAAAAGTTCATTTATAACACTTCATTATAATCGAAACATCGCACGAAACAGTTGACAGGGCGCCGGGGGGCACGGCACAGTTTTTGGAACGTCTTGATCCAATGCCTTTAAGGCTAGACTTCAGGGGTTTTAGTCCGTAAGTTCCCTCGCGAGATGGCAATGCAATGTTTAATTATATAATCTGACGTAATTATTTAAAACCCAAAACTGCTAGTATCACCAGATCCGTTTTTCCAAATATAGATTGGTCTCCACGAAAAGCGTTTTTATTTTAAAACGATAATATATAGCCTACGTTCATTCTGAAGATCCATTTTAAATATTGGTGGAAAAATATTTTGAAATCGAATGCGAAGTTTCGGAGACTATAATACTCGCCACGGTTCTATAAGGTTCTGAAGCTAGTCAGAAACAGCGTCGCAAATGCATATTTTAAACCCGTCCTGGTCGTTTTGTGGGAAAAGAAGACTCCCACCACCTCCCAGTTACCGGCACAGAACGTGCGCTCGTCGGTGATTGATTATCGCTGGTTGTCCTGTCACTTGTCGCTTTCCTGTTATAAAGTACAATCCAGTACGCAATTGTTAAATTGTTTCTTTGATTCTTAATTGATCAAGATGCCTAATACAGTTTTGCATAGACAAGCACGAAAAATAATTTCTTGGATGACTTTATGCAAGGAATTAGACCTTTAGATTAAAGAAAAATTAAAAATAATAATATAGCGCGAGTTTGTAGTTTTCCAACCGACTACACCTGCGCAAGCCTCCATTTGCATCTAACTTCAGAACCTTTTAGAATCATGGCGCGTATTACACCTCCTACATTCAAATTTACAAACTTTACCTCTTTCTAATATTAGAAGTCTTGTACTCTTGAAAATAGTTTTAATTAAGCCGGTCCTAGTTCAATGAACAATCGAACAGTATTATGCAAATAAAACATAAGAGCAACGCTTCTAAAGTTAGTCGCCGTGAAATGCGTTTAGGAATCCGAGATGGCACTATTATTAACATTGCGCGAGGCAGTCGGACGGAAAAAAGTGACTGTCGAGTTTCTTCGCTCGCGGTTCATTTGTTCACTTTAAATTATTTTTAATAAAAGAACATCGTCACGATTCTATTACTGTTTATTCTTATTTCTGTCTAAATTCGATTTAACAATTGTTGTTACTTTTTAACCGAGGGATGAGATATTGATTAAAGATCCAAGAATAAGTTTCTCGTAAAACACGACTAATTCCAGAGCCGCAGCTAGGGTCATCATGTACTTACGTACGTACGGCAGAAGTTATACTTCTTTGGCATGTTCGGATAACTGATACTCACATTTTCGTTAAAGATGAAAATAAAATAGGATGTCTAGGGAGATGATAAATATAGTTAAAAGTTAGCCTGTCCATTTCTAGAAACACTTATTTACTTTGGATAATATAGGTGGAGCACATTGTAACACAGAAATGAGACGTATCATCAATGAATACAAAGTAAAACTATACTGCATCGAAGAGTCCGCTTTATTGACAATTTCAATTTTCAACCTTGTCGATACACGAAGTACATTCATATTAAACAACTAACTTCATGGTGTCTCATTTTCGTTGCATGCCGGAGAAAATTTAACCTTCAATGCGCCAAAAGAAGTATAACTTCAAAAACCAAACTTAAAGTACGAAGTACTTTTTTTCGCCTACCCCACGATATTCGTTAACGACCAATTATTGATTTATTTTTTAAGTCCGATCTAAATCGTGCCCTCCTCGTTATGGAAAGGTCGTTTAAAGCGAACGCAAAGGAAGGAAACTCCACTAAAACTTATCAGTCAGTGCTGCTGATTGATTGATATTAATGATGTATCGATACGAAAGAACGAACAGACGGTCTGGCATAAAGTACGTTCGACACGCTCAAGTCGGCACATTCTACACCCACATAAAGTGATTATAATAACTATGATTGCAATCACGTTTGTCGGAACTACAATACCGGAAAATTAAAACTTGTACCTCAATCTGCAGTCGTATATAGGAGTGGCCAAACTATTCTTAAAAAATCTATACATATATAAATAAAATCGACAATTCCAAACTTTGCACAATACAGCACTCTTTACAAAAGTAATGATTGACTAATATTATAAAGAGGAAAGATTTGTATTTTTGTGTGTATGTTTGTAATGAATAAACTCTAAAAATACTGTGCCGATTTAAAAAATTCTTTCACCATTAGAAAGATACATTCAACCTGAGTAACATAGGCTATATTTATTGCTAGAAAATATTAGGGATCCTTACTAAAACTTTAGTAACGTAACCCAAGGTGTAAAAAAATGTCATAAAACATCTTTCGTCGCATGCGCTGCGGAAACTATTGATGATAGAACAAAAGTATATTCTACAATATTAAAGAACATATCAATATTTCGCGATACTATATGTCCAACTATTATCGTTATGTCACAATAACCACTTTTTACATTTTAATAATCTATATAGATAAAAGACGATGTATATTATGTAATCTATGGACTCGAAACGGGTAGACCATTTTTGATGAAATTTTCAGACAATCTTTAGATTAGCTCAGCGGGTGATCTTCTGAAGTTTGGTAGCGATCGGATCAACAGAATTTTTTAAATTTCTATTTGGGAAATAAGATTTTTCTTCGATTTTTGAACATTCACAAATAAAAGCGATTGAATTCGCGCAAATTCAATACACGTTGAGAATTTAATGATAATGATTCTCATCTTTTATATCCTATATATTACATTTACACTCGGGCGAAGCCGGACTGGGCCGCTAGTAATTAATAAAATAAACGAGTTTTGTGAATTATGATGAGTAAGTCTGAAGGATGGTGTATGATAAGTCCGTATTGACGTCTGATGCAGACCAAATAAATTGGTCGAAACGTCGCGGAATTGATTGTCTGCGTTTTTAGCAATCTACTGTCCACATTCCTGATAATTTTACATTTTTATTTTAATAATCAGGGATGATAACATTAATATTGTAAAAATTACATGCGTTAAGTACCCGATCGGGTACGCGAGAGCCAAAGTTCCAACAGACCCGATGGACGGAGTCCGGAATCAAAACGAACAACTACGTTTCCTTCCTTTCATTGACTACACCGTCTGATGTGTGTATTTCCAACCTAATAGTTACAATAATTATACAAATTCTATTTTCATTACATGTGTATACCTATATCTACGTTCGAAGTATGCAATTAGAAAAAAAATACGTTATACAAAAATATGTAGATATTTTATTTACACAAACATTGCAAGGCCGCCAATAGAAGAAGTCTTCGGTTTCCGTTGTTTTAATTTACGATTTAAAAACAAACGAGTCACGCCGCATTCTTTTGTTTTTTTCGATCAACGGAGGACAGAAATGAACAAATACACCTCAGAATGCCCATATTTTTTAGGGTTCCATACCTCAAAAGGAAAAATACCCGGGTCGCAGTGCCAAAACCCTGCCGACAATATAGTGTATTTGCTAATACAGGCAGTATGGCTTTATTATGCGAATTTAAATTGGTTTTTGGGCAAAATAAAAAATTTGACTCCTTAATACACCCCTTAAAATAATATGTTTTTTCTTAATTGCAATATTATTATCAACCGAACCTCTATACCAAGTTATATACACCTTTCAGTAAATAATTCACTATCTGCAAACTAGTCATTCGTAAAATTTTTAAATCCGGTCCTGTAGAGCCGATTTTATTAAAATTTTGGAGGCACTTTTTAATTGCTACTAAAGGGTTAAATTTCAATTTTGAAACGATTCTGAGATTTTTTTCGGTATTTTGGGGCCCAAAAACTTTTTTCAACCCCTAAAAGCCACCCTTAAATTGATCCGATTAGGCCCATTTTAAATAGGCTTCGTGCGGTCATGGATCCCAACATGTGTGCCAAATTTCGTTAAAATGAATTAACTCCTTCGAAAGTTATAGCCCGCACACATATATATATACCTATATATATATATATAAATATATACCTATATATATATACATATATATATAAACATTTTTAAAAATGGTGCCAAAGTGTTTAGGAGGTTATGAAACGTCGAGAAATTTTGGTCCGACCCCTAGGTCCCGCCATCCGACCGACGCCAATAGTGTATGTTGCCATATGGCAAATACACTAAAAAGGAACCTTTATAGGATCATTTCGTTGTCCGTCCGTCTGTCAGTCAAGACCGTTTTTCTCAGGAACGCGTGGAGGTATCAAGTTGAAATTAATATCAAATACTCAAGTCTGCAATCCTTTGGAGCTGTGAAAAAATCAAATTTCTAAGTCAACGCAATCAAAAGATACGGCCGTTTATGCTGCATATTTTTTTAAATTTTAAATGCAACGATGTGAACCCGAAATTAAGCAAAAATAAAGACGCATTACCGTCAAGAGTGGAAGAAATGGGCTGCTATAGCAGGGGAAGCGGATCTGATTGGCTGGCGGGTATTATAGGTATAGGAATGCGTCGATCGACACGCCTCCTTAATATAAAGTTCGCTGAAGCATATGTCGGAACGTTCTGAGTTTAAGCCAAAAATAGGACTTCGGCTGATAACTGATTGTAGACTTATTCTTCAACTTTTTACAAAAATTCTTTCTCTAGATGGAAGATAGAGGACAAATCTAGGTCTCTATTGGACTACTTTTGTAATTTATGTACGATTTACTAGAAAAAAGTTGGCATTAATTGTGCCAAAAAACACACGTTTTCAATGTCACACTACGACCTTATTCGTACTTATTTCACAAAATAGTTCCATCACAAACCTAAAGTGACGCTTCCTTTTTCGGAAAAGTTTTTTTCATTCTTCAAAATATTTCCAAAATTTTGAGTAATCAACTGACAGTGGCACCCTTGCAACAACATTTTTTTAACCTCGTAGTGTGGCTTAAATTCAGAGCGTTCCGACAGCCTTAATGCTAAAAGAAACGAATTCCACCAAAAACATTTCATGTTCCGTCTTTTTTTTTACTGAATGTACGAAACCCTAAAAATAGGATGCCGGGTTATTATGACCTTGTGAAGGTCGTTTGTCTTAAACTAAGTTGCAACTTATACATCTGTTTAACAATGAACGCGGAGGCGGTGGTGGGTTGTTGTTTCTTAAGACTATTGTGTCATGGCGCGCAGTCTGTAAAATTCACGACGTGTTCAACTAGAATAATAAACAATAGGTACAATGTTCAATTATTATATTATTGTTGCAAGATGTGCTTCTGTTCTGGGAAGACAATGCCTCCTGATCAAAACCGGAACACATTGCATTATTATTGATATTGCTATTTATCACTGGGCAGACGCCACCCCCACCCTCATTGTTCCTTGCAGCCTCTCGAAAATTACGTTTCCGGATATTTAATATTCCCACTGAGCTAGTGACGTAAGCAGAATTTAAACATGGAAGATACAGGCTTACCCTTAAGGTAGTTGTCGTGGTACAATATTGTCAAAAAGTTATAGATTATACGCACTACAAAAGTATACTAGCTTGTAGCTAAGTGATCCATAATTTGTACGCAAGACTGTACCCGTGGAAACGTAACCCATACAGTATTCATATGCACGTATACTTTTCTATAAATTGTTGAACTTCAAACCGTTATTTATAAATAATTAGACGGTCAGAAATTTTTTCTCATTTTTGTTTAAACTCATAACAAATGCATTGAAAGACTGTCAGTTTTTGGAAAGTTTCTGACAGTTAGTTCTTTTTTTATAAATAAGAAACTGGTTCAGAACTACAGAGATCGTATACAAGCAATGTTAATTATCCAATTTTTAATTGAATTTATCTCGGATTATATACGGTCGATCGACTTCAAATTTTCAGGGTAATTGTATTATCATGTTCTTAATAAGTATACAAAAATTAAGAATTTTCTGACGGTGTGCCTTAACCACGACAACTACCTGAAGTGACAACAGTCGACTCTCGATAATTTAACAGTCGTTAATTTGAATCTCTCGACAATTTGAAATTTCTTCCCCGGTCGTTGAAAAATACTCGATAAATTGAACAAAATCAATATTAATTGGTCCCGTCTGGAACTTGAAGTTGAAGGAATAGTATCTTGCCCGGCAACATGCAATAATATGAAGTCCGGGCTTCCCCACTCTCTATAATTTGAAGAACCGACACAACTGACGATTTCTTCGCAGCTGTCACCACTATCAAAAATTCTTTGGACAATGATAGATTGAAGTCGTTCGCTCAACAAAAAATTACGGACTTCTTTTCAAAACGAATAAGTGAATAATTGTATAAATGTTTAAAATAATAAATCAAACTCTAATTCACTTGATTTTTTCCTCCTACCTCTTGATTATTTAAACTCCTGTTATTTTGAACTCTTCGTATAATACTCGCCACGGTTCTAAAAGGTTCTGAAGCTACTCACAAACAGCGTCGCAAATGCATATTTTATAGAGCCGTCCTGATTGTTTTGTGGGAAAGGAAGACTCCAACCACCTCCCAGTTACCAGCACAGAACGTGCGCTCGTCGGTGATTGGTTATCGCTGGTTGTCGTGTCACTTGTCGCTTTCCTGCTATAAAGTACAGTCCAGTATGCTATTGTTAAGTTGTTTCTTTGTTAATTGATCAAGATGCCTAATACAGTTTTGCATAGACAAGCACGAAAAATAATTTTTTGGATGACTTTACGCAAGGAATTATACTTTTGGATTAAAGAAAAATTAAAAATAATAATATAGCGCGAGTTTGTAGTTTTTCAACCGATTGTACCTGCGCAAACCTCCATTTGCATCTAACTTCAGAACCTTTTAGAACCGTGGCGCGTATAATAATTTGAAATTTTTCTCTGGTCTGGTCATACAAATGTCATACAAATAATTATCGAGAGTCGACTGTATATTGATAAAGGGAGCCGATACCACGTTCTTCATTCTTGTTAGGCGTGTTTTACACATAAATATGGTGTGTTAAAAACCAATTAAAACAAAACACACATAATATAGCACAAATATGCATCTATGTAAGAGCTTCTATGTATGTCTGTTGGATAAATTCTGATTAATTAACTTTCTATTTCAACAATACATTTTAGTTTTAATTGAAACATTTTATTACCTTTTTTTTCAAAAATAACAACTCTAAAAATAACTTCCCTATTTGTTATTAGAACAAGGTGCATTTAAAATTGCATAAAAAAATATTATAAACAATAAGCTGTGACTGGTCAGAATTTTGTCAACGCAACGCGCGGACCGCAAGACCGAGATATAAATCTTTGGTCGCTGGTCAAAAGCATTTATGTCTACCAACTGAATCTAGTTCTAAGTTTAGCGCTACAATGAAAAGAGATTACATGTCTCGGCGTACCTTCCCACTACACAAACGCTGCACACGTTGAGTCGACTGAAATTTGTTATATCAACGTCAAAAAATTAAAAAAAGAACAAAAACAACACGCTTTTATGAACTAAAAATGCAAAATAATTTGACAACAAAATTAATAATAATAATAAAAACCCGGGTCGCAGTGCCAAAACCCTGCCGACATATAGTGTATTTGCTTATACAGGCAGGGTGGCTTTATTATACGAACTTAAGTTGGTTTTTGGGAAAATAAAAAATTTGACTCCTTAATACACCCCTTAAAATAACATTTTTTTTCTTAATTGCAATATTATTATCAATCGAACTTCTATACTAAATTATATACAACTTTCAGTAAATAATTCACTATCTGCAAAGTAGTGTTTTCATAAAATTTGTAAGTCCGGTCCTGTCGGGCCGATTTTATTAAAATTTAAGGGACACTTTTTAATTCCTACTGAAGGGTTAAATGTCAATTTTGAAACGATTCTGAGAATTTTTTCGGTATTTTGGAGCCCAAAAACGTTTTTCAACCCCTAAAAACTACCCTTAAAATGGCGCGATTACGCCCATTTTAAATAGGCTTCTTGCGGTGATGGATTTCAATACGTGGGCCAAATTTCGTTAAAATCAATTAACTCTTTCGAAAGTTATTGCCCGCACATATATATATATATATATATATATATATATATATATATATATATATATATATATATATATATATTATATATAAATATATATATAAATATATATATACATATATATATATATATAAACATTTTTAAAAATGGTGCCAATGTGTTTAGGAGGTTATGAAACGTCGAGAAATTTTGGTCCGACCCCTAGGTCCCGCCATCCGACCGACGCCAATAGTGTATGTTGCCATATGGCAAATACACTAATAATGCGTTTAACGTCCGTTTCTCGACTTTATGTCATAACAGACGCACCATTACTATTTTCCGTCTACCACACTTCCCGTTATTTTTCTACAGTTTAAAACTTCAACTTATGTAATAGCAATGGGCGAATGAAGGAATTATAGGAAATTCGGATAAGGTAGGTAATTTTTGAACTAGGAGTTTGATAGGTAATCGGCCATGGCCTCAAATAAGGAACCATCTCGATATTTATCTGGAATTAATTGAGGGAAACCATGGAAAACCTCAATTAAGATGACCGGTACAGGAATTACCGTTTCTCGGCGAGAGGCAGTAGGAAAAAGTTCCAGCCACATCTGCCCCCGCCGGGATTCGAACCCGGACCTCCCGAATGCGAGTCTAGTGCTGTCACCACTACTCTACCCAGCTCGGTAATTTGACAACAAAATTAGCTTCAATGTTCAAAACGTGAAGTGCTTAATATCGGTAATAATTTTTTTATTTACTAGCTAATTGTGAACGTAAAGCTATTATGACAATTTAAGTAGATAGCACCCCATGTTTTTTACAGTAAAGCTAATTTTGTTGTCAAATTATTTTGCATTAGTTAATAAAAGCGTGTTGTTTAGTTTTTTTTAAACTCTAATTTTGATTATAAGACATCACTGTACAGCGTGTTAGTCACAAATATGCGTGCAATGATTGTATTTTTTCACCCTAAAGGTCCTGGTCAGGATAATGGGACTAAATTATTGTATTGTCATTGGTCCTTGATAAATGTTTAAAGTTTCAGTTTAATCTGACGTTTTGGAGTGGGTGAATTTCACGTTCAAACATTCCTTTACAAACATACGTTCAAAGATTTTATTTTTTTTATCCTGAAAGGCCTGGTCAAGATAATGGGACAAACTTATTAAATTATTGTATTGTCATCGGTCCTTGATAAGTGTGCAAAGCTTCATTTTAATCTGACGTTTTGAAATGGGCACACACTGCTATGAACTATTTCACAGACTGAGGTCATTATATAGCTGGCGCGCCTAGCGGTAGACTTTGGCATCACCATCACCATTGTTATTAATTCAACATAGGCGACTTTGTCTTAAGAACACAGATATCAAGTATGTAACATACCAAATATATTTCAAGAGCTTGCAAAATCGAAATTAGTTCAAAGAATGCATATCCTTGGAAAAAAACTATTATCAACTATGCTGAACACACGATTCAATAACAAAATAAACCACTTCATTTTCCATTCTCGGCTACTTGTTAGTTTATTGGCGAGCCATTAAATATTGCACAGATGAGACCCGTGACCTTGTATGCGCATATGATAGAATAATATTATACATTTGAACAACTGTTTAGCAATTTTAGTACGAAACGATGTTAATGACAAAATTAACAATAAACCTTGTCTTTGATAAATACCGATTCCACCATGAAAACATTTTAAATCGGCCTTTACAATTTGCGTCTAATCATTACTAATGTCTAATCAGTTTAATCTATGAAACATACGGACGGATTATCCATTTGCAAACAACATATTTTAAATCAATAATTTTTAGTTATTGTTCTTTTTTTAAACGAATTTTAATAGATCTATAAAATCGTAACGAAGCATCTGTCTGTAATTTCGTTTTCTTGCCCGGGCTCTTCGAGTATTTCGAATTGTACTTAGACGGGAGAACGTATTCTCAGAATTTTTGTCTGCATATTCGTAGCGGCTTTACTCGAGAACGCGGGCCGAACCGATTTTGATTAAACTTAGTACGCTAGCTATTATTTTTTTTCGACTCCGCTCGCAGATCAAGTATTTGCCAAAACTAATATTAATAACATTGGATTTTAATAATATTGATTCTACCAACAGTAATAGATATATTAACAAAATAAAATTACTTGCAATATACTGTTCAATTGATTTTTTATTTATATAAAGACGTTTCGACTAACAGTTTTAGTCCTTTTCAATTTTCAAAACTAAAATTAAATTACAATTGTTTAAAATGTAATTGTAATACTCCTTGGCGGTAATTTTTTCCTATCATTTCACTCGACAAGACAAAAAAAAAATGACATGGGGCTAATATTTCCATATACCTAGTTCCAAAACCATTTACAAAACAATTTTTAAAATTAAATATATTAGTGGAAATTCCCACAAAACCATGATACGCTATTGTAAATATTCGCGAAATTGTGCATATTTTCAAAACCATTAGTCAGATTGGCACTCAAATCAAAGAACCTGGAGGCTGGAGTCTTTACTTAATAACTTCAAAACGGTACATTTTTGCATAAGTTATTGTAAATTTTAAAAAATCCCACAGATCATACGCCATGCGGAAAATCACCTTTCTTTGTTTTAAAGGTGGTACAATCTTACGTTACCTCAAACACAGTTTTTCAAACCAATCATGTCCTTACGAAACATGAAAGTAAAATATTTCCAAAACAGTACCATTTCAACTTTCTGCCAAGTAGGGGGCCTACAAAAGCAAGATAGTAGATTATAGACGCTCAACAACTAAGGCACGACAAATGTATGTGCAATAAAGTTTGATTTAGTTACACATCGTAAATTTTCTTTAGTCATTTGCTATTGCATAAGAATGTAGACACAAAGAGACTTTTTTGTAACTCCAAGGAAAGCGACACATCACACAAACGCGTAGATATTTTCACACAAAGGCTACCAATTTCGTATTCCTTATTTAGAAACATGACTGATACAAATTTCAAAGAAACAATATCGTCGCTAAAATCGATTTTTTATGAGTCACCAAATAAATCGAATTTGTTAAAACAACGTTTTGGAGCACATTGCGTGACAGAACAGCTGTCCAAAATATTGACATGCATATATCTCACCCCCACAAACAAAAAACATCTGTTATATTTATTAATTAAATAAATATGTTCATGTTATATTTTCTTAAATTCGCATTTGCTGTACGTTTTTGCAAATCGATTCAAACGCGGTGAACAAAAATTAGTCGGCCCAAAGCCATTTCACAAAACTTGTACAGACATGAAAATAACAAAAAGAGAATGTGTTTCGAAAAAATGTAATTAATATACGCTAAACTTGAAGATTAATAATTAAACTTACTTATTAGTAGTTCGATGTTGTATTGTGTTGAGACGTAACTAATTTTTATCGCATTTAAATGCAACCACTACACTGTAAACACAAAACACAACTGCAAATCGCCATCATCCAAGTTGGTTACGTGATAAAAACAGAGTCTTCTAAAATCACTTTCATACGTCACACTGGAAATTAAAAACTTAGCAAAGAATCAGTTCAACGAATGCACTGTTATTAAAATCGATCGTTTGTTCCACAATAATATTAAAATTATAACGACGAGCCACTCGCTTCCCCGCAAAAATATCAACTGTTTTGTCGCTGACAGCCCAAAAATGAAGAATATCCTCGATCTGTCAAATTCGCAGAAGTGTTGACATCTGTTCTTTGTACCGTGAACTACGTCTCACACAACTCATCCGTGCCATCTGTACGCTTATTATGCAACTAATGCTGATATTAGTCAAGACGCAACATATACACATTTAAAGCATAAGTGTAAGGCAGGCTGCAGCTATTGAAGGCTATTTTAAACTTATTACAAACAAATACATTTTTTTATTTTGTTATATTTACTGCTCATCTTTTTTATAAGCGTAATATATCTTTATTAGTTATATTAGTTCTAAAATCTATACTTTTTCGTTTTAATACTACGCATAGTTCCGTTGCAAATATATTACTAAAACATTTACCCCATTAGTAAATAACTCGAATAATGGTTTCTAAGAATTTCCAAGCAAATAGTTTTAACGCAATAATGTTATTATAAACGACTGTATATATTAATTTTTAAAATGCATAGAACAGAGAAAGTGATGACCTACTTACAAATACCTTCTGCACACATGTTATGAAGTGTTTCTCTTTCATGTGAAAGAGCGGTACTTAATAGGTGGCATGATAATACATAACAGGTGCTATGTAGAGTTCTTTTAAATTTTCGAATTAGGTAAAAGACAGTGTCTACCCAGAGTACTACAAAACAAATCAAACTGCCCATACAAAAATTACTAGAAAATATCAAAATTTAAAATCAACTATTCATTTTTTTTCTTAGACCACAGCAGCGTAGGACTGTCCACAAAGTCGAGGTGGCGATTGCCAGCCGGGCCCCAGCCTGCGCGGGCCCCCCTCGGAGCATTTCGTTCCGTAGTGCGAGTGCGTAACTTTGTCTATGACTTAACACCAACCAATTTCTATCTTAAAGAAGTCCTAAGATGTGTTTAAGAGGCGAATTGATTTGTCCAGATCCATAGGAAAAGTTATTTTTTTAAACCCTAAGCACAAAGTTTCGGAACTTGCTTTCTACGTAACGTATTTTCAAAGTTCTCTGCGTTTTCGGCACGGGTTAAACTGTAGAAATTGAGTTGAAATTTTAAGCTTATCATTTTTTCGATATATAGAACCATTTCAGGGGGTAGCGACTCAAAAAATTTGAAAAAAAATTGTCTTATACAAATAAGGGCCAGTCTAATAATAGACTGGCCCTTATTTTGACAAGTTGGAAATTGTCACATGCTAACCTTTAAAATGGTTCTTTACATTGAACAAATGATTCTCTGAAAATTTCAGCTCGAATGATTAAAATTAAGCCGTGCCGAAAACGCTGTAACGGTTATAGGTTTGCGGGGCTTGCCGTAAGCCAGGCGGTAGGTAGGATAGGGGGCCCATGCAAGCTAGGTCCCAGCTCTTGCGACCTAAATGTAAACTAGATCAGATAGTTCGTTCATACATTAGAGAGAAATGAAATAGAAAAATATCCCATCTACCATTATCCAGTCTCGGGCCTTGGGCTTGTAGGGAACCACCCGAGGCCTTTCGGCCCAGTCTGACCTTGGACCACAGTTTTAGAGTACCTGATTTAGCCATGAAAAAAATGGTAATACAGGTTGTACTATTTGCCAATATATTGGATGTTGTCCATGAAAAACCCCGAAAAAATCTAAGTCATGCGCGGTTCTCTGATAAGCATTTGCAACAATAAGACAAAATATTATACAACTGAATTCATGCCGTTTTTAAGAAAGGAGAGTGACCGTCTTAAACAAGACCCCCGTAGGTCAAGACAGTTTGCGGTATGCAGCCTTTTAGAGCTGGTACCATCGTTAGTAATCAAGCAATCACTTAATCAGTAAATAGTGATCGACAGTAACGCGAAGTAACTATTAACAGGCTGCGTGATTTTTGAAAATAGTTCGCAAAGTGATTTTCTTTTGTTAATTCTATTATTGTAATGAATTAGTGTTTGAAGAAAAAATTATGTTTGTATAAGAAATATTTAAAACAATAAAATTATTTAAATTAAATTATCAATATGTTATTTTATAGTGGTTTATTTGTGTTTTTAGTATATTTATCGCCATGTAAGTTCTTGAATTTCAAAAATATGTCTCCACAATTTTTTTAAATTTATATTTCCTATTTCGCATTTTTGAAAACAACGTACCGTTGATTTAAAACGTATCGCATTATAATTTTCATATTGTTAAGTAATTCTTAATATTGTTCACGTCCATTATAATTAATAAGTTTTTTTTATTATTTAACAGGAAATTGGACAATTCAATTTTAATATAGTAAACTAAATTAAAAAATTTGCGACGTTTCGTTAATTCGTTTTAACTTCTTCGGCCAAAACTGAAATGATTAAAAATACAAATTACAATTATTTTTTTTTAAATAGAATTGAAATTTTATTATTTAACTAGTTAAAGGTATTATTTCAATTCTATTAAAAAAAAAATTGTAATTTGTATTTTTAATCATTTCAGTTTTGCCCGAAGAAGTTAAAACGAATTAACGAAACGTCGCAAATTTTTTAATTTAGTTTACTATATTAAAATTGAATTGTCCAATTTCCTGTTAAATAATAAAAAAAAATTGTTAAGTAAATTTGTGAAAACAATTTTATTTTTCAAAAATTCTTCAGTTTGTGAACAAAATTGAATGATTAATATTTGAACTATAAAAAGTAAGTTATGGAAATATTTAAAAACAAGGTTACCGGTAAAACATATCTGATAAAAAAATAAATGTCCTTGTAAAGTAAATAATTTATGTTACGCTGCGCTAATTAATGATTAAATTAGCACTAATTTAATACTTAACATATAATTTTGTTTTAGTTGTACAACCACTTATAATACCCGAAGAATTGCCGTCGATTTTATCAATTATTTATTCGAGTATTCCGATAATAAAAAAAGGTAAGAAGAGGATTATCGCACTTTAATAATATTGTAATCATCTGCTTCAATCAGCTGACGTCGCGTGATCTAAAAATACTTTTACTTTCAATCCTCGATACTATGAGATGCATATGCAATTATTCAGAACCGGCCGCAGTAAATTATTGCAAACTAAAAGTTCTAAAACGATTATTCTATTCATGCCCGCGACAATAATTTTGATTTCGAAGGAAACTTTATCACCAGTGTAACAAAACAAAGCCTATTCTATACTTTGAGTACCAACTGAGTGCTCTTATCAAATTTCATTAAAATTGGTCTAGCAGTTTACGAGTGTCCACCGATACAAAATAAGCAGAACTATGGACAAAGCACCAAACTTAAGTGCTTGGAACAAAATGCAAAATAATTTGACAACAAAATTAACTTTACTGTGGAGAATATTGGTAATTTTAAGTAGATAGATGCTTAAAGCTAATTTTGTTGTAAAATTATTTTCCAGTTTTTAGTTCATAAAAGAGTGTTGTTTTAGTTTTTTTTTAACTCTAATTTGATTTGAAGGAACGGATTCGAGGATCGGTTTAGGTTTTCGTCTGGGAGAGCACGCCGATGTTCAGTTTTTAGTAGAACTTGGTCCCCAAACTGAAACCAAACCGTTGCGAAACCAAGGCACCGGCAGTAACAAACGACAAGCACCGACAAATGGGCTGACACAATTATGGGCCCAGAATCAAAAGAACAAAGAAAACAGCGTACAAAAAGAAGAAAAAGACGAAAGAGAAGAAAGAGTAAGTGATTACAAAACCGAGCTATAATTTCGAAATATAAAGTTACTGAGTAACAGCTGTTCAATATGCCCCCTTTTTCACCCGCATAGGTCTATCTTAAGGCCCCAGTACACAGTGGTCTGTAGTGGGCCATTGTAAACCATCGCTATTGTGTACAGGGGGTAATGGTCTGTAGTGGCCAGCGTTGCCAGATTTTTTTTGCCAAGTCGGGATTTTGGAACTTTTTGATTGAAAAAAGCAGGATTCTTTCGTCGAAAGCGGGACATAGTAAAAAAACGTATATAATCAGAAGTTTTTAAATATTTATCTTTTTATTTGAGTTAAAATTACGTTTACGTGACAATAGATAGCAAAAATAGCCATAGAAAATGTATTTTAATAAAAATATGATATTTTAAATCAGATTTACCCTATCGTTAAATAGTTGAGTCTTATTCATCTTCTGAATAAAAAAAGAAAAAAAAACAAATCAAAATCGAAAAAGTTTTATTCATTAGAAAAATATGGCGTTTCAAACAATAGTCTGAGGAGTGAGTGTTACAAATCGCAACTTACAATAAGAGAATAATTATTTACGCACGGTCGCGTTATCACCGAAAAGCGGGAGTGAATCTGTCCCGCGCGGGACATTTAATTTTGATTTAAAAATCGGGACGTCCCGGCAAAATCGGGACGTCTGGCAACGCTGGTAGTGGCGGACAATTGTGAATCGTGGTGCGCAATCCATTTGTTGTCGGTTGTTGTCGTGGCGTGGCGTGGCCTGTGGTGTTCACACAGTCGCCCATTGTTTGGACAGGTACCTACTTTTTTTGTTGCGTGCTATACTATTTAAATTTTTAATCGTCCAAAATGTCAGTATCCCGGAGCAAGGAAGAGACTTTTAGGTTTATAATACTTGTAAATAGTATATAAATAAATAGCCGCAGCCGTAATTACTTCCACGTCCATCGCAAGTGCTTCGCCAGGCAGAAATGAGCCATGGGCCATTATGTGAACACCAAGTGATAGTGGCCTACAGTTGCACATTGCAAAGCATGGCCCACTACAGACCACTGTGTACTGGGACCTTTACGAACAGTTACGGAAATCTTCAAAATCTATTAAAAATCATATTCAATCTTTGGTGTTAATGCTTACAAAATAAACTAGAAATATGTATCATTCTTTCCATACGACTTGTAGCCAAGTTCTTACAATTTATTTGATTTAAATAAACGATTTAAAATCAGATAACAATGAGAAAATTAGCGTAAGTTTTACACAAATTTTTGTATAAAAAAAAAATTAAATTTGAAAAAATTATTGAGCAAGCTAAATTTGTCAGCGTTTTTAACATAAGTTTGTAAAGAAAAAACTTTAAAATGTTAATTTGCCTTCACGTGATTCGAAATCTCGTGACGTGCTGTAAAGAAATATTGACAAATATTGAAATTTTTAAGCAGCAAGCCACATTTTGTAAAGTTTAATGCTTAATCACAACTAATAAAAACAGGATTAAAATGACTTTTGCGACCACAGTTTGAAATTTCCAGAGAGCATATTTTACAATCTGAGAAATCAGTCAACATGACTTATGTTTGCAGATATCCGACAGTGAAGGAGGCAAATGGTTAGCCGCTTGGAGTCAAAATATTAAAAAAGCGAAAAATCAGTTCAAACCCCAGTTATATCCAGAAACATATGATGAACCTGGTAAAAGTGAACAAATCGAAGGTTTGGGTGAAATACGTGCAGCCGATGTAATCCCTCCTGAAGAGCCTACAGCTGATGGATTCGAGAAATTTATTGAAAAAAATAATAACAAGAGTCAACCTTCTGAATCAACGACAACAGAAAAATTGAAAGATATTGATGATGTTAGCTTAAATTAAATTAAAATAAAATATGTACTTACAATTTGTTCCCAATTTATTATTTTTCCTATCGAACTTATAGTTTTAAATTATCACAAATTGACTTCAACAATCAAAGAAGTTTAAATTCATTGTTCTGTGTGAACTTAAACGCTTGCCAACCTTTTTTGACACATTAGTTACATGAAGTTATACCCAAGTTTATGAAGCAGGAGTATAGAACATTGTACAAGATAAAAAAAAATGTGTTTTTGTAATTTTGAGTGATATTTTATAATTTAATTATAAAGATCACAATTTATTATATATGCAATAAGAAAATGCTGTAATTATTTGGACCAATTTGTTATTTAAGTTATTGAGGTTAGTACTTCTGAACGTCAAACAAACAAGAGACATTTTAATATGGCTACTTTGGACGATAAGTTATTGGGTGAAAAACTTCACAATTACTGTAGCAGTAGTGAAAGTGAGGATGAGTCGGGTTCGGGGGACGAGGGCGAAGGCGCGTGTAAAAAGGTGAGCACAGCTTCTGCGCCCGATATAAATAAATGGGAAGGAACATCAACAAACACAGGTCCTAAAGGCGTGATTAAAGATTGGCAACGCTTTAAACAACTCGAGTCCGAAAAACGCGCGGAAGCTGAAAGAGAACAGATAGAACTGGTCAAAAAGCTGTCGATGACATGTAAGTCGACGCTCGATGAGGAACATGAAAAAGCTGCCGAGGAAGATCCAGATCTAGCCGAACTGTTAAACGACAAGTTTTTACTCAGTTACCAAAAACAGCGGATGCAAGAAATGCTATCGAAACAAAACGCGTCGCCTAAGTTCGGTAATATAATAACGTTGAAATCTGGCGACGAATTCTTGGATGCCATCGATAAAGAAAACAAAAATGTTAAAATCATTATACATATATACGAAGACTATGTCCCAGCTTGCCGAAAAATGAACGACTGTTTACTCAAACTGTGCAAGGAATACCCGGACGTTAAGTGTTGCCGAATCCTCAGTTCTGTCGCTGGACTGAGCAGGCATTTTAAAGTGTCCGGAGTGCCGGCTTTGTTGATTTACAAAGGCGGTCAACTGATAGGCAATTTTATCCGCGTATCTGACGAATTGGGTGACAGCTTCTATTATGACGAATTGCAAAGCTACTTAGTAGAATACGGAATGCTACTGGATAAGGAGTGCGTGCCATCTGTTGTTTCTACACCTGATGATGACTAACACAGTCGATATCGTCCCTATGTGTTCATTATTGCATATTTACAATCAATGTTTTTTATTCTTAAATATTTTTAATGGTACCGTAAGACGCCGCTTAACGCGCGAGATACGTTCCAATTAATTCCTGCGCTATACGAAACAGCGGTAAACGAGGTGATCTTAAGGCTGTCGGAACGCTCTGAATTTAAGCCAAAAATAGAGCTTCGGCTGTCAACTGATTGTAGACTTATTCGTCAACATTTTGCAAAAATTCTTTCTCTATAAGGAAGATAAAGGACAAATCTAGGTCTCTAATGGAATACTTTTGTAATTTATGTACGATTTACTAGAAAAAAGTTGGCATCAATTGTGCCAAAAAAACACACGTTTTCAATGTCACACTATGACCTTATTCGTACTTATTTCACAAAACTGCTCCATCACAAACCTAAAGTGACTCTTCCTTTTTCGGAAAACTTTTTTTAAATCTTCAAAATATTTCCAAAAATTAGAGTAATCAACTGACAGCGGCACCCTTGCAATAACATTTTTTTGCCTCGTAGTTGGCACCAGCCAAAAATTGAAACGTGCGGATGATTTGAGCGAGACAGAGCTAAAGAATGTCACACCCACAATATGTCTTTTGCCTACCTCGCCCTTTTCGCTGGGTCTCAGCACAAATAAAATTCAGAGCGTTCCGACAGCCTTAATACGTAAATAATAGGCATGAGTGAAACAGAACCGAGAATAAGAAAATTTGTTTGTTAAATTTTGTAACATTTATTGTTACTTTTTTATCACATTAATTAATTATCGATTTATTAATTGCTAATATCGATTTTCGTTCATAAAACATTTATGAAAATCAAAAGTTCGAGTAAGAAGCTGTTTGAGATGAGGAAGGTTCCTCATTTGACATATTTTGTTTTTTGTGAAGAAGTCATCTAATGTCGTTTGCCTTTTTCTGTTTCGTTCAGCAAGCTGTTGTCGATAGCAAGATATTGCATCGACACTTCGCCTTGCCTTTGAACTGCTATCAACATTTGAATCCATTTGGTCCATAATTTACGTTATAGTGGCTAAACTTTTATTTTTAGAAACCGCGTAATACTGAAACAGCGTCTTACTGTATTAATAGATATCACCGTAGTATTTATTCAGTAATATAATATTCAACGGTACATTGCTACTGACGTAATTTTACACAGCTGAGTATTGCATTTATTTGAAAGCAGAGAATATGTTCGGATGCTTGCAATTAAGATCTCTAATAGATAACAAATAAGTAAATTAAAATGTGCTAAATGTATTATTAAGGACTTTATACTTAATATAATTTTATGTTCGTTTATAAAAAGTGCAATTTTAGTGTTTTCTTTACATCAAAATGTTTTAAAACTGTACTAATTTCCATTTTTAATCTAATGTTACGATACAAAAAAGAGAAAATTACGTTAAAATTTAGTTTGTAACATTTTTATAAGGTAGTTTGTAAACATTTTATAAAAGAATGTATTAAAGTAATTTAATATACTTTATTATATTGAACATTTTCTGGCTGAAGTTATTATTTGATGGTGAAAACAATTAGTTATATCAATAATATGGGTACGCTTTGTTATTAAAACGTAATTGGATGACCTATTTTTTTAAATAATTAATTAAAAAAAAAAGTTGTAACTTACATTAGGAGTATAGACTGCAGGAAAAGTGCGGACGAAACTGGAACTAGCGACAGACGATCACTCACGTATAACCTAAAAATGAAAATGTATTTTAAAAATATTATTGTTTTGTAAAATCGAATTTTTACCGTCTAAAATGGCTGTATCATTTTGTGGAAAACGAATTTTTAAAATTCGCCCAAACTACTTTTGTACATCTAAAAGGAACAGTGGTTACATAGTCCTGTAAGTTATTGCATCAGTAACTTAAGTATTTTAAATACAATAATTATTTCTATTATATCTATACGCAGGGTACCAGAAATAGGCGAAGACTTGCCCGACAAAAATCCACTGATACATGAGGATGGCTTACCTGAATTTAGTAACCTTACGATAGAAAAATGTGTCGCTGCAATTGCAAAACAAACGGGCGAATTTGAATGTGGAATACGAAATTTAGAGCACAATATATTAAATCTGAAAGAGCCGCCCCGCAAAGTATTTAAATCAATTATTGAACCTATAGAAATAATAGGGTCTCCGCTAGAAACGACATGGGGCATAGCGAAAACTATGTACTTAGGTAATCAGACTTTAATGCCGACAAAATCTTACATGTCAATACATGACAGAGCGAGACGTGCTCGCAGTATGAAATTCAATAACCCGACGTTGTATTCCGCTTTAAAAAGCGCCAAACAAAACGTAACGAATTTTACCGAAGAAGAGAGCAGAGTCGTCGATAAGTTCGTTCTAGAAGGTAAACTGTACGGGTTAGATTTAGAAGAAAAACAAGCAGCCATGTTCCTTGAAACTTTACAGAAACTCAATAAAGAACGAGCTGATTTTAAAAGCAAAGTCGAAAGCGCCACTAAAAGATTTAAACATACTATAACAGATATACAAGTCGTACGGGATTTCCCGCCGGATCTGCTTAAGTCTATGGCGGTCGATATTGATAATCCGAACAAAGGTCCTTGGATCGCGACCTTGCAGCCTCACATCTACAATTCTTTTATGGAATACTGTCCCGATAGCAAAATCCGTTGGAATGTTTGGCAAGCCAACGTCAGCAGATGTTCGGGATATTCCGATAAATCGTTAGCGACTTCCGCGATTCTGGAAACCATTCGCGGCTTGAGACATCGACAAGCGGATTTATTAGGGTACAAAAATTATGCAGATATGTCGATGGAGACAAAAATGGCTAGTAGTGTCGACGCGATTAAAAAAACGATTAACGAGTTGGTTGAACACGCCAAACCGGCCCAGGAAGAAGAATTAAAGAATTTGGAAGAGTTCGTTGCAGAACGAGGTTTCGAAGGCGCGTTACAAATATGGGACATACCGTATTGGAAGCGTAAGCAGTGCAGGTCGAATTACGAATACGAAGAAGACAAAATTCGGGAATACTTCCCTTTATCGAAAGTCCTGAAAGGAATGTTTGGGCTATGCGAAACCTTGTTCGGCCTTGAAATCCGACAACGACCCGACGCTAACACGTGGCACGAAGACGTCAAATTCTACGACATTTTCGAAAGCGGTAGCGAAAAACCGGTTTCCGGGTTTTATCTCGATCCGTACTCGAGAAACGACGAAAAAGTTCGTTTATCCGAAGACAGCGGTTACATGGTAGGAATCAAAAACTGTAGTCAGATCACCGACACGATACCGTTAGCGGCATTAATATTCAATTTCCAATCACCGAAAGGAACTGCCCCGTCGCTGTTAAGTTTCAGAGACGTGCACGTTTTATTCCAACGGTTCGGGCACGCCTTGCAGCACCTGTTGACGCGAACGACGTACTCCGATGTCGCCGGGTTATCGAACATAGAATGGGACGCCGTCGGTATTTGTGGTCACGTTTTGTCGCATTGGCTTTACGACGCGGCTACGGTACGATCGATAAGCAGTCACTATGAAACCGAAGAACCGTTACCCGGAACCTTACTCACCAACATCGAGAGAATACATACTCACATGGCCGGCTACGATCTTTGTCATGAGCTTTACCTATCGATGCTAGATCTGGAATTGCACACGGGTAAAGAATTCTGGTTGGAAATTGTTAAGCGCTTATGGCCACAGTTTTTCGCTTTACCCTACAACAAAATGGATTCGCATCCATGTTCCTTCAGTGCGATTTTCTCGGACGAATGGGGAGCGGCATATTACAGCCACATCTGGTCTCGGATGATCGCGGCAGACGTTTACAGCGCCTTTCATGAAATAAAGGGAGACAAACAGTTGACCCTTGAAACGGGAAAACGGTTCAGAGATACGTTTTTAGCGCTCGGAGGAGCGTGCCATCCGAACGAAGTATTTCGCAGATTTCGAGGAAGAGACCCGTCGCCCAAAGCATTATTACGCAGTTTAGGACTTAAAAAAGTGCAAAAAATTGAAACGAATGTAAATGTTATTGCATAGGCTTGTAACGTTTTTATGTATACAATTGTAAAAAATTAAAAGTAATTGTTACAATAATCTGATTTTGTTTTTATTAGTGATGTAAAAATTAATTCACCGGTAAAATATCTGGTTGAGTAATGCCACTATTTATTATTAATATACAAGGTTGCGCAGAAAGTTTTGCGCATGTTTGTAATTTCCGATTCAGATTTTAATTTTATTACCATTATCTACATCAGCGGTTCTGAACCTTTTTCAGCTGGCGACCCACCTTTCCTTATCGAAATACCTCCACGGTCCATTGGTCCATGGTGGAGTAAAAAACCATATTTGTATCGTATCACTTCCTTATGTTTAGAAAATTTACCATCAAATATTGCAAATATATATTATAATATGCTTTTTTGAAGATACAGATTGATCATCGATGAACAATTTGTGTTCTGATTTGAAAATGATTGACAAAATATAAGCACTTTGTAGCCAAAAATCAAGAACCAAGAAAACAAGCAAAACACAATTCGATTTGTTTCGATTTTTCTTATCTTTTCTGATGATTTATTCAATGGTTTCTGATAGTTTTAGGATTGAATCGCGACCCGCCGGTTGAGAACCGCTGATCTACATAAATATGACTTCATTATTTAATAAATCCTTTCCATTATACTGTTGAAAACTGCTCTATTGTTTTGTTTTTTGTTCCGAGAAAGAAAAACCAGAAACCGCCATTTTGTTTCATAGATAGCCAGTTAACAGATCGGTAAATTATCTGTTCAAAATGGTTACTATGTATGTTATCTATGGACTCCAAAACGGCCTTACCGATTTTGATGAAATTTTCAGGTAATCTTTAGATTAGTCCAGCGGGTGATCGTGTGAAGTTTGGTAGCGAACGGATCAACAGAATTTTTGTTTTTTGGTAATTTTGATTTTTCTTTGATTTCTGAACATTCACAATTACAAGCGATTGAATTCGCGTAAATTCAATACACGTTGAGAATTTTATGATAACGATTCTCATCTTTTATGGCTATAGATTGTTACCCGTGCGAAGCCGGATCAAGCCGCTGGTCACAAATAACCGGTAATTTTACATCACTAATTTTTAATAATACAGTACAATCGCGATAATATGAATAAGCACTCTTATGAACGACTCAGTAATATGAACATAATTTTTGTAGAGAATTTAACGCTCTACAAAAAAAAGTTTCAACTTTATCCTCGGAAAACTTTTGAACCAGTAAACTTAGCGAAAAATCACAAGATACCTTTTTTGTAAAGCGTTAAATTCTCTGCAAAAATATATATGTCTCATTTTTGTAGATTAATTTGTCACCAAGTTTAAAAATTTGGAACAAAAGAAGTTTTCCACATGTTATTTTCCATAAACTTTGGTTGGAATGAGGACTATCTTAGAGTTAATATTAAGAACTCAAATTTTTAGAGAATTTTTGTTATCAATTTGGAAATTTTTGTATTCATGTTACCAAGATTGTACTGTATTCTATTCCACTGCAGTAGAATTGTTAATCGCATTTTTAATAGCTTCAATATCTCTTTTTAACGCTTCGTTGTCCGGTTGAAGTCTCCGAGCGGCCTCGAACTCGATCAAACCTTTTTCAGGGAGGTTGAGTTTACACAATGCGGCGCCTCTTCTCGCATAACACTGTGCTCTAGCTTTTGCGTTCGCTAGAACAGGAGGCGTCAACAATTCGATAGCCGATGAGCAATCGTCGATTGTTTTGTGTAAATTTCCCATCGCAAAATGAGCAGCTGATCTGTTAATATACAATTCGGCCATTTTGTTATTTAACGTAATGCCGTGGGTGTAAGCGCTAATAGCACCGAGGTAATTGTTTTGTTTAAAAAACGTATCGCCCTTTTCTTTAAGCCACTGAGGGTCGCGTTCTTCAGGTTTCAAATCTTCAGCTACAAACCCGGTAGCTCTTCGAGCTTCTAACTGTTTTTTCAGCCATTCTTCTTCTTCAGGAGCTTTGGATTCACGGCTCGGCGTTGGGAAAACTCGTTCGGAAAACGACACGGTAATATTTGCCGACTGACGCGGCCGCGGAACTGGAATTATTGTTTTTACGGTACCGGACACGTTCTTAACGGAAGATTTTTTGTGTTTTATCGGCCCTTTTGATTTCGACAAAGGCACTTCTTCATTTTTAAGTGACTCATCTGCGTTTGTAAGCTTTACTTCATCGGCTGGTTTATCCTTAATGGCAAGACACTCGTTTTTTTTCCATATTTCGAGCTCACAAATCGCTTCTTCACGTTCGCTTTTTTTGATTGTATTGATATCTTCAATTCGTTGCGATTCTAGCTCGATCTGCTGTCGTACAGCAAACCTTTTAAGCTCAGTTTTCATCTTAATTTGACGCTCAAGGTCATTTTGATGTTCTTCATGCGTTTCTTCTAAGATCTTCTTCTTTATATCAATTATCTGTTCTTTTGTTATATTTGTATCGTCCAACGTTTCCCATGTTTCGTCAACCTCTTTGATTAACTCAAAGATTATCTGTCCTTCAGACAGCGTGCACTTACTTTCAGACCGCTTAATCGGATGTAACAGAAAAACTTCAAAGAGAAATGGCGGATAATGCGCTTTTATATATTTACCTGAAGTAAAGATGTCAGCTTTTGAATGATGGACACCTTTCAGCGGTACGTAAACAACGACCGTATCGGCAGATTGTCTCCACGAAAAGTCTTTTACAAAAAGCGGCATGGTCATCCAAAGAATTCATTAGATTCATTTTCATCGCTATAAACAAAAAAACAAATACCATGGTAACGACATATGATATTGATTGTGGTTTATTTAAAAATTAATAAATAACACATTTGAATACTTGAAAAGGACCACAAAGTTTGGTTGAAACGTTCATTGTAAATTTATATCAATAAAAAGAAATATATTGCACCGTATAGCAAGTAATTTCATTTTGTTATTTCAGAGTTATTGGCGACATCTTTTGTGATCTATCTGAAGTTTGTGTTTCATTAGTGGACGTGGAAACTGGTTGACCAGTGGGCCAACCCTAAAACTTCCCGCTATGTGTTAATAAATTGATACTATTGCGTTTATAATAACACTAGCGGCCCGGATTGGCTTCGCCAGGTTTAAGACATATTATGCTGCAGTGGCCTTTTTTATAGAATAATAGCTGATAATAACTTCAATATCTTTTGAATGCGTCGTTCGATTTTGATCCAGTTTGCGGCATTCCATGCAGTTATTAAAGTTGAAAAAAGGAACTATTACAGAAAAATCAAACTGACCAAAATTTGAGAGGATATTTCGCAAAAACAACTTTTACCGCGACATCTTTTGAACCATATTTTACAAGTCCTCCACGCACAACAGTGCACTCTACATATCCATTCGCGAACTATATTTCATCCACCAAATCGAAACTATTTTTTTAACATTGCGTTTAAACTGTATGATCATCTCTAAACTTTATTATTCTTATTTTAAATGCAATGATAAAAAGGGGTATTAAAAGAAATTTATTTTCAATATCACAGATAGAGAGTTACACAATAATATTAGAAACTTATATCTAAATAACAATAATAAAAAGATTCACGTCGAATCGACGAAAGTCGGCTCCACAGGATCTGCCGGAATGGTGTATCCACCCGTATCGATGCACTGTTCGTCGGGCGCGTCGATTTGGAGATAACAAGGCCCGTCGCTGTCGCTTAGCGCCGGTGACTTGTGTCCGGCGATCTGAACAAAAATTTTAACTCAGTTCAGTTCATAACACAGATATAGGAATATAGTGACAGAGCATTTAGATGTGGGAGGTAAAGCTGATTAAGGGGCGTGACGAGGTGAGTGGTGTCCGTTTGTTATTGGCCGGCGTACTGCGCATGTCTAGTGGTATGAAATTTATGTTGGTAGTATGGTGTGATAAAAAAAATTTCTATTGTTTGCGGCGACCAATCAAAAATCGACACCATTCTTACTTTGTATCTAACCCTCAATGGATTCCTCAGTTCAGTTCATAATATAGACATAGGAATATGGAGACAGAGTATTTAGATGAGGGAGGTAAAGCTGATTAAGGGGCGTGACGAGGTGAGTGGTGTCCGTTTGTTATTGGCCGGCGTACTGCGCATGTCTAGTGGTATGAAATTTATGTTGGTAGTATGGTGTGATAAAAAAAATTTCTATTGTTTGCGGCGACCAATCAAAAATCGACACCATTCTTACTTTGTATCTAACCCTCAATGGATTCCTCAGTTCAGTTCATAATATAGACATAGGAATATGGAGACAGAGTATTTAGATGAGGGAGGTAAAGCTGATTAAGGGGCGTGACGAGGTGAGTGGTGTCCGTTTGTTATTGGCCGGCGTACTGCGCATGTCTAGTGGTATGAAATTTATGTTGGTAGTATGGTGTGATAAAAAAATTTCTATTGTTTGCGGCGACCAATCAAAAATTGACACCATTCTTACTTTGTATCCAACCCTCAATGGATTCCTCAGTTCAGTTCATAATATAGACATAGGAATATGGAGACAGAGCATTTAGATGAGGGAGGTAAAACTGATTAAGGGGCGTGACGAGGTGAGTGGTGTCCGTTTGTTATTGGCCGGCGCACTGCGCATGTCTAGTGGTATGAAATTTATCTTGGTAGTATGGTGTGATAAAAAAATTTCTATTGTTTGCGGCGACCAATCAAAAATCGACACCATTCTTACTTTGTATTCAACCCTCAATGGATTCCTCAGTTCAGTTCATAATATAGACATAGGAATATGGAGACAGAGTATTTAGATGAGGGAGGTAAAGCTGATTAAGGGGCGTGACGAGGTGAGTGGTGTCCGTTTGTTATTGGCCGGCGTACTGCGCATGTCTAGTGGTATGAAATCTATGTTGGTAGTATGGTGTGATAAAAAAATTTCTATTGTTTGCGGCGACCAATCAAAAATCGACACCATTCTTACTTTGTACCCGTCCCTCAATGGATTCCCCTCCGCAGCCCCATCTATAATTACTAGATCCATGGTTCATGCAGACTTAAACTGTGTCAAGAGAAGTAAATCGTACCAACCTGAACAGTGTAAATCTCGGTCTTTTCATTATTTCTGTCGGTTGTAAAAAGTAAATAGCGCAAATCATTCTCGTTGCTCTGCGAATTACTGTCATTATCTGCGGATAATAGAAATTCAAAAATTAACGACAAAATCTGTCACTTTAAAAAACATTAGCGCCTCTGGCGAGAGAAAGTTACAATATTGTCATATATCTAATACTCCTATATTGCTATCGCCTGTGTCACTGAGTGAGACAGCAAACGACTATTATTAAAGGGTTCTTATTCTTCTTTTCGGGTTACAAAAACTGCGAAACAGTTTTTTTAAACAATTTATCTCAAACGCTGTAGAAAGGAGACGCCACTATTAAGTTTCTGCCCTGGATCCAGGGTTGGCTTGGACTCCTTAAATCTATACTTCGTCGAAAAAACAATCAACTGTCACAATTAATTAAAGTACCAACCTATGTTTTGTTCCTTTTCAACAGTCGGAAGCAAACCAGTTTTATGGTCATTGCAATGTCCAATGAAAGTGTCATAATTGACAGTTGAGAACGGGCACTGTGAGCATGTGTGAACGCCCTCTCTGTCCGGGTGCTTCGCCCGCAAATGGACTTTGTAAGAGCTGCTCTGAATGCACGAGTAGCTGCAATATGGGCATTTATAAGGTCGAACCTAAACACAACGGTTCAGTCATATTAAATTAAAATCAATATTTCTTCAATCAATCAGACAAAATAAAGTCCGTATCTAAAAACCGGTTACAAATAGGTATACAATAGGACCTTGCTTAACGCTGTTTCAGTATTACGCGGTTTCTAAAAACAAAGTTTAGCCACTATAACGTAAATTATGGATCAGTTTATACAAAATTATTCAAATGTTGATAGAAGTTCAAACGCAAGACGAAGTGTCATTGATGCAATAACTTGCTATCGACAACGACTTGTTGAACGAAACAGAAAAAGGCCAACGACATTAGATGACTTCTTCACAAAAAACAAAATATGTCAAAAGAGGAACCTTTCTCATCACAAACATAACTTCTTACTCGAACTTTTGATTTTCATAAATGTTTTATGAACCAAAATCGATATTAGCAATAAATAGATCTATAATTATTGTGATAGAAAAGTATTTAACAATAAATGTTACAAAATTAAACAACAAAAAAACTATCAAATTTTCTTATTCTCGGTTCTGTTTCACTTATCTACGTATTAAGATGACCTTGTTTAGAGCTGTTTCGTATTGTGCCCGAACTTATTGGAACGTATCTCCCGCGCTAAGCGGGGTCTTACTGTATATAAATCTTGGTACATTAAATGTTAAAACAACACTTACGCCGGTATGTTTCATCTGATGTCGACGGAGGGAATTATGGTCGCCGGTTCGATAGTTGCACGTCGGACACGCGTAGGGCTTCTCCCCGGTGTGCTGACGCAGATGTAACTGTATAAATAACCAATCGTTCAGTTTACCACTAACAGTATACTGTCAAACTCATGTATTTTCAACACCATCTATTTTCAAGTCACGTATTTTCTTCCTCAAATTAATAAAGGTTTTTCTGATTGGTCTATGACATTTACGAAGAGACAGTGAACGAGAAATTGAAAATACATGAGTCGGTTTGTCTTGACAGGTTCTACTCAAAGTTATTAGATACAGAGGTGACCTTGAACGTTGGATAGTAGTGGGGGAAATGACGTCATCCAGTGGATTGTGACAGAAATATTCAACGGTCTGTCAGACGACGTCATCCATGGAACGAGGTCTAATCGGAACATTTTAAGGGATGTATTTAGGTGCTGAAAATTGTTTTGGGGCTTAGAAACACTGAAAATAGTCTCGAAACTGATTCAAAATTGAAATTTAACATTTTAGTATCAATGAAAAGGTGCTTCTAAATTTTAATAAAGTCGGTTCGACAGATCCGGACTTATAAATTTTATGAAAACGTTTACAGATAGAGAATTATACTTATTGAAGGCTGATTATAATTTTGAAGTCAAGAAAAAATGTTACTTTAAGAGGTGGGTTACAGGGTTAAATTTTTTATTTTGTCCAAAAACAGACATAAATTGACAAAATTGCCGCACTGCCTGTGTTAGCAAATACACTACCGTATTAGCCCGAATATAACGCGACATTTTTCGACCATTTATTTTCCGTTAAAAAATCGACTCGCGCTAAATTCGGGGTTTAAGTAATGTTGTTACTTATGTAATATTAATTTTGTTTTACATTACTTAACTTTATTGACATGAATGTAACCTGTGTCATTACTTATAATTACCTAAATAAATGCTTAACTGATTGAATTTTACTTTCTTTGAATTCTTTTATGAGTATTATTTTTTTTCTAAATATCTTTATGAAAATTTCGGACTCGCGTTATATTCGGGCTAATACACTATATTCTCGGCCGAGTTTTTTCTTACCTGTAGCATCGCTTTTCTGGCACAGCTATGTCCACAAACGTTGCAAATAAATGGCTTCAGCTTACTGTGGATCGCCTGGATATGTTTCTTCAAGCATTTCGCATCGGAAAACACTTTGTTGCACTGATCGCACTCCTTTTGTTTATACCACTTCGGCCGCTGCAACATACATCAAAACATTGTTATCGAGCCCTCAACCGATCTATGATGCACCTCTAAACATGCGCAAGGGGCTTCCAAAACGGGTAACAAAACTAAAGCAAATTTTAGTCAAGAAAATGTAATCTGAGAGAGACAACTGAATGCAGCATTTTTAATCAAGAAAACGAGACAAAAAACAAATATATAATAAAAATGATTTGTCGGGAAAAAGGACTTTTTAAGTAAACACTTATTTGTTATTTATAGCGACGTTTCGTCCCTTGCTTGGGACTTTTTCAAGCTTTATAACTGTAATTGTAAATTTACAAATTGTGTTTTAATAATTCAATTACAATTATAAAGCTTGAAAAAGTCCCAAGCAAGGGACGAAACGTCGCTATAAATAACAAATAAGTGTTTACTTAAAAAGTTCTTTTTCCCGACAAATCATTTTTATATTAATTACCAAGGACAAAAAAGAACAAAAGACAAATATATAATGTTCTGATGTTCAGTAATTCTTTTATTAAAGTAATATAACAATTTATTCAAGAGGATTTTGTTCCTGAAATTTGGCTAATTATTTCGACAACACCTTGTATAAACATTCGATGTTGCATCGATCAAATATACTCACAACTTCCTTGTCCAGATGAGTGACGCGATGATTTCGTAACTGCGATGGCTGCTTAAAAGTCTTGCGGCACTCAGGGCATACGTGTTCTCTGACGTTTCCGTGGATCTTCATGTGATCGTCCAGTGTAGCTATAAACACGCAAATTATTTAATGTCATCGGTGTTTGATATATCCGGCTCGAAGGACCAATGTTTGGTATTTATATACTCGTAGGACCATAAACAGAATGTATTTTCGTTATCAAAATTTGTAACGTTTGTTTTTTGGAAAAATGTTGAATTCTGTTATTTTGTCCTTAGACACAAAATCTTTGGTTTTTTATTGGTACGAAGCTATCCAGAATCGTTTGTCTCGGTACTTACCGTGCGTAGTGGACTTGTGCGTCCGACAAATCGAACACGTCAACAAGTCCATGTCTATCTTGTGCGTTCTCCACAAGTGTAACGAACACGATCGCCATGAGCGCTGCGGTTTTTTGCATTCGCAGCAGATGTAATTGCATTTGGTTCTGTCTTCGTCTTTCGGCACGGCAACAGACGCATGGCAGCGCTCGTGGATATTTTGAGTTTCTTCTGTTGAAAATCGGAATGTGCAACCGCGAACTGTACATCTGCAAATGTACAGTTTTTTTAATAGAATAGGGTAAATGTCGGGTTAAATAACCGCGGTAATTTGTTTTAAGCTAGCCGTTATCCGCGGCCCCGCACGCAATTTAGATACAACACGACAGCAACGACAGTAGAGGAGCTTTCGGCAGCACCAGCAGTAGTTTTTTTTAATTATTTTTTTTCTAGAGTAAACTTACTTGAACTGAAGAGTTCCTTTGGCTCTTTTGCCGTGCGGTTCGATTTGAGATTCAATGACGCCATTCGATCCGTTATTTCGATTGTCAGCTGCCACATTCGATTTGTCTGCCGATAAAATGTTGACATAAAAAACTGTGTTGGCAGTATTCACAGGCTGGTCAAGCGTCTTCTCACAGTTGTCTTGTTCCCATTTATCTACAATTTTTAAACGATGCGCCTGACAAAATAAACAAATGAAAAATTAAAATTACAGTTTAAAAAAACTAAACCAAGACGCTTTTATGAACTAAAAAATG
Source organism: Venustoraphidia nigricollis (assembly GCA_034508555.1). Taxonomy (NCBI): domain Eukaryota; kingdom Metazoa; phylum Arthropoda; class Insecta; order Raphidioptera; family Raphidiidae; genus Venustoraphidia; species Venustoraphidia nigricollis. Next base: position 3,012,569 of record JAVRKA010000021.1, on the reverse strand, counting down.
CATAATAATTTGACAACAAAATTAGCTTTACTGTAAAAAGCGTAGGGGCTATCTACTTAAATTGTCATAATAGCTCTACTTTTACAATTATCTAGAAAATGAAAGATTTATAACCGATATTACGCACCTCACGCTTTTTACAGTAAAGGTAATTTTGTTGTCATATCATTTTGCATATTTTAGTTCATAAAAGCGTGATGTTTTAGTTTTTTTAAACTCAAATTTTAACTATAGGACTAAAAAACAATATTGCGTTTTACTATAAGTTAGGCAACTCAATGTACGTCACTGTACAGCATGTTAGCTTGCTTGCTGTAATTTTTCAAGTGTATTTTATCCTGAAGGTCCTGGTCAGGATAATGGGACAAACTTATTAAATTATTGTATTGTCATTGGTCCTTGATAAGTGTGCAAAGTTTCAGTTTAATCTGACGTTTTGAAGCGGGTGAATTTCACGTTCAAAAATTCCTTTACAAACATACATTAAAAGATTTTATTTTTTTATCCTGATGGTCCTGGTCAGGATAATGGCACAAACTTATTAAATTATTGTATTGTCATTGGTCCTTGATAAGTGTGCAAAGTTTCAGTTTAATCTGACGTTTTAAAGTAGGTGAATTTCACGTTCAAAAATTCCTTTACAAACATACATTAAAAGATTTTATTTTTTTATCCTGATGGTCCTGGTCAGGATAATGGGACAAAATTATTAAATTATTGTATTGTCATCGGTCCTTGATAAGCGTGCACAGTTTCGGTTTAATCTGACGTTTTCAAGTAGGTGAATTTCACGTTCCAAGATTCCTTTACAAACAAACATTGAGGTGAAGCTAATAAAAGCGTGTTAAAAATGAACTAGTGAATCGACATACTTTGATCATGTGATGACGGCAGTCCGCTAGGGTGCTGAAAAGTTCGGAGCATTGGCTGCACACATATTGACATAGCGGACCTGTTGATGTCGTATCGGCAGCGACAATTACTTCTCGAGTGAAGTTCTCTGCATCGACGTCTATCAGGTCTTTTTCTAATATCAGAAACAATACACGTTTTAATACAAAAGTTTTTGACCAGATATAATATTTAAGGAATTAATTAAGGACACTGTTTACCAGCTGTTCATAGCTCCATCTTAGGAATTTCAACCTTCTGGCCGAGTGGTGTATACTATTTTTCTTTCTACCCGGTCGAAAGTACGTACTTTCATATTAGTGTGCACGAGAAAACTGTTTCGGCCCTCTGTTATAGATGGCGTATGAGTAATTCCAGCAGAGCATAAATGTTAGGCTTTCTGCCTTAAAATTGAAGTCGAAAATACGTACTTTCGACCAGGTATAAAAAAAGGGGTTTCTATCTCAACTGCTGCAATATCAGACTTCAGGTAACTGTTTACTAGTTGTTCAATATGCTCCCTTTTTCACCAGCATAGCTCTATCTTGCGAGCTTGTAAAATGTACTTATGTTTCGAAAATCTCTAAGTTCTATGAAAAATCTTATTAGTGTATTTGCCATATGGCAACATACACTATTGGCGTTGGTCGGATGGCGGGACCTAGGGGTCGGACCAAAATTTCTCGACGTTTCATAACCTCCTAAACACTTTGGCATCATTTTTAAAAATGTTTATATATATATATATATATATATATATATATATATATATTTATATGTGCGGGCAATAACTTTCGAAGGAGTTAATTCATTTTAACGAAATTTGGCATACATGTTGGAATCCATCACCGCACGAAGCCTATTTAAAATGGGCCCAATCGGGTCATTTTAAGGGTAGTTTTTAGGGGTTGAAAAAAGTTTTTGGGCCCAAAAATACCGAAAAAATTCTCAGAATCGTTTCAAAATTGAAATTTAACCCTTTAGTAGCAATTAAAAAGTGCTCCTAAAATTATAAGCAAATTGGCCCGACAGGACCGGACTTACAAATTTTATGAAAACACTAGTTTGCGTATACGAATTTACTTACTGAAGGTCGTATTTAATTTGGTGCAGATGTTGGATTGATAACAATATTTCAACTAATGAAATTATTATTGTAAGGGGTGTATTAAGGGGTTCAATTTTTTTTTATTTTGTCCAAAAACAAACATAATTCCATTTAATAAAGCCACAATACCTGTATTAGCAAATACACTATATTGTCGGCAGGGTTTTGGCACTGCGACCCGGGTTTTTCAATCTATGATGCTAATGCTTACAAAATAAACTAGAAATATTTACCATTCTTTTGCATATGACTTTTAGCCAAGTTTTTACAGTTTCTTTGATCTAAATACACGATTTAAAATCAGATAAAAAAGAGAAAGTTACCATACGTTTTACACACATTTTTATACAGCAAAAATTAAATTTGACAAATTTGTCAGTATTTTTAACGTAAGTTTGTAATAAAACAGCTTCAAAATGTTAATTCGCTTTCTCGTAATTCGAAATCTCGTGACGCTGCGAAGAAATATTGACAACTATCAATTTTTGTTATTCCATGTTTAAGGCAAAAATATGTTTTTGAAATTTTTAAGCAGCACGTCAAATTTTACGAAGCTTAATGCTTAATCACAGCTAATAAAAACAGTAAAAAAATGAATTTTGCGACCACAGTTCGAAATTTCCCGAGAGCATATTTTACAGCCTGAGTCACTTTAATTAGTGTTAATATTTACCGATTGAATTTGTCAAGACTTCGTTACCACTCCCGACGCCATTAGCTACCGTTTTCGAAATCGGCTCAAAATCGGCCTCTATTTCAATTGTGCCGTTGTCAGTTTGCACTAAGAAACTAGGAGGCGTTGCTACCTTTTCTGTATCTTTAGCAACTGTATTCGACGAGCGTGTTTTTGTAGCTAGCAAACTTCTAAATTTCTGACAAAAAAAAACGATTAGTTGAATCGAAACACATCTTAAGGTCAGTGTCCTTCAGCGCATGCATTTTATTTTTAACACACTTTTATTAGCTTCACCTGTATGTTTGTTTGTGAGGTAGGCAACTTACCGTTCGTCACTATACAGCGTGTTACCTTGCTTGCTGTATTTTTTCAAATTTTTTTATCCTGAAGGTCCTAGTCAGGTTAATGGGACAAACTTATTAATAAATTATTGTATTGTCATCGGTCCTTGATAAGTGTGCAAAGTTTCAGTTTAATCTGACGTTTTGAAGTGGGTGAATTTCACGTTCAAAGATTCCGTTACATACATGTGAAGCTAATAAAAGCGTGGGTTCTTAGGCGAGCGCTGCGTCTCTCTCTTTCGTCATACCTGCGCGTGTCTACCGTTCACGTGACTAACGAACTTCTGTTTGTTGTCTATTTGAAATGAACAGCCCTTACATTTGTAAGTCACATCTGCCCACTGTGCGAGAAATGCGTCTATATCACTTTCATTTGTTTGCACACCACATTCACTTGTTTCCACTCCGACATCTATTTTCATATCTGTGTTCGATTTGACTTGTTCTTGGGGCCAGAAAATCACATTGCCACCCGTCGAGATGGTATTTTTATTAGCAATCTGTCAAAAAATCATTATAGTTATTTATTATAATACAGTGAGAGCCCGTTTAACGCGGGAGATACGTTCCAATTTAAGGCAAACGACATTTGATGACTTCTTCACAACAAACAATGTCAAATGAGGTACCTTTCTCATCACAAACATAACTTCTTAATCGAAATTTTGATTTTCATAAATGTTTTATGAACAAAACTCGATATTAGCAATAAATAAATCTATAATTAATGTGATAACAAAGTACTTAACAATAAATGTTGCAAAATTAATCAAAAAAAGGACTAACAACTTTTCTTATTCTTGGTTCTGTTTCAGGGATGCCTATTATTCAAATATTAAGACGACCTCGTTTAGCGCTGTTTCGTATAGCGCAGGAACTTATTTTTCTGTTTCGTTCATGAAGCCGTCGTCGACAGCAAGTTATTGCATCAATGACACTTCATCTTGCCTTTGAACTTCTATCAACATTTGAATCATTTTGTATAAACTGATCCATCATTTACGTTATAGTGACTTAAACTTTTATTTTTAGAATCCGCGTAATACTGAAACAGCGTTAAGCGAGGTCTTACTGTGAAAAGCCGATGAGAGATGTTAAGGTAACGCAAAAAAAATCACCTCTAAAGGTAAGCTAAGGTCGGAGTCATCGATTAAATCAAACGTTAAATCAGTATCGTCGTTCAATTCAAAGCTGGGTTTGTTTGCATTCGGTGTCTCGTCGTAAGTTGTCGAATTCGACGGTTTCAAAGTCATGGACGCGTCCTCTAACGCATTGATTTCTGACTGCGGTAGAAGTCGATTGCTCGGGACATCGGTTGTTTCGAGTGACGGAGAATCGAACGGCATATCGGCATCTTCGTCAACAGTTTCTTTTTCGCTGAAGCCGTTAAGAAGTATCGGCTGTCCGTCTGTAAACGATTAAATGCACGATCAACCGATTATTAATCGATATCGATAAAAAATAACTTACCGTTAGTGAACAGCACCGGAAGACCGCCGAGAGTCCAACCCGTGCTCCCATCCTCTAAGTCTTGATAGTACAAAGTGTCATCTCCAAGATTATTTTGGAGAACGTTCATATTGTTCAATGTATATGTAGGCATCAGGAACGATGCGGAATCTTCCAAATTTTCTTCCGAAGACATTGTGCACTCCGCTCACCATACTGAAAAAAAAAATTAAATTGAAATTACTATTATGAAAAAATTATATCCTTACGTAATGAATATCTTTATTATAATATAAACAGCAACAAAATCAAAATAAGACACGTACTTACAGTATATTTTAGAAAAGCAAACTAAATATTAAGTATAAAAATCATATTGGGAAGATAAAAAAGTACATCAAATGTTAGGTTAGGAACTATTGATTCAAAGCTGAAACCAAAGAAAACGATATCGCTTTTTGGAAAACAAATTTTGGACGTCTTAAATTTTAAACTAAACATAAATAAAAAGTTACCATTTTACGCGTTCACAGCAAACATTTTTTTTTATTGAAAAGGTAACAAATTACAAACATCTGTCAATCTAAAAATGGCGGTACAATTAAAATAAGCCCGGTTTCAAAAATATAATGAATACGAGCCATTATTTGAAATCAGTTACACTTTATATTAGATGTGAAAATTGTATAATTTTTCTTTGAGATTTAATTAATTTAAGGAAAAATCGTTTGCAATTATTCGCTTATTTTCTAACAGGCCAACAGATAAATAGAAATCATTTTTATAAATATCTTATTAAAAAGAAAATTCAAAACAAGCAATTATTTGAAACCACTGTTACAATTTTTATTAAATTTGAAAATTGCGAAGTTTTTCTTTGAGATTTAACTCACCTAGCGTAAAATCACTTGCAAATTATTCCCTTATTTTCTAACAGGCTATCAGAAATAAACAGAAATAATTTTTATAAATATCTTATTAAAAAGAAAATTCAAAACAATTTTTACAACAAATAAACACATCTGTTACAAAATGGTTATTAATATTATTCATTTTATAACAAACTTACTTACAAAATAAAACGTATCATCTAACAGTATAGGCTACGGATAAGTATATCAGAAAATACATTATAAATAATTTGTTTAACAGACACCTGTTCTGTATATTCTGAACAAAATCATAATTATTTGGACGACGAATTATGAATAATTCACCTAATAGACCATATAACAATATATTATTTATTTGACTTAATTAAAAACAAATAGACTCGATCGATACTGTTCGAGCAAAAGCCCCAACCCTGTTTCATCGTTAAATTAAGTTCTGAACTGAATGAAACTGAATTTTACCACACTGTTATCACATATTAAAAGAAGAAGAACAATACCATTGCGTTCTTCCCAATTATACAACATTTACATCCCAAATTATTGCTTTTGTAAACGTTTCTTATTCACTAGTAAAAATTCAGATACGCCGTTACCCCAAATCGTTCGACACATCCGATCTCTTCGGTAGCATTCATTGTTCATTCAGTCAGCAATAACGAGATGAAAGCGGAGCGCCCCAAGGGTGTCACCCGTTATCGCAACGTAACGTATCGCAGCTAACGCCCCAGAATAAACAATTCCCGACGCCGCTGTAACATATCAGAAAGACAGCAACCAGGAAGACGAGACTGCATATCGTGCACGGCTTCCTCTCCAAAAAGAATCCGATTAAATACAGTACCATGAACATGACGTGCGTTTGGATGAGGGCCGGATTCATCGGTTTCGGTATCAGGAGAACAGGAATAAGCCATTGGAGACAATACATAATACTGAAATACTAATATCAAATAACACCTCACAGTTTACTCCTTATCGACTAATTTTGATTTGATTTGAAAATTTCATTGAAATATAGCTAAACATTAGCCAACTGTCAGACAACCATTTTGTTCAGATTGAGTTAAAAAGAAACTGCGCGCAGCGACGCCACACAAAATCGTCGTGAACTAGTTTTAGAAATTTTACGTCGCGACATCGGCCGTAAAAATCTTGAACTTTGTAGTTCAAGCAATATAGCGCTACATACTTATTTCGTGTCTGAGATGAAATATTCTTGATTTCATAATCATTTTCGGACTTTTTGAATATATTAATTTATATTGACGGCTGCTAACAAACCGTCATGTAAAAAATTATAACCGTTTCATGTTATCAATTTTTTTTTATTTAGTTCTATAGGTTATGGGGTTAAAAGTATTTCAAATGGTTTATGACATAAAAAAAGTTTTTTCTATTTTAAAAATTGTTAATAAACGACCGGATTTTCCATCCTGTCGAAGGGAGGGTGACTTTACCGCCTCCGGTAACGTTCGGACATGGTAGAGTTATCGGTTCGTATAACAGGCAAACAGCAGTTCGACATATTGTAGCCGCGACGACGGTCCGCGCTAGCCGTGGTGCGGTGCGCGGGGCATGTCTAGACACTACGTCACGGCGAACACGCATACAAGCGCACTCAATGTAAATAAATACATAATTTATTATAGCAAATCAAGAATTACCACAAATGTTTAAATAGAGAAAAAATTATCTCCTGGCGCAGTTGTAAAAGTTTATCACGATTTGATATTATTATTATTACAGTAAGACCCCGCTTAACGCGGGAGATAAGTTAAAAAAATTCCTTACAAAACAGCGCTAAACGAAGTCATCTTAGTACGTAAATAATAGGCATATTATGTGAAACAGAACCGAGAATAAGAAAATTTGTTAATTTTTTTTTTGCTTTATTTTGTAACATTTATTGTTAAATACTTTTTTATCACATTAATCATAGATTTATTTATTGCTAATATCGTTCATAAAACATTTATGAAAATCAAATAAAAGTTCGAGTAAGAAGTTATGTTTGTGATGAGGAAGGTTCCTCATTTAACATATTTTGTTTTTTGTGAAGAAGTCATCTAATGTCGTTTGTTTTTTAGTGTATTTGCCATATGGCAACATACACTATTGGCGTCGGTCGGATGGCGGGACCTAGGGGTCGGACCAAAATTTCTCGACGTTTCATAACCTCCTAAACACTTTGGCACCATTTTTAAAAATGTTTATATATATATGTATATATATATATATATATATATATATATATATATATATATTTATATATATTTATATACGTATATATATATATATATATATATATATATATATATATATATATATATATATATATATATATATGTGTGTGTACGCGCGATAACTTTCGAAAGAGTTAATTGATTTCAACGAAATTTGGGCCACGTATTGAAATCCATCACCGCAAGAAGCCTATTTAAAATGGGCCTAATCGGGCTATTTTAAGGGTAGTTTTTAGGGGTTGAAAACTGTTTTTGGGCCCAAAAATACCGAAAAAATTCTCCGAATCGTTTCAAAATTGAAATTTAACACTTTGGTAGTGATTAAAAAGTGTCCCCACAATTTTAATAAAATCGGCCCGACAGGACCGGATTTACAAATTTTATGAAAACACTAGTTTGCAGATAGTGACTTATTTATTGAAGGGTGTATTTAATTCGGTGTAGACGTTAGATTGATAATAATATTACAATTAAGAAAAAAATGTTATTTTAAGGGGTGTATTAAGGGGTTAAATTTTTTATTTTGCCCAAAAAGAAACTTAATTTCACATAATAAAAGTACAAAACCACACGGCCCTATACAAGCAAATACACTATATTGTCGGCAGGGTTTTGGCACTGCGACCCGGGTTTTTTTTGTTCTACAATCTGTTGTTGATAGCAAGACTCTTCGTCTTGCCTTTGACCTTCTATCAACATTTGAATCATTTTGTATAAACCAATCTATAATTTACATTCTAGTGGCTACATTCTTTTAGAAACCGCGTAATACTGAAACAGCATTAAGCGGAGCAGCGTTAAGCGAGCTTTTATTGTATTAATATTTTTGTCAAGTGGAAACTTCCTATAAATGCTCAAGCGCACTTTTCAATATCGTCAAGGTTACTTTTTAGCCTTTATAACTTCATAACCTAAAGTTTCCAAACTGAAAGTGGTATGAGTTAAGGTTATTTATCAGAAGCGTAGCGTGCCTTGGCGGGGCCCCGTATAAAAATTAGTTTGGGGGCCCTTCCCCCGTTGAAGTAAATGACTTAAACGGGGAAATCCTGCAGCCCGCGATAACCGATGTAGGGTGTTGCCAACTTTTGAACGCACGCTTTACGCGGAAAAAAAAGAAATTGCTTTTTTGACTTTTGTCATTTCTGAAATTAAAAAAAATTGGGAAGTTTTTATTAATTTTTGCTTACGCACGTTGGGGGCCCCCGTGGCCCTGGGGCCCCGTATAATTGATACGGCAGATACGGCGGTAGCTACGCCCCTGTTATTTATCATATCCCTAGACATCCTATTTTCTTTTATCAATGTACATCTTTAACGAAAATGTGAATATCAATTATCGCGATCGCGCCAAAGAAGTATCACTTCTGATAGAGCTTCGGCTGTCAATTGATTGTAGACTTATTCGTCAACATTCTGCAAAAATTCTTTCTCTATAAGGAAGATAAAAGACAAATCTAGGTCTCTAATGAACTACTTTTGTAATTTATGTACGATTTACTAGAAAAAAGTTGGCATTAATTGTGCTAAAAAACACACGTTTTCAATGTCACATTATGACCTTATTCGTACTTATTTCACAAAACTGTCCCATCACAAGCCTAAAGTGACTCTTCCTTTTTCGAAAAAGTTTTTTAAATCTTCAAAATATTTCTAAAAATTAGAGTAATCAATTGACAGCGGCACCCTTGCAATAACATCTTTTATAGCCTCGTAGTGTGGCACCAACCAAAAATTGAAACGTGCGGATGATTTGAGCGAGACAGAGCTAAAGAAGGCCACACCCACAATATGTCTCTTGTCTACCTCGTCCCTTACCGCTGGGTCTCAGCACAAACAAAATTCAGAGCGTTCCGACAGCCTTAAGGCTGTCGGAACGCTCTGAATTTAAGCCAAAAATAGAGCTTCGGCTGTCAACTGATTGTAGACTTATTTGTCAACATTCTGCAAAAATTCTTTCTCTATAAGGAAGATAAAAGACAAATCTAGGTCTTTAATGGACTACTTTTGTAATTTATGTACGATTTACTAGAAAAAAGTTGGCATTAATTGTGCTAAAAAACACACGTTTTCAATGTCACATTATGACCTTATTCGTACTTATTTCGCAAAACTGTTCCATCACAAACCTAAAGTGACTCTTCCTTTTTCGGAAAAGTTTTTTAAATCTTCAAAATATTTCCAAAAATTAGAGTAATCAATTGACAGCGGCACCCTTGCAATTGCATCTTTTATCCTCGTACACTGAGAAAAATGAATATTTTGAATTAATGCAAACTGCTATTTAAAATTGTTTTCTTTGCTTCAATACAAATTATTTTTGAACTGAATCAATCATTTATTTAAACATTAAAATAAAATGGAAATTGTTTCATTCAAATAAATATTTTTTTCCGTCCAACAAAAAAGTGTTTCCATTTAATAAATAATATTTAAATATGTAATCATTTTAAATCAATATAACTTTTATATTAAAGATAAAAAACAATATACTTTGCTTTTTCAAACTAAATTTCCGATTTGTTAAATTTTAATAAATTGTTAGCTATTAAAATAATAGTCTGTTTTCTTTCTTTCGAATAAATGTATATTTTGAAACAAAGCTTTATAGTCTTAAGTTCAATACAAAATGAGGTTTTCAGTTTAAACCAAATAATCTTTTCACACAACAATATCAGTGTTTGCATTTAATATAAACACGGTGTCCAGTTAACAACGTTTTTTTTAAAGTCATATTTTGAAATCATTACGTTATTTGGAATAAAATCTTCAAGTTTTCGATTGAAATACATACAAATTTTTTAAACAGCAAAATGTTTTGTTTAATGAAATATAGAGTATTTTGTAACAAAGCATATACTTATTTGATATATAAAATCTTGTTGAAACAAAATACCAATATATTTGAATTATGTAACGTGTCCAATCTTGCATTATCAAACGATTGTCTTGTGTGCACGCGTTAGCAGGCCCAGGCAATGCATCACAGAACTTCAGAAGTGAAACAGTGTGTGATTTACATAGTGTTCCTTGAATTTGAAATGTAAGTACAATAACTTAATATAACTATCATAATGTAATTTTTAAAAGTATTTTGTCATTATAAATTGCATGTATAAGTATATGCATATATTATATTTTATTAATTAAATAATGTATAAGTAGAACCATTCCAATACGTATGTACGTACATAACATGCACTATGTGCGCAAATCGGATGATATACTATTTTTACTATTTTATACGATTTTTTTTAGTTGTATATTATCAAGAACAAACAGCATTCTAATATGGCTGACGAAACAATAGAAGGTATATTAAAAACTTGGAATTTTGACCAATACATAGATGTATTTAAAGGTAAATATATCTATTATATTAACAGTTGCGTATTATACCTAGAGCTAAATCATTGACTAATTTGATCAGGAACATCAAGTAAAGTTCAAATCTTTATTTTTAATGTATATATTTAATGCGCGCCTAAAGTATCCTCCCTCAACTTAACGTGTCGCAAATTTGAAATGAAATCTTATGGCATTATTTTGGAAATTCAAAGATGGCTTTATCAACTCAAAATTTGTAAATACAGCATTTATGTTGCACCTTTTTTAAAAAGTATTTCATTAAGGAAATTAAAATTCGATTGTCCGTTCTCTATATAGCTATGAAGTCAAAACTACCATTTTAACGATTTTGATCGAACTCATAACAACAGTTAGCCAATGTTTGCCTAGATTTTTTTATTATCATTTTTATTATGCTGACATAATCAGATTTTGTAAACTTATATTAATTACAATGTGTATGTGCTTTTAGATTCAGTATATGCCATCAAAATATGCCTATTGGCATCATACCGCCTCGAAAACAATAGAGAAACAAGAAAGTGCATTGGAAACCATCCATTCAAGAATGCTAAAACAGCATAATATCTCATGTAAAGGTATGCATAAAATCATTTGTCATTATTACAATATTTTTTAGAATATGAATGGCACCAAGAATGCTGTTATAACCTGGCCAATTATACGACTTTTCATTTTTTAAGCAGATAAATTAATCACTTCAGCTTAGGCTTTTTACGCGGTTAATAATATGTATTTCTCTAAATATTTATTGAATGTTTTTATAGATACCAGGATACCAGGAAAGAATTGAAAAACTGCATGCCTTTAAGCAAACAGTCCAACCATATGTTATCATAGTTCCCACAAAAAAGGTCCTTAGTACTAAATCCGTGAATTCGTTATTTTCAAAGATATGTTCGTTTAAACAATAATTAATTAAATGAAATCTGAATTTTATCAGAATGTTTAAACGAACATATCTTTGAAAATAATGAATTCACAGATTTAACACTAAGGACCTTTTTTGTGGGAAATTTAATTCTCTACAAAATGTTGCTATTTACTTTTGAGTAAAAACGTCGTTTTTTCAATGTTAATCAAATGGGAAACAAACTCGGTTTGCGCCTTTCACAGATTTGATCTAGGAAGCTGAAAATTTGGTAGAATTTTTTTAGGTTCAGTGCTAACACATTAGCCAATGGGACAAAAAAAAAATAAAAATAAAAAAAAAAACACTCCAATGTAGTATATTACGTATATACAGAGTGTTCCGTAAAAACGCCTCAAGTCATAGCTCCACTATAAATTTATATAGAAAATAAATTGACTAATTTTTAATTTTATCTAGGAGGAAATGTTTATTTTTACCTTTTTTGACATTTGGTATTATATAATATTAATTTTTATTTAACTAGTATGATATTTTGTGAGTAATATTAGTTTAATTAATTAAAAGACTGATATTTTACACTAAACCAAAAAAGCTGCTAAGCTACTATAAATTTATTACATGTAATAGAATTCAGGTATTTGTTTGGTTATTAAAAAGAATATATAAATAAATGATTTTTATTATAAATAATTATATTTTTATTGTACCTTTTCATTAATATATACCTATTTATTATTGCTTTTATAAAGAACGTTGATTGTAATTGAAAAATTGTATAGAATTGAAAATTATTCGTTTTCTGTTTAAAAAAATTGTATTAAAATGAAAATTATTTTTTTACATTGTTAACATAAATATCTATACTGTTGGAATTTTAATTTGCTATATTGGATTTTACAAAAAAATGTAAGTTAACAAGTCGAAAACTTCAACAGTATAGATATTTATACATTAACAATGTAAAAAAATAAATTTTCATTTACATTTACAATTTTTTTGAACAGAAAACAAATAATTTTCATTTCAATATAGTTTTTCTTTTAAAACAAAAAACAAAAAATTTCAAATCAAAACAAATTTTATTTAAAACAAAATAATAAAAATTAATTTGAAAGCAACATTTCGTTCATTCAATCAATTTTTGTTTTAAACCAAAGAAATAACATTCTCAGGTTAAATAGCATATTTTTTTAATTCTAGTTTTCATTGATTTAATTAAAATAATTTATTTATTTGATTTAAAACTATGCTGCGTTCAAAACAATACGATTGCTTACTTAACCCTAAAAAAGTACTTTTTTGTTTTAAATACATGACTTTTTAAAACAATGAATGTTATTTATCAATCTGATACATACTTTACTTTAGAGAAACAACAATTTGAATCAATTTAAAATTGCTAAGCTGTTGAAGCAAATAAGTGAATTTTGTATTGAAATATAAATAGATTTCAGATTAACGCAAACCGATTTATTTGAATTAAATAAAACACTTCTTTGCCACTCCGTGATAAGCAAATATATTTGAATCAAAGAAATTTTCTTTGAATCAAATAAATATTTTTCTGAGTGTAGTTGGCACCAGCCAAAAATTGAAACGTGCGGATGATTTGAGCGAGACAGAGTTAAAGAAGGCCACACCCACAATATGTCTTTTGCCTACCTCGCCCCTTACCGCTGGGTCTCGGCACAAACAAAATTCAGAGCGTTCCGACAACTGATAAAAAAAATGGATAGTAAAAATATTGATTGCTTTTTTTTTACGTCACTTCAAAAATTACCTGAAATTCATGCCTCTAGACCAGAATACCCCCTATTCTGGTCTAGAGGCATGAATTTCAGGTAATTTTTGAAGTGACGTAAAAAAAAGCAATCAATATTTTTACTATCCATTTTTTTATCAGTTGTTTTTTAAATTCATTACGAGAATACAGACAAAAAAAAGTACAAAAAGTTAAAAATTCAAAAACTTAGCAGCTGATGAAGTGGAGTGTCTCAAAAAATTGGCGCGTGACCATACCCACGATTCCAACTCTTCAGCAATCTTAAAAAAAAAAATATATTATCAATCTAGAGTAATGTCGCAATGTCCGGAACTACGGAAAAGTAAAACAAATTTTTTTTCACAAAATGGCGACTGATTGAAAAAAAAAACAATATTTTACCTCTTTTTTTTGACTTTTCGAATTTTTTTAAAATACTAAAACTTTAAATTTGGCGATGACCGTAGTTCCGGACATAGAGAAGGCTATAAAGAAGACTCTCAAAAAAATTTAAGTAAATCGGTCCAGTAGAACTTGAAAAATCGTGAATATCGTTTCGAAAAAGACAGTTTCGAGAAAAACGCGTTTAAACTTTCGCATCAAGTCGAGCCGGCTTGGATGCCACGTCAGCAAAATACCTGTATCTCCGAAAATAATTTGAATTTTGAAAAATCCTCTTAAGGACATATTCTTAAGTAGTTAAACTTTGAAAATATAAAAAAAAGACCGAGCTGGGTAGAGTAGTGGTACAGCACTAGACTCGCATTCGGGAGATACGGGTTCGATTCCCGGCAGGGGCAGATGTGACTGGGGCTTTTTCCTACTGCCTCTCGCTGAGAAACGGTAATTCCTGTACCGGCCATCTTGATTGAGGTTTTCCATGGTTTCCCTCAATTAATTCCAGATAAATATCGAGATGGTTCCTTATTTGAGGCCATGGCCGATTACCTATCAAACTCCTAGTTCAAAAATTACCTGCCTTATCCTAATTTCCTATAATTCCTTCATTCGCCCATTGCTATTATATAAGTTGAAGTTTAAATTGTAGAAAATAACGGGAGATGGTAAATGGAAAATAGTAATGGTGCGAATGGCGTCTGTCATGACATAAAGTCGAGAAACGGACGTTAAACGCATTATTATTATTATTATAAAAAAAAAGAATCGATTTTTTTTCATTTCGACACCAGAATACCCCCTTAAGGCTGTCGGAACGCTCTGAATTTAAGCCAAAAATAGAGCTTCGGCTGTCAACTGACTATAGACTTATTCGTCAACATTCTGCAAAAATTCTTTCTCTATAAGGAAGATAAAAGACAAATCTAGGTCTCTAATGGACTACTTTTGTAATTTATGTACGATTTACTAGAAAAAAGTTGGCATTAATTATGCTAAAAAAACACACGTTTTCAATGTCACACTATGACCTTATTCGTACTTATTTCGCAAAACTGTTCCATCACAAACCTAAAGTGACTCTTCCTTTTACGGAAAAGTTTTTTAAATCTTCAAAATATTTCCAAAAAATAGAGTAATCAATTGAAAGTGGCACCCTTGCAATTGCATCTTTTATCCTCGTAGTTGGCACCAGCCAAAAATGGAAACGTGCGGATGATTTAAGCGAGACAGAGCTAAAGAAGGCCACACCCACAATATGTCTTTTGCCTACCTCGCCCCTTACCGCTGGGTCTCAGCACAAACGAAATTCAGAGCGTTCCGACAGCCTTAAGAAAACATTTCAGAACTTAAACAAATCTAGTTAAGCGATTACCCTCTCTAAATGTTCGAGGTAATTTGTGGTCTCGGTCGAATGCAGTATACAAATAATACAATGTATTATTATTGTTGTAGGACTATTTAACAAAACATTAAAACATATGTCAGAGCAGAGAGGCAAATCGCGTAAACCAGGAAATGATTTCATTGTGTCGAAACCCGTAGTTTGATGCGGCTAACGATGCACTTGGTAATTCCCTCAAAAGATTATTCGCCAATAACACTCAATTTTCTTCAATCAGTTTTACCTTTTGGCCTAATTTCACTGTTTTCTGAGAATATAAAAACAAATCCACCAAAAAAAAAAAAAAAAAAAACTCAGGTCGAAGTGCCAAACTCTGCCGACAATATAGTGTGGCTTTAATATGTGAATTTATGTTTGTTTTAGGGACAAAAAAAGGGCGTACCCAGGATCAAAACTAGGGGGGGGGGGCAAGCCATGGTCGTTCAGGTTGTAACATTTTATCACGGAAAAAGTGAATGAAACCAAAATATTAAGAAAATTATGTATAATTATAGCAGTGCTTTATCAACTAAGTTATTACAATTATTTGCTTGAAAAAAAAAATTATTCTAGTTTCATGTCTTATACTAGTATCATTTTTCTTGGATTTGTAGAAGTAAAGTTATTTCAAGAATTGTAAAAATTCCAGCAACAAAATTTAATAACGACTTATTTTTTGCTTCCAGGGGGGTGCAGCTGCCCCCCTCCTGCCCCTCGCTGGGTACGCCCTTGGACAAAATAAAATATTTAATTTAGTTCGGATACAATATTTTTATTGGAATCAATTCAGGACTGAAAACCCATGTTACCAGGCAGTAACCTGGTGTAATATTGTTTAAATCAATTACAATAGAATCTCGATAACTCGAATTTCGAGGGTTAATTTTGGGAGACAAATTAGAAATACATTTATTTTCATGTACATCATGTGACGTATCGAATGAAAGGGCTCGTTATTTTTTTTTAAATTTTAAAATGCATAGTTTAAAAGATATTAAAGAAAATATACGAAAATCGAGCATTCCCCCCGTATCTCCGGGTGATTGGAAAAAATAGCCCCGGAAAAAATAGAAAGGAAAAAATAGAGTTGGAAAAAATAGAACTGGAAAAAATAGATTTGGAAAAAATAGATCTGGAAAAAATAGCCCCGGAAAAAATGGCCGGGTGGGTGTTGGGCGCTTTTGGGTGTTTTTGATTTATAATGCTAAATGCCCATATATCAATTCTTATGTATTCTTAGTGCATATTATCGGATCTATTTTTTCCAGGGCTATTTTTTCCGGGGTTATTTCCAAATCTATTTTTTCCAAGTATATTTTTTCCGGGGCTATTTCTTCCAGGGCTATTTTTTCCGGGATTCATATCCCCGAAACTACTGAGCCTGAAATTTGGTAAGAAATAGAGAATATCTTGTCTCAAAGTCCTCACGAAAAACGTAAGTTCTACTAAAATTGGCGCCCATCTAAAAAAAATAGTGTGTATACTTTATCGCACGGCATAAGTTATACTTCTTTGGCGTGATCGCGATAACTGATATTGATAAAATAAGATGTTTAGGGAGATGATAAATATAGTTAAAAGTTAGCCTGTTCACTTCGAGTAGTACTTATTTACTTTAGATAATAGGTGGACAACTCCATCAGCACATTAGAACAGAGAAATGAGACGTGTCATCTATGAATATAAAGTAAAACTATACGGTATCAAAGAGTCAGCTTTATCGACGATTTCAACCTTGTCGATACAAGTAGTACCTACATTCATATTAAATTAACAATTAACTTCATGATGTCTCATTTTCGTTGCATGCTGCGTGCGCAACTTCCGTAACAGAGAATGTTTTACCCTCAATGCGCCAAAAGAAGTATAATTTCAAAAAAATATTTTTTTCGCTTTTCGTTATTTTGATTGTGGTATAATTAGGGGCAAGTAAGGGGAGCGCCATAATGGGATCTCGCTCTATCCTAAAACTTGCCTCGAATTGTTCAGGAGGCTATGAAACGTCTAGAAATTTAGCTCCGACCGCTAGGTTCCGCCATCCGACCGACGCCAATAGTGTATGTGTCATATATAGCAGATGCATTAAAAAGAAGAACGAAAACAATTTCGCATCGGTTTAAAAAGTATGCCAAGCGTCATAATAGTTAATGTAATCAATTTCAGTGTCGGCTCGTCAGAATGGGACACAGACTTACTATAGACCGAGCTGAGAGAGAACTGGGTGTGTGCAAAGAAAGAAACTAAACATTCACCGATAATTGTGTGACGATGACAGAATGCATGTTGCATCGGGGGACGTTGGGACCTATTAATAACTGCAATCTAAAGAGTCTAGACTCTAGACACTAGACTGTAAAGAGAGCAAATAGGCGTGGCAAACTCACACTAAGTACGGACCATTCATGTTGTCATATTCATATTCATTTTCAATTATTTTTCTTCTTATCTAATACTATAACAAAAAAACTCGGGTCACAGTGCCAAGCCCTGCCGACAATATAGTGTATAGCGGCCCAGTCCGGTTTCGCCCGGGTGCAAATCGCACTTTTAAATATTCACCCTCCTCCCGTTAAGGTAGTTGTCGTGGTACAATATTGTCAAAAAGTTATAGATTATACGCGCCACAAAAGTATACGAGCCTGTAGCTAAGTGATCCATAATTTGTACGCAAGACTGTACCCGTGGAAACGTAACCCATACAGTATTCATATGCATGTATACTTTTCTATAAATTGTTGAACGTTAAACCGTTATTTATAAATAATTAGACGGTCAAAAATTTTTTCTTATTTTTTTTTAAACTCATAACAAATGCATTGAAAGACTGTCAGTTTTTGGAAAGTTTCTGACAGTTAGTTCTTTTTTTATAAATAAGAAACTGGTTCAGAACTACAGAGATCGTATACAATCAATGTTAATTATCCAATTTTTAATTGAATTTATCTCGGATTATATACGGTCGATCGACTTCAAATTTCCAGGGTAATTGTATTATCATGTCCTTAATAAGTATACAAAAATTAAGAATTTTCTGACGGTGTACCTTAACCACAACAACTACCTTAAGTCCCTTTGATTTGAAATTGTGCACACATCCGTAGTTACGAAGATAATGCAATATTATGGTAACCAAAAAAAAAAAAAAACTGTGCGAAAATGATCCAACACTGTTAACTCCTTAAGACACCTCTTAAAATATTTCTGTTTCTTAAAGGGTAGCATTTTTTGAAACGCTTTCGAGAATTTTTTCAGTATTTTTTGACCCAAAAAATGTTTCAGTCTCTAAAGCTGATTACCTATCTCTCTTTATGTATGAATAAAGTCTAAGGGATCAGCTAGCCAATCAGCTGAAGCCGTTTACTGATGTATTTCCGTAGCGGCATAATTCCATGTTTAAAATTACATTGAAAAATACACAGTTTACGAATTTTTTTTTGTAGGAAAAGCTTCCGAAAAATTCTCGAAAAAAATGTTATTATTATCTATTTTAAAATTCCAACCTTAAAAAACAAACGTGGGACGAGCCCATTCTTAGTTTGTCGCAGGGTCTAAGGGGGCCCACGGATTGCGGGATTCTGTACACAAATCCAGTGTCCCCATGCGGAAAGATGGGCCCTTGTTGGAACTTAGTCGAGAATAAATAAATAAATAAATAAATAAATTAAAAAAAAAAAAAAAAAAAATGCACATTGTAACATTGTAAGCTTGTGTTCAGCGGAAATTTTCTGTTTTAAAAATTATCTATCTATCTATTCTACTTCTTCCTGTTCTGAAATATTTTGTTGACTTGCAACAATGACTGTCCCAAACTAAATTTCTCAGGACTGTGTCATGAATATGGTGACTTATGGAGTCATATATTGCGGGGTAATAATGCAACGCAAATGACTAATTGAGTTGAAGGTCTTCCAGTCACTGAATAGAAGCGAATGACGAGAGTGCTGTTGTGAATTGCGGAACTAAATTGTTAGTGCATTTAATTGTCTACTAGCTGTGCACAATATAATAATATATAGACCATAGAGTTAGAGAATCTTTAATGAAGAGTCTGTACTGGAAATAACAACCATTGACATCCTAACTAAATATTATAAATGTGAATGTGAGCCAGCGTTGCCAAACGTTCCGATTTTGGCAGGACGTCCCGATTTTTAAATCAAAATTAAATGTCCCGCGCGGGACAGGCTCAGTCCCGCTTTTCAGGGATAACTCGACCGTGTGTAAATAATTAATCTCTTATTGTAAGTTGCAATTTGTAACACTCACTCCTCAGACTATTGTTTGAAACGCCATATTTTTCTAATGAATAAAACTTTTTTGATTTTGATTTCTGTTTTGTTTTATTCAGAAGACGAATAAGACTCAACTATTTAACGATAGGGTAAATCTGATTTAAAATATCATATTTTTATTAAAATACATTTTCTATGGCTATTTTTGCTATCTATTGTCACGTAAACGTAATTTGAACTCAAAAAGATAAATATTTAAAAACTTCTGATTATATACGTTTTTTTACTATGTCCCGCTTTCGACGAAAGAATCCCGCTTTTTTCACTCAAAAAGTTCCAAAATCCCGACTTGGCAAAAAAAAAATCTGGCAACGCTGATGTGAGCTGAGCAGATTTCGATAAAATTTGACAAGGAGATAGATTGCATCATAAAGAAGGACATAGGCTACCTTTTGTCTCAAAATAAAAACTTAAAGGGGGTGAAATAGGGGATGAATGTCACTGACAGGTCATCACGATACCTTCCGGAACTATTAGACCTCCAGGCTTGAAATTTGGCAGACATGTTTCTTTTGTTGAGTAGAGATACTAAAACAGTCTTTTAAGGTGTCGGAAGGGGGGAAGTACAGGGGTGTCAATGATTAACACACTTTAATTTTTATAATACAGTTTCTATGGACTAAAAATGTAGCTGTTAAGGTCTTGATGAAGATTCCACTACTGTTGTTGTTGCCGTGTATCATTACAATCGCGGGCGGAGCCGAGAGGAGCGGCTAGTATAGTATATTACACCGCAAGGGCAGGAATTTCAACTTTCAGGCCGTGTGGTTTATACTATTTTTCTTTATTTATTTATTTATTTCAACAACAGAGTTGATACTCCAATTACAGTTGAAATCACCAAATTATATATGAAAAAAAAAGTTTACTTTCGTATCAGTGTGCACGAGAAAACTGCTTCAGTCCGCTGTTACAGACGACGTGCGAGTAATTCCAGCAGTGCATAAATGTTAGGCTTTCTGCCTTAAAATCGAACCAAAAGTTCGTACTTTCGACCGAGTATAAAGAAATAGTATATGTTACATCGCAAGGGCAGAAAGTTGAAATTCCTGCACTGCGCGACACAAGATTCACAATTAAAAGCGATTGAATTCGTGCAAATTCAATACACGCTGAGAATTTTATGATAATGATTCTCATCTTTTATGGCTATAGATAGATAATAATTATAGACAGTCTACCCGTGCGAAGCCGGATCGGGCCGCTAGTAAAGTATAAAAAACCCGGGTCGCAGGGCCAAAACCCTGCCGACAATATAGTGTATTTGCTTGTATAGGGCCGTGTGGTTTTATACTTTTATTATGTGAAATTAAGTTTGTTTTTGGGCAAAATAAAAAATTTAACCCCTTAATACACCCCTTAAAATAACATTTTTTTTCTTAATTGTAATATTATTATCAATCTAACGTCTACATTGAATTAAATACACCCTTCATTAAATAAGTCACTATCTGCAAACTAGTGTTTTCATAAAATTTGTAAATCCGGTCCTGTCGGGCCGATTTTATTAAAATTTTGGGGACACTTTTTAATTACTACCAAAGGGTTAAATTTCAATTTTGAAACGATTCGGAGAATTTTTTCGGTATTTTGGGGCCCAAAAACATTTTTCAACCCCTAAAAACTACCCTTAAAATAGCCCGATTAGGCCCATTTTAAATAGGCTTCTTGCGGTGATGGATTTCAACACGTGGTCCAAATTTCGTTGAAATCAATTAACTCTTTCGAAAGTTATTGCGCGTACACACACATATATATAAACATATATATATATATATAAACATTTTTAAAAATGGTGCCAAAGTGTTTAGGAGGTTATGAAACGTCGAGAAATTTTGGTCCGACCCCTAGGTCCCGCCATCCGACCGACGCCAATAGTGTATGTTGCCATATGGCAAATACACTAATAAACAAACATTTATTATTATCCAGCAAGCTACCCCACGTTCCTATTTTACATATTTTCTTGTTAGTCGAATGGTGTCAAGTGATAAATAACTAATAGTGCTTAAGATAAACATTATCTTGTCCGTCCAGCGACATTTTTATTTTTGTGTTAAATGCATTTACTGCAACTTCACATGTTTGTAAATAATAAAAGTCAACGGCGAATCAGGAGATATAAATTAAACTAGTGACGTAAAATTACCGGTTATTTATGATAGTAACCATTTTTCCAGTTAATTAACCGGCGTTCTATAAAATAAAATGGCGTCTTCAAGTTTCCCTTGCTTTGTACAACACAAAAACAAAACGAAAAAACCTTTCATCACCTCATCAGTTTACCAGCGTTTATGAGAGTATGTCGTCACGGCAGTCACGTGACAAGTATTGGCGTTTTGGAGCGTTTGAAACGGATTTTAAAATACATGATTTTTAAAGCTTGAGTCGTATTTAGATAAAAATAATAAATATTTGTGACTATATTAGGTCCTTATGGGCGATTTGAAACACTTTCCCAAAAATAGTCAACATCTCTATTGTGTAATGCTTTATGTTATGTAAGCTGCATTTACTGATATCGTGGAAATTGTACGTGAATTCAGGGACATTCTGTATTGAGACAGGGTGGAGTTCACGTTGATTGTATTGCTGAATTAATTTATACTTCATTTATAAAAATTTAATTCTTGCTTGTTTATTGATTTCATCATTTTATTTCTTACAATTAAGGCTGTCGGAACGCTCTGAATTTTGTTTGTGCTGAGACTCAGCGGTAAGGGGCGAGGCAGGCAAAAGACATATTGTGGGTGTGACTTTCTTTAGCTCTGTCTCGCTCAAATCATCCGCACGTTTTAATTTTTGGCTGGTGCCAACTACGAGGCTAAAAATGTTATTGCAAAGGTGCCGCTGTCAATTGATTACTCTAATTTTTGGAAATATTTTGAAGATTTAAAAAACTTTTCCGAAAAAGGAAGAGTCACTTTAGATTTGTGATGGGACAGTTTTGTGAAATAAGTACGAATAAGGTCGTAGTGTGACATTGAAAACGTGTGTTTTTTTTAGCACAATTAATGCCAACTTTTTTCTAATAAATCGTACATAAATTACAAAAGTAGTCCATTAGAGACCTGGATTTGTACTTTTTGCAGAATGTTGACAAATAAGTCTACAATCAGTTGACAGCCGAAGCTCTATTTTTGGCTTAAATTCAGAGCGTTCCGACATCTTTAATTTGAAATTTATTTCGACTGCCACTACTCTTACGTCATATCGTCCTGTCTTTTAAATGTAGGCTCTTGGATGTTTTCTCGCTCGAGTATCGTGCGATAAAATGCAGCTCTATACACGACGCAACGTCGTCGGATGGTTCGATTCGCAGTGATTTACGTTGGCAAGGCAATACAAAAAACAGATAGACGTGGTATAAACAAGAGAGTAATGAAAAACAAACGAAAAGCAATGTCGGCAGACAAAACACGGCGGGTGGTTGGTTGGCTGGAGTGTATACTGTCTAGACTAGACAGAGAGACTGCTGCCATGTACACTGTGTGTGCCTCCTGTTGTACTCTTACTGGCACAGACTACAGACAGACAGACAGAAAATGCACTGCACTGCAAGCAAACAGCGTAGTATAGACTGTAGCACCGTATAACAATTGAACGTCAGTTGTTGCATTCGACGGTGCAGTTGCAATGCACCAAGAGACGACAGACGGCGTTGGGGAGGCCAGCGGGGCGACGGCCTGGGGTGGCGGCGGCCGATAGCGGATTCACTGGCTGGAAGAAGTCGCATATAGTGTGGTTTATAATCGAGTACATTTTTGTAATTACCTCTCATGTCGAGCGTCTATAATTTACAATATCTATATCGATCTGCTTAAAGCATTATCGGGTATTATTATATCATAGATCGGAGAATGTGTTATTAGAATTTCTGTCTGCCAGTTTGCATCGGTATCACGAATATTTACGCTGACAAAATCAGGCTAGTATTGTTGGCCTAGATTTGTAGAAATTCTGTTTCTGTAACAAACTCTCTCCCTCTCTCTCTCTGACTCATCGCATTCTCTTTAGAAAAACAATGCTACATTTTAAGTACGTATCATCTAGGACAATTTATTGGATCAGAGTAAACGACTTTTTTTTGATTTTTTATTATTATGCTCAGTTCTAGAAACAAATGTCAGAAAAACTAGTTTTACAGTGACCTTATATTTCTCAAAAAGCACATATTCTTGCCCTAAAAATTCAATAATCTCCAGAAATTTTAAGCTGTGATCTCAAAGTTCATTTTATTACTGGTTTTATTAGCAGCGATTAAGCAAGCTTCACAAAATTTGGCTTGCTGCTTGCTAATTTCAAAAAACATATTTTTGCCTTAAAAATTCAATAAAAAAACATGACAGTCGTCAATATTTCTTTACAGCACGTCACGAGATTTCAAATTACGGGGAGGTAAAGTAACATTTTGAAGTTTTTTCTTTACAAACTTATGCTAAAAATACTGATAAATCCGGCTTGCTCAATAATTTTTTCAAATTTAATTTGTGCTGTACAAAAAGTCGTGTTAAAATTATGCTAACTTTCTTGTTTTATCTGATTTTAGATCGTATATTTAAATCAAATAAACTATAAAAACTCAACTAAAAGTTATATGGGAACAATGTGACATATTTCTAGTTTATTTTGTAAGAAGAAAGCATTGTCAAAATCTAGTTTAACAATGACCTTAGATTGTGACCACACCTGTTTTTCTCAAAAAGTACATATTCTTGCCCTAAAAATTCAATAAAAAACCATGCTATTCGTCAATATTTACAGCACGTCATGAGATTTCGAATTACGGGCAGACAAATTAACATTTTGAAGTACAAACGTGTGTTAAAAATTCTAACAAATCCGGCTTGCTCAATAATTCTTTTCAAATTTAATTTATTCTGTACACAAATCGCGTAAAACTTATGCTAATTTCCTCGTTATTATCTGATTTTAAATCGTATATTTAAATCAAATAAACTATAAAAACTCAGGTAAAAGTCATATGGGAACAATGGGACATATTTCTAGTTTATTTTGTAAGCATTACCATCAAAGATTATATAAAATAGAAATTAATAATAATAATAATGCGTTTAACGTCCGTTTCTCGACTTTATGTCATAACAGACGCCATTCGCACCATTACTATTTTCCATCTACCACACTTCCCGTTATTTTTCTACATTTTTAAAACTTCAACTTATGTAATCGCAATGGGCGAATGAAGGAATTATAGGAAATTCGGATAAGGTAGGTAATTTTTGAACTAGGAGTTTGATAGGTAATCGGCCATGGCCTCAAATAAGGAACCATCTCGATATTTATCTGGAATTAATTGAGGGAAACCATGGAAAACCTCAATCAAGATGGCCGGTTCAGGAATTACCGTTTCTCGGCGAGAGGCAGTAGGAAAAAGTCCCAGCCACATCTGCCCCCGCCGGGATTTGAACCCGACCTCCCGAATGCTAGTCTAGTGCTGTCACCACTACTCTACCCAGCTCGGTTTCACATAGAAATTAAAGATTTCCGAAATGCGATTAAGTGAATTTTACATGCTGGTCGTAAGATAGAGGTAAGCGGATGAGGAGGCAATATTGAACAGCTGGTAAACAGTCACCTTAAATACATTATACTGAATGTATTAGTCAAGCCACACTCGTTCTCTCCATGTCTAGTAGTAGTGCTTGCATTCCTTGCAACAATTTTAGATATATAACAATGATGTGTATTTTTATTCAAATTACGACAAACACATTAGACTGTATATATTTGTGTTGGATGTAAAGTACAGACACCAGACAGAGCTGAGAGCTGTTGTGAAAGGAGGGAGAGAGAGAGACGACGCGCGCGAAGAGATGGGGAACGGGGTGAGACGGACCGCGGCGGTGTCGCGTCTGTTATAGCGTCTGCTACCGGCGTCGGCGACTGGCCGTTGCACCTGACGGCCCCGGGGGGGAGTAGCATTGCAGTCTCGCGATTGTCGCGACCTTACTGCTTATATACACCATTGACTCAAAGAATGGATTGCGCATTCCTTTAAACAAATATGTGCTGAAAATGGCAAGTTTTGTGCGAGCGAGATGAATTGAGGTGGCTGTCAAATTTGTTTCTTACTAAAAACGGCAGTTTTCTCGCCCATGGTGGAGATATTACAAGGTGTGCTAATTAAGGTGATATCAGACGGTTCATTCCGAATGAATGTTCATTTTTGTTTCATTCTGCGTTCACACGGCAGAATGACATAGAATTGAACGTCTTTTCTTCGAAGATTTCGTCAAATGAAGTTGTGCGCCTTGGAATTCATTTGATCGAAAGAATTGACAAAAAAAAAAGCAAAGTCTAAATTTAAATCATTAATTAGAGATTTTATAGAATTTGCTCGTATTGTCCTGTTTTTGTATTCGTCGAGTTTGTGGTTCCAAAGACATTGATAATTTTTGAAATTCTCAAAAAAAAAAAGAAATAGATGATTCGCCATTTTGTGTCGGCCGCCATTTTGGATTTGGAATTAAGTCACACTGCTGACTGTATTCTACTTGTCATACCCTTACATTTGATACCCATATCATGGAAGTGCATAAAAAATAACTAGTTCGCCATCTTGGGCTGTCCGCCATATTGGATTTAGAATGACGTCATTTATCTAACCATGTATTGTCATCCAAACTAAACGTGAATTCAAAATTTCAGCTCAATCGGTTGAGGATAACTGCTTTAAAATTCAGTTGCAAGATTCCACCCGTATAAACATATTACATACATTTCAAGTTAAATAAAAGCTTGTAAAAAGAATTGCTTCTCTTTTTTTGATCAGGTTGCACGGTCCATTCTCTGAGTCAATGTTACTCGTCGACGCATACTAACAGCCAGACAGACACGTCTGTCCCTTGCACGTACTTAATGAATCGGTAGTAACCGATTAACTCATAACGCCGCTTTATACAGTAGGTATAAATTTTTATCTACACAAAAGTTTGGCTTTGAAAGCCGCATTAGACTGTATTTGTGTCAGTCTAAAAGATTCCTCTCTCGCCCGCATATCGTACACCATATTACGTCGTAGGCCCTGATTGGAGCGTCGTGTGTCCTGCGATGCAGCAGGAACTGTTTCCTGCGAACACATAAATCATGCACACGAGACTTTTGCAGCAGGAACGTAAAATACGCGTCCGTTGCGAACGTAGCAACGGTCTGACGATAGTCACACGTCGTTGGCAGCAGTGCTGCTCGAATGTGGCGTTCGGGAACGTTCGTCTCGCGTCGCGACCGCGTCGGACATCGCGAGGACGTACGCGGCTGTGGTGGCTTGGATCGCGACGTTGCGATCCGTGCTGCAGTCCGCGACCGCTGCTATTGGAGTCTACGTGTGTTTATTGTTTAAAAAAAACACTGTGCCTGTTCGCAACGTCGTAGAGTCGCGTCACGTCCAAAACGTTCCATCATTAATAATCGAATCATAAACAATACAATCGCATACCGGGACAGTGATGAACGTTGTTCAAAATAACAAAAAATCGAACCATACACAGTGAAGTAAAAGGTGCACGTGTTTTTTTTTTATTATTCGCAAATATAAAGTGTAGAGCGGACAAGGTTTGAGGGGATAGGACATTCGAAGCGGTGTACATACTAAGTACAAGGCTTATAGTGTAGTGCAGTGTATAGTGCATGTAGTGTTTAGCACTAAACCGTATGACAGATATATCCTCGGTATAGGTAAGTGTATATTTTAATAATAAATTGTTGATAATTTGATGAGTTATTATTCACCTAATTCTCAATTAAAAGATAGAGAACAGTCCGTGCTCGTTGACTATGTGGTCGACACCACCTAGTAAGTCTAATTTTGCTTTGGCCGGGATCGACAAGACCGCTTTGCTTGCTGTGTCGTCCGATACAAAACTACATCTATCTGCTATAGCTTGGCAACATAACTAAGCGAAAGGAAAAAAAGCCTCGGAAGCACGATTTGTTTCAATTGTTTGTCTGTGCAAAATACATTGTTGCAAAACGCTTTTTACCCAGGATACGTCGATAGTTTGGTTTCGTTCGATCTGTCTATAATCGAGGGGTTTACAAAATATATATTAAATACGCACATGTAGTTCGTGCGTGAATGCGTGAGACGGTCATTCTAAATATACAAGCCTGGTTCGAGGCTGGCCTAGAGCCAGCATCTATCGAACACGTCACAGTCGAGATGTTTTACCTTACCTTTTTTTTTCTATGCAGTGTTTATAACGACCGATTTTATATTACAGTTGAAAATTAACATTATCCCCTATGTCAGTTCGAAACGGCCGCGTAGTTTCAATTGTTAACCCGTTCAACAAGTCTAGTCTAGACTTTGCAAAGGGGTTAATTTTTTAAACGTAGTGTAAGACGAGTTGTGAACTGACCCTTATGACTAGCGTGCGTTATTGGAGTGTACACTACAGGTGAAGTTTTCAAACCAGTAAAGCCAGAGGGAGATTAAAATAGTCATCTCTTGCCGACTTGCCAAAAAACGGTTGTATCATTCTCCTATAAATAGACCAACAATACACAAAAAACACCAAATATTTGTTTGTTATAACTTGTAATAATAATAAACAACAATGTATTAAAGTGGCAAGGTTTGGCGCTGCGTATGACGTCACTACACGTGCACATTGCGTTAACAATACGTTGCTCATTTGTTCGATTGTAATTAACGCGAACTATTTTTTATTGTTGCAGTTCTACGACGACGACGACGGCGCCGCAGTGTCAGGAACTGTGACAAGGGCCGAACTGTTGAAGTTATTTGTTGTCGAGTCTCCGGACGTAGTACCAATTTTCACAACTGAAGTTTTAACAGTAAACAATATAATAATAATCTTTATAATCTCTTTTGCATCGGTGAGTGTTTGTGAGTAGTGTGCTTACCATTATCGGTAGTGTGCGGAGAAGAATTATTATAACGATATGGTGTCGGTAGTTGGTCGAAGTGACGTTCGAATAATATAGTAAAGAGAAGGTTGTGTGTAAAATAGTAGCGAGCACAAGGTGAACGGAGCGGCGGCTGCAGCAGGCTGGCAACAACAAGATGATGTTTTCTCGTCGTGTCGGGAGATTACAATGCTATGGTAATGCAGCACAAGCAGAACAAGGTGCAGAAGCAGAGCGGTCATCTAGTGCAGTTCAGTGTCATTGCGGTGCGGCACAACATCAACAACAACAACAACAACAATATCAACAACACCACCGATCGAAGCGAACAGCCCGCAGCAGGTGAACAACGCCGTCCTTCGGTGTTGTGCTGCAACTATAATAATAATTATAAACGGTGTTATTGTTACACCTATTGCGAGGATGAAGACACTTCGGCCGTGCATTATCAGACGACACAGCATCAGCACCTGTCCTCCGGCCCCTTCTTCATCTTCTTCTTCAGTCAGTTCCGGTTATTGTTGATACCGCTCCTATTGTTGACTCTTATCGTTGTAACGGTCGGCAGTTCGCATAGTTCGCGCCACGCCGATCATAGTACTGTGTTGTGCGCCCGCGCTCTGATCACGGCCACGCCCACTTGCGCAAGCAGGCTGCGCAGAGCTGTCCTGCTCGCAGCGTGGTTCCTGAGCCTCGTGTTTTTCGCCACGTTCGTCGTACAGCGAAAGTCGACGTATAACGGCGGCAGCGGCAGCAGCGCAACCGCCGCAACAGCGACAAGCGGCGACCTGTGTGGCGGTTGTTCCGGCGACCGTGCCCCCAACCCACCACCGACTGCGGCCACCGTTCTTCCGGACGTGACGCGTCGGAAGACCGACTATCGTCTTCGGCACAACAATCGCTATTACTACTATTATTATTATAATTATCGTAAGGGTCGTGATATTAGTTTTTTAAATGGCGCCGACAATGCCGGCCACAGACATTTACATAGCATTGAGAGCACGAGACGACGCAAGAGAAACATACCCCCCGAGGCACCGCCTCCTCCAGTTCAACTGAATAATTCCGCCGTTCATTCAGCAACAGATAATAATAATAATATAGTCAATTTAGAGTTAGTTAATTTAGTTAACAACAATAACAGAACAGTGCTTGTCTCCGACAGTGACAACTACATTGTTGAGAACAGTGAACGTGCGTCATTGTTGTTCAATAGTGAGAATAATAATAATAATAACGACAACAGTTCGGATAACACGAAAGTGGCCGAAATTCCAACAACCCATCGACACCAACAACAACAACAGAAAAACGGTAGTGCGCAAAAATCGTCTTCCTCGACCACGGCGCAGCCTATGACTCCGGCGCATGACCAGTCTATGGAAACATGTAAGTTATTTTTGTTTAAACAAAGTATTATTTTTCAGTGGTCTCGTTATTGATAAGAACGCATATTGGACTCTACATTTACTTACAACGGCGACAACAAATACGACGTATATATAAAGTGGAAAAGAGTCTGTTGTTGTTGTTGTTGCAGACGGCCTGTGTTGTGCCACGTGTGAAGTCAGTGACCTGGGCCGTTGTTGGAACTAACCCTCGTCCAATTCGAATCTTCACTCATAGTAGGAGAGCTGCTAGACATTTTTGGGTAGGTATTTGAGGCACTGTGAAAACTTGTACAATAACTCTTTAGTAATATCCGAATACAAAAACACAGACCTGGCTGAAGGGTAGCGGGGCTTAACCGACCCTCAAATTCTTAAATTTGTAATAAAAAGTCCTTGAGGCATTTTGAAATTTTGAAATTCAGTATTTAAGGAATTGAAAAATAAAAAAGCCAGATTTCTTTATCGGGTCAAAAACTTACCCAGGTGTTTGCAAAATTATATTTCTGAAAAAATTTAATAATATATTTGAGGCACGATGAAATTTTAAACAGAATAATATTGGTAACTAAAAATAGATATATTTAAAAAAAAAACCGGTCGTGTCGGTGGAAGATTCTACCTGCGAGGTGATAAAAAATTTGAGGTTTCGGTTAAGCCCCGCTACCCTATGGTCTATGTTTTTGTGTTCGGATATTACTAAACAGGTATTGTGCAAATTTTCAGAGTACCTCAAATACCTACCTAAAAAATGTCTAACAGCTCTCGGTTATCAGAGTCGTACAAATCACAAGGTCTATATACTTATATTATCCATTTTTAATAATGGACTGTAAATTCGATTGAAATCAGTCAAGCATCTGGAGACGGCGCCTTAAATACAGGGCTCGTATAGACTGGACTAATCGAGCCCTATTTGTCTTCATTTTTTATTTCTCACCATAACCTAACATTGTTATCATTATTAAGTTAACGTCGTCGTAAGGACCAGCACCGGCCTGAGGCAAGTTTTAGGATGGAACGAGATATCTAAGTCCAAGAGCTGTTAGACATTTTCGGGTAGGTATTTGACGCACTGTGAAAATTTGTACAATATCCGAATACAAAAACACAGACCTGGCTGACGGGTAGCGAGGTTTAACCGGCCCTCAAATTTTTTATCACCTGGTAGGTAGAATGCCCCACCTAAACGACCTGTTTTTTTGAATATATCTATTTTTTGTTACCAATATTATTCTGTTTAAATTTCAACGTGCTTCAAATATATCGTTTAATTTTTTAAAAATATAATTTTGCACACACCTGGCTAAGTCTTATAGACTCGATTAAGAAATCTGTTTTTTTTTATTTTGCAATTCCTTAAATACTAAATTTTAAGGCTAGAATTTTAAAATGCGTCAAGAATTTTTTATTGCGAATTTTTTTTTGCTAGTTTAAATATTTGAGGATGGGTTAAGCCCCGCTACCTTTCAGCCGGATCTGTTTTTGTATTCGGATATTACTAAAGAGGCATTGTACAAATTTTCACAGTGCCTCAAATACCTACCCAAAAATGTCTAACAGCTATCCTAATATAGCGCCCACCTTGCTTGTCTCTAATACAGGTATACCCCAATCACAATATCGAAAAGCGAAAAAAATATTTTATTTGCCAAAAGAATAGACTTAACCCACGGTGGGTCATCACTGGTTTCGAGCTGGACATTCCTGAATCGTAGACTTGAAACAAAATGCCGCGGATCCAAAAGACCTACGCTATGCGACCGTTCGCATTAAAGTGGAAAAATCGTGAGCTAGATTTTAACATCTTGAAAAAAAAATATTATAATGAGCCTCACCCTCATAAACTCACGTAAGAAGTTTAACTTCTTTAGTTTTTAATTATTATTCCCAAGTTTAATTTTTTTACGTCAAACTAATTAATAATATTTATACATACCGTAGCAACATACTATAAACTTCTATCCTTGTCAGTTTCATATAATTTAGGAGACACACTAACTTCCCCTTTATGGGTCAATTCTACTTCCCCTCGATTTCTTACTTTTTCCAAAGAGATACGTCGCTAAAGAAGTTAAGTTTTGCTATGAATCTTTTGCTTTGTAAGTCCGTCCTCGTTGAAACATTTTCTTTTTGTCGCTTTTGCTGTGACGGGACATTAATCTACTCCAGTAAGCGCTCCTTTAACTAAGATATATAAATCTACTATTCTAGCATTGCGAGAATGTAATCATCTCACTAGTGGTCAAAATCCATACATTTATTAACAATTGTGATTAAACACGTAGTTCAGTCGCCACATACAGATGGCAGAGCGTACACTAATAGTGCTATCAAGACACGCCTTCGCTATATATCGTTGTAGTCGTTTGTTGGTCTCACTCAGTGATAAAGATAAAATAGCATGTGTCCATTTCTATCCTTTTCTATGATTGAGGTTAAGATACTATTTTGAGAGGGATATATATCTTTTTCTTTCGTAGGAGGGTACTTTTTATATCGTTAGGGCACGTCCAGTAGTACAGATCTATGGATTAATTAAATTATAATCAAAGCACTTCTCCGGCTTTGGGAGACGTGGTCCGAAGAAGTCCAATCTTAGCGCCGTACAATTTAACTGTATTCGTGTCTCACTTCGTCAAACCTCGCCAGTTCCCGCGGTCGACGCGACGACCACTGACCTCTGCGGGTGGACGACACGTGCACATCGCGCGCGCGCGCATGTGTGTGTCTGCTGTGCGTTCGTATTGCCGCCGTCCTTCCCTCCTCGTGGTGCGGCCCGTCTCTATCCAATGACGCGCAGTCGATCCTCGCTGTTACTACCGCCGCCATTGTGATCTGTGTTAAGGGATGACGACAGGTACCTTAGGAGATTGAGGTACTCGACTCCAAAAGTTTAAAATCAATTCCTACTCGACATAAAAACACTAGCTGTCAAGCTAGTTGTCGTGGTACAATATTGTCAAAAAGTTATAGATTATACGCGCCACAAAAGTATACTAGCTTGTAGCTAAGTGATCCATAATTTGTACGCAAGACTGTACCCGTGGAAACGTAACCCATACAGTATTCATATGCATGTATACTTTTCTGTAAATTGTTGAACTTTAAACCGTTATTTATAAATAATTAGACGTTCAAAAATGTTATCTTACTTTTTTTTAAACTCATAACAAATGCATTGAAAGACTGTCAGTTTTTGGAAAGTTTCTAACAGTTAGTTCTTTTTTTATAAATAAGAAACTGGTTCAGAAATACAGAGATCGTATACAATCAATGCTAATTATCCAATTTTTAATTGAAATTATCTCGGATTATATACGGTCGATCGACTTCAAATTTTCAAGTTAATTGTATTATCATGTCCTTAATAAGTACACAAAAATTAAGAACTTTCTGACGGTGTGCCTTAATCACGACAACTACCTTAAAACAGTTCCAAAGGTGAAAAGAAACACGGAACGATGCTTTTGTTGAGCGGAGCTAGTTTTGAGGATCCGTGTTCGCGGAACTATCTAGTTTCGTTGGCGCCTTTGCCTTGAAGAAAAGAAAGGATTGAAATCTTTCCTAATATTTCTTATAGGGAAAATACTTAACATATAAAAAATTGACTCCCAAACTCGGAATTTGTTTATTTACGCTATGCGTCTGTGGTTGGGTCATCTATATATTTAGTTCAGTAGATTCAGAGAAAATAAGCTCCGACGGACGGACAGACACGGGAGTGAGTCTGTAAGAGTTCCGTTTTTTCATCGGATATACGAAGTCCTAAAAATCATAAAAAAAAATATAATAATCCTCACTCTCATAAGCTCACATAAGAAGTTTAACTGTAATATTATTCCCAAGTTTAATTTTTTTTATGTCAAAGTAATTAATAATATTTACACATACTTAGCAACACACTATAAACTTCTGTCCTTGTCAGTTTCATGTAATTTAGGAGACTAACTTCCCCTTTATGTGGCAGTTCTACTTCCCCTCGATTTCTTACTTTTTTCAAATAGATAGGGCGCTAAAGAACTTAAACTTCAAAATCGGTATTTCAAAATGAACCTTTTCCAACGAATATGCCGTATTCAAAATACGATTTCTTTAATTTTCACTTTAATAGGCGCAAAGAACGCAATTTTTTTGGTACAACGCCTTGGAATATCTGCAAAACGCATCACTCTGCCTGCATCCCGGATTTCAATTTTCTACTAAAAGAACTAAAAAAACCTCGACTCTGTCCATCCCTGGAACTATTTAGTAGCCTAAAGATACTTAATATATATCAGACATATATGCTAAATCAGTTCTATCCTTGCTCCATAAACGTCCAGGAAATCATGCAGCTTACCAGAATCCTTACAATACAAGATCGTAGATTTTAAATCCTATTTAGACTCCAAAAATGTCAAAAACTTTCAGCCAAAAACATATAGCGTTCCTTGGTCCAAAACTACAACTGCATACCGGTTGAATTCAAACAAATTCGACACTTCAAAACATTCAATAAAAAAATATTCAGGTGGTTACTGGTTATGTTATGTTATCAGGTCATTACAATATCCTCAACTAACCAACAACTAAATTTTCTTTTCAGTTATTTATAATCTTTTTTTTCTTTTTAGTGTATTTGCCATATGGCAACATACACTATTGGCGTCGGTCGGATGGCGGGACCTAGGGGTCGGACCAAAATTTCTCGACGTTTCATAACCTCCTAAACACTTTGGCACCATTTTTAAAAATGTTTATATATATATGTATATATATATATATATATATATACGTATATATATATATATATATATATATATATATATATATATATATGTGTGTGCGGGCAATAACTTTCGAAAGAGTTAATTGATTTCAACGAAATTTGGGCCACGTGTTGAAATCCATCACCGCAAGAAGCCTATTTAAAATGGGCCTAATCGGGCTATTTTAAGGGTAGTTTTTAGGGGTTGAAAACTGTTTTTGGGCCCCAAAATACCGAAAAAATTCTCCGAATCGTTTCAAAATTGAAATTTAACCCTTTGGTAGTGATTAAAAAGTGTCCCCACAATTTTAATAAAATCGGCCCGACAGGACCGGATTTACAAATTTTATGAAAACACTAGTTTGCAGATAGTGACTTATTTATTGAAGGGTGTATTTAATTCGGTGTAGACGTTAGATTGATAATAATATTACAATTAAGAAAAAAATGTTATTTTAAGGGGTTAAATTTTTTATTTTTCCCAAAAACAAACTTAATTTCACATAATAAAAGTATAAAACCACACGGCCCTATACAAGCAAATACACTATATTGTCGGCAGGGTTTTGGCACTGCGACCCGGGTTTTTTTTTCTTTTTATTCATTACTCTTTTTTATTATTTTCCCCTCTTTTATTTTTTTTTCTTAAGTAATTCACTCTCGCGCACGTCTATTCTAACCCTGGAACTGGCAATAGCCAAGTTGGGTTGGAAAATTCCAACATTTATCTTGTACACGCAATGTAATTTATTTTCTAATTTTCTAATTCTGTTTTCTTTCTTTTTCTTCCGAGGAATAAATTTATTTATTTGTTTTACTGTAACTGCTTATAACTTACAGACCAAACAGACGGAAAGACCATAAGGCGATTTAAAGAATTCCATTTCTACCAAATTGGTACGGAATCCCAAAACTGTTTTCGTGCTTTCCAATTGCTTGCATAAATAAAATATCGCTTATTCCGTCTTGCGTTTTAACCGTCGACACAGAAGAAGAAAGAAATGTACAACAGGAGCAATAACCGGGCTACGGCCTTGGCTGCCCCCTTCCCGCCAACCTCCCCGCGAGGCACGCACTGCGCGTAAAGCCTGCGTACATACAGACTGTTCAAATCTATACAGGCTGTCCTTAATTCGTCGTATCATTCAATTGTGATCGCGGCGGTGGGAAAGACGCGACGACGATGTTGCAACATCGGACCTTTGTTCGATTTGCAGCAGAGCCGGAGTGACCGGTTCGCCTTGGTTACACGCGCCTGTTTGAAATAAAGCCGGTTTCAAACGATGATACTCGCTTCTATATAGAGTTCTATAAAAGCAATACTTGACGTGGACTACTGAGTGTAATCTTACACTTTTATAATATAATTTGCACTGATTGTTCAACGGCACTTGGTAGAACATGATTAATAATAACAAATAAATAAAAATACGTGAAAATTCTACAAAAATTATTATTAAATTATCACATAAGTATCTATAAAACTGATCTATCTTTAATATTTTTATCGTCCCTGCAAGAACGACAAAAATTTACAGTTTTCTGTGCCGCTGGAAAGTTACCTACCAGTCACATGTAACTGGTAATGCAGTGAACGTGTTAATTAGGTTGAAGTTTAAAAATGTAGAAAATAACGGGAAGTTTTGTAGATGGAAAATAGTAATGGCGTCTGTTTTGACGTAAGATCAACAAACGGACGTTAAGGTATTTGCCGTGGTACAATATTGTCAAAAAGTTATAGATTATACACGCCACAAAAGTATACTAGCTTGTAGCTAAGTGATCCATAATTTGTACGCAAGACTGTTCCCGTGGAAACGTAACCCATACAGTATTCATATGCATGTATACTTTTCTATAAATTGTTGAACTTTAAACCGTTATTTATAAATATTTAGACGGTCAAACATTTTTTCTTATTTTTTTTAAACTCATAACAAATGTATTGAAAGACTGTCAGTTTTTGGAAAGTTTCTGACAGTTAGTTCTTTTTTTATAAATAAGAAACTGGTTCAGAACTACAGAGATCGTATACAATCAATGTTAATTATCCAATTTTTATTTGAATTTATCTCGTATTATATACGGTCGATCGACTTCAAATTTGCAGGGTAATTGCATTATCATGTCCTTAATATGTATACAAAAATTAAGAATTTTCTGACGGTGTGCCTTAACCACGACAACTACCTTAAACGCATGATTAGTGTATTTGCCATATGGCAACATACACTATTGGCGTCGGTCGGATGGCGGGACCTAGGGGTCGGACCAAAATTTCTCGACGTTTCATAACCTCCTAAACACTTTGGCACCATTTTTAAAAATGTTTATATATATATGTATATATATATATATATATATATATATATATATATATATATATATATATATATATTTATATATATATATATATAGGTATATATGTGTACGGGCAATAACTTTCGAAGGAGTTAATTCATTTTAACGAAATTTGGCACACATGTTGGAATCCATCACCGCACGAAGCCTATTTAAAATGGGTCCAATCGAGTCATTTTAAGGGTGGTTTTTAGGGGATGAAAAAAGTTTTTGGGCCCAAAAATACCTAAAAAATTCTCAGAATCGTTTCAAAATTGAAATTTAACCCTTTAATAGCAATTAAAAAGTGTTCCTAAAATTTCAAGTAAATCGGCCCGACCGGACCGGATTTACAAATTTTCTGAAAACACTAGTTTGCAGTTAGTGAGTTATTTCCTGAAAGGTGTTTTTAATTTTGGTGTAGACGTTCGATCGACAATAATGATGTAGTTAAAAAAACTGTAATTTTAAGGGGTGTATTAAGGAGTTAATTTTTTTATTTTGCCCAACAATCACCTTAAGTTCACATAATAAAGCCACAAGGCCTGTATTAGCAAATACACTATATTGTCGGCAGGGTTTTGGCACTGCGACCCGGGTTTTTATTATTATAGTTGAACTGCTTTTCCAGCAACTATTATGAGTCGCAAGTGTTCTACTTTTCGTGATAGTTTACCTAAAAGTAAACAACCACGCCGTAGCGGTTACTGCAACCATATCAGGTATTATCAGACTACTATTATCGTCTGACACCGGCTTTGATATGCCTAAAGTCGCGATGTGGATGTGTTTTGCATGATGCATATGCAAGCAAAGATCAGTAGCGGCCGCGACGGTCATTTTAATCAATATAACACGTTTAATTTCACTCGACGTTTTGAATTTACGTGTTATTCCCCCATTTTAATTACATTGGATTCAAGCAATCTATAATATAAAAATTGATGTGTGTATGTACGTTCCCTATGGACACCAAAACGGCTGGACCGATTTTGAATTTCAGACAATCTTCAGATTAGTCCAGCGGGTGATCCTGTGAACTTTGGTAGCGATCGAATCAACAGATTTTTTGTTTGTTTTTTGGTTACCATAATATTACATTGGCTTCGTAACTACGCAAGTTCAACTCAATGGGTTAACGGAAGAAGGGTGAAAATTTAGAAGTGAGATTTGCACCCGGGCGAAGCCGGACCGGGCCGCTACTATTAAATAATAGACCAACGCATATCGCTGTAATAAGATTTACATTGCAAGTTTCAAATTACAGAAAATAGTGCGCTAAAGGTTCACACCCACTGAATCGACTCGGTCCAGCACGGCAGTATAAACGCACACTGGATGTTGCCTCTACTTTCGAAATATCATATATATGTTTTATTAAACGACGCATTCATAATTATGATACGTTTCAGGCTATCCATGGACATGACACAAGGAATAATTCAAATGTGATTTTGCCGAAGTCTACACTGACATTGTTTAATAAGAGCGCCGAATATCACGCCTTGAAATTATTTAATAAATTGCCACGTAATTTCAGAAATCTAAAAATTTCGAAATTTAAAAAACAGTTGAAAACTGCTCTTCTTAAACAATGTCTGTATAGGGTGGATGATTTTGTTGTAAATGATTTGTAAACATATCTTTTGACGAATCCTATACATATTTGTATGTCTTTGGATCAATAAATTCTAATTCTAATTCTAATTAATACGCTAAGATTAAGATGTTTGTCTCCCTTTTTCGAAAAAAAACACACAATTGCTCCACATACATTTTGTATCATTTTATAGATAATTACTTGCTCTATGTGTACCAACAATTAAAAAATCTATTATTGCTTTTGTTTTTGCAAAATAATTAACTATAACAATTATACATTTATTCAGTAGATGCAGCAATGCTGCCATCTGACAGTTCTAACTTTGAAACAACGTCAACATGATTGACGGTCGGTAATTTTTTTTTGTTGAATTTTTAATCAAAATTCACGTATAAATACTTTTCGTATGGCGGCGCTTCAGCTCAACGTTTTCGATACTTGCGCATCTATATGACAGTTTTAGAAGAAAAATATTTTCTTGAACCGTCACTGAGCTTCGTAATGTAATACAACAAAAAGAAGAAAGTTATAAAGAGTGTGAGAAACTAGAAACGAATTTTAGTGCGAATTATTCGCACAGGTACCGCTAGTTTTATTATATTAATTTTCTAAATTTACGCGACGGCCGCCTCTCTTGACTGCCTCAACGCCCCCCGTTTGTCTCTGGATCCACTATCGCCCCCATGAAAAGTTACAGCGCCAACTGGGGAGCAATACTTCGTTGGGAATCTATACTTTAGTCAAATCGAAACACAATTTTTGCACGCCAGTGAATTACAGCAGGACTGTCAGTGAGGTGAGGAGACGGAGGGGGGAGAATGATGATATAATACAGTCATGTCAGTGTATATATTGAACACCCCTTGTTTAATGCCAGCTCTTTTACGCGGTGTAGAATCTCTAACTAACTAAACGACTGCCCCCTAAACTGAGCTGCTTTTGTTTCTCCGGCTGCTGGAACGACAATGCTTGATATGCCGTTTGAGATCACAGAACAATACAATAAAACATTGTACAGCGTGATCATGAATACATTACTGTACTTAGACAAAAAAACATCAAATGCAATGCCTTTGCAAATCGTCACCTAACGGAGAAATTCTACATTGCTAAGACATATTCGAGTATAGTTTTTGCTGGCGGTTTCTCCTACGTGATTTTGTTCGATCGCTCTGAATTTAGAATAGAATAGAATAGAATGATTACTTTGTTAGAAACCAAGAAGTATAATAGCGTCAGACATAAAAAATATTAAACAAAAATACTGTTTTGTCCTAGAATTGCACGCGGCAATCGTATGGACAACTATCTATCAGCAATTTCTTTATTTTTGAAAATTGTAATACTTTGTATTGTTTTTATATCTGAGGGTAACATGTTATAGTAATGTATCCTCTTGCAAAGCGGACTATTTCTATATTTAGTGGTTCTATATATCTACGAGGCTAAAAAATGCTTTTGTCAGTTGATTACTCTAAATTTTGGAAATATTTTCCGAAAAAGGAAGAGCCACTTTAGGTTTGTGATGGAACAATTTTGTGAAATAAGTACGAATAAGGTCGTAGTGTGACATTGGTAACGTGTGTTTTTTGGCACAATAATGCCAACTTTTTTCTAGAAAATCGTACATAAATTACAAAAGTAGTCCATTAGAGACCTAGACTTGTCCTTTATCTTCCTTATAGAGAAAGAATTTTTGCAAAATGTTGACGAATAAGTCTACAATCACCTATCAGCCGAAGCCCTAGGTCATTGTCAAATCAAATTATTTGACAATCCTTTCTGCAATCCAGCATAAGTATGGTCTTGGGGAATCGCAAGATCAAGCTCGATTCTGGTCATCACTACGACGCGTTAGTTTCGTGTAAGTCCGGTCTAACTCGAGCTAAGTCGCGGGTAAAAGACATTTTTAAAAACAGATATTCAAAAGAATTAGACAAGTGCGGCCCTGACTCGTACATAATAATTAACAATGTGCAGTAGGTCTCCCCAACCGACCACGTTATGAGGCAAATTGCACACAAGGTGAAAACAATCATTGCCTTTCTAATAACGTGTGTAATATTCCAAGGCAAGAAGGCGCGCGCGGCGTGCATTGCGCGACGGCGCAACCGACGCGACGATCACCGTCCGCTACCGAACTACACTCTGACCAAATCGAACAAGTGCACGAGTTCTCTAGGCGCAGTGTGTAAATTTAATCTGGAACAATCCATATAAACATTTCTTGGTTTCCGGGCTTGTACGCCGTGATCCATTGGTATTTCTACCTGACGTTGCGTCTACAACTGCGGTAGACATTATCAAAGGTGATATGGTAGCTGGCGAAGTGTTTTTCTAGGCTGCTCACGGGTAAGCAGGCAGTGAGCAGTCTTCACCCGCTACCACATCGCTTTTGATAATGTCTACCGCAGTTGTAGAAATACCAATGGACTACGGCGTACAAGCCCGGAAACCAAGAAGTTTTACAACAACGCCAGCCGTGAAAGCCTACATACTTGGATTTCCAGAACATCTAAAAGGTCAATTCAAGATGTATTTTTAGCGTTCTACATCGGAACCAGCGTCGCCAGAATTTTTTTTTTGCCAAGTCGGGATTTTAGAACTTTTTGAGTGAAAAAAGCGGGATTCTTTCGTCGAAAGCGGGACATAGTAAAAAAAAAACGTATATAATCAGAAGTTTTTAAATATTTATCTTTTTATTTGAGTTCAAATTACGTTTATGTGACAATAGATAGTAAAAATATCCATAGAAAATATATTTTAATAAAAATATGATATTTTAAATCAGATTTACCCTATCGTTAAATAGTTGAGTCTTATTCGTCTTCTGAATAAAAAAAATAAAAAAAAACAGAAATCAAAATCCAAAAAGTTTTATTCATTAGAAAAATATGGCGTTTCAAACAATAGTCTGAGGAGTGAGTGTTACAAATTGCAACTTACAATAAGAGAATAATTATTTACGCACGGTCGAGTTATCCCCGAAAAGCGGGATTGAGCCTCTCCCGCGCGGAACATTTAATTTTGATTCAAAAATCGGGACGTCCCGCAAAAAAAAAAAAAAGGGTTCGTTATGATTTTTTTTATTATTTTAAAATGCATAGCTCAAAAGAAAATACACGAAAATCGAACATTCCTTCCGTATCTCCGAAACTACTGAACCTGAAATTTTGTAAAAAATAGAGAATATGGGGTCTCTCTCATAGTTTACAGGAAAACCTTAACGAAAATCTTGTCTTAAAAGCCCTCACGAAAAACCGAAATTTTGCTAATATTGGCGCCCATCTAAAAAATTTATATTTTCTTGTCGTACAATATTGTCAAAAAATTATAGAAGTATACTGGCTTGTAGCTAAGTGATCCATAATTTGTACGCAAGACTGTACCCGTGGAAACGTAACCCAGTATTCATATACATGTATACTTTTCTATAAATTGTTGAACTTTAAACCGTTATTTATAAATAATTAGACGGTCAAAAAAATTTTCTTATTTTAAACTCATAACAAATCCATTGAAAGACTGTCAGTTTTTGGAAAGTTTGTTCATCACACTTTCTGGAACGTAATCTGTCTGTAATCTATTCAGTACTAAATCAGGCGATGGAAGAAAGTGTAAGTAGTGGAAAAATGGACCTGGTCCGTGAATATCAAGTTTTATAATACAGCAAGACCCCGTTTAACGCGGCAGATACGTTCCAATAAGTTCCTGCGCCATACGAAACAGCGCTAAACGAGGTCATCTTAATACGTTGATAATTAATAGGCACGAGTGAAACAGAACAGAGAATAGGAAAATTTGTTAGTTTTTTTTTTGTTAAATACTTTATCACATTAATTATAGATTTATTTATTGCTAATATCGATTTTTGTTCATAAAAAATAAAATAAAAGTTCGATTAAGAAGTTATGTTTGTGATGAGGAAGGTTCCTCATTTGACATATTTTGCTTTTTGTGAAGAAATCATCTAATGTCGTTTGCCTTTTTCTGTTTCGTTCAGCAAGCTGTTGTCGATAGCAAGATATTGCATCAACGACACTTGGTCTTGCCTTTGAACTTCTATCAACATTTGATTCATTTTGTATAAACTGAACCATAATTTACGTTATAGTGGCTAAACTTTTTTTTTTGAAATCGCGTTAAGCGAAGCAGCGTTAAGCGAGATCTTACTGTATTATTAGCCGTCACCCGGTACGTGATAAGAGCGATAAACCAGTGTTGACTGACGTCAACATATGTAGACTACACACGACAATCGAATCATCATTCCTTCCATTCATGATAGTCGCGTAAACAAATGATTGACCTCCGACACTTGGACCTTATCGCACGACGGAGAGACCTCGATCGGTTTTTGTTTTTAGTGTATTTGCCATATGGCAACATACACTATTGGCGTCGGTCGGATGGCGGGACCTAGGGGTCGGACCAAAATTTCTCGACGTTTCATAACCTCCTAAACACTTTGGCAACATTTTTAAAAATGTTTATATATATATTATATATATATATATATATATATATATATATATATATATATATATATATATATAAGCGTATATATATATATATATGTGTGTGCGGGCAATAACTTTCGAAAGAGTTAATTGATTTTAACGAAATTTGGTCCACGTGTTTGAATCCATCACCGCAAGAAGCCTATTTAAAATGGGCGTAATCGGGCCATTTTAAGGGTAGTTTTAAGGGGTTGAAAAATGTTTTTGGGCCCCAAAATACCGAAAAAATTCTCCGAATCGTTTCAAAATTGTCATTTAACCCTTCAGTAGTAATTAAAAAGTGTCCCTAAAATTTTAATAAAATCGGCCCGACAGGACCGGACTTACAAATTTTATGAAAACACTACTTTGCAGTAAGTGTATTATTTACTGAAAGTTGTATATAATTTGGTATAGAAGTTCGATTGATAATAATATTGCCATTAAGAAAAAAAATGTTATTTTAAGGGGTGTATTAAGGAGTCAAATTTTTTATTTTGCCCAAAAACCAACTTAAGATCGCATAATAAAGCCACACTGCCTGCATAAGCAAATACACTATATTGTCGGCAGGGTTTTGGCACTGCGACCCGGGTTTTTTATTTATTTACTACCCTTAACCGAGCTGGGTAGAGTAGTGGTACAGCACTAGACTCACATTCGGGAGGTCCGGGTTCGATTCCCGGCGGGGGCAGATGTGGCTGGGACTTTTTCCTACTGCCTTTCGCCGAGAAACGGTAATTCCTGTACCGGCCATCTTGATTGAGGTTTTCCATGGTTTCCCTCAATTAATTCCAGATAAATATCGAGGTGGTTCCTTATTTGAGGCCATGGCCGATTACCTATCAAACTCCTAGTTCAAAAATTACCTACCTTATCCTAATTTCCTGTAATTCCTTCATTCGCCCATTGCTATTATATAAGTTGAAGTTTAAGAAATGTAGAAAAAACGGGAAGTGGTAAAATGAAAATAGTAATGGTGCGAATGGCGTCTGTTATGACATAAAGTCGAGAAACGGACGTTAAACGCATTATTATTATTATTATTATTATTATTATTATTTACTACCCTTAGCCCGCGACTTTTCTTGCATTTGGATTTTTATTTAGCTTTACGCGTAATGTAAATGAAGTAGTGTTGTAAAATTACTGATAATTTATGATAGAAGGGGGGATTTGGTCAGACAGATGAAGGTTCAGCACACCGTTGATAAAGAGGTCTATTTTATTTTATTACGACTAGTTGGTACCGATGATGTAGTGATGTAAACATACCGGTTATTAGTGTATTTGCCATATGGCAACATACACTATTGGCGTCGGTCGGATGGCGGGA
This sequence comes from Venustoraphidia nigricollis, assembly GCA_034508555.1. Taxonomy (NCBI): domain Eukaryota; kingdom Metazoa; phylum Arthropoda; class Insecta; order Raphidioptera; family Raphidiidae; genus Venustoraphidia; species Venustoraphidia nigricollis. The sequence goes on along the minus strand of JAVRKA010000021.1, from coordinate 2,968,080 downwards.
TCTAGGGGTCGGACCAAAATTTCTCGACGTTTCATAGCCTCCTAAACACTTTGGCACCATTTTTAAAAATGTTTATATATATATGTGTGCGGGCAATAACTTTCGAAGGAGTTAATTGATTTTAACGAAATTTGGCCCACGTGTTGAAATCCGTCACCGCAAGAAGCCTATTTAAAATGGGCGTAATGTGAGCATTTTAAGGGTAGTTTTTAGGGGTTGAAAAATGTTTTTGGGCCCCAAAATACCGAAAAAATTCTTAGAATTGTTTCAAAATTGACATTTAACCCTTTAGTAGTAATTCAAAAGTGTCCCTAAAATTTTAATAAAATCGGTCCAACAGGACCGGACTTATAAATTTTATGAAAACACTAGTTTGCAGATAGTGAATTATTCACTGAAAGTTGTATATAATTTGGTATAGAGGTTCGATTGATAACATTATTGCAATTAAGAAAAAAAATGTTATTTTAAGGGGTGTATTAAGGAGTCAAATTTTTTATTTTGCCCTAAAACCAACTTAAGTTCGCATAATAAAGCTACACTGCCTGTATAAGCAAATACACTATATTGTCGGCAGGGTTTTGGCACTGCGACCCGGGTTTTTTTATTTGGCCGGATAATTTACCAGTTAAATAATCGGCTATTAATATAATTAATATATAAATAGCGGTTTCAGGTTTCTCTTTCTTAAAACAAACAAAAATAAAACGAAGATTAGTTTTCAACAGTATAATTAAAAGATTTAATTAAATAAAGTATTATTATTTATGTCGATATTGCGGTTATAAAATTAAAACAGTTATTCTCAAAACTTTATGCGCAGCCGCGGTTAATTAACCGGATATTTGTAGCCCAATTAAAAAAAAATCGATCTTGACAAACCAACAATAATTTCGATTTTCGAATTGCAGCGTGTCAGTTACTGTTTAATTCTATAAGATGAACAGAGTTAGCATGCGACACAAAGCAGGCGTAGTTTCCGTAAACAATTGAAATGCAATATGGCCACACATGCAGAATATGACAGCTGTCAGAAATATTATTATGTAGCGAAAATCAAGTACCTATTTACAAGAAGGTATGCATGCAAAAATGTAGCATTATAACGCTTTTATGGTTCGTGTGACTATTAAAACTCGTTGCCGTCTAGTTTGTCATTAAAGTCAAATCGCACATAAAATGTTGCATTACAACCTAGATCCATAAACTATATAGCCCAAGAGCTGTTAGACATTTTTGGGGAGGTATTTGAGGCACTGTGAAAATTTGTACAATACCTCTTTAGTAATATCCAAACACAAAAACACGGACTTGGCTGAAGGTTAGCGGGGCTTAACCGACCCACAAATTTTTAATCAGCTGGCAGGTAGAATGGCCCACCGAAACGACCTGTTTTTTTTTTTAAATATATTTTTAGTTACCAATATTATTCTGTTTAAATTTCAACGTGCCTCAAATAATTTTTAAAATTTTTCAAAAATATAATTTTACGAACACCTGGCCAAGTCCTAGACTCGATTAAAAAATCTGGCTTTTTTATTTTTCAATTCCTTTAATACTAAATTTCAAGGGATTAAAATTTCAAAATTACTCAAGGGCTTTTTATTGCGAAATTTTGTTTGCTAGTTTAAAAATTTAAGAGTCGGTAAAGCTCCGCTACCTTTCAGCCAGGTCTGTGTTTTTGTATTCGGATATTACTACAGAGGTATTGTACTCAGTGTCTCAAATACCTACCCAAAAATGCTTAATAGCTGTCCTATTATAGATATATTAAAAAAGACAGACCGTTTCGGTGGGACATTTTACCTGCCAGGCGATCAATACGTTTGATAAATCGCTTAAACCCCGCTTCCCTTCAGCCAGGTCTGTGTTTTTGTATTCGAATATTACTAAAGAGGTATTGTACTCAGTGTCTCAAATACCTATTCAAAAATGTGTAACAGCTCTCCTATTAATATGTTTGGTAATAAAATAAATTTGCTGTATTAAAAGGCATACACAAGTACAGACACGTCTCCTTAATAATAAACAAAAGCGGTTTTAACACTTTTACCAGTTATTAAATTATGCGTTACACCTGTCATCTGTCCCTCGACATTGTCTGTCTGTCTGTTATCAACAGCTGGTTATCACTCAACCGCAGACATTTTTACCGGCTGTCGGCTGGCACGTACGCCGAGTGCAGTCGAGTTACGAGCGCCAAGGCGAACGCACGCAATTTGTAGCGTGCTGTGTTTTAGTGCAGGACTTGCGATCGCAACTGGATTTTTTAATCGGTAAGGTTAACAATCATTTTTATAGAGGCGTAGTATGAAATTGAACTTTAGGGGTGATTTTTAGGGTTCCGTATACCGATGAAAAAACGGAACCCTTATAGGGTCGCTTTCGGGTTCGTCTTTCACAGCTTATTTTCTCCGAATTTACCGGACGAAAAAAGTTGTAATTTGGTACATACAGTCAAAATCTGTTATAACGACATCGAAGGGACTCCTCATATTTGGTCGTAAAAACCGATATTCGTAACAGCCGGTGATGTTTTCAAGGTACAAAGTATTTTTTTATTAAGTATGTAGTTTTATTGAATGTGTAGGGTACATATAAATCCATAGATATTAATAAGAATAATATTCACATTGTCTTTGTCATTTTTCTGTATTCATAAAATCTGTAATTTTAGTCTGTTTGGAACACTTCTGTGCGTACGAATTCTGTTTACAATGCAGCTGGTCGTTCTAACCGATATAATTCTCCGAAAAAATCAAAATATTACATTAAATGTAGTCGCTTAATGCGGTATGTCGTTATAAGCAATGTCGTAAAAAGCAGTGTTTTTTATAAGGCGGTCATACAGCATTCAGCCGGGACTTATGATTTTGGTCAATATAACCGGTATGTTGTTCTAAACGATGTCGTCGTAAACGGTTTTGACTGTATATCGATTTAGATGACCAAATCAGAGACGTTTAGTGTAAAATAAACGAATTCCGATTTTAGGAGCCGAAAATTAAAGTACATTGATTTCGTCTATCATGTCATTTCAGTCTGGGTCTCTTATGGCCAACTTCATACTGTCGAATTTTCGTTAGCGCAGCCATATTTCCATTGCTCTCAACGCATCAAAAGAAGTATAACTTCAAAAGGATTTCGACGTAGGCTTTTTCATGATTTTTCTGTTCACAAAAACAAATGCAGGCACGACAACTCATTTTGAACACGCTTTTATTTGATTTCACCTGTTTGTAAAGGAATCTTTGAACGTGAAATTCACCTACTTCAAAACGTTAGATTAAACTGAAACTTTGCACACTTATCAAGGACCGATGACGATACAATAATTTAATAAGTTTGTCCCATCATCCTGACCAGGACCTTCAGGATAAAAAAACTTGAAAAATTACAGCAAGGAAGCTAACACTCTGTACAGTGACGTACGTAGTCAATATTACGTTTTATTAAAATTAGAGTTTAAAAAAACTAAAACACGCTTTTATGAACTAAAAAATGCAAAATAGTTTGACAACAAAATTAACTTTACTGTAAAAAGCGTGGAGTGCTTAATATCGGTAATAAATTTTTCATTTACTAGCTAATTGCAAACGTAGAGCTATTATCAAAATTTAAGTAGATAACACACCACGCTTTTTACAGTAAAGCTAATTTTGTTGTCTAATTATTTGGCATTTTTTAGTTCATAAAAGCGTGTTGTTTTAGTTTTTCTAAACTGTAATTTTAATTATAAGATTAAAAACCAATATTGGATTTGACTATGGGGTAGGCAACGCAACGTACGTCACTGTACAGCTTGTTAGCTTGCTTGCTGTAATTTTTCAAGGTTTTTTATCCTGAAGGTCCTGGTCAGTATAATGGAACAAACTTATTAAATTATTGTATTGTCATCGGTCCTTGATAAGTGTGCAAAGTTTCAGTTTAATCTGACGTTTTGAAGTAAGTGAATTTCACGTTCAAAGATTTTTTTAACATTACGTTTGAGTCCCTTCGTGGTATATTAGCATTGATAATACACTGTTCTGGTCGTTAAGGGGATATTCTCATGTGAGCACTTCGAAAAATCGATATTTTTTTCATATTTCAATAGTAAAACCTATCGAAAATATGCTGTGAAAAATAGAGACCGAAATTCCTAGTTTTAAATAAATTACAACTCATAGTCGTCGACGCGCCGTAAGCGACTTGTCGGCCTCTTGAAACTTGAAACGCATTTTTCTGGAAACATTATTTTCTAAAACTGTCATGGTCCTAAAAAAAAAGTATTCAACCGATTGCTTTGAAATTTATATATGTTCTTCTAGTCATTAATGGTTATCGTCCGTACTAAAATTGCTTATTTTCGAAAATATTTTCTTATTTTTTTTAAACGATTTTTAACAAAAAACAAACTTTTTTTCTACAGTCCGCCATTTTCTTTTTTTTTAATGAAATTGATTAATTTTGGTAGGGCCGATAGCGACATACCTACTGAACAATGATCCATTCGATTTTTTTATTTCAGACAACATGAACAGCCGCTATTAGCATGACCAGTGACCTGCTTTTTTTTTTAGTGTCTAATTTAATTTTAAAAAAATATATATAAAAACTAAAATAAGAGAAAAAAAATTTTTTATACAGTTTAAGATACAAACAAAAACATATAAAAAAATTAAAATGATTGAATGTTATTGTCGTCTAAAAAAAATCCCTAAAAAGAGGTAAAATTTATGCGTTCACATGAGAATACCCCCTTAATATTGCGCAAAAGATCTGTCTGGAGTACAATGTAAACAGCTCGGTTTTAACGCTCTTATCGGGCATTGAATTCACTCGCCGCGATCCGTTGTTAATCGTCTGCTCGCACTGACGACACCAGCAGCACAGACGTTATAGTATTATTATCTTATCTGCCTTATCAGCATGCAGGAACCCCGTCTATTTGTCTCTCTCGCACGCACGTTCGCCTAGGGGAGGACACATGGAGTATTGCGTTCTCTCTCCCTTTCACATGAACGCACGCATTCCTTCCTGCGTCTGTCCCACTCTTGCTTTCACCGGCGGCGACGCTAAAGCCCAGTTCACACGTCGTGTACTCCGTGACGTCACCGCGGTACAACGAAAGCATAACGTTCTTCAAAACTCGAAAATTATAGAAACGGAACTGGAGTGATTTTGATGTTAACGAAAGGGTTTTTCGATTGGAATATGTCTTCAGAGATATTTAATTAACTTTTCGAAGAGTCCGAATTTTTAGTTTCGAAATGTGTAAACAAATATACCAATATTTAAATAGCATCCCTTCGTATAGCCTTTGTAGCATTATTGTCGGCTTTGCCAGGAGCATTTTAACAATGGTTCTCACAAGGAAGACTTTAGACTGGGGGTTTGGGATTAGAAGAGACCCGTCGTGGCGCTTTGGTAAATTAAGGAACACAAAAATCGAAACCATAAATAGAGGGACCCACGAAAGATTCCGGCTTTTTTAATAAAAGCTGCGGTTAAAAAAATATTTTTTTGCACTGTTTTTTATAAAATAGCTGTTTTAAATACATAATTCAGGCATATAAAGTGACTCATTACGCATTAGTGTGGTGCAGTATAACAAAAGTACGTGATCTAACCCATTCAACAGTGATTTTCATTGACTACCCATCTACGATTAGCAGTATAATATGTAAAATAACCAGACTCAAGGATTAGGTACAATAGTTTTTTTGGTGACTTACGTTGCAAAATTGCTTTCCACGAAAAGCGGTTCTATTTTAACGCGATATAATATACAACTTATGTGCATCATGAAGGTTCGTTCTAAGTATTGGTGAAACATTTTTGAAATCGGATAAGTAGTTTCGGAGATTACCTCCTAGACCCAAATTTACAAACTTTATCTCTTTAATATTAGCATCGATTGGTTTCCACGAAAAGCGCTTTTATTTTAACGCAATAATATAGTCTATGTCCATCCGGAAGGTCCATTCTAAGTATTGGTGAAAAATTTTTGAAATCGGATAAGTAGTTTCGGAGATTACGTCCTAGACCCAAATTTACAAACTTTATCTCTTAATAATATTAGCATCGATTGGTTTCCACGAAAAGCGCTTTTATTTTAACGCAATAATATAGTCAATGTCCATCATGAAGGTCCATTCTAAGTATTGGTGAAACATTTTTGGAATCGGATGAGTAGTTTTGAAGATAACCTCCTACATCTAAACTTAATTTATCCTCTTTTTAATATTAGTATAATCTATCTAAATGTTAAAAGCACTGGTACGACCTTAAGTTTACGTGTGCATTTTGTTAATTATTTGTTGTTTTGGGAAATGTTTAAAATAGAGCATGGGTCGTTTAAAACCGTGGGTCAGTCTGTGACCCGCGGGTCATACTCAATTACTTAATTTATTGTCACAAAGAAAATCCAATTCATCTGACATTGTCAATATAATATTAAAATTTAAAATGTGAAATCAGAAACTGAATATAAACAAAGTGAACATGAACGTTTCTTTATTTCGGATTTAAATTTAAAAAAACCCGGGTCGCAGTGCCAAAACCCTGCCGACAATATAGTGTATTTGCTTGTATAGGGCCGTGTGGTTTTATACTTTTATTATGTGAAATTAAGTTTGTTTTTGGGCAAAATACAAAATTTAACCCCTTAATACACCCCTTAAAATAACATTTTTTTTCTTAATTGTAATATTATTATCAATCTAACGTCTACACCGAATTAAATACACCCTTCAATAAATAAGTCACTATCTACAAATTAGTGTTTTCAAAAAATTTGTAAGTCCGGTCCTGTTAAGCCGATTTTATTAAAATTTTGGGGGCACTTTTTGATTGTTACTAACGAGTTAAATGTCAATTTTGAAACGATTCTGAGAATTTTTTCGGTATTTTGGGGCCCAAAACATTTTTCGACCCCTAAAAACTACCCTTAAAATGGCCCGATTACGCCCATTTTAAATAGGCTTCTTGCGGTGATGGATTTCAACACGTGGGCCAAATTTCGTTAAAATCAATTAACTCTTTCGAAAGTTATAGCCCGCACATATATATATATATATATATATATATATATATATATATATATATATATATATATATATATATATATATATAATATATATATATGTATATATATAAAAATATATATACATATATATACATATATATATACATATATATATACATATCTATATACATATATATTATATAATTTTTCCAAAAATGATGCCAAAGTGTTTAGGAGGTTATGAAACGTCGAGAAATTTTGGTCCGACCCCTAGGTCCCGCCATCCGACCGACGCCAATAGTGTATGTTGCCATATGGCAAATACACTAAAAAGGCATTGCAGTTACGTGCTCTGGTAATGTGTTGTACATTCTCAACGCCGCAAATTCAGGATAAGTTAAGGATAAGTTACACTTAGGTAGAATAAATTTATTATTATGACGGGTTTGATAATTATGTTTGGAAAATTTAGTTTTATGTTTATGTATGTAGCATAATGAAAAATAAATGTATATAGAAGGAACAGTTAAAATATTATGTTGTTTAAAATACTCCTTACAGCTATCTCGAAAGCCAAGATTAAATACAATTCTGACAGCTTTTTTTTGAAGCACAAAAATTGTATTAAGTCCGGAGGTGCTACAGCCCCAAAGCATAATTCCATACTTTACGTGCTGGTAAAAATAAGCGTAATAAACAGTAAGGTCTAAATTGAGATCATAGCAATTACGATGTATTTTTCGTAGAGCAAACAAAGGACTAGCTAGTTTAGTGCTTAAATTAAAAATATTATGGGTCCAGTTTAGAGTATCGGAAATAGTAACACCTAAAAAGTTAAAGGAATGTACTTTATCTACTGGAATATTATTAGATATCAAGGCCAGATTAATATTCTTATTCTCTGGAGATGCATGGAAAACCATATACTGAGTTTTATTGACATTTAAGCAGAGGGAGTTATCATGGCACCAAGATGAGAATTCGTTGATGGTTGATTGGACTTTATTTTGAAGTTCTAGTGGATTATTGGCAACTGATATAATATATAGGCTCGCCATCACTGCCCTAAAGGCATATTAGCTACTCAGTGAAATAATGTAAACCCGGCACAATTGTATACATAGCACAAATATAGATGATACGCGTCAGTTCCGGGGAGCTCCAGGAATCCGGGCGCTCCGATGTCAGTCTGTCGGACATTTTACACAATAGATAACCTGTCGATGTTTCTCTAACGCGTCGGTAGCTGTATCCGTCATCCAGAAGTGTATTGCGTGTCGCGACGACAGTCTAAAAGGATCGTTCAGACACATCTGACGTCGGGTCCTGCCTGCATCATTTATCAGTTATTGATCCGGCGTCGCGACGGCTGAATGAAACGCTAACACACCTGCAAACAGCGTTTTAACCTCGAGAAAAATTCACCTATATATTAACACGAAAAAAAACCTCTCCATCCGTGACATTGAAACAGTCGTTCGATCGTCATTTGTTGTTTTACAACAATAATAATATAATCCAGACAGCGATGCACGGAGACAAAACACAGTCGCGCAAACAACTGAACGAACGGGTATACAGTGAACGTTATACGTTTTATAAATAGCATGTGCCTCGCAGAGATCGTCAATTGTTAAAACAAAACATATGTGGTCGGCGGTAGTCGCTTTCAATGAAGAAGCGTAGATCTCCGAATGCAACTTACGGACCGTACTGTAGTTTAAATATGAAATAAATAGACTTTAAATCTATTGTATTTGTATGTGAAAATATTTGATCTATACTTATATTATGAGGAGGTAAATTTTGTAAGTTTAAATATAGGAATTAATCTCCGAAACTTTTCATCCGATTTCAAAATTTTTTTCACCAATATTTAGAATGGACGTTCAGGATGGACGTAGACTATATATTATCGCGTTACAATAAAAGCGTTTTTCGTGGAGACCAATTTTGCAACGTAAGTCGATGAAAAAACGTAAAACGATGGAGCCGAAAGCTCCACTACAGTTGTTGCTGTCGAGCAAGCTGTAAAACATTGTTTATCTTAATCGCGTGTGGAGTCGCGAGTAGAGGCTATAATTTATAATTTTAAATGTGAACTAATGAAAAATTTAAAGTGTTCGAATTATTTATTCATTGCAACCATTGTTATATCACAAAAAAAATCATATTTATCGGTAAGGAAGACACCTTAGCTTAGGAATTAATGTAGTCGGGTCAGCTGTCATTCATGAAATAATTCTGTACTTCAAGGCTGTTAAAAATTGTCAATGGAAATAAACGAATGTCATTATAAAACAAGTGATCAACAAAATATGAGCAGATCGTCTACGAATTGTAAGATTCGATTAGTTCCGATTTCAGTCGTAAAAATTGACCTTCCTTATCTCCGAAACTACTGAGCCTAAAATTTTGAAAAAAAAAAATAGGGAATGTCGGGTCTTAACCATAGTTTGCCGGAAAACCGAAACGAAAATCTTAACTCTTAAAGTTCTCACGGAAAACGGAATAGTACGGAACCCTCTTGTCGCGAGTTCGACTCGCATTTAACGGGTTTTTAAACTGTAGTACGATACAGTCTTTAATATTTTTTTGTTCCAATATATATTTTTAACGTGGAGGGAAAGTTTGGTTGAGGAACAGTTGAAAAAAGAAGCTTTACCAATGTTTCGCTTGTGGCCTACGTTTCGAAAAATATATTTCCATCTTCACGATACCAAACACAGCTCGTTGATTGTAACCATGGAAAGTATATTTTTTAAATAGTTGTGTACTTCGACAGAAGATATTGTGTATAATGCATGTATTTATCCTGCTGGTACGCAACAGGTTCACTAGACAGGGCCGGCTGACTGTCGGGCTGCGATATGACCTCGTTTATTCGGCACGCGACTGCATAAAGTGGCGGCAGCGGACCGCAGATTCCGGTCAGACTGTCTGACCCACGCATACCGTTGATGCATACTGTAATGGTGCCGGGTCGACCCAATTACAGGACCGGACTCTATATTAAGGACCTGTAAACAAGTGCATATATAATGCGTGCGGGTCTGTAACGGGATCGTGGCTAAAACTAGTGATGAGCAAAATCGGTCTTGGCTAAACCAAAAATTATAATTTCCGTTCGAAATAAGAAACATGAGAATATTTATTATACCGATTTTTTTTCTTTATATTTTTTTGATTGTAGTGTAATAAAGTTGTCTTAATTAGACATTAATTGTATATAATTTTTTAATTTATACATCTAAAAAACCTTGACGATGATATAGTGTTTAAGAAAATTTTTCAAAAGACGTAAGTAACAGGCCAACTAAGCATGACCAAGGCTGAATACGCAAGACCGAGACCAAAACTATTTGAGCAAGAACAAAACCAAGACTGAATAAACAAGACCAAGACTATTTCAGTCTTATGGCCTTGCTTTGCTCGTCATTAGCTAAAAAGCCAAATTTCGAGCACGAAATCAGAAATTTGACGTGAAATAATAGTAGGTAATGGAGCCTTCGGCTCTACAGTTTTACAATCTTGCCTTGCGAGGTTTCGCCCCGTTCGTAATAACAACGGTTTTTTTCGTCAACTTACGTTGCAAAATTGGTCGTCACGAAAAGCGTTTTGGAGTTCTAAATTCAGTGAAGTTGATCGAATGCATCTTGTTTTGTTTCAGTGACCGAAGAGTCTAATGTATTGCTGCTGGTGGTGTGCGCAGTAGTTTTCAGCGCAGCACTAGTTGTATTCACGTGTGTGGCCAAGCGGCCTCCGGCGCCGTCGGCTCCCCATCAACACCACGACAACAATAACCAACACCACCAACAACAGCACAATCACAACAACAGTATCAGCAGCGGCGGCAGCGATTCGAGCCCGGCTGGCCAGGACTCCCAGCACGGCGCCACTGCACCCGTAAGTAGAGAACTTTTAACCTAAATAAATTTGCAGGAATCGGTGTAAGAATTGTTTAATGAAAGACAGTAAGTCTCTTGGCGCATTGCCGCCTTCGTCGGCATTCTTTCACATCGATATTCGCATCGTCCACAATGGGGTCGTCCCACGTGTTCCAAATTTGTAATTAATAATAATAATAATGCATTTAACGTCCGTTTCTCGACTTTATGTCATAACAGACGCCATTCGCACCATTACTATTTTCCGTTTACCACACTTCCCGTTATTTTTCTACTTTTTTAAAACTTCAACTTATGTAATAGCAATGGGCGAATGAAGGAATTATAGGAAATTAGGATAAGGTAGGTAATTTTTGAACTAGGAGTTTGATAGGTAATCGGCCATGGCTTCAAATAATAACATATTTAAAGGAACTGCTTACAAGTTGTTCTATATGGTCCCTTTTTCATCCGCCCAGTTATATCTTACGAGCTACGTGCATGCAAAATGCACTCACGTTGCGGAAATCAGTAATTTCTATGAAAAATCTTATTCAATCTGTGATGTTAAGGCTATTGGAACGCTTTGAATTTAAGCCAAAAATAGAGTTTCGGCTGTCAACTGATTGTAGACTTATTCGTCAACATTCTGCTAAAATTCTTTCTCTATAAGAAAGATAAAGAACAAATCAAGGTCGCCTACCTCATAGTTTTTTAGTTCTATAATTAAAATTAGAGTTTAAAAAAACTAAACACGCTTTTATGAACTAAAAAGTGCAAAACAATTTGACAACAAAATTAGCTTTACTGTAAAAAGCTTGGAGTGCTATTTACTTAAATTTTCATAATAGCTCTACGTTTACAATTAGTAAATGAAAAATGTATTACCGATATTAAGCACTCCACGCTTTTTACAGTAAAGCTAATTTTGTTGTCAAATTATTTTGCATTTTTTAGTTCATAAAAGCGTGTTGTTTCAGTTTTTTTAAACTCTAATTTTTCCTTTTGAGGTACGGAATCCTAATAACCATGGAGCCTCGAGAAAATGTTAGTAACTGTATTTTTCTAAATGGATTTAAATATTAATAATAATAATAATAATAATAATAAATTTATTGCACAAAAGAATACATAGTACATATGTGACGTCGCAATGGTATACAATTTAAAAATATCAATTTAAAAATTATAATTTAAAAATTCAGTTACGTCATAAAAACAATGACTATTTAAGAGTATTTTGACAGATCTCTTGAACTGGTTTAGGGGCTGCTTTTTTATAGCCTCAGGCAGTTTATTAAATAATTTGAAGCACAAATAATTAAAACTATTTTTTGTAGCACTATATTTGAGCAACGGTAAACATAAGAATTCTTTACTTCTTGTATCATGCGAATGCCCGTCAGTATGTTTATGAACCTTATCAATATTTTCTTTGGCATATATCAAATTGCTATATATGTATAGGCATGGTACTGTCATTATTTTCAAATCAGAGAAGATGGGTTTGCAATGGGTCCGATGTGACACTTTGGTAATCACTCGAAGAGCCATTTTCTGCAGAACAAAAACGCGTTTAGCTGAAGGCGAACCTCCCCAGACTAAAATTCCATACTGGATTCGAGAATGTATTAGACCAAAATATGCAGTTCGAGAAGCCACTATATACATATAAGAATATGTTAATTCTGTAATGCTTCAGAACGAGCTATATAAATGTTGTATAGTTCGTTCTGAAGCATTACAGAATTAACATATTCTTATATTAATAATCTTTACCGAGCTGGGTAGAGTAGTGGTACAGCACTAGACTCGCATTCGGGAGGTACGGGTTCGATTCCTGGCAGGGGCAGATGTGGCTGGGAATTTTTCCTACTGCCTCTCGTCGAGAAACGGTAATTCCTGTACCGGCCATCTTGATTGAGGTTTTCCATGGTTTCCCTCAATTAATTCCAGATAAATATCGAGATGGTTCCTTATTTGAGGCCATGGCCGATTACCTGTCAAACTCCTAGTTCAAAAATTACGTACCTTATCCTAATTTCCTATAATTCCTTCATTCGCCCATTGCTATTATATAAGTTGAAGTTTTAAAAAATGTAGAAAATAACGGGAAGTGGTAAGGAAAATAGTAATGGTGCGAATGGCGTCTGTTATGACATAAAGTCGAGAAACGGACGTTAAACGCATTATTATTATTATTATATTAATAATCTTTACGGAAGTATTTCGTATTAATAAAAATTTCCATATGATAACATAGGTTGGCTATTAGCTCCTATATCTGCCTTCGAATTACGTATTGTACTAAGGTAGATTAATAATTGAATAATAATAAAAAATGGAAATTTGCTTGATTCATTCATACTCTCGTTACTGTGATGATTCGTGTCTAGAGATACCTAACGAAATAATCAGCTCTCGCATGTAGTGAATTTAATGTTACATTTGCTTTGTTATGAAGAATCAACTGTTAAGATATCGCACCGTAGAGTAACTGATTAACTCATTCCGCCGCGAAAGTGGAAAGATTCGGGTTTGAACCCTGACGGTGAAAAAAAATATTTTTTTTCTAATTTAGCAATGTAACAATGAATGTTAACAACATTTAAATATTAAACTGTATCTATGCCAATTCGTTTCCTTGTTTGGAGGACCAGCGAATGGACAATGATTTAAATGTAATAATAATAATAATAATGCGTTTAACGTCCGTTTCTCGACTTTATGTCATAACAGACGCTATTCGCACCATTACTATTTTTTTATCTACCACTTCCCGTTATTTTCTATATTTTTTACAACTTCAACTTATATAATAGCAATGGGCGAATGAAGGAATTACAGGAAATTAGGATAAGGTAGGTAATTCTTGAACTAGGAGTTTGATAGGTAATCAGCCATGGCCTCAAATAAGGAACCATCTCGATATTTATCTGGAATTAATTGAGGGAAACCACGGAAAACCTCAATCAAGATGGCCGGTACAGGAATTACCGTTTCTCGGCGAGAGGCGGTAGGAAAAAGTCCCAGCCACATCTGCCCCCGCCGGGATTCGAACCCGGTACCTCCCGAATGCGAGTCTAGTGCTGTCACCACTACTCTACCCAGCTCGGTTTTAAATGTAATAATAATAATATTTTTTCAACAAAGGCAAAGCTATTGAATAATGTCATACAAAATTATCGTTTCTTTAAACTCGAATTTTATTTCCTTATAAAAATTATTTGTCGAGAAAAAGGACTTTTAAATAAACACTTAATTTTTTATTTACAGCGACGTTTCGTTCCTTGTTTGGAACTTTATCAAGCTTTAATAACTATTAAATGTTTTGATTAAGGCTGTCGGAACGCTCTGAATTTTGTTTGTGCTGAGACCCAGCGGTAAGGGGCGAGGTAGGCAAAAGACATATTGTGGGTGTGACCTTCCTTAGCTCTGTCTCGCTATAATCATCCACACGTTTCAATTTTTGGCTGGTGCAATCTACGAGGCTAAAAAAATTTTTTGCAAGGGTGCCGCTGTCAACTGATTACTCTAATTTTTGGAAATATTTTGAAGATTTAAAAAACGTTTCCGAAAAAGGAAGAGTCACTTTAGGTTTGTGATGGAACAGTTTTGTGAAATAAGTACGAATAAGGTCATAGTGTGACATTGAAAACGTGTGTTTTTTTTGCACAATTAATGCCAATTTTTTTCTAGTAAATCGTACATAAATTACAAAAGTAGTCCATTAGAGACCTAGATTTGTCCTTTATCTTCCTTATAGAGAAAGAATTTTTGCAAAATGTTGACGAATAAGTCTACAATCAGTTGACAGCCGAAGCTCTATTTTTGGCTTAAATTCAGAGCGTTCCGACAGCCTTAAGTAGATATAAAATTTAAAATACACATGAAATATAAATTTGAGTTTAACAATTATTAATAAAAAGTTTAAAATAATTTCGTTTTTTAAAAAATGTTTTCACAGTTGATGTTCAAATTATTTATTTCCTTATCTTTATATTCCGCGATTCTCACTTCGGCAGTCTATCTGTGCAATATGGCGTCCTTGTGCACCATCAATACAATATAATATACACGCATAGACGGGGACGGTGGCGCAGGAGTTTGATCATCACGACGGACGGGGGTGACGAAGGCGGTGGCGGCGGCGGCGGCGGCGAGGTCAGACCCGTCTGTCGGTCGTCGCGGGTCACGGCGTCTGGCCTGGTGGCGCGACGCTGGCGAGACGCCGCCTCCGTCTCTCCATCTCTGACTCACTCACACACACAACTCACGTACGGCCTTGCCGCCGCGTCGGCGCGATCGCTAACTATCCCGTGTCTCAATCGACTCTTCGCTTACAAATCAAACAGCGAGAGAGATTGTCCGAATGCAATAGAAAACTAATAAGGAGGAAACGGACAAAATAATTTATAGAATGCAATTTTGGCAAGGTAAATATTTTAAACTAAATTGAAGCAGACCTTCGCAAGGACGCCACCGAAATATAGTATCGACCTAAAGGACGAAAGACCGACTTAAATATTAACAAAATAAAATTATTTGCAATACTGTTCAATATTTTTATTTATATAAAAGAGGTTTCAATCAACAGTTTTGGTCCTTTTCAATTGAAAAGGACCAAAACTGTTGGTTGAAACGTCTTTTATATAAATAAAAATATTGAACAGTATTGCAAGTAATTTTATTTTGTTAATATTCTATTACTGTTGGTAGAGTCAATATTATTAACCGACTAATACTGTTCAATTGGTTTTTATTTATATAACAGACGTTTCAACCAACTGTTTTGGTCCTTTTCAATTGAAAAGGACCAAAACTGTTGGTTGAAACGTCTTTTATATAAATAAAAATATTGAACAGTATTGCAAGTAATTTTATTTTGTTAATATTCTATTACTGTTGGAAGAGTCAATATTATTAACCGACTTAAATAGTTGGTCAAAAATAAAAAAAAAAACTTCATACCTTCCATTAAATGGAAACAATTTTATCTATTTCTAGTGGAATCAATTTCTAGTGTTATGTAAAGAGCGTATTTTTGTATGATTTTCATTAAAGAATGAACATTAAACCAGGTTTTGCTTATTTTAGGGCTCCGTAAATATTCAAACTCCCTGTCATGTACAACATTAGATGGTATACACAAATGCTTGATCTATACAGAAAAAGATCGTTTTTCAAGTCAAAATTTGATTAAAATGCGTTAAAAAATGTCGTTTCAAAGTAAAAATTATGCAAAAAACTATGTTAAATACACGTATACACAGTTTAAAAAAAATATCGTTTTAATCGATTAATTATTTTTCGAACAGAATCGATTTAAAATTCTACAATGCTTTTCTTTTGGAGAAATATGTGTGTTCACAATCTAAGGTCATTGTCAAATCAAATTATTTGACAATCCTTTCTGCAACCGAGCATAAATGTCCTGGGGAAACTATAGTTGGTACTAGCTCTTTCCTATATATGTAAAAAAATGTAAATAATATTATAAATATTTTAGAGGAATTAGGATCAATGAAATTAAAAGACAAATTATTATTTCACAACGTTTCGTATATTAAATTAATACTTCATCAGGTGATCTAAAATAAAATAACAAGACAATTTAACAACCAATAATAAAACAAATAAATAAATATTAAACATAGCTTAATTAAATCTAGTTATTAAGACAATTAATTAAGGTATGTTTAATATTTATTTATTTGTTTTATTATTGGTTGTTAAATTGTCTTGTTATTTTATTTTAGATCACCTGATGAAGTATTAATTTAATATACGAAACGTTGTGAAATAATAATTTGTCTTTTAATTTCATTGATCCTAATTCCTCTAAAATATTTATAATATTATTTACATCAAAAGGATCTGATATATACATTATTCAAAAAATGTAAATATTGGTCAACAAATCTTTTATCTATCTATCTTTATCGTAATTGATATTAGTCTGTGACATAAATTGACAAACAGTTGATCCATCGATTAACTCCCGGACGTGTTTCCAAAGGGTTCCGCCGCCAAAAAAGTACGAGAGCCGCTCGTCTAGAATGTACTTATTGAAAACTCGATAATGATTTCAACTTTTCGTTTAAAGGCTGTCGGAACGCTCTGAATTTAAGCCAAAAATAGAGCTTCGGCTGTCAACTGATTGCAGACTTATTCGTCAACATTCTGCAAAAATTCTTTCTCTATAAGGAAGATAAAGGACAAATCTAGGTCTCTAAGGGACTACTTTTGTAATTTATGTACGAATTACTAGAAAAAAGTTGGCATTAATTGTGCCAAAAAAACACGTTTTCAATGTCACACTACGACCTTATTCGTACTTATTTCACAAAACTGTTCCATCACAAACCTAAAGTGACACTTCCTTTTTCGGAAAAGTTTTTTTAATCTTTAAAATATTCCCAAAAATTAGAGTAATCAATTGACAGCGGCCCTCTTGCAATAGCATCTTTTAGCCTCGTAGTTGGCACCAGCCAAAAATTGAAACGTGCAGATGATTTGAGCGAAACAGAGCTAAAGAAGGTCACACCCACAATATGTCTTTTGGCAACGTCGCCTCTTACCGCTGGATCTCAGCACAAACTGTGTGAAAGTGATCCGACACTGTTAATACCTTCATGGTTTTGAAATAAACGCAATCGATTTGAGACTGAACAAATTCCGAGTCGAACCCGTCGCTCCCACCGCCGGCAATCTCGTCACCTCCACCGCCGTACAACTAAGCGGAAGGAGCGCGCGAACACGGTCTATTTCCTGTCCCGGAAAATCAGACCGAACTCAGGGAAAATGTTATTGGAATGTATTTTAAAAACGTGTAAATGTTTTTCGAATGCAGATTACGACTGTGTTTGTTTTACGTGACGATTCTTTTCCCAGTTCGTCCTTCCATTAATTTTACTACGTTTTCACCGGAATTAAAATTAGAGTTCCAGGAGGACCTAAATGCAAATAATAACGTGGTTTTTCTTCGTTCGTTGTTTATTAGTGTATTTGCCATATGGCAACATACACTTTTGGCATCGGTCGGATGGCGGGACCTAGGGGTCGGACCAAAATTTCCCGACGTTTCATAACCTTCTAAACACTTTGGCACCATTTTTAAAAATGTTTATATGTACAGGGTGTCTCACCGAACGTTGGCTAACATGGGTAACTTTGTTATTAGTGGAGATAGAAAGTCGGTTAAATGGGCAAAGTAGTGCACAAAATTGGGCTCATTAACGTCCCGTCGAAAAAACAATTGAATTTTGACACCCTATGAATTTATTCAGAAAATAGTGAAAATTGCCATTTATGAAAACTGGCCATGACTTTTTTATTTCTGAAGATATTTGAAAATTTCATTAACCATTTTTTGATAACTTTTTAAGGTCTTTTTAGTGGCGTAGGTTTAATTTTTTTATTTCCACTACATAATGAGATATTGACATGAATTTTGGTTTTTCTTATGGACGGCATTTTTGATTTTCAGATATTCGAATTCTACTTATTTTTCTGAATAATTTGACATAGCATATCCTATATCTAAACCAATCAGAAGCTACAAAACTGACAAAAATAGTTTTTTGGCGTTATCAAAGTGTGCCGTGTAAAACGAAATTTGTTGAAACAAATACATATCGACAGGTTAACAATCTGTCGAGCGATCGCTACAGTTTTGCTAATTCATTTTGTTTGATTTACTCTCTAAGATGGCTCAAGCATTCTCAAATTTGGAGAAACAGGCTATTTTTGCGCATACATTCAGCGTAACAAAAATACCACGTGGGCTCAAGCAGAATACTTGAACCTTTATCCAGAAAGGCGACAGCCTTATTCAATAACTTTTAGGATTGAATAAGGCTGTCGCCTTTCTTTTTTTCAATTACATCATTTATTAAAACGTGTAAAAATAATGACTGACATGCTTTAATTTAATATTTGTAATAATATGGTCATTAAATGCATAGAAGATTATTTCCATAGCTAAATGTCGTTATATCACAAGTTAAAATTAGTTACTTTTTTTTTAAATACAGTCTCAAGAAAAATTAATCCTTCCTATATTACTATATGTTACCATAGCAATGTCTACAGTGAGGTGAAATTTTCTAAATGGACTGTACGTCCTGAACCTCATTAAAAAAAAATAAAACACGCTTTTATGAACTAAAAAGTGCAAAATAATTTAAAAACACAATTAGTTTTAGTGCAAAAAGCGTGAGGTAAATGAAAAATTTATTACCGATATTAAGCACTCGACTTTTTTTTACTGTAAAGCTGATTTTGTTGTCAAATTTTTTTGCCTTTTTTAGTTCATAAAAGTGTGTTATTTTACTTTTTTTAAACAATATTGCATTTGACTATGGGGTAGGCAACACAACGTACGTCACTGCACAGCGTGTTAGCTTGTGTGCTGTAATTTTTCAAGTTTTTTTATCCCGAAGGTCCTGGTCAGGATAATGGGACAAACTTATTAAATTATTGTATTGTCATCGGTCCTAGATAAGGGTGCAAAGTTTCAGTGTAATCTGACGCTTTGAAGTAGATGAATTTCACGTTCAAAGATTCCATTACAAGCAAACAAACATATAGGTGAAGCAATAAAAGCGTGTTAAAAACAGAGATTTTCTGAACCCTTGCTCAAAAATTTAGTGTTTGCCAAAAAAATATGATTTTATTTACATTCAATGTTTATTAACAAAAAGCATTATAATTTTAAATGAAGACTTCAAAATGCATTTTGCTTATAAATTTAGCTATTTGTGAGAACGCATTCATGAGAATATTTGCATAACCTATATTTTTGTGGCGCTTCTTTGATTATTTAACGATACGCGACATTATTGACATTTTGTTTATTAAAATTTAAAAAAATGCATATCGCGACACTCGAAGGAAGTGCAACTTCTTATTCAATACTCAAAGGTTACACAGTCAAAAGTTTACTTACACGATCGTGTTTTTTCGTTGCCATGGTTACACCATTATATAGCGTTATAGTAGATTATATATCCAGTGTTCGTAATGACGTATATTACGCACGAGTGGTGACAGTATGGGAAAACGAGGGATAACGAATTTTAAGTCATTTATGTTAATTTTTGCAAGTAGGTAACTCTTATAAAATAGCTGGCTTTCACTTCATATTCAGTATATTTTAGACATTTTTTACAGTTCAACTGTAAAACAAACATCACTTATATTATCTTAGGTTGTTTATGAAAATTACTTTTCGCGCCTGCTGTCGCTGTAGATATTGAGAGCTAGTTTGGACTGCGCTAGCGAAATGCTAGAAAGAGATAGCGATAATTGCGGTAGTCATTCCGTCTTTGTTTAACAACATACATGGGCCAGAAAGAGACATACATATACCGTGTTTATCGCCTTTTCTTTCCTATCGGTTTGTAGAACATTAGCCCTCCGTATCTACAACTGAATGATTTCTAATGAAAACTGACACGTAGTTTATGAACATTTGTACTGATTCGATAAGATCTCGTAGTTTCGTTTGTCATTACTGTACTAGTGCGCAATGAGTCACTTTACATGCCTGTATGCATGCATATAAAGTAGCAAAAAATATTTGACGCAAAAGTTAAACCGGCCCTGACACGTATAAGAAGTTACTCTTTGCAAAAATTTACTTGCTTGTATAAACAAAGTAAATTTAGACTATATAATGGCAAAATTAAATCTGTTAATTTTAAACAGTCATCGTAAATTTGCAGTGGCCTGTGAAAGATAAAACAAAATGGTGACGTCAAAGTTGTGTTTATTATTAGAATTTATCATTTTTTTTTTTACTTTATAAAATAATTTTTAAATAACAAATCATTAATTAGCATAACGGCACAATTAAGAAATGCATATTTTTTTATTTATACAAGCCTTGAAAACTTTCCTTTGAAGTCTAAAAATACAGTACCTGCGATTTTTGCGATATAGATCTCAATTGTTTTATAGTGTGGCGAGACAGAAAGAGATTGTAAATTGAACGTCTATTTTAATTTTAAGACCTTAAATATGTGACGAAATTTTAATTGCAATCTTAATTGTATTTTTTAATGTAATTATTAACGTCTTTTATATTCACGTATATTTATAGCAAATATGCTCACAAATAAAATATCTATCTATAATCTGCCGTGGTTTTCTAATTTGTATGAAATGAAAATAATTAAGACTGAAAAGTAAAAACTAAGTAAATTAAAAAAAAACTTTTTTTCTTCATACTATGCCGAAAGTACGTACTTTCTGATTCGATTTTAGATCAGAAAGTATTACATTTCTGATTTGTTATTGTGACAAGCTGCAATCACATTCATATCGTCTGTATTATTGTCATGCGCACTAATACGTGAGACGGTGAAACTAGCCACTTTGTCAAATCACATGTTGGCCCATAGATGTCTATGTGTACGCCTGTAAGGTAGCTATCTGGTGTTATAATGACATTAGATGCTTAACATTTATCACTTCAAAGTAAGTAGTTTTTTATATATTGGTGAAAGTGCGTATTTTCGGCATAGTATGAAGAAAAATAGTATACACCGCACGAGCAGAATGTTGAAAATCTTGCACTGCGCGACATATGTATTATGATGCCCTCGACTTCTTCGCCTCAGGCAGTGCAGGAAATTCAACTTTCCGCTCTTGTGGTGTAATATACTATTAAAAACGGTAGTTTTCTTTTAAAACCAAAACACGGTAAAAAGTAGAAAATATTATTTTTTTTTCATTGACTGAAAAGAAATTAAACGCTGTTTTCATGAGCTTTAAAAAGTCGCTTTAACTAACCTGTAAACCGGTAGGAAATTTAAAAAGCGACGTGACATGAATAAAATAAAATTTCGGCCCAACAATTAATATTAGCGCGAAGCGGCGACGCCGGTCGTCGACTATCGATTGTTTCTGGCGTCATTCTGCGCGCGATGACGTCACGCACTTTCACTCTATCGCAGTTTCCCTTTCCGCAATAACGGGACAGGGCAGGAGTGAGGAGGAGACACAGCGAGAGAGAGAGAGAGAGAAGGTTGCGATAGACAGACGTCTACTTGCTGCAGGACTGCCAGGCGGCAGGCGCATGACGTCACGCGGATATAGACGCGTGCGACGCCTGAGGTCGCATCGGCCGACGTCTGGCGTGGGCGGCCGGCTAGACAAAGGACGTGTCCTCCATCGCCGTCTCCCTTCTCTTCCAAACTCTGGACTACCGCATATACTAAATTTGACAAATGTCGATCCGAAGGACACACAACTACAGTCAAAACCGTTTACTGCGACATCGTTTAGAACAACATACCGGTTTTACTGACCAAAATCATAAGTCCCAAATCAAGTTTACAAACGAAAGAATATCAATTTCTTTTTGTTTTACTTTTTTTTCTCTTCTCTTTTTGTTATATTTTTACAATAAACCAGACGTCACTATATCAATTATATATATACAGTCAAAACCGTTTACGACGACATCGTTTAGAACAACATACCGGTTTTACTGACCAAAATCATAAGTCCCAAATCAAGTTTACAAACGAAAGAATATCAATTTCTTTTTGTTTTACTTTTTTTTCTCTTCTCTTTTTGTTATATTTCTACAATAAACCAGACGTCACTATATCAATTATATATATACAGTCAAAACCGTTTACGACGACATCGTTTAGAACAACATACCGGTTTTACTGACCATAATCATAAGTCCCAAATCAAGTTTACAAACGAAAGAATATCAATTTCTTTTTGTTTTACTTTTTTTTTCTCTTTTCTTTTTGTTATATTTCTACAATAAACCAGACGTCACTATGTCAATTATATATATACAGTCAAAACCGTTTACGACGACATCGTTTAGAACAACATACCGGTTTTACTGACCATAATCATAAGTCCCAAATCAAGTTTACAAACGAAAGAATATCAATTTCTTTTTGTTTTACTTTTTTTTTCTCTTCTCTTTTTGTTATTTTTCTACAATAAACCAGACGTCACTATATCAATTATATATATACAGTCAAAACCGTTTACGACGACATCGTTTAGAACAACATACCGGTTTTACTGACCAAAATCATGGTCACGGCTGAATGCCTTATAAAAAATAATGCTTTTTACGACATTGCTTATTACGACATACCGCATTAAGCGACTACATTTAAAGTAATATCTTCATATCTTCGGAGAATTATATCTGTTAGAACGACCAGCTGTATTGTAAACAAAATTCGTACGCGCAGAAGTGTTCCAAAAAGACTAAAATTACAGATTTTATGAATATAGAAAAATGATAAAAATGATAAAATGAATATTATTCCTATTAATATCTATCGATTTATTCATTAATACTACATACTTAATAAAAAATTATTTGCACCTCGAAAACATCACCGGTTGTTACGACTATCGGTTTTTACGACCAAATATGAGTAACCCCTTCGATGTCGTTAGGGGCCATTCATTAATTACGTAAGGATGATTTTGACGATTTTTGGCCCCTTCCTCCATGTAAGGATACATAAGATTTCTCGACCCCCCCTCCCTCTTCTTACGTAAGATTTAATCTCGTTTTTCTAAATAATAAAACATTGTTAGAGAAGGATCAGTTACACTAAAACTCACAGTTTGACGTATAATCAAAGGTTTTTATTTTTTAGCAGATAATTAAGGTTATACTTTATCATTGCTATCAGATATAGATTATTATTAATAATAAATTTCGACTTATAAAATATTATACGTAAGAATGGATTTTACCCGCCCCCCCAGATAAGGGCATGTAGAGATTTTCTTACCCTTACGTAATTAATGAATGGCCCCTTATAACAGATTTTGACTGTAATTTATTAGTGTATTTGCCATATGGCAACATACACTATTGGCGTCGGTCGGATGGCGGGACCTAGGGGTCGGACCAAAATTTCTCGACGTTTCATAACCTCCTAAACACTTTGGCACCATTTTTAAAAATGTTTATATATATATGTATATATATATATATATATATATATATATATATATATATATATATATTTATATATATATATATATATATAGGTATATATGTGTACGGGCAATAACTTTCGAAGGAGTTAATTTATTTTAACGAAATTTGGCACACATGTTGGAATCCATCACCGCACGAAGCCTATTTAAAATAGGCCCAATCGGATCATTTTAAG
This sequence comes from Venustoraphidia nigricollis, assembly GCA_034508555.1. Taxonomy (NCBI): domain Eukaryota; kingdom Metazoa; phylum Arthropoda; class Insecta; order Raphidioptera; family Raphidiidae; genus Venustoraphidia; species Venustoraphidia nigricollis. Next base: position 2,944,006 of record JAVRKA010000021.1, on the reverse strand, counting down.
GGTGGTTTTTAGGGGTAGAAAAAAGTTTTTGGGCCCAAAAATACCTAAAAAATTCTCAGAATCATTTCAAAATTGAAATTTAACCCTTTAATAGCAATTAAAAAGTGCTTCAAAAATTTTAATAAAATCGGCCCGACAGGACCGAATTTACAAATTTTCTGAAAACACTAGTATGCAGATAGTGAGTTATTTTCTGAAAGGTGTTTTTAATTTTGGTGTAGACGTTCGATCGACAATAATAATGTAGTTAAGAAAAAATGTAATTTTAAGGGGTGTATTAAGGAGTTAATTTTTTTTATTTTGCCCTACAATCACCTTAAGTTCACATAATAAAGCCACAAGGCCTGTATTAGCAAATACACTATATTGTCGGCAGGGTTTTGGCACTGCGACCCGGGTTTTTTAGTTCAACAACAGGGTTAAAACCCCAATTACCAATTGAAATCTCCAAAATTGTGTAAGAACAAAAAGAAATGTTATTCGATGTTCTGCTGTAATTCGCAATTTATACGCCCTTATTTTTTGCCAGTTTGACATGGAACTGTTCTTGCAATGGGTAATAACCAGATTTATGGAATGTAATGAGCAATCTATCGTCTTATCTGAAGCAGACGGACGACGGTGTCATAAGTATCTCTATGCATGTGTGCGTGTTGTCGTTGCGTTTCCACGAATCACTAGTATAAATATGAATTACACACAAGTCTACCGGACTTTGGACCCTCGTGCGATAATAAATTAGTGTGTATTTATTATAAAAATTACTGTGTATTTATTACAATGTGTTAAAATTACATAAATCTGAATCACTTTTGACAGTGGTGATGAACTTTTTGATTCGTTGGGACCCGCCATTATGAAATTACAATCGGGTAGATACGTCATCTACACTAATATCATAAAGAGGAAAGATTTGTATTTTTGTATGTTTGTAATGAATAAACTCAAAAACTACTGTGCCGATTTAAAAAATTCTTTCACCATTAGAAAGCTACATTCACCCTGAGTAACATAGGCTATATTTATTGCTAGAAAATATTAGGGATCCTTACTAAAACTTCAGTAACGTAACCCAAGGTGTAAAAAAAATGCCATAAAACATCTTTCGTCGCATGCGCTGCGGAAACTATTGATGATAGAACAAAAGTATGTTCTACAATATTAAAGAACATATCAATAACTACAAAAAAACTTCGTGATACTATATGTCCAACTATTATCGTTATGTCACAATAACCACTTTTTACATTTTAATAATCTATATAGATAAAAGACGATGTATAATATGTAATCTATGGACTCCAAACGGGTAGACCATTTTTGATGAAATTTTCAGACAATCTTTAGATTAGCCCAGCGGGTGATCTTCTGAAGTTTGGTAGCGATCGGATCAACAGAATTTTTTAAATTTCTTTTTGGGAAATACGATTTTTCTTCGATTTTTGAACATTCACAAATAAAAGCGATTGAATTCGCGCAAATTCAATACACGTTGAGAATTTAATGATAATGATTCTCATCTTTTATATCCTATATATTACATTTACACCCGGGCGAAGCCGGACTGGGCCGCTAGTCTATACTAATATTATAGAGGTAAAGTTTGGATGTAGGAGATAATCTCCGAAACTACTCATCCAATTTAAAAAAAAATCATCAATATTTAGAATAGACCTTCAGGATGAACATAGGTTATATATTATCGCGTTAAAATAAAAACGTTTTTCCTGGAGATCAATCTATACCAGCGGTTCTTAACCGGTGGGTCGTGGAAGGGTTATAGATGGGTCGCGACTCGATCCTAAAACTATCAGAAACCTTCGAACAAACCATCAGAAAATATAAGAAACAAATCGAATTGTGTTTTGTTTTCTTGGTTCATGATTTTTAGTATCTGGTACAGACAACAGAACCACTACATCCCTCCCATTTTTTTTTTCTCCACCATGCACTGATGGACCGTGGAGGTATTCCGATAAGGAAAGGTGGGTCGCCAGCTGAAAAAAGTTGAGAACCACTGATCTATACTAATATTATAAAGAGGTAAAGTTTGGATGTAGCAGGTAATCTTCGAAACTACTCATCCGATTTCAAAAATTTTCTCACCAATATTTAGAATGGACCTTCAGGATGGACATAGGCTATATATTATCGCGTTAACATAAAAGTGCTTTACAGGGAGACCAATTTTGCAACGTAAGTCGACGAAAAAACTGTTGTTACTATCGAGTAGGGCGCAGCCTCGCAAGACAAAATTGTGAAACGGTGGAGCTGAAGACTCCACTACTGTTGTAACTGCTGAGCGAGCTATAAAACAATGTTTATCTTAATCGCTACTTTCGTTAATTTGAATATAACAAACATTATTGATATTGATATAATTTAGGTCAAACGTTATCATTTATTGACAGACAGGATACAGAAATAAATATTAAATACAAACGGATAAAATAAAGCATGATGTTATTGGTTTCTCAAGTAGGGTAAACTCCTAGTTATTGAACATTACTAGTCATTGGACAGAACACATTTTCATTAGCTATAATAATAAGAACGATACTAAAGCAGATTTGAATGACTCATTTTATGAGTCATTCAAATCTGCTTTAGTATCGTCCTTATTCTTATTATAGCTAATGAAAATGTGTTCTGTCCAATGACTAGGAGTTTACCCTACTCTTTCAAAAACGATGTGCTTAGAAATTGAAGTTTCCAATAGCTATTTTTACCGTTCTCAACATAGGGTGCGGTCCTTAACATCTAAGCAATACAAATATCTACTTAATATAAAATTAATCAACAAACTAAATCCAATAACTTTAAAACAAATAACATTTTGGACGTTCAGCAAAAAACAAAACTTTTAAAATGGCAGTGGGCAGGTCATGTAGCAAGAATTGTTGGACTAAAAAATTGGCTAAAATTGTCCTAAAATAAAACAGTTTAGTGTTTTTGCTGAAGATGAGAGCTTAGCTCTCGAAATGTACATCCACTGAATAAATCTGTTGTGGTAAGAAGTAACTATTCTTGTTTTATTTTACTGTTCCAACCACAGTGCTCTTAATGTTTATATTAAAATTGTCCTATAGATGGAAGAATAATCGAAAGACGGATTTTATTCTACTTACCATACCCTTTCATTTGATACCTATGTGGAGGGATTTGTAAAGAAGGTAATCCGCCATTTTGGGGTGGCGGCCATATTGGATCTACCGTAATATTCAATGTAGTATATTATATTGTCTTCAGAACCAAACGTGTGTGCAAAATTTCAGTTCAGTCGAACAACGGGTAGCGAGTCAAAGTCAACGTGTGAGATTCGATTATAAACCCACAGGACAAGTGAAACTAAATAAAAGCTTGTAAAATCTTTAAGGTAGTTGTCGTGGTTAAGGCACGCTGTCAGAAAATTCATAATTTTTGTATACTTATTAAGGACATGATAGTACAATTACTCTGAAAATTTGAAGTCGATCGACCGTATATAATCCGAGATAAATTCAATTAAAAATTGGATAATTTAGATTGATTGTATACGATCTCTGTAGTTCTGAACCAGTTTCTTATTTATAAAAAAAGAACTAACTGTCAGAAACTTTCCAAAAACTGACAGTCTTTCAATGCATTTGTTATGAGTTTAAAAAAAATAAGAAAAAATTTTTGACCGTCTAATTATTTATAAATAACGGTTTAAAGTTCAACAATTTATAGAAAAGTATACATGCATATGAATACTGTATGGGTTACGTTTTCACGGGTACAGTCTTGCGTACAAATTACTTTTGTGGCGCGTATAATCTATAACTTTTTGACAATATTGTACCACGACAACTACCTTAAAATAACTTTTCGTCTAGTAGATTCGGAGAAAATAAGCCGTGATAGGCAGGAGAGTTTTTTGTACGGAACCCTAAAAACGAGACGGTGATTACGATATTTTAATGCATACCTGGCCTTACCAGGAAAAATACTAAATTGATAATATGATAACAATCAGTGGCCTTGAAAAACAAGTGTTGCCGATTTCGAAACCTTTGAACCTGCGGTTGTGATTGTTGAACTGACGATGGGCTCGTCCCACTTTTTTTAGACTTGGAATCTATGTTACAAATAAATAATAAAACCATTTTTTTGAGAATATTTTGGAAGCTTTTCCTGCTAAAAAAATCCTGAGTGTATTTTTCAATGTACTCTTGAAAATTGAATTTTCCCGCTACGGAAATACGTCATCAGTAGCTAGCTTCAGCCGATTGGCTACCCCCCCACTGATCCCATAGACTTGATTCCTACCATAGACATAGGAATATAGAAACAGAGCATTTATACTCGGGTTTTAGACGAGGGGGGTAAAGTCGACTAAGAGACGCGGCGACGAGGTGAGTGGTGTCCGCTTATTATTGGCCGGCACACTGCGCATGTCTAGTGGCATGAAATTGATGTTGGTAGTATGGTGTAAAAAGAAAATTTCTTTTGTATGCAGCACAATGCGGCGACCAATCAAAAATCGACACCATTCTTACTTTGTGCCAATGCTTTGTACCCGTCCTTCAATGGATTCTCCCCGTAACTCCATCCCTATATCCATGATTCCTACATAAAGATAGATGTAAATCAGCTGTTGTATTTCTGGTACCTGGATAATTACATTATTTAAAAGTGTGTAAAAATGCCGACAGTAACGAAAATTTTTATTTCGTGTTGTAAAAACACTAACATTAACTTTTCCTGATCACAGACGGTATAAACCTATAACTCTGGAACGTCTACTTGGATATCTTAACTGTTAGACCTAATGGTCGGTAATAGAGATATAGAACTGATATATACATCTCTTTCTATGCGCGGGGGTGATGTACTGACTTTGGTCTACCGTTGATCATATGGTGCCTAAACTCAGACGTTTGAAATGAATACATTTTTTAAATTCTTGTTTGCAATTAAGAATATAAGAACGAAATATTTGGTTTATGTTTAAGGAATAATATGCATTGTTTAAAAATTATCAAATTTGGGTATGCGGGACGACCCTATTCGTGAAAACAAATGATGTAATATATTTTGACAGTTATACGTACGAAGTTATCATAATTCAATCAAACGCGCCGTTACAAAGTTGATAAACCAGAACGAAACTGGATTTTTCTACAGACTTTTTTTTTGTGTAAATAAGTGATAACAACAATAATACTTAACAAGTTCATATCGCAATAATTCGCCCGTCTGCATTTTTTCTATTACATGTTTGCGCAAACATTATGTTTAGTCTGTTTTGGCGAAACAGTTGAGCAACGACTTGTGTTCATTTGTTTTACGTGCGGTAATTACTCTATTGTGTTGAAATTCTAACCGATTTTGCTGTCGTTGCATTATAATCGCGGAGTGGACACTTTTTTTTACTATTTTGCACTTCCTGGAGAGACAACAGCGGCTGTTGAGTCGGTGCTCCGCCCTCGTGCCACGGTGAGTTATTGACTCGAAAACACACCACCGTCGCCATTATTGTTATGTCTATAACTTCTTGATATAATGTAGTTATTGTTTAGATATTATATTATCCGTTTTCCAGATATCGTATTGTATGTAGTAATATCATATTTCAGATTTTATTTTGTCTAGCGGACCCCGCGCATTGAAAGCAAACATTTTTATGTGAAAGCTAACACAGTTATGAAACTTTATACCTACTTAATAACGTGTCGTTTTCTATATTAATCTATAATATGCAATTTAATATTGTTTGCTACCCCTTATAAAATAGCTGTTTTACACGCATATATATAAGGTGATCCATTTTAGTCTATATAGGAAATTCTTGAGACAGAACAAGTTAAAGAAAAAAATTTCAGACAAAAGTTGTTCGTTTGGAGACAAATAGCACAAATACCAACCCCTGCCTAGGGATGTGGTTGACTTCAACATTTTTAATAGGAACACCTATTTTTTATTACAAATTACGATTTTTCGATAAAAAATATGCATCATTTGTACGAAACATTTTTTTATCTGATGCCACTCTCAACCCCTAAAATGCATGTCAAAAGCCGGCATCCCTAAACTTTATTAAATTTTTATGCCTAAACGACCTTGCGCAGAAAATTACAAGAGGTAAAAGTTATTTGGTCTGAGAAGGGTCATCGATTAAATATAAAAAGAACCCTTCATCACCATGTGCGGTGGTGGGGGTGACTGAATTTTTTAAACTTTGGGGCTCGTTTTATGTTTAATCGATGACCCTTCTCAGACCAAACAACTTTTACCTCTTGTAATTTTTTGCGCAAGGTCGTTGTTTAGGCATAAAAATTTAATGGAGTTTCAGAAAACCGATTTTTGATATGCATTTTAAGGGTTGAGGAAGGCATCGGATAGAAAAATGTTTCAGACAAATGATGCATATTTTTTATCGAAAAATCATAATTTGTCATAAAAAATAAGTGTTCCTATTATAAATGTCAAAGTCACCCTCAGGTCTGCGCAGGGGTTGGAAGTGGGAGGTGGTATTTATCTCCAGACGATATCCTCCTTCAAACTGAACAATTTTTATCTGAAACTTTTTTCCCGAAATGTTTGCTGTCTCAAGAATTTCCCATATAGAAAAAAAATGATCACCCAATATCAAAGATTGAATAAAAATTTTCATTGAAATTAGAGATTTCCGAAACGTTACACACATATCCAACTGGTGAAAAAATGGGTGAAAAAAAAGGGCATATCGAACAGCTGGTAACCAGTGACCTTAACTGGCGATACACAGAGGAAATTCTACGGTAAACTCTGGGACTAGCAGACATTTTATTACGTAAATGGTATATACCAACGTCGAACGAGGAAAACCAGGCGTCACAATAAATGTTTAGTTCGTCTGTTTATGTGTCGTCTAGACGGCCGTTCCGTTGCAAGGACGCGCTAAACAAGCAATACGTCAGTGTACATGTTTATATAGCAGGTGTAAGGCGAAGCTCGCCCCCTCACCGCGTCGGCATCCGGCCGTCGCGTTACAAATCACCCGGTAGTGTAGTAAATAGTAGTAGCGCGAGTCGAACCGTTCAGAGTTCAGTCTCGTACCGAGCGACCGAGCGACGAGGTGCAACCAACATCAGAAACGTAAGTACGTTGCTTTAGTCAAGGTTAGATCTAAGGTCGCGTCTCAGCACTGGATAGTCCGATAGACCTGTTTCACTATTTCACTTGCACTGAGTTTAGTTTAAAAAAAATAAAAAAAAACAATTAAAGCCGCCAATTGTCAGGATTGTCGGGGCCTAGTACCGTTTTATTGGTATGTAGTGAATACATTTTTAAAATGCCAAGCCCGGGAATCAGGATTATGGGGGTTTAGTAGGCATAGTACCATTTTGTTGGTATGTGATAATGAATTTTCAAAATGCTTGTATCGCAATTGTTAGGATTATCGGGGCCTAGTATTCCTATAGTACCGTTTTGTTGGTATGTAATAAATAAACTTTAAAAATGCTTGCACCAGAGCTCGGGAACCAATTGTTAGGATTATAGGGGCCCCGTAGAACTAGTACTGATTTGTTTGTATTGGTATTAATAAATTTTAAAATCGGTCAAGTGCGAGTCGAACTCGCGAGAAGACGGTTCCGTACTATTCCGTTTTCCGAGAGTACTCTAAGACTTAAGATTTTCGTTTAGATTTTTCTGTAAATTATGGGTGAGACCCGACATACCCTATTTTTTCAAAATTTTAGGCTCAGTAGTTTCGGAGATACGGGGGGAATGATCTATTGTCTTAAATAACTTTAAAACAATTTATTTAAAATTTATAAAAAAAAATATATATATATATATTTGAGACCCTTACTACAAGTTTTTCAACCCTAAAACTGCTTACATCAGAACCCGAGAACCAATTGTTAAGATTATCGGGACCTAGTGATGTTTTGTTGATATGTAATAATGAATTTTCAAAATGCTTGCATCAGAGCCTGGGAACTAAAGATTGTGGTAGGCGAAACTCGATTGTTTAAATACTATTTTTGTTAAATAAAAATCTATTTGATACTTTCACTAGTTCTCTGGTTTGAACGTTACAAATGGATATTTGTGGTAGACGGGTTGTGGAAACGCTCGACATCTTTGTACAAACTCAACTCGTCTTGTTATTATTTTTAAGAGTCGAGGGCATAGCAATGTCGCTTTTTATACGGTAGCTCCTATTACAAGCCCCCAGGTTCTAAACTGAAAACTGATGTCAGTTGAAGTTTAAATACGTAAATTATAAATAAGTTGGTGCTAGGCTCAGATGTTGATGGCCATAAAAAATATTAAAAATCCATTCGTTACTTTCACCGCGGTTTTCAAATTAGAACCTGGCGGTTTGTGATAGGCGAGTCACGCTGATTCCACATAAACAATGGCATCTCTACACGCTCGACTATTCTCAAACCTTGAAAATCGTGTTGTGAAATCTTCACTAATTCGGACAACTTGTATATTGTATGAGAAATGGGACACTCGGTAAAGAAGCGTAGCCGATAACCTTTCGGCGACCTTTAGCCATATAGACAAAACGTATGTTATATTGTCCATGCAGTAAAACAGAGCTCTCGTAAAATTCGTTCTATTTTTTTTTGGCTTCAAATATTATTTTTTTAATTAATGTTTTGCGTAAAGTTTTCAGAACTGAATTATCTGTCAAATGATTAATTATGATGTGTCATTCGATTTTAAGTTAATCATGAATTGATTGCTCAAATTGGTCGCCCCTCTAGTCTGACTCGTAGTTTTTTACTGTACTGATGCTCATGCTGAACATTCGTGTTTGATAATTTGTGAAGGGTTTTTGGGTCGCTGATTAATTTTTCGTGTATTTGCCATATGGCAACATACACTATTGGCGTCGGTCGGATGGCGGGACCTAGGGGTCGGACCAAAATTTCTCGACGTTTCATAACCTCCTAAACACTTTGGCACCATTTTTAAAAATGTTTATATATATATGTATATATATATATATATATATATATTTATATATATATATATATATATATATATATATATATATATATATATATATATATATATATATATATATATATATGTGTACGCGCGATAACTTTCGAAAGAGTTAATTGATTTCAACGAAATTTGGGCCACGTGTTGAAATCCATCACCGCAAGAAGCCTATTTAAAATGGGCGTAATCGGGCCATTTTAAGGGTAGTTTTTAGGGGTTGAAAAATGTTTTTGGGCCCCAAAATACCGAAAAAATTCTCAGAATCGTTTCAAAATTGACATTTAACCCTTTAGTAGTAATTAAAAAGTGTCCTTAAAATTTTAATAAAATCGGCCCGACAGGACCGGACTTACAATTTTTTTGAAAACACTAATTAGCAGATAGTGACTTATTTATTGAAGGGTGTCTTTAATTCGGTGTAGACGTTAGATTGATAATAATATTACAATTAAGAAAAAAAATGTTATTTTAAGGGGTGTATTAAGGGGTTAAATTTTTTATTTTGCCCAAAAACAAACTTAATTTCACATAATAAAAGTATAAAACCACACGGCCCTATACAAGCAAATACACTATATTGTCGGCAGGGTTTTGGCACTGCGACCCGGGTTTTTTTAAGCTTGTTGTGAACGAACATACAACATAATAATTGATTTTATATATCGGTGAAAAGACAATGGCGGAAATGGAAATTCAGAGTCCCCCCGCAAAAATCTCAGTGGGGCCGTTCTTTTCATTTTATTAATATAATTTATTTTAAACGCTAATGAAACTCCGTAGTTGACGTATATTAACCATAACATCGACGTTTAACTGATCGATCAAAACTCTGTAACATTAAGGTAGTTGTCGTGGTTAAGGCACACCGTTAGAAAATTCTTAATTTTTGTATACTTATTAAGGACTTGATAGTACAATTACCCTGAAAATTTGAAGTCGATCGACCGTATATAATCCGAGATAAATTCAATTAAAAATTGGATAATTAACATTGATTGTATACGATCTCTGTAGTTCTGAACCAGTTTCTTATTTATAAAAAAAGAACTAACTGTCAGAAACTTTCCACAAACTGACAGTCTTTCAATGCGTTTGTTATGAGTTTAAAAAAAATAAGAAACAATTTTTGACCGTCTAATTATTTATAAATAACGGTTTAAAGTTCAACAATTTATAGAAAAGTATACATGCATATGAATACTGTATGGGTTACGTTTTCACGGGTACAGTCTTGCGTACAAATTATGGATCACTTAGCTACAAGCTAGTATACTTTTGTGGCGCGTATAATCTATAACTTTTTGACAATATTGTACCACGACAACTACCTTAAGTGTGAACGTTTATTTATTAAATGAATTTTAAAGATTTTTTAGGGTGCTCCCCCATGTAGAGTTCTTTTGAACGAATCAAATGCAATATGTACATTAATGCAGTAAAACTCTATAGTCATACAGTAAGACCTCGCTTAACGCTGTTTCTAAAAAAAAATTATAATGAGCCTCACCGTCATAAGCTCACATAAGAAGTTTAGCTTCTTTAGTTTTTAATATTATTCCGAAGTTTAATTTTTTGTTATGTGAAACTATTTAATAATATTTACACATACTTAGCAACACGCTATAAAATTATGTCCTTGTCAGTTTCATGTAATTTAGGAGACAAACTAATTTCCCCTTTCGGGGACAATTCTAAATCCCCTCGATTTTTACTTTTTTCAAACAGATACGTCGCTAAAGAAGTTAACCTTCAAAAAAACTGTCAGCCACTATAACGTAAATTATGGATCAGTTTGTACAAAATGACTCAAATGTTAATAGAAGTTCAAAGGCAAGACTTAGTGTCATTGATGCAATACCTTGCTATTGACAACACCTTGCTGAACGAAACAGAAAAAGGCAAATGGCATTCATTTAATCCTTTTCTTTTTTAAATGCCACAGTACTATGTTGACAGAGATAGAGATTGGCCACACTAGAGTGAGGAGGATAGAGTACGGTTGCGGCCTATTTGTTTCTACTATTCTGAGAAAGATAGACTGACCGCTCATTCATTCTTAAGGGACACATTTTATACCACTATAGGACATGTCCCAGAAGTTAGTCGTGGATCAAACTTCCGTAGTTCAACTGTTTGTCGATTTATTTCACAGACTAATATCAATTAAGATAAAGATAGATAGATAAAAGATTTATTGACCAATATTTACAGTTTTTTTTTTACATAATTAGTAAAGAGTCGGTATAGTTTCACCCAGGACATTTATGCTGGGTTGCAGAAAGGTTTGTCAAATAATTTGATTTGACAATGACCTTAGATTGTGAACACACTTTTTTCTCTATAAGAAAAGCGTAGAATTTTAATTCGATTCTGTTCGAAAAATAATTGATCGATTGAAATGATATTTTTTCTGAACTGTGTATACGTGTATTTAACATAGTTTTTTGCATAATTTTTACTTCGAAACGACATTTTTCTACACATTTTAATCAAAATTTGACTTGAGAAACGAACTTTTTCTGTGTAGATCATGCTTTTGTTATTGTTTGAATACAATCTAATGTTGCACATGACAGGGAGTTTGAATAGGACATGCTCTTGCATGTCTGAAAACTGTAATTATGTTGTCACAATCTAAGGTCATTGTCAAATCAAATTATTTGACAATTCTTTCTGCAACCCAGCATTCATGTTTTTTTAATTTTATTTTTGAGTACTTATTTTTATGTCGTATTAAAATTATCAATGTCTTTGGAACCACAAACTCGACGAATACAAAGACAGAACAATACGGACGACTTCTATAAAATCTCTGATTAATGATTTAAACTTAGACTTTGATTTTGTTTTGTCAATTCTTCGATCAAATGATCGCTAATCAAACGAATTCCAACGCGTACGACTTCATTCGACGACATCTTCGAGGAAAAGACTGGATGAACGTTCATTTCTATGTCATTCTGTCTGTGACGTGTGAACGCGGAATGAAACAAAAATATACATTCATTCAAATGAACATTCATTCGGAATGAACCGCCTGATATCACCTTTATGTAGAGTTGGGTAACTCAGATCTGAACCGGTTCAAAGAGCCGACTCCGACAGAAGATCCGTGAGAGCCGACTCACTTTTTTTTGAGCCGACGGATCAACGGATCCGCATAACTCAGTGAAACACTTAACACACAGAAGCATATTTTACACTTACGTATCAGTTCTTGCTTTGATGCATCTGTCAGCTCAAATGACTCATGCATCACATTTTTGGCTATGCATTCTTGATTCTATACAGGTCGTGATATGATTGACTGAACAAGGTAACTCAGTGGCAGACTGCAGTAACATATTCAGAACTCGGCTCTTTTTGAACCGGTTCAGTGAGCCGGCTCACATACGGGATCCAGATGCAAAGATGCAGATCACTCAAAAGACCCGTTTTTTCCATCTCTACCTTTATCTGATAGCTTTCAGATCAGAGTGGCTGTAGCATGTTTTTTTTTTTGTTTTCTCGCCAGATGCTGTCGGTAGTGAGCGGTAACGCTGCGGCGGCCAACGCCATGGACCGGCTGCGCGGCGGCGGCGGGCACCACCACCACCATCACCACCACCACCACCTGCATCACCATCACCACCATTTACACCACCATCACCTGCATCACCACCATCTGCACCTGCACCACGAGACGGAAACGGCGGCCGTCACGACGTCGAACGTAACCGGCGACGAACGAGCGGCGGCCGCCGAACGCGACAGACAGGTCAGATTGCGCTCGGTGTACACCGACATGGAACTCGATCTGCCGCCGCGCATCGAACTCAGCGACGGCGAAGAGCACGCGTATGGCGGCGGCGCGACGCACCTCAAACTCAGGGACGCCGAACAGGTAAAGAGATTTTTTTTTTTTCAAGTTATACAGTAGAATCCGTTTATTATGACTCCGCCTATATTGACCAACCGCCTATTATGACGTAATTACACAACGAGGTTTGGTTTTCATATAAAATTCTTTGTAACAAAGTCGGATATAATGACTTCGCTTACAGTGACATGTCGCTTATTATGACCCATTTTTAATAAATTTTGTCCGTCTATAGTGACCGACATGATTCTTTACACCTTCGGCAATGTTCGTTGATTCCCGACGACGTTCGGCACGTGGCTTGTTTTTGTTTTGAATCTCAGTGAGTAATTGATAGTTGAACGTCACGCATTGTTTTTAGTGATATCCTATGTAAAAAAATGTCATCTCAACGTCGTAAAGCATTTACGATTGAGGAAAAAGGTGAATAATATGCAGATTAGAAAATGGAGAATCAAGCTCATCTCTCGCCAGAGGAATTGAGCGTGGGTCATTCGACAATCTCAATGATTTTCAAAAACAAGAACCGGATTAAGCGATCGTTCAATTCAAATGTTTTGAAACCGAAGAGGCTTCGAAAATCGCGCAAGAAAATGTTGATCAAGCGTTAATTCAGTAGTTTAAAATCACGCGAAACAAAGGAATACCCGTCAGCGGCCCTATGCTACCTAAAAAAAGAAAGTTTTTTTTTTTCACAAAAATGCTTTGTATGACGTCCGCTTAGTATGACGTGTTTATCAATTCCCTTCGATGTCATTATAAACGGATTCCACTGTACTCCTTTTGGCGCATTGAAGGCCAAATTTTCTCTGTTACTGAAGTTGCGCATGCAGCGAAAATGAGACACCGTGAAGTTAGTTGTTAATTTAATATGAATGTACTACGTGTATCGGCAAAGTTGAAATCGTCCATAAACTTGACATAGTTTTACGTTTCATAGATGGCACGTTTCATTTCTCTGTTACAATGTCCACCTATTATTCAAAGTAAATAAGTACTATTCGAAGTGGCCATGTTAACTTTTAACTATATTTGTCATTTCCCTAAACATCCTATTTTATTTTATCAATATACATCTTTAACGAAAATGGGAATATTAATTACAGCGATCACGCCAAAGAAGTATAACTTCTGCCGCGCACCGTTTTTTTCCTTAATCTCTATTGAATGATGTGGCTTTTATTTACTTTTCGAATTTACGTTTTGTTTGTATAGTAATTGTTTATAATTATAAGTATTTTAGAGGAAAAAGGATCAATGAATGTTAAGATAAATTATTTTTCACAACGTTTCGTATTTAATTAATACTTCATCAAGTGATCTAAAATAAAATAACAAGATTAACTAAAAAACCCGGGTCGCAGTGCCAAAACCCTGCCGACATATAGTGTATTTGCTAATATAGGCAGTGTGGCTTTATTATGCGAACTTAAGTTGGTTTTTGGGCAAAATAAAAAAATTGACTCCTTAATACGCCCCTTAAAATTACATTTTTTTTCTTAACTACATTATTATTGTCGATCGAACGTTTACATCAAAATTAAAAATACCTTTCAGTAAATAACTCACTATCTGCAAACTGGTGTTTTCAGAAAATTTGTAAATCCGGTCCTGTCGGGCCGATTTTATTAAAATTTTAGGAGCACTTTTAAATTGCTATTGAAGGGTTAAATTTCAATTTTGAAACGACTCTGAGAATTTTTTAGGTATTTTTGGGCCCAAAAACTTTTTTCAACCCCTAAAAACTACCCTTAAAATGGTCCGATTGGGTCCATTTTAAATAAGGTTCTTGCGGTGGTGGATTCTAACATGTGTACCAAATTTCGTTAAAATCAATTAACTCTTTCGAAAGTTATTGCCCGCACACATATATATATATATATATATATATATATATATATATATATATATATAACAAATAAAATAAAAATGGTGCCAAAGTGTTTAGGAGGTTATGAAACGTCGAGAAATTTTGGTCCGACCCCTAGGTCCCGCCATCCGACCGACGCCAATAGTGTATGTTGCCATATGGCAAATACACTAATAATAAAACAAATAAAAAAATATTAACATACCTAAATTAAATATCTTAATTGTTTATATTAGCACTGTTGGTATTATAAACGTTTCTCAAAGACTGGTAAATCCCCAAGAACTCAGCTTTAAATCCATATTTAAGAATGTCATTTATTATCAACTGAATGGAGATTTCCAATTAGTTAAAAACAAATGATATTTTTAAATCTAGATTTAAGGCTGAATTGATCTATTTCTAACGCCTGTGTCCAGCGCCGGCTCTAGCCCTTGATGAGGGCAAAGCGAGATTGTCTTTCAGCGCCCTTTGGTCGACGCTGTCGCTTCGCGTAAATTTTACTTCGGTTTTACATTAAATAAATAAGTCCCAAATTATCAAAAATCAACTTCTGTTGCAAACATCAACACTTGTTGAATTAAATTAAGTAGTAGCTTTAATTATTATACTTCTGCTTCTTTAACATTAAGAAAGTTCTTACCGCTATATATAATTTAATTAGTATTTGGTGTTAATTTCAATCAAAATTTGATTTTGCGCTGGAAACTGTTTTACTCATTTGAATTTTTGGCGTCCTTTGCCACCTGGCACCTAGAGCGACCGCTCCTCTCGCTAATACCCCAGGGCCGGCGCTGCTGTGTTGAAGCAGACTATAATAATCACCACGGTTCTAAAAGGTTCTAAAGTTAGTCACAAACAGCGTCGCAAATGCATATTTTAGACATCCTGGTTGTTTTGTGGGAAAGGAAGACTCCCACCACCACCCAGTTACCGGCACAGAACGTGCGCTTGTCGGTGATTGGTTATCACTGGTTGTCGTGTCACTTGTCGCCTTCCTTCTATAAAGTACGGTCCAGTACGCTATTGTTAAGTTGTTTCTTTGATTATTAATTGAAAAATAAATTTTTGGATGACTTTATGTAAGGAATTAGACCTTTGGATTAAAGAAAAATTAAAAATAATATAGCGCGAGTTTATAGTTTTTCAAACGACTGTACCTGCGCAAGCCTCCATTTGCATCTAACTTCAGAACCGTTTAGAACCGTGGCGCGTATTGTACATCGCAATGACAAACAAACGAACTTAATTGACAAATGTTTGTTTCAGGAAAGCGAGATATACCAGAAATGTATTCGGCCTCCGCCTAACCGCACCGTGTTCGAATCCGAGTCGCCGCCCCCGTACAGATCCAGTTCAGCCGGCGTGCTGTCATCGGCGTCGAGTTCTACGATCGGCGGCTGCGGCGGCGGCGGCGAATGGAGCTCGACGGGATCGGCAGCGGCCGGCACTGTGGTGCGCAGTCACTCGATGTCGTCGACGTCCAACGGCAGTCGGCAGCAGCCGGCGGTCACGGGCGCCGCCGCCGCGTCCTCCAAATCATCGGATTTCCTGCAGCGGACTGTCAAGATGCTCAGCAAGTTCACGCAGTCTTCGTCGTCTTCGACCGCGACATCACAACAACAACAACAACAACAGCAGCAGCAGCAGCAACAACAGCAGTTGCCGTGCATCGTGGTGCCGTTGCACAGACCGCGCAGGCCGCCGGACGCAGCTCAGCAACTGCAACCGGACTTACAGAAGCCTGTCTGACCGTCGATCGATGCTTCTAGGTCCGATTATTTATTATTGTGTAATTCGTCGACATAATTCCATAGGTGCGCCCGTCGGCCGTACATTTTTACATTTTATTTTTGTTCGTCGAGATTTTTCTGTTCTATTTTTTTATTAGTGAAATGCGGTTTCTGAAAGGCGAGATTGTGCGACGGACGATCGCCGACAAACTCTGCTTTAGCTTCGCGCATTCAGTTGTGTCCAGTAAAACCTCGTTTACCCGAGGTAATGTGGCGAGGAGGCAAGATTACTAGGAACTAAGGTTGGGCTTTGGCATTGTTGAAGGTGTGTTTAGGCGAGACGCGAGAGAGAACGGGGGAAGTAGGCTTGTGACGTCACAGGAGGCTTCTTCCAAACAGTTAGGAAAAGTCTCACGTGAAAAAGCCACAGTCATCCGACGTCCAGTGACGTGACCATGTTTATAACCTCTTACGTCCAACCTTCTGGTATTTCAGTAATCTTGAGCCAAGGTTGCTAGAAACTAAGGTTGGGCGTTAGCATTGTCGAAGGTGTGTCTGGGCGAGACGCGAGAGAGGGCGGGGAAGTAGGCTTGTGACGTCACGGGAGGCTTCTTCCAAACAGCTGAGAAAAGTCTCACGCGAAAAAGTCATGGTCATCCAACATCCAGTGACATAAGTAATTTACACAACCAGTCACAGACGTGACAATGCTTATAGCCTTTTACGCCCAATCTTCCAGTGTTCTAATAATCTTGGGGAGGAGGAACCTTGGATAAAATGGAAGAAATAAAAAAATTCGAAAATGTATTTAAAATGATAGAATGGCATTTTATCACAAACGTATATAAAAGTGAACGAACTTAGATTAATCTTTGGCGTACAAAACATTGTAAGTATGTAATGAATTGTCACTAACGCAAAATATTACGGGCTTCATTCGTTTTATCTGAGTTTTTCCGTATTATACACCTCAATTAATGCGGACTGCTCGGACCAGTCCGTTGTCTCGGATAAAGCCGAGACTCGGTCGATCGAGGGCGGGATAAACTAGGTTTTACTGTGTTCGAATCGCTTCGATGAACGATGCGCCAGGCGTCGCGCTGTCTCACTTTTCACAAATATTGTTATTATAATTATTGTTGCTAACAAAAGATAGATTGTTATTTATGCAATAATTATTACTAATTTTTCTTCCAGTTAACTGTTAATCGAAAAGGAAAGTGTAATATTTATTGATAATTTAGTCAAATTTATAATAATTGATGGGTTCCTATTCGATACATTGATTGTTCAATACTCAATAATTATACTGCAGTATATATTATGACCCAACGAATGATATTTGGTTTTAAAAAGAAACCTACCTCGAAATTAAAAAGAAACAACTTCACTTTCAGTTGTTACTGAACAATTGAACGTTACTCTTACCTTTTCTTTTGTTTGTTTCTTGTATTGAACAGAGAAAGATCCGGTTGGCTGCCACAGTAAGCATGCGTTCTGTGATTTCTTTTATCAGACATTTTTGCTCGATTATACAAACAATATTTTTATCGTCAAATCAACAAAAACTACTTTAAAATCGAACACGTTCGATATTAGAGTTAAAAAATGGCTGTTTTAAAAATGAATTACCTTAATAATATATACAGTGTAAACTCTATAACGGGTGTCCCAGAAATCGCGCACTCAATTGTTGGGGTCAAAAGAGAAAAATATTCTGAGCCCAAAAATCCGTGTTTGGAATTTTTTTATAACGTAGTTAATTAGTAACTAATTAATGAAAGTGACCAATCAGGAGCGCGCTACAGAAGAATAAAAAGTAAGTGGGGAGGCAGTAGGGGACGCCTGAGTGAGACGCCAGAGGGCCTTGACAAGACAGATGCGAAAAATGGAAATCGCTGGCGAGCGTTAATTAAGTTATTTTATTCATTAAAAATTATTAGTGTAGTTTAAAAAAAAATTCGAAACTGGACTCAGACAAAAACTCTGGAAGGCTTTGATATTTTTATTCTTCTGTAGCGCGCTCCTGATTGGTCACTTTCATTAATTAATTACTAATTAATAACGCTAACAAAAAATCCTAAACATGGATTTTTGAGCTCAGAATATTTTTCTCTTTCGATCCCAACAATTGGGTGCGCGATTTCGGAGACACCCGGTATAGCGACGCTGAAGGGACTGGCGTTATACAGAGTTGTCGTTAAATGGAGAGAAAGAATCCAAACCGTTTTCCAACATCACTTATCTTTTCTCCCGACTCTTTTGCGCTTATTAATAAAACTTTTTCGTCAATAGAAAAAGATTTTCTTTTGCCATGTTCACAGTTTGAAAGTTTGTGAGCAACTAAGAATATGATAATGCATAATAATAACCTAACGACAGTCTAGCAGCTGAGGTAAACGCGTGCGAAGTAATCACAACAAACAAAAGAACGAATTTCTTAGAATCTTCCGTATTGTTGATGCCAACAGTCGAGGTAAATCCGGGCTAGACAATAAAGCTGCAGTTCTTATCAATTTCGGCAACTTAGAAAGTACCTACAAACAGCAGGTGCTTTATAAGTTGCCGAAATTACTTGCTTTATGACATATGGTCGTTATATAGAGTGGGTGTGATGCTACATAGAGTGTATCAACCAAAGTCGAGTATATTCGACGTTTTAGGGAGTTTGACGTTAAATCGAGTGACGTTACATGGAGTTTACACTGTATATTGACCGATATGTGATTTTTAAGTTATTTCATTGAAATTACATCGAATGTAATTCGTGTATTTTGTTGGTTTGACGAAGAAAAAATACAATTTCAGTAGACAAGAACACACAAAACAAAAACTAGTCGCGAGCAAAAATACAACAAAAATCACTCGGAAAGCGAGGAACATGAAAACGGTCCGTCGGAAACAATCGACGGCCGTCTTTGTATAAACATGCGAATTAAGACTGAATATAAAAATAAAAAAATAAATGTCCCTTGGTTTGTTGAAGGAGCGACACAGCCGCCTAGCGAGCTCTAGAGTGTTTCTCCTTCAACAAGACAACGGATATATAAATATAATATGTATTTAATCATGAAAATAACATATATATATATATATATATTATAGTACCGTATATATAAATTTATCGAGGAGATATCAACATTATTATTTTATTATCCTTTTTCTTCTGTCTTTCATCGAAGTTGTGAATGAAACGAAACAAGCACGGAGACTCGTTACGGTGACGCAAAACAGAGAGAGAGTGAGTGAGTGAGTGCGAGTGATTATAGTGATAGACAAAGACGCCGCGTTGCGGATTTGTTATATTATATTATGTGTATAAGAAGGGACTAAATAAATAAATAATATTCTTTGTTCAATTATTTAAACAAGGTGTTCAGCTGCCAGTCAAACAGACTGCTCTAATAAGGAAATCTTATAATCATCACTTCGTTTATACATTAGAACTTTCAATATCGGCACTGGGTGTATCGAAAATCTCAGTCGGCATTCCAACCAGTTCATAGTTTGTCGCTGAGTTTTCATATGCACCAATCCGTTTCTAGTAATGAATCTTGAATGCACAGAAAACGACGCTTTAACCCCCAATGGTATTTCTATACTAATATTATAAAGTTTGAATATAGAAGGTAATCTCCGAAACTACTTATCCGATTTCAAAATGTTTTCACCAATACTTAAAATGGACCTTCAGGATGGACGTAGACTATATATTATCGCGTTAAAATATAAGCGCTTTTCGTGAAAACCAATTTTGCAAGTCAACGAAAAAAACTTGTTACTATCGAGCGAGGCGCAGTTTCGCAAGGCAAGATTGTAAAACGATAGAGCCGAAGGCTCCACTACTGTTGCTGCTGAGCGAGCTATAAAACTATCCTAATCGTGTGTGAAGCCGCGAATAGCAACTAGTACGTATATAAAATTGTTTCTAAGGTGGCTTTGTCCACGAAACAAATTGCCAGTTCAGTATCTTAAACTGCTTGCTGACGTAATGTATTTGTGTTAGTGATGTAGAATGACCCGGTAATTTACGATAGTAACCATTTTGGCCAGATGGTTTACCGGCTATCTATAAAGCAAAATGGCGGTTCCCGGTTTCTGTTTCTCAGAACGACATAAAACAAAACAATACGGCAGTTTACAACTCTAGAATCGAAAAAAATAATGTATTTAAATATCGACCGGAAGGAAAACTTTCTGCGCAGCCTTGTATAATAATAAAAATAAATAGCCGCAGTTGTTTAAAATAAGTTATTGTGGTTATTTAACCACCGGTAATTTATAATTTTACATCACTAGTATATGTTCAACGCCAGCAAACACATTAAACTAGCAAATTGTTTCATTTTAAACAATGCACGCTGCGCTATCTGCCCTTTGCAGATACAACTACCAGTTTCTGAAGGTATTTTTACAATTTTTGCATTTTGCTGAATAAAACAATTTTTTTTTTATTAAAATGAAATATTTGCTGATCGCACGCCTGTTAAATTTGAAATAGTGCAGCTTCTGACTGGTCAGTGATCAAACCGTCTTTGCAAGTTTAATTAGATTTAAAATGTACATTGATGAATAAATTGCGTTTGTCACGTTTGTGATACAGATGTGATGGGAAGGCTTCTTAATGATCAAAGTTGTCTTTCGACTGCGGCAACATGTGGATCCACGTGACCTCTGGAGAGATGTTTTACACAAGAGACCCATATTCCTTTAACAATAGGTGTGTTTTTTCCTGCAGTTCTAAACTGTGTGATGGCCATAGTCAGTGACGTAATTATACCGTTTGAGACATGTGGCAAATTCATCGGATGGGGCCCTTCCTCAATGTAAAGAAGCTCAACCAGCGTTAAAGCCAATTCAGACTAGCCGTTCTCGGTTACGATTCACCGGTCCGGTTGGGAGCTCGACCAATCAGGGCACAGTCGTTCCCGATTGCGGTTCGGTTCGAGCGATTAGGTTCAGCTCTAATTTCAACCGGACCGTTGGCAACCGTAGCCAATGAGAACGCTTGCTGGAGTCACGTGACTAGCCAGCTGTTTTTGTTGACGTTTAACTACACATCAAACGTCAAATCATATTTCGAAATTGCGCATGCGCACCGAGAATAATCTCAGAACCGAATCGGGATAGTGTGAGCAGCCTAGATTAATCGAGAACCGAACCGAACCGGTGAATCGTAACCGAGAACGGCTAGTCTGAATTGGCTTTTATATCTTTCTTCTGACAAAAGCGTTCAAATCTTGATACATTTTTTTTTTGTTTAATTTGTGTATGTACTTTAGTCAGAAGCGTAGCGTTCCTTGGCGGGGCCCCGTATAAAAATTTGTTTGGTGGCCCTTCCCCCGTTAAAGTAAATGACTTAAACAGGGAAATCCCGCAGCCCGCGATAACCGATGTAGGGTGTTGCCAACTTTTGAACGCACGCTTTACGGGGGAAAAAAAGAAATTGCTTTTTTTGACTTGTGTCATTTCTGAAACAAAAAAAAAATGGGGAGTTTTTATTAATTTTTGCTTACGCACGTTGGGGGCCCCCGTGGCCCGGGGGCCCCGTATAATTGATATGGCGGTAGCTACGCCCCTGACTTTAGTAGGTAATTTAAAATTAACTGAATACAAAACTAATAAATTTTACTGAATGTTGTAATAATAAGTGCTAGAATCTATCCTGTGCTCACGGCACGGGCTCGTAGCATTTTGCCCGGCCTGCCACCCTATTGTTACGTCACTGACCATAGTCCTAGCAGTAGAATGTAAAGATTCTGAACTGGTTTTGACAGCTCTTAAGCGTTTATTGGCAAATCATTTGAGATCTTCCGAAGGGTTCTAGAATAGCTTTAGGACTCGTCAACAAACACGTAATAATTCCTTGACATGTTTAGATTTTGACGTAGTGTCAGAGGTGTCTGTAAAACCACAAAAATTGTTTCATATGTCTGTTGTTTTTAACGGTCATGTGTCAATTGTTTCTTCGCATGTCTGTTGTTTTCCGTGCATTCAGATTTTAAATTAAACGGCTTGAATATTGGTCGATCGGCAAATCAGAAAGACGTCTTGTATACCGAAAATGACTGAGTCGGTTGCAGTTTTAAAATATTTAAGCCGTCATTTCTTGCTCTACAATAGTTATATTTAAAAAATTATCTACGTAACAACAAGAAAATGTGATTTAAAAACTTATTATAATGTTAAACGAGAAATTTACTATTAATAATATAAAGTTTATATTATAATAACTAAGCAGATGATGAGTCAATGTTTTTGTATTAGCGAAATCCTTAAAAAGAGAGAAAAAAACGAAGAGAGTATTATTTTTAAACTTTTATTTTTTTGGTTTGTTTCCTTGCTGAAGGGACTTGTGTAATGTAGATCAATGTGATTTATAAATAATATGATCGATAAACAAAATAAATCAATTTCAACATTGCGTTTGTTTTTTTATAGTATACTAGCGGCCCAGTCCGGCTTCGCCCGAGTGTAAATGTAATATATAGGATATAAAAGATGAGAATCATTATCATAAAATTCTCAACGTGTACTGATTTTGCGCGAATTCAATCGCTTTTAATTGCGAATGTTCAAAAATCGACGAAAAATCAAAATTGCCAAAAAAAAAATAATGCCGTTGATCTGATCGCTACCAAACTTCATAGGATCACCCGCAGACCAATCTAAAGACTACCTGAAAATTTCATCAAAATTGGTCCAGCCGTTTTGGAGTCCAAAGATAACATACATTGCCTTTTATATATAGATCTACGAGCCGTATTAACCTAGCACTGTCATGACATGTAGTCAAACGTCCCCAGATAGATTCTCTGCATAATCGTAGAAACCGCACGAAATCGGTTCAGCAGGTTTCACGAGTCTAGTGCGTATTGTCACTCAAACATGCGTTGCCTTTTGTTTGTATAGTTATAGGGAATATGCATGTAATTTTTTTATATTTTTAATTCACTTTTTACATCGTTATAAAATAGTAAAAAATATAAATACTGTTGGAAATGCTCGAATAATTTTTTTAAATAATATTTAAAACATCGCTTAAATTTGATCTGTTTGAACGCCGCCATTTTTCGCGGGCCTTGAGTGACGTCAAAAGCCACGACTAGTGTTTGTTGACTATAAGTTTGACAAATACTTTTGGTTCTTTTATAGAAATTTTCAGTTTTAACAGCTATTCACGCCATGGATAAAGCTAAATGCATCTATTTTTGGTAAATTATCGCCGATTGTGCTTTGACAAAGCCACTTTCAGTCATCGTTCTAAATGATTTAATGCTACTAGAAATTTCACGCTAATGAAAAACACTCAGAAGCACAAATAAAACAATTTTTCATTCAGACACCATAGAAACAGCGACGCCTATAAATCCGATAACGTGGTATTTGACGTCACGTTTCGGTTCGACCAATGGTGATGCGTTTCGCAAATTCGAATTTCCTTCGCATATTTTGCATTTTTTAATTAATATTTTATGCAATTAAAAACAAACTAAATAAGGAAATAATGGTTCAGATATAATTTCAGGACAATATGGATTCAGGGAAAAAAATCAATTCAATTTAATCCAAATGCATATTCCCTATTGAGGTGCCTTAATTAAAACTGACATAACCGATTTTTAATGTTCAAGCTGACAAAATTTCTTATTCAATCGAAATCGGTTCACCGGTTCTCCAGTTTATCGTATAATCCTAGTGTTCGTAAAAAACCGGATTCCAATTACCCGGTTTTTTGCAGTTGTCCCAGGATTTTCGCGAAGATCCGATTATTTCAATTATCCTACGCCTCAATTTTATTAATCGGATTAATAGCCGTATAAAAAGTACCATGTCTTCTATATTTATGTATAAAAATGGATGCTGGTCTGTTCGAGATTAATAAACTTCGACACCGTTTGACCGATCACCATGAAAGTTGGCACATATATTATTTTTTTCATGAAGGTTTTTAAGCTATCCATTTTGTTGTAACTCGCCACTAGACCGTAATACGGTGGAACCGAAGGCTCCACTATTGCTGTCGCTGCCGCGTTTCATCTCAGTCGCGTGCATTGCCGCGGGTAGC
Organism: Venustoraphidia nigricollis; assembly: GCA_034508555.1. Taxonomy (NCBI): domain Eukaryota; kingdom Metazoa; phylum Arthropoda; class Insecta; order Raphidioptera; family Raphidiidae; genus Venustoraphidia; species Venustoraphidia nigricollis. The sequence continues at coordinate 2,919,503 of JAVRKA010000021.1, read as the reverse complement.
AGCTAGTACCTTATATTTGAGTACTAAGTTTCATCAAGATCAGACCTGATTGACAAAAATTATACACGTTTTGTCATCTATGTGACAGAAATCTCGCACAAAAAAACGCAATTGCCTAAAAAGATCCGCTTACTATATTATTTCATACATTAGAACAGTGGCTCTAAACCTTTTTGGAGGTACTGAACCCCACCAGTTTCGTGTGCGAATTCACTGAACCCTTCTTAATTTGAAAAATAAAATATGATTTATTTAAAATGATGGACAAGCGGCGCGTGTCATCACGAATCATATGAGTCAGGTGTGTGTCTTGATTTCCGCCGAACCCACGAGACTGACTCACCGAACCCCTGGTGTTCGATCGAACCCAGGTTAAAAACCACTGCATTAGAAGGTATGTTTGGTATATTAGATATCTCAGTGAAACTTACATTGAAAAATGTACGTTAGATTATTTATCCATGATTACAATTTTGTTTAGCAAACGCAATAGGCAGGGCCGGATTTAGGGGAGGGCAACCGGGGCTACAGCCCCGGGGCCTCCACAAAAGAGGGGCCCCCACAATAGAGACTTCGGAAAAAAAATTGCAAATTCAGACTAGTAAACAACTTTTCCTTTGATATTTTTTTCGCGTTTTACCTTTACCTACAGTACTTTGTACAAACATGATTATTTATTGGAAAACTTGACTGCAAAAAATTGTCCAATTTATAATAGAAAACAGTCTCACGGGTAATTGGAATAAAAATAGATCAATTTAAACACTCATTGATTGCAACGTTTCGTCTCTTATTTTTATTCCAATTATCCGTGATACTGTTTTCTATTATAACATATATCTGGAATTGAATTTTAAAGATGAATTGTCCATTTTATTTGGAAAATAATTTGGGGCCAGGGGGCCTCCACTCCTTTGTTGCCCCGAGACCTCCAGAACTCTAAATCCGGCATTGGCAGTAATGCCAACTTTTTACGCTGTAGGACGATACCCAACACATTTATATTCCTTTGAATTAGTTATTATATAATCCATGGTTGAATTGCAAACGCAAAAGTGTCAACATTTGTGTCAACATGTACAAGACGTGTGAGATAACTATTTCAAATTCAAAATAAGAAATTTCAGAAAATAATCTAAATTTGGACATCGATTTTTTTCATTTGTCGTACTCAACAAACTCCTTCACGGCATATGAACAATTAATTCTAAAAGAGTAATCACAAAACATTTTTTTCTTGACACACAATTCGTTATTAACATCATCAGAATATGGATTCCACAGATGGAAGTTGCAAGCGTTCATAGAATATTGTTAATTATCTGTGAGTTAGGCAACCCAATATACAGTCATGTACTGCAGTATTATTGCTTAAGAGGCGTATTTGAAAGAAAGTTACGCGTTTTATATATTACGACCGAACTTAAAACTGGCGCAATCACTAATAAGTTGGGTATAAAGTATAGTACTCCCGCCAAGCTAATAAACCCCCGAAAATAAATCTGTGAAAGGGTGAATTTGAAAATTAGTGTTACACCAGCTTTAGATTTTGAGTTCTCGTTCTAAAAGTTTATGCAATATTTCTCCTTGACAAAGTTTTGTAATATTTAAAACAATTTGTTTTAGAACTAATGAATAATCGTTAAACTATTATCATCAAAAAATACCTGATACATTTAATTTTACGCGTATTGAATACAAAAGAAAAAATTACGTAGGCTTATATATGCCGTAGGATAATTGAAATAATCGAATCTTCGCGAAAATTCTGGTACGATTGCAAAAAACCGGGTAATTGGAATCTGGTTTTTTGCAAACATCCTAGGGTTTTCGCGAAAATCCGGAATTTTTAATTATCCTACGATATATATACACCAATATTTTAAATTAATGCGACATAAATTTTTAAACTTACAAAAACTTCAATATTTAAGACCTCAATTTTTACGAATTTTAATTGTGGTTAGAAAATGTTAGGTCGTTGGCCCCTTTTTAGTTCAATCGGAGAAGGGGTTGATTTTAATAATTTTGCACTGATTTAAAAAGCGCAAGTTTCCCAAAAATGAACCACTATGTTTAAAATTAGCAGCAAATTGGACAATATTAAAATTTATAATCAATTTAGCGATGTTTCGGTTTATTTATTAAACCTTCATCAGGCTTCTAAAATATACATAACAAGAAATTAATTTTTAATTTCTTGTTATGTATGTTTTAGAAGCCTGATGAAGGTTTAATAAATAAACCGAAACGTCGCTAAATTTTAATATTGTCCAATTTCCTGCTAATTTTAAATTTAAAAAAAAAACCGGGTCGCAGTGCCAAAACCCTGCCGACAAATAGTGTATTTGCTAATAATAAAACAGGTATTGTGGGCTTATTACATGAACTTAAGTTTGTTTTTGGACAAAATAAAAAAAAATTGAACCCCTTAATACGCTCCTTACAATAATAATTTTATTAGTTGAAATATTGTTATCAATCCAACATTTGCACCAAATTAAATACGACCTTCAGTAAGTAAATTCGTATACGCAAACTAGTGTTTTCATAACATTTTTAAGTCCGGTCCTGTCGGGCCGATTTGCTTATAATTTTAGAAGCACTTTTTAATTGCTACTAAAGGGTTAAATTTCAATTTTGAAACGATTCTGAGAATTTTTTCGGTATTTTTGGGCCCAAAAGCTTTTTTCAACCCCTAAAAACCACCCTTAAAATGACCCGATTGGGCCCATTTTAAATAGGCTTCGTGAGGTACTGGATTCCAACATGTGTGCCAAATTTCGTTAAAATGAATTAACTCCATCGAAAGTTATTGCCCGCACATATATATATATATATATATATATATATATATATATAAACATTTTAAAAAATGGTGCCAAAGTGTTTAGGAGGTTATGAAACGTCGAGAAATTTTGGTCCGACCCCTAGGTCCCGCCATCCGACCAACGCCAATAGTGTATGTTGCCATATGCTTGTACTTATTGTACGCGCGTTTGAAGTTATACTTCTTTGGCGTGAGTAAAAATATACATACAAATCATTTATTGAAATAAAAAAATTCAAAAAGTAATACTCAAAGAAATTAACGTCAGATATTTGAAAATTTTACTTTGGTTTTTACTTTTATATTCAATCCATTGAGTAATCAAAAATACGATATTAATAAATTCCGTTGGATGGCACTTAAAACAACTATTGGTTGTAATCAAAAGTTATAGTCGTCTAGTATATTATATAGTTTCCAGATGACAGAAACAGCATTGATTTCGTTCATCTGTCATTTCAGTCTGAGCCTCTTATGGCCAACTTTATACTGTCGAATTTTAGTTAGCACGGTTAATTTCATACTATCGAATTTTCGTTAACGCGGCCAACTTCTTACTGTCGAATTTTCGTTAACATCATACTGTTCAATGTTCGTTAGTGGTGCGCGCGCAGCTTCCGTTGCTGCTAAAATTTTACTTTCAACGCGCCAAAAGAAGAATAACTTTAAAAATAACTCATAAATTTGTCGCGATCACAGAGACACCGCCCCTGAAATCTGAATTAGCAGTTATGATCGATGCGTAGGCGCGGTCGGTGCGAGCTTTTCTTGAACTTTCGATATAAAAGGCCAGACTATAGACGGCCACTTTTCATAAATATTTAAAATTTTAAAATACACGCGCCCCGCGCGTTAACAGATAAAAGTGTTCGATGGAAAAAACACAGCCGGCTTGATCCGGAACTCGCATATGTCCAAATCGAATTCATAAAGCGTGCTAATTCGCTACGTATTTCAGACATTTTTCCCTTTTGTATACTTTTATTTCTAAGATATGATTAGATAAGAAAAGAGGGCGAGAGGATTATATTCCTCGTCAACACCGCGACCTTGATAGATCTATTGTGAAGCCCTGACTCCTTTATATCTCTATGAGATTAAGGCTTTTGATAAAGCCTAGAATTGCTTTGAGATCTGTGTCCCATACCTGATCAGGTGTTGGGAATGGATTATTGAGGTGACGGAGTCTTCGCCTCATGACTGCTTCACATTTACATTAAGCAGATGCTCCGCTGTTTCAGGAGCCTCCAGACAGAAGCGACATGACTCGATGTCTATTACGACAATTTTTTTAAAGTGATATCTCAAAGGGCAGTGACCTGAAAAGAGCCCTGCAATTATTCTGAGCTCTGATTTCTTTAAGCGTAGAATTTTATCCGCTTTGTCATTATTAGGTTTAATGAAGATCTTCGCCTGACGAAGACCTTGGGAGCTTTCCCAGAACAGGGAATATTGTTTATTTTCCCATGTGGCAAGAGCCGTTCTAAGGTAACATTTTGATGTACCACAGTAGGGCTCCGGTCCTATAAAGGGCGTTTCCGAACCCTTTTTGGCTAGACTGTCGGCAATTTCATTGCCTTGATGACCCTCGTGTCCCGGGATCCATCTAAGAGTAACTTTGTTACTTTCTGACAATCTTATCTAAAGATATGATGTGAAATATATAGCATTTTATAAAATAAAAATAAAATGATTTCGGTTTTGTGGCAGCTTCGATGCTCACAATGTTCAAAAGTGGTCAAATCAAGGCCGTGGAGAGATAATTCGGGCTCAGGGAGGCTTTTCCAATCGATTTGGATTAAGGTTTAAAAAAAGAAACAAAATTTCATCAATCGGCCCGACAGGACCGGACTTACAAATTTTATGAAAACACTAGTTTGCAGATAGTGAATTATTTACTGAAAGGTGTATATACTTTGGTATAGAGGTTCGATTGATAATAACATTGCAATTAAGAAAAAAAATGTTATTTTAAGGGGTGTATTAAGGTGTCAAATTTTTTATTTTGCCCAAAACCCAAGTTAAGTTCGCATAATAAAGCCACACTGCCTATATAAGCAAATACACTATATTGTCGGCAGGGTTTTGGCACTGCGACCTGGGTTTTTTTTATTTTTATTTTTTGTTATAGCGGTCATACACACTGAAAATTTTAAGTGTCTACCTATTACAGCCCTGTGACAGACGGACGGACGGACAGAGCCTTATCAATAGGGTTTTCGTTGGCATCCTTCGGGAACGGAACCCTAAAAACATCTTTCGCTACATATTGGCGTCGGACAGCTCATAGTTCGGAGTAACTTTCAGGACGTCGGGCAGCAACATGCCTATATACATTATGTAGGTCACACATTGGAATAATATAAACACTTTAATAAATTATTTAAAGCTCTCGCCTTTCTGTGAAACTCTCTCCGTTTACATGCGATCATCTCCGATCACCGACTTTGCACCGCGTTCACACGTGTTAACAGTATTGGCGATTTATAACGCAACATTCGTAGATCCTGAACGTTTGACTCCAGTCCAGATAAAATCCTATAAGGCCATCCATAACATAATAAAGTCAACGTCTGGCGTACAAGATGGCCGCGGGAAGCATCGGGACGCAGTAGCGACGCCGGAATGTAAACAGTGCCGTCGATTGACGTAAGAAGTGAGGAGAGTTGACTCCACCCAATCAGAGGCGTAGGTTCTAACGCAGTCTCTTTTTTCTAGTGGATATGCATTCGTGTTTTAAGGTAGTTGTCGTGGTACAATATTGTCAAAAAGTTACGGATTATACGCGCCATAAAAGTATACTAGCTTGTAGCTAACTGATCCATAATTTGTACGCAAGACTGTACCCGTGGAAACATAACCCATACAGTATTCATATATGCGTGTAGACTTTTCTATAAATTGTTGAACTTTAAACCGTTATTTATAAATAATTAGACGGTCAAAAATTTTTTCTTATTTTTTTTGAACTCATAATAAATGCATTGAAAGACTGTCAGTTTTTGGAAAGTTTCTGACAGTTAGTTCTTTTTTTATAAATAAGAAACTGGTTCAGAACTACAGAGATCGTATACAATCAATGTTAATTATCCAATTTTTAATTGAATTTATCTTGGATTATATACGGTCGATCGACTTCAAATTTTCAGGGAAATTGTATTATCATGTCCTTAATAAGTATACAAAAATTAAGAATTTTCTGACGGTGTGCCTTAACCACGACAACTACCTTAAGGTGACTCAGGTCGTAAAATATGTTCTCGGGAAATTTTCTATAACGTGAAATATTTTTTCTCATGTTTCAAATTTTGCCGCCCCTGTAAATTTGCCGCCTTGGGCACTATAGCCCCTAGTCTAAATCCAGCGCTACCTAAGCCTAAATATCCTCTTCTGAATCCGTCAGTATAATACTCGCCACGGTTCTAAAAGGTTTTGAAGCTAGTCACAAACAGCGTCGCAAATGCATATTTTATAGAGCCGTCCTGGTTGTTTTGTGGGAAAGGAAGACTCCCACCACCTCCCAGTTATCGGCACAGAACGTGCGCTCGTCGGTGATTGGTTATCGCTGGTTGTCGTGTCACTTGTTGCTTTCCTGCTATAAAGTACAGTTCGGTACGATATTGTTAAGTTGTTTTTTTGATTTATTATTTTTTGAATTATTTAGCACTTCAGTTATATAATCAACTTCCCATTAGTGTAACCCTACTGCCAGACTATGCTCCTCGCACTGCTACTCGCTCTGCTCATCGCGCTGTCGCGATGTTGCCCTAAGCGGCCAAACACTGCTGTACTCGCGACGCTCCGCACTCGGCTTCCGCCTTTCGGCAATGGAGGTCGATACTGTGGCAGCGTGCGCACTATGCCTTCACACTTAGACCGCTTGATGCGTACTGAATGGCGCGGGAGTATGTGGCAGCTTACTCGCGCTCTTATTGCCGGTCCTTTGACTCGCGCACAAAAAACCGACAATCGAGGGAGCACTGGGCATGACGAGGAGCATGACGTGCGGCATGACGAGTAACGCGGCCACACAACGTCTCTGCCTCCTTTCCTCGCTACTTCCCATGCCACTCGTCGAGTGTGTGGCTGAGGCATAAGAAACTTGCCAATTAACCTTTATTCAAAAGAAATAAGGCGAAAATTATCAAACGAACCACTGTATTCGTACAAAGACTTCGCGCAATCAACAACCACTTGGTAATTAAATATGCACCGTAAAATTTTACTTATCGCTGATTTTAATGTAATTCCTTTATTTGTAATTTTAATTAACAATCACATCTACTTGTAACATTGTAACATTAGCTCTGTGAATAAAAATATTCTATTCTATTCTATTGTTAATTGATCAAGATGCCTAATACAGTTTTGCATAGACAAGCACGAAAAATAATTTTTTGGATGACTTTATGCAAGGAATTAGACCATTAGATTAAAGAAAAATTAAAAATAATAATATAACACGAGTTTGTAGTTTTTGATCCGATTGTACCTGCATCTAACTTCAGAACCATTTAGAACCGTGGCGTGTATTTTGCCCCTAGTTACAATGGAATGTGTGCGACGCTGATGGAACGTTTGGCACCGAAATACTTTACAGTACCGAAGCAAAGATCTACATACACGTTGGAATGTTTGGGTGATTTGTGGTCACAGAGTTATAGTTAAAAATTGCATGAATTATAACACGAACATGTCGCATTATTAACGAGACATTGGGAGACATGTCAAGCCCGTATTCTCTGACGACTTGACAATACGTTTTGTTTACTCAAATAAAAAAAAAATACAAATACAGTGTAAACTCCATGTAACGTCACTCGATTTAACGTCAAACTCCCTAAAACGTCGAAATTACCCGACTTTGGTTGGTTTGCCTTGTTGTCTATACAATGATACACTCTATGTAGCATCACACTCACTCTAAATAACGATCATATGTCATTAGAGATGGGAAAAACGGGTCTTTTTAGTGATCTGAATCTTTGCATCTGGATCCCGTATGTAAGCCGGCTCACTGAACCGGTTCAAAAAGAGCCGAGTTCTGAATATGTTACTGCAGTCTGCCACTGAGTTACCTAGTTCAGTCAATCATATCACGACCTGTATAGAATCAAGAATGCATAGCCAAACATGTGATGCATGAGTCATTTGAGCTGACAGATGCATCAAAGCAAGAACTAAGTGTAAGTGAAAGTGTAAAATGTGCTTCTGTGTGTTACGTGTTTCACTGAGTTATGCGGATCCGTCGATCCGTTGGCTCAAAAAAAAGTGAGTCGGCTCTCACGGATCTTCTGTCGGAGTCGGCTCTTTGAACCGGTTCAGATCTGAGTTACCCAACTCTATAAATTAAGGTAAATTACACTTTCTATATTTATATTCTGAAATGATTGAAAATTCGTTCTAACAAGCAGAAGCGTAGCGTGCCTTGGCAGGGCCCCGTATAAAAATTAGTTTGGGGGCCCTTCCCCCGTTGAAGTAAATGACTTAAACGGGGAAATCCCGCAGCCCGCAATAACCGATGTAGGGTGTTACCAACTTTTTAACGCACGCTTTACGCGGGAAAAAAAGAAATTGCTTTTTTTGACTTTAGTCATTTCTGAAATAAAAAAAAAATTGGGAAGTTTTTATTAATTTTTGCTTACGCTTGTTGGGGCCCCCCGTGGCCCGGGGGCCCCGTATAACTGATACGGCAGATACGGCGGTAGCTACGCCCCTGCTAACAAGGTTTTTGGCAAAAAGTATTCGTAATATAAAGGTTTATTTTGCATTAACTGTTACGGGCAGTTCTAGGGAATTTAGAAAAATTCGTTAAATCGAGGAAATCGTTATATTGATGTTCGTTATATTAAGGTTACACTGTACTTTCTAAGTTGCCGAAATTGGTAAGAACAGCACCTTTATTGTCTAGTCCGTATTTACGTCGATTGTCGGCATCAAACGTACCGACTAGTCTAAGAAATTCTTCTATTGTTTGTTGTGATTACTTTGCATATAACGACAACTCTCTATAACGCCAGAAAATGCGCAGTCTCTTCAGCGTCGCTACATAGAGTTTACACTGTATATCAAATCGAAATAGGTTCATAAGCGATGTTCAGTTATTTTGAAACAGTCGAAGTTCGTAGCGTCGTCGTCGTCAACTGTTGCCGAAATTGATAAGAACTGCCGCTTTATTGTCTAGTCCGTATTTACTTCGACTCAGATATCAAACGTACCGACTAGTCTAAGAAATTCGTTCTATTGTTTGTTGTGATTACTTTGCATATAACGACAACTCTCTATAACGCCAAAAATGCGCAGTTTCTTCAGCGTCGCTACATAGAGTTTACACTGTATATCAAATCGAAATAGGTTCATAAGCGATGTTCAGTTATTTTGAAACAGTCGAAGTTCGTAGCGTCGTCGTCGTCAACTGTTTATACTCATTTCACAACGCACGCGATCGAATGTTTACACTTGAACGATGTGGAATAATAAACAACGCCGGCCTGTAAATGTTTTGATTTCAATTGCAATTTTCGGAGCTATTTTTAGTCTGGACAAACATTTAAGTGTTTCCGTTTATTGCAGATTTTATAACGGTTTCGTTCAAGAAATAATAATTATCGGCCGAGAGGAAAACGAGAAGCGAGCGATTGTTGGGTGCACAGTAGACGGGGGTCCCCAGGGGGGGCGATGTCCCTCACGCAGTGTTATGACACAACGCACTCAGCTTCGCGGTGGGACGCCGACGGTAGTATTCCAAGTAACGACCTTAAATACTTTTGCTGAGGCGAAGAAAAAATGTGAAATTGTTGGAGCGCAATGAGACGAAGAGCTTGGTTATTATGTTGTGTTATCCGGATTGGAAGCGATTGCGAAGGCGCCTCCGCCCCAAAAGGATTATCCGTTTCATCCACGCAAATTGTAAGTCTGGTTTTTATTTATTTATTAAAACTATTTTAGGCGCGATATGAGGGGTAATTCAGATTTTTTTCTAACGGAAGTAATTTTTTCTCACGGAAGTAACGTTCAGTTTATCCAAAGGAGTATCGATATATCGGTAAGTTAGAAAATTTACAGATATAATCCTAACTAATATTATAAATGTGAATGTGAGTTTGTTATGGTTTCACGCCTAAACCGCTGAACAGATTTCGATAAAATTTGACAAGGAGATAGATTGCATCCTAAAGAAGGACATAGGCTACCTTTTGTCTCAAAATAAAAACTTTGGGGGGGTGAAATAGGAGATGAATGTCCCTGACAAGTCATCACGATACCTTCCGGAACTATTAGACCTCCAGACTTGAAATTTGGCAGACATGTTTCTTTTGTTGAGTAGAGATCCTAAATTGTCTTTTAAGGTGTCGAAAGGGGGGAAGTACAGGGGTGTCAATGATTAACACACTACAGTCAAAGCCCTCTAAGTGCACGCTCTCTAAATGTACACGCTCTCTTACTGCACACGAACTCGCCCTCTAAGTGCACGCTCTCTAAATGCACACGCTCTCTTACTGCACACGAACTCGCCCTCTAAGTGCACGTTCCCCAGCCCCCACTTCGAATAATCTGCGACTAATCACGTGTGACCGTAAGCGCGCTATTTTCAAACTTTCCATTTCCATCATATTCATAGAGTTTTAGAGATATTGTTTATAGCATCTGATTGAATAAAGATAGCTATAGGAGTTAGAAGAGTGGGGATGAAAAAGATCGTAGGGGAAGTGTGCACTTAAAGGATGGGCCTCGGTTCCGAGCTGTGCACATAGAGGGCTTTGACTGTACAATGTAACACATGCGAGAGCTGATTTTTTTTATAGACATGAATCTTCTCAGTAATGAGAGCTATGAATGAATAAGGTAAATGTCCATTTTTATTATTAATCACCAATCTAACCTTAATACATGTACGTAATTTGAAGGTAGGTAAAGGGGCTATTGCCAACCTATGTTATCATATGGAAATTTTTGAATACGAAATACTTCCGTAAAATTTCTTTCAATATAAGATATTTTTATTTCTACAAAGCTGCAGAACGCTATATAATTGTTATAAACATTCATTGTTACAATTCTAAATTAGAAAAATTTATTATTTATCCACCCACACCGCCGGGACTTAAACCCGAATCTTTCCACTTATTAGACATGATTCATGTCTATAAAAAAATAAGCTCTCGCATGTAGTGAATTTAATGTTACAATTTGCTTTATTATGATGAATTGATTGTTTAGATATCGCACCGTAGAGTAACTGATAACTCATTCCGCCGCGAAAGTGAAAAGATTCAGGTTTAAGTCCCGACGGTGTTGGTGAATAAATAATACATTTTTCTAATTTAGCATTGTAACTCAGAATGTTTATAACAATTATATAGCGTTCTGCAGCTTTGTAGAAATAAAATCTTATATCTTCTAAGCTACCGATCAACATTTGACAAATGAGGTATCGTTAGAAGCGACTTGATTGTCCGCTGGTTATAGGCTACGTGACGTCACACGAAATGCAATATGGCGCCCTCTAGAGGACATAAAGTCCTGTATTTAAAATAATTCTTTTTGATTGATTATGTCCCGACCATAGTGCGGACGCAAGCGCGCACGATAATTTTAGTATAATACAGAAATAGCCATACTCCCTCGTCTGTTTCGTTTGAGTTGAACGTTTACTTATTTCTCGAGAGCAGATGTTTAAATTTCATATAAAACGAAAATCGATTCACATTTTGAAATCTACACCATTATGAAATAAATGAGGGTCACTTTGCTTCAATCGAGGCAATAGGGATGTTGACTGTATTCAAATAAAAATTGGTAGTTTCTATAATAGAAATACTAAAAAACACTATATTTTTCCTTATTTTTAAAGAATTTAATCAATATTTAATAAATAAAACCTAATAAAATCACTCTCAAGTCACGTGACAACAGAACCCAATCAGAGCGCATGACGTCATAGGTTACGCCGCTGTCAAAAAACTTCATTGTTTGGTTAATATTTAGTGTGTAATTTATTATTATTTGTTTATAGGAAACGTCACATTACATGTAACTATAGCAACGACTACGAAACAACTTTTCATCACCTCAGTTTACTAACGTTTATGAGCACAGAATACGCATCTATAGGATGGTAGCTCCCGTGTAAACTTTTGAGCCTCCTTTGGTATGACCAGGTGACGTCACGCGACTAGTATTGACGTTTTGGATCGAAATTTGAAACGAGATTTAAAATACATGATTTTTAAAGCTTGAGTCGTATTTAAAAAACAATAATAAATATTTGTGGCTATATTAGGTACTTATGCACGATTTAAAACCCTTTCCCAAAAATAGTCAACATCCCTATTTGCATGGAAATTTTGTCATTTCATCTCCACAAGTGGGGCAAAACTTTCCCCTATTTTTGCGTTTTAAGAGGAGAGAGATTATAGATTATATAGACGCTTAACGGTGAGGTCATCAGCGTCAGGGTTTTAAGATTCTCAGAGTTCAAAAAACATTTTTTTTTTTGGAAAATGTCTGTCAGCTTTTTTTTCCGAATCTACTGGACAAAAAAAAAGTCGAAATTTGTTACATATACAGAGTTAGATACCCCAACCACGGGCGTATAGCGTAAAAATGAATTCCAATTTTGGAGGACACATTATTTATTTGTATAGTTCGTGACTTCTCGACTTCATGCAGGGATCGGATACACTAAAAATTTAAACAGTCTAGTTGTCCGGGGCCTTTTTTATTCATATACAATCATAAGGCACGTTATCTGACTTTAAACTGTAGTATGGGGGGTCGTTATCTTGCGATTGTCGATTGGTAACGATAACAGGAACAAATCCTGTTTGTAGGGGCGAGTTGGTGCAATAATAAGGCAAAGGTGAGGTTGGTAGGACGTTCAATGTACGTCCGGAAGTGATCTGTGATGCACTTGTTTTGCGCTCGGTCATGGTATAAAAACAATTGATAAACTGGCGAATTAAATGGTAAATCTAACTCGTCCTTTATGTGGTTACTAGCGGCCCGGTTCGGCTTCGCACGGATAGCACTAATTATTAGTCATAAAAGATGAGAATCAGCGTTCCCAGATATTTTTTTTCAAGTCGGGATTTTGGAACTTTTTGAATGAAAAAAGCGGGATTCTTTCGTCGAAAGCGGGACATAGTAAAAAAACGTATATAATCAGAAGTTTTTAAATATTTATCTTTTTGAGTTCAAATCACGTTTACGTGACGATAGCACAAATAATCATAGAAAATGTATTTTAATAAAAATATGATATTTTAAATCAGATTTACCGTATCGTTAAATAGTTGAGTCTTATTCGTCTTCTGAATAAAAAAAATAAAAAAAACAAATCTAAATCAAAAAAGTTTTATTCATTAGAAAAATATGGCGTTTCAAACAATAGTCTGAGGAGTGAGTGTTACAAATTGCAACTTACAATAAGAGAATAATTATTTATAAGAATTACTTATTCATGATATTTCTGTGAAGATTTAACTTCTTTTAAAATTTCCTTTTTCTCTTTAATAAAGATGAAGAACTCTTCACAGGATAGCCGTAGATTAAACTGGATGAGTAATTCTACTTTCATTAAGTTATTCCCGAAAAGCGGGACTGAGCCTGTCCCACACGGGACATTTAATTTTGATTTAAAAATCGGGACGTCCCGCCAAAATCGGGACGTCTGGCAACGCAGATGAGAATCATTATTATAAAATTCTCAACGTGTATTGAATTCAATCGCTTTTAATTGGCAAATGTTCATAGATCGCAGAACAATCAAAATTTACAATCAACAAAAAAAATATCTGTTGATCCCATCGCTACCGAACTGCACAGGATCACCCGCTGGGCTAATCGAAAGATTGCCTGAAAATTTCATCAAAATCGGTACAGCCGTTTTGGAGTTCATAGATAATATGCATACATATTACATACGTATCGCCTTTTATATTTATTATTTATACAGATTATTATTATATTATTATTAATTTCACTCTGCTTGATCTAAAATAGTTCTCGTGGTTGTGTGGAACTGACACAACAAATCAATAGTGTAGTATTTTAGTAAACTTTCTTTTATTTTAAATCCGCGCTTTCCGGCCCGGATTAGTCCGAGTAGATGAATCAAGAGCAACAAATTTCTCGCATAGAGTCGCAGGCACATGTATTTTCAACAGCATCTATTTTTAACTGATTTTACTCACGTGTTTTCAAATGTTTCCGCTTACGCTGTGAGGATGAAGGAGAAGTTGAAAATATAGGAGTCGATTAGCCCCGACAAGTTGAAAATACATGAGTTCTGTATATTACTTTAATGCAGTGGTTCTCAACCGTTTTCAGCTGGCGACCCACCTTTCCTTATCGGAATACATCCATGGTCCATCAGTGCATGGTGAAGAAAAAAAATTGGGAGGGATGTAGTGGTTCTGTTGTCTGTACCAGATATAAAAAATCAAGAACCAAGAAAACAGTCAAAACACAATTCGATTTGTTTCTTATATTTTCTGATGATTTATTCGAAGGTTTCTGATAGTTTTAGGATCGAGTCGCGACCTACCTGTAACCCTTCCACGACCCACTAGTTGGGAGCCGCTGCTTTAATGTTACTCAGTTTAGCATAGTAACTAAATTAAAAACTTAGGCTTCTTTTATTTTAGAACAAGATTTAGGGTTCCGCGCAAAAATAAACCATGAAATTGTTAACAAAATCAGATTCAAATAGGGAAGTATACCATCCAATATTGAAGAATCTCGTTAGAGATTTTTTCTGTGCTAAATTCCGCACATGAAAAATAAATGAAAAATAAATTTCGTACATTAAACGCAAAAACAGCTCATCCCTTACACCCGCCGTCCGACCGCCCGACGAAATCTCTAACAGATTATTATACATTGATTTTGAGTCTCTTCCATATAACGCCGTGTATAATAAGCCAGTTTCCAAGTTTTAATCTATAATAATAATAATAATAATAATAATAATAATAATAATAATGCGTTTAACGTCCGTTTCTCGACTTTATGTCATAACAGACGCCATTCGCACCATTACTATTATTCATTTTACCACTTCCCGTTTTTTCTACATTTCTTAAACTTCAACTTATATAATAGCAATGGGCGAATGAAGGAATTAGAGGAAATTAGGATAGGGTAGGTAATTTTTTTTTTGAACTAGGAGTTTGATAGGTAATCGGCCATGGCCTCAAATAAGGAACCACCTCGATATTTATCTGGAATTAATTGAGGGAAACCATGGAAAACCTCAATCAAGATGGCCGGTACAGGAATTACCGTTTCTCGGCGAAAGGCAGTAGGAAAAAGTCCCAGCCACATCTGCCCCCGCCGGGAATCGAACCCGGACCTCCCGAATGCGAGTCTAGTGCTAAGTTTTAATCTATACCAGGAGTGGTTTAGGCTACATTTTATCACAAAAATAACGTTTATGGGGGTGAACAGGGTAATGGAAACCTCCATAAAGGATATCTCTGAAATTACTTAAGTTAAAAATTAAATACATGTTCGACGGTCTTTTGAACACACTACCCGGACGGGGTATAGGTGTGGATTTTATATAAAAAAATTCAACCGGATACAATAATACATCTACAACTAGCGGTAGCCGTGCGAATAATTCGCACTAAATGAGTATAATAATTATCATGAATTATTCAATTCAATAAGTCACAATTTATTACAGGTTTTCAATTCGTTTCCAATTTCTCACACTCTTTATAATTTTCTTCTTTTTGTTGTATTACATTACGAAGCTCAGTGACGGTTCAAGAAAATATTTTTCTAAAACTGTCATATAGAGGCGCAAGTATCAAAAACGTTGAGCTGAAGCGCCACCATACGAAAAGTATTTATACGTGAATTTTGATTAAAAATTAAACAAAAAAAATTTACCGACCGTCAATCATGTTGACGTTGTTTCAAAGTTAGAACCGTCAGATAGCAGCATTGCTGCATATACTGAATAAATGTATAATTGTTATAATTAATTATTTTGCTAAAATAAAAGCAATAATAGATTTTTTAATTGTTGATGCACATAGAGCAAGTAATTATCTATAAAATGATATAAAATGTATGTGGAGCAATTGTGTGGTTTTTTCGAAAAAGGGAGGCAAACATCTTAACCTTAAGCGTATTAATATATATGATGATGATGATGATACCACGCGAATGAAGTCGCGGACAAACCGCTAATCTTAAATAATTTGTTGCGGTATGACTTACCTTGCTAGCCGCTCTTTGTATTTGGACAGGCAAGTTTCGCGCAGCAGCTGTAAGCGTCGCCGCCCCCGTACCCCGATGACGTCACGACAGCGGTGCCGTCGAATTCATTGAGATGCGGGCTCCGTCGATGCCCGATACAGTCGCGCGTCGGACATGCACAACACGGGACGCCGCCACCGCTACCATAATATCTTGTGTTACTTCCCACACGATACAAAAGTACACTCGCACTTACGGACACGGTGAAACAAAACACGGTAACTTTTTTTTTGTTTTACATTGTCATTTAATTTAATAAATGAGCATCGCACTTTGTTTTAACACTATTAGTAGAGGTGCTTTCGTTTTAACGAACGTTTTTGATTTTTTGAAGTTTTCAACTTCGACAAAACAATACTTGATCTACGTCATTGATATTTTTATTGTTATTTTTGGTGTGTAGCTTAAAAGCTTTTGTTGTGAATGACAGTTGACAATCGCGTACACGACAACATTCATTTGTTTTAAAGTGTGACGAAGTTACTTTATAAATAGATACGATATTATTATAACACTGCATTACGCAAATTATGCAAGCGGTTACGCTTTAAGATTTTTTATTAATATTGTTACGGGAATTAGTAACTAAAATGGGGCGCCGTTGTGTAAGTTATTTGGAAGTTATGAATCTAAATAGTTGTGTTTATTCTTTGTTGTTTTATTTGTTGTTGACTGTAAACTGTGAAAATACATAAGCTAAAATATAGGCTTTGCGAATCGTTAAAATGTTTAATGCGTTCGCAAATAACTTCTGGTTTTATTTAGTTTATGCAAAATGCACATCTCACTAATCATTCTTGAGTTAGTTATCTCTTCTGGTTTCACCAATTATGAATCTGAATAATTTGCTATTTTTAATGGAACAAAATAACTTTCATTTAATATTTGCTTTATGAATCATCGGTTTGTTTGTTTTGTGATAACTGACAATTATTAATTAATTAATTAATTAAGTGTATATTGAACGCAAGTAAATTTCAGCGGTCGGGTCAAAGGTCGACATTAATTTCATAATATCACATCTTGATTTCCGTGTTTGTAGGCCGTGGTTCATGGGTATTTCTGCCTGACGTTTCAACTACAACTGCGGTAGACATTATTAAAGGCGATATAGCAGCGGGCGAGCCGCCCAGGACACTTCGTTCGTTGCCAAATCTTCTTTTATAATATCTATAGCAGAAACGTCAGGTAGAAATACCGTAATGAACCACGGCCTACAAGTCCGGATATCAAGAAGATTTAGAAACAACGTCAGTTGACAAAGCCTACACACTTGAATTAATTTTGTAACAGTTATTGTTAAATACTTTTTTATCGCAGAAATTATAGATTTATTTATGGTTAATATCGATTTTTGATTATAAAACATTTATGAAAATGAAATAAAAGTTCGAGTAAGAAGTTATGTTTGTGATGAGGAAGGTTCCTAATTCGACATATTCTGTTTTTGTGAAGAAGTCATCAAATGTTGTTTGTTTTTTTCTGTTTTATTCAGCAAGCTGTTGTCGATAGCAAGATATTGCTTCAATGACACTTCGTCTTGTCTTTGAAATTCTATCAACATTTACATTTGAATCATTTTGTATAAACTAATCCATAATTTACGTTATAGTGGCTATTTTTTTTCAGAAACCGCGTAATACTGAAACAGCATTAAGCGGAGCAGCGTTAAACGAGGTGTTACTGTAATTAAAAAGCACCGATTTATTTAAAATCGTTTCTTAATAGAATGGTAGAGACTGTTTGAAACCATTTGTAAAATCATTATCAATTATTATTATTTAAAATAAATTAATAATTTTTAGTTTACAGATTTTCAGGCCTGGAGTGATACAACGCAGTATTAATCGAAGAAATTAAAAGTATTGCATGTTTCAATTTGAACCTAGCATTGTTCTGAAACCGACGAAAAAATACATTTTATGCTGATAAAGCATGCGTTAATTACAAAAGTTTCCAGTTTTTAAGTATTTTCTGTTACCGATTTATCGTATTTTTATCGAAATTAATGCTTTCCAAAAACGTATTAAACATAAAATTCATTTTTATCAGGAACTAAACAGTTTATTGACTATTTAATTTTCAACTTTGATATCTGAAAACATCTTTATTGGTTGACTAAATTACGGTGTAATCAAATTGACATCTCAACGCTAGTTTTATGTCTGGTTTTGTTAATTATGGTATTTCGACTGTGGGTTTGTCTTTTTCCGCTTTGCTGCCGCTGTATTTGAGTCGCCAGCAAACAGAAACAGGCGCCCCTACAGAAGTTCTAACAACGATCATTATCACTCAACGATACAAATTCTATCTGAAAGTTACGTTATAATAAATCAATGAATACTTGCAACTATTAACAACTACAAGTTTTTTTGTTTAAAAGAATCAAACTTTACCTAGTAACCGAACGTTATATGAAGCACAATAATATTTTTTAACATTTTTTTGACACAATTTCACGCGTTCGTTATTTCACTTGTTGAATTTCGCCCGACTGCAGCGCAACTCGCGGTGAACTACAATTCATTTTGTCAAGGAGGACTACGAGTTTTTTTGTAGTAGCTACAATTTACTACGGCACTATTCGTAGTGCCTACGTGAATAAACTTCTCAATTCTGGGTAGTTGGCGGCGTTGGCGCTGTTGTTTGTCGACTCTTCATCTTGTCTTCATAAATTTCATTTGTTGTTCAGCAGTTACAGAGCGAGAATGGCATCGGTAAATATCTTATTAATCACGTTATATTTTACAGTTTGTTTATTATTTATATATTATTCATTAGTTTTTCTTTATAATATCATTATTATTTAATGTATAATGATGAATATTTTGTCTCGTTCGTATGAACACGTGATTACTTGATTAGTCTTTCTGAGATATTTTGTGATAAATTTAATAAAAATCATTAGTTTTTCAAGTTTAATCGAAACTTAATACTTTTTTCAGTACACGAAACGCAGGTGTAAATCTACACCCGAGTTTTTCTGCGAATTGTAAGTAACAAACTAATGTTCTTTTATTTAATATAATTTTAATTCCAATGATGTTTTTTTACAAGCATATGACAGATTTAATATGTTGATAACTTATTCTGAGACTATTGATACGCTTAAAAACGTGTTTTTTTCTGTTTTCTGGTAACTCAACAGTGTATGCTTTATTTTTAGACCACGCGGCTTCCCATGAAGAATGGACTGAAAGCGGACGAATTTATCTTCAATACGTAATGGTGAGCATTTATTAATTTTCAAATTAAGCCTCGAGTCTTTTTAAATGATGTATTTTAGTTATCCCTGTCTTACAAAAAAACGTGGGGAAATCTTTATGGTATCTGATACAATTAACGAATCAAACCTCTTGGTCTGCGACAACGCCCGTTTCTAATTTTGGATGTGTTTATTTTCAGGGTCCGATGAAAACACCCAACCTCGACTCATCGATACATCGTTGCTATCATCTACGAAATGGTATGTACTCTTCGAGTTCGTTTTTTAACCTTCAATTTAATGTGATGACTTATAGTTTACCGCCCCAGGCTGAGTTCCGTGAATGATTGGTTATTCTGACGGTTCTTGATAATTTAAAATTTTATTTGGTTTAATGCCACGTGTTTTCAAAATGAAATAATTGTTACAGATTGTCGTGCGAGGTTACAATCATGGGGATGCCACGACCAACAATACGATGTGAGTATTTTGTTTTTTCGTTTTTCTTGTTATTACTGTGATGAAAATACTGGCTGTACCGCCCCAGGCTGATATTTTGTGATTGATTGGTTGTTCTGACGTTTTCTACAATTTAATTCTTCATTCGCTTTCCAGTCGTTCGTTTTTAAATAGAAACGTTTTTTTTTTGCAGATTGGTGAGAGAGATTGTAGATTATAGACGCTTAACAGCTGAGGTCATCAGCGTCCATTACAGATTGGTGGGGTTTTTATCGCGTAAATGTCGCGGCCAACAATTTGATGTTAGTATTTTGCTGAATTTTTTTTGTTGCTATTTGAAATATGATGAATTAATCAACGCCTCAGTCAATTTGATTAATCGTGATGTCTAGTTGTTTCTGAAATTTAAACAAAACTCAACATTTTCTTGTTTGTCGCTTTTTTTTTTGTAACAGTTTTTTTCTTTTTACAGTGTTACGCTAAGCTGAAATGAAGCGGTATTCATCAGTCAAGAATAAAACGGTAATTGTTTTTTATTAGCCCTGAAATTCCTTAAAAATAAGGTAAAATCTTGTGTTTTTTAGTATCTCTCCTATAGAAATTACCACTTAACGTTAACATTTTTGTTTTTTTTTAATACAGTCAACATCCCTATTACTTGATTGCCCCATCGCCACCCTTGTTGGACTTAGAGTGCCATCAAGTGCCAGTTTTTGTATTATTTGGGGCAGATTAAAACAATCCAGTCAGGAAGCCGTGCTTTTTTTTGCGATAAACTTATGGTGCCGAAGTACATGGATACATTTTTGTTTTTGAAATTTGAACAAAACTGCGGCGTTTTCTTTTGTTTTGACGTGTTTTTTTTTTACAGTTTTGCGCCAAGCTGAAATGATGTAACTCATTGGTCAAGAATAAAACGGTAATTGTTTTTTTTTTTAGTGTATTTGCCATATGGCAACATACACTATTGGCGTCGGTCGGATGGCGGGACCTAGGGGTCGGACCAAAATTTCTCGACGTTTCATAACCTCCTAAACACTTTGGCACCATTTTTGAAAATGTTTATATATATATGTATATATATATATATATATATATATATATATATATATATATATATATATATATATATATATAGGTATATATGTGTACGGGCAATAAATTTCGAAGGAGTTAATTCATTTTAACGAAATTTGGCACACATATTGGAATCCATCACCGCACGAAGCCTATTTAAAATAGGCCCAATCGGGTCATTTTAAGGGTGGTTTTTAGGGGTTGAAAAAAGTTTTTGGGCCCAAAAATACCTGAAAAATTCTCAGAATCGTTTCAAAATTGAAATTTAACCCTTTAATAGCAATTAAAAAGTGCTCCTAAAATTTTAATAAAATCGGCCCGACAGGACCGGATTTTCAAATTTTCTGAAAACACTAGTTTGCAGATAGTGAGTTATTTACTGAAAGGTGTTTTTAATTTTGGTGTAGACGTTCGATCGACAATAATAATGTAGTTAAGAAAAAAATGTAATTTTAAGGGGTGTATTAAGGAGTAAATTTTTTTATTTTGCCCAACAATCACCTTAAGTTCACATAACAAAGCCACGAGGCCTGTATCAACAAATACACTATATTGTCGGCAGGGTTTTGGCACTGCGACCCGGGTTTTTTTTTTTTTATTAATAACAAATAAAATAAAAAAATAGTTACTTCTTACCACAACAGATTTATTCAGTGAATGTGCATTTCGAGAGCTAAGCTCCCATCTTCAGCAAAACATTAAAGTTTAGTGTTTTGCTGAAGATGGGAGCTTAGCTCTCGAAATGTACTGAATAAATCTGTTGTGGTAAGAAGTAACTTTTATTTTGCTGTTCCAACCACAGTGCTCTTAATAACAAATAAATAAAAACGCTTGAAAATTCTACACAATTATTTCTCGGCGATCGTTTCGGACAGTAAGTCCATCGTCAGGAATATAAAACATGTTTTATATACCTGAAGATAAATTTATTCTCTGAAACGATCGCCGAGAAATAATTAAATAATAATTTTTTTTAGACTTTTCAAGTGTTTATTTATTTGTAATTATTAATCATGTTCTAACAAATGCCGAGCAAAAATCAGTGCATATTATGTTTTTTATTAGTCCTAAAATGACTTTGATTGCCCCATCGCCACCCTTGTTGGACTTACAGTGCCATCAAGTGCCAGTTTTTTTATTATTTGGGGCAGATTGAAACTATCCAGTCAGGAAGCCGTACTTTTTTTTGTCAAACTTACGGTGCCGAAGTACATGGATACATTTTTTATTTTAAATTTAATACTTCGCTCGAACTGATTATATTTTTGTTTTACAAACAATTTGTCTATTTTGTTTTCAGGACTATGGCTGCCGTTATTCGTTTGTTTTGGTCCCGCCGACTGTCGCTTGTTTAGGTAAGTTATTCATTGTTTTTATATTCTGCAAATAACTTTAATGATGAAAAAAATTACCGTCTGAATCTTTGTGATTTTAACCATTGGCTGCTTTTTTTTTAAGTATCTGATTTTTTTTAACTCGAAGTCCATCTGTTTTTGTAAAAAACAAACAGATCGCTGTATGATGTTTTCTTTTTCAGGAACAACCGACGAGAGCTTTTGAAATTCGCCACTGCTGGAGTCATTCAAGGTAATTGCTTGTTTTTTTACGAATTTGTTTTATTGCACGTCGTTTGGTTTTCAATTTGGAATTTATGAAGACTAATATTGACTAACCAAACTTGTTTTATGATGATTGCATAAATATATACGCTATTATGACAGTTTTTGTGATAACTTCTTGCCCTCACTGAATTTTAGTTACGAAAAAGCTTTTGAATTGCTCGTTTGCTGCTAGTGCTTTGAAAATAGTTTTGTATTATTTTTGCAGATTGCGTTTGTGACTTTTGAAAGAGTTTGACGAATTTATTGAGGTAAACATTTAATATTTTATCTACTTTTACTTAACAAGTTGTATGTTGTGATGTTTTTTGTTTTAATATACGCTATTATTTTGTTTATATGATTATAATTTCAATTACTGAACAATTTTAATGTTAATAAACAATATTGTCCTATCGGTATTGTTTTTACTACAGTTTGTGTATTTTCTTATTTCAGATGTTTCATCGGCAAGTTTGAGAAGACAAAATGACACGAATATGTTAAATTGTTAATGTTTTTAATATGTTGCTATTAATAAATATTTAAAGTGAAATTTCGTTTTATTTTTAAAATCTGTATTATGTAGCCAAATGAGTTTTACGACAAAAATCTCCCAAATGATGTTTTAAAAATCATTTTTTTTGTCACAAATTGAAAAATATTTTAAATATGGTTTTCATTTTTGATTCAAGTATGCGTAAATTTCAAGTCGATATTTTGTTTAGGAAGCCTGACACGGACTGAGTTGCCACATCAATTGGGTTCCATTTAAATCCTTTGAATACAGAACCTTAAAAAATAATATGGAGAACTATGCACGAACTTAATGTTCCAAGTTCTAAACAGATAAGCAATAGGCAAATTATAAACGTCGAAATTTTCCACACTAATGATCTTAGATGTTAAGCGTCTACAATTAAAATTTTCCAGGACCATCGCATAGACGCTGACGACTAGCTTTTGAGCGTCTGTAATCTACATTCAATCGAAAATCATTGCTCTGATTAATGACTCCAGCAGTTGAGCGTCTATAATCTACAATTCATAGAATCAATTGGTTGAAGTGTAAAAGTTATTATAGTAAAACCTAAAACCTCACTTAACGCTGTTTCAGTATTACGCGGTTTCTAAAAAAAAAGGTTTAGCCACTTTAACGTAAATTATGGGTCAGTTTATGCAAAACGATTCAAATGTTGATAGAAGTACAAAGGCAAGTTGAAGTGTCATTGATGCAATATCTTGCCATCGACAACAGCTTGCTGAACGAAACAGAAAAAGGAAAATGACATTAGATGACTTCTTCACAAAAAACAAAATATGTCAAATGAGGAACCTTTCTCATCACAAACGTAGCTTCTTCCTCGAACTTTTGATTTTCACAAATGTTACAAAATTAAACGAAAAAAAACTAACAAATTTTCCTATTCTCAGTTCTGTTTCACTTATGCCTATTAAGATGACCTCCTTTAGCGCTGTTTTGTATAGCGCATGTAATGTATTGGAACGTATTTTCAGCGTTAAGTGGGGTTTTACTGTAGCATAAAAGTATTATTTTGTACTTAGATTGTTTGTTGATTCTAGAACTGTAGACAGTTCGAAAACCAGAGCAAAATCAAATTCTGTTTCCCAATGGATTTATAACTTAAATGAGTCACCAAAGTACGTTCAATGCTGTTGTCAAAATGTAAAGTTTAAAATAGTTCTGGGAGTACTGTTTCTAGACCTGGAACTGATAGAAGCAAGTTTAAACAGCCCAAGAAGTTTGGTAGTGCCAACAAATGCTTTGGAAATGACAACTAGTTCGATATACGTTGATGACCTCAGATGTTGAGCGTCTATAATCTACAATCTATCTTGACAACCAGTTCAAAATTTCACCAATAAACACGCCAAATATTGTATAAAAATTAGGTTCAGCTTATTTAAAAATGAACCCAGGACTTCAGGGCATGGACTAGCTCCCCATATATCGTGTCTAGGTAGACAAGATGACAGCAAGTAAAATATTTTCCATCAATGTTTAAAATATACCAAAGACTGATTCAGACCAGCCCATGGTTGGTACCGATTCACAGAGCATTTTGCCATATGACAGGTAGTCAAAAAAGTTCCCCAAAGCTAGAGCTGTGCAATGCTGAGAACTTAGTGCTTGTAATAATGCTTAAAACACTTTGCTTAAAGCATTTTGTAAAACAGATGCTCGGTGCTTAGAGCACTTGTATAAAGGCTTACTATTTATTAAACATGTAAGCATTATAAATTGCTTAATAAGCATTCAACAAGCTTATTAAGCAATAAGAATGCTTAATAAGCACTTTCAAAGTTTAATAAACCATACTTTGTCTACCTTTTATAATTCTTATTTCGTTTGATGTCAGAGATAAACTTCTTGTCTGTTTAATCCAAACTTTTTCATCAACTAAGAATATTGTTAACGTGGAGGGAAAGTTTGGTTGAGGAAGAGGAAGTTTTTTTTTCAACTGTTCCTCAACCAAACTTTCCCTCCACGTTAAAAATATATATTGGAACAAAAAATATTAAAGACTATAAGAATATTGTTCATGTCCAAAATTTATATCATAACTTAATTTTGGAAGTTAAAATTTAAGAAGTTACTTTAAAATGTTTAAGGCACTTTAGTAAGTGCTCGATGCTTTTAAGTATTTTTCGAAATCAAAGTACTTGTCGCTTGATGCTTTAAGCATTTTAATAAGCGCCTGGTGCTTTGCTCATAGCAAGAGATTGCCATTTCCAGAAAACGTTTGTAACATGAGCGACGACCTTCTAGGAAGATAAACCATCTATAATTAAGTATAAATGTATTTTATTGTCAAATAAAAAAAAATTATACAATGTATTTTTAATATATAAATATAATATGTATAGATGCATAGTTTTTCAAATTCTCTGTCACCAATGATGTATTGCGATCTCTCTTTGTCTAGGAGAGAGAGCACAAATCAAGATCAATTTCATTGAATTTAAATAATTAATCAGTAATACTTGATAATTGATTTAAATAATCCAGTTCCATATAAAAAAGATCATTAAAAAAATTATCTAATGCAACTAAAAATCAAAATACATAGATTTCAGTCTAACTAAAATAAGGTGACCTATTTTAAAATAAATCTGTTTTTTTTAATCAAATTCAAATATAATTTATGTATCCTATCTAAAATCGGCTACAAGAATCGATATGAAAAGATCGGGTGAATTGTTTGCATGAAACGATAAACTAACGGAACGCATCTCAGGATACTACGAAATGCGTCCAAATTAAAAACAAAAGTATATCATAGAGCGTGTTTTGTTCTGACACCCGTCCCGTCATCGATATCGATAATTAATGTTGGCATAATACAAGGGTGAAATAATAAATAACTTTAAAAATAATTATAAAACGACATCATTAGATATTTATCAAAATAAGAAAATCTTGTAAAGAGAGAAAAACCGTTATTCAATTGTTATTGCTCAGAATTGAGTTTACACAATAAATAATAAGTGAAACGAATTTTTCTTATGTTGATAAACTCCGTGATTCACAAATTAAAACGGCAGAATTAAAAAAAATCTTTCAGATCAGTCTAGTTTTTTTTTTTTAGTAAAAAAAGTTTTTCATCTCGACAGACTAGTCCAGTTCACTTGGATATTTTTAGTCGCTAATTATCCAATAAAAAATAAATATATGCGTTTTTTAACTCGTCACAAAGTGCGGACTAAAAACAAAAAACGTTTTGTTTTTAAATACATCGCGAACGTAACTATCACTTTTTCACACATTGTTTTTACTGTTCTCTTCAGACATTCAACTGTTAATACTTTATTATCGTAAAGTTAATGCACCGAAACAAAAGAAAACAGAAACTAGTAAAGACAAATAAATGCACATTTTCATATACGGTACATTATAAAAAATTGCTTAAAATAGTTTTCTCAAATAGGAACTTTTCATAATTTATTTAGTTTAACTAGACAAAGATATCAATTTTTTAGAATTTATTTTTTAAGAAATATACACAAGAAGGTCGATGATTTCTCACTATTGTTTTTTTTTGAAGAAGAAAAAACTCGATATAAAGAGAGATAAAGAGTGACACGATAGTAGTGTTAGAAAGAGAGAGATTACTGTAGAGTTGAAGTA
Organism: Venustoraphidia nigricollis; assembly: GCA_034508555.1. NCBI lineage: Eukaryota > Metazoa > Arthropoda > Insecta > Raphidioptera > Raphidiidae > Venustoraphidia > Venustoraphidia nigricollis. The sequence continues at coordinate 2,892,912 of JAVRKA010000021.1, read as the reverse complement.
TTGTTTGATCGTTTGCCGCGAACGTGTTATTGCAGTAATTATTGTTTCGATGCATCGACGTTTACGCCGAGCTAACCTTCGAGCTATTCGGCCGGCGTCGCCACCTCCGGCCCGGAATGAAACTTCTGATAATGAATCTTTAATGTCGTTTTCCTCGAGAAATACTTCTTGCACACGTCGCATTCGACTCTGATTCCAGAATGGATCTTTTTATGCTGCAGTAGATTCGAGCTGTGCTTAAACGTCTTATTACAAACATCACAAACAAAAGGTCGTTCCTCCTGGTTACCGGATTCCGTTGTTTCCGCGGCGTCTTCTTGACGTTTTCTCGGCCGCTTGACGGTCGCGCGCGGTCGTTTCTTCTTGACTTCGTCGCCGTCATCTCTCTTTTCTTCCACGTTGTTTCCGTCCGTGTTTCTCTGCACGGCGTTATCGAACTGTCCCGGCAGCCAACTGCTGTTCTCCGGTCCGTTGCTCACGTAATTGCTAGTTCCGGAATAGGGCGAGTACTCGCCGCTCGGCACGTACTGCCCGGCCGTCGCGTTATCGAAAGAATAGTTGCTGTTGTCGGCGTTATAGTCTATGTATTGTTGTTGATTGTTGGGGGTGTATTGTTGGAAGTTGTTGCCATAGTTCTCGCCGAGGTACTGCTGCGAATTGCCGTACGTCGTGCTGTTATATTGGGGATGATAATCGGTCCGTTGATCGTACTGCGGCGTCCTCGGATAACCGCCGTATTCCTGTCCGTTGTAAGGAACGGGGCCGGTGTAAGGAAACATACTGCCGTCGACCCCGGCGTACGGAACGCCGCTGCCTTTATTTAAGTAACTGGTCTGCAAGTCTGCACCGGCATACGCGACCCCATCGCTGTTTTTCGGAACGTTGTTCGCAGTCTCCGGCTCCGCTTGCGGATAGAGCGGCTCAGAATGGTCGGCTTGGGAATCAGAACACCTAATTATACCGTTTAAAATGCGTTCCACGCTTTCGTCTAAGTATTCTTCGTTTTCTGAATTCGCCAACTGATATTGTTCAGCTTTGACGTACTCCATTTTAATTTCGGGTTTGTTGTTTTCTTCAACAGTTCTGTTCTGCTGGAAATGAATGGGTTTCGTATTGGAATCGGGATTGCTCGGATATGGATTTCTGGAATTGTAATTGAAATTGTTCGCGTTCAGTTGCATGTAGTCAGTCTGAACGGGCGGTTCGTAGCTCGGGGCGACGCCGTAAACGGTCGTCGGGGAGCTGTAAACGGTCGACTGAGTTTCGTTGGTCATTCCCGAATCGACGGTAGTCGGCACCTTCTGCGATTGTAAGCCGTTCGTATCACAGTAATCCGTCGTGGTCGGCTGCGACGCGGCAGGAAATAAATTATTTTGAGAATTATTGTTCTGAAACATCGGTGAACACACGGCTGTCGAAGAGACGTTAAAGTTTTTATGACAATCACTTTTATCGAGAGTGACTTGTAAATTCATTTCTTTTTTCGGCGAGTTTCCTTTCTTCGAACGTTTCACTAGTTTCAAAGGATCGGCGCTCACTCGGTTTTGTTTGGTTAAATGATGGACGTTGTTTTTTTCTTCTTGTTTGTTGAGATTCGAGACGTTCAACTGTTGAACGTAATTGTGAATGATTGCGTCGGCACGTTTGCACTGGGCCCTGAATTGGTGGACTTCTTTGAGCTTCCCGTAACATTTGCTGCATATCAAAGGCGATGCCCCGTCTCCACGCACTATCTGCGTAGAAGGTATACCTTAATTAAAATAGAACGGCAAATAGATCATATGAATTGCGTGCAAGTTGAATGACGAAACAATTGATAACTGGTCGCTTGTTTTGTACTATTAGACGATGCTAAATTGTTTTTCAATACACAAGACTTTGGGAATTTAACCATTCAACATTGCACAGTACTTGTTACGAACGGTCTATGCTACATTATTGTGTTAACTATCCAAGTATCCAGCCGTCGTCGTTGTAAACTTCTTGGCTTCCGAGCTAGTACGTCGTGGATCCATTGATATTTCTACCCGACGTTTTGTCTACAACTGCGGTAGACACTATCAAACACGTACTTGTAAGCAGCCTCGAAGGACTCTTCGCTCGCTACCACATCGCCTTTGATAATGTCTACCACAGTTGTAGACAAAACGTCGGGTAGAAATAGCAATGGACCACGGTGTGCAAGCCCAGAAGCCAAGAAGTTTTACATGTGTTAAATGTTCCATAAAACAAAACATAGAACAAAAGAATGATTCACTACGCAAAATTTCGATGCTGGATGTACCGTTCGACACTCAAGGATAAGTATTTATAAGAATTTTGCATTTATATGAAACAAATGAATGTGAAGAGATTCTAAACCAACCAGTATTGCATTCTTGAAGAGAAAAAAATGAGTAGCGTTTAAGTAACTGGCGCCGCGTTATTCATAGCAAAGACTAACATTGTAACTAATGCACACGATAATACAATAATGTCTTGAAAGCAACTGCAGTGCAAGATAAATATACAACTGGTTCATGCCATTTGTAAAGTGGGTTAGAATCAGAAACCACATAATACAAAAGCACAACTTGGACAAATTCACCATACAAATATTAGTATATCGTGTAAAAAGAAGATAATAATATCTACGTACGGAAAGGCATCTGAATTTCGCCAATTTGTACTTTTGTGTGAAATGGGTTCATAGGATTTAGAGTTCAATTTGGTTGTTGAAACAAAAATACATACGGATTTTTTTATTTATTTAACGTTTTCGGCATAAGGAAAGACTTCTTCCAGACTCTCTTCATACAAACAAACATAAATATTTTCCTCCAAAATAAAACCAACCAGTTCTGATTTCGGCATCATCATAGTACTGTGTTCTAACCTCTATTGAACAAAAAAACAAACGGTATTTTATATCTGGGTCAACTAACTGGAGTACATATTTTTTCAACACAAAACAACTCTTGATTAATTCGAAGAGCAACAGTTTTTAAATTATGAAAGAAAATACCAAATCAAACTGAAACTTGCGTTTAGAACTTTGAAATAACACAATTGATTTAAAATTATAAAAACGATCATATACCTTAACGGAAGCACATTCCATTAACGCTACGGCAATAGTCGATTTTAGCGATAACGATCCACAGAAAACATTGGCTAGACGACCGTTTGTAGTTAAGCAGACCCTGCACATGCTACGTAAACCAGATATAGACACCTTTAACTCTTTTTTCATCGCGCATTTGTTAGGTTTCGTCTTTAAAAATGCTCACTATAATAACAACACAGTTTTAAAGCCACTGGGAAGCGACACTGGTCCCCTTTTCGTATCCCCAAAGAACGAATTCAAAAATGTAGAACAGTCTACGTCGAGCTTGAAAGTTCTACAGTAATTCCGCCAATGTAACTTTTGCGAAACAAGAAATTTATCTATTTGATACCTAGTTTCTTTTTCAACAAAATAGAATAAAGTAATTTAATCATGACAAACAAATTCATATTTCTCAAGCCAATTTAAATATACATTTATCGAAGTAAATAATTTATTTTGTTTTCCGAATTGTCAGCTATTTGATAAAAAATACAAAGGATAGTATATATACGACTAGCACTCATTAAATTGGTTTATGTATTTAGAGAAAATTGTTTTGAAAATATTGTTTATGAACGCTTAATTTGATATTTATGATTTCAGAATTACAAATAACTGAATCTTTAACATTTCCAGGCCCAAATAAGTCCATTTATTGAATGCACTCAATTGCCCCCTAATTAGCGACATATTTTATTAATTATTGAAAATTCTTTTAAATACAAATAGTTAACAAAAAAGGGACTAGACATCCTGAAGACCATGGAGTTAAATTATATTGTTCTTTGGAAGCATTGACGTTTTATGTCGATGTAGTTTTTTTTTTAATCTATGGATTTTTCTGTCAAATTAACCATGTTTTTTATACAGAAATAAATCATTATAAATGCAATTTTTATATTGAAATCAAATTTACTCTTCCAAATCAAATGAATAAAATGCTATTGATAAATTAGGTCGGGTAAAAAAAGTATATTTTCTCTTTTGTTCTGGCAGATTTGAGTTCGACTAGTATTGAGCTAGAAACCACCAGAGAACTGTTCTCAAAAGAGAGTGAGATATATGCAATTTTATACACGAAAAAAGAGACATGAAAGGCCCATGCTATATCCGCAGGATATAAAAGTTATGTTTATCTGATGATGTCATAACCTAAAGATAGTTATATGAATATGTCAACTGTCAGTTTATTTACAGAAGGGTTTTGCAATATCGTTTTACCAACGGGTTTCATTCAGTGAAATGTAAAATGACGGTCAGCGATAAAATTATCGGAGATCGTTTGAGAGTGTCACAAAAACCAGAAATATTATCTTGGATTATTTTATTAGGTAATTGCAACAATTAACAGTTTATATACAACATTTTTGAATAACATTAATCTAACATGCTTTTAAAACAAAATTTCTAATTAAAATTTTGCAGGATGTTTATTTTGCTGTGCGTTATTAATAACGAGTTTGACGACGAATTCTCTTTTGCAAGGCGCATCTGTGTTTTGCAGTGTTGTGGTTGGTTTAACCGTAATGGGAAACTGGGAGGTAAGATTTAATTATTTTATAATAAAAAAATATTAAAAATAGTGAAAGAACTGTTGTCGAGAGCTATTTTGATATTTTCTTCGATTGTACTTTGGAAAGACCTTTTACCACCGGAGTGTTCTTTCATTACCGAGGATACGGGCGTTTTAATCGTTTTAATGGCATCCAAGAAAACTTCTTCTTGATGGCATCCAGCGTTTTACATATAGCTCTTTCACATGCTTCTATTAGAAAAATATGGGCATGACAAATAAATTTAGTAATGTATGTATGTTATTTATGGACTCTAAAACAGCTGGATCGATTTAGATGAAATTTTCAGACAATCTTTAGATGAGCTCAGCGGGTGATCGTGTGAAGTTTGGTAGCGATCGGATCAACAGAATTTTTTTTTGTTTTTTGGCAATTTTGATTTTTCTTCGATTTTTGAACATTCACAATTAAAAGCGATTGTATTCGCGCAAATTCAATACACGTTGAGAATTTTATGATAATGATTCTTATCTTTTATGGCTATGGATAATTAGATAATTTGTGCTATCCGTGCGAAGCCGAACCGGGCCGCTAGTAAATTATAATCGACCAAAATTTAAGGAGTAGTCATCGCTATAGCATGGTAACGCAATGAAGCAATAGGAAGCATACCCGTTTCATGAATCAAAACTATCCGCTTATTTCACGTGGTGAAATATAATGTATAATTCACTCCTTAAATTGTGAATTTACAGTATAGAATTGATAAAACTAGGCTCAAACAGTTTGAGAAATTGACCAACACTCACGTGGTTGTATCCAAGGAGCTCTGTTTTGCGAACAAGCACTTTAGTATAATACTCCCCCCTCGGTTCTAAAATGTTCTGAAGTTAGTCACAAACAGCGTCGCAAATGCATATTTTAGAGCAGTCCTGGTTGTTTTGTGGGAAAGGAAGACTCCCACCACCTCCCAGTTACCGGCACAGAACGTGCGCTCGTCGGTGTTTGGTTATTGCTGGTTGTCGTGTCACTTGTCGTTTTCCTGCTATAAAGTACAGTCCAGTACGCAATTGTTAAGTTGTTTCTTTGATTGTTAATTGATCAAGATGTCTGATACAGTTTTGCATAGACAAGCACGAAAAATAATTTTTTGGGTGACTTTATGCAAGGAATTAGACCTTTAGATTAAAGAAAAATTAAAAATAATAATATAGCGCGAGTTTGTAGTTTTTCAACCGACTGTACCTACGCAAGCCTCCATTTGCATCTAGCTTCAGAACCTTTTAGAACCATGGCGCGTATTATAGCTCAAAACCAGTCCAAAAGTTTCCAACAAATACATAAACTGTGATATTTCAGGATTGCGTGTTTGAGCCTCAACTTAATCGCGTTATATTATCTAAGTCGAGTTGGATCGGAAGACTGTTATCAAAAGTGCCTGAAAACAATACAATTATAGTCCCTTTGGATGACATAATCGATGTGACTATCAACAAACGCGATGGACTTCATCTGGTGCTTCGCTCTTTGCCTCCTGTCACCGTCGTCAAAAACGGGTAATAATTTTTTTCTTCGTAGTAGGAGAGCTGCTAGACATTTTTGAGCAGGTATTTGAGTCACTGTGAAAATCTGTACAATACCTCTTTAGTAATATCCGAATATACCGAGCTGGTTAGAGTAGTGGTGACAGCACTAGATTAGCATTCGGAAGGTCCGGGTTCGAATCCCGGCGGGGGCAGATGTGCCTGGGACTTTTTCCTACTGCCTCTCGCCGAGAAACGATAATTCCTGTACCGGCCATCTTGATTGAGGTTTTCTATGGTTTCCCTCAATTAATTCCAGATAAATATCGAGATGGTTCCTTAGTCAATGTCATGGCCAATTACCTGTCAAACTCCTAGTTCAAAAATTACCTACCTTATCTTAATTTCCTATAATTCCTTCATTCGCCCATTGCTATTACATAAGTTGAAGTTTTAAAAATGTAGAAAAATAACGGGAAGTGTGGTAGATGGAAAATAGTAATGGTGCGAATGGCGTCTGTTATGACATAAAGTCGAGAAACGGACGTTAAACGCATTATTATTATTAATATCCGAATATAATAACACAGACCTAGTTGAAGGGTAGCGGGGCTTAACCACCCCTCAAATTTTTAAATTATCAAACTTTTTTCCACAGTAAAAAGCCCTTGGGGCATTTTGAAATTTTAATACCTTGAAATATAGTATTTAAGAATTAATAATATTGACTCTACCAACAGTAATAGAATATTAAACAAAATGAAATTACTTGCAATTACTGTTCAAATGAATTTTTTATTTATAAGACGTTTCGACCAACCATTTTGGTCCTTTTCAATTTTTTAAATATAAGTAATTTCATTTTGTTTAATGTTTAGTATTTAAGAAGTTGAAAAATAAAACTCACCTTTCTTAATCGGGTCTAAAACTTGACCAAGTGTTTATATAATTATACGTTTGAAAAATTTTAAAAATATATTTGTCGCACGTTGAAATTTAAATAGAATAATATTGGTAACTAATAAAAGATATATTCAAAAAAAAAACCGATCGTTTCGGTGGGACATTCAACCTGCCAGGTGATTAAAACTTTGAGAGTTGGTTAAGCCCTGCATGTTTGTTTTATAGATAATTAACCGGTAAATTATCCGACCAAAATGGTTACCGGTAATTTTGCATGACTACTTTTGCGATGTTAGAGGACACTGTGGTTAGCGTGCTGGCTTCGTGACTAGACTATCATGGGTTCGAATCCTGCCTCTTCTCATGGATGTTTTGTGATGTCGTTTAGTTATTATGAATTTTATGTAATGAAGGCGCTAACGACCTAAGTTGTCGAGCGTCTATAATCTACAAGAAATAAGCTTTAGCGATATTGAGTAAAATAAAAATATTTCGTTAGGCTAATCCTTTTTTTTATCGCAGGAAAATGCCTCAGAAAGATGCGAAGCAGCTACGGCACACGATAAGCATGTTTCTACATCTAGAAAGAATAGAAACCGTTACGAGGGACATAATGTCTTATGTGAGCAGTTCGAGCTACTTTCAAGATTTATCGGAGGACGAGATCGAGCCGGTCGACGTGCAGCTACAAGACGTGGAGACTAAAAAATCGGCGAGTGTCGGGTGTCGAAATGCAATCAAAGTAATCGCCATACCAGATGACAGAAGGCGTTCTCAAGGCAGATTAATCCGCATTATATAATTTGTTCAGTCAGGTTGTGATAAGATTTATCTACTGTCTAAGGTTAGCTGCTATGACTTTAATTAACCATTTTTCAATTAACGTTTAAGTGGGCGCGTAGATTACAGTAGTGACAAGGCCGTATTTACCCTAAGTGCCGCCCTGGGATACCGTGAAAAATGCCGCCCCAAAGCGGTTTATAATTTTCAAATAAATGAAATGATTCATATAGCTGGAAATATTTTTATTATAAACGGGATGATTACACTAAAAACTTTTTTTTTGAGGTTAAAAATCATAAATTGACAAACACGGTTTGTTTGTCAATTTATGATTTTTAACCTCAAAAAAAAAGTTGCGAAATATTATACATCTTTTCAGAGGCAAACGCATCTGATTCTTTGATTTGCAAACTGGATAATTTGTGCATATTGCAGCGCGCAATTTAAACTAAAATAATAATCATATCAAACAAATTGTGATCGACTCAACAACATTAAAAATTAAATAAAACGAAACCACTTGCGATTACTGTTCAAAACATTTTTTTATTTACAAAACGTTTCGACCAAATTTTGGTCCTTTTCAATTTATTAAAATATAAAATAAATTATAATTTATTTTATATTTTAATAAATTGAAAAGGACCAAAATTTGGTCGAAACGTTTTGTAAATAAAAAAATGTTTTGAACAGTAATCGCAAGTGGTTTCGTTTTATTTAATATTCTATTACTGTTGGTAGAGTCAATATTATTAACATTAAAAATTGTTAATAACAAGATACTAATTCTCTTTATTAAAAATGTGTATAAAATTCTAGACATTAAATTTTTTCACAATTTTGTAATTTAAACTGCAATGTTTATAATTTTACAACGAATTCTTAATAAAGAGAAAAAGTATTTTATTTATGAATGTTTTCAACACGATCACACCTCGAAAAATATTCTATAACGTGAATTTTTTTTTTCCCATTTCCGAATTTTGCCGCCCTAATGTAAATTCAGCGCTGGGTGAGTGATTGATAAACTACTTTGTAATCCACGTGCCTGCTAAAAAAACATATTTCTGGTGTCTTATCCAATCTTTACGTTAATATCTAACAATGCGCGCTTCTTTTTTATTGTGATGTTTTGAATACGTAATTTTTTAATCGAAACGCATGACATCACAGTCAACCTTAAAACTGGTTTTCTTAGGTTATGCTTGTTTTTATTTATTTTTGTTTTTTACAAAGCGATTTTATGTAATGTAAATAATTGGTTACCAATTTACTTTGCAACTTGCTGAGGGTACTTATATTTCATAATTCCCATGTTCGCGTTCAGTGATACAAATCTCATATTAACCAAAACAAATTTGTTTCCTATAATAAATGACAGTCGGGTAATGTTTTTAAGCGAACAAATAGTCATGGAATTTTTTAATTTTTTGTATTTAACGGTGCTGTGTATAATTATATAAGTGTATATTTTTATAATCTTAATGTGCCTTAGAGCCAAGTTACCGTTTTGTTTTTTAGACGCTTACTAATAATAAAAAAATCAGATTAGTATACTTATTTAACTTACGTTATATTTATATAAAAATAGAGGCTCTCAATAGGGACGGAACAAATATATGACGTAAATCAGGGACTAACCTTTGAAATGGATATACTTTTTAGGGTTCCGTACCTCAATAGGAATAAAGGAATCCTTATAGGATCACTTCGTTATCCGTCCGTCTGTCTGTCAAAACCCTTTTTCTCAGGAACGCGTGGAGATATCAAGTTGAAATTAATATCAAATACTCAGGTCTGCAATCCCTTTGAGCTGTAAAAAAATCAAAGTTCTAAGTCAACGCAATCAAAAGATACGGCCGTTTATGTCGCATAAGGGAATCAAAATCTATAGGGTACTTCCCGTTGACATAGAGTCATGAGATTTGGCAAGAAGCAATGTCTTATAGCACAAGTAAAAGGAAAAATCCGAAAACCGTAAATTTGTAATTACATTACAAAAAAAAATAATATTTTTATATAAGCGTCAAAATAGTGCATACTAGCGACATCGGACGGAATCTCTTAAAAGCTATTAGTCCAGGCAATCCTGCGCCTTAGTGTGTATTATTATGACCGCTATAACTACATATAATAACAATAAAATAAAGTTAAATATTGTACCGCGGTACGGAACCCTTTGTGTCGAGTTCGACTCGCACTTGACCAGTTTTTTTTAATAGGGAGCTTCGTTAACCAAAAGTACGTAACTTGATATAATTTTCATTGATAAAATAGTAGATTTGAAGGGTACGGGACATTCTTCAGGGGTTCAAATACCGGAGGCCTGGGGTCAATTGAAGTCCTTAACTTGCTAGGCGGATATTCTCGATTGTAAAAAAGTCCCTAATAATGACAGTTCTGTCTTTGAATTTAAGAAATTAATTTCTGCGTTTTTAAATGATTTCGGTGAGTCTCTTCATAATCTTAATTTACTATTTATCCATTATTTAGCAGCTAGTAATTCTGTTCTAATGTTGTTTTCATTCCAAATAAGCCATTTTTCCACTAAATTGAAACGAGTATTATTATTTTTCTTTAGCTTTTTATATCATTTTTAATAAACTAACCTGGTCTTCAGCTAGTCTAACAATTTACATTTTGTACCTTGATATAAATTATATTTTTTTGTTATTTTTTTGTGTATTTAACATAAATTTTGTAATTTATTGTACGTGAATATTATTTATAAAATACAAATTTATACAACGATTCTTGCGTCAAGAAGCCAGCACTCTAACCACTGGACCGCCCTGTCCTCTTGTCCTGAATAATGTTCCCGTGTGAAGTCGGGTTTATTTTCTCAGAACTCATGTTCTCGGGGGAAGCCATAATGTGCAGCCATTAAGGTAGTTGTCGTGGTACAATATTGTCAAAAAGTTATAGATTATACGCGCCACAAAAGTATACTAGCTTGTAGCTAAGTGATTCATAATTTGTACGCAAGACTGTACCCGTGGAAACGTAACCCATACAGTATTCATATGCATGTATACTTTTCTATAAATTGTTGAGCTTTAAACTGTTATTTATAAATATTTAGACGGTCAAAATTTTTTTCTTATTTTTTTTAAACTCGTAACAAATGCATTGAAAGACTGTCAGTTTTTGGAAAGTTTCTGACAGTTAGTTCTTTTTTTATAAATAAGAAACTGGTTCAGAACTACAGAGATCGTATACAATCAATGTTAATTATCCAATTTTTAATTGAATTTATCTCGGATTATATACGGTCGATCGACTTCAAATTTTCAAGGTAATTGTATTATCATGTCCTTAATAAGTATATAAAAATTAAGAATTTTCTGACAACGACAACTAAACCTACCAGCCGAGTTTCCTTTTCTGGTCTGTAGTCTTCTTGCTGGAAAACTTTCTTTTAGGCTTATTTATCCCGTACCAACCATATTTTCAAATCTATACGTCATATAAATAAAATCGACAATTCCAAACTTTATACAATAGAGCACTCTTTACAGAAGTAATGATTGATGTGTGTATATATAGCCAATGGATTACAAAGTTCACATACTGCGAGAGTTGCTTTTTTAATGGATTTTTCAGAAGTTATTTCAATTAATACAAATAAATAAAATCGTAACGTAGTCAGTAATTGTACAGTTTTAAAGATTCCTAGAGCGAATTTTCGGTTTTCAGTCAGTTTGTTCTGTCTATCCGGACTAAATCTTTGGAACGGCTGAGCCGATTGCGATGGCATTTCACAGACAGGTAAAGGATTATGTCAGGAATGATCTAGCCTACATTTAATCCCGAAAATAACCCTTATGGGGATGAACAGAATGATGGAAACCTTTATAAAGGATACACTGTATCTGATGTGAATAGGTACTAGTATGTTACTTGTTGGGACTTATTAGTGTATTTGCCATATGGCAACATACACTATTGGCGTCGGTCGGATGGCGGGACCTAGGGGTCGGACCAAAATTTCTCGACGTTTCATAACCTCCTAAACACTTTGGCACCATTTTTAAAAATGTTTATATATATATGTATATATATATATATGTGTGTACGCGCGATAACTTTCGAAAGAGTTAATTGATTTCAACGAAATTTGGGCCACGAATTGAAATCCATCACCGCAAGAAGCCTATTTAAAATGGGCCTAATCGGGCTATTTTAAGGGTAGTTTTTAGGGGTTGAAAACTGTTTTTGGGCCTAAAAATACCGAAAAAATTCTCCGAATCGTTTCAAAATTGAAATTTAACCCTTTGGTAATGATTAAAAAGTGTCCCCACAATTTTAATAAAATCAGCCCGACAGGACCGGATTTACAAATTTTATGAAAACACTTAGTTTGCAGATAGTGACTTATTTATTGAAGGGTGTATTTAATTCGGTGTAGACGTTAGATTGATAATAATATTACAATTAAGAAAAAAATGTTATTTTAAGGGGTGTATTAAGGGGTTAAATTTTTTATTTTGCCCAAAAACAAACTTAATTTCACATAATAAAAGTATAAAACCACACTGCCCTATACAAACAAATACACTATATTGTCGGCAGGGTTTTGGCACTGCGACCCGGGTTTTTATTTAGTTGTTAAAGCTTTTATAATTGTTCATCTCTTTGTTGAATTAGCGTTTTCCGGAAAAAATGTCACATTCTGGAAGGACAGTAATTAGCGATATGTGGAAATATTTTGGAAAGGCATCAACCAGTAAAGATTATTTTACATTATATCTTTAATCCATCTATAATCGTAATCGTAGAATTATTGGTTTGCTAATTGCAATTGTAAAAACAGTAATCGTTACATCACTATAGTACGCGCCATGGTTCTGAAAAGCTCGGAAGTTAGATGCAAATGAAGGCTTGCGCAGGTACAGTGGGTTGAAAAAATGCAAACCCGCGCTATATTATTAATCTAATTCCTTACATAAAGTCATCCAAAAAATTATTTTTCTTGCTTGTTTATGCAAAACTGTATTAGGCATCTTGATCAATTAACTGCAATCAAAGAAACAACTTAACAATAGCGTACTGGACTGTACTTTGTAGCAGGAAAGCGACAAGTGACACGACAACCAGCGATAACCAATCACCGACGAGCGCACGTTCTGTGCCGGTAACTGGGAGGTAGTAGGAGTCTTCCTTTCCCACAAAACAACCAGGCCGGCTCTAAAATATGCATTTGCGACGCTGTTGATGACTAACTCCAGAACCTTTTAGAATCGTGGCGCGTATTATACTTATAAACGATTTTTTTTAGATTGGTAATAATTTTTTATTATAAAACTGTTCATTCTTTACAGTTTAGAGTGCCCAAAATTTAACGTAATCGACTGATAACGCTGCTTGGTCGCCGTTCCAAGTTGGATACCAGTTATTTTTGTCAAACCAGAAATTTAAAGGTCCTTTTGGATCTTTATTACGCCACGGTTTTCCATTTATGTCGTCCTGAAAATCTTGTCCTCCGACCCCCAAACCGAGTGTCAAGTAAAACTGAAACAATCATACCTTATCATAGTAATGTGAAATTACCGGTTAATTAACCGTTTAAATAACCGCGGTAGTTTATTTATTATTATTATACAAGGCTGCGCAAATAGTTTTGCGCATAATTGTAATTACCGGTTCGGATTTTAATTTTGTTATCAATATCTACATAAATATAAATACTTTATTTAATTCATTCTTTGGATTCTTCTGTTGAAAACTGATCTATTGTTTTTTGTTCTGAGAAAGAGAAATCTGAGACCGCCATTTTGTTTTATAGATAACCGGTAAATTGTCCGGTCAAAATGGTTACTATCATAAATAATCGGTATGTTTTAAATCGCTACATTATTATTAGTCACCTCTTTATCAAACGGAGCCAACGGTGTACCGGACCTCCATCTGTCTGCTGCCGGTTGTACTAAGTTCGGTGTGTTACCAAATCCTCCCTTCGGTGGTACGACTGTGTTGTATGTTGTTCCGTCAATGCTGAAGGTTATGTTCTCTAAACAAATTGTACAATTTTTAACCGACTTCACAACAATGGAGACTGTATTTTTTAACAGCTGTTATTGCGTATAACCTCAAAATTGCTCACTTGAAAGTTATTAGTCTTTTTATATAATGGTGAAAGTACGTACTTTCGACCGGGTATAAAGAAAAATAGTATACACCACACGACCAGAAAATTGAAATTCCTGCACAGCGCGACATGATGCCCGAGGTTTCGCTCAGTGCAGGAATTTCAACTTTCTGCCCTTGTTACTAACCTGGGGTCCATTGAACAGCGTAAATGTGGAATCCGTCGCTTAGGGACTCAGATTTCAGATACCGTTTCGTAAATGCAGTCCTTCCACAGACGTCTTTGCCTATTACGACTCCGCCGTTTGTTTCGCGCAAAGTGTCGCCGTTTCCATGGAAACCGGTTATTTTTATCGCACCAGAATCATAGTGTGGTCCGTATGCCTGACTTACAGGCTTGAGAATAATCTCTGGAAACCAAAATGAGTTCATAAATGCAGTCGGAAATTTATAACAGCACAGAAAATAGTCTTACGTGGATATATCCAATTTCCTTTTGGCATCTTTGCTCGTATTTCCATCCTACCGTAAAGGAAATCTAACTTTCCCAGTGTATTAATTCTTGCGGAAATGATCGGTGGTATAATATTAAATCCGACCGCTTTACGGTAACAGTCCGTCGTACCAATTTTACCGGTACAGCTAAAACATCGAAATTTACAAATTATAAAAATTAGTGATGTAAAAAAATAAATCATCGGCTAATTAACCGGTAAAATATTCGATCAAATAACCGAGATAATTTATTTTAAATTAACGCGGATATTTATTATTATTAAGCAAAGCTGCGCAGAAAGTTTTGCGCATGTTTGTTATTTCCAGTCGACATTTAATTTCTATTTTATTACCCCACGGCTCAGCACGCGATTGAGATAAAACACGGCAGCGACAATAGTAGTGGAGCCTTCGGTTCCACCGTATTACAGTCTTGCGGGGCTCTGACATAGAAAACATCGCATAGAAAATAGCACTTTTAGTTGAAAACTGCTTTATTGTTTTGTTTTTTGTTGTTTTGACAAAGAAAAACCGGAAGCCGGCGTTTTGTTTTATAAATAGTCGGTTGATTAACCGATAAAGTATCCAGCCAAAATGGCTACTGTCACAAATAACCGGTAATTTCACATCACTATAAAAAATTAATAAGTTATACCTTCTTTGTAAATCCAACGTGCCATAAATAAACCCGTCGCCATATTTGTCTTCCAAAAGTGAAGGTTTGATTTCCAAATATCCGTTTTTTGTTTTAATATTATTTGCGTCATTTTGGTATACGACAAACTCATAGTCCTATGAAATAAATCGAGGAATTAGCTTCATATAATTTTTTTACGGAAGACTTTCGATTACTTGCCGGTTCGTTTATGAATGTTACATCGTATTGCCATTTGCCGAGGTCGAGTCTGTCGAAATTGTCTTCGAACAACAACTGTCCCGAACAGGTTGGTTGTCCTCCGTTAATTCTTGTTAAACTAGCAGTGCAAGCCGCCGGCTCTTGATGCGGAGCGCTTGTCGGCGTCGTAGTTGGCTTTGGTGGTTGTACTTCGCCTCCGCCAGTATAGTTAGCTGAATACAATAAAAATAATTATCGTAATTTATTTCGTTAATAATAAAATAACTAGCGGTACCCGTGCGAATAATTCGCACTAAATAAATATAATAATTATCACTTAAACAAAAAAAATTTACCGACCGTCAATCATGTTGACGTTGTTTCAAACTTAGAACCGTCAGATGGCAGCATTGCTGCATACTGAGTAAATGTATATTTATATCCAGATTGTATCAACTCAAAGCTGTCCATAGGGCACTCTGTGTGTAAGACAGAGCACCATACACAAACTATAAGCAAGAGTGAGATAAATGATCGCTAATAGGTAGTAATTACTGTGGTTACTGTAAAATAAATTTAAATAAACGTCTTTGTTTTCTAAGTAAAAATAGCCATTTTATCAATTAATGACAGTCTGTAGTCACTACCGAAATTATTGATAAAATGGCTATTTATACTGTTCACGAAAAAATCCAAATAATTAAATGATTTTATGGTGGTAATTCAACCGCCGACGTAATAAATTAATTGATAAAATGACTATTTTTACTTAGAAAACAAAGACGTTTATTTAAATTTATTTTACAGTAACCACAGTAATTACTACCTATTAGCGATCATTTATCTCACTCTTGCTTTTCGTTTGTGTATGGTGCTCTGTCTTACACACAGAGTGGCCTATGGACAGATTTGAGTTGATATAATCTGTATATAATTGTTATAATTAATTATTTTGCAAAAACAAAAGCAATAATAAATTTTTTAATTGTTGATGCATATAGAGCAAGCAATTATCTATAAAATGATATAAAATTTATGTGGAGTAACTGTGAGGTTTTTTATCTATTTTCAATCATATTATATTAACCCTAAAATGTATGCGATTAACGGTATTACACGATTACTTACCCGGAACGACGTAGCTCAGATCGTCGAGAGGATATCCGAGTTTCCTTTCTCCATCGAAATAATCGACGTATGTCCAATAGTAGAGAATATCTCCGGGCTTGAGTTTGGTAATTTTATCGGTAAATGTCCATCGGCCTTCTTTTGCTTTGACGATATCTCTAGCCCAGGTTCCTGCTTCGCGTCCGTCGAATTCTTCGTTCAGTTTGCCGTGGAACGCAAACAACTTTATGCCGTTTGCATCTAGAAAATAGATAGCTGATGTATCAACATATACTATTCTCAATGTTTTAGTTGCCCTCACACATAAGATTTTTGTGACCGGAAGGGGAGAAATAGAACCCTTTAATGATTTGTTATCAATTTTGGTGCCCCCTGGGACTGCCGCCCGCGGCAGGTGCCCCGATGTGCCCCCCACTCCCTAGATCCGGAGCTGAAGCGATATTTCAATAAATGAGCAATTATAGCATATGATACTTACCTGGAATCCATACTTTGAATCCTTTGGGGCTCAGCACTTCGACCGTGGGAGTTGGGGGCTCATATTGACATCTCACGGCAACAATCAAACAAATGACAACAATTACACCCGTTCTAACACTGTTCATTGTTGTACTAAACAATTTGAAGACGTGTTTATTTTGACAGCGAGGTTATTTACATTTATTTTTATTGCTGGCATTCCAAAGTTCTGTCATCATTTTCCTTGTCTTGCGACGTCTTTGACCTTGGGTCTTGACTTGACCTAAGTTACCAGTTAAACAACTGATAATGTGACGGGTTTTCCCAATTTTTATACGAGATGTTCTACAAAATACTATCCATTATTTATGTCCTAAAGAGATATACAATTTCATGAATTAGTTAAACATTTTCTGTGGATATTATGAATTGTATTTTTTAAAAGATGTCACAAAATGTATGGTCGCGTGACATCGAGTTCTGTTATAGATATTAAGATAATGAAACTGATTTATTGGAACATCTTGTAGAAATAGTTTACGTATCAAAAGATCGAAAAATAGCATCAAAACTGGAAATAATTATTCAAACAGGATCGGACTGAAATTAAATATATATCAATTTTGTCGAATATTTGAAAACAAACTAGCTTACAAAATATCTGAATTAAAAAATAATTATCAATAGAGTGAAACACATTAATTATAATCTGGATCAAGGATATAAATTTAATTGATTATCATTAAATAAAAAAGTGTATTATGATTTTAAAAAAATTTATTGGCGGTTTTATAGAGCCCATACTTTAACATGCTTGATCTTAAGCGCTACTGCATCGCCATTCCATGTTGGATACCATTTGTTTTTATTTTCCCAAAAGTTGAGCATCGCCTTGGGATCTCGGTTTGACCATGGTTTTTCATATTGACCCGATACCGCTTTATTTGGAAAATCGCTTATGCCTCCAACGCCTACTCCGAGCGTTATGTAGAACTGAAAAACAAATGAATAGTCGAGAAAAACAATATAATCGAAGATCAAGATTACTAAAATACTAGAAGATTGGGCGTAAGATGCTATTAACATGGTCACGTCTGTGATTGATTGAGTCGATTGCTTACGTCACTGAAATCCATGGTTATTCAGGTATGTTTATTCCAATTGTTTGGAAAAAGATTCCGCAAGCCTATTTCCCCTTCAACCTTTCAACCTTCAACCATGCTAACGCCCAACCTTAGTTTCTAGTAATCTTGATCAGAGTTGACTGTATTAATACTTGAATAACAAACCTCCTTATCGAAAGGTGCATTCTTTTCGGCCCACTTGCTGGAGTAGGGTAAATTATACTGCGCTAATATGTGAGAGAATCCAGAGGGCGGCGTTGGTACGTCGCTATATACGACATTATCGACGGCTACAGTTAAACGGTCTATAAGATGAAAAAATCAGACATACTTTATCATATTCTCGTAGCAATATTAGATCTATTTTAAGTAGGAAATTTCAACGAAAACTGGAGCTGGAACGGTAATTACCATCAGCAATTGTGAAGCAATTGAGTTCGTAACCTCAGGTAGAAATAGCAATAGACCACGGCGTACAAGCCCGGAAGCCAAGAAGTTTTACAATAATTAAATGGTGGGCAGACATACCGGGAGCCCAGACTAAAGTGAACGTGTGAGTTCCTGAGTGCCAAGGCTCATACGTTAATTCTTTAGCGTGAAGTCCAAACCATCTGGCAGGATCTGATTGGGTGAGCATGACGCCGCCATACAGTTGATTGGCGTTTAATTTTTCACCTTTAGAACCCACCAGATTTGTGTTGCCTCTTGATAAACCGAGGCAAATCCTCCCCGAGGCGTAATCAGAACCATAGAATTCGTCTTTCGGTTCCAAATACAGCTCTAGAACACAAACATCAAGTTTTGTGAATAGTTGTTAGAGTGGATATTAATATTGCAGGTAACGCTATGAGTTTACACATCAGCTGATTTTCGCGTAAAAGTTATTTTCACGAAATGAAGTCAGCCAAGTGCAATAAAGTTCTTGTATAACAATTGTGGCCCATGCTATACCCATGTAGATCAAATACTTTGTGGATTAAATACTCGATTTGGAGTGTGTGTAAACTGACAGCTTCAATTTATAATTTTATTTACGTGGATAAATCCAGTCTCCAGCCGGTAACTTTGCACTTATTTCAACTATTCCGTAGCGAAAGCTGAACTGGTCCTTTGTTTTCAATTTTGCAGATACGATTGGTGGAAGGATATTGAATGTTTCGCCAGTTTTTCGGCAAGTCGCTGTTCCAGCAGCTCCTGTACACCTGAACAATCGATAATTTCCTATGATAAAAAAATGTTTTACTTTGATATTATTGTAAAACTACACACCCATTGCTTAAATCTAAAGTTCCAGTCAGGATAAAGTTTCTGTCGTGGTCATCTTCTAGCAAAGTCGGTCGCAAATTGAGAGCTCTGTCTTTGATGTAAATGTTCTTCGGATTATTTTGATAAGATACGAATTCGTAATCCTGAAAAACAGTAATTGGTCAGTAATTACAAGAAATCGTTAAGTACAACGCGCACTTCCAGAGCGCGGAAAAGAAACTATTTATGGGACGAAAAGAAACTTAGCAACGAATCCCATAAAACGTTCTTCTCCGCGCTCTAGATAGCGATGATTAAAACGTACAGGTTTGCCAGCAATTGCGTGCTGTGGCGTCCATTTGTTCCTGTCGATGTTCGGGGAGCTGAAGTCGTCTTCGAATATTAGCGCTCCCTTGCAAGCCTGCTTGCCTCTTACGGTGGTTGTACTTGGTTCCTTACACTGGTTAACATTTGGCGAAGACGTCGCTGATATAGTACTGGAGTACGGTACTAATGCTGTAATTTCACATTTTTATCAGTCGAATAATTTAACACACCAACACAATCCTTCGCTATCAAGAAGATTGTTATTTTGTTCAATTGTTAAAATGCTACAACGTTTTAACAATTTTAAAAATAAATCATGACATTTTCTGCGTAAAAAGGAGTTTACCTTGGACTGTCCATTGCAATTTTTCGCGCACGTATCCGAGATTTTTATGTTGAACAAACACCCAATAATGAATAACGTCTCCGGGTTTCAGTTCAAGGTCCTTGTTTTCATACGACCAATATCCGTTTAGTCCTTCAGTCACTTCCTGTGAAAATTGTCCCTCTTCCGCGTTCGCGAATGGCGCATTCTTGCGTCCGTTGAAAGTAAACAATACTAAGCCGGGTACGTCTTAAAAAAAAATAGAATTTAACCTGAATACGGATCTGTGTTTGGCGCTAGTATCGGCGTTAAGACCGCCATATTTAATGTATATATTTAATTTATATGCAAATAAGTTACCTGGGATTGAAGCTCTGAAGCCTTTTGGGCTGAACGCTTCCAACACTAACGGAGGTATTTCATATTGTTGACTCGATATGTTTGGAACTGCGAACAGTAACAGGCCGATACTAAATTGCAGTAACGAACAGCGCATGGTTGTTCCTTAACGACGCACTTTTGATACTATACTGTCTACATATTTGCGTCAGTCGCTTTAGTCTTGACCATCACCACAAAACTTGTTCATCTTCTTTTACAAGTCGTTTTATTTCTACATTGATGACGCGGTGGATTATTGATTATTGTTATTTTTTTCAGCTGATTTTTGATGTAGATTATAGCGTTAGTTAGGACCCAAGACTGAATTTATTATTTTGCCGAAAAGTAAAATTTGAAACAAGTTTTGTAGCATTTTTTTTCGGTTTGTAACTTTACGATTGCCTGTATGTGAGGGTTGAAAAATTATATGCTCTAATATATACGTTGCAAAATTACAAATACATATTTGAAAATAGACGCAATAATTAAGATTTCAAATTGTTACCGCGTGGCAGAATCATATAGAGATTATCTGAATCGCGTGCAGTCTCGGGTAGTATAACATTTATATTTGGGGCACGAAAATATAAATGTAAGGTAAGATTACCCACCCGAGGACAACCAATTTTGGCTACATTGATGAGGATGGAATAGTTCCACAGGACAATCTAGTAGCAAATCTTCTGGAACTCAAGAAGATCCAGATTATTTACTGATT
Organism: Venustoraphidia nigricollis; assembly: GCA_034508555.1. NCBI lineage: Eukaryota > Metazoa > Arthropoda > Insecta > Raphidioptera > Raphidiidae > Venustoraphidia > Venustoraphidia nigricollis. Next base: position 2,871,977 of record JAVRKA010000021.1, on the reverse strand, counting down.
AGATCCAGTAAAAGGGGGAAGCACAAAAATCGTTTCAGGACGTGGTGCATTTGGGCCAAGAGACCACCCCATTCTATTTTAATGTTTAAGATAAGATTTCTATACTTCGTGATTTGGGGCTTAGGCAGAATCATGTACACGCATAAATGTCACGAAGTTTTCGGTATTTATTTTGTGGTAGAAGATGGCATCTAAAATGTAATAGGAATATTTCACATATCACTACTTTTGCATTTTGACGGTAAACTGTATTGGCGCTGGTATGTGCGGTTTAAAACTTGCATACGCGAACGGAAGCGCCACGGCGTCTGACATTGACGTCTCTCGACATTGACGTCTGTTCGCTGGTAGACGTGGACGCCTTGCGTCTGTTTTTCAGTTTTTATTGAACACAAATATTTTTAGCTGTAATTTCGTACACAAATATTGTATTCATGTTTTTTGGTGACATATTTAAAATGCAAGATTATGAAGAGGATTTCTTTTTAGAAGAAGATAAAATGTAAGTATTAAATAGATTGATATTTCTTATTGTAGAACAATCGACTTGTCAAAATAATCTACTGTAATATTAAATTTACACAGCTGTAATTTTGTCAGTTGTATAATTTGTTTATGTTTTTCATTTTATTTTTTTGTTTTTCTAGTTTGTTATGATTTTATTTTGCCACCGTTTGGAAGAAGACAGATTTGTATAGTTTCTTCTGTAGCAATATGTATCCCTTAGGAGTTCCGCCTTATGTAGACATGCAGGGATTCTTGTACGCGTACAACGCTTGGCCCTATTATGAATTTGAAGACAAACTGTAATTATTTTTATTTTCTTTTTGCTTTTAATATATATTTCGGGACATTTCTGCACGTAAATTCTTGTTTTTTTATGATTCATATTTGATACGAAACAATATTGTTTTATTTAGGGAAAAGAAAGACATTCCAATTGCATCGTATTCATTTCATCGCGATATCGAACATTCTAATCCGTTACAATTAAGTGTTGATCTCGAGTCGATGTGAGTATCGTATCCAATGCTAGACCCTGGTTTCTCAATAAATTTGAGCATCATATCGCTTCTACCATACATTGTACCTTGTAGCTTACAGACAGTGGCGTAACAATAGGGTAGCAGGACGGGTAAAATGCCACGGGCACCCGATCCGAAAGGTTCGTGGGCACAGGATGATTCTAGCATTTATTATTACAACATTTAGTAAAAGTAGTTTTGTATTCAATTAATTTTAGTTATCTACATACACAAATTAAACAAAGATTTGAACGCATTTGTCAAAAAAAGATATAACGTTGGTTGAGCTTCTTTAGATTGAAGGAGGGCCCCATCTGATAAATTTGCCACGGACCTCAAACAGTATAATTACGCCACTGCTTACAGATCATATTACTTGCCCATAAAGAAAACGTCTTTGACTAGCAAAATTTGTTGTCAATTATTTGAATAGAATTAGAACAATTGTTTCTTAGCAATTAGTCCAGTAGGCGCGTAGATTCCAATATTATTTGGCGCTGTAAAGGAAAGATACAGCACTACAAGACATTTATTTTGAGTACCGCTGCATTCATCAAATAAAAATAGCAATTACAGAACAAAAATTGCAGGAACGTGGGCGAAAAAAGAAATGCTTATTATAATCAGTACATTTTTATTTTAGCGACGTTTCGATCAATAATTATAATTATTAAACTAATAAAAGGACCATTTTTAACCTATGGAAGACCCTTTTTTCTTAAAAAGAGTAATTACTAAACAAATACATTAATAAAAAATATATCGATATATGATATTTTTCGGCAGTATCAGTTATCGAATGCTGATCTGGCAAGAACTAGGGGGCCCATTGATCGCGGGGCCCTGGGCACTTGCTCAGAGGGCCCTGACTAATAAGCATTCCTTTTTTCGGTCACGTTCCTGCGATTTTTGTTCTGAATTTGTATAAATCATGGATGCTAATATTAATTTGGATATTTAAAAATCGCAATGTTTTGGGGAATCTGTATAGGTTTAAAATTATGTTATTATGTGAATGTAAGATTTGTTATTCTTCTTTAAAGCATAAGAACAGTAGGGCTGTCTTTTTCCATTAAAGCGCAAAATAAACGCTCTTAAGAATGCGTATGTATTATTTTTTAATCTTAATTTTGCATTAAATGTTTTGCCACATATTTACATGTTATTCAGTCTGCCGGAAACAGGAAGTAGTTCTACTGATAAAACAGAAACAAGTGCAAGTGATAAGGATAAACAGTCGAATGATACGTAAGTTAACTTGTTACATTACCTACCTGATATGATAACGTCTGTAATACCACACTGTATTTTAATCGACACAGAATTAAATTCTCGTATTACTTAAATGTATGTAACTGAAAAAATCAATAATAAAATATAGCAAGACCCCGCTTAACGCGGGAGATACGTTCCAATAAGTTCCTATGCTATACGATACAGCGCTAAACGAGGTCATCTTAATACGTAGATAATAGGCATAAGTGAAACAGAACCGAGAATTAGAAAATTTTTTTTCGTGTTTAATTTTGTAACATTTATTGTTAAATAATTTCTTATCGCATTAATTATAGATTTATTTATTGCTAATATCGAGTTTTGTTCATAAAACATTTATGAAAATCAAAAGTTCGAGTAAGAAGTTATGTTTGTGATAAGGAAAGTTCCTCATTTAACATATTTTGTTTTTTGTGAAGAAGTCATCTAAAGTTGTTTGCCTTTTTCTGTTTCGTTCAGCAAGCTGTTGTCGATAGCAAGATATTGCATCAATGACACTTCGTCTTGCCTTTGAACTTCTATCAACATTTTAATCATTTTGTATAAACCGATCCATAATTTGCGTTATAGTGGCTAAACTTTTTTTTGTAGAAACCGCGTAATACTGAAACAGCATTAAGCGGAGCAGCATTAAGCGAGGTCTTACTGTAGTATCATATTATATAGATTAAAAACATGGCGTTTTTTTATAGAGATGATTTGGAATTGTTGTGAAATTGATTGTTTTATTTTAAGGGAGCGCAATGAAACAGGAGAAAAGAATTCATCGGACGATAACGAAGAAAAAGAATCTTTAGTTTTTAACATATCGCCCGAAAGGTCTCCGTTATCCTATGAGAATACACTGTAAGTAGCGTTTCGATCACAATTCCATAGCACACTACACTCAACAAACTGTCAATATTGTTTCAATACGCTTTAAAAAAGGGCGAAGCAGATGCTATTAAAATAATTTAAATTTTGACTAACGGATACTTCGTACGGTTAGTGGTCAGTTATGTAATATAACAGGGTGGAAATAAATTCTATTTTATTCAGACTTCAGCGCCACTACCTCACTTAATATTACCGACATCTGTTAAAGTAAACAGATTGCCACATGGCAACATTTGTTTTTTCTGTAATGAAATTGTTAAAATTTTTAAACTGTATTTTTTAAATGAAAATATTAATTGTAAGCTATTAACTTATTTTTCGTCATTAGAGAGAAAAATAATCTCCAAAATGACGTATCCAACATTAACTTTGATACAGTATTAAGGGAGATATTTCCTACCGATAAAAAACATCTTTGAGGAATAATATACAGATTGTATCAAATGAAAGCTGTCCATAGGACGCTCTGTGTGTAAGACAGAGAACAATATACAAACGATAATAGTTACCGTAGTTACTGTAAATAAATAATACTTGTAAATCTTTTTACCAGTTTACAAACTAAAACAACTAAACCGTAATATTAATTCGTATTATCATTATATCTGGTACAACAGTTTGAACAATACTTTTAATAATTAAATTATTAAGTGTTCGAAAAGACCTCCACGTTCTGTCAAACAATAACCTAATCGATTATAAATACTTTTTCTCACATTGGCTAACATCTCATGGTCAACGGACTGACATGCATTAGAAATTTGTATTTTTAGTTCGTTTAAATTATTAGAAGGAGTCGGTCTGTTTTCAAAGGCAGCTACAAATAAATTTATTACGTCGGCGGTTGAATTACCACCATAAAACCATTTAATTATTTGGATTTTTTCGTGAACAGTATAAATAGCCATTTTATCAATAATTTCGGTAGTGACTACAGACTGTCATTAATTGATAAAATGGGTATTTTTACTTAGAAAACAAAGACGTTTATTTAAATTTATTTTACAGTAACCACAGTAATTACTACCTATTAGCGATCATTTATCTCACTCTTACTTATCGTTTGTATATAGAGCTCTGTCTTACACACAGAGTGCCCTATGGACAGCTTTGAGTTGATACAATCTGTATATTGATAATTAATTTAATAGCACTTTCAAGCATACTACAAACACGCTCGCACTTTGCCATCTATCAAAAATCCATGGAACCATCGGACACAATTTATCGCGTAAAAAACACGTTGACTGCCAACTACGAGATATTTCGTAGGTTGTTCACTTGCCCAGGACGCCTACTACGAGTTATCTCGTCTCTTCATTGCTTGCCATATTTGTACAGCTACGAGAAAACTCTCTAATTACGAATAGATGACCTCAGGAAAGAGAATAAAAAATCAGGTTTGGCTTAAATGAACAGAAAAAACACTTAAACATTAAAAAAAAACATTTTTTAAGCCTTTTGATTAATTAAAGTTTTTAATAATATAACATGATTAAATCAAATTGGCTCTTTAGACCGGAATCGTGAAAAATTCCGTGGCAGTCAACGTAGTTGAAAATATGCAACCTAGATGGGGTAAAGGTACACACCAACTAAATCGGAATGGATTGGCTCGGCAGTAACAAGATACATGAAGTTAAATGAGTTCCCGATCTAATCCGATTCAGAGAGTGTAGACCTTTAGTCTGATTACATAAATTATATATAGTCGAATAGCTATTGTTTGCTATAATTGTTGAGAAACACCCATCGTTACAAAACTATATTAGAAAAATTTATTTTCAAACAACCGTCACCGTCGGGCCTTAAACCGGAATCTTTCCACTTTCGCGACGGAATGAGTTATCAGTTACTCTAAAAATTCGGGTTTAAGTCCCGACGGTGACGGTTGTTTGAAAATAAATTTTTCTAATATAGCATTGTATAATACGCGCCACGGTTCTAAAAGGTTCTGAAGTTAGCTGCAAATGGAGGCTTGCGCAGGTACAGTCGGTTGAAAAACTACAAATTCGCGCTTTATTATTATTTTTAATTTTTCATTGATCTAAAGGTCTAACTCCTTGCATAAAGTCATCCAAAAAATTATTTTTCGTGCTTGTCTATGCAAAACTGTATCAGACATCTTGATCAATTAACAATCAAAGAAACAACAATAGCGTACTGGACTGTACTTTATAACAGGAAAGCGACAAGTGACACGACAACCAGCGATAACCAATCACCGACGAACGCACGTTCTGTGCCGGTAACTGGGAGGTGGTGGGAGTCTTGCTTTCCCACAAAACAACCAGGACGGCTCTAAAATATACATTTGCGACGCTCTTTGTGACTAACTTCAGAACCTTTTAGAACCGTGGCGTGTTTCTTCACAATTATATCGATAGCTATACCGTAATGAACAATTTACTGATAAACTATAAACTAAAAAGCAAAAATACATGTGAATCAGTGTTATGTTCGTATTGTAATTTGGGTTGCATAATTTGTGTTACATGGTTTACCGAATACACTTGATACGTATCGATATTTGATGATATACAAAATATACAAATACGCACAAAGCATTAAGCACTGGTTTCACAGAAGCTTCTGTGCTGCTACTATTATTATAATTGGTATACATAATTTTTGCAGGTTATGTTCCACACACACTAAACACTTATATTGTATTGACGTAGCATGTAGCGGTTGAAACAAGTGAAGAGATATATTCGTAGGAGATAGGATAGCACTCGTAGCACGCTAGCGTAACGTAGAGATGGATCCCAAGCATGACTGTTCGGGCTGTTGGCTTTATCTATTATTAGGCTTTAAGCTAGGCTAGGCAGTTGCGACTTTCATTTTTTTGTTTTACGGAAACAATAGAATAGTGACGTTCAATTGTTGCCAATAGGTTATTTGACACTATAAAAAATAAATGATCAAATTACGTGGATGTAATACCTTATCGAATAAGAAATTAGAAATTATCAAATTATATCAAGTCTCAAAAATTATAAGGCACAGGTCTTGAAAATGTTGTTTTAATTCTTTGTGGAAATTCTTTAAATTCCTTTTTTTTAAACATTTCAGACAACTATCAGGAATGTGGACAGTAGATTGTTAAAAACGCAGACAATCAATTCCACGACGTTTCGACCATTTTATTTGGCCTTTATCAGGCGTCTAAAACATACATAACAATAAAAATTTGGTGTAATTTTCATTTTTATGTATATTCCAGACGCCGGATGAAGGCCAGATAAAATGGTCTAAACGTCGCGGAATTGATTGTGTGCGTTTTTAACTATCTACTGTCCACATTCCTGATTATTTTATATTTTTATTTTAATAATCATGGATGATAACATTAATATTTCAGACAACCTTCCGTAGATTTTGTACCCCATATATGTAGGGTATTTTTCATAAAATGCAGTTTTAATGTATTTTATGGCAACATTACTGCTGGGTCGTGTATTATAGTGTCTCAAAAACACGAGATAGATTTATTATTTCAATTTTAAAATTGCAATTTTTTGACATGTGGAAAAACGTTGCCCGCCATGATGGTTCGAAATGTGACGTTGAACTTGTAGTAAACATACATCATTTGCACTCGTTTGTTACTACAAGCGTGACGTCACAGTAGTTAAACATTGCGGCTCGTGTTTTTGCGCCAACTTATATTTATAGTTTTGAGTAGCATTTTTTGCTATAAAACGATTACAAAGTGAAATAAAAGTGGACTAACACTACGATACGAAGATTTTAAGACAATTTAAAAATAAGTGTCAAATAGCTTATCGCTACATTCGGATGTTTCTGATAATTCTATTGTTTCTGTGCATTGAAACGATTGAGTTAATATAAACGAAATTTAAATCATTAGTATCCAGTTAGATAAATGTTTTTGTTATATAGACAGTTCGCGCTTTACGAGTTTTCGGTTTACGTGTTCTGGTTTGTTTGAGGACATGCATAAAATACCTCACGCGAAACTCACTCATTTCCCCCCGTCCCCTTTGTAAATCTGGGTCACATTTTCTGTAGCTCCCCTAACAAATTCAGGACCCCCTATAAGATGCCCCGCTAGTTCCGACGTCGTGGCAAACATGAGGTTAACAAGTTAAGACAAAAAAATGGATGATCTGCGAACGTCACGGTTCCTCAGCTCCCTCTTTCCACCCTTATTGTCGCTAGGCAAAACCTCTCCCGCCCCCCTATATTTTATGAATGCTCTCTTCCTAGTTTCTCTTTTGAGTAATAAACAAATTTGAAATTAATAAATGCTAAACAATCGATACATACAGTTCCACTGCCTAACCAAAATTAATTCCCTCTTCATGAAATTAATTGCGAAACAATTAAGTTAAAAACTCTGGGATTTCGAACCGCGCGTGGAGTTATATGTACATACGTGTAAAGAATGTCCTACTAAAATAAAGTATTCGATTTACAAGCGCGCGCTACGAACGAATCGACTCGAAAAGCTCGAAACTATCTGTAACTGTTATTGTAAGGACACCAATGGTTTGAATATATGAACGTCGCAATTTTGTATATTATAAATATAAATTATATTGTTTTTTTTTTTGTTTACTGTGTAAATAAATCATTTAAAGCGATATTTTTTTGTGTTTTTATATCCATGTGTAATAATATTCCTCCATAGATAATCCGCGTAGCTTATGAATAAAGTAAGGTGAAGTTTTTGCGTAGATGCAGGGCCGGTCTTAAAGCCAATTCAGACTAGCCGTTCTCGGTTACGATTCACCGGTCCGGTTCGGTTTTCGATTAATCTAGGTTGCTCACACTATCCCGATTCGGTTCTACGATTATTCTCGGTGCGCATGCGCAAATTCGAAATATGATTTGACGTTTAATGTGTAGTTAAACGTCAACAAAAACAGCTGGCTAGTCACGTGACTCCAGCAAGCGTTCTCATTGGCTACGGTTGCGAACGGTCCGGTTGAAATTAGAGCTGAACCTAAACGTTCGAACCGAACGGCAATCGGGAACGACTACGCCCTGATTGGTCGAGCTCCCAATCGGACCGGTGAATCGTAACCGAGAACGGCTAGTCTGAATTGGCTTTTACCAGACGGTAAACGGAGTTACCGCTCCAGGTGTCAAGTCCGAAAGAGCGGCTCAGTGGTACTGAAAAATAAAGGAAAAACATATTTTTTACCCGTGTTTGACGACAGATGGCGTTGACGAGTGAAATTGACTTTACCATCGTGTACTGCAGACTTTTAAACGACCTCGTGCTGAGTTGTAGATAAATTCATAGGTTAGGTTATTTTTGAGAGCCAGTTGTGTCATTCGTGTTTTGTATTTTGCGACAAAATGGAAAAAGAGAAAGATCCGTAATTCATTTTTTAATTTATTTAATTTTTTAATTTATGGGGACCTCTCACCATCGATGACCATGGTGAGATATTCGTTAAAAAAAAACGAATTACGGATCGATATTGCTCTTTTTCCATTTCGTCGAAAAATACAAAACACGAATGATGCAACTGGCTGTCAAAAATAACCTAACCTATTAATTTTGTCTACAACTCAGCACGAGGTCGTTTAAAAGTCTGCAGTACACAATGGTAAACTCAATTTCACTCGTAAACGCCATCTGTCGTCAAATTCGTATATTAGGGGCAAGCAAGGGCGACGCCACAATTGAATCTCTTGCCACGGGCCGGCTCTGCATAGATGTAACGTGAATGTTTAAGGCTGTCGGAACGCTCTGAATTTAGTTTATGCTGAGATTCAGCGGTAAGGGCCGAGGTAGGCAAAAGACATATTGTGGGTGTGACCTTCATTAGCTCTGTCTCGCTCAAATCATCCGCACGTTTCAATTTTTGGCTGGTGCCAACTATGAGGCTAAAAAATTTTTTTGCAAGGGTGCCGCTGTCAATTGATTACTCTAATTTTTGGAAATATTTTGAAGACTTAAAAAACTTTTCCGAAAAAAGAAGAGTCACTTTAGGTTTGTGATGGAACAGTTTTGTGAAATAAGTACGAATAAGGTCGTAGTATGACATTGAAAACGTGTGTTTTTTTGGCACAATTAATGCCAACTTTTTTCTAGTAAATCGTACATAAATAACAAAAGTAGTCCATTAGAGACCTAGATTTGTCCTTTATCTTCCTTATAGAGAAAGAATTTTTGCAGAATGTTGACGAATAAGTCTATAATCAGTTGACAGCCAAAGCTCTATTTTTGGCTTAAATTCAGAGCGTTCCGACAGCCTTAATATTCTAGTGTAAACACCAGGTAAAATGACGCGGTGTTTTGATTGGTTGGTTTTTCGGTTATTGATTGTGGTATCGATTCTAGGGGAATGACGGTAACGTCCGGAAGCGTGACGATCCAAAAGGACAGCGGCAATTTAATAGGGATCAGTATTGGAGGTGGCGCTCCTTTATGTCCTTGCCTGTACATAGTACAGGTCTTTGATAATACCCCGGCGGCGCGCGATGGGACGCTGCAAGCCGGAGATGAACTGATAGGCATCGATGGGACTTCGGTTAAAGGAAAAACTAAAGTTGAAGTGGCTAAAATGATACAAGCCGCTAAGGTTAGATTGAAACTGTATGATTCGTTATTAAATTGTAGTGCTAAAAAAAGTTAAAAGAACTCTTTTTTAATAGTTAAGGTAGTTGTCGTGGTACAATATTGTCAAAAAGTTATAGATTATACGCGACATAAAAGTATACTAGCTTGTAGCTAAGTGATCCATAATTTGTACGCAAGAAACGTAACCCATACAATATTCATATGCATGTATACTTTTCTATAAATTGTTGAACTTTAATATTTATAAGTAATTAGACGGTCAAAAATTTTTTCTTGTTTTTTTTTAAACTCATAACAAATGCATTGAAAGACTGTCAGTTTCTGAAAAGTTTTTGACAGTTAGTTCTTTTTTTATAAATAAGAAACTGGTTCAGAACTACAGAGATCGTATACAATCAATGTGAATTATCCAATTTTTAATTGAATTTATCTTGGATTATATACGGTCGATCGACTTCAAATTTTCAGGGCAATTGTATTATCAAGTCCTTATTAAGTATACAAAAATTAAGAATTTTCTGACGGTGTGCTTTAACCAGGACAACTACCTTAAAGTTTTAGTCCGTGCTTACATCCGGTAATCTGACATTTCCGCTCATCCGACATATGCGAAAAATTCTGTTGTCGGATTAGTGAACGTGTCCTGTAAATGATTATTATTATTATCAACTAACATTCTAGGATGAAGTTCACGTTAATTACAACAAACTACACGCAGATCCACGCCAAGGCAAATCACTCGACATCGTTCTGAAGAAGGTGAAACATCGCTTAGTTGATAACATGTCGACTGCTACAGCCGACGCGCTCGGCTTGTCTCGCGCCATCCTCTGCAACGATACGCTCGTCAAGAAACTCGAGGAGTTACATGGCACCGAGCTTATGTATAAAGGTCTGGTCGAGCATTCAAAGCGCGTCCTGCAGGCGTATTCTGACGTCATGACGTCACACAAGGCGTTCGGCGATGCGTTCGCCTCGATAGGAGTGCGGGAACCGCAGCCACGAGCCAGCGAAGCGTTCAGGAAATTCGGCGAACAGCACAGACAGATGGAGAAGGAGGGACAGAAGATGTTGCAAGCTGTCAAACCTGTAAGATTTTTTTTTAATACGCTTTTATTAGCTTCAGTACTGAGCTGGGTAGAGTAGTGGTGACAGCACTAGACTCGCATTCGGGAGGTACCGGGTTCGAATTCCGGCGGGGGCAGATGTGGCTGGGACTTTTTCCTACTGCCTTTCGCCGAGAAACGGTAATTCCTGTACCGGCATTCTTGATTGAGGTTTTCCATGGTTTCCCTCAATTAATTCCAGATAAATATCGAGATGGTTCCGTATTTGAGGCCATGGCCGATTACCTATCAAACTCCTAGTTCACAAATTACGTACCTTATCCTAATTTCCTATAATTCCTTAATTCGCCCATTGCTATTACATAAGTTGAAGTTTTAAGAATGTAGAAAATGACAGGAAGTGTGGTAGATGGAAAATATTAATGGTGCGAATGGCCTCTGTTATGACATAAAGTCGAGAAACGGACGTTAAACACATTATTATTATTATTATTGTTATATTATTATTATTAGCTTCAGTTGTATGTTTGTTTGTTTGTAATGGAATATTTGAACGTGAAATTCACCCACTTCAAAATGTTATATTAAACTGAAACTTTGCACACTTATTAAGGACCAATGACAATACAATAATTGAATAAGCTTGTCCCATTATCCTGACCAGGACCTTCAGGATAAAAAAACTTGAAAAATTATAGCAAGCAAGCTAAAACATTGTACGGTGACCTACGTTGCGTTGCCTAACTCATAGTCAAATGCAATATTGTGTTTAGTCTCATAATTAAAATTAAAGTTTAAAAAACTAAAACAATACGCTTTTATTTAAGATAGATTACTAAACTCAGTTAACATTGCAGGTTCTGTCGGATATGGGAACATATTTACATAAAGCCATACCGGACACAAGACTCACAATTAAAAAATACGCCGACGCAAAGTTTGAGTATTTGTCGTATTGTCTGAAAGTAAAAGAAATGGACGACGAGGAAAGCAGCTACGCCGCTCTTCAAGAACCGTTGTATCGGGTGGATACCGGGAACTACGAGTACAGGTTTGTATGGAACGCCATTTGCCATCAAAGCTATACGGTTTGTCTGTAAGTAATGAGAATAGCCGCCGTGCGGCGCTTCAGTCGCCAGCAGCGCGCTCCCTAGCGACGGAATTTAAGATGGCATCAAAGCTACATGGTTTGTCTATCAGTAATGAGAATAGCCGCCGTGCGGCGCTTCAGTCGCCAGCAGCGCGCTCCTTAGCAACAGAATTTACGATGGGGAGGTATAAACTAACCAACGCACCAGGCGCCATTCGCGTCCGAGCTCTAACACACGGCGGAAGACGTCAAAAATGGAGCGTTCGCTGGACCAGCGCTACGTTCTAACCATAGATTAGATAGTTTGTTCTGACCGCCCACCTGACCCGGATAGAGAAGGGTTGTTGATGGAACGAGGTTAATCTGTGTTCTTCTAATGACCTTGAAATGTTTTGTAGGTTAATATTGCGATGTCGCCAAGAGGCTCGCACTAAATTCGCGAAGCTACGGTCAGACGTTCTGGTCAAAATGGAACTGCTGGACAACAAGCACGCAGAAGCAGTCGGCCAACATCTTGGCAAGCTTCTGACAGGTCTTCAGAAGTTGCACGCCGATGTTCTGATGGCTGTTGAAGGACCCAAGCTGTTTCCTGTTGAAGTTGATTTGACGCAGAACGCATTCCAGTACAAGAGCACGACGCCCGTGGTTCCATTCCAGGTGAGAAACAGTGTTTTTAATACAGTAAGACATCGTTTAACGCTGTTTCAGTATTACGTGGTTTCTAAAAAGAAATGTTAGCCACTGTAACGTAAATTGCGGCTCAGTTTATACAGATTGTATCAACTCAAAGCTGTCCATAGGGCACTCTGTGTGTAAGACAGAGCTCTATATACAAACGATAAGTAAGAGTGAGATAAATGATCGCTAATAGGTAGTAATTACTGTGGTTACTGTAAAATAAATTTAAATAAACGTCTTTGTTTTCTAAGTAAAAGTAGCCATTTTATCAATTAATGACAGTCTGTAGTCACTACCGAAATTATTGATAAAATGGCTATTTATACTGTTCACGATAAAATCCAAATAATTAAATGGTTTTATGGTGGTAATTCAATCGTCGACGTAATAAATTTATTTGTAGCTGCCTTTGAAAACAGACCGACTTCTAATAATTTAAACGAACAAAAAATACAAATTTCTAATGCATGTCAGTCCGTTGACCATGAGATGTTAGCCAATGTGAGGAAAAGTATTTATAATCGATTAGGTTATTGTTTGGCAGAACGTGGAGGTCTTTTCGAACACTTAATAAATTAATTATTAAAATTATTGTTCAAACTGTTGTACCAGATATAATAATAATACGAATTAATATTACGGTTTAGTTGTTTTAGTTTGTAAACTGGTAAAAAGATTTACAAGTATTATTTATTTACAGTAACCACGGTAACTATTAGCGATCATTTATCTCACTCTTACTTATCGTTTGTACATAGTGCTCTGTCTTACACACAGAGTGCCCTATGGACAACTTTGAGTTGATACAATCTGTATAAAATGAATTCAAATGTTGATAGAAGTTTAAAGGCAAGATGAAGTGTCGTTGATGCAATATCTTGCTATCGACAACAGCTTGCTGAACGAAACAGAAAGGGGCAAACGGCATTAGATGACTTCTTCACAAAAAACAAAATATGTCAAATGAGGAACCTTCCTCATCACAAACATAACTTCTTAATCGGACATTTATTTGATTTTCATAAATGTTTTATGACCAAAAATTGATATTAGTTATAAATAAATTTTCTTATTCTCGGTTCTGTTTCATTCATGACTATGATCTACATAAATAATGCTTTAAGATTTTAAGTCCCCGTTTAGTTCATCACGAATTTGTGTAAAACAGCGTATTTTTGAAGGACGAAGACGACGACATATCCGAAGGACACGAAGTTCAAGAAGACGACGACGTTCTGTTGTCATCAAACAGTTCCGATAAAGTCGCTTCGACACAATTTCTTTTGGATATCGAGCCAGAATCAGGTCCCGTTGCGGACCCTCCCATAGAAAACACAACGGGCTTACCGACTGACCTGTTTGACGGCTTAAACGACGACCATCAGTTGTTAAACAATTGCATTCCTCAAACGACGCCTAACATAACCCTAAATAGTTTGAACCTTGAACAACAGTGTCATTCCGATAACCCTTCCAATGTTTCGTGGATCGATTCGAATATCATTCCGTTCAATCAAACGTCCAGTTCTATAAATCTTATTTCATCCGAGGCACAGAGACCGAATCCAAATTCGTTGTCTCCGTCAGTTTTTAGCCCTCCTCGTTCCTCCTCAAGCGATAATACCAGTAATTCCGTATCCCCGGTCGTCCAGAACGCGGCCACGGATAGCCAGAAACCGGTCGACGTACTTCTACCAGGCCTTGACGACTTGACCGTTGGTGGACAAGTCGAACCTGACTATTCGACAATGGATAACGCCACGTTGTTAGCCGGTTTGAATTTAACTTCTTCGAATACTATTAATCAAGCATTGTTGTCAGGTTTTAAATAATGTATTGTGAAGAAATATATTTATTTTATAAATAAAATCAATAAAAAGAATTTTCGTTGAGTAATGAACATATATTTTCTTTTGATTCGAATCATTGGTTGATTTTGTTTTATATTTTGAATTTTTTAACCGTTTCAAAATAACCTAGTTATTTGGTCGTTCAAATTCAGTTGTGTTTCAATATGGCGTTGGTATGTTTCTTATGGCGCGCTCCGTAAATAATCATACTTTTTTTGAGTTTAAACATTTGTGGTCAAGTTTAATATATTATATTCGTGAAATGTAAGTAATTCTCTTTATTTGGATATATTTTTTATGTGGTATCAAACAAAATTTTGTTTATTATGTATACTTCAAATATTCGCGTACTAAAAGATAGGTTAAAATTTTTAACGAATCTTTTGTTGTCAAAGTTTTGTCGGTTTATTGTTTACCTAGAAAACGTAGGCATGAATACCGAAAACGTGTATTAATCGAAATTTTCTGTTGCTTGTGTCGTTTTAAATGATTTTTTTTATTAATTTTCGGTAATTATGTTCGATAATTCTGTAATGGTAGGCTAGGTATAATTTGAATACGCGATTGCAAGATCCTTTTGTTTAAAAACACCTATTGTTGGCGATTCTTCACTTTTTTATGATAAACAGCATAAATTAATTGTAAAAAGTGAGTTTTTCTAATTGTTTATTGTTTTTTATTGGTTTAATCTTTAAAATCAAAATAACAAATTTCCCATCATATCCCATTATTGTTTTACAGTGAACGAGATATCAAAATAATCTTATTAGTTTATTGGAAGACAGATTATATGTCGAACTTTAGAATCGTATTTGAGGGCTTATAAAATTAATAAATGACTTTTTTTTTCTTTTTTGTCCATGGTAATTAATATAAAGCTTGAAAAAGTCCCAAGCAAGGGACGAAACGTCGCTATAAATAACAAATAAGTGTTTACTTAAAAAGTTCTTTTTCTCGACAAATCATTTTTATATTAATAAATATGATTGAATCAGGGTTCATGGTCGATAAAGAGTCACCCCAAAGTTATATATTTGCCACCACTAAACTATTTATTTATTGAAACTGAAAAAATAATCGAAACAAAACGCTGACCGAAAAGACATCCCGGAAATTAAGCAATCGACTTTTGATGTCCAAACGGTTGTAACTTAACAGTTACGACCGACTCACACTAACTGGATGCCGAAACCGATTTTTTATCGGGTGCTCTTGTGGGATATTATAGTTTATATGATATAGTTCACATTTATTTGACACGATTAAAATTCGTCTCTGGCACCAGCGCTGGCCCTAGCCCTCGATCAGGGTAGATTGTCTTTTTTTGGTCGACGCTTTTCTTCACCTATATTGTACTTCGGTTTTACGTTAAATAAATAATAAGTCCCAAATTTTCAAAAATCAACTTTTATTGCCAACATCAATTTAAATTAAATTAAGTAGTTTTAATTATTATACTTCTGCTTCTTTAACATTAAGAAAGTTCCTACCGGTATATAATTAAATTAGTATTTGGTGTTAATTTCAATCAGTTACTAAATAATAAAATCTTGTATTTCGCATTTGGCTTTTTGGCGGCCCGTGCCACCTGGCGCTTAGAGCGACCGCTCCTCTCGCTCTACTCCAGGACCGGTGCTGCGTGTCGGATTAATGTGAACTATGACATATAAACTATAATAAGCCACAAGGGCATCCAATAAATAATCGAGTCCAGCATCGAGCTAATCCGAACGAGCTCTTACACAAATTCAAAGCAGATCGAATTAAAATCGCCAAACAGGAAGCAATACCAAATAATGCTGAACGCCGAACGGCTATCCTTGTCTGTTTGTTTTTTTATTTTCAGGCTGCACGTTTCACTGTAAAAAACCTCAAATATATTATTTTTAGGGTTTCTTAGCCAAATGTCAAAAAAACGGAATCCTTATGATTTCGTTATGTCCTTATAACTCTGCCATTTTTCCATCGAGTCAGGTGAAATTTTACAGACAGGTGTCTTATGTGAACCGCTAACAATTGTGTTATGGAATTACAAAAAAATATTGTAATTTAGGAGCTGAAGAAAGGTCGTGATGTTATCATTTACATCAGAGGCTCCCAACCTTCTCTGGACTACCGCCCCCTTTGCAAGAAAAAACAATTCCAACACCTCGTAGTCTATAATAGCTAATAATTATCTGTTTATTTATTTATTAAAAATCATAAAGTCCCCATGGAAGACTCCAGCACCCACGGGGAGTGTCACCGCCCCCGCGTTGGGTAACTATGGATTGCATCGTTCTTGGAGTCTAGACAGGCGCTGGTATATCTTTGGCCTTGAAATCGTTATCGCCAGTGCAGTCTCCATCGTTTAAAAAAATATTTTGATATTGAAAATAAATTATACGTATAATCGAAATACATTTTTTAACTCTGGTGGTACATTTAACGATGTCATTTCTATCAGTGTAGTAAGTACATTCGAATCGATTTACGCATCTATGGTTTCATATAATTTAAATGTTTTTTTACTAAATTTTGGGTTCAATTCCCAAAAATTCAATTTAAGTACTGCAAATAATATCAACATTATTCTGTCTTTTGATTTCTTTGACATATGTATTCTGTTTTTAGATTTCTTTGCCATGTTTTGTTAATACTGCCACTAAAGTTCAAAAATAAAATAGCAAGAACGTGGATGAAAATGTTTATTATAATTAATACACTTCAATTATTTCTGGGACGTTTCGATCAATATATTATCCAATCTTCATCAGGCATCATAATATAGGTACTTGAGTCCTCTTTAATAGTCATAGAGGCCCCATTATCCATAAGTGCCCAGGGCCTCCAATAGGTTAAAGACGGCTCTGGGTACTTCGTAATAAACATTATAATATAATACATAATAAATAATATTGACTCTACCAACAGTAATATAATATTAAATAAAACGAAACTACTTGCGATTACTGTTCGAAATATTTTTTTATTTATAAAACGTTTCTACCAAATTTTTTGGTCCTTTTCAATTTATCAAAATACAAAATAAATTTATTTTGTATTTTGATAAATTGAAAAGGACCAAAAAATTTGGTAGAAACGTTTTATAAATAAAAAAATATTTCGAACAGTAATCGCAAGTAGTTTCGTTTTATTTAATAATATAATACAATTTATGACATTGCCAATAAACCAAATTTGACAAACTAATATCAATTTGGATACTGCCATTAAAGTTTATAATAGTCGTTCCACGCAACCAATTGACAGATCCAGTCGGATGACGTCATCTCACCACCAATGGAACGAGGTGACCTCTGTAATCTAAAATAAAATTTTGTAATTTGAACAAAAATGAATTTACGTAATTGTCTTTCAAACGAAATAATCGCGTATAACCTTGAACAGCAGACAATTTCTAACACGTTTTTAAAGTGAATTCAACATTGTCCAGTGCAAACATGTTGAATATTATTCGATGTATAGAACAGTTTCCAGACGAAAAGTTGAAATTTTAATAATGTGTTCTTTGTGGATATCTTATAGAGTCGACTAATTTTTAAAAAAACGTTTTGCACCTCTAGTTCAAATCATATTATATTCAGGTAATTAATTATTAATTTTTTGACTTTTAACACAACGATAAATGAAAAACCCGGGTCGCAGTGCCAAAACCCTGCCGACAATATAGTGTATTTGCTAATATAGGCAGTGTGGCTTTATTATGCGAACTTAAGTTGGTTTTTTGGGCAAAATAAAAAATTTGACTCCTTAATCCACCCCTTAAAAGAACATTTTTTTCTCAGTTGCAATTATTATCAATCGAACCTCTAAACTAAATTATAATATACACCTTTCAGCAAATAATTCACTATCTGCAAACTAGTGTTTTCATAAAATTTGTAAATCCGGTCCTGTCGGGCCGATTTTATTAAAATTTTAGGAGCACTTTTTAATTGCTATTAAAGGGTTAAATTTCAATTTTGAAACGATTCTGAGAATTTTTTAGGTATTTTTGGGCCCAAAAACTTTTTTCAACCCCTAAAAACTACCCTTAAAATGGCCCGATTGGGCCCATTTTAAATAGGGTTCTTGCGGTAGTGGATTTCAACATGTGGGCAAAATTTCGTAAAAATCAATTAACTCTTTCGAAAGTTATAGCGCGCACACACATATATATATATATATATATATATATATATATATATATATAAACATTTTTAAAAATGGTGCCAAAGTGTTTAGAAGGTTATGAAACGTCGAGAAATTTTGGTCCGACCCCTAGGTCCCGCCATCCGACCAACGCCAATAGTGTATGTTGCCTATGGCAAATACACTAAAAAGCCTCGCTATTGAAGTATACATAAAAATAAAATTAAATCAAATTGGCTTCACACAATTATATCAAAAACTGATTATTTGTAAGCTTGATTCTTTTAGATACAGTGACGTAGTTGATGACTTGCAGAGTCCCCGACCCGGGTTAACGCCAAGCATTAGAGGGACCCGTTCACCCTAAAAAATCTCTAAAATTCAATTAATCAATCCATAATAACCTCAATTTTAACGCAGACAATTTACAATTTGGATTAATGTACATCAACTACGCCCTGTGTTTCATAGTATTAGGGTTTGAAAAAAATTATAGTGATAAATTGAAAAGAAGGATCTTACTGAGATTTTTGCGAGGGGGGGAGGCACTGAGTTAGCTACGCAAATGTCCAGACAATGTAAAAATTATAATGAAATTGTGCCATTATTGTGGGGAAACTACATAAAAAAGTCAAAGTCAAAATCACTTTTGGACTATATCTGTCACTGTCAAACACATACGCAATATTGCTGTAGTCAAATTATGCCAATTGCTTAATTATTATGTTCTTAAATATGAAAAAAATAAATTTTGATTTATGTAATATTTAAATAAGAAATAAAGTCACATATAGTTTTTAGTGTATTTGCCATATGGCAACATACACTATTGGCGTTGGTCGGATGGCGGGACCTAGGGGTCGGACCAAAATTTCTCGACGTTTCATAACCTCCTAAACACTTTGGCACCATTTTTAAAAATGTTTATATATATATGTATATATATATATATATATATATATATATATATATATATATATATATATATATATATTTATATACGTATATATATATATATATTTTTATATTTATATGTGCGGGCAATAACTTTCGAAGGAGTTAATTCATTTTAACGAAATTTGGCATACATGTTGGAATCCATCACCGCACGAAGCCTATTTAAAATGGGCCCAATCGGGTCATTTTAAGGGTAGTTTTTAGGGGTTGAAAAAAGTTTTTGGGCCCAAAAATACCGAAAAAATTCTCAGAATCGTTTCAAAATTGAAATTTAACCCTTTAGTAGCAATTAAAAAGTACTCCTAAAATTATAAGCAAATTGGCCCGACAGGACCGGACTTACAAATTTTATGAAAACACTAGTTTGCGTATACGAATTTACTTACTGAAGGTCGTATTTAATTTGGTGCAGATGTTGGATTGATAACAATATTTCAACTAATAAAATTATTATTGTAAGGGGTGTATTAAGGGGTTCATTTTTTTTTTATTTTGTCCAAAAACAAACTTAATTTCATTTAATAAAGCCACAATACCTGTATTAGCAAATACACTATATTGTCGACAGGGTTTTGGCACTGCGGCCCGGGTTTTTTTTTTTATTGCAAAAAATATGAGCGAACCGGGGGAAAGCGTCGGAAAATCGATTAAAAAAATTTTTTTTCTGATACTACATCTTATAAGAAATATTGTCAGAAATTTTGAAGTCATTAGGAGCAAAACTTTTCGAGTTACAGACAATTGAGTCTCCGGGCGCTCGGACTTTTCTTCTCTATTTTATTCAAACTTTTTTTTAAATCGGTAGTCAAAATTTCTCGAAAACCGTTGGGCCGATTTCGTCTAAACTTTGCACACTTCTTTTACATACTAAATACTCGGTCCTGAACGAAGCATTTTCTTTTTTTTCAACTACAACTTACTTTTTAAATAAACAATAAGAGCAATTTTTGGCAAAAATCAGAGTTTTTTTATTGCACCTTTACCAAAAATTCAAAAATGAATATTTTGTTAATTCCTTCGTTCAAATCCGAGACAAACTTATGTACTAAAGAAATCTTTTTGGTTTTTTAATTTCAAATGAAGCCATCATGAGTTATCCTGACTACCGCATTTTTTGAGGTGACTTGGTTCTGACCACTACCACTGGCTTATTTTTCAATATTTTTTGATGAAAATTCAACAGAATATTCTTAGAATAACGCTTAATAATGTAACAAATTTTTAAAATTTTATTAAATAAGGTATTCTGAAAAAAAAATCACAAAAATATGCTTTTTTTGTATCTCAGACCTTTTTCCCCCTTTAAGATGTATGATTTTGTCGAGCGTCTATAATTGCAAATATATTAATTTCTTCTTTTCCAGGCACCGCTTAGACGACAAACTACCCGTTACAGTGAAATGATCGAAATAGTGTTTAAAGAATAGTTCGCGATTTTAAACCCGTATTAAAAATAATATATTTACACGCAGAGGCGGACAAGGAGTTTCGGCCGCCCTAACCGTTTAGTAGTAGCCGCCATTTTCTGCCAATTTTGCACCGTAAAAATGTTGATTGGAGATGCTGACGAAACTCTACTGAACTGGTGAGTGACATGTTTGAAATATTAACGTCTAAATCTTCTATAAGCTCTGTTATACGTTTACTTTAAGATATTTGTGTGCGTGATTTAGTTTAATTTCGATCTTTTCTCGTCGGAATAAGGAAACAATGCTACAATAAAAAGACGCGAATTCGTACATAACATTTTTTTTAATTATTATTTATTATTATATAATTTATTATTTTACACAGCTCTCTCGCTCTATATATATTATAACTATTTACAATTTGTATACAGGGTGATCTATGCGAAAGGACACAGTGAGTCAGTACAGTGTGTCCGACAAAATCAAATAGTAAACCCAGATTTTCAGATTAAGGTAGTTGTCGTGGTACAATATTAAAATATAATAAAAGTTATAGATTATACGCGCTACAAAAGTATACTAGCTTGTAGCTAAGTGATCCATAATTTGTACGCAAGACTGTACCCGTGGAAACGTAACCCATACAGTATTCATATGCATGTATACTTTTCTATAAATTGTTGAACTTTAAACCGTTATTTATAAATAATTAGACGATCAAAATTTTTTTTTAAACTCATAACAAATGCATTGAAAGACTGTCAGTTTTTGGAAAGTTTCTGACAGTTAGTTCTTTTTTTATAAATAAGAAACTGGTTCAGACCTACAGAGATCGTATACAATCAATGCTAATTATCCAATTTTTAATTGAATTTATCTCGGATTATATACGGTCGATCGACTTCAAATTTTCAGGGTAATTGTATTATCATGTCCTTAATAAGTATACAAAAATTAAGAATTTTCTAACAGTGTGCCTTAACCACGACAACTACCTTAAGCTTCTTACATAACTGAACTTGTCCGATGTAGTAGCGATATAAAATAACCGGTTATTTATGATAGTAACCATTGTGATCGGATATTTTCCCGGTTAATTAACCAGCTATCTATAAAACAAAAATGCATTTACTGCAAATTCGATAATAGGTTGTTGAACGAAACAGAAAAAGGCAAACGACATTAGATGACTTCTTCACAAAAAACAAAAATAATATTTTTGTGGATGACTTTATGCAAGGAATTAGACCTTTAGATTAAAGAAAAATTAAAAAATAATAATATAGCGCGAGTTTGTAGTTTTTCAACCGACTGTACCTGCGTAAGCCTCCATTTGCATCTAACTTTAGAACCTTTTGGAACCGTGACGCATATTATAAATATTATTCATCTTTCAAGTTCAATTCCAGATATATATTATAATAGAAAACAGTATCACGGGTAATTGGAATAAAGAAATAAATCAATTTAAACACTCATTGATTGCAAAGTTTCGTCTTTTCTTTAATTAAGACTTTTTCAAGCTCTCAATATGCTTAAATGATAGTAAAACCTTGATACAATATGCAATTTGGCCTTACAAAAAATAATTATATTTTTTTTTTTTTTAATTTTTGTAAGTAATTGTTTTTTGTAATGCCAAATTGCATATTGTATCAAGGTTTTACTATCATTTAAGCATATTGAGAGCTTAAAAAAGTCTTAATTAAAGAAAAGACGAAACTTTGCAATCAATGAGTGTTTAAATTGATTTATTTCTTTATTCCAATAACCCGTGATACTGTTTTCTATTATAAATATTATTATTTAGTTTCACATAAAAAAAACTAATAAACTTGGAAATAGTATTAAAAACTAAAGTAGTTGAACTTCTTATGTGAGCTTATGAAGGTGAGGCTCATTATAAATTTTTTTTGGTTCGCAATAATGTACCACGAGTAAAGCAGGCGTTCGTCTTGTCCGTTCGTTTAGATCACATCTTCGGCATACACAAAGCCAGAACGTCTTTATCGGCGTCATGTCACGTTAATTTCTATATCGGACTCGCTATCGTAATCCTCGTCGTTCGCGGCGGCGGCGTACGATTGCAGTTTTGCCGCCAAACAAACGGGATCAAAAGACGTCGCACCGCCGGTTCCTTGTTGCCGATGGTGGTGGTGGTGCGGCGAACCCCCGGCCGGCGGCGATACGTCTTGCAGGTCGAGTTTCGGTCGATCGCCGTCGGCGTCGCTTAAATCTGGAT
This sequence comes from Venustoraphidia nigricollis, assembly GCA_034508555.1. Lineage (NCBI taxonomy): Eukaryota > Metazoa > Arthropoda > Insecta > Raphidioptera > Raphidiidae > Venustoraphidia > Venustoraphidia nigricollis. Next base: position 2,848,812 of record JAVRKA010000021.1, on the reverse strand, counting down.
GCGGATTGTTCTTGTTAGGTAAAGTTTGCTCGCGGGATCCACCGCTGGCGAGCAGCTCGCGTTCTTTAGAATTGCGCCATTTCATACGTCGGTTTTGGAACCAGATTTTCACCTGCAACAAACAAACACGTTAGTTACAGAATCGGCCTAAATTCTAACATTTAGATAGATCGCTTTTATTTGTTTAAAGTACAAAAGTTATTACAAATTTGAAGGAAACTCAATGGCTCGGGATCAATAAAAAGCAATACTGATTTTAAAATTGCTTTTTTGGCTAACGTTTCGGTGAAGTTTTCACCATCATTGATGCTCTGAGGATGGTGAAAAATTTACCGAAACGTTAGCCCAAAAAGCAATTTTAACATCAGAATTGCTTTTTATTGATCCCGAACCATTGACTTTCCGTAACAATCAACGGATCACCACATCTATTAGTATAGGATATAAAAAAAAATCCAAATTTTTCGGCGATTTTTAACAAGCTGTAACTTAGAGGGAAATGGTCCTACAGGAAATAAAAAAAAAGGAAATTGTAGCTTAAAGTGTGTCGTTTTCAAATCTGGACCTTAATTTTTTTTAGCGTAGGCGATTTTTGAGTTATCGTACAAAGACCAATGAAGAAATTTTTTTCCAAATTTTGTATCGTGTTTAACACGCTCTATGGACTTTGGTAAATTTTTATTGATCATGCCACTGTGAGACTCTTTTAGAAAATTCAATTACCTTTAATTTGATTTTTTTGAAAGCTCTGTACGATGATTTGGCGGTGAGTTATCGTCGATCAAAGCAAAAAAGTCTTTTTTGACTTTGATAATTAATTACTCGGTACATAATGATCGTACAGAAAATTAAAGTAGGGTTTTGTAAACTGTAAAATATTCCTTACAAGAAGTGATTAGCGGCTTTCGAAGAAAAAATTTATTTCGAAGTGAAAATGTTGAATGAAAAAAAGGTAAAAAATTGCATATTTAAGGATATTTGGATAATTTGGTATAACTTTGCATATAATATAAATAAACAATATACGTTTTCAGCCTCAAAGTGTCCCAAAGGTACCCTGAAACTTTCAAAGTGCTGCGATATCCACGCGGGTGCTGAGAGCAAATTTAGTGATTTTTTGCATTTTTAATGTTAGTAAACATATTTACTTTTATGAGAGCTGAAAAGTGTTTCTTCGACGATTTTCTCATTTGTGCATAAATAAGGGTTGCACTTTAGTATTGTCCGAAATTCAATACTTCAGAGAAAACGTTGCAAATTGATTTGCCAATAATTGTATCGAATAACATTGAACGGCTCTTTGAAACGAGGGGTTGAACGAACTTGTAGAATTATACAGGATGTCCTAGTTTATCTATAATCCACCTCACGTCTGTCTGTTTTTCGTATCAGAGATTTTTTCGTACTTTCTGGTGAGTTAGAAGAATGAACTTCACAACTGCGTTCCTTGAAAACTCGAGAATGATAAGAAAAATCCTAAACCTTAAAATGTATGTAACACCAGCCTGATTATCTTATGGAACAATTCAAATTAGATTAACAAAATAAAATTACTTGCAATACTGTTCAATATTTTTATTTATATAAAAGACGTTTCAACCAACAGTTTTTGTCCTTTTCAATTTTCAAATATAAAATTAAATTACAATTATTGTTTAAATAAAATTAAAACAAAATATTAAAAACGGTTACTAAATTTTTATAAAAATTATATAATCTATATTAAATAAAACGAAACCACTTATTATTTATTATATAATCTATAATTATATAATTTTTATAAAAATGTAGTAACCGTTTTTAATATTTATTTTTATTTTTATAAAAATTATATAATCTATAGATTATATAATTTTTATAAAAATTTACTAACCGTTTTTAATCTTTAGTTTTAATTGTATTTAAACAATTGTAATTTAATTTTATATTTGAAAATTGAAAAGGACCAAAACTGTTGGTTGAAACGTCTTTTATATTAATAAAAATATTGAACAGTATTGCAAGTAATTTTATTTTGTTAATATATCTATTACTGTTGGTAGAGTCAATATTATTAATTCAAATTAGAGTTTAATAAAACTAAAACAACACGGTTTTATGAACTAAAAAATGCAAAATAATTTGACAACAAAATTAGCTTTACTGTAAAAAGCGTGATATGCTATCTACTTAAATAGCTCCACGTTTTACAATTAGCTAGTAAATGTAAAATTTATTACCGATATTAAGCACTCCACGTTTTTTACAGTAAAGCTAATTTTGCTGTCAAATCATTTAGCATTTTTTAGTTCATAAAAGCGTGTTGTTTTAGTTTTTTTAAACTCTAATTTTAATTATAATACTAAAAAACAATATTGCATTTGCCTATGGCGTAGGCAACGCAACGTACGTTACTGTACAGCGTGTTAGCTTGCTTGCTGTAATTTTTCAAGTTTTTTTATCCTGAAGGACCTGGTCAGGATAATGGGACAAACTTATTAAATTATTGTATTGTCATCGGTCCTTGATAAGTGTGCAAAGTTTCAGTTTAATCTGACGTTTTGAAGTAGATGATTTTCACGTCCAAAGATTCCATTACAAACAAACTAACAAACAGAGAGAACGACATTTTTCTAAGCATTTTAATCAAAATTTAACTTGAAAAGCGGATTTTTTCTGTGCAGATCATGCATTTGTTTTTGTGTGAATACTATCTAATGTAGGTACCTACATGACAGGGAGTTTGAATACGACATTAGACTGCTCTTGCATCTATGAAAACTGTAACTAAATTATCACAATCTAAGGTCATCGTCAAATCAAATTATTTGACAATCCTTTCTGCAACCCAAAATCAGCATAAGATATGTACGTGATCTCTGTCGGGCCTATAAAAGTGACCATCACTTCCCGGTGTGAAGCCTCGCGAAGCCAAAGAGCCTCCGCGGCCGTTATCATATTACAAGCTTCCCGAAAGCTGTAAACTTTCGATAGCTTATACACTAATATTGTAAGAGAGAAAAGCACACGCATTCTGTGATTTATTGATTACCATTCTCCATGTTTATTTGTCAATCGTTTAGCTGTCAAGACCAACTGTTAACTGCTCGCTACCGCTCTCTTTCTCCCTCCTTTCTCTCTCTCTTTCTTCGTTGCTTGCTTATTGAGTCTGTTCAAACTAAATGTGCTCGGGTCACGAATTTATCTGTCAATCGTTTAACTATTAGAACCAACTGTTAATTTAAGATATAAGTTTTAATTTCTACAAGCTGCAGAACGGCTATTTAATTGTTAAACATTCATTGTTACAATGCTAAATCAGAAAAAATATTTTTATCCACCAACACCGTCGGGACTCAAACCCAAATCTTTCCACTTTCGCGGCGGAATGAGTTATCAGTTACTCTACGGTGCAATATCTAAACAATCAATTCTTCATAATAAAGCAAATTGTAACATTAAATTCACTACATATGGGAGTTGATTATTTTCAATAGGTACCGTTAGACATGAATTTAATGTTACAGTTTGCTTTATTATGAAGAATTGATTGTTTAGATATCGCACCGAAGAGTAACTGATAACTCATTCCGCCGCGAAAGTGGAAAGATTTGGGTTTGAGTCCCGACGGTTTGGTGGATAGAAATATTTTTTCTGATTTAGCATTGTAACAATGAATGTTTAACAACTGTTAATTGCTCGCTGCCGCTCTTTCTCTTTTTTTCTTATTTGCTTATTGAGTCTGTTCAAACTAAATATGCTCGGGCCACGAATTTATTTGAAAAATATTGGGGAGAATTTAAATTTTGCCAAAATTCGCACTCTCTAAAACCGAATGAAATGAATGAGAAAATCCAACGCTACCAACGTACAAAAAAAATACGTCAATGACGTTTTTTTTAAAGAAAGAATATGAATAAGTTGAAAGGTTAACATAAGTCGGTAGTTAGCGTTCCGCGGTTGGACACACAAACAAGTGGTGCCAACATAACAAACACAATATGTATGAGGTTGGACCCTGCTTACCACACATTTAAATACAAATGGTTCTCTTCCGAGGCTGCGTGGAACGAGGTTCAGTAAAATGAAAGCACTTATGTATTATGTTTGCCACCTAGCGGCTGGCTCAAAAGTTTCTTAAGGTGATTGATCTTTCAGGTCGTAAAATATGCTCTCGGGAAATTTCGAACTGTGGTCGCAAAATTCATTTTATTACTGTTTTTATTAGCTGTGATTAAGCATTAAGCTTGACGTAATGTGGCTTGCTGCTTAGAAATTTCAAAAAACATTTTTTTCGTTAAAAATTTAATTATATAACAAATATTCGTCAATATTTTTTGGATCCCAAATAACACGTTTTTCTTGATACAAACTGATAAGTTCAAGCGATTGTTCGTATCATGAACGTACACACGACACAATCGTCACGAACGCCGTCCAAACGAGTCCTAAAAACCGACAGCCGATGGATCACGGCGAATGCCGGCGCGAGCGTTACATGTAATGCTCGTAGTGCCGTCCACACGCAGAATTCGTGTTACATTACACTATAGATTACATTACGCGTTACACAGGTCTGGACCCGGCTTTAGAATGTAACCTTACTCAATTTCAGAATACAGTAAGTTCTTTGTAAAGGTTTCCTCCTCCTTAGGGTTATTTTTGGGGTAAAATGTTCCTCCTGGCATAGCCCTTTACTTGACTGTGAAGTGCCATCTCAATCGGTTCAGTCGTTTCGAAGATTACTCCGGACAGACCGACAGATACTTCAATTTTATTTGTATGTATAGACAATAAATTGATACTTTCACTAAATCTAGGAACTAGGGAATTTGTAACCAGTGAGTAATGAAAATACAAATAACGGCATCTTTACGAGCTCTTTCGGCTATTAGAGGACAATGTGGTGCAGTGGTTAGCGTGCTGGTTTCTTGACCGGCCTGTCGTGGGTTCGAATCGTGCCTGTGTTCATGGATGTTTTTGTGATGTCGGTTAGTTTTAAGTGAGTATTTGATGCAATTAAAACGCTAATGACCTAAGTTGTCGAGCGTCTATAATCTGCAATTTAAAACAAATCTTTCGGCTGTTGAAAAAAGATTCGGTATTAAGTGGAGCCAGCCTGTAGATAGGGTGAATAATTAAATAATATAAAACGACAAAGACAAAATGCGAGAGAAGGGTGCTGTCGAATTAAATTCATAATTAAAGAGCACAATAAGCGATAATCTGATGAAGGCGATGACGTCATGTGTATACGCAAAACAAAAGATCGTTACCTAAAAACAAGCGACTGTCTTAACAAACAAACTCAACTCTAGACGACGGCTGATATAAAGTTGTTTTTCGTTTCTGGCGAAAGAAGACGTGTAATATTTTATATAACGAATGTTTAAATGGGGCGGAGTTTATATTGTCCAATAATAAAATAGATATCCCCACCGCTCACTTTTCTACTAGGAGAGCATTAAAGCTCTTGTAAAGCTCCCATTGTATATTATATATTATGTACTTATATAGTAGTTACTGCCGGGTTCATCCAAACGGAATGATTCTTTATTTCTTTATTTCTGATTCTTTAATGTCGACCAGCATATTATTGCTCCGTCCATTCACTGAAATAATAAACCATTTATTAGTGTATTTGCCATATGGCAACATACACTATTGGCGTCGGTCGGATGGCGGGACCTAGGGGTCGGACCAAATTTTCTCGACGTTTCATAAGCTCCTAAACACTTTGGCACCATTTTTAAAAATGTTTATATATATATGTATATATATATTTATATATATATATATATATACGTATATATATATATATATACGTATATATATATGTGTGCGGGCAATAACTTTCGAAAGAGTTAATTGATTTTAACGAAATTTGGCCCACTTGTTGAAATCCATCACCGCAAGAAGCCTATTTAAAATGGGCGTAATCGGGCCATTTTAAGGGTAGTTTTTAGGGGTTGAAAAAAGTTTTTGGGCCCCAAAATACCGAAAAAATTCTCCGAATCGTTTCAAAATTGAAATTTAACCCTTTGGTAGTGATTAAAAAGTGTCCCCACAATTTTAATAAAATCGGCCCGACAGGACCGGATTTACAAATTTTATGAAAACACTAGTTTGCAGATAGTGAATTATTTACTGAAAGTTGTATATAATTTGGTATAGAGGTTCGATTGATAATAATATTGCAATTAATAAAAAAAAATGTTATTTTAAGGGGTGTATTAAGGAGTCAAATTTTTTATTTTGCCGAAAAACCAACTTAAGTTCGCATAATAAAGCCACACTGCCTGTATTATCAAATACACTATATTGTCGGCAGGGTTTTGGCACTGCGACCCGGGTTTTTTCTTTATTTCTGATTCTTTAATGTCGACCAGCATGTTATTGCTCCGTCCATTCACTGAAATAATAAACCATTTATTTGAATTGGAGTAAATTCAGAAATATTTTTATGGTAATAGTAGGGGAGCTGTTAGACATTTTTGGGTAGGTGGCTCTGTGAAAATTTGTACAATACCTCTTTACTAATATCCGAATACAAAAACATAGACCTGGCTGAAGGGTAGCGGGACTTAATCGTCCCTCAAATTTCGCAATAAAAAGCCCTTGAAGCATCTAGAAATTTTAATACCTTGAAATCTAGTATTTCACGAGTTGAAAAAGAAAAAAAAAATTCTTAATCGAGTATAAAACTTAGCCAGGTGTTTGCAAAATTATATTTTTGAAAAATTAAAAAAATATATTTGAGGTACGTTGAAATTTAAACAGAATAATATTGGTAACTAAAAATAGATATATTCAAAAAAACGGATCGTTTCGGTGGGACATTCTACCAGACAGGTGATTAAAAATTTGAGGGTCGGTTAAGCCCCGTTACCTTTCAGCCAGGTCTGTGTTTTTGTATTCGGATATTACTAAAGAGTTATTGTACAAATTTTCACAGTGCCTCAAATACCTACCTAAAAATGCCTAAGAGCTCTATATAAATAACCAGAGAAGTATTACGAGCTTTACTTAATTCTTGGGACCTCGGTTAACCTGAGATTCTATCGTGAAACGGCCAGTGTTGTATCGTTTCGACCCTTGGAAGATTTACAGCAAATTGTTGAGTTTAATAAGACATTTTATTTAGTTACTTTATCTAGTAACTTGGTTTATTTCATTTTAAAATTGTGCTTGCTATTATAATAATCTTTTTTTTTAACAAAACCGTAAATATATAAATTAATCAGGTACGCCTATGGAAGACCAATAAAATTTCATCTTTTACTTGGAACCAAGGTTACGAATCCGTCGGTAGCCACATAAAAGGCATCGCCTTCGAATTACGCTTCTGGTTATTTGTTTATTCTTGTGGTAATACTTTGCGACCCGTTCGTCCACCACAAATATGCCGGTACTCGCACCATATTTATTTATAGCTTTTATCAGGAGCGTAGCTACCGCCGTATCTGCCGTATCAGTTATACGGGGCCGCCGGGCCACGGGGGCCCCCAACGTGCGAAAGCAAAAATTAATAAAAACTTCCCAATTTTTTTTTTATTTCAGAAATGACAAAAGTCAAAAAAAGCAATTTCTTTTTTTCCCGCGTAAACCGTGCGTTCAAAAGTTGGCAACACCCATCATCGGTTATCGCGGGCTGCGGAATTTCCCCGTTTAAGTAATTTACTTCAACGGGGGAAGGGCCCCCAAACAAATTTTTATACGGGGCCCCGCCAAGGCACGCTACGCTTCTGGCTTTTATAGTGCTATTCTGTAGCTGTTAAGAATTACAGTGCTGTTAAATTTTTGTCACTTTCTAACAAATTTGACATTACGTACGGTAAAGTGAGATGGACATTTTACAGAGTACAGAATAGCGCCGTAAATTTAGAACCCGTCAGTCCACCACATGTATACCCGTAATTCCACCATGCGTATTTATAACTTGTTTGACAAAAGCTTGATTAAAAACGGTAGGTAACGAGGCTCTATTCTCAATTTTTTAGGGTTCCGTACCCAAAGGGTGTTAGGTAATAATAGATAAGAAAAATACATGAGAATTCTACAAAATTTATTATTAAATTATTTCTCGTAGATCGTTTCGGATAATAAGTCCATCCTCAGGCATATAAAACATTCTGCTATTATTAATCATGTTCTACCAAGTGTCGAGTAAAAAGTCAGTGCCAAGTGTATTTTTAAATAGTAACTCTCTTTAAAAAATGATTTCCATTAAAACTAAAACTACCAATATTTTATGGTAGCTCCTTTAAACTTTTAAAATACCTTGTTTCACGAACAAGATACATAAAGTAAGGATCGATTTGATTATTATATAAAATGAAATGTAAATAAATAAAACAATAAAATTTGGATTAATCAAAACGAAATCTAAATACGTCTGATCACAAACTTGTTAGTTTTTTTAAGCGTAGCGAATAGAAACTCAAAATAAAACAATGTTGTGGTCAACAATACACAATCTTATGCTGGATTGCACACAATATTGTCAAAAGATTAGTTTTGACAATGACCTTAGATTGTAATAATATTACAGTTTTCATAAAAGCAAGAGCAGTCTTTACCACTTCATTTCTGAAACTTCAACTTAACTAATAGCAATGGGCGAATGAAGGAATTATAGGAAATTAGGATAGGATAGGTAATTTTTGAACTGGGAGTTTGATAGGTAATCGACCATGGCCTTGAATAAGGAACATTCTCGATATTTATTTGGAATTAATTGAGGGAAACCATGGAAAACCTCAATCAAGATGGCCGGTTAAGGAATTACCGTTTCTCGGCGAGAGGCAGTAGGAAAAACTCCCAGCCACATCTGCCCCCGCCGGGATTCGAACCAGAACCTCCCGAATGCGAGTCTAGTGCTGTCACCACTACTCTACCCAGCTCGGTAATTGCGTTAACTTTGAATATCTGAACGAAAACTTATACTGTGGCCCTTTTCTTCTACCATGCAAACCCGGGACTTCCACCATAGAGATGCGTTTAATTCGACGTAATTGAAAGCCTGCCAATGACAGTGCACTGCCAATTCACCAAACAAAAGTAAACTTATCTGTTTGTCTTGTGCACACGCGCGACAAACAAATGATAGACGCGCGTCGAAAACAGTTGATGAGCGCTAATCGCGTAATCTGAAATGCATACATTATCTATTGCATTTGCACCGTTTGTGTTTTGATCGCGCGCCGCCACTGAATCAGTCAAAGAGAAAGACGGAGACAGTTCAGAGTCAGAGAGAAAGAGAGAGACGGATGATGTCGTTATTCTATATCCGTTTGCACTATTATATATAAGGAGAGAGCGCGATTATGGCGCAAGGAACAAAAGTCTTTGTGATATATTCGCATGAAAAATGTTGGAGAACAGGCGCGGGGACATTCGAGAGATTTCATTTGTTTTTGACGGATCAATTGTTTCAAAACGAAAGAATAATTTTCTTTCTTTATTTTCAAAATGTTCAGAAAAACTGTTTGTAAAACTTTCTTGTAGAACCGTTATGAAAGGCATTCCGTCATTTGGTGATTCGTCAGATTGTAAAATATGCTCCCGGAGAATTACGAACTGTAGTTGCAAAATTCATTTTATACTACTGTTTTCATTTGCTGTGCATTAAGCTTTATAAAATTAGGCTCGGTGCTTAAGAATTTTTTAAAACATATTTTTGGCTTAAAAATTGAATCAAAAAACGTGATATTCGTCAATAATTTTTTATAGCACGTCACGTGATTTCGAATTACGGGAAGGCAAACTAATAATTAGATTTTTTTCTTTACAAACTTATGTTAGAATTACCGACAAATAAAGCTTGCACAATATTTTTTTTCAAATTTAGTATTGACTTATTGATCCTAAGTCCTCGGACAACTTTCCATCTAATTAATTTTTTTCTGTACAGAAAATTGTGTAAAATATTTTCGTTTTTATCTGATTTTAAATCATTTATTTAGATCAGATAAACTGTAAAAACTTGGCTAAAAGTCACATCGGAAGAATAGTACATATTTCTAGTTTATTTTGCATCAGTTCTTCAAAGATTGAATTCAATTTTTTACCGAAATTAGAGTTTACGAAACATAAGTGCAGCTGTGATTAAGCAATAAACTTCACAAAATTTGGCTTAAAAAATTTCTTAAAACATTTCTGGCCTAAAAATTAAATAAAAAAACGTGATATTCGTCAATAATTCTTTACGGCACGTTACGTGATTTCAAATTACGGGAAGGCAAATTAACAAATCGAAGTTTTTTCGTTACAAACTTATATTAAAGTACTGATAAATTTGGTTCGTGAGGCCCGGGCCTAGGGTGGCATGATTTTAGGGATGGTACATTTTCAAAAGTAAACAATGTTAGAACAGTTGAAATTTAAAAATTAATAGAAAACAGTATCACGAGTAATTGGAATAATGAAAATAAATCAATTTAAACACTCATTGATTGCAACGTTTCGTCTTTTTTTTATTAAGACTTTTTCAAGCTCTTAATATGCTTAAACGATAGTTAAACTATGATATAATATACAATTTGGTATTACAAAAATAATTATTAAAAATTGTAGAAAAAAAGATGAATTTAAAAATTAATTTAATGAAACCACAGAACCGTAACTTAAACAACGAATAATAAATTATTTAAACTAAGTTACGGTTCTGTGGTTTCATTAGATGTTTAATTTGAATAATCACTTCCACATATAGAGCAAAATGGGCGCCATATCGGACCTAAATCCGCCACTGCATGTGAGGTCAACAAAAATTCCAAAATACGTTTAAAAAGTATAGTTAAAAATACATTTAGTGGTTGACTTCATCATTACAAACAAATTAGACATTATATCGCATCCAAAATTATTACTATAATTCAATAATAAATCTCAGGTATTTGGATTAATAATACAAAACAATCGTGTTATTGTTAACTCAGCATACTACGGTATGTTCCATAGTGTTATGGCATATGGAATCATTCTTTGGGGCAACTCCCCACACGCATACAAGATATTATTACACTCCAAAAGAAAGTTGTAAGAATAATAAAGAAGGCCAAATACAATGAACACTGTTCTCCGTTATTTAAAAAACATGGCATAATGTCGTTACCATCACTGTATATTTATCAAATATTGATGTACGCAAAAATTAACTTAAACCGCTTCGAAAGCCATTCTGACTACCACTGCTATTATACCAGGTCAAAAAATGATATATGTCTGCCTCATAAAAGGCTAAAACTGTCCCAGACTGCCCCAGATTATATGGCCAGAAAGATATATAACAGGCTGCCAGTCAATACAGGAACTACCTTTTAAATTATATAAACAAAAACTTAAAATATTTTGCAAGCAAAACTGCTTTTATAATGTAGAGGATTTTTTTAACTTATAGCTTTTAAATTGACGTTTTGTACTCACAATGTGATTCACAAATAAAGCATCTATTCTATTCTATTCTAATCTTGCTACGTTTCGACTACTTTATTTAGTAAATAAAGTAGTCGAAACGTAGCAAGATTAACAATAACACGATTGTTTTGTATTATTAATCCAAATACCTGAGATTTATTATTGAATTACAAACAAATTTATAAAACATGCAAGAAAAAAAAAAGTTCTGTTTGTGATTTGAAACCGTGCATTTTTTAAGTGTCCCCCGGCATTATTGTACACAATTCGTATTAAGCTAGCGAGACACCGCCGTCGGATAAAAGATTAGACATCAAAAACATATGTTGTCTTAATCGGTATGTCACTCTATTATTAAATAGAGGGGAGTCGAAGAACGAGGGTGCTCCTCTGCTCACCGCGCGTCGCTTTAACCTGCGTACGCTTGCGATATACAGGGCGTCGTCGAACATTACACCCGCTGTACGTATTGCGTTTAGTATCGTATAATACTCGCCACGGTTCTAAAAGGTTCTGAAGCTAGTCACAAACAGCGTCGCAAATACATATTTTATAGAGCCGTCCTGGTTGTTTTGTGGGAAAGGAAGACTCCCACCACCTCCCAGTTACCGGCACAGAACGTGCGCTGGTCGGTGATTGGTTATCGCTGGTTGTCTTGTCAATTGTCGCTTTCCTGTTATAAAGTACAGTCCAGTAGGCTATTGTTAAGTTGTTTCTTTGATTGTTAATTGATCAAGATGTCTAATATAGTTTTGTATAGACAAGCACGAAAAATAATTTTTTGGATGACTTTGTGCAAGGAATTAGTCCTTTAGATTAAAGAAAAATTAATTGTAGTTTTTCAACCGACTGTGCCTGCGCAAGCCTCCATTTGCATCTAACTTCAGAACCTTTTAGAACCGTGGCGCGTATTATACTCCAGTAACACTTTTTACCCGACTACGGCCAAAATGAGGGTATATGATTTTAAACAGTGTGTATGTACAGTAAGACCTCGCTTAACGCTGTTTCAGTATTACCCGGTTTCTAAAAAAAAAATTTAGCCCACTATAACGTAAATTATGGATCAGTTTGTACAAAATGATTCAAATGGTGATAGAAGTTCAAAGGCAAGACGAAGTGTCATTGATGCAATATCTTGCTATCGACAACAGCTTGCTGAACGAAACAGAAAAAGGCAAACGACATTAGATGACTTCTTCACAAAAAACAAAATATGTCAAGTTTAGCCACTATAACGTAAATTATGGATCAGTTTGTACAAAATGATTGAAATGTTGATAGAAGTTCAAAGGCAAGACAAAGTGTCATTGATGCAATATCTTGCTATCGATAACAGCTTGCTGAACGAAACAGAAAGAGGCAAACGACTTTAGGTGACTTCGTCACAAAAAACAAAATATGTCAAATGAGGAACCTTTCTCATCGCAAACATAACTTCTTACTCGAACTTTTATTTGGTTTTCATAAATGTTTAATGAACAAAAATCGATATTAGTATTAAATAAATCTAATGGAAAAATCCGAAAACCGTAAATTTTTAGATACACCACAAAACATATTTTTTTTTAATACAAACGTCATAATAGTGCATACCAGCGACATCAGACGGCATATCTTAAAAACTATTAGTTCTGGTATTTATGCGCCTCAGTGTATATATGTCGTAGGATAATTAAAAAAATCGGTTATTTCGCGAAAATCCTATGCAAAAACCGTATTCCAATTACCCAGTTTTTTGCAAACATCCAAAGATTTTCGCAAAGATCCGATTTTTTTAATTATCCTACGACATATATAACAACAACAAATAAAAATAAAATAAAGTTAATAAATATTGTAGGGTGGACTCGCACTTGGCCACTTTTTTATACTTAAATATGTTTGCATAAGTTCAAGAACACTCTATATGTAGAAGAACACAACAATTGTCACCCCTGTGGCATGAAAGTTCCGATTCGAGCACAAATCTTCTTTGACTAACTGACGCGTCTGTCCTTTGCACGAATAACTATTTATTATTGTAATTGATTATGCAATTCTTGCACTGATTTCTGTACGTCAGTGCTTGTCAAACTGTTCGCGTGATTGAGATGAAACACAGCAGCGATAACAGTAGTGGAGCCTTCGACCCTATCTGGCGCCATTTGGATGGCGAGTTACCACAAAGTGGATAGCATAAAAACCTTCTCTATGAAAGACTACATAGAAGGATTGAGTAATAAGTACTCGTGTTTGACGACAGATGACGTTGACGAGTGAAATTGACTTTACCATCGTATACTGCATACTTTTAAACGACCTCGTGCTGAGTTGTAGATAATTTCATAGGTTAGGTTATTTTTGACAGCCATTTGTATCATTCGTGTTTTGTATTTTTCGACAAAAAGGAAAAAGGGCAGTATCGATCCGTAATTCGTTTTTTAAAAAACATGCGAAGAAATAAAACTGAAGTTGGATGCTGTCTATGGGGACCCTTCACCATCTATGATCACGGTGAGATACTCGTATAAAAAACGAATTACGGATCGTTATTGCTCTTTTTTCATTTTGTCAAAAAATACAAAACACGAATGTTACAACTGGCTGTCAAAATTAACCTAACCTATGAATTTATCTACAACTCAGCACGAGGTCGTTTAAAAGTCTGCAGTACACGATAGTAAAGTCAATTGCACTCGTCAACGCCATCTGTCGTCAAACACGGGTACTTATTGCTATTAAGTTAGGTATGTTAATACTGACCTGACTGTCCTTGAGACCGAGTTTGTCCGCCAGTTTCTTCCTATCCGGTTTGCTTATATACTTTTGTAGTTGAAAACGTCGCTCGAGACCTTTTCTCTGAAGGTCACTAAATACGGCTCGTCGCATCATGCCACGTCGCGGCTTTCCCCTAGGTCCGTGCGCCCATGGAAAAACGGCGGCAAGCGGTTGGCCGCCGGCGACGGCCGCTGCTGCGGCTGCTGCCGCCGCAGCCGGATGAACGTGCATCAGAGCCGCACCGCCTCCGCCATGTTGCTGCTGGTGGTGTACTCCGTGCGGTGGTTGCACTAAACAAAAACAAGAATTTAAATTTTAGAGGTTATGTGCTCCTAAAATAGATTATTTACGATACTGAGATCGCGCTGTATCCACTGGGCACTCTGGGTACGTGCCTAGGGCCCCGCGATTGATGGGGCCCCCTAGTTCCGGATAAGTATCCGATAACTGATATTTCCGACAAATATATCGATATATTTTTTAATAATATTTGTTAATTATTGATTTGCTTAGTAATTAAAATAGTCCTCTTAATCCGAAATTGCCCAAGGCCTCCAATAGGTTAAAGACGGTTCTTGCTGACATCTGCCAATTATTGTTTGTATCTTGGTAATATTGTGACATATTAAATTAAAAAAATTGGATGCGGGAATAATTGAATGGTTTTAATAATCGAAAGGTTATTCGAATAGTTTTTATAATATAACGATTCTTTAGAAGTGATTCATCGCGAACAGTAATAATTTGCGAGACATAAATCCAACCACACAACTAACGCGAATGCTGGAAGAGAAAAATTATGATTTTCTGCGATAAAAAAGCCTCGAAGCTTTGAACTGAACGTTTTTGATAGTATTTTTTCTTTCTTTCTAGTAGGGCATTAAAAACATCATTGCCCCATTTAAAAAACTATAATTGTGATTCGTTTCTCGAAAGTGGCACCACCTACAGAAAGTTTTTCTTCGAAACTTATGACGAGCAACTTTTACTCAGAACTTTTTTTATATTTCTGATATTTGCTGAAATTTTTGAGGTGGCGGTTTAAAATGGAACGCATTGTACTAAGGTAATGCGCACAACAATGTCAAAAAATTGGATTTGACAATGACCTTAGATTGTGATAATATAATTACAGTTTTCATACATGCAAGTGCAGTCTAATGTCGTATTCAAACTCCCTGTCATGTACAACATTAGATTGTATTCACTCAAAAACAAATGCTTGATCTACCCAGGAAAAGGTCGTTTTTCAAGTCAAATTTTGATTAAAATGCGTAGAAAAATATCGTCTCGAAGTATAAATGATACAAAAAAGTATGTAAAATACACGTATACACAGTTTAGAAAAAAATATCATTTCAATCTATCAATTATTTTTCGAACAGAATCGAATTAAAATTCTACAATGCTTTTCTTATGGAGAAAAATGTGTGCTCACAATCTAAGCACATTGTCAAATAAAATTATTTGACAGTCCTTTCTGCAACGCAGCATAAGTGTATCAAATATTGCCATGCTAAACTTTAATATTTTTACATTAGAAATTGTTGCGTCTATATTTTTTTTTCAAACATACACAATTAGATTAGCAGGAAAGTGGACAATTGATGTAAATCATTAAACCAATTGTTAATTTAGCGACGTTTCGGTCATTTATTTAGTTATTTAACATGTGCTGTACTTTATAGATGCCTGATGAAGCTCAAATAAATGACCGAAACGTCGCTAAATTAAAAATTGGTTTAATGATTTACATCAATTGTCCACTTTCCTGCTAACATAATTATATATGTTTTAATATTTTTGTTATACAATCAAATTAAATTGTATTGTTTGAAACTAGGTTACGTTAACGACAATATTTTTATATTCTACGGCTTAAAACTAAAAGAAAGGCAGAATTTATAAAAAAACTTAGTAGGATATTTTTCATAGGGAACCTATTGTCAGATTTAGGAGAGAGTGGCAATATTTGGCACACCCACCCAGTGGCAGATTTAGGTTCGATGCCGCCCTAGGCCCCGTTCAATATGGCGCTCTTTTTGCTCTATGGGTAGCTGATTATTGAAATTAAACATCTAATAAAGCCAGGGAAGCGTAAATTTGGACAACGGATGATAAATTAATTAAATTAATTTTTAAATTTCAATTGTCCTAACATTGTTTACTTTTGAAATTTTGTCGTCTCTAAAATCATGCCGCCCTAAGCCCGGGCCTCACGGATCTAGGCGTAAATCCATCTCTGCAAGTGGAGCTAATAAAAACGTGTTAAAAATGAAGCATATTGAACAGCTGGTACCCTAAAACATCGGCAATCGAGTCGGCCATGGAAGAGCAATGGTCGTAAATCAAGTTTAAAATTTTAAAAACGTAACTCATCGCAGATGGAACAGTTATTTCCACCTTGTTTGCCAGATACAATTGTCACAATATTTGGCACACCCACCCAGTGGCAGATTTAGGTTCGATGCCGCCCTAGGCCCCATTCAATATGGCGCTCTTTTTGCTCTATGGGTAGCTGATTATTGAAATTAAACATCTAATGAAGCCAGAGAACCGTAAATTTGGACAACGGATGATAAATTAATTAAATTAATTTTTAAATTTCAATTGTCCTAACATTAATTTGTTGAATCATTCATTGTTATAATGCTAAATTAGAAAAATTTATTTTTTATTTTTTGTTCACCAACACCGTTGGGACTCAAACCCAAATCTTTCCACATTCGCGGCGGAATGAGTTATCAGTTACTCTACGGTGCGATATCTAAACAATCAATTTTCATTGTTTAGATATCGCACCGTAGAGTAACTGATAACTCATTCCGCCGCGAATGTGGAAAGATTTGGGTTTGAGTCCCAACGGTGTTGGTGGATAAAAAATAAAAAATAAATTTTTCTAATTTAGCATTATAACAATGAATGATTCAACAAATTATTATATAGCGTCTGCAGCTTTGTAGAATTAACATTTATATCTTATGTCCTAACATTGTTTACTTTTGAAATTTTGTCGTCTCTAAAATTTCGCCGCCCCTAAAATCATGCTACCCTAGGCCTGGGCCTCATGGGTCTAATGGTAAATCCACCACTGCACCTACCTCATATAGATACAACACAAATATTTCTTGAAAATTCACACGAAACATTGAGGTTAGATCGACTTACCTGTGAAATAAGGCGCGGGTCGACAGTGTGCCATTAGCGTGTGTAGGTGTGCGTGAAAGGCGTTTGGTTGTTGGTGGGGCCGACTTGCGACTGGCTTCGCTATGCCCCCCATGACGCCGCCTATATATCCGGCGCTCGTCAGGAACGGCGAACCGACCAACGCGCCGCCGTACTGTTCCGGACCTGCGAACCAATGTACTATGATCTATATTATAATTGTATGCGCATATAAGAATCCCGGATCTTTTGACTGGAATAATATTCCTCCGGGAGACGGGATCTCCTCTAAAAAACATTGACTTCTACAAATAAGGGCCAGTCTAATAATAGATCGGCCCTTATTTTGACAAGTTGGAAATTGTCACATGCTAACCTTTAAAATGGTTCTTTATATTGAAAAAATGATTCTCTGAAAATTTCAGCTCGAATGATTAAAATTAACCCGTGCCGAAAACGCTATAACAGTTATGGGTTTTATTAGCATTACGTTCCGTAGTGCGAGTGCGTAATTTTGTCTATGACTTAACACCAACCAATTTCTATCTTAAAGAAGTCCTAAGATGTGTTTAAGAGGCAAATTGATTTGTCCAGATCCATAGGAAAAGTTAATTTTTTATACCCTAAGCACAAAGTTAAGTAGTTTCGGAATTTGCTTTCTACGTAACGTATTTCCAAAGTTCTCTGCGTTTTCGGCACGGGTTAGACTGTATAAATTGTGCTGAAATTTTAAGTTAATCATTTTTTCAATATATAGAACCATTTCAGGGGGTAGCAACTCAAAAACTCTGAAAAAAAAATTGGCTTATACAAATAAGGGCCAGTCTAATAGATTGGTCCTTATTTCTACAAGTTGGAAATTGTCACATGCTAACCTTTAAAATGATTCTTTACATTGAAAAAATGATTCTTTGAAAATTTCAGCTCGAATGATTAAAATTAACCCGTGCCGAAAACGCTATAACAGTTATGGGTTTTATTCGCATTACGTTCCGTTGTGCGAGTGCGTAATTTTGTCTATGACTTAACACCAACCAATTTCTATCTTAAAGAAGTCCTAAGATGTGTTTAAGAGGCAAATTGATTTGTCCAGATCCACAGGAAAAGTTAATTTTTTATACCCTAAGCACAAAGTTAAGTAGTTTCGGAATTTGCTTTCTACGTAACGTATTTCCAAAGTTCTCTGCGTTTTCGGCACGGGTTAAACTGTATAAATTGTGCTGAAATTTTAAGTTAATCATTTTTTCAATATATAGAACCATTTCAGGGGGTAGCAACTCAAAAACTCTGAAAAAAAAATTGGCTTATACAAATAAGGGCCAGTCTATTAGATTGGTCCTTATTTCTACAAGTTGGAAATTGTCACATGCTAACCTTTAAAATGATTCTTTACATTGAAAAAATGATTCTCTGAAAATTTCAGCTCGAATGATTAAAATTAACCCCTGCCGAAAACGCTATAACAGTTACGGGTTTTATTCGCATTACGTTCCGTAGTGCGAGTGCGTAATTTTGTCTATGACGTAACACCAACCAATTTCTATCTTAAAGAAGTCCTAAGATGTGTTTAAGAGGCAAATTGATTTGTCCAGATCCATAGGAAAAGTTAATTTTTTATACCCTAAGCACAAAGTTAAGTAGTTTCGGAATTTGCTTTCTACGTAACGTATTTCCAAAGTTCTCTGCGTTTTCGGCACAGGTTAAACTGCATAAGTTGTGCTGAAATTTTAAGCCAATCATTTTTTCAATATATAGAACCATTTCAGGAGGTAGCAACTCAAAAACTCTGAAAAAAAATTGGCTTATACAAATAAGGGCCAGTCTAATAGACTGGTCCTTATTTTGACAAGTTGGAAATTGTCACATGCTAACCTTTAAAATGGTTTTTTACATTGAAAAAATGATTTTCTGAAAATTTCGGCTCGAATGATTAAAATTAACCCGTGCCGAAAACGCTGTAACGGTTATAGGTTTGCGGGGCTTGCCGCAAGCCAGGCGGTAGGTAGGATAGGGGGCCCATGCAGGCTAGGTCCAAGCTCTTGCGACCTAAATGTAAACTAGATCGGATAGTTCGTTCATACATTAGAGAGAAATGAAATAGAAAAATATCCTATCTACCATTATCCAGTCTCGGGTTCCAGGCTTGTGGGGAGCCACCCGGGCCCTTCCGACCCAGTCCGACCCTGGGTTATACTCTATCTATACTTCGTGAACCGAACCATCGAATTATCTGTATTATTCTTTTGGTTGTATTTAACAGTCAAAATTGCATTCGCTTGAGGTTTATCATAGCTGGCGTAGACACTTTAATGTAAGCTTTTAAAGCTGAGGGCGCGTTGGCGCGTGTGTGACGGAGCCCGCGGCTAGATTACACGGACGGAGTGAGCTCCCGTCGTAGTAACGTTTCTCTTTCTCTAACACACACTCACGCGCGTTTACTTGACGTGCTAACGGTCGCTATAAAGTCTGTCAAGCTCCAACAGCTCCAAAGCACAGCTCTTGGGCGCGAATCTCCGACACTCGCTCTATGTCGTCTGACTGTGCCGCTGCACCGAGTAACTACACTGGTTACACTCGGTCTGCACTCGACACGTATTTCACGGCCGAGAGCGTGATTCAAGTCAACACTTAACTGACGTGTTTTATGCACTCATTCTTGTTAATTTACACTAACTGTGCTAAGTGGGATAGAAAAATTGTAAGTCATAGTGACTATATTTACCCAGAATTCCCCGCGAATGACAGCCCCCTGTTATCGCAGTCCTTATTACCGAAAGGAGTGCTCGAAAAAATCATAAAATTATAAGAATTAAGGCTGCCGGAACGCTTTGAATTTAAGTCAAAAATAGAGCTTCGGCTGTCAACTGATTGTAGACTTATTTGTCAACATTCTGCAAAAATTCTTTCTCTATAAGGAAGATAAAGGACAAATCTAGGTCTCTAGTGGACTACTTTTGTAATTTATGTACGATTTACTAGAAAAAAGTTGGCATTCATTGTACCAAAAAAACACACGTTTTCAATGTCACACTACGACCTTAGTCGTACTTATTTCACAAAACTGTTCCATCACAAACCTAAAGTGACTTTTCTTTTTTCGGAAAAGTTTTTTAAATCTTCAAAATATTTCCAAAAATTAGAGTAATCAATTGACAGCGGCACCCTTGCAATAACATTTTTTAGCCTCGTAGTTGGCACCAGCCAAAAATTGAAACGTGCGGATTATTTGAGCGAGACAGAGCTAAAGAAGGTCACACCCACAATGTGTCTTTTGCCTACCTCGCCCCTTACCGCTGGGTCAAAGCACAAACAAAATTCAGAGCGTTCCGACAGCCGTAGATTAAACAGAAATTATCAGGATTAATAAAAGTATATGCATGTAACTTATATTTAGTTCCAATATTATTTTCATCACCTCATCAGTTTACCAGTGTTTATGACTGTATGATGTCACGGCAGTCACGTGACAAGTATTGGCGTTCTGAAGCGAAATTTGAAACGGAATTTAAAATACATGATTTTTAAAACTTAAGTCGTATTTAAATAAAAATAATAAGTATTTGTGACTATATTAGGTACTTATGCACGATTTAAAATGCATTCCCAAAAATAGTGTTTTTTTAATACCTTAAAATGTGGTGGGAGTCTCGGTGTTCATGGTGGAGGAACAGGTCTCCGTTTAAATAAAATACGTCAAACATTTTTTTAAAACAGCTTAGCATAAAACGTACTTAAACAATAATATTACCCTCTAAGGTCGGTATTAAACCAGATTTTGCGTTCTGCAAACCAACATGACTAGTGTAAAAAGTCGGTTTTGACGACAAGAAGTGTTTAACACGTTCACTGCGTTACTGGTTATATGTGACTTGTAGGCAACTTTCCGTTCCAGCGGCACACAAAACTGTAAATTTGTGTCGTTCTTGCGGGGACGATAAAAATGTTATTTGTTATTACAGATAGCTATGTGATTGTTGCGATCTATAGTACGTGTTAGTTCGATTTCCGAATACCAGATGTCAGAATCTGGTAACGAACTGTAAAGAAAATTATGCCGTTAGGGGATTTACCGGAATCTGGTAAAGTGAGAATCGACATAGAATCAAAAATTGCTGCCGCAGTGAACGTGTTAACAAGCCACTCTGTATACCATTACCTAGCTAAACGATAATTGGACCCTCTGGTTTAATATTCATTCAATACAGTATTTACTTTGCGTTGTTGTTTCAGCGGCTCATGTTTTTATACATATGTATGATATGTTGCATTGTTAAACAACATAATATTGTTAGTTGTATATTATTAGTCTATTCGCCAATTGTTGTTATTGTTGTTTCTTGTTTTTAGTGTATTTGCCATAGGCAACATACACTATTGGCGTTGGTCGGATGGCGGGACCTAGGGGTCGGACCAAAATTTCTCGACGTTTCATAACCTTCTAAACACTTTGGCACCATTTTTAAAAATGTTTATATATATATGTATATATATATATATATATTTATATATATATATATATATATATATATATATATATATATATATATATATATATATATATATATATATATGTGTGTGCGCTATAACTTTCGAAAGAGTTAATTGATTTTTACGAAATTTTGCCCACATGTTGGAATCCACCACCGCAAGAACCCTATTTAAAATGGGCCCAATCGGACCATTTTAAGGGTAGTTTTTAGAGGTTGATAAAAGTTTTTGGGCCCAAAAATGCCTAAAAAATTCTCAGAATCGTTTCAAAATTGAAATTTAACCCTTTAATAGCAATTAAAAAGCGATCCTAAAATTTTAATAAAATCGGCCTGACAGGACCGGATTTACAAATTTTATGAAAACACTAGTTTGCAGATAGTGAATTATTTGCTGAAAGGTGTATATAATTTAGTTTAGAGGTTCGATTGATAATAATATTGCAACTGAGAAAAAAATGTTCTTTTAAGGGGTGTATTAAGGAGTAAAATTTTTTATTTTGCCCAAAAAACCAACTTAAGTTCGCATAATAAAGCCACACTGCCTATATTAGTAAATACACTATATTGTCGGCAGGGTTATGGCACTGCGACCCGGGTTTTTGTTGTAATTGTTATTGCCTCAAACACAAAATATCTTTTCAACAATAGTTTGCTACAGTGCTATATTTTAGTGATGCAACGATTCGTGTTTTCACGAAAATGAAAAAGGCAAACGACATTAGATCACTTCTTCGCAAAAAACAAAATATGTCAAATGAGGAACCTTTCTCATCACAAACGTAACTTCTTACTCGAACTTTTATTTGATTTTAATAATAATAATAATGCGTTTAACGTCCATTTGTCGACTTTATGTCATAACGGACGCCATTCGCACCATTACTATTTTCCATTTTTTTTACCACTTTCCGTTATTTTCTACATTTCGAAAACTTCAACTTAACCAACAGCAATGGGCGACTGAAAGAATTATAGGAAATTAGGATAGGATAGGTAATTTTTTTACTGGGAGTTTGATAGGTAATCGACCATGTTCTTGAATAAGGAACCATCTCGATATTTATCTGGAATTAATTGAGGGAAACCATGGAAAACCTCAAGCAAGATGGCCGATACAGGAATTATCGTTTCTCGGCGAGAGGCAATAGGAAAAAGTCCCAACCATATCTGCTCCCGCCGGGATTCGAACCCTGTACCTCCCGATTGCGAGTCTAGTGCCGTCACCACTACTCTACCCAGCTAGGTTGGATTTTAATTAACAAAAATCGATATTAACAATTAATAAATCTATAACTAAAAAACTAGCAAATTGCCCTATCGGTTCTGTTTAACATAATATGCCTATTATCTACGTATTAAGATGACCTCGTTTAGCGCTGTTTCGTATATCCCACGAACTTATTGGAATGTATCTTCCGCGTTAAGCGGTGTCTTACTGTACTTATATTTATCTCAAAGAGCCAATACGTATTTTTACTTTTTAAAGTTTTTTTTTTGTGCCGAGGGTTTTTAAAATTTTTAATTTAATTTTTTTGGTTGTCGGTTCTATGCACGTTGAATCGCTGTCGCTAAATTCGCATTTGGGTCTACACTGTATTTTTATTCAGAATTCACTCTCTCGTGGTACGGAATTCACAGCCATCTACCGAAATCAACTCGACGAGAACCCGTTCTTATTTGAATATTATATTCGGGCCGAGTCTGTTGTCTATACCTTCGCGTTCGCAAAGAAGGGACTCCGCCAACGGCCACCTCTGCTATGCGTCGGACATCCGCCGCTCCCCCGCCCCCCGTTCGATGTACGCAAGAGTTGAATATCAATGCTGCGTGCAGGAATATTATACACGCATTTGCACATCATAATGTGTGCGAATGTTGACCAGGGCTGTGACACACGTGGTCGATAATCTCTCAGGTCGACTACGTGAGGTCGCAATCAAGTCTTCATACCGCAAAATTTACAACAAAGTCTTAAAAACGCGGGTGCACCCAGATAAGTGTACTGGGCAGCCCTAAACAGTTTAAAAAAAATACTTCTCCTTCAAAAAAGCCACTAATAGGAGGAAAACAAAAAAATATTGAGATCGGTGCAAATTTAATTAAAACTTTTTACATACAAAAATTTAAGAATATATGAAAACCTAATATAATTTTATTGTGACGATAAATTTTCGACTTTTAAAAGATTTGCGTATTTAATACATGAAAACCTACTGAATCGATATCAGTAAAATTTATGTGGGCTCATAATAGGAATCACAAAATTCGGCTTATAACTGGCGAAATATCGCGAACCACACAACAAATTGCAGGTAAATTGAAAAAAACCCGGGTCGCAGTGCCAAAACCCTGCCGACAATATAGTGTATTTGCTAATATAGGCAGTGTGGCTTTATTATGCGAACTTCAGTTGTTTTTTTGGGCAAAATAAAAAATTTGACTCCTTAATACACCCCTTAAAAGAACATTTTTTTCTCAGTTGCAATATTATTATCAATCGAACCTCTAAACTAAATTATATACACCTTTCAGCAAATAATTCACTATCTGCAAACTAGTGTTTTCATAAAATTTGTAAATCCGGTCCTGTCGGGCCGATTTTATTAAAATTTTAGGAGCACTTTTTAATTGCTATTAAAGGGTTAAATTTCAATTTTGAAACGATTCTGAGAATTTTTTAGGTATTTTTGGGCCCAAAAACTTTTTTCAACCCCTAAAAACTACCCTTAAAATGGTCTGATTGGGCCCATTTTAAATAGGGTTCTTGCGGTGGTGGATTCCAACATGTGGGCAAAATTTCGTAAAAATCAATTAACTCTTTCGAAAGTTACAGCGCACACACACATATATATATATATATATATATAAACATTTTTAAAAATGGTGCCAAAGTGTTTAGAAGGTTATGAAACGTCAAGAAATTTTGGTCCGACCCCTAGGTCCCGCCATCCGACCAACGCCAATAGTGTATGTTGCCTTATGGCAAATACACTAAAAAGGCTGCGGTTATTCGTCCGGATACCGAACAAATAATTTTATATTTATTAATACGGATACTGGAAAACAATTATACCCAAACAAATAGCATATAAATATATATTGAAATTAAATATAATTAATTAATTAAATTATTGCTCATTGTAAAAAAAATGTGTTAGATTAATCACTTCAAATTCAATTATTTCGCAAAAAAATATTTTGACCGATGTAAGAACTAAATGCTGACTTATGTTGGAAGCACTAAACAAATTTTAAGTTTTTTTCAGTTCGTATGGGTGGTAATAATACACACGAATTTAAGATAAACTTTAGAAAAAGAGGGAAAATAATCCATTTTTACAGCTAATTTTATTTTAATTTCTCATAAAAAAAGATTAATTAATGTTAAATATAAAGTTTTTACTGATAATTATTCTAAAATAACTCCGATTTCTAGCGTTTATTTTGTATAATTTTCGTAATAAAAAAACAAAACAAAAAATAATTATACCCGTATGAATAGTGATTATTTTATTTATACAGTACCCGTATAAATAGACACTTCCTTGAAAAAAAGCGGACATGTCTAAGGAAACCCGAATGAAGGTCCACCTTAGTTATAGGAATTTTTGAGATGGGTAAATGTTTTCGTTGGAACTTTTTTCACTTTGGGGGCAATGAACAACGTTGATCACAGCCCTTGCTGTGGATGTTGTTGGCGAACAATATATGTATGCGTGTTGGCCCCCTGGGGACGGCGAACCGTCCTTAACAAGGATTCCGAAAGGCCCTTTCGTCATTTTACATACAGCCTGTTCGTCAAACCGACACCTCTATCTCCGGAACACGCATTTCTGAATCCAGAGATTGTTAATTTATAAACGCTCGACAACTAAAACCATTATTACTTCTTGTGCGAATCGACAAGGATAGTTGTTAACGGTAATCTTCTCTCTCACTTCGGCGCGTTGCGAATTCTATACATAGTAGAGTTTCACTGAAAATTTAGATAAAGACAGAGATTAGAGATTACCTGACACAGCTATCTCTGTCGGTTTGCCGCACTGAAACAAATGCCTTCCTAAAAATACGAATAGGTGCCAAATATGTCAGTATATTTCTAAAAGGGAATAATTTGGTGTTCTGGAAAGGCATTTGCTTCGGTGCACAAGTCGTTGTAGATATATTGCAAGCAACAAATCTTTCTTCAAACCTTCGCCAAACTTCTTTTTAAGAAACATGAGAATATTTCTCATAACTTTAATAGATAACGACTTTTTTCTTGATATTTTTTTGATTTTAGTGAAATAAATTTTTCATAATTGTACAGGTATAATTTTTTAATTTATACCTCTAAAAAACCTTGACGATGATAATGTTTAGGAGAATTTTTCTAAAGACGGAACAGGCCAAATAAGCAAGACCAAGACTGAATACGCAAGACCACGACCGAGACTGTTTAAAAAAACCAAGACTGGAACTATTTGAGCAAAAACAAGATCAAGACTGAATAAGCGAGACCAAAACTGATACCAAGACTATTTCAGTCTTAGTCTTGCTTTGCTCATCACTAAATACCTACTAAAAATACAGCCTAAAAACTTGAGCGTTGCGTTAATTTTAACCGTGGAAGTCATCCCCGGATCTGGGGGGGAAATCGGGGCACCTGCCCCTGGCGGCAGTTTCAGGGGACGCCAAAATTATAATATGTTTGAAAATTGATAACAAATTATTATATGGTTCTTATTCTTCCCTCTTGGTTACAAAAAACGCCATCCATTATATGTTTTTCAGTTTTTTTAAACAATTTATCTCAAATGCTGGAGAAAGAGGGTGCTACTATCAAGTTTCTGCCCCGGTTCAAAAAAATCGTAGATCCGGGGCTGGCGGAAGTATATTAATACCCTATCCCAAATACCATATTAATAGCTAATTCCGATTTCAGTCGGTGTTTAAAAAGTCGATTAAAAATTGCTACCTTAATCAATCACACATAAAATTTAAAAGCGAACGTGCTTTAAGGCGGCGTTATAAATTATTTTAACAATCAAACGATTGTCTTTTATTTACTACGAGTACATAAAACATTATAGCAGTTTGTAAATCACTTAGCGATGTCAATAGATGCCGTAAATAACAGGGGAGAGACCGTTGAACGATAAACAGTTCGGAAGTGTATATTGTTTTCTTTCTCTTACATACGATCTTTGCGTCACCTCTTTCACTCACACACATGTACTCTCAATCTCTAAAATCTTTCAATTAGTGGGGCCCGGTGCGGGATATTGCTTTTTAAACGGGTTAATGATTACGTAATTGTTATTCTTTCAAGTTGATCAAACGGCCACTCGAGGCGCTAATTCCTGTCATTCAGTAAATCGAATTTGCTTTTGAGCAAGGTTGAGAAACAAGTGACATTCGTGCGTTCAATGCTCGTGCTTTTTTGGTAAAAAAGTATTAACACAATATCATAATAGTGATTAATGTATCTAGATCGTAATACATTATTTTATATACGAGTATGACATTATGTTAAAATGAGCGATGAGTCATAAAAGCATTACATTCGAGATATAAAATAGCTGCTTTTCACTTCATAGTAAGTATATATTTACATATTTGACAGTTGAGATTTGGATTGTTTAAGAAGACAACGCCTAGTTTGTTGTCTCTGTTACTCATATGGATTTAAATGGCACTCGACAGAGAAGTTACTATTGGATTGGTAAAAACGTATTTCTTTTGTTTTATTTCACGCACTGGTGCGTTTTGTGAAATTTTGCATGTTATTTCAGTTTTTTATATGAAGATCTTTGTGGATTACGATACAGGTCCAAAAATAAGTAAAACCCGGGTCGCAGTGCCAAAACCCTGCCGACAATATAGTGTATTTGCTTATACAGGCAGTGTGGCTTTATTTTGCGAGCTTTAGTTGGTTTTTGGGCAAAATAAAAAATTTTACTCCGTAAGACACCCCTTAAAATAACATTTTTTTTCTTAATTGCAATATTATTATAAATCGAACCTCTATACCAAATTATATACAACTTTCAGTAAATAATTCACTATTTGTAAACTAGTGTTTTCATAAAATTTGTAAGTCCGGTCCTGTTGGGCCGATTTTATTTAAATTTTAGGGACACCTTTTAATTACTACTAAAGGGTTAAATGTCAATTTTGAAACGATTCTGAGAATTTTTTCGGTATTTTGGGACCCAAAAACATTTTTCAACCCCTAAAAACTACCCTTAAAATGCCCCGATTACGCCCATTTTAAATAGGCTTCTTGCGGTGATGGATTTCAACACGTGGACCAAATTTCGTTAAAATCAATTAACTCTTTCGAAAGTTATTGCCCGCACACATATATATATATATATATATGTACGTATATAAATATATATATATATATATATATATATATATATATATATATACATTTTCAAAAATGGTGCCAAAGTGTTTAGGAGGTTATGAAACGTCGAGAAATTTTGGTCCGACCCCTAGGTCCCGCTATCCGACCAACGCCAATAGTGTATGTTGCCTTATGGCAAATACACTAATAAATAAACTATTAATCTTCTTGTTTTTAAAAAAAAATTATATTCTTTGGTGTAATATTTTTTAATACTTAACATAATGTCATTCAAGAATAAAAATTTTTTATTTTTATTTTTTCCGAAAGCGCTCAAAGAATATAAAAACTTTTTAATAACAAGAAGAGTAATAGTTTATTTATTTATTTTTTGGACGTGTATCGTAATCCACAAAGAAGATCTTCACATAAAAATTTTTTTAGAAGTCCAAAATTTATCTTCACAATAAAATTATTATTTCAGTTATTTAATTGGTTTTATTAAAACATCATCGACGAATGTGTGGCCAGACTCATTGGAGTATTGTCAAGCAAGACGACTCCTTTAAGTCGGGCTGGAAGCAGTCCTCCAATATCGCGTCCAGCCTCGAATATTTGACGATTATTGTTACTCATAATCGTTATTGGACGATATTGGGCCAGGCTGTCATGCAGTGCCGGATTAGCCACGTAGCAAGAGTAGCAAATGCTACGGGCCCCGCGTTCCAACGCCTGTCTGACCGTAATAAAAAAATATTAATTTAGATAGGAGCGTAAAATATCTTGCATGCCTTAAACGCGAAGCGCTTAGGCTATGCCTCACTTCCACTTGAAAATCTACAACTCGATTTCGTCACGTTAAATCGTAAAAATAAGTAGGTATTTTACGAACTTTTTAATGTTAATGTTCTAATGTTTAATTATAATCGATATATTTAGACTAGCATCTATGCCACATTTCTACCCTTCAAGCGGCCAGATTTTTATTTTTTATATAGGTATACATTTATTTTGCCAGTTTACGTAGCCGAGATTGTACTTTTTTAATCGATTTTAAGATAATATCGATTATAAGTATTTCGAGAAAACAGGCGAACTATTTAAATTTTATTAACTCAGTCACGATCCAATCTACTGTGGTTGGTTGATTTATTATAAAATATAGATTCATTTTATGAGTGAATATAGCTGACCTTTTTTTGAATCGATTATTATATCGTCTTAATCATTTCACTTTGTTGAATATAGAGCATGATTTGCTTAAAGAAGTCGACATTGAAAGTGTTATCTCTAAATTTGCCCATATTAAATCTAGAAAAGTTTATTTGTAACAGTTTTGTTTTATTTAATACCCTAAACTTGAGAACCTAAAGCAAACCAAGGCCCCGCGCTGGCTTAATCTGGCACTGCTGTCATGTGTAAAGTCTAGGTTTAAGCAAACAATTCATCGGAATAAATAGATTTCAAACGACGTGAAAAGAACGTTTAGAATAAGTTAAGATACGAAGTGTTGAGCGCCTATAAAAATGATCATTGCCTTGTGAATCGATTCGAAAGAGGAGAGGGGCGGAGGCGTCGATAACATTCGAACACGCGAGAAATGCTCAAAGTGAAAAATATATTATTCCGGGCGACGCATTCAAGTAGACAGAATAATAATAATAACAGTAATAGCGACGGCGATATCGGGAATCGAGGGCGGAATCGAGCCGCTTTGTGTAACGCCTCGATGCGAAAAGTTGTGAAAAAGATATCGGAAAGCTGTCAGAGCCGTCTCCCAGTTCAAAGTAAGGCCGCTACAATATGAAAAACAATTGATGCACAATAATAAATACTTAAATGATTTCAGGTGTTTATTTTTTGTTTTGTTCTTTTGTTTGAAACAAATGATCATCGCGTAACAATAGCTGATCAATCGACTCACTTGCATACCACGTTAACACCACTAGTATTATAGTAAGACCTCGCTTAACATTGTTTCAGAATTACACAGTTTCTAAAAAAAAAATTGGCGAGTATAACGTTAATAATAGATCAGTTTATACAAAATGATTGAAATGTTGATAGAAGTTCAAAGGCAAGATGAAGTGTCATTGATGCAATATCGTGCTATCGACAACAGCTTGCTGAACGAAACAGAAAAAGACAAAAGACATTAGACGACTTCTTCACAAAAAACAAAATATGTCAAATGAGGAACCTTCCTCATCACAAACATAATTACTTACTCCAACTTTTAATTGATTTTCATAAGTGTTTTATGGACAAAAATCGATATTAGTTATTAATAAATCGATAATTAATGTGATACCAAAGTATTTAACAATAAATGTTACAAAATTAAGCAAAAAAAAAACAACAAATTTTCTTATTCTCGGTTCTGTTTCACTTACGTATTAAGATGACCTCGTTTAGCGCTGTGTCGTATAGAGCAGGAACTTATTGGAACGTATCTCCCGCGTCAAGCGGAGTCTTACTGTACATTCCAATTCAAGAAGTGGAGAATGGTGCCTACTAATTTAGTTTATAATTCACTTTTTAATTTTTCTTAAATATTTAGTATTTTTTTTGCAAATGCGACAAACGTTATCAAAGGCGATGTGGCAATTGGCGTAGTGTCATTCTTGACTGCTCACAGATGTGTTGATAACTGATGTCTTCTCTGCTTGGTCCGTATTTCCTACTACGACCGAGCAGAAAACATCCTCACGCTTAGACACCAGTCGTCGACGCATTTTATTTGTGAGCCGCCCAAAAGAACACATCGCTCGCTGCCACACCGCCTTTGGTAATGTCTACCGCAGTTGTAGACGAAACGTTAGGTAGAAATACTAATAGTCCACGGTTTACAAATTCGGAAATCAAGTATATTTGAAACGTACGAACTTTACCTCCTTATAAAATTTGTTTCGAAAATAGATTTACTTACACAAAAACTATTATATAAGATAGTCGCATTGTCAATTAATATGAATTGAGTTGATTGACTTTGCTGGTTATTAATAATAATTACTGATCGATTTTAATCCGGCATAAATGAACTGCATTTCAATCACATCGTCAATGAACCAGGGTGAATTTTTATCCGGTTATCGATTTCAATATGTTTCGTTTGAAATAGTTTTTTTCTTATCTAAATAAATTGCCTAATAGGATATTGTTATAATATACATAATAATAAAAATATTTTTAATATTATATCTATTTATTTATGAAGAAACTTTAAATTTGACTGATGCACTCCTCTTTGTCAACATACGACCCCGATTGACAGCTTTCGTCCGAAGAACATTTTTCTAAATAGCGTATTATCATTTCGTGTTCCATCACGAACACAATAAGAATAATCAAGTCTTATTTATTACGTACCATCCAAAAAAAAAGAGACAATATAAAAATGGTGTTAAAAATGTTTTTCACGCGAACTATGAACCCGGGTAAAATATCCCCAAGTGCACTTTGAACTCTCCTATCACCAGCGACGTCACGCGCAACATTGATTCGCATAAAACAATCGACGTATTATTTCCAAGATGACCGAGCGGGGTAGACTAGTGGTGACAGCACTAGACTCGCATTCGGGAGGTCCGGGTTCGAATCCCGGCGGGGGCAGATGTGGCTGGGACTTTTTCCTACTGCCTCTCGCCGAGAAACGGTAATTCCTGTACCGACCATCTTGATTGAGGTTTTCCATGGTTTCCCTCAATTAATTCCAGATAAATATCGAGATGGTTCCTTATTTGAGGCCATGGCCGATTACCTATCAAACTCCTAGTTCAAAAATTACCTACCTTATCCTAATTTCCTATAATTCCTTCATTCGCCCATTGGTATTACATAAGTTGAAGTTTTAAAAATGTAGAAAAATAACGGGAAGTCTGGTAGATGGAAAATAGTAATGGTGCGAATGGCGTCTGTTATGACATAAAGTTGAGAAACGGACGTTAAACGCATTATTATTATTATTATTTCCAAGATGGCAGCTACCGAGGCGCAGGAGGTAGGATACCGTCAATTGTGACAAGTGTGTGCGTTTTTATACACTAGTGGGTACTAAAAACCCTGGTTCATTCACGCCGGGTTAAGTCTACAAAATTTTGACGGTTAGTCAAAGAGTAGTGCGGTCCTGAAGCGGCAGGACAGATTTTTCTGACAACATGTTACTTTAGTCAGAAGTTCAACAGATATACGATATTACATTACAATATATACCTACACACATATGTATGCATGATTGTTCAGCTCGTTGATTCCGACTCACTGATACTGCACTGACCTCCTTCATGCGTTCTGTTTTGTTTTTTTGACGTGGAAATCATAGGGATGTAATGTCTTACTAGCTTGTTTCACGAAAATCGACCGTTATGTTTCAAATGGACTCTTGGTATACCACTATCTCACGAAACACTCAATCAATCCCAGAAAACTAGGTGTCAGGTGAACGAGTTACTCGGCCTCCTAATACGCGCCACGGTTCAAAAAGGTCCTGAAGTTAGTCACAAACAGCGTCGCAAATGCATATTTTAGAGCCGTCCTGATTGTTTTGTGGGAAAGGAAGACTCCCAACTCCTCACAGTACCGGCACAGATCGTGCGCTCGTCGGTGATAGGTTAACGCTGGTTGTCTTGTCAAATGTCGCTTTCCTGCTATAAAGTAAAATCCAGTATGCTATTGTTAAGTTGTTTCTTTGATTGTTAATTGATCAAGATGCCTAATACAGTTTTGCATAGACAAGCGCGAAAAATCATTTTAGGATGACTTTATGCAAGAAATTAGACCTTTAGATTAAAGATAAATTAAAAATAATAATATAGCGCGAGTCTGTAGTTTTTCAGTCGACTATACCTGCGCAAGCTTCCATTTGCATCTAACTTCCTAGCCTTTTAGATCCATGGCACGTACTATACTGAGAATTTTGACAACTGACTTCAGTCGCCTCTAGGCTTCGTCTGCGTAAGAGTGTTTTTGGGCCGAAAATTTCTAAATTGCTCCACTAAAACATAAATATCTCGGGAACTACAAGTCCGATCGCGAAAATACAAAGTGCGTTGTGATCCTCAAAACTAAATCTCTTCAATAACACCAATTCCGAGTACCAGAAATACTCAATAAGAGCATTTGAACCTAAAAATTTGAAATGCCTCGATCTAAAAATCGCGATAAAACTCGAACCAAAAATTTCAAATCAAAAACCGGCAAATTCTATGCAGAGCGTCAGCAGACTTATCGTTTGAGACAAAAATCAAATAAATCGGGTGAGAACTTAGAAAATGGCAACCATTTGAAGATTACTAAAAAGACCCGTTTTTCCCATCTCTAGTTGCTGTCAGAATGCAGTCGCAACCCACAATCACAGCACCGTCACAGTACATTTGTGTGCGTTTGTGTCGGACGGCAAGCGGTTCCGATCTTTATTATAGAATGAAGTTAAGGGCGAATCTCTCGCGAGCACCGCTAAGTGTCGCCACAGCTGACGCCGTTTCAAATCAACCCCTTATATAATGCTGACCACGTTTACGTGCGAGCGGAGAATCGTTATGTTGCATGTATGTATCACCTACCGATATTACACATGTTTTGTTCGAATAAGGAGTATATTGTTAAAGTAAATTTTTGAAGTTATACTTCTTTTGGCGCATTGAGACTGTCGGAACGCTCTGAATTTAAGCCAAAAATAGGGCTTCAGCTGATAGCTGATTGTAGACTTATTCGTCAACATTTTGCAAAAATTCTTTCTGTATAAGGAAGATAAAGGACAAATCTAGGTCTCTAACGGGATACTTTTGTAATTTATGTATGATTTACTAGAAAAAAGTTGGCATTAATTGTGCCAAAAATAGGGCTTCGGCTGATAGCTGATTGTAGACTTATTCGTCAACATTTTGCAAAAATTCTTTCACTATAAGGAAGATAAAGATCAAATCTAGGCCTCTAATGGACTACTTTTGTAATTTATGTATGATTTACTAGAAAAAAGTTGGCATTAATTGTGCCAAAAATAGGGCTTCGGCTGATAGCTGATTGTAGACTTATTCGTCAACATTTTGCAGAAATTCTTTCTCTATAAGGAAGATAAAGGTCAAATCTAGGCCTCTAATGGACTACTTTTGTAATTTATGTACGATTTACTAGAAAAAAGTTGACATTTATATATATTTATATAAATCGATAGTCAGATCCATTCTAGAATGTGTTTCTGTTATCTGGTGTCCTTGGCAACAGTTTCTAATAGCACAAATTGAATCTATACAAAAAAAAATTCTATCATATTTATATTTTAAACAGTTTGGTTATTATCCCGATAGATCACTGTCAGGTGAAATATTAAATACTGGATTCAATTTTGTGTCACTGTGTACACGAAGAAATGTTGCATCTGTGCTGTACATTTTCAAACTTATAAATAATCATATTGACGACACTCAGTTTCTTGGGCATTTGAGATTTTTGGTTCCCCGTCCAGGTTTAAGATTAAAATATAATGTTTTCGATCTGCCCACGGTTCAGACAACGTATGTGTGTAATTCACCAATCCAACGAATGTGTAATATATGTAATATATACTCAAAGAAATATAATATTGACTTTTTTAGTGACACATATCAACAAATTACCACCAAAACTAAAAATAATCTTTAAAATCAATATTAAGTATTTATATTTTATGTACATTTAAGCTTAAGTACTACTGTACCTCACTTTTTTAATTATGTCTGCACGCGTATCGATATATTTTTATCTGTAATTGGACCTATTGGTCTGTGGATAAATAAATTTATTATTATTATTAATTGTGTCAAAAAAACACACGTTTTCAATGTCACACTACGACCATATTGGTACTTATTTCACAAAACTTTTCCATCACAGACCTAAAGTGACTCTTCCTTTTTCGGAAAAGTTTTTTAAATCTTCAAAATATTTCCAAAAATTAGAATCATCAATTGATAGCGGCACCTTTGCAATAGCACCAGCCAAAAATTGAAACGTGCGGATGATTTGAGCGAGACAGAGCTAAAGAAGGTCACACCCACAATATATCTTTTGCCTACCTCGCTTCTTACCGCTGGGTTTCAGCACAAACTGTGTGAAAGTGATCCAACACTGTTAATGTTGTCTCAAAAAGACCCAACATTATGTTTGCGGTGGAGGTAACGGGTCTACCGCTACCGGGATACGAACTAGCGTTGCAAACGCAACGTGTCAATTCGCCTATGAAGCGTTTATTGTGGCCTATTGAAACGGTTTGATTTATTGAAAGATCCAGGCGGCGATGTGTTTCTTATTTTCTTTACGAGCTCTGACTGAACCGGGTGCTGGCCGCTCGCTTTATTGACACGTCTCGATTAATTATTGGAGCGCGTTCAAGTTTATCTTGCTCGAACTACGATTTATAGCGCTGAATAGCGTCGTTATAATAAATGTTGGTTGAATTAAGATGAAACAATTGACAACAAATCAGTTCCGTATCCGTACCGTCGCCATCTTGAAATTAAACTTTAATGATCTAAACTTATAAGAAAAATGGTGCGCGGCAAAAGTTATACTTCTTTGGCGTGATTTTGATAATTGATATTCACATTTTTGTTAAAGATGTACTTTGATAAAATAAAATAGGATGTCTAGGGAGATGGTAAATATAGTTGGAAAAACATTTTCAAACACAAGTTGGCCTATTTTAAATTATACACATTTTACCTTTTGTTCCATTTTCAAAAGTAACATTTTTAGTGCCTGCACAGAGTAACTATTAAAGGGTTTTCTAATATTGAATCCATTATTTAAAACTCTCAAAAGTAGTTAAGGTAGCTGTCGTGGTTAAGGCACACCGTCAGAAAATTCTTAATTTTTGTATACTTATTAAGGACATGATAGTACAATTACCCTGAAAATTTGAAGTCGATCGACCGTATATAATCCGAGATAAATTCAATTAAAAATTGGATAATTAACATTGATTGCATACGAGCTCTGTAGTTCTGAACCAGTTTCTTATTTATAAAAATAGAACTAACTGTCAGAAACTTTCCAAAAACTGACAGTCTTTCAATGCATTTGTTATGAGTTAAAAAAAAAATGAGAAACATTTTTTCACCGCCTAATTATTTATAAATAACGGTTTAAAGTTCAACAATTTATAGAAAAGTATACATGCATATGAATACAGTATGGGTTACGTTTCCACGGGTACAGTCTTGCGTACAAATTATGAATCACTTAGCTACAATCTAGTATACTTTTGTGGCGCGTGTAATCTATAACTTTTTGACAATATTGTACCACGACAACTACCTTAATAACACTATAGCTTTTAAGAAGTTCCGTCCGATGTCGCTAGTATAACCTACTTTGTTGTTTTGTGAAATAACTATTTTGACGTTATGAGAAACAACTTCCGAAACATATACGTTCCGTAACAGAGCAAATTTTACCCTCAATGCGCCAAAAGAAGTATAACTTCAAAAAAGAAAAATAGCGCGTGTGTTATTTTTTACTGTAGCATAATAGCTTTTTAACGGTTGAACCGAATTTGATGCGATTTTTCTTTATATGACAGAACATTTTTCTAAGAAGGTTACAGCTATTAATAAAAACGTTTGGAAGAAAAAATTATAATCTTCTTCTAAAAAGTCGGTAAAAAGAAAATAATGAAATTTTGAGATCGGTATCAATTTAATTACTATAACTTTTTGCATATCTACTTTTACTAAATGGTTGCCGATCTCAAAATTTCATTATTTTCCTCTTTAGTGACCTTTTATGAAGGAGGTTAATATTTTCCTCGAGTTTTTGACGTTTAACTTTTTTAGCGACGTATCTGTTTGAAAAAAGTAAAAATCGAGGGGAAGTAGAATTGTCCCCAAAAGGAGAAGTCAGTTTGTCTCCTAAATTACATGAAACTGACAAAGACAGAAGTTTATAGTGTGTTGCTAGGTATGTATAGTTTGACATAACAAAAAACTAAACTTGGGAATAATATTAAAAACTAAAGAAGTTAAACTTCTTATGTGAGTTTATGAGGTTGAGGCTCATTATATATATATATTTTTTAAGTTTTTTTGTTATTTACTTTTTAGTGGCTACGTATAAAAAAATATGTTTTTTTGATGTCTTTTTAAAAATGGATGAAACGATTTTAAGAAAAATTTTATGGTACCAATCTGATAACATTCTGAACAAAATGGCGTGACATTTTTCAAATCGGTTAACAACTGGCGAAGCTATTGCGAAACACAAAAAAATAAAAAAAACTCATTGAATAGGGATGTCAAATAAAATGATCAAATAAAAACATATTTTTAACGTTAAGGGGTAGTTTCTATGATAGAAATACTAAAAAACAATATATTTTTCCTTATTTTTTAGGAATTTATTTAATATTTAATAAATAAAACGTAATTAAATCACCCTCGAGTCACGTGATAATGAACACCAATCAGGGTGCATGACGTCACGCAGTCATAAACATTATCAGACGCTGTCAAAAGTCTTCATTGTTTGGTTAATATTTAGAGTGTGTAATTTATTATTATTTATTTATAAGAAACGTCAAATGTCATATAACTCTAGCAACAACTACGAAAAGTTTACCAGCCTTTATGAGTACAGCCTCCTACTTTGTGACCGTCTGGCGTCACGGCAGTCACGTGACAAGTATTGGCGTTTTAGACCGAAATTTGAAACTCAATTTAAAATACATGATTTTTAAGACTTGAGTCGTATTTGAATAAAAATAATAAATATTTGTGACTATATTAGGTACTTATGCATGATTTAAAACATTTTCCCAAAAATAGTCAACATCCCTATTGTATAACCTCTTTTTCGGCAGGGTTTTGGCACTGCGACCCGAGTTTTATTATTATTATCACTAGCGGTACCTGTGCGAATAATTCGCACTAAAATTCGTTTCTAATTTCTCACAGTCTTTATAACTTACTTCTTTTTGTTGTATTACATTACGAAGCTCAGTGACGGTTCAAGAAAATATTTTTCTAAAACTGTCATATAGAGGCGCAAGTATCGAAAACGTTAAGCTGAAGCGCCGCCATACGAAAAGTATTTATACGTGAATTTTGATTAAAAATTAAACAAAAAAATTTACCGACCGTCAATCATGTTGACGTTGTTTCAAAGTTAGAACCATCAGATGGCAGCATTGCTGGATGTACTGAATAAATATATAATTGTTATAATTAATTATTTTGCAAAAACAAAAGCAATAATAGATTTTTTAGTTGTTGATGTCGGTAGAGCAAGCAATTATCTATAAAATGATATAAAATGTATGTGGAGCAATTGTGTGGTTTTTTCGAAAAAGGGAGGCAAACATCTTAACCTTAGCGTATTAATATATATGATGATTATTATTCGTATCTTACCATTCGTTATCGTCTTGCCAGGATGATCCGAGCCTAATATCGCACTAACACTGAACTTTAACACTGGTTTATTGTGTCCGGCAACAACGTTTCTGCCAGCACAGTCACCACCGTCACTACCACCACAGTCATTGGCTGTCGTTATCGCCTTGCACTCTTTCGGATAACAGTCCATACTTCCGCAGTTCGAACACAGTTGTTGATTTCTGTTCTGCACCACGTGTTCGACCTGGTGCTGCTGCTGTTGTTGCGGCGGCGAAAGACGGTCCGACGCCGACATGCTAGTGCTGCTTCTTGTGTAGTCTCGCGGACTGCCGCCGGGACTTCCGGGCGGAGCGCCTCCGCCGCCAGCGGCGTCCGGCGAACTGCTAGGCGGTCGCTGGTGCTGCTGCGGTTCGCGTTGACTCATCCGCGACAACAGGTTTTCCATGGCGAACGCCGAACTGCCGCCGGTTAACGATTTCAGCATCGTCGTGTTCTCGGCCAGCAGGGGGTACATGGTGATCATTCGTCGACGGCGTCGAGAAGATGAAAACGGAACGAACTCTAAGTCATTTTGTCTGATCCATATTTTTAAAACTGCTGTCGGACCCCCGCCGCCTTCGACACCTGGAAATTTATTTTTTTATTGGTGATTATCGATGCTCGACAACTAAGGACAGTGTGGCTCATTAATGCTGGGTTGCAGAAAAGATTGTCAAATAATTTGATTTGACAATGACCTTAGATAGTGAACATACATTTTTTTCCATAGGAAAAGCATTGTAGAATTTTAATTCGATTCTGTTCCAAAAATAATGGATCGATTGAAATGATATATTTTTTAACCTGTGTATATGTGTATTTAACATAGTTTTTGTGCATAATTTTTACTTTGAAACGACATTTTTCTACGTATTTTTATCAAAATTTGACTTGAAAAATGACCTTTTTTCTGTGTAGATCAAGCATTTGTTTTTGTATGAAAAACAATCTAATGTTGTACATGACAGGGAGTTTGAATACGACATTAGACTGCTCTTGCATGTATGAAAACTATAATTATATTATTACAATCTAAGGTCATTGTCAAATCCAATTTGTTGACAATGTTTTGTGCAACCCAGCATAATTGTTTTCAAATTTATTTTTTCTGTACAAAAATTACTTACGCCAATTTTCCCGTTTTTATTTTAAATCGTTTATTTAGATCTAATAGACTGTAAAAATCATATTGGAAGAATGTAAAATAAGCTAGAATTTAAATTGGATATTTAAAATGTCGAAAAAGTACTACGGATTTTTTTTTTTGAGTTAGATTAGCAGCAACTCAAGTTTTTTTTTTTGTTAGAGATTAGAGTTAAGCTAATTAAGTCGACCATATTAATTACCACGGATAATTTATGAACTAATACTTTGATAAACATTAATGAATCTCCAAAACTTTAATAATTAATTCATCATTTTTAACGCCAAAATGTAGAAAAATATTTTTTAAATCGATGCTTTTTCTAAAAAATTATTTTCGGTTTTCAAAAATAAAGATCAGTTTATTTTTCAAAATATAAATTATTCATTTATGCGCGATTTCTGGTACCTATACAATTACAAATGCTAAAACTACTTTTCAAGTAGATTTTCCGTAGGGTCCTGCAGAAACCGAGCATTTATAAATTTTGCTCCCGAATTCTATCAAGAAATTGCAACTGACAACTCTTAAATCAATCATTGCAATGACATTTTCGT
The DNA here is from genome assembly GCA_034508555.1 of Venustoraphidia nigricollis. Lineage (NCBI taxonomy): Eukaryota > Metazoa > Arthropoda > Insecta > Raphidioptera > Raphidiidae > Venustoraphidia > Venustoraphidia nigricollis. The sequence goes on along the minus strand of JAVRKA010000021.1, from coordinate 2,808,559 downwards.
CAAAAAAAACCGTTTAAATTTCGCTTTTTTTACGACACCAACATTCATACATCCACAGTTTTTTGTTTTTTGATACATTTAAACATTTTGCGTTTTTATGAAACTAATAATAAACAACTGAGCATTACAACTAATACACCACAAACAGCTTAAAAGTAGTCGAATCTTCGTTTTTGGCACATTTAAGCATTTTGCGTTTTTATAAAAAAAAACTAATAAAGACCCAGAAAGCAACATCACGTTCTCACAAACAGTGGTCTAATTTTCATGTTTTTGGCACATTTAAGCATTTAGTGTTTTTATTTAAAAAGTAATTAACAAATGAGCGTTTCAAACCCAAAAAGCAACATCCCAAAAAACGGTTTAAAGTGGTCTAATCCTCGACTCATCGTTGTAGCACATTTAAGCGTTTCGTATTCAAATATAAATATCAATAAATATTTAAACATTCTACTTCACAAAATGCTCAAAAGTGGTTTAAATCTGCATATTTTTAGTTAATATTGTTATAAAAACTTAAAAAAAACATTTGAGCGCTTCGTTCGCAAGACTTAAAAAACAAAACACTGCACAAAATGCTTAAAAAAAGTGCACGAAATAAATTGAAACTAACCATTTACGTGTTCAACGAAAAGCACATATCGTATACCTATAAATAAACGGTGTATTTTGGTTTGTCGATTGTCAGTTTTTTTTATAAACAAACGAACAGCGCACGTAAATAAACAAATGAAGCACGGCACAGCCCGGAGGACCGAATCGAGAGCGCGTTATACGAAACAAAACACAGGCGCGAGCGTGTAATCGCTGTTTTCACGCGCACATCATTATTAACTAACCTATAATGATATGATTATGTAACAGGCGGGCGCTTGTTCGCTGCTCAGTGCGGTGCGGTTAAATCGTAACTGAAAGACGCACGACGCGCCGGGGTTAACTACGTTATTGTATGTTATGTAACAACACTGGCCAGGAGTTGAACACACCTCTCTCTGTCCCCCTTTTCATATTTCCGTCTCTTTCTTTCTTACGGCTGCACATTTAGCGTTATGTTCTTACACGACCGATCGACATAATATTTTTTTTTTTGTGTTTCCTCGTTTAAATAATTTACTAGACGGACTCCGTCGAAATTTAACGGAATGAGGATATTTGTAAAATTAGTGAGTTCAGTGTTTTTAGATAAAAATATAATATATAAACGCCCATATCTCTGAAACTAAAACGCGTTTGAAATAATAACGCAATATTTTTTTACTTCTCAACCTTTCAGTTCTTCACACTTTTCCCAACGTTCGTGCCATTTGTTTAACCCGTTGAAAAATACGATTCTTCAAACCCTGTAAAATACGCTTCTGTCTCGGCGATCACCTCTTCATTTGAGCCGATTTTTTTCCTCCGAACTATGTCGTCAAGTTAGGGAACAGGAAAAAGTCGCTGATGGGTGCCAGGTCGGGCGAGTAAGGTGGGTGCGGAAGTAATTCGTAATGCAGTTCGCGCAATTTGGTCGCAACAATCAAAGACGAATGTGCTGGTGCGTTGTCGTGATGAAAGAGCACTTTTTTCTTCGCCATACCGTGTCTCCATCAATTTCTCATTGAAGCTGTTCAACAACTCACTGCAGTACTGTAGCTCGGTGATTGTTTTTTCCTTTGAGGATGATTCCTTTGGAATCCCAAAAAATCGGAGGCCGTAACCTTTCCGGCTGATGGAATCTGTCGTCAAACACGGGTATCAACCCGGAATAGGGTTGCGGATAGTCGGAATAGATTCAGCGTGACTTTTTTTAAGTTCGATTAATATAGGGTTGCCATCTCTAAAATTTGGCAACCAGGACAAGACGCGTGAAAACCCCGGATTTTAGAGCCCAGAACCCGAACATTTCAACAGGTTTTTTTAAACTTAGTGCGTGTGTCGCGGGTGGCCCAAGACTTTAAATTTTTAAACCCGGACTTCAAATGAAGCCCGCCCGGATGTTCCCCGGATGCCCTCTAAACTAGGACAAATCCGGGGAAACCCGGACGTATGGCAATCCTAGTTTAATATCAAATGGGTTAAAAAGCGTCATAAAAGATGGTAGATTTGCAAAGAGTGTGTCGTCTGTAGGAAGTTTTTAGGACAAAGTAGTCGGGTGGAATAGTATAGTCAGCCGTTTTGAACGAGCATTCAAGTCTTGCGAACTAGACGGAGACAGAACTGTGTTTTTTCTTTCTCCATTATTGAATGTAATGAGATTATATCTTATTATTATGAACAGAAAGTCTGAATGCCGTATTATATAATATAAACCCTCTCTCTTTCTATTTTTAAACGTCTCGTTGTCGACTTTTTAACATGTCGACTGCCAAGAAAACACAACCGACCCTGCGAATTGAGTATTTGAATTTAAAAAAAAAACTACTATTTTTTTCATTTTTTAAATAATATATCGTAAATAATATTGAAGAACAAAAAGAAAAAAAATTTAAGCCATAGGTAATTAATAACAAATTAATTAAAATGTATAAAACTTCATAAATTATCACTTGATTACAAAACGTACCAGGAATGTTTGTGACGTCAAAATGACAAAAGTTGTGCATTTGTGTATGGCTTTATAATACATACTATCAAAGTAACCATGGCAACCAGGACCATAAAAACATTTTGACGTCACAGAGGTTTTTGGCGCGTTATCAGATCTTAGCTTAAACATTATTTTTAAAACAAATATAACCTTTTCATTATGAAATTAAACAAAATAATAAAAGTAGTTTCGCTATTAAACTTGTATGTGATCTTTCCATTTATGTAAAAAAAAATCATTCAAAAACCCAATTTTCTTTCACCATCACCCGCTAACTCTACTATCAGACCCGTTAACTCCACCATATGACCCGTTATTTCCACCACATTTACAAGAATATTTCCGTTCTTTTGATCAATTTACTGGTTCTTCAGCGATGCTGGGATTTTTTTAAAGACTTGTTTTGTATTGAATCAATTGAAAAAATATTCATGTGACATGTGAAATAATTGTTTTTTTTTTCAAAATAACAAACGTTTTTTCCATTGCAATTGAAAATTCAGAAAACTTTGAAATTTTCTTTTTTATTTCTTATGACATGTTTATTTATATTAACATTTAAACGTGCATAATAATAAGATCGAAGAAAATATATTTTTTTTATTTTTATGTAAAAAAACTTTATTTTTTTATTTTTGTGTAAAATTTGCAATTAATAAATTACAGTTTTTAATGTTCATAAAAAAATAGGTTTTTTACCCTGCAGCTTCACTCGCGTTAATGTCGATATTGACTGAGCTCGAGTCGGTATAATTGGATGCTTCGGTACCAACTGATAATTTGGCAGCGTTCATCGAAATTTTTGAATATAGGTAGACAACGCGATATTCCGTCTATCCAAAAATCTCGTAAGAAAATGAAATTAGATCAGAGACGGTTCTTTACTGTTGTATAATAGACGTTATTAATTACCTAATTACAATGTCTTTGTCAATAAAAGGCGATGTATGCTATCTATGGACTCCAAAACGGCTGGACCGATTTTGATAAAATTTTCAGGCAATCTTTAGATTAGCTCAGTGCGTGATCCTGTGAAGCTTTCAACAGATCAACAGAATTTTTTTTTTGTTCTTTGGCAATTTTGATTTTTCTTCGATTTTTGAACATTCACAATTAAAAGCGATTGAATTCGCGCAAATTCAATACATGTTCAGAATTTTATGATAATGATTCTCGTCTTTTATGGCTATAGATAATTAGTGCTATTCGTGCGAAGCCGGACTGGGCCGTTATAAATTATAATATCTTAGGATATAACACAGAATAAACTACTCATTTATATATATTTAATTGCATTCCGGCGAAGCGGGACCGGGCTGCTAGTTTTCTATCATGTATTAAGGCTGTCGGAACGCTCTGAATTTAATCCAAAAATAGGGCCTCGGCTGATAACTGATTGTAGACTTATTCGTCAACATTCTGCAAAAGTTCTTTCTCTATAAGGAAGATAAAGGACAAATCTAAGTCTCTAATGGACTACTTTTGTAATTTATGTACGATTTACTAGAAAAAAGTTGGCATTAATTGTGCCAAAAAACACGTTTTCAATGTCACACTACGACCTTATTCGTATTTATTTCACAAAATTGTTCCATCACAAACCTAAAGCGACTCTTCCTTTTTCGGAAAAGTTTTTTAAATTTTCAAAATATTTCCAGAAATTTGAGTAATCAACTGGCAGCGGCATCTTTGCAACAGCATTTTTTAACCTCGTAGTGTGGCTTAAATTCAGAGCGTTCCGATAGCCTTAATGATTTCCATAGCTATCAATTTAACTCAAGTATATTAAAAATTCACTGTATATTAGTATTGACAAACCATAACATTTTTTATAACGCGAACAATTCGCCTCGAAGGATTACCATATTCGAATAATATTTAAGAATAACAAAAACCAAACGCCCCTATAAAGTATTTTTTGCTCGTTCACAATAATAAAATATTGAAAGGCGTAGAGTTTGGTAGTGACAAAAGAATAATAATAATAAAAAAAACAATCGAGAATTTAAAAGAGCCAATAATCATGCAGTTATAAATTTATGTACGACTAAAAACGATTCTCTTTTTTATTATCCATAATAATAATATGAGAGATACATAACAGGGGATGAAATCATTATTATTATATAACAGTAAAAGTAAAAAGAATACGACATACCGTGAGGGTAGCAGCGGGTAGGGGGGGTTGAACGTCGTTCCATCCCTGTTGGCAGTCGTACATTCCGGGTAGGTTGGTTAAAGAAACGCGCGACGCGCCCGCTATTGGTCGACGAAACGGGTGCAATGACCAATGGAGTGGCGCGAGTCGTAACGCCCAGCGTTCTACCCCTGCCAAAGTGACGTCTGTTGCCGCTGTGGCGGCCGCGACGTTCTTCTTCTTTATCGGCACACACACGGAAAACAAGTGACTACTACTCCACTGGTCGCTAAATGTAGGGTTGAGTTGCGCTCTTTGTACTTTTGTTATGGAGACGGGATTAACCCATCCCTTGCGAATGCGCTTTACAGTTGGCGTCAAAAGTTTTTCAGTGCTTATCATTTTTTCTGAAACTATAACCAGAGTTTGGTTAGTTATAAAACGATTGAATTATTTAAGTATAACAATTGTTCGCCGAAGAATTTTTCAGTCTCAATATTTTATTAGTGTATTTGCCATATGGCAACATACACTATTGGCGTCGGTCGGATGGCGGGACCTAGGTGTCGGACCAAAATTTCTCGACGTTTCGTAACCTCCTAAACACTTTGGCATCATTTTTAAAAATGTTTATATATATATATATGTATATATATATTTATATATATATACGTATATATATGTGTGCGGGCAATAACTTTCGAAGGAGTTAATGGATTTTAACGAAATTTGGCCCACGTGTTGAAATCCATCACCGCAAGAAGCCTATTTAAAATGGGCCTAATCGGGATATTTTAAGGGTAGTTTTTAGGGGTTGAAAAATGTTTTTGGGCCCCAAAATACCGAAAAAATTCTCCGAATCCTTTCAAAATTGAAATTTAATCCTCTGGTAGTAATTAAAAAGTGTCCCTAAAATTTTAATAAAATCCGCCCGACCGGACCGGATTTACAAATTTTATGAAAACACTAGTTTGCAGATAGTGAATTATTTACTTTAAGGTGTATATAATTCGGTATAGAGGTTCGATCGATAATAATATTGCAATTGAGAAAAAAATGTTCTTTTAAGGGGTGTATTAAGGAGTAAAATTTTTATTTTGCCTAAAAACCAACTTAAATTCCCATAATAAAGCCACACTGCCTATATTAGCAAATACACTATATTGTCGGCAGGGTTTTGGCACTGCGACACGGGTTTTTTTGTTTTGTCAGATATTTTACTAATTAAAATTAGAGTGTAAAAAACAACCCGTTTTTATGAACTAAAAAATGCAAAATAATTCGGCAACAAAATTAGCCTTACTGTAAAAAGCGTGGGATTCTATCTACTTAAAATTTCATAATAGTTCTACGTTTAATTGAAAAAAAAAGAAAATCCTTCGTTCAGAACCGAGTATTTAATATGTAAAAGAGGTGTGCAAAGTTTAGACGAAATCGGGCCAACGGTTTTCGAGAAATTTTGACTACCGACTTAAAAAACAAGTTTTGAGAAAACGCGATTGAAGTTTGATAAATGAATAAAACAGACACGAAAAGACCGAGCGCTCGGAGACTCAGTTGTCTGTAACTCGAAAAGTTTTGCTCCTAATGACTTCAAAATTTCTGAAAATATTTCTTATAAGTTGTAATATCAGAAAAAAAAATTTAAAAAATCGATTTTCCTCTTAAGGAATTCCATTTTTTATTTTGCTCAACTTAAGTTCACATAATAAAGCCACACTGCCTATATTAGCAAATACACTGTATTGTCGGCAGGGTTCATTCTGTCGAATTTTCGTTAGCTGCCTGCAAAAATTTTCTTCTCAACGCGTCAAGAGAAGTACAATTTCAAACAGTGTAATTAATAATAATAATAATAATAATGCGTTTAACGTCTGTTTCTCGACTTTATGTCATAACAGACGCCATTCGCACCATTACTATTTTCCATTTACCACACTTCCCGTTATTTTTCTACAGTTTTAAAACTTCAACTTATATAATAGCAATGGGTGAATGAAGGAATTATAGGAAATTAGGATAAGGTAGGTAATTTTTGAACTGGGAGCTTGATAGGTAATCGGCCATGGCCTCAAATAAGGAACCATCTCGATATTTATCTGGAATTAATTGAGGGAAACCATGGAAAACCTCAATTAAGATGGCCGGTACAAGAATTACCGTTTCTCGGCGAGAGGCAGTAGGAAAAAGTCCTAGCCACATCTGCCCCCGCCGGGATTCGAACCCAGACCTCCCGAATGCGAGTCTAGTGCTGTCACCACTACTCTACACAGCTCGGTCAAACAGCGTAATTACAGAGAGACAATTCGTTCAATTTTATTTATATGAAAGCATTTTCGACAAGCCTATTATTTCACGCAATTTAGGTACCACAAAAAGGTAGAGAAAGGAACTGCAAACATCGTATTATTTTTAAAGTAGAGAATTATCTAAGGAATAAAAAATACAATGCGAATAATAATGTAATAACACGTCGTTTCTATGGCCTATTCAAACACTATCTAACATACGCCTTATTAAATACAAGACCACCATGCAGCTTGTTTATTTTACAATAAAAAAACGATCAAAAAAAAAACTGCGACAGAACATCGTCGACTTAATCCCGTACTTGTAAAAATAAATCATTTAAATGCAGAAGTTTATATAGGCGGATAATCCAAAATAAAAACTGTGTTGCATCTGTAAATCCGTAATGGAAACATTCTTGGTTCTGTTGGCTGCACTGAATTATATTGTGCGCAAAACCGACCCTAATCGGTCTCACAGCGATACGGTTAGGTTGGTGCCCCTGCCCTAACTGAACGCCGACCGATCTTAAAGCCAATTCAGACTAGCCGTTCTCGGTTACGATTCACCGGTCCGGTTGGGAACTCGACCAATCAGGGCGTAGTCGTTCCCGATTGCGGTTCGGTTCGAGCGTTTAGGTTCAGCTCTAATTTCAATCGGACCGTTCGCAACCGTACCCAATGAGAACGCTTGCTGAAGTCACGTGACTAGCCTGCTGTTTTTGTTGACGTTTAACTACACATCAAACGTCAAATCATATTTCGAAATTGCGCATGCGCACCGAGAATAATCGTAGAACCGAATCGGGATAGTGTGAGCAGCCTAGATTAATCGAAAACCGAACCGGACCGGTGAACCGTAACCGAGAACGGCTAGTCTGAATTGGCTTTTACTCACTATAAACGACGCACCGAACAATCTTGCAGCATCTGTCATATACTGTTAAGGTGACGGTTTATCAGCTGTTCAGTATGCTCCCTTTTTCACCCACATACCTGTATCTTACGAGCAGAACTGGATATGTCCATAAAATGCACTTACGTTTCGGATATCTCTAATTTCTATGAAAAATCTTATTTAATGAAGTTGGAATCGTAGGGAATGGGACAGTTTATGAAAAGAATTAATTTTGATTAAGTTGAACGTTTCGTTGCTAATATTGCAACTTCCTCAGCAAGTATATTTAAAAACAAACAACAAAATACAAAATAGTAAATATCACAATTTTGTATTTTGTTGTTTGTTTTTAAATATAGCTGCCGAGGAAGTTGCAATTAGCAACGAAACGTTCAACTTAATCAAAGTTAATTATTTTCATAAACTGTCAAATTCCCTACAATTCCAACTTCATTAAAATTATGAACACGAATTTACCAAAATCTTATTAGTGTATTTGCCATAAGGCAACATACACTATTGGCGTCGGTCGGATGGCGGGACCTAGGGGTCGGACCAAAATTTCTCGACGTTTCATAACCTAAACACGTTGGCACCATTTTTAAAAATGTTTATATATATATGTATATATATATATTTATATACGTATGCGGGCAATAACTTTCGAAAGAGTTAATTGATTTTAACGAAATTTGGTCCACGTGTTTAAATCCATCACCGCAAGAAGCCTATTTAAAATGGGCGTAATCGGGCTATTTTAAGGGTAGTTTTTAGGGGTTGAAAAATGTTTTTGGGCCCCAAAATACCGAAAAAATTCTCAGAATCGTTTCAAAATTGACATTTAACCCTTTAGTAGTAATTAAAAAGTGTCGCTAAAATTTCAATAAAATCGGCCCAACAGGACCGGACTTACAAATTTTTTGAAAACACTAATTTGTAGATAGTGACTTATTTATTGAAGGGTGTATTTAATTCGGTGTAGACGTTAGATTGATAATAATGTTGCAGTTAAGGAAAAAAATGTTATTTTAAGGGATGTATTAAGGAGTCAAATTTTTAATTTTGCCCAAAAACCAACTTAAGTTCTTGTAATAAAGCCACACTACCTGTATAAGCAAATACACTATATTGTCGGCAGGGTTTTGGCACTGCAACCCGGGTTTTTTATTATTTGGTTCGGTTTGTTATTAAAGCGTGTTTTTTAGTTTTTTAAACTATTATTTTTGTCAATCAACTATTCTAATAAAAATAAAAGAAAGAATAGTTACTTCTTACCACAACAGATTTATTCAGTGGATGTACATTTCGAGAGCTAAGCTCCCATCTTCAGCAAAACACTAAACTCACATCCACTGAATAAATCTGTTGTGGTAAGAAGTAACTATTCTTTCTTTTATTTTTATTGTTCCAACCACAGTGCTCTTAATATTTATATTAACTATTCTAATCTACCAACTAAACGGATTGATAATATTTATTTATCATTTGGCGTTTTCCACGGTTGATCTAGAGAACATTGGCGATCGGTAGTTTTACAAAAAATTGTAAACTAGAAACCAGTTGCAATTTTCTGTTTGAAAGCGAAAGGTTCGCAAACGGTACGTCTAATATTGTGAGTGGTTGCCAAGGAGGGCAATCTATTCAATCACATTTATCTATTATGTTAGCTGACTATTCAATGTTTATATTCTGTTTTTATATTTTTTTAACAACATATTTCTAAATAATAAAACATTAACCTGCATTATAATCGAAACACATGCATATAATGCTGTATCTTTTATGTTTTCAATAAATTTTCGATAGTCTGTGGTGGATTTAAGGGCGTTAATATAACTAACAGCACACATTTTTAGATAATAATAATAATAATAATAATTCATCCATAGTACTATTATTCAGGTCCATATAAATTATAAATTAAATAATCAGTTTGATCAGACCAAAAAATTTTTTAATGTTGATTAAACTTTCATAATGTTACGACGTTTCATCGGCCATCCCGACTTCATCAGGTAATCTATAGAACACATAATTAATTACTTATTTTCAATTATTTAATTTGTAACGTTAATTGTATAAAAAACATTTTTTTTTATGTATGTGTTCTATAGATTACCTGCTGAAGTCAGGATGGCCGATGAAACGCCGTAACATTATGAAAGTTTAATCAACATTAAAATTTTTTGGTCTGATCAAACTGATTATCTAATTAATAATAATAATAATAATAAATTTTATTTGTGTTAACCATAAAATAGAGGAAAAAAGAAAAGATATTTGCCTTATCTTTTTAACTGACTTCAAAAAAAGGAGGAGGTTCTATATTTGTTCTATATATGCTTGTTCACCGATATTTTCATCAATTGTAAACCGATTTGAAAAATTTCAACGCCAATTTGTTCAAAATGCTACCGCATTGGTACCATATAGTTTTTATTAAAATCGGTTCATCCATTTTTAAGTGACATCAAAAAAAACATATTTGTTAAGATGCGCTACGATATCTCCAACGTTTGTATACCGTTTTGAAGATTCTTTTCGTATTTAGTAGGACACACCTTCAGGGTGATCCCACATAAATTTTACATAAATCAGTTCAATAGTTTTTAAAAATGTGCGAAATCAAATCCACTGAAAAGTAAAAAAAAAAACTTTTAAAATAAAAATATCAACCTCCTTCAAAAAAGTTACTAAAAAGATGAAAATAACGAAATTTTGAGGTCGGTGCCAATTTCATTACTAAAACTTTTAATTACATAGGCATCTGCTTTTATTAAATTGGAACCAAGCTCAAAATTTCATTATTTTCATCATCTTAGTGACTTTTTTCATTGAGGTTAATATTTATTTTAAAAAAGTTTTTTTTTAGAGATAATCTTTACGGATATACGCATCGAATAGGTAACCGAGAACTTAAAAACAATTGAAAGCTGACTTTATTGAGAAAGAATGTGACAAATTAAAAAATTCAAAGATTGTATAAAATATATATAATTAAGTTAGCAGGAAAGTGGACAAATTGATGTAAATCAATAAACCAATAATAATAATGCTTTATTCTTATTAATTAATAATTTCTGCCAGATTTATTAATTTTGTAATGTTTATAAGTAAAAAAAAAACCCGGGTCGCAGTGCCAAAACCCTGCCGACAATATAGTGTATTTGCTTGTATAGGGCCGTGTGGTTTTATACTTTTATTATGTGAAATTAAGTTTGCTTTTGGGCAAAATAAAAAATTTAACCCCTTAACACACCCCTTAAAATAACATTTTTTTTCTTAATTGTAATATTATTATCAATCTAACGTCTACATTGAATTAAATACACCCTTCAATAAATAAGTCACTATCTGCAAACTAGTGTTTTCATAAAATTTGTAAATCCAGTCCTGTCGGGCCGATTTTATTAAAATTTTGGGGACACTTTTTAATTACTACCAAAGGGTTAAATTTCAATTTTGAAACGATTCGGAGAATTTTTTCGGTATTTTGGGGCCCAACAACATTTTTCAACCCCTAAAAACTACCCTTAAAATAGCCCGATTAGGCCCATTTTAAATAGGCTTCTTGCGGTGATGGATTTCAACATGTGGCCCAAATTTCGTTGAAATCAATTAACTCTTTCGAAAGTTATCGCGCGTACACATATATATATATATATATATATATATATATATATATATAAATATATATATATATATATATATATATATATATATATATATATATATATATATATATATACATATATATATAAACATTTTTAAAAATGGTGCCAAAGTGTTTAGGAGGTTATGAAACGTCGAGAAATTTTGGTCCGACCCCTAGGTCCCGCCATCCGACCGACGCCAATAGTGTATGTTGCCATATGGCAAATACACTAATAAGATCCATGTTGCTATTTATATGATGTTTATTACATACCGTGTATTAAGGTAAATATGCTGTGTTTGTAAATATTTGTATATTTGGTTGTGTACTTAATTTTAACATGTGCTGTACTTTATAGATGCCTGATGAAGCTCAAATAAATGACCGAAACGTCGCTAAATTAATAATTGGTTTATTGATTTACATCAATTTGTCCACTTTCCTGCTAACTTAATTGTATATGTTTGAAAAAAAATATGGACGCATCAATTTCCAATTGTATAAAATATTTAAAATGTGGCGAAGAAGACAGTTCACAAATTTGAATTATGTACAGTTGCATAATTTCGTTTGTAAGTGTCGGGGAACCCTTTAGAGTTGAAATTGAGTTTAGAGTTTCTAGACCAGACAAATGATTAATGGTATATTTTGATTTGAATCGTACGAATTGTGACAATTGTATCTGGCAAACAAGGTGGAAATAACTGTTCCATCTGCGATGAGTTACGTTTTTAAAATTTTAAACTTGATTTACGACCATTGCTCTACCATGGTCGACTCGATTGCCGATGTTTTAGGGCACCAGCTGTTCAATATGCTTCATTTTTAACACGTTTTTATTAACTTCACCTGCAGTGATGGATTTACGCCTAGATCCGTGAGGCCCGGGTCTAGGGCGGCATGATTTTAGAGACGACAAAATTTCAAAACTAAACAATGTTAGGACAATTGAAATTTAAAAATTAATTTAATTAATTTATCATCCGTTGTCCAAATTTACGGTTCTCTGACTTCATTAGATGTTTAATTGCAAAAATCACTTCCACATAGAGCAAAAAGGGCGCCATATCGGACGGGATCTAGGGCGGCTTCGAACCTAAATCCGCCACTATTCACCTGCATGTTTATTTGTTTGTAAAGGAATCTTTGAAAGTGAAATTGACCCACTTCAAAACGTCAGATTAAACTGAAACTTTGTACACTTATCAAAGACTGACGACAATACAATAATTTAAGGCAGTTGTCGTGGTTAAGGCAACCCGTCAGAAAATTCTTAATTTTTGTATACTTATTAAGGACATGATAATACAATTACCTACCCTAAAAATTTGAAGTCGTTCGACCGTATATAATCCGAGATAAATTCAATTAAAAATTGGATAATTAATATTGATTGTATACGATCTCTGTAGTTCTGAACCAGTTTCTTATTTATAAAAAAAGAACTAACTGTCAGAAACTTTCCAAAAACTGACAGTCTTTCAATGCATTTCTTATGAGTTTAAAAAAAAATAAGAAAACATTTTTGACCGTCTAATTATTTATAAATAACGGTTTAAAGTTCAACAATTTATAGAAAAGTATACATGCATATGAACACTGTATGGGTTACGTTTCCACGGGTACAGTCTTGCGTACAAATTATGGATCACTTAGCTACAAGCTAGTATACTTTTGTGGCGCGTATAATCTATAACTTTTTGACAATATTGTACCACGACAACTACCTTAATATGTTTGTCCCATTATCCTGACCAGAACCTTCAGGACAAAAAAAAACTTGAAAACTTACTGCTCTCATGGAAGACTCCAGCGCTTTTGGGGGTGCGGTACCACCCCTATTGGAAACAGATGGTTTAAACAGAGTTCGAGTCAAAAATGAAATTCACGCGAACAAAGCCGCGGACAAAAAATATAAAATGTTTACTTAGTTGGTCTTGGTTATGCGATCGTTAGACTTCGAGTTGAAGGGGGAGGAAGGGGAGAGTGAACAAAAGGAGGCATTGAATGAAAGCACGGAGGCAGGTAGAACTGTTCACACTGCAGTGAATGCTGTAAACTAGACGGCGCGTTTAAAAAGTCATGTATTGGCGTCATTAATCACATTAAAAAACGATATTTGTCATCGATATAGCTGATCGGGTCGGCCACGGAAACAGTTGCCTGAGCGTGACGTCACAAAGATCGAATCTTGCTAATATTTTCCTAATGGATAGATATTAGACGTTTACTTGTGCCTTTTGTTGGCATATTTTATTTTGAAACGATTCGTTTAATCATTGCGATGTATAAAATACTAGCGGTTTGCCTGCGATTTCGTCCGCGTGGTATAGTAGATATATTGTACCTGATTAACTTCTTTTATATAAAATCCACCCCCACTCCGTTCGGGTAGTGTGTTCAAAAAAACATCGAAAATGTAGTTATTTTTTAACTTAAGTAATTTCAGAGATACAACGTATCCTTTATGGAGATTTCCATTACCCTGTTAACCCCCATAAGGATTATTTTTGGAATAAAATGTAGCCTAGATTACTCCTGGCATAATCCTTCACCTGCCTGTGAAATTCCATCACAATCGGCTCAGACAATTCCATCACAATCGGACAGACAAAACAAACTGACTGAAAACTGAAAATTCGCTCTAGGAATCTTTAAAACTCTACAATTACAGACTACGTTACGATTTAATTTATTGGTATTAGTTGAACTAACTTCTGTAAAAATCATTTAAAACAGCAACTCTCGCAGTATGTGGGCTTTGTAATTCATTGGCTACATATACAAACACATCAATCATTACTTCTGTAAAGAGTGCTGTATTGTACAAAGTTTGGAGTTGTCGATTTTATTTATAGACTAGCAGCTTCGGTAGGCAGACATTGTCTTGCGTTGTTTTTTGTTGTTTCCTAAAAACCGGAAGCCGCCATTTAGTTTTATAGATAGCCGGTTAATTAACCAGTAAATTATTTGATAATTTTATATCACTATTGAGAACTACTGTATCAGGATAGCAGAAGTGTGGATGCAGTGATTATACGAAAGTGCCGATTGACAATAACACAAAGTTGATTTGAGCTGTGCATCTCATGTCTGCCGGTGTCGCGACGCTCCGCGGGGCTTCGCCACCCTCGCCAAAGCCCTGTCATCTGCAGACATAACGCGCGGCTAACTAAACGACGCACTCAAACCGCTTGTAGTGTCCGATGGTTCCGTTAATCCGCTCTCGTCAATGTCTTGTTTTCTCGGAAAATCCATTCTTACAATTCTTCAAATTGTGACTACGACGTGATCATTTTACAAATAGCTCTGCATGGTTCAGAATATAGCGTAAATAGATGAATTCCTATTTTGAAGGTTGATTTTAGAGCGAATTAGACAATTAAAAAAATATTTTTTAAGTGCATCATGTATATGAAATGAAAGGGTTAGCTATGAGCAATTCAAACATATTTTTGTATATCACAGGAAAGGAAAATTTGGTAGAGGATCAATAAATAAATAAGCTTTACCAAAGTTTCGCTAATGGCAAACGTTTCGAAAAATATATTTTCATCTTCAGGGCCTTAAGCTGGTCCCTGAAGATGAAAATATATTTTTCGAAACGTTGGCTATTAGCGAAACTTTGGTAAAGCTTATTTATTTATTGATCCCCTACTAAATTTTCCTCTCCTGTGACATTCTATTGGATCAACACCACCATATACGAAGATATTTTTGTATAATTTTAAAATGCATAGCTTATTTAAACGATATTAAAGAAAATATACGAAAATCGAACATTCGCCCCTTATCTACTGAGCCTAAAACTTTGAAAAAAAATGAGAATATAGGGCCTTTATATTAGGACCTTTAAAGGTACACCAAAACGAAGATCGTAAGTCAGTTCTCGCGGAAAACCGAATGGTACGTAACCCTTCCCACGCTAGTTTGGCTCGTACCGGTTTTTTTATGCCATAATGATATACTTTTATTAATTATAGGTAATCTTATTTTTAATTGTTAATTTTCTATAGTGAATAGTGCTCCCGTACGTGTAACACATATTGAAGCACATCGGTTACATAATTCGGACCTCGGACCTCCCCTCTTTACATTCAGCGCCTTAACGCCAAATAGGCATAACGACATAACAATAGCCGCCCATAACAATAGAACTTATTGACAAATTATTATTTGTTAAGTGATTGATTGTGTGCAAGTGTTGCCAACATCTAACACAGAAAACGATCGTTTTATACAAAAATCACATTGACAATATTCAATAACGTATAACGATTTTTTACAATTTGTCTCACTTTCGAAATTGCTCACTGAAATATTTAAGACTCTGTTATAATATTGCAAATGATTTGTCATTTTAATTTGCAATTTGAAACGGCATGAATGAATGATGGATAAAGGTGTAAACCCGAATACGTCAGAAATAAACGTCAGATGCGTCATTGTTAACAAATGATCGATAATCCAAAGATTTTTATAACCTACTAGTAGGCGCGTGAATTATATACTTGCGTTGTTCCTGAGTTGCCCGAGTCGAAGCTTCGGTGTTCTCTTTACTGTTTTCGATTGTCTTATGTTTTTCACTACTCAAGGAAACCAAAGGAGAACCATGTGCCATGCCACGTAGGCATTTAACTTTGTACAATAGGGATGTTGACTATTTTTGGGAAAGTGTTTTAAATCGTGCATAAGTACCTAATATTGCCACAAGTATTTATTATTTTTATTTAAATACAACTCAAGCCTTAAAAATCATGTATTTTAAATCCCGTTTCAAATTTCGATCCAAAACGCCAATACTAGTCGCGTGACGTCACCTGTTCATACCAAAGGAGGCTCAAAAGTTTACACGGGAGCTACCACCATCCTATAGATGCGTATTCTGTGCTCATAAACGTTAGTAAACTGAGGTGATGAAAAGTTGTTTCGTAGTCGTTGCTATAGTTACATGCAATTTGACGTTTCCTATAAACAAATAATAATAATTTACACACTAAATATTAACCAAACAATGAAGTTTTTTGACAGCGGCTGAACATATGACGTCATGCGCTCTGATTGGTGTCTGTTGTCACGTGACTTGAGAGTGATTTTATTAGGTTTTATTTATTAAATATTAATTAAATTCCTTAAAATAAGGAAAAATATAGTGTTTTTTAGTATTTCTACAATAGAAACTAGCACTTAACGTTAAAATTATGTTTTTATTTGAATACAGTCAACATCCCTATTTTGCTTTTCTTTTGGTACTTTCTTTGTCCTCGATTCTCTTATGTTTTTCACTACTCGAAGTAACCAAAGGAGAATGCCATATGCTATGCCACGTAGTCATTTAACTCTGTAGAATTTTGATTTTATTTTGGTACTGTCTCGATGCGGATATTACGCGTTTTACACCTAAGGCTAAGGCCACATTGAAGTGGTTCGCTTGGTGCTAGTCTAGGTGCTACGCTGGGTGGTAAGATAACAAGAGGCCACACTGACGCTGCTTGCTTTGCTACAAATTCATTTGCTACTTCCTTGTATAGCAGTGAGCACGTCGGATGGCTCTTTCAAAATTAACAAGAAAACTACTTCTTGTAGAGAATTCAAATTTAAAATTTAAAGTACAGCATTCTCGATCGTGTTGGGTACATGACATCAACATTTCGAGAGCTTCTCAAGGGGAATTTAATATACTATTTAAACGATTGCGTAAATTCAACGAAAAGTTCTTCTCTTATAATCGTATGAAGCAAGAAACATTTGACTTGTTAGTGTATTTGCCATATGGCAACATACACTATTGGCGTTGGTCGGATGGCGGGACCTAGGGGTCGGACCAAAATTTCTCGACGTTTCATAACCTCCTAAACACTTTGGCACCATTTTTAAAAATGTTTATATATATATGTATATATATATATATATATATATATATATATATATATATATATATATATATATATATATATATATGTGTGTGCGGGCAATAACTTTCGAAAGAGTTAATTGATTTTAACGAAATTTGGCCCACGTGTTGAAATCCATCACCGCAAGAAGCCTACTTAAAATGGGCGTGATCGGGGCATTTTAAGGGTAGTTTTTAGGGGTTGAAAAATGTTTTTGGGCCCCAAAATATCGAAAAAATTCTCAGAATCGTTTCAAAATTGACATTTAACCCTTTAGTAGTAATTAAAAAGTGTCCCTAAAATTTTAATAAAATCAGCCAGACAGGACCGGACTTACAAATTTTTTGAAAACACTAATTTGCAGATAGTGAGTTATTTATTGAAGGGTGTCTTTAATTCGGTGTAGACGTTAGATTGATAATAATATTACAATTAAGAAAAAAAATGTTATTTTAAGGGGTGTATTAAGGGGTTAAATTTTTTATTTTGCCCAAAAACAAACTTAATTTCACATAATAAAAGTATAAAACCACACTCCCCTATACAAACAAATACACTATATTGTCGGCAGGGTTTTGGCACTGCGACCCGGGTTTTTTTTATATAATTTGTTTGATGGATTCCACAGTGACTCCCTTTTAAAGACTGCCGCAATTAAAAGTGTCTCCATGTTGGAATAAAACACTTAGTGACACGTTAAAATTATCCAACACGTCGGTTCCCAGGTTTTAGTAAGAGAGCTGATAAAAGTACCAATATATTTGAACCAAAATTTGGTTATGTTCTTTCCATTTAAAAATTCTCTTTTGTTTAGTAAGTAATTACGTCTTAAGGTAGTTGTCGTGGTACAATATTGTCAAAAAGTTATAGATTATACTCGCCACAAAAGTATACTAGCTTGTAGCTAAGTGATCCATAATTTGTACGCAAGACTGTACCCGTGGAAACGTAACCCATACAGTATTCATATGCATGTATACTTTTCTATAAATTGTTGAACTCTAAACCGTTATTTATAAATAATTAGACGGTCAAAAAAATTTTCTAATTTTTTTTAAACTCATAACAAATGCATTGAAAGACTGTCAGTTTTTGGAAAGTTTCTGACAGTTAGTTCTTTTTTTATAAATAAGAAACTGGTTCAGAACTACAGAGATCGTATACAATCAATGTTTATTATCCAATTTTTAATTGAATATATTATTTCGGATTATATACGGTCGATCGACTTCAAATTTTCAGGGTAATTGTATTATCATGTTCTTAATAAGTATACAAAAATTAAGAATTTTCTGACGGTGTGCCTTAACCACGACAACTACCTTAAGACACTGTTCATTCGCTATTCATGAATAAGAGATCAGTGAAATAGAACTTGCAAAATGATCCCAAAATGACAGTCAACAAAACAAAATCAAATATGACTTATTCATTCAACGGATAAAAAAAAATATGTACAGATGAAATTATAATAATTATTATTTGTTTGCACAAATGTCAAACTATTTAAATAGGGTTCATTTACATATTGCAAAAATGACATGCGGTTTGACTTTCCTGCAGGGCCGTATTAGTCACCGTAATATAGCTCTTTTGTAGCGAAGTGAAATTTATTTCACCGATCGACTAAAAATTTCCAGTAAATTGTTCACTACGGTATAGTTGAATTTAATAATAATAATAATAATAATGCGTTTAACGTCCGTTTCTCGACTTTATGTCATAACAGACGCCATTCGCACCATTACTATTTTTCATTTTACCACTTCCCGTTTTTTTTCTACATTTCTTAAACTTCAACTTATATAATAGCAATGGGCGAATGAAGGAATTACAGGAAATTAGGATAAGGTAGGTAATTTTTGAACTAGGAGTTTGATAGGTAATTGGCCATGGCCTCAAATAAGGAACCACCTCGATATTTATCTGGAATTAATTGAGGGAAACCATGGAAAACCTCAATCAAGATGGCCGGTACAGGAATTACCGTTTCTCGGCGAAAGGCAGTAGGAAAAAGTCCCAGCCACATCTGCCCCCGCCGGGAATCGAACCCGGACCTCCCGAATGCGAGTCTAGTGCTGTACCACTACTCTACCCAGCTCGGTGTATAGTTGAATTTACTGTTACAATTTGCTTAATTGTGAGATATGGCACCGTAGAGTAACTGATAACTCATTCCGCCGCGAAAGTGGAGAGATTTGGGTTTAAGTCCCGATTGTGACAGTTGTTTGAAAATATTTTTTTCTAATATAGCAATGTGGATGTTTGTTAACAATTGTAGCGAACGATAACTATTCTAAAAAATTCTTGTGAGCGCTTTATGTGAAATAGTTATCAATACTTAGTTCGGCCCTGCATCAACCCTTATTTGAATACCTGTGAGTTGCAGTCGCAGCGAAGGGGTTGTCAATGTTTACATATTAAACATAAAAGATAAAATAAATTATAAAAACCGCAGTTTGCACGACGACGGACATTTTAAACATTCAGAAACTATTCTAGATACTGGGTGATAGAAAATATTCATGAAAACTGTCACAATATTGACATTTGATTTAAATATCTGCATAAATAAAATTATAATTTTGTTTGCTCGGACATCACGCAAAAATGAATGAACAGAATTTCGCGGAATTTTTTAGAGGTTCGGTTTAACGTGAACGTACTGTAATCTCAAAATAGACTTTATTTTCCGAGTATTTTTTTTTTCGAAAAAAAAAATAGAGCTTAATTAGTATTACGGGTTGTAGCTATACTTACGGTTATATTATTATATTTTATAATAGAAAACAGAATCACGGGTAATTGGAATAATAAAATAAATCAATTTAAACACTCATTGATTGCAACGTTTCGTCTTTTTTTTAATTAAGACTTTTTAATTATTTTCTACAATTTTCAATTTTTATAATTGTTTTTTGTAATGCCAAATTGCATATTATATCATAGTTTTACTATCATTTAAGCATATTGAGAGCTTGAAAAAGTCTTAATTAAAGAAAAGACGAAACGTTGCAATCAATGAGTGTTTAAATTGATTTATTTTATTATTCCAATTACCCGTGATACTGTTTTCTATTATAACATATATCTGGAATTGAACTTTAAAGATGAATTATATTTTATATTATTGTATTTTATTAGTGACGTATTCTATGCCGCAAGGCTGGTTGAATAAACTAAATATTCTATTCTGTTCGAGGCATAGAGCAGTTTCCAAACGAAAAAAGAAATTTTAGTATGTTATTTATGAATAAATTTATTCAACTAAATTTGTTTCTGAACTTTTGCACGTCTAGTGTTCAAATAATTAATTATTAAAAATGTGATTTTTAACACGATTGATGAGAAGGTTCACCGGAAGTGTACATAAAAATAAAATTAAACCAAACGTGCTCCAGACAAAATTTTGAAAAACTGATTATTCGAAAGTTCAAATCTTAGAAAACGTAATCATTATAATGAAAAGCGTGCATGTGTAGTTTTGGAGAAATACTACTAAAAAATTGTCGAAATAACTGTCAAATTACTTGTAAGTCACATTTAAACTCTGTCTTTGTCAAACACATTATACGCAATATGCTGCTGTAGTCAAATTGTGTTTAATTATTATTTTTTCAAACATTAATATATTAAATTTTGATTTATAGTATATAATATTTAAATGCGAAATCATGTATAGTCATTTGCCAGTTTTTTAGTACAAAAAACTACGGACGTAATTACTCTTAATACGGTGCTAGGCGATAACTTTAAAGCTACTGAGATTAGATTGTAGACGCTCGACAACTGAGATCAACTAATAAGGTTATCTGTCACCCGGTATTATACAGGGTGTTCATAATTTACATATGATCCACATATCTGCTCCGTTATGTAAACAAAGTGATTACTGTTGAATGTTTAACGTAGCTAACGTGGATGCGTAAAAGATGTTAGGGATGGGACGTTTCTGTTTTGATCAAAACATTTTGTGAAGTGTAACTTCTTATGTGGTGCCATTACCTCGACGATTTGAAGTATAAAATGGTAGTTTGATGAAACACAAATGTGTGACGTTTTTAACTGTGGTAACCCATTTTTTACGCTTATAAGAATGTCTAACAAAGAATAATCATATTTTTTTTAATGGACAAGTGTAGATAAAATCTGTGGCACAGGATCAATAAAAACACAATACTGAAGTTTAAATTTGCATTTTCACTGACGTTTCGGTGCACTTTGCACCATCTTCAGAGTTCGAATGCTGTCAATTCATATCAGTATTTCGTCGAAAGATTAAAAACATGGTGATTGGTTTCACAATATACATAAATAGGTAAAATGGATGTTTGTAATAAAATATTTTAGTTAAAATTGTTTATGCCAATTATTAAAATTATCACAAAATAAAACTGATGGCGTTCACTCAAAACGAATTTTATTATAAGACTGATTAACTTCTTTTAATTAGAGTCAACCTCGTATTTTTTTAATATTGGAATAATCCTACCCAACTTGGCAGAAGCCAGTGCTAAGGCAGAAATTTACATTTTGGACGTGCAATAATTTTATAGATAGGAAGGATTAAGAATAAATAATAATAATAATAATAATGCGTTTAACGTCCGTTTCTCGACTTTATGTCATAACAGACGCCATTCGCACCATTACTATTTTTCATTTTACCACTTCCCGTTTTTTTCTACATTTCTTAAACTTCAGCTTATATAATAGCAATGGGCGAATGAAGGAATTACAGGAAATTAGGATAAGGTAGGTAATTGTTGAACTAGGAGTTTGATAGGTAATCCGGCCATGGCCTCAAATAAGGAACCACCTCGATATTTATCTGGAATTAATTGAGGGAAACCATGGAAAACCTCAATCAAGATGGCCGGTACAGGAATTACCGTTTCTCGGCGAAAGGCAGTAGGAAAAAGTCCCAGCCACATCTGCCCCCGCCGGGAATCGAACCCGGACCTCCCGAATGCGAGTCTAGCGCTGTACCACTACTCTACCCAGCTCGGTGATTAAGAATAAATGAATATAATACTACCCTAGGTGAGATTATGCTATGTGGGATTATACGAGGATACTACAAATCTGGTTTTTGTTTTGAATATGTGATGGACGTTACTATGGCAACGGTTTTAAGGTTGTTATATTGGAAAAATTGTTTAAAAACATATTAGCTACTATCAAAAATAAAAATTATGATTTAAATAAAATCGTGTAGAAATAGTCAAGACGTTTATTATTATTATAAGAAGTTTCACTTCGGTCGTGTGTCTCGCGACACGTCTTTTTTTCTATAAGTTTTACATGAAAAAAATAAATGTATTTTGCATGGTGGGAATAACGGAACATTTATGGTGGAAGTTACGGAAATTTTGATGACGAAGGAACTATTACTTACATTCTTCTAGAAAAAGAGGTATTTTCATCGAAACTACGTCTTTGGGTCAAGTTTTAAGTGAAGTTAATAGAAAACTTTTATAAAATCATAGAAATTAGAGATTTTCTTGTTATAAACATTTATTGTTACAATGCTAAATTAGAAAAAACCCGGGTCGCAGTGCCAAAACCCTGCCGACAATATAGTGTATTTGCTAATACATCAGGCTTTGTGGCTTTATTATGTGAACTTAAGGTGATTATTGGGCAAAATAAAAAAATTAACTCCTTAATACACCCCTTTAAATTACATTTTTTTTAACTACATCATTATTGTCGATCAAACGTCTACACCAAAATTAAAAACACCTTTCAGGAAATAACTCACTATCTGCAAACTAGTGTTTTCAGAAAATTTTTAAATCCGGTCCTGTCGGGCCGATTTTATTGAAATTTTAGGAACACTTTTTAATTGCTATTAAAGGGTTAAATTTCAATTTTGAAACGATTCTGAGAATTTTTTAGGTATTTTTGGGCCCAAAAACTTTTTTCATCCCCTAAAAACCACCCTTAAAATGACCCGATTGGGCCCATTTTAAATAGGCTTCGTGCGGTGATGGATTCCAACATGTGTGCCAAATTTTGTTAAAATAAATTAACTCCTTCGAAAGTTATTGCCCGTACACATATATACCTATATATATATATATATATATATATATATATAAATATATATATATATATATATAGGTATATATGTGTACGGGCAATAACTTTCGAAGGAGTTAATTTATTTTATATATATATATATATATATATAAATATATATATATATATATATATATATATATATATATATATATATATATATATATGCATATATATATAAACATTTTTAAAAATGGTGCCAAAGTGTTTAGGAGGTTATGAAACGTCGAGAAATTTTGGTCCGACCCCTAGGTCCCGCCATCCGACCGACGCCAATAGTGTATGTTGCCATATGGCAAATACACTAAAAATGTATTATTTATCCACCAACACCGTCGGGATTTAAACCCGAATCTTTCCACTTTCGCGTCGGAATGAGTTATCAGTGCGATATCTAAACAATCAATTCATCATAATAAAGCAAATTGTAACATTAAATTCACTACATGCGAGAGCTGATTTTTTTTATAGACATGAATCATGTCTAATAAGTGGAAAGATTCGGGTTTAAGTCCCGACGGTGTTGGTGGATAATTAGAATTGTAACAATGAGTGTTTATAACAATTATATAGCGTTCTGCAGCTTTGTAGAAATAAAATATATCTTATATTAAAACAAACTTTACGGAAGTATTTCGTATTCAAAAATTTCCATACGATACACATAGGTATGGCTATAGCCCCTTTATCTGCCTACGATTACATATTATGTACTTAGGTTGGATTAATAATAAAAAAATGGAAATTTACCTCATTCATTCATAGCTCTCATGTCTATAAAAAAAATCAGCTCTGACATGTAGTGAATTTAATGTTACAATTTGCTTTATTATGATGAATTGATTGTTTAGAAATCGCACCATAGAGTAACTGATAACTCATTCCGCCGCGAAAATGGAAAAATTCGGGTTTAAGACCCGATGGTGACAGTGGACAAAAAATATTTTTTTCTAATTTAGCATTGTAGCAATGAATGCTTATAACAATAATTATATAGCGTTCTACTCGTTCTGCTCGTCAGATAGAGCTATGCAGGTGAAAAAGGGGGCATATTGAACAGCTGGTAATAACTAGCTAAGTAACTAAAGGTTGAAATTAAATTGGAAATTGTTGCGTCCATATTTTTTTCAAACATGCAATTAAGTTAGCAGGAAAGTGGACAAATTACATCAATTTGTCCACTTTCCTGCTAACTTGAGTATTTGAAAAAAAAACTAATTTTTTTTTATTTTTTAAATAATATATCCTAAATAATATTGAAGAACGAAAAGAAAAAAAAAATTAAGCCATAGGTAATTAATAACAAATTAATTAAAATGTATAAAACTTCATAAGATATAACGTGATTACAAAACGTACCAGGAATGTTTGTAACGTCAAAATGATAAAAGTTGTGTATTTGTGTATGGCTTTATAATACATACTATCAAAGTAAGAATGGCAACCAGGACCATAAAAACATTTTGACGTCACAGAGGTTTTTGGCGCGTTATCGGATCTTAGCTTAAACATTATTTTTAAAACAAATATAACTCTTTCATTATGAAATTAAACAAAATAATAAAAGTAGTTTCGCTATAAAACTTGTATGTGATCTTTCCATTTATGTAAAAAAAAATATAATTCAAAAACCCAATTGAATATGTTGAAATTAAAGGTTGTCGAAATTACAGCGTGGCGAGTAATTCCGTCCCTGAATTCAGTGTTTATACAGATGGACAACTGCTAACTTTTCTGTATGATTAATATGCAATGATGCACTATTTTAAACAAACAGAATATCAGCGTTTAATCGTTGAATTAATCAGTTAGTCAGTAATTTTTTTGGAGAAGTTACCAACGTCTTAAACAAAGATCTGAAAGTTTACTCTATAGCGGTATTATTTTTGAGAAAGCAGATAGTTTTTTTTTTTATTATAGAGTTTATTGGCTTTTGTTAATTAAAACAGAAAACAGGTAGTTATAAATGTTACACAACCACACTGAAATATTTTCGAAACGGTCGAGGAGTTGTCGATTGAAATCAGTAATCGATCAATTATAATAATAATAATAATAACGAACATAGCCGCAAAGGAGACTAAGAAGCGGACAAAATATCAAGATCTTCTTTTTGAGCTCAGAAAGCAGTACCCAGAGTATACTGTTAAATTAATTGTCCTTATAATTAGTGTTCTTGGAGGGGCAAAACCATCACTGTTAACAAATATGAAAACCATTCCGGCATGTCAGCGTATTGCTGAGTCACTAATTTGCCGTATGCAAAAGGCCGTGCTTATTGGGTCGCTCCGTGTACTTCGTGCGCACGACCCAAACTCACTGTAATCGCCCATTTCATGGTTTGAGACGCGGTTATAGTTACAACTTGCTCCACAAGTATGACGGTGACGAACCCGAAGTTTGGGTCCTTGTGGATGCAAAATTTTTTAAGGAATATTTCCTTCACAATAATAATAATAATGCGTTTAACGTCCGTTTCTCGACTTTATGTCATAATAGACGCCATTCGCACCATTGCTATTTTCCATCTACCACACTTCCCGTTATTTCTCTACATTTTTAAAACTTCAACTTATGTAATAGCAATGGGCGAATGAAGGAATTATAGGAAATTAGGATAAGGTAGGTAATTTTTGAACTAGGAGTTTGATAGGTAATCGGCCATGGCCTCAAATAAGGAACCATCTCGATATTTATCTGGAATTAATTGAGGGAAACCATGGAAAACCTCAATCAAGATGGCCGGTACAGGAATTACCGTTTCTCGGCGAGAGGCAGTAGAAAAAAGTCCCAGCCACATCTGCCCCCGCCGGGGTTCGAACCCGGACCTCCCGAATGCGAGTCTAGTGCTGTCACCACTACTCTACCCAGCTCGGTGTAATCGATCAATTAGATTATCAAGAAGATTTGGACTAAAGCCGACAGTAAAAGTTTGCACACTTGGAGAATTTTTGTCTGTTCGTTTTTTTGTACCGGCATACACTTGAGAACAGTTAAATATAAACACGCTTTTATTAGCTTCACCTGGTATTGTTTGTTTGTAAAGGAATCTTTGAACGTGAAATTCAGTCACTTCAAAACGTTAAATTAAACTGAAACTTTGCACACTTATCAAGGACCGATGACAATACAATAATTTAATAAGTTTGTCCCATTATCCTGACCAGGACCTTGAGGATAAAAAAAAACTTGAAAAATTACAGCAAGCAAGCTAACACGCTGTACAGTGACGTACGTTGCATTGCCTACCCCATAGTCTACTAAAATATTTTTTTTAGTCTTATAATTAAAATTAGAATTTAAAAAACTAAAACAATACGCTTTTATGAACTAAAAAATGTAAAATAATTTGATAAGAAAACTAGCTTTACTGTAAAAAGCGTGGAGTGCTTAATACCTGTAATAAATTTTTCATTTACTAGCTAATTGTAAACGTAGAGCTATTATGAAAATGTAAGTAGTAGCACCCCACGCTTTTTACCGTAAAGCTAATTTTGTCGCCAAATTATTTCGATTTTTTAGTTCATAAAAGCGTGTTTTAATTTTTTTTTAAATCTAATTTTATTCAGTTGAGATCGGGTTAAGGGTAGGGTTCTACTATTGAAAGGGACTTCAACGCAAGCGTAGTTGGATTAAAACGTATTCAGAATGTAAATATTGTAGTAATTTTCCATTTTCGACACAAACGCGGTAAAAATGAAGTGTTGTCAGATAATTCGCAAGTTACCAACCTGTATTACCGTGGCGCCACGTGACGTCTCTTTTTTCAATTGCAAATCGTTTTTTGGAAAACAGAGAACATCAATGGATATTAAAATTCATATCGCAACGGCCATACATATTCATCGGCGAATTTAAACTGGTCGAACAGAATCAATTGATTGTTAGCGATTGATAAGGTAAGGTAATCAGTGACGTCGATAATTCACCTTTCCTATCGCAAAGAATTAGATAGCATAATATTGTATTTAAGAAAATATTTCTATTACAGGGAGTCGGCACTTTTATCTACACTAATATTATAAAGAGGAAAGATTTGTATGTTTGTAATGAATAAACTCAAAAACTACTGTTCCGATTTAAAAAATTCTTTCACCATTAGAAAACTACATTCGCCCTGAGTAACATAGGTTATATTTATTGCTAGAAAATATTAGGGATCCTTACTAAAACTTTAGTAACGTAACCTAAGGTGTAAAAAAAATGCCATAAAACATCTTTCGTTGCATGTACTGCGGAAACTATTGATGATAGAACAAAAGTATGTTCTACAATATTAAAGAACATATCAATAACTACAAAAAACTTCGCGATACTATATGTCCAACTATTATCGTTATGTCACAATAACCACTTTTTACATTTTAATAATCTATATAGATAAAAGACGACGTATATGTAATCTATGGACTCCAAACGGGTAGACCATTTTTGATGAAATTTTCAGACAATCTTTAGATTAGCTCAGCGGGTAATCTTCTGAAGTTTGGTAGCGATCGGATCAACAGAATTTTTTAAATTTCTTTTTGGGAAATAAGATTTTTAGCGATTGAATTCGCGCAAATTCAATACACGTTGAGAATTTAATGATGATGATTCTCATCTTTCATATTCTATATATTACATTTACACCCGGGCGAAGCCGGACTGGGCCGCTAGTTTTATAATAAACATACATATACACAATCCACATATAGAGCAAAGAATTAAGGTAGAAGGTAATCGAGAATTTGATTTCAATTTAAGAATAGGTTATTTAATTAAACAAGCATATTCCTCATATTAACACAAAAACAGCTACTCTAATTTTTATGAAAAATGTTATTCAATGTTTGATGTTAATGCTTCAAAATAGACTAGAAATATGTATATGTCGTAGAATAATTAAAAAATTTGGATTTTTGCGAAAATCCTAGGATATTGCAAAAAAACCGGATTCCAATTACCCGGTTTTTTGCAATCGTCCTTAGGATTTTTGCGAAGATCCGATTATTTCAATTATCGTACGACATATATATACGTTTTAATGCAAACGTTTTTGACTTATAGATATATATTTTAAGGAATTGATTACGCGGTGACTGTTTAGCAGCTGTTCAACATGTTCCCTTTTTCACTCGTATAGCTCTATCTTACGAGTAATCGAATGTGGTGGGTGTATGTAAAATGCATTTACGTTTCAGGAATCTCTAATTTCTATGAACATCTTATTCAGTCTTTGATGTTAATGCTTCAAAATAAACTAGAAATATATACCATTCTTTCCATATGACTTTTAGCCAAGTTTTTACAGTTTATTTGGTCTAAATGAAAGATTTAAAATCAGATAAAAACCAGAAAATTTGCAGAAGTTTTACACACATTTTTGCAAGGGCGTACCCAGCGAGGGGCAGGGGTGGCAGCTGTCCCCCCCCCGAGAAGCAAAAAATAAGTCGTTATTAAATTTTGTTGCTGAAATTTTTACAGTTCTTGAAATAACTTTACTTCTACAAATCCAAGGAAAATGATACTAGTATAAGGCATGTAACAAGAATAATTTTTTTTTTCAAGCAAATAATTGTAATAACTTAGTTGATAACGCACTGCTATAATTATACATAATTTTCTTAATATTTTGGTTTCATTCACATTTTCCGTGATAAAATGTTACAACCTGAACGACCATGGCTTGCCCCCCCCCCCTAGTTTTGATCCTGGGTACGCCCTTGCAGAAAAAAACTATTAGGCAAGCCAAATTCGTCAGTATTTTTAACATAAATCTGTAAAGAGAAAACTTCAAAATGTTAATTTGCCTTCCCGTAATTCGAAATCTCGTAACGTACTGTGAAGAAATTTTGATGAATATCACGGTTTTTGATTCAACTTTTAGGGCAATTATGTTTTTTTGACAATTTTAAGCAGCAACTCAAATTTTGTGATGTTTAATGCTTAATTACAGCTATTAAAAAACGGTAATAAAATGAGTTTTGCGACCACAGTTCGAAATTTCCCGGAAGCACATTTTTACAATCTGATGACAAAATTACATCGGCAGATTAAAAAATATAATCTACATTCATTCGGCGTATGTTATGTCGTGGACTGTACATCGGGCGGCGGCGGTGGCGGCTACACCTGTGCGAGCGCAGTATTTTTAAATATAAAATGATCAACCGTCGCGGGGGCGGCGGACGGGGAGCGGCGGATGGCGGTGACAGCTGCCAATCAGTAGATAATTGAAACAGCGAAACTGTTGCCGCCGTTTAAAACGACACTCGGAACACTGCATTACAAAACTGGCCGCGCGCTTTCGTTCGTCCCCACCCCTCCCCTCGTCTCACCCACACCGCGTACACTGCTGGACAGAAAATTGATTTTTTTACAGTGTTTTTAATTAACTGACTTTCCGAAAAAAAATTGTGATCATTATTTCAATCCCTTTGTAAGCTAAAGCTTCGAAATTTTGCATGTCAAGTGGCAAATTTAGGCTATATGTCATTATAAATTCAATATGGCGAACGCTGCAACAAACAAGAAATAGTAAAAATCAGCTTAAAAGCTTGAAGCTTTGGACACGTAGGTACTAGGCTAATTGTTTCTCCTAGTTATAGGGTCTGTAATCCTAGTGAGGGAAAGATATTTCTAAATATTCATCTTACTGCACCTTTATATACGAGAGCTGATCAATAAGTACCCGTGTTTGACGACAGATGGCGTTAACGAGTGAAATTGACTTTACCATCGTGTACTGCAGACTTTTAAACGACCTCGTGCTGAGTTGTAGACAAATTCATAGGTTAGGTTATTTTTGACAGCCAGTTGTATCATTTGCGTTTTGTATTTTTCGACAAAATTGATCCGTAATTCGTTATTTCTGGCGTTATAGAGAGTTGATGTTATATGGAGAGAACAAAAAATCAATATTGTTTTATTATAATAGTATTATTTAATAATAACGCATAAAATTTACAAACCAACATTACTATTAAGACATATAACGACAACGCTAGACAATGAAGCTGCAGTTCTTATCAATTTCGGCAACTTAGAAAGTATATAAGTTGCCGAAATTACTTGCTTTATAATGATACATGGTCGTTATTTAGAGTAGGTGTGATGCTACCTCGAGTGTATCATTGTATGGACAACCAGGTAAATCAACCAAAGTCGAGTAATTTCGATGTTTTAGGGAGTTTGACGTTAAATCGAGTGACGTTACATGGAGTTTACACTGTAATTGTACTTTTTTAAGGTCACCAATATCCAGTTATTTAGGCCTAGTGCCAATTCATATATCTAATTAATTATTTTTTAATGAAAAAAATATTTGAAGATTTTTTTTTAATTTTTGAAAAATCGAAATTTTAACAAAGAAACAACCCTCGTGTTCCCTCAAAACGTGACATGTTTTACCAATCTTTAGCCAACAGCAATCATAAACTAATTGTGTAGTACAACGGTGGCTGTAGATGTTGTTGCAGAAACCCTTGTCTGGGCGCCTTCGCCCCTCGCGCCCCCTGCCGAGTGTTGGCAAATATTTGCACGTGTGGATGACTTTAACAACTACGCATGCGTGCAAATGAAACGACAATCGGTATATCATACTAATATTATAAAGAGGAAAGATTTGTATTTTTGTATGTTTGTAATGAATAAACTCAAAAACTACTGTGCCGATTTAAAAAATTCTTTCACCATTAGAAAGCTAGATTCACCCTGAGTAACGTAGGCTATATTTATTGCTAGAAAATATTAGGGATCCTTACTAAAACTTTAGTAATGTAACCCAAAGTGTAAAAAAATGCCATAAAACATCTTTCGTCGCATGCGCTGCGGAGACTATTGATGATAGAACAAAAGTATGTTCTACAATATTAAAGAACATATCAATAACTACAAAAAACTTCGCTATACTATATGTCCAACTATTATCGTTATGTCACAATAACCACTTTTTACATTTTAATAATCTATATAGATAAAAGACGATGTATATGTAATCTATGGTCTCCAAACGGGTAGACCAGTTTTGATGAAATTTTCAGACAATCTTTAGATTAGCCCAGCGGGTGATCTTCTGAAGTTTGGTAGTGATCGGATCAACAGAATTTTTTAAATTTCTTTTTGGGAAATAAGATTTTTCTTCGTTTTTTGAACATTCACAAATAAAAGCGATTGAATTCGCGCAAATTAAATACACGTTAAGAATTTAATGATAATGATTCTCATCTTTTATATCCTATATATTACATTTACACCCGGGCGAAGCCGGACTGGCCTGCTAGTATATTATATTTCTCAACAATGTTTTTTGTTGGTAGGAAATATCTCCCTTATAATACTGTATCAAAATTAATATTTGATACGCCATTTTGGAGATTATTTTTCTCTCTAATGACGAAAACTAAATTAATATCTTAAAGTTAATGTTTTCGTTAAAAAATTACAGTTAAAAAATTTAGCCATCTGACCTTAGAGGTCGCAGTGCCTACCGTTTGGCCCCTACCTTTCATTCTAATTATAATCTAGTGGCAATCTGTTTATTTTAACATTTGTCGGTAATATTAAGTAACGTAGTGACAAAAAACATTACTAACGGTGCGAAATATTCGCACGGGCTCGCTAGTTTAATGAACTGGTGAAGTCGCGTCTTTGCGAACGGACGCGGACTATTTTGCACGCTACTGTACTCGAAACGATAGTTTTATCTGAGTTGTAAAGTTTGGGATTGTTTCAACAGATCGGATGATTATCTCCCGATTAACTATTAGAAATCGATCAATGGCGTCAAGGAAAGTGAGGTATGTCGAAATTCAGCCATTTTTATCCGACTACGGCGAAACCAAGAGTGGTAATATTTTTGGCTGTAATGTTTTTTTACAAAAATGATATGTCGGGAAAAACGACTTTTTAAGTAAACTTATTTGTTATTTATAGCGACGTTTCATCCCTTGCTTGGAACTTTTTCAAGCTTTATAACTGTAATTAAATTATTAAAATACAATTTGTAAATTTACAATTGAAATATAAAATATCAGATATTAATTATACTAGAAAAATATAAAAAGAGTTTAAAACAAAAAACAATGGTTCAAATGAGGAGCAACCGCATAAATTAAGTCACGTGACTTTATTTACTAACCGTCAATAAAATAAAATTATTTGAACATTAACCGTAAAAATATTTTAAAAAAACGGAATTATTACAAACTTTTTAATGAACAATTGTTTAACTAAAATTTATATTTACATGTGTATTTTAACTTTTATATCTACTTGATCAAAACATTTAATAGGTGTGTATAATTAATATCTGATATTTTGTATTTCAATTGTAAATTTACAAATTGTATTTTAATAATTCAATTACAGTTATAAAGCTTGAAAAAGTCCCAAGCAAGAGACGAAACGTCGCTATAAATAACAAATAAGTGTTTACTTAAAAAATCCTTTTTCCCGACAAATCATTTTTATATTAATTACCAAGGACAAAAAAGAAAAAAAGTTTTTTTACAGTTTGATAATTTCAAGTGAATTTGCAACTCTAGTTTATGTATCTAGGATGTATTGACGTACATTTTTAAAGAGTAAGAGGCATGTTGAAACCAGGTCAGCGAGTTATAACAGTCACGCGCGCCATAATATCATTACGTCCGCGATACATACCTACTATATTTTCGACATGTATATCCTTTAATTTTCTCTTTATTTTGAATATATTAAGCATATTCAGGCAACGTGAAAACGTGTAAATTCACTAAAAAATCAAAAATTAAATTTTTGCATGATCACAACACTTCCCCTATTTTACTCCGTAATCCACATATGGGAAAATAAAAAATATTAGGTTTTATTATTGTTGCCAAAAAACTATTTTTTTTCATAAAAACACATTATCATCATTTTTAACGTTTTATGATAAAATATTGCGATATATTAAAAAAAATAGCCACGCCTAGGTTTATTTGAATTACATGAAAACACGTTTTTTTATTTGTAAAAAAGAAAACGAAGAATAATAATGCAGCGACTCTGTGACCCCTCAATTGATGTGCATACATTATACTTAAATGTAATAAAATAGTTGTTATTATGGATTGCTGCTTTTGTTGCTGACGCAGTTTTTTTTTTGTGTATTTTTACCGTGTTTTTATAGATTATAGTGCATTAGATTATTGACACAGACTTTAACAGCTCTCGCGGGGTAGATTTCAGTACATAAGCGGTGACAGATTTGCAAATAATCATGTAGTTTTAGTACAGGATTTATAATACACTATCATATTTTCAATAATCATACGATCTTCCATTTAGATTGGTCCCTCAGACTGTAAAAATTTCGAGCTGTGGTTGCGAAATTCATTTTATATTGCTGTTCTTATTAGCTATGATTAAACATTAAGCAGCACAAAATTTGGCATGATGATTAAAAATTTCAAAACACATATACAGTAGAACCTCGATAAGTTGAAATCCAAGGGAAACGTTAAAAAATTTAAGTTATCGAGTTTTTTACTTACCGAGAGTTGAAGTTAGAGAGGTTGTCAGAGTAAAATTTTTAACTTACCGAGGTTTGTGGATTTTATAGAGGCTGTATTTAGTTTAATAGAGGCGACACATTTTTTATCTATTCATTTAGAATCAATTATTTATTTATTTAAACAAAGAAATCAGTTTTTTTTTGTTTCATGCAATTTTGATTTTCTACATCAATTATGTTTTCTATATTATGTAAAGAAGAAAAAATTTCGTTGTTAACATCATCTGATAATACTGTAACTTATGGAAGTCACAAAAATATTATTTTAAGTTATTGAGGTTTTGTGATTTAAGTAATGGAGGTTTTATGCTTTCAGGGGAAGGAATTCAAAACATTTTTAACTTACGAAGGTTTTTAACTTATAGAGATTCTACTGTATTTCTGCCCTAAAAATGGAATCGAAGATCGTGATATATTTTTGTTCATAAGACATTTATGACAATCAAATAAAAGTTCGAGTAAGAAGTTATGTTTGTGATGAGGAAGGTTTCTCATTTGACATATTTTGTTTTTTTGTGAAGAAGTCATCTAAGTCACTTGCCTTTTCTCTGTTTCGTTCAGCAAGCTGTTGTCGATAGCAAGATATTGCATCAACGACACTTCGTCTTGCCTTTGAACTTTTATCAACATTTGAATCATTTTGTATAAACTGATCCATAATTAACGTTATAGTGGCTAAACTTTTTTGTTAAAAACCGCGTAATACTGAAACAGCGCTAAGCGAGGTCTTACTGTACATTGTTTAACACAACGCATGTTTTAAATTTAAGTGTTCTCTTTTGTACTATTTTGACGTATTGTATCCCCAATATGAGCTCGACAATAAATGTTTAAATGTTTAAATTTTCAAAAACAAGCAATTATTTCTCAAGTTTTAAATATCAAAATCGTATAAATAAGTTGAACAATATTGCATATTCGAAATACGGCATTCATTAGAAACACTCTTTTGTAAAGGATTCGTAATGCATATGTAGTGTAATATAAAGTATAAATGCATTTAATGCAAAGATTGAATACATTTAACCCCAAATAAAATAGCTCTAAACAAGCCCAACACCCATTCAATAGAGAGCGCTCAGCCGTGTGGAAAATAGCGTTCATTGAAACCCTACGTGTTCTGTACCTGCGACTGTTTAACCGAAATATATTTTGATAATCAGAACTGTTGACTTACAGTCCACACCCACTAAAAGAAAAATATTTTTTCGCTGTTCGATATTTTAATTTTGATATATTATTAGAGGTAAGCAAGGGGGCGCCATAATCCAGGCATCAAGTTCAAGAGAGAGCGCCTTAGTGGTAAAGAAAAATAAAGGAAAAACATATTTTTTTCGTTTTTGGATATTTTGATTGTGGTATACAGGGTGTTTCAACCGACGTTGGCTAACATGGGTAACTTTGTTATTAGTGAAGATAGAAAGTCGGTTAAATAGGCAAAGTAGTGCAGAAAAGTGTGCTCATTAACGTTCCGTCGAAAAAACAATTGAATTTTGACACCCTATGAATTTATTCAGGAAATAGTGAAAATTGACATTTATGAAAACTAGCCATAACTTTTTTATTTATGAAGATATCTGAAAATTTCATTAACCATTCTTTGATGACTTCTTAAGGTCTTTTCAGTGGCGTAGGTTTAAGTTTTTTCTCTCCACTGCATAATGAGATATTGACATGAACTTTGGTTTTTCTTATGGAGGGCATTTTGGATTTTCAGATATTCGAAATCTGCTTATTTTTCTGAATAATTTGATATAGCATATCCTATATCTAAACCAATCAGAAGCTACCAAAATAGCTTTTTGACATTATCCATACCGATCAGAGTGTGCCGTGTAAAACAAAATTTGTTGAAACAAATGCATATCGACAGGTTAACAATCTGTCGAGCGATCGCTACAGTTTTGCTAATTCATTTTGTTTGATTTACTCTCTAAGACGGCTCAAGCATTCTCAAATTTGGAGAAACAGGCTTTTTTTGCGCATACATTAAGCGTACCAAAAATATCACGTGGGCTCAAGCAGAATACTTGAACCTTTATCCAGAAAGGCGACAGCCAACTTTAGTGAGAGCGCTCTCTGAGGATAGCGAATCTCGGGGGACAATGTACTTTAGAATTGTGTTACCGTTGTGTGTGAAGTCAGAGCCACCTAATCGATGATTAATTGATGCTCACAACATTGTCTCTGAACTTCTCCGTCTGTTAATGGTTAACAAATATAAAATAATAATAATATTGCATAATAACGGTTCCTTGCAGAGGGCCTACAAGCATTGCCTATTCATAAACATAGTAGCAATAATATGTAAATATTCTTTGTTTATGCAATTGTTATTTGTCGTCGCGTTAAGTACGAACCATTAACCCGTTAAAGGTTAAGATAATACCGTAAATAAATGTTTAATGCTAATTGGTACAAATTAAGAGGGGCTTTTTAGTAAAAATCAAACGTAATGAAAAATGATTTAACGCATGCGCGGCTATGTTTGTGTCTGCAGTATGCTGTTTGTCTGTGAAATTTTTTTTCTGCTCATAATAACCTTTGTAAAAGTGCACCGAATTAAGATAAAGTTGGTCCCAACTCCCAGCACTTTAAGCTTAATATTTATTTTTTTTTCTTTTTTGTCTTGGTAATTAATATAAAAATGATTTGTCGGGAAAAAGGACTTTTTAAGTAAACACTTATTTGTTATTTATAGCGACGTTTCGTCCCTTACTTGGGACTTTTTCAAGCTTTATAACTATTAAATGTTTTGATCAAGTAGATATAAAAGTTAAAATACACATGTAAATATAAATTTTAGTTAAACAATTGGTCATTAAAATTCCGTTTTTTTTTAATATTTTTACGGTTGAACATATTATTTTCTACAATTTTTAATTGTTTTTTGTAATGCGAAATTGCTTATTATATCATAGTTTAATTATCATTTAAAGATATTGAGGTTAGTCACACCTTTGTTTCTTTTTAGTAAATTATTTAATCCATAATGTTTAATATTTTTATTATATGTATGTAAATTTTTGTAAATTTTTTTTCAGAAGCTTGAAAAAGTCTTAATTAAATAAAGACGAAACGTTGCAATCAATGAGTGTTTAAATTGATTTATTTTTATTCCAATTACCCATGATATTGTTTTCTATTATAACATATATCTGGAATTGAACTTTAAAGATATATTTTCAATTTTTTCTTGAATACTGTATTAGCTGTTATTTCTGTTAAATAATTCAAAATATGGTTAAAAACTTTAGCGCTACTATAAAACGGGTTTTTCGTGTAGAGCATCAAATTAGGCTTTGGTAGTAATCTTGGCTGTGTCCTGCCCTAGCACTGGCTTCGCCAAGTTGGGCAGAAAACATTATTTATGTAAAACTATAATTGTAGTAATTGTAAATAAAATATATAAATATAAATAATTAATATGCACATTACCAAATTTTACAACAATAAATACAGTCCCTGAAATTAAACTACCCAACTTGGCAATGAATTTAGGATTAGGGATACCGTTATCCGATCTGTAATTATTATTTTAATAAATCATATATTTTTTTAAAACTAGTTATATGTGTGATCATCGTATCCTTTAATAATAGCAAACCGTGGCGCGAAACTAACTGCATTAAAATTATTGAAATGTCCGTGAAATCAGTGTTTTGGCCGCAGCCATTATATTAAATTAGTTTTAGAGTTAAACGGCGACGAATATATATTTTTTTATGATCGCTTCGCCTGACTAATGCATTCATTCTGTTTGAAAGGAGAGACACGCGTATGATTTTCTATTTTAAAATTTATTAATTTTATTGTCACTGCGCGATTAGTTCCGGGTGTCTTCACTAAAACCATTGTTGTCTATACGAGGTGTCTATTTATATTGAACTCATGCTGGGTTGCAGAAAGCATTGTCAAAAAATTGTATTTGACAATGACTTTATAGATTGTGATCATATCTTTACAGTGCTTATACTGCAACATATACAAATATTGTATTATGTTGACATATATAATATTTAAAATTTCAATCTAAAACTTATTTAGTTAAAATGTTTTTTTTTAATACAGATTTTTTTTGGCCTTTTTGGGTGTCATCATCAGTTAAAATGTATTAAATTCGAATATCTCGTTTGCCGATTAATTATTATTTAATATTCAATGACTAATTTCACTTGCGACCTTTCCAAGGTCATAACAATTTCCGAATTCTTTATTATACTGAAATACTTTTGGCAGTTCTTTCTCATATTTCAAGTTAAAAACATCTTGTGCCAGGATTGGGATATCTGAAATTTATTTCTAAACGAATAATTTATTTATTCTGATATATTTCCAATATAAATGGTTATACAAGTTACATTAAAACAATAAAATAATTCTGGCATCTGGAAATTAAACATTTTAATATGTTATTATTAGTGTATTTGCCATATGGCAACATACACTATTGGCGTCGGTCGGATGGCGGGACCTAGGGGTCGGACCAAAATTTCTCGACGTTTCATAACCTCCTAAACACTATATATATATATATATATATATATATATATATACCTATATATATATATATATATATATATATATATATATATATATATATATATATATATATATATATATATATATATATATATATATATATATATATATATATATATATATATATATATATATATATATATATATATATATATATATATATATATATATATATATATATATATATATATATATATATATATATATATATATATATATATATATATATATATATATATATATATAGGTATATATGTGTGCGGGCTATAACTTTCGAAGAAGCTAATTTATTTTAACGAAATTTGGCACACATGTTGGAATCTATCACCTTCGTGCGGTGATAGATTCCAACATGTGTGCCAAATCGGGCCATTTTAAGGGTAGTTTTTAGGGGTTGAAAAATGTTTTTGGGGCCCAAAATACCGAAAAATTCTCCGAATCGTTTCAAAATTGATATTTAACCCTCTGGTAGTAATTAAAAAGTGTCCCTAAAATTTTAATAAAATCGGCCTGACAGGACCGGACTTACAAATTTTATGAAAACACTAGTTTGCAGATAGTGAATTATTTACTGAAAGTTGCATATAATTTGGTATTGAGGTTCGATTGATAATAATATTGCAATTAAGAAAAAAAATGTTATTTTAAGGGCTGTATTAAGAAGTAAAATTTTTTATTTTGCCCTAAAACCAACTTAAGTTCGCATAATAAAGCCACACTGCCTGTATCAGCAAATACACTATATTGTCGGCAGGGTTTTGGCACTGCGACCCGGGTTTTTTTAATATGTTATCTGTTATTTAGAACATTAGATTGTATTCACATAAAAACAAATGCTTGATCTACATTGAAAAAGGTCGCTTTTGAAGCTAAATTTTGATCAAAATGTGTAAGAAAAATTGTTCCGAAATGTAAATTGTACAAAAAACGATGTTAAGTACATATATACATAGTTTAATAGGAATATTGTTTCAATGGAACAATTATTTTTCCAGAAATTGTATTGTACGAAAAATTAAAGCTTTCTTTATTTTTTTATAAATAAAAAAATTTCTTTAGCTTAATGGACCTTTAAGCAAATTTGATTTTAAGTGTATCTGTAGAGTCCCAAAAATATTCTCTCTGTCTATTCGTGAAAATCACATGAAAATTGATTGAATCCTTTCCGAGTTTATCAGACAAATAGCGTTTCTGCTTGATTGACACTAAGAAGTTACGCGGTTTAACAAACAGCCTATATATACGTTAGTTAGGGCGTTCGCTCGTAGGGAGCTGCTAATCTCTACCGTCGATAATCATTATTTATGACATGTTTGTGTCATATGCTCCGCGTTTCAACCCTTGCATATTAATAATTAGTTATTAACTTATTATAATAATAATAATAATACTTTATTGTCATATTTCGTATAAAAACATTTTTCTATCAGAATTTTCTTTACAGTTTTTTTTAAATATCATAGCTACATCCGCGAATACGTTTTATAGACGCTGATGACCTCACTTGTTGAGCGTCTATAATCTATAATCGAATCGTTTTGTTTTCAATAAAAAATCATTGTGATTTACAAATTAGCGAAGAGTGAAAATTAGACATCAAGATATATTTTTACACGAAGTGTACCATCATTAAATAAAAAACAACGTTATAGCATATATCTCTTCCGTGCATGCGCCGATTTTCTCTAAAAACAATAAGGCTCTTCATATTTGCATATTAAAAATCCTCCGAAAATTTGGTTCCAATCCGCTCATCCGTTTGACCTGTATCGTGTTAGCAGACAAACAGACGCATAGATTTTTCCCTAAAAATATGTTTTTTGGATTTGGGGGGTTTCAAAATGAATAAATATTGTAAAATTTTGAAATGTGAATTTTGATCTAAGGTAGCACCATTTCCCACTAGTGAAGCTGGAATGGTTAAAAAATTAATTATTTGCGAGACGGAACTTCCCCTAGCGGTAAAAACACCAACTAAGTCACAGTTTGTGTGAGTTAGTACAAGGAACGGAAATGCTGGTTGAGATGGTATCAAAAATTGAAAAAATAGCACACTAGGTAAGCTCAAGGGGGTGCAGCGTCTTTGGCGAAAACAAAAAAAAATGTATAGAATTTTTGGAGAAAGTCTGACGATGATGCGAAGTGTACCGAAACGTCAGTAAATAAATGCAATTTTAAACTCAGTATTGCTTCTCAATTGATCCTTTGCCACGGATTTATATCCAAATTTTCTCCAACAGTCATCAAGGATCACAATCGTTCTAAGTAATCATTTAATTAGAGTCAACCTCGTATGAAATTTTAATCTCTTTGACCGTTGAGATCTAGTCTTATTAATAATACAAAAAAAAAATACTTTTCTTGAAACATCCTCAGCGAGTAGAACTTCAATTGTTTAGATGTTGTTTTGTTATGCGGGAACAGTTGACTGTAGACGCTGCGTCGTTATTTTCAAACGAACGTCGTTGAAACGTAACGAGACAAATAATAATATAAAGTAAACCACAAATGTCAATTGTTATAATCGTCAGTGATGCAGTGTTTTGTTTTCAACTAGCAAAACAGTTGACGATAGACGCAAATGAACATCGTTCTTCAGGACTCTCGATCGAGCGGCCGGCTTATACAAGGAGAGAGAGAGAGAAATATAGCTCGTTAAATAGAGAGAGGGAAGAAGGAGGAGGAAAGGGGAGGCAGGAAAGCTTCCGATGAAGCCAGAATACCGCCGCGGGCAGATATATATTATATTTAAACATAATCATTTATTTTATTTCATATGCTTTATACACTACATATACACACAATACACATACAGCCGACTACTATTCAATTTCTGTTTGTGACAGATTTGCTCCAACTTTTATACACCGTATAATATAATGGTTTTAACTTATTCCGCGCTGCTTTTACAATCGACCAGGTGGACTGAGTCGTCGGTGTCGCGCGCCTCATGATCGCCACTCGGCCTGGTCCGTTGTACAATGCATATATAATGTTCTCTTTCAGTATATTGCAAAAAATACATACGCTCTCTTCTCGATACGGCGCTTTCTCACTCACACACTCGCAGTTTGTGTTATTTTATTATATTGTACCAACTTGGAATTAGTGGTGCAATATTTTAAACCCATCCTTACTGAAGACCTGACATCGCAAAATTACACATCCTTTATAATAATAAACCAAATTATATCGTGTGAGATCAAAATGAAAATAGTATATTACACCGGAAGTGCAGGAATTTCAAATTTCTGGCCGTGTTGTGTATACTGTTTTTCTTTATATCCGGTCGAAAGTATGTATAATACGCGCCACGGTTCTAAAAGGTTCTGAAGTTAGATGCAAATGGAGGCTTGCGCAGGTACAGTCGGTTGAAAAAAACTACAAACTCGCGCTATATTATTACTTTTTAATTTTTCTTTAAACTAAAGGTCTCTTTCCTTGCATAAAGTCATCCAAAAAATTATTTTTCGTGCTTGTCTATGCAAAACTGTATTAGGCATCTTGATCAATTAACAATCCAAGAAACAACTTAACAATAGCGTACTGGACTGTACTTTATAGCAGGAAAGCGACAAGTGACACGACAACCAGCGACAAC
This sequence comes from Venustoraphidia nigricollis, assembly GCA_034508555.1. Taxonomy (NCBI): domain Eukaryota; kingdom Metazoa; phylum Arthropoda; class Insecta; order Raphidioptera; family Raphidiidae; genus Venustoraphidia; species Venustoraphidia nigricollis. The sequence goes on along the minus strand of JAVRKA010000021.1, from coordinate 2,766,375 downwards.
CAATCACCGACAAGCGCACGTTCTGTGCCGGTAACTGGGAGGTGGTGGGAGTCTTCCTTTCCCACAAAACAACCAGGACGGCTCTAAAATATGCATTTGCAACACTGTTTGTGACTAACTTCAGAACTTTTTAGAACTGTGGCGAGTATTATATACTTTCGTATCAGTGTGCACGGGAAAACTGTTTCGACCCGCTATTACAGATGGCGTGCGAGTAATTCCAGCAGTGCATAAATGTTAGATTTTCGGTCTTAAAATCGAAACTTTCGACCGGGTGTAAATAAAATTCATTTTATGATGTACTGATTGAGAAATTAGTGATGTGATGTTTAACCCATCCTTACTAAAGACTTGAAAACGCGAAATTACACATCCCTTATGATAAACCAAATACTGTCGTGTGAGAGCAAAAGAAAAAATATATGTATTTTTTTTATGATGTACCGGCTAAAAAATTAGTGGTGTGATTTTTAACCCACCCCTATTAAAAGCGTAAAAAAGGGAACATTCTTTATGATAGACAAAATAGTATCATGCGAGCGCAAATTAGTGATGTGAAGCTTAACCCATCCCTATTAAAAACGTAACAACACGAAATATAGCACATTCTTTATGATAATCAAAAATAGTATCTTGTGACAGTAAAACGGAATAAATTTCTAATTAATTAGAAATGGATATCTTAAGATGAATTGAAACTTTTTTTAACCCCTAACTCAAAAAAGAGGTGTTATGAATTTTGATCGTATGTTTGTGGCACATTACTCTTCGATAGGTGAATCGATTTTGATGATATTTTTCTTTATAGGGTACAAATGGAGCAGAGAAGCGTCGCCATCTTGAATCCGCCATCTTGCAATTGCAGAAAAATCATCCGATCATGATGAAATTGACAATGTAAGTCTTTTTAAAATTTTATTATCGACAACATACTTGATATTATTTTATATAATATGTATTCGGGATTTTTTAAACTTTATTAGTGTTTCAAAGCGGAATTGTAAGAAGGGAAGAGGAAAAAATAACAGCTTTTCAATTTCTGCACTAACCCAACCCCGACTTGTAGCTCCTCTAAAGTAGGTCTGCGCTATAGTACCGTATATAGGAATTATATGTAATATAGCTCCGAGATCCGTATTTATACCGGAGCCGCGCACACATATGTAGCTCTGCTGTGTAATACCGGATGTCCGTCGAAATGTGGTCGACCGGTACCGCAATAATTTCAAATGTTTTAACATCGGTTCATTGGAAGCTTTGGTTGCCCGAAAAAATTGTTTTTTCTAGTTAATCGTAGATAAATTACAAAAGTAGTCCATTAGAGACCTAGATTTGTTCTTTATCTTCCTTATAGAGAAAACATTTTTGCAAAATATTGACAAATAAGTCTACAATCAGTCTTCAGCTGAAGCCCTATCTTATTGGCTTAAATTCAGAGCGTTTCGACAGCCTTAAGGCTATATTGAAATTATAGATAATGGTGTGCTATCATATTATGAAATACTCATCGTTGTAATTTAATGCAATATTAGAAAAAATTAGTATTCAAACAATGTCACGGACGGAAGACGAACCTGAATCTTCCACTATCGCGGCGATTGAATTACTAGTTATTCTACAGTGACACTTTTTAAACAATGAACACTTCTCTAATAAAGCACATTCTATATCCTCGAAAAGGTACCGTTAGAATTACAAATTTTCACTCGACCGAGAGTCAAGTGTAATTGTTTCAAAGGGGATTTTTCCTATTATTAATCTATGTGTAAGTAATAGGTTTTATTTTTACTTCGTTACACGTGTTAATATCGTAAATTTCTTACTCTGTTGATTAATATGTAAATCATCACGCCGATTGGTTGGCTTGGTTTCTCAATTATTGTTATAGAATAGAATAGAATAGAAATTTATTAGTTACAGTGACAAAAGTTTATAACAAGTCAATACAAATTACAGTAAAATAAGAATATAAAAAATAATAAGAGTTTAACAATGACAAAAGTTTAACAATAAAAAAAGTTCAACAATAATAAAACGGTAATTAAAATAGTCTGATAGAGAATAAAATTCCGCATCAATCAAAAAACTGAAGCGTGCAGTTTTAAAAGAAGAAAATGATTTTATTGAACTGATAGGTCTTGGAAGCTTATTAAAAATCCTTGTACAACTGCAACTGCAACTGCCCTCGAACAGAGTTAGTGAGTGTTTTTGGTACTCATCCCAGCTGTTTGGAAAAAGACTCCACAAGCGTACTTCCCCCGCCCTCTCTCGCATCTCGCCAGGTCACACCTTCAACAATGCTACCGTCCAACCTTACTTTCTAGTAACCTTGATACATGAGTGATAATAATAATAATAATCTTTATTTGGTCGGTATACTAGTACACATAAATAGTGTCACAATTTTACAGAATTTATAAAAATTCTAAAAATTCACTCAATTTATAGTGAACCTTAGTTAATAAAAAATGTTTCAATGTAGTCTTAAATTGTCTGCTGCCATATTTTTTTATGTAACAGGGTATATTATTGTGTATCCGTATCATAGCGTTGCGGACACCTTTGTGGGTTACTGCAAGAGTACAGATGGAAGGTTTGAAATTATCTCTGTGTCTTGTTGAATATTTATGATTAGTATGGTTTTCACTAAAAAACTTGGATAGCTTTGAACAAAGTTTGCACAGTTTAGAATATATAAATCAACTAGAGTTAATAAATTGTACTTTATAAATAAATCCTTGCAGTGCTCTCTAGGCGCCGCATCCGCCACTTTTTCTGTAAAATAAAAACTTTCTGTGCCCACACCGAATTCCCCCAAAACATTATTCCAAATTGAATAATTGATTGGAAGTATGCATGATAGACACTAAGCAAGATATCAAAACTGACGTATTTTTTTAAGTACATATGCACAAACTTAGCTCGCTAACGTGTCAAAGACACCTTGTATACGGGTTGCAAACGTAACGGGCGAGGCACGAGTCAGCGGGTATATCGAATTAATCTTCCAGCATAAGGCTGTTCCTGATGTATATTATATTGGATATTATATAAACAGAAATATGTATAACATCCATTCGCCGACCGCCGCCGCCGTTCTCTGTGCTTCGGCATGTTGTACTGTGCTCTTTCTTTATCGCTCTTTGTCTCTCGATCTCTGTCTCTACACGTAGGGACCCCAGGGTCGACGATTGGGGATGGTGCTGTCGAATACAGAGAACATACTAGATCCTAGGAAGAAATGTAGTTGAAAACTTTGTTATAAAAGATAGTTTTGAAGGGCATCGCTTTTCTGGGATATGGCATCTTCTAAAGAACTTTCCCTGTAAAGGTGGCGGTTCGCACCGCGACAGAGACAGGAGACCGAGACCGGAGACAGAGACTGGAGACCGAGACAAATGTCTCCGTTTCCGGTGGTCTGTTGTGTACCGAGACCAAAGACCTCTGTTCATTCAGTTTTGTTGAGTCGTTAGAGTCAATCGTGTCGTGTTCTGGAAAATTATTAATCTACAGCGTAATGGAAAGCCATTCAGTTATGAAGTTACTATTGGAAGAAGAAGAAGACGATGACTTGCTATTATATTATTATTATAAAACAAAACGAATTAAATACAATTAGAGGCTACGAAATATTATCTTTCAAATTTTCATCTCTGTATGCGCGTCAAATTGAGAATTAAATAGCGCAGGTTGTTGTCTAATCATTTCAATCAATTTATCGGTGTCTTCATCAGAAAACGACGTCATCTTTCACAATTTTGCACGTGCGTCTCGAGCGAGACGCGAGACAATACTAGTCCGGGGTAGAGACCGTCTCGCGGTCTTCTGTTTCGCGTCGCGGTCTCCTGTCTCGGTCTCGCTCGCGAACTGACACACATAGAAAACCTAAGGTCAAGTAACGGTCTCGGTCTCCAGTCTCTGTGTCCGGTCTCGCTCTCCTGTCTCTGTCGTGGCGCGAACCGCCACCTTAACGACTTGAGATGGTGGAAGTGATGGGCCCTGCTGTCAAATACAGAGAGAAATACTAAATCCTGACGACTAACAACTTGTAGAAAACCCCTGAGTCATCAATTTCAAAACGATTGAAAATGATTATTTGTCTTTTTGGGCTTTTGTCCGGGTTTTTTCGATTTGACCCCATAGTGCAGTGTGGATTCTTGGCTTCGGTCAAACGTTTGAACTTATTATTGAAAATATGGTGGAAGAAGCGGGTCGCGTGAACCCTGGACATGTTGCCGTCGCCTCAGAGCGATTGTAACACAACACATCTTGTTGTAGCTGCGCTATTTTACAGACAAGCGAAACGTCCCTCCGCCGCTCCTCTTGGCGCCCGGCCGTTTAACAACACACACACGTTAAACAAATCAACTCTCTCTGGGATACGTAGAGGTATATGTTGTACATACGTAGGCAAAGTATGTGTTGATTAGATTATGTTATCTGATCGACGCCATGTACCGGGCGTACGACAAATACGCACTTCATTCAATAACGTAATTCATATTTCAATAATAAATCTCAGGTATCTGGATTAATAATACAAAACAATCGTGTTATTAGTGTATTTGCCATATGGCAACATACACTATTGGCGTCGGTCGGATGGCGGGACCTAGGGGTCGGACCAAAATTTCTCGACGTTTCATAACCTCCTAAACACTTTGCCACCATTTTTAAAAATGTTTATATATATATGTATATATATATATATATTTATATATATATATATATATATATATATATATATATATATATATATACCTAGGTATATATGTGTGCGGGCTATAACTTTCGAAGAAGTTAATTTATTTTAACGAAATTTGGCACACATGTTGGAATCCATCACCGCACGAAGCCTATTTAAAATGGGCCCAATCGGGCCATTTTAAGGGTAGTTTTTAGGGGTTGAAAAATGTTTTTGGGGCCCAAAATACAGAAAAAATTCTCCGAATCGTTTCAAAATTGAAATTTAACCCTCTGGTAGTAATTAAAAAGTGTCCCTAAAATTTTAATAAAATCGGCCCGACAGGACCGGACTTACAAATTTTATGAAAACACTAGTTTGCAGATAGTGAATTATTTACTGAAAGTTGCATATAATTTGGTATAGAGGTTCGATTGATAATAATATTGCAATTAAGAAAAAAATGTTATTTTAAGGGCTGTATTAAGGAGTAATTTTTTTTTTTACCCAAAAACCAACTTAAGTTCGCATAATAAAGCCACACTACCTGTATCAGCAAATACACTATATTGTCGGCAGGGTTTTGGCACTGCGACCCGGGTTTTTTAATTTTTATTATTCATGTAAAAACAACTAAATTTGAAACTTTACCAATCTTTTTGAACATTATTAATTAATTTTAAATACTATGTGTTCAATATTATAAATTTTAAACATAAATCATTTGATTGATTATTTCATTTATAAATTTTTTTTATATATTTTTTACTGATTATAGTATAATTGAATTTGTATATATATGTATTTTTCAGAGCCTGACGAAGACTAAATAAAGTAGTCGAAACGTAGCAAGATTAACAATACCACGATTGTTTTGTATTATTAATCCAAATACCTGAGATTTATTATTGAATTATAGTAATTATTTTGGATGCGATATAATGTAATTCATAATTTTATATTAGTGTCATTTTAATTAGCTTTGTGGTCCTAATTCAGCCGAGTAGATTTTGATTTGGCAACGAAATAATCAATAACAGCAAATTTCTTATACAGTGTGTTTCACTTTATATGAGGACACCTATAAATAACTTTTTCATTTTAAAAGCAATCAATATAAAATTTTCAGCAGTTATGCAGGCCATTAAGATGCATCTTTTTTTTGTAGGAACTAAATTTTTCAAAAGTCAAAATCTAGCCAACTATGATTAAAATATTAAAAAAATAAAATTACTTGCAATATACTGTTCAATTAATTTTTTATTTACAAAGACTTTTCGACCAACAATTTTGGTCCTTTTCAATTTTTAAAATTAAATTACAATTTAATTTTGAAAATTGAAAAGGACCAAAATTGTTGGTCGAAACGTCTTTAAAAATAAAAAATTAATTGAACAGTATATTGCAAGTAATTTTATTTTGTTAATATATCTATTACTTGTTGGTAGAGTCAATATTATTAATTTATGATTAAAATAAAAAGTAGGTGCGATCAAGGTAGAGCAAAATTTTATTAAAAAAAGTTGTTCAGAATCACAAACAACTCTTAAGTATGAAGTTTCGTCAAAAAAAAAATCATTTCTTAAATTTCTCAAAATATGAAATTATTGTTTCATGGCACTCTTGTTAGTAAAATAGCAAATAAATTACAGATTACATTCATATTTTGAGAAATTTAAAAAATAAATTTTTTCGACGAAACTTTATACTTCAGAGTTTTTTGTCTGTTTACCAGCTGCTCAATATGCTCCCTTTTTCAATCGCATAGCTCTATCTTAAGAACATGCATGCAGAATGTACTTAATCATGTTCAGAATTTCCCGAGATCATATTTTACGATCTGAGGGATCTGTGACCCTAAAATAAAGTTCACGCTAGCAAAATATGCCTATCAACCTACAAACTCGGGCGAAGCCGGATCGGGCTATTTGCAATGTATATTTACTTAAATGTTAAGTTTCTTGTTATTATTGGTACTTGCCGTGCCATCTATTGATGTCAACCGAACTAAGAATCTGTTTTGGTTGATGTGTGATGAAAATTTAAATTGACGGTGAGAAAGTTATCAACAAATAATAATAATAGAAATTGGTAAAGAAAACAATTGTTGAAGAAGAACGTGCATTGGTTACGGTTCACGCCTTGTTATAACGAACCGCTCTATATTTAAATAACAGACGAATTGTAACATTCCCCTTTTGAGACGCCAAACACTGTTACAGCTATACACACAGTATGTTCTAACAGTGGCAGCGCGTTTATCTGGGGGTCATGATATAGTTTAAGTAGAACCATTATGTCAAATATCTTCGAATAAGACAGTATTCTATAAAAAAAAACAACGAGAAAAAGTGAATCATTCTGTTCAGTCGTCAAAAGAATAGCGATCTAAAAAGATAACATTCTAATCACACTTTAAAAAATTACTTTTGGAAGATAAATTTCGTAAAAAAATAAAGTTGGCGATGTAAAATTACGGGTTATTTATGACAGTAACTATTTTGAATGGATAATGTACCGCTTATCTATAAAGTAAAATGGTGGCTTCCGATTTCTGTGTCTCAGAACAACAAAAAAACAAAACAATAGATCAGTTTTTAATAGTAGAATCTAAAGAATTAAGTAAATAATGTAATTATATTTATGTAGATATACCGAGCTGGGTAGAGTAGTGGTACAGCACTAGACTCGCATTCGGGAGGTCCGGGTTCGATTCCCGGCGGGGGCAGATGTGGCTGGGACTTTTTCCTACTGCCTTTCGCCGAGAAACGGTAATTCCTGTACCGGCCATCTTGATTGAGGTTTTCCATGGTTTCCCTCAATTAATTCCAGATAAATATCGAGGTGGTTCCTTATTTGATGCCATGGCCGATTACCTATCAAACTCCTAGTTCAACAATTACCTACCTTATCCTAATTTCCTGTAATTCCTTCATTCGCCCATTGCTATTATATAAGTTGAAGTTTAAGAAATGTAGAAAAAAACGGGAAGTGGTAAAATGAAAAATAGTAATGGTGCGAATGGCGTCTGTTATGACATAAAGTCGAGAAACGGACGTTAAACGCATTATTATTATTATTATTATTATTATATTTATGTAGATATTGGTTATAAAATTAATATTATAATCGCGACCGGAAGTTACAGTCATATGCGTGCAAGCCGCGGATATTTATAATAAATTACCGCAGATATTTAATCGGTTAATTAACTGGTAATTTATTCTTTTACATCACTAATTTTAAGTTATTATTCGACCAGTTTCCAATTTTTATTGCAAGCAGCGCCAACTGCGTTTCTATTAACGCTTTGTGCATCGGAGCTGAGTTTCGTTCATACAAATAGTTATATGTAAGTTATTTTCTGAAGAAATTGATTGAAACTGTAGTTTTTTGAAAATCGAATCGTTTTTTGATTAATTCGAGTCTATAATAACCCCTACAATAGTAATTGAAAATTGCGAAAAGGAGTTGTCGATTGGTTTATACGTATGTCCGAGCTGTACAGGTCGTAATTCTCAACAAATCAACATAGTTTTTTCAAGTTTTTTAGCTCAAGATTGAAACTTGCCAAGTAAAAGTCTAAAGAGATAACACTGTGCTTTTATTTATAGCCTTTATGCTACCTGTCAAGAAATAAGGTTTTAAAATTCAACATTGAATGACGTTTTCAAATTGCTTCTTGAGTTCTTTTTTTTATATGATAATTAGAAAAAACCCGGGTCGCAGTGCCAAAACCCTGCCGACAATATAGTGTATTTGCTTGTATAGGGCCGTGTGGTTTTATACTTTTATTATGTGAAATTAAGTTTGTTTTTGGACAAAATTAAAAATTTAACCCCTTAATACACCCCTTAAAATAACATTTTTTTCTTAATTGTAATATTATTATCAATCTAACGTCTACACCGAATTAAATACACCCTTCAAAAAATAAGTCACTATCTGCAAACTAGTGTTTTCATAAAATTTGTAAATCCGGTCCTGTGAGGCCGATTTTATTAAAATTGTGGGGACACTTTTTAATCACTACCAAAGGGTTAAATTTCAATTTTGAAACGATTCGGAGAATTTTTTCGGTATTTTGAGGCCCAAAAACAGTTTTCAACCCCTAAAAACTACCCTTAAAATAGCCCGATTAGGCCCATTTTAAATAGGCTTCTTGCGGTGATGGATTTCAACACGTGGCCCAAATTTCGTTGAAATCAATTAACTCTTTCGAAAGTTATCGCGCGTACACGTATATATATATATATATATATATATATATATATATATATATATATATATATATATACATATATACATATATATATAAACATTTTTAAAAATGGTGCCAAAGTGTTTAGGAGGTTATGAAACGTCGAGAAATTTTGGTCCGACCCCTAGGTCCCGCCATCCGACCGACGCCAATAGTGTATGTTGCCATATGGCAAATACACTAATAAAGGATATTTTAAACGTTGCGAAATGCAGTTAAACTACATTAAAAAAATAATAAAGCTTTGTTGATGTCAGTGTCCTTTGTTGATTTCCGAGACGCACGACACTGATATATGGGCTTTGTTAAAGTTACGGTATAGACAGAACATTATATAATAATAGATAGATAGATAGAACGAAGTAAGTGAAAAGCACACCAATGTTCAGGGCCGGCTTTAATTACAAGAATCTATGCCAAAGCTACGCATTACGCAACCATTTTTCTTTAAAATAAAGGTCCAATTCCTTGCATAAAGTCATCTAAAAAATTATTTTTCGTGCTTGTCTATGCAAACCTGTATTAGGCATCTTGATCAATTAACAATCAAAGAAACAACTTAACAATAGCCTACTGGACTGTACTTTATAACAGGAAAGCGACAAGTGACACGACAACCAGCGATAACCAATCACCGACGAGCGCACGTTCTGTGCCGGTAACTGGGAGGTGGTGGGAGTCTTCCTTTCCCACAAAACAACCAGGACGGCTCTAATTTATGCATTTGCAACGCTGTTTGTGACTAATTACAGAACCTTTTAGAACCGTGGCGCGTATTATACTCTGCCAAACACACCTTACACAATTTTATGATTATATATATTGAAACCGGCCCTGCAAACTCAGTGGCAGATCATCCCATTATTACAGAACAAAGATGTGTATTTGTCATCGGTTGTAACTTATAGCCGGCTTGGAGGCGACGCCCCCGGACCATATGACGCCTTTTTATACACACACACACACACACACACACGGTGATGTATACGCATAAAGGAACGCCGTCGCTTCAACCCCTCGGGCTGTTTTAAACGACTGTCGTTAAATGTTTCGATTTAACGCTCTCTTTAATTACTCACGGTTTTATGCATTTGGATTCAACTTCTGATTTTTAGTGTATTTGCCATAAGGCAACATACACTATTGGCGTTGGTCGGATGGCGGGACCTAGGGGTCGGACCAAAATTTCTCGACGTTTCATAACCTCCTAAACACTTTGCCACCATTTTTGAAAATGTTTATATATATATGTATATATATATGTATATATATACATATATATATATATATATATATATATATGTGCGGGCAATAACTTTCGAGAGTTAATTGATTTTAATGAAATTTGGTCCACGTGTTGAAATCCATCACCGAAAGACGCCTATTTAAAATGGGCGTCATTGGGGCATTTTAAGGGTAGTTTTTAGGGGTTGAAAAATGTTTTTAGGCCCCAAAATACCGAAAAAATTCTCAGAATCGTTTCAAAATTGACATTTAACCCTTTAGTAGTAATTAAAAGGTGTCCCTGAAATTTAAATAAAATCGGCCCGACAGGACCGGACTTACAAATTTTATGAAAACACTAGTTTACAAATAGTGAATTATTATATACTGAAAGTTCTATATAATTTGGTATAGAGGTTCGATTTATAATAATATTGCAATTAAGAAAAAAAATGATATTTTAAGGGGTGTATTAAGGAGTAAAATTTTTTATTTTGCCCAAAAACCAACTTAAGCTCGCAAAATAAAGCCACACTGCCTGTATAAGCAAATACACTATATTGTCGGCAGGGTTTTGGCACTGCGACCCGGGTTTTTTTTACTCCTGTCAACGAAGGCTTTGATTCAACTATATCATTTGTTTTCTTTGACGTTGGTAAACTGATGATATGATATGATATATATTTTTCATTAAAGACCTTACAAAAAGGTATAAATTCGTGATACTAATATAAAAAATTACATAAATATATAAAAACAATTAATATAAAATAGGTTACTATACATATACTTAATGTGCATATTCTGATATTTTATAGAAACTATTGTCTGCTAAATCCGCTCTTATAGCTTTTTTAAAGCCATTGTAGCTGCTAATATTTTTAATATGGTCAGGCAGCGCATTGAATAATATTATCGTAGTTGTTGCTATAGTTATATGTAATTTGACGTTTCCTATAAATAAATAATAATAATTAACCAAACAATGAAGCCTCTTGATAGCGTGAACAGTATCTTTATGACAGCGTCTGATAATGTTTATGAGTTAGTGGCGTCATGCACTCTGGTTGATGTTCGTTGTCACGTGACTTGAGAGTGATTTAATTACGTTTTACTTATTAAATATTAATTGAATTCCGTGAAAATAACGAAAATATTATGTTTTTTATCCTTATTGCGTAAGTTTTATAGAATAATAGCTGATAGGCTGCTATAATGTTATGAAACACATTGTTGCAAAGGGATGTTGACTGTATTAAAAAAAAACATCATTTTAACGCTAATTGGTAGTTTCTATGATAGAAATACTAAAAAACACAATATTTTTCCTTATTTTTAAGGAATTTAATTAATACTTAATAAATAAAACCTAATTAAATCACTCTCAAGTTACGCGACAACGAACACCAGTCAGAGCGCATGACGTCAGAGGGTCATGAACAGTATCAGACTCTGTAAAAAAGCTTCATTGTTTGGTTAATATTTAGTGTGTAATTGATTATTGTTTGTTTATAGGAAACGTCAAATTTCATGTAACTATAGCAACGACTACGAAACAACCTTTCCTCACCTCATCAGTTTACCAGCGCTTATGAGCCCGACCTCCTACTTTGTGACCGTCTGACGTCACGACAGTCACGTGACAAGTATTGGCGTTTCGGAGCGAAATTTGAAACGGAATTTAAAATAAATGATTTTTAAGGCTTGAGTCGTATTTAAATAAAAATAATAAATATTTGTGGCTATATTAGGTACTTATGCACGACTTAAAATACTTTCCCAAAAATAGTCAACATCCCTATTATAATGCGATATTAGAAAAATTTACTATTCAAACAAAGTCACTGTCGGGATACGAACCCGATAATATTTAACGTGTCAAGTTTCCACATCGTTAAATCGTACCGACTTATTAATGAAATTTTCAAATAATAGCGAATAAAAAAAAAAGATATATATAAAGAAGACGTCTTCCGATTCTCAATAAGACGAAAGTAATATGATATCTTCAATAATAACTCGCCGCAACTGCCCCATCCCACCGGCGGCGGCGCCCGCTCGATGTGATATAAGAGAACGAAGAGAAATATATCTTTCTGTTGAACAAAGAACTATCTTAATTGACTTATTTTCAGAGCAGTTTCCACACCTCGCGACTGCCGGGATAAATGCACCGCGAACGCCTCGTTGAAATTGTTTAAACCCGAATTTACCCGAAGGATGTCGTCACATTGACTTTGCAGTATTGTGAACGAAGTCTTAAATTAACTGCTCCCTGAAGGGTTCAAAAGGTCACGGGAACAAGGAAACAAATTCTCTTAAATTCAGGCTCATAGATTTAAACTAGTTTGAATCTATGATACTTTAAGACTTAAGGCTGTCGGCACGCTCTGAATTTAAGCCACACTATACGAGGCTAAAAATGCTGTTGCAAGGGTGCCGTTGTCAGTTGATTACTCTAAATTTTGGAAATATTTTGAAGATTTAAAAAACTTTTTCGAAAAAGGAAAAGTCACTTTAGGTTTTTGATGAAACAATTTTGTGAAATAAGTACGAATAAGGTACATTGAAAACGTGTGTTTTTTGGCACAATTAATGCCAACTTTTTTTCTAGTAATCCATTAGAGACCTAGATTTGTCCTTTATCTTCCTTATACAGAAAAAAAATTTGCAAAATGTTGACGAATAAGTCTACAATTAGTTATCAGCCGAAGCCCTATTTTTCACTTTAATTCAGAGCTTTCCGGCAGCCTTAAGGACCATTAAATCGATTTGAAAAATTCTTTCGTAGTTTTATATATTTAATAATTTTTATCGAGTAACATAGACTATATATTATTATTTGGAGGCAATAGTGCTTCCTCCTAAATACGCTTTGTAAGTTACAATTGCGTTACAAAACCGTGCTTGTTTGGAGGCAACAGTGCCTCCTCCTGAATATGCTTGTGTAAGTTAATATTGCGTAATAAAACCTCCCATTGAATACGCTTTTGTAAGCTACTATTGTATTACAAAACAATGCTTGTTTGGAGGCAGTAGTGCTTCCCACAGAATACGCTTCTGTAAGTTAACATTGCATTACCCAATCGTGCTTGTTTGGAGACAATAGCGCCTCCTACTGAATACGCTTTTGTTAGTTTGCATTACAAAACTGTACTTGTTTGAAAGCAATACTACCTCCTACTGAATACACAAACGAAAATACGCGTCTGGGCTAGTTGAATTATGCAAAAAATGCTAAATGATAAGCTGGTAAGATGTCCGTCGTTTCTGAGCTCAACTGTCTTTCATCAGGATCTGAAATAATCCGATTATAACATTTTTTTTAATAATATTACTTCAGCACAAATTTACTTCGGGTTCAATGCCATTAACGAAATAATATGTTATGAATAGAAAAAATAGAACCGGAATATTTTGGTGTCGCGACGTTTTCTTCTCTTAGCGTGGTCGATTGACGCTAGGCGGCCGCGGCTGAAGGGGGCGGCGGCGGCGGAGTCAGGAGGGATGCCATCTGTTACCAACGACTTCGGTGCTGCGCTCCCCGTCCCCGGCGCCTTATAACAGCGATGACAATAAGCTCTGTCCACAGCCGTTTCACATCGCTTTATATAATATATCTCCGTCTTTCTCTCTCTATGTATAAGTACATCGACGCGGATGATCGAATGTTCACGCCGCAAGGAAGACGCTTGCCTAATGTGCCGCTCTTACTACTGTCCGCGGGATGAACGAAACAAAACGACTTATCTCATGACCAAGAGTTAAACGTAGTAGTCATTCGGGTCAAGAGTACGCAGTTTGCCTTGCACTTGCACCAAATCAAAAATAATTTAATATTAGGATAATAATTTAATATTAGATAGAATATTTAATACTTTCCTAAATACATAAATGTATGTATTAGCTAAGTATATAGTTTTCTTAGAATTAGACAATGAGAATGCGAACTCTTACCTGATACGTGCTCAATTGGATGTCAAAAGTAACCTAACCTATGAATTTGTCTACAACTTAGCACGAGGTCGTTTAAGTCTGCAGTATTAGTTAGAGTATTTAATGCTTTACTTAATACATAAGTGAGTGTATTAGCTAAATATATAGTTTTCTTAGAATTAGACAATGATGAGCCTCGGTCAGAATGCGAACTCTTACCCGATACGTGCGCTTACCCCCAAATGACTACCAATCACGTTTGAATCTTGTTGTGGTTAGACGTGTTTAGAGCTCGTTTTGATTAAATCAAATTTTATTGTGTTTTATTTATTTTCATTTAATCTATACTAATACTATATAAAGAGGCAAAATTTATATGTTTGTGTATAGAAGGCGTATATATAACACTAGATTGCGCCTCCTGTCCCCATTAGAAACCATTTTAAGAGTGGTAAATGCCGTAAAAACCACGCGAGATTCAAACGATTTTTTTCTCGCTTGGCAAGACGTCGACAAAAATGACATATCGGCTTTGCCGACAAAAAAGCCGGCATCTTTTTGGATCAGTGATTAAAACGGTTCAAAACTTACCTTTGAATTATTCAAGACGATCTTCCATTTTCGTCACTCTTAAGAGAATGCTATTTGACGCAAGAAAGAGTTAGAGTTATTAGAGATTTACCCTCGAGAACGATCATTAGCAAAACGTTTCTAATGGTTTTATGTTAATATTTACGCCTCCCATGACAAAAAGGTCCTGTACCTATTCTAATGATTATATTTTGAAGCTTAAATATTAGTGCTTTGGTAGGTCAAACGTGGAGCTTTCTTAAAGTTGAATTCATTTTATTCCATCCTTATAAAGTCACAAGAAACCTTCTAGTCGTAAGAAGTGTTACTTTTGTCCCCGGTCTCCCCTATATTTTGTTTATTTCTTGTCAGAATTTTTTCACCAAAACTCTGGAGTCGTTTTTGGATCTCTTTTTTGAACCTTATAGCGTAAATATGGATTAAAAGAAGTCACATTCTTTGGATCCAATGTCGCTTCGAGCTAACAACAACAATTGTTGATTCCTCGGTTCAGCAGCTGCTGCACGAGCGCAGCTGGCAAGTCATTTCCTCCGCGTCTGTCTTTGTCCAACGCGCGTCCATACAACGCATTGGCTAGAAGAACGAGAGAGTGAGAACGACAGAATGGTAGCGAGCGTCTTATAATATATTTTATGGCGTATTACTTTATTACTATAATAGAGGCGTCGCCCGGGCGTCGCGGCGTCTCATATTGAATTATTAATATTATATTAAATTGCTGGCAACAGCCTGCCAATAAACCGTCCGCCATTGACTAACTCGTCGCTGCAGACTATCCAACATAAATATCAAAGCTTTCTATATTGAGTAGTTGCTTGTGAAGCACGAGAATAGACGAAATATATATGTAGGTCATTAGATACACAGGTTACCACGTTAATGAATAACGTCAGTTGGAAGGTCGTCCGATATTTTTATCAACCGCACGCAAATTCAATTGATAGTCCACTGGACGACGTCATCCTTCTACTACTATCAAACGGAACGAGGTAACCTCTGTATTTAATATTCTTGGACGTTACATATCCTCAGATCCCAGGTTCGAATCCGAGAACTGGTAAAACCGTCAATTAAGTTTTATTATTTGTGAGATATAAGGGGGTATTCTTATGTGAACGCATAAATTTTACCTCTTTTTAGGGAATTTTTTTTTAGACGACAATAACATTCAATCATTTTAATTTTTTTATATGTTTTTGTTTGTATCTTAAACTGTATAAAAAAATTTTTTTTCTCTTATTTTACATTTTTTATATATATTTTTTTTTAATTAAATTAGACACTAAAAAAAAGCAGGTCACTGGTCATGGTAATAGCGGCTGTTCATGTTGTCTGAAATAAAAAAATCGAATGGATCATTATTCAGTAGGTATGTCGTTATCGGCCCTACCAAAATTATTCAATTTCATTAAAAAAAAAATGGCGGACTGTAGAAAAAAAGTTTGTGTTTATTGTTAATTTTTTTGTTAAAAATCGTTTAAAAAAATAAGAAAATATTTTCGAAAATAAGCAATTTTGGTACGGCTGATAACCAATGAGTAGAACATATATAAATTTCAAAGCAATCGGTTGAATACTTTTTTTTTAGGACCATGACAGTTTTAGAAAATAATGTTTCCAGAAAAATGCGTTTAGAGTTTCAAGAGGCCGACAAGTCGCTTACGGCGCGTCGGCGACTATGAGTTGTAATTTATTTAAAACTAGGAATTTCGGTCTCTATTTTACACAGCATATTTTCGATAGGTTTTACTATTGAAATATGAAAAAAAAATCGATTTTTCGAAGTGGTCACATGAGAATACCCCCATAATTCGCACTGATTTTTCACACGGCACTTAGGTAGACCATAACAAATAATTAAAAACATTCGAAAATTCTACAAAAATAATTTTACGATGGACTTATTGTCCTAAACAATTGTCGAAATAATTTAATAATTATCTCTGTAGAATTTTCAAGTGTTTTTAATTATTTGTTATTATTTGTGATATGCTGTTAAATTAAACTCAAGTGTAAGGAAGAAGTATTTATTTTAATTAATAATGCGCAATTCGTTTACATAGATTGAATTATAATGAATTAATAATAGTGTTTCAAGGTCATTAGAAACACAGGTTACCTCGTTAATGAATGGTCACAGCTGCGTGAGACCGTTCGATATTTTTATCTGCCACGCAATATCAATTGACAGTCCACTGAAAGACGTCATCCCCCTACTACTATCCAACGGAACTAGGTCACCTCTCTGTGTTTAATAACCTTGGCAGGCATAAAGGTCACAGGTTACCTCGTTAATGAATGGTCACAGCTGCGTGAGACCGTTCGATATTTTTATCTGCCACGCAATATCAATTGACAGTCCACTGAAAGACGTCATCTTTCTACTACTACCCAACGGAACTTGGGTCACCTATGTATCTAATAACCTCGGCAGACATCAAGGTCATTAGATAGATAGATTTAAATTCGACAGAAAGAAATTATACAGCATAATCACAATTAAAGTTTTTAGGACTACATTATTTTATAATAATTTTAAACTTCAACTTAATAGCAATGGGCGAATGAAGGAATTATAGGAAATTAAGATAAGGTAGGCAACTTTGTGAGCAAATGAGTTTGACAGGTAATCGGCCATGGAACTAGCGGCCCAGTCCGATTTCGTTCGGGTGTAATTATAACACAGTAGAACCTCGATAAGTTAAAATCCCAGGAAAACGTTAAAAAAATTTAAGTTATCGAGTTTTTTACTTATCGAGAGTTGAAGTTAGAGTAAAATTTTTAACTTACCGAGGTTTGTTGATTTTATAGAGGATGTATTTAGTTCAATAGAGGTGATATAATTTTTTTATCTATTCATGTATTCATTTAGAATCAATTATTTATTTATTTAAACAATCAATTATTTAAACAAAGAAATCAGTAATTTTTTTTAGTCGAAGCCTAAAGTGAAAATCAATTAAGTTCTTGGCAAAATCTTTTGTTTGGATACTTATTCATGATGACACATGATGAATATTTGTTTAAGTTGCCGAGGTTTTATGATTTAAGTAACGGAGGTTTTATGCTTTCAGGGGAAGGGAATTCAAAAAATGTTTAACTTACAGAGGCTCTTAATATATCGAGGTTTAACGTATCGAGGTTCTACTGTATATAGGATATAAAAGATGATAATCATTATCATAAAATTCTCAACGTGTATTGAATTTGCGCGAATTCAGTGGCTTTTAATTATGAATGTAATTGAGGTAAGCCATGGAAAACCCCGGCGAGAGGCAGTAGGAAAAAGCTAAATAAGTACAATCATATCTTTTATTTTTAAAATATTTGTCTAAATATCTTCACTGCGTCAAATTTCGACGAGGTCATCGTTCTAGTTTATAATTACTTAGGTTAACCAGTTCGTCTGTATAATTCAACAAATGCTAACTTTGTTTTTTAAAAAAGTGAAAAAAAAGAATCAATTTCACAAACAGAACGTCAGAATCCCCCTCCCCTTTCCACTTCCTTCGCCTCGCCAGCTTGTATAAAATTAATAAACGCTTTTTAATATTTCAATTAACGCGCCTGCATGAGAATATAAAGTAATTACAATTTATAAACGTCGACGCGAAAGCTTTTAAAATCAAATAGGAGCTTTCAAAGTCCGTTCTGTGTTCAGTTTAATGTTCCGGTTTTGATCGGAGCTATATTGCATGTATAGCTCCGACTCTCCTCGACTGACCGGACGTTTAGAGTTGCGTTAACTCACTCGGTTCAACCATAGCTCCGGCAGAACTCTTTGGACTCTTCTCAACTGACGTTGTTAGTGACCAGTAGCGTAACCTGAGGGAGCTATATAGGAGCTTGTTCAGGTGATATCAGACGGATCATTTTTTGCTCATTTCTGTCCTTCATTCAGCATCTTTCATTCGAAGTGAAACGTCTGAACACAAAATGAAACAACAGTGACGAATGAATTCAATAATGAACCGATCCAACAACGCTAGATATCGGCATTCGGCGTGATTCATTCATACTCCGAATGAACGAAAAATGAAACGTCTAAACACAAGAAAGAACATTCATTCGGGTTCGATCATTTTGTGTCTTGTCTTGTAGCGGACGGACTTGGGACTACGACACCGCATAGTGAATATATATTCTGTCTGTGAATGAGACTAAATGGTATTCAAGTGGAACGACCAAAACACGCTGCTGTTTTCGGAGAATTTCAAAAATTATCAATGTCTTTGGAACCACAAACTCGACGAATACAAAGACAGAACAATACGGACAAGTTCTTTAAAATCTCTAATTAATGATTTAAACTTAGACTTTGCTTCTTTTTTGTCAATTCTTCGATTAAACGATCGCAAAACAAATGAATTCCAAGGCGCATAACTTCATTCGACGACATCTTCAAGGAAAAGACTGGATGAACGATCATTTTTATGTCATTCTATCTGTGCCGTGTGAACGCGAAATGAAACAAAAATGAACATTTAGTCAAATGAACATTCATTCGGATTGAACCGTCTGATATCACCTTTACTGATGTGGATCTATTACAAATTTGAGAACCGGTTTAATTAGCGATTACTTTGAGAGAAAATCAGTATCTTAAGTCTTTAGGTTTCTTTTTTTTGTTAATTTTTGAAAGAAAGAACAAAACATTGAACATTTTTAAGTTTATTTAATTAAAATCAAAACAACTTCTGCCTATAAATAACTAATCGCATAAATCGCAATTTTGAAATCCATGAAAATCCAAACCATGGGCATCGCTGTCGTAAGCAATCGATTCAACCAATCTCCGACGTGACCTTTGCCTTTTACGTCCAACCGTCTAGTATTCTAGTAACCTTGTTTATTATACAGATTAATTTTAAATGTACGTAACCTATAACTAAAGGCAGATCAACAATTTTTTCGCTACTTAGTGTTTCGTCACAAAGTCTTGTAATCCTGACTTTATAATGATTGTATTACGTTTCATCCCTTTCGTGTCTGGAGAAAGAATTACTGGACCATACAATATTGTATCGCAGTGTCGTGGTTTCGATTAAAATTCTTTTCAAAACATTAAAAAGAAAAATGTTAAAATTTAATTGTATATTCTAAAGCTAACATTACATCGAACGAGGTTGACTCTAATTATAATAATAATAATAATAATAATGCGTTTAACGTCCGTTTCTCGACTTTATGTCATAACAGACGCCATTCGCACCATCCCTATTTTCCATCTACCACACTTTTTCTACATTTTTAAAACTTCAACTTATGTAATAGCAATGGACGAATGAAGGAATTACAGGAAATTAGGATAAGGTAGGTAATTTTTGAACTAGGAGTTTGATAGGTAATCGGCCATGGCCTCAAATAAGGAACCACCTCGATATTTATGTGGAATTAATTGAGGGAAACCATGGAAAACCTCAATCAAGATGGCCGGTACAGGAATTACCGTTTCTCGGCGAAAGGCAGTAGGAAAAAGTCCCAGCCACATCTGCCCCCGCCGGGAATCGAACCCGGACCTCCCGAATGCGAGTCTAGTGCTGTACCACTACTCTACCCAGCTCGGTTAATTAAAAGAAGTTAATTAGAGTGGTTGTGATCCTTGATGATTGTTGGAATAAGTTTGGATAAAATCCGTGGCATAGGATCAATAAAACACAATACTGAAGTTAAAATTGCATCCTTACTAACGTTTCGGTGTGCTTTACACCATCTTCAGAGTTCTAAAAATTATTTGTATATAATGTTAGTGTTATAAATATGAACAGGTTACAATATATAAAACACTTACCGAATGCTGTCAATTCGTATCAGTATTTTGTCGTAAAATTGAAAACATGGTGATTGGTTTCACAATATATATAAAAGGTAAGATGTTGTTTGTGATAAAATATTTTAGTTTAAAATTGTTTATGCCAATGATTTCCTTTCAGTCTTATAAAAAAATTCTGTTTGAGTGGTTGCCACCTATTTTATTTAATGACAATTTTAATCATTGGCATAAACAATTTTAAACTAAAATATTTTATCACAAACAACATCTTACCTTTTATATATATTGTGAAACCAATCACCATGTTTTCAATTTTACGACAAAATACTGATACGAATTGACAGCATTCGGTAAGTGTTTTATATATTGTAACCTGTTCATATTTATAACACTAACATTATATACAAATAATTTTTAGAACTCTGAAGATGGTGTAATGCACACCGAAACGTTAGTAAGGATGCAATTTTAACTTCAGTATTGTGTTTTATTGATCCTATGCCACGGATTTTATCCAAACTTATTCCAACAATCATCAAGGATCACAACCACTCTAATTAACTTCTTTCCAACTTCGTTCCAACATTACATCGAACGAAATAACATTTTCTACAGACGTGTGAGTATATTCAAACCTTGAATGCGTAATGTTGATGATATCATTATTAAATTTAATTTATTTTTCGAATAAAATACTGAAGTTTGAATTAAATTAAATAATTGAGAAAACAAATCAATACTGTTTATTTCTATTATTACTAAATTAAATAAAACGAAACCACTTGCGATTACTGTTCAAAATATTTTTTTATTTATAAAACGTTTCTACCAAATTTTGAACAGTAATCGCAAGTGGTTTCGTTTTATTTAATATTATATTACTGTTGGTAGAGTCAATATTATTAATTCTATTATTACTGTTTATTGTGTTTCGTCGGTGTTTTTTAATCAAAACAGTTACACAAATTTTTTACTCAATGCATATAAAAGTATACTGTATACGGCTATTTTTAAAATTTTTGTCTCTCTGTCTGTTTGTTTGTTCCGGATAATCTCCGAAACGGCTGGACCGATTGAAACGGGACTTTCACTGGCAGATAGCCGACGTTATAAGGAGTAATTTAGGCTACTTTTATTTTAGAAAAAGAACTAGCTGTTACCCGCGACTTCGTCCGCGCGAATTTAACAACAAATGTTTGCTCAGTTCGCACAATTAACGAAAAGTTAATTTATATAACAGTGGATGTTCGTCTGTTTGAAATTAATAGAATTCGACACCGTTTGATCGATCACCATGAAAGATGTATTTTTATGGAGAAGGTTTTTATCCATTTTGTTGTAACTCGCCACTAAATGGCGCCGGGTGAAGTCAAAGGCTCCACTACTGTTGTCGCTGACACGTTCCATCTCAATCGCGTGCGGAGCCGCGGGTATCGGCTTGTTTAATAATAATAATAATAATAATAATGCGTTTAACGTCCGTTTTTCGACTTTATGTCATAACAGACGCCATTCGCACCATTTCTTTTTTCCATCTACCACCCTTCCCGTTATTTTTCTACATTTTTAAAACTTCAACTTATGTAATAGCAAAGGAATTATAGGAAATTAGGATAAGGTAGGTAATTTTTGAACTAGGAGTTTGATAGGTAATCGACCATGGCTTCAAATAAGGAACCATCTCGATATTTATCTGGAATTAATTGAGGAAAACCATGGAAAACATCAATCAAGACGGCCGGTACAGGAATTACCGTTTCTCGGCGAGAGGCAGTAGGAAAAAGTCCCAGCCACATCTGCCCCCGCCGGGATTCGAACCCGGACCTTCCAAATGCGAGTCTAGTGCTGTCACCACTACTCTACCCAGTTCGGTAGGGTATCGGCTAGTTTACACCACAAAAAATTACGACTGTGTTTGATATCTAACGCGGTTTCGGGAAATTAAGAATCAAAATAAATTGTAACCGGTCGATTAAGACACTACATATTTTTAGAACGAACGCAAAACGAGACCTGCTGCTGTGTCCGGTAATTCCCCGCCACTGTGGTCCGGAGAACAGGGGGCGAAGCCCAGCGCGCAGCACATCGAAACCGAACCCCAAACGTACAGACGATGTGATATGCCTTTGGGGTGATTTTTCAAACTTGATATTTTGACACTATACACATCCCCGGCCGTTGGCTAACCTGTCAACGGCAGATGTTTTAGAATAGACTGTGTACCAACACATAGAAACTGAAATATACCAACGCGTGTTGTATTAAATTCGCGCGGTGTATTTAAAAATGCAAGATTGTCTCTCCATGTCGAGAGATTCGCTTTGAAATATCAAATCTAGAATGCATTTGAAGCGTCCGGACACACCTTACTTTTTAGCACCCATATTAAATTTTTTGAAACTTCTTTAGGCGCGATATGACAGGTAACTCAGATCTTTTTCACACGCTTTTATTACCTTCACCTGTATGTTTGTAACGAAATCTTTTAATGTGAAATTCACCCACTTCAAAACGACAGATTAAACTAGAACTTTGCATACTTATCAAGGACCGATGACAATACAATAATTTAATAAGTCTGTTCCATTATCCTGACCAGGACCTTCAGGATAATAAAGCTTGAAAAAAACAGCAAGCAAGCTAACACGCTGCACAGTGACGTTGCCTATAGTCCTATAGCCCTATAGTCAAATGCAACATTGTTCTTTAGTCTTATAATTACAATTAGACATTATATCGCATCCAAAATTATTATTATAATTCAATAATAAATCTCAGGTATTTGGATTAATAATACAAAACAATCGTGTTATTGTTAATCTTGCTACGTTTCGACAACTTTATTTAGTCTTCGTCAGGCTCTGAAAAATCATTTGATTGATTATTTCTTTTATCAGTTATGGTAATAATTTACAAAATTTTTTATATATTTTTTACTTATTATAGTATAATTGAAACTGACGAAGACTAAATAAAGTTGTCGAAACGTCGCAAGATTAACAATAACACGATTATTTTGTATTATTAATCCAAATACAATGAGATTTATTATTGAATTATTACAATTAGAGTTTAACAAAAGTAAAACAATACGCTTTTATGAACCAAAAATTGCAAAAAAATTTGACAACAAAATTAGTTTTACTGTAAAAAGCGTGGAGTGCTTAATATCGGTAATAAATTTTTCCTTTACTAGCTAATAGTAAACGTAGCGCTAATATGAAAATTTAAGTAGATTTATTTTGTCCCGTAGAAAAATTTCCGGCGACGCCCATGGCCTTAACCCTATCTTTCAAGTATCCGTTACTGACTTAGTTTTCCTGTGTTTATCCAAAAATCTAAAAACTTAAATTGCGTTTCCTTGGCAATTTTCCGTCGTACTTTTGAAGAGAAAATTTTAAGTAAATCAAATTTTGACACCGCGTAAAGCCAGAATCGTATTTAACGATGCCTCAGCATGCCCGGGATGTGTCCCAGATGCTGTAGGGAGGTGTACCATGCCGAAGAAAAGAGGGCGCTTGGGTGCGTGTGGCACACCTTCTGCTTCAGCTGCTGTGAGTATTTTAACTAATGCATACGTCAAAGCCAACGTCTGTCTGTCAGAAAGCGATGAACTCGTAGAAATGCTCAACCGACTTTCATGCGGTTTTGTTTGTTTGTAAAGAAAAAAACTGCAAAATGTTGATTTGCCTTCCAGTTATTCGAAATCTCGTGACGTGCTGTAAAGAAATATTCACGAATATCAAGTTTTTTTATACAATTTTAAGGCTAAAAATATACGTTTTTTGAAGTTTTTAAGCAGCAAGTCGCATTTTGTGAAGTCTAGTACTAATAAAAACAATAATAAAACGAATTTTGCGATCGCAGTTCGAAATTTCCCTAGAGCCAGACCTGGGCAAACTACTTGACAAAAGTAGTTGAGTATAACTACTAATAATTTACTTAAGCAAAAAAGTGGTTAAACTACTTAGTAGTTAAATTACTCGTTCTTTAAAGTAGTTAAACTACTAACTACTAGTAGTTAGTAGTTAAAATTTTAACTACTTTTTTAACTACTATAATAATAATAATATAAATATCTTTATTTATGTCGTACAATCTGCACATATTATAATATATGAAAATTATTTTAAATAATAAAAACTGAGCAAATTAACGGACACAATTTACTTATATTTAATAACAATACGACGTTTCGGCCAAGATGTCAGTCTTTTTCAAATGAATATAAATCAGAAGTTCTACAAAAAACAATTTACAACATAGAATGTCCAAAAATGATATTTAAACAAATGTATAGGTATATTACTGTCAATTGCCATCAAGTTTTGTATATTTTAATCTTTCTTTTTGACAGTCTAGGCTGTTAATTGTTTCTTAACTTAATGCTATTTTTGTTTTCTTCAATGATTATTATTTTTTGTAGGATCTTTTATTTATATTCATTTGAAAAGGGCTGATATCATGGCCGAAACGTCGTGTTTTTATTAAATTTTGCAAATAGCAACGATGCGACTACCACGCTCTATTTCTAATTAAAACTCAAGCAACTGATATTTCATTATTTTAAAAAAAGTCTGATCGTGTTCCAGAATCCAGAAAAATGCATAACGAAAAAAAACTTCTTCTAACACGTCGGTTAAATATAATATATTAAAATATTTTTAAAAGTAGTTAAAATTCAAAATAAGTAGTTAGATTACAAAAAAGTAGTTAAACTACCTAAAGTAGTTAGAACTAAGTAGTTAACTACATTTTTAACTACTTTTTGTGATTACTTGATAGATATTCAAAATAATAGACTACGATTACTATGTGGAGAAAAGTAGTTAGAGTACAACTACTTTTCCAAAAAAAGTAGTTAACTACTTTTGTTATTAACTACTGCCCAGCTCTGCCTAGAGCGTATTTTACAATCTGAGGAATGGGGCACCTTAATCTTTTTCCACTGGAAATCGTTCTATATATCGAAATTATTTTTTATTCAAAATCTTCTATGTAAACTATGAGCAGAGATATGTCGAAAACTGGCTAGAATTTTGAGATCCGTCGATAGACTACCATAATATGTTGTTTTATCTTAGGCATCTGCAGGAGGTTGTTGGACTCTTGCACGGTGAATACATGCAATGGCGAACTATTCTGCGACTATTGCTACAGAAGAAGGGACTCTTTTTTAGCGCAGGCGCAGTGTAATGTTGACGATGATGCCTGTCCCTGTAAGGTATACATAACCTATAAATTTGTAGCCGCAAAACATCTTCGATTGCTTAGTTTTATTTTGAATATCTTCAGATCAACGACGCACACTCCTGGACACGTCTTAGCGGTGTTAAAAGTGTCGTCCTCAGAACGAAAAAGATAGACCGATGGTGTGGCCAATCTCTATCTCTCTCAAACTAGTATCTTAACCTCAATCGTAGAAAAGGATAGAGATGGCCACACGCATATTCTATCCTCCTTACTCAGTGAACCTGAAAAACAGCTACAACGATATATTATGGCGAAGACATGTCCGGGAGCTAAAGTCTGCTTCAGCTGTTTTGAATTAAAAAAAAATACCTTGTCAGAATCTAAAAAAAGTGGGTGCGTTTGAAATTATTAGTCTTCTTTGGCATGAATAAAAACTAATTTTTAATATGCATGCAAATAATTTATTGAAAATCTTCAAGAAGTTTAAGAATAATACTTACAAAAAAACTAACCTCAAATATTTTAAACTACTTTCGAAATTATATTTTGATTTTTTACTTTTATATTCAATCCATTGAGTAATCAAAAGTACGATATTATAAATTCGACTGGATGACACTTAAAACGACTATTGGTTGTAATCAAAGGTTATAGTCGTCTAGTATATTATATAGTTTCTAGATAACAGAAAGTGTACTGTTTTCGTCCGTCTGTCATTTCAACTTCATACCGTCGAATTTTCAGCGGTCCACTTCATACTTTCGAATTTTTAACTCTCGCTTTTACGCTTTATATAATCACCGATCTGCCATTTCGAAATCTGTAACGCATTTCCACCATTTTGTAGAGTAACAGTCGGGAAATAGTCAGTCCTGGTAGACTCTGCTGTGCATGTAGCAATCCCCCTAGAAGATTGCTCTGCCAAAGATGCTCGGAATTATCATCGAACGTCACTGCGCATCCGTGTTCTAGTTTGCACAATTGTTCTCAAAGATGTCCCAGCGTCCCAAGATGCCCCAGTCTCTCAAGATGCTCTAGTCTCACAAGATGCCCTAGCCTTTCGAGATGCCCTAGTGCTCCGAGATGTCCTAACCTTCCGAGATGCCCTAGTGTTCAAAGGTGTCCGAGTCTTCCAAGATGTCCAAGCCTCCAGAGATGTCCAAGTCTTCAGAGATGCCCGAGTGTTCAAAGATGCCCAAGTGTTCAAAAATGCCCCAGCTTTCAAAAGTGCCCTAGTCTTCAAGGAAGTCCCACTTGCATTAAGAGAGTCGTTATCGTCCCATGGTAACCTATATTTTTATCGAGTCATTATAAAAAATTCTTTTGGATCACTAAATTATTGCGAAAAAGAAAGAGTTAGAAAGAAGTTCTTTCTAATTCCACGAGTTTATCACTAAAACGATCCACAAATTTTAGTGAACTTTTGAAATAATGGATTGGTCCTGCAGTTAATTATTGAATCGAGTGTTTGGCAATATTTTTCTTGTATGTAGTACCCCGTGTCCCAGCGGACGCTTCTCGTGCGGTACGCCATGTCCCAGAGACACCCAGAACTACTACAGCAGACAGCATAGGTCAAGGTCATTGTCGCGGATGTGCAGGTAATTCTGAGACACTGGCATCGATGGGTGCCAAATATCTTAAGCAGGGTTGGCCTGGTTATGGCATACTTCCTGGCGTGCGACTAGAATTTTTATATTACAAAAGAAAGTTTTTGTTCCAAATCTTCGTAGTTTCGGACTTGTAGATCGCAGTTCCTTGGTATTATACGTGACGTTTCGTCTACAACTGTGATAGACATTATCAAAGACGATCTGGGAGCGGGCGAAGTGTTCTTCTTGGCCGCTCACTGGTGTTCTCTCTTCTTTTATGCTGTTAGTGTTCTCTGTTTGGTTCACAGAAGAACGAACTACGACCGCTGACCATAAGAGAGGAGAGAACACTAGTCGTCACTAGACTAAAACCAAGAAGATTTGGAATAAAAGTATTATTATCAATAATGAGGTGATGGTCATTAGACCAATCCATCGGAACTTCTTCCTGTCTGGTCAGGCCAAACCTGAACTTAAAGACGCTTTCAATCGTAATCTTTCTCAAATCCGTTCAATAGTTATTCTTCACCAAATTGCAAGTGTTCTGAAACATCATCAGTGGGTAAATGTCGCAATTGCCAATGTCAAAGTCCTCCGGAACGACCGTGCTCTTCTGACGCGTCGTGCAAACCGTGCGGAAGATCGCTCGGTGGAGGCGTCGCGTGCCGACGATGTTCGAGAGCCGTAAGTGATCTGTCGGACGAATCGCTTAAAACAGAATTCGATTGTTTATACTGATTGCGTTTTGTTTTTCGGTAAGGTTTATCATGCTGAAATGATGCTTGCCTCGAGATCAATTTACCATAACACGTGCTTTTCTTGTTTTACGTGCAGAAAACCGCTGGAAATTACAAATTACTATGAAAATGCTTGCGAAATTTATTGCAAACGTAAGTAAATATAGTCGACTCTCTCTAAGAATGATGGTATAAGATCGAATCACACATAAGGTGTGTTTGATATATTAGAGTAGAGTAGATAACTCAATGAAATTTACTCTGAAAAGTGCACGTTAGGTTTACCATATGTGTACACTTATAACAAACGGGACCGAGCTGGGTAGAGTAGTGGTACAGCACTAGGCTCGCATTCGGGAGCTACGGGTTCGATTCCCGGCAGGGGCAGATGTGACTGGGACTTTTTCCTACTGCCTCTCGCCGAGAAACGGTAATTCCTGTACCGGTCATCTTGATTGAGGTTTTCCATGGTTTCCCTCAATTAATTCCAGATAAATATCGAGATGGTTCCTTATTTGAGGCCATGGCCTAGTTCAAAAATTACCTGCCTTATCCTAATTTCCTATAATTCCTTCATTCGCCCATTGCTATTATATAAGTTGAAGTTTAAATTGTAGAAAATAACGGGAGGTGGTAAATGGAAAATAGTAATGGTGCGAATGGCGTCTGTTATGACATAAAGTCGAGAAACGGACGGTAAACGCATTATTATTATTATTATTATTATTATTATTATTATTATTATTATTATTATTATTATTATTATAACAAACGGGCTAGAGACAGATTTCTCAACAAGATTTAGATTTAGGTTAGAGTTAGAACAGTCTTTTATATTAAAACTGGATTACCGAGCTGGGTTGAGTAGTGGTGACAGTACTAGACTCGCATTCGGGAGGTACGGGTTTGAATCCCGGCGGGGGCAGATGTGGCTGGGACTTTTTCCTACTGCCGAAACGGTAATTCCTGTATCGGCCATCTTGATTGAGGTTTTCCATGATTTCCCTCGATTAATTCCCGATAAATATCGAGATGGTTCCTTATTCAAGGCCATGTCCATCAAATTCCTAGTTCAAAAATTACCTATCCTATCCTAATTTCCTATAATTCCTTCATTCGCTCATTGCTATTAGTTAAGTTGAAGTTTTAGAAATGTAGAAAATAACGGGAAGTCGCAAAATGGAAAATAGTAATGGTGCGAATGGCGTCTGTTATGACATAAAAGTCGACAAACGGACGTTAAACGCATTGCTATTATTATATTGAAACTGAATCATTTTAAGACACAAAAAAGAAATCTAAAAAACGGGTAATGAAAAATTGTTAAATTCAAACATGTCACGTGATCTACTCTACTCTACGTACTTCTGCTCCAGAGTCGAAACTGCCAGTGTTTACTCCTTTAATCCGACACTGAGATGCCAAACAGATCAGTGTATCTTACTCCGTTATATAACAAACGCAATAGTGTAAAAAGTGTTAACATTTTTTTAAACTGAAGTACCATAACAAACACACCTTTTATATAGAATTTTCTTTATGAAAAACAGGATTCAAAGCAAAAGAATTCTTTAACGACCAACGTTCAACATCGATTGGGTCTTAAAAATTAAGGTCCTGAACAGTGGCGTAATTATGCCGTTTGAGACCCGTGGCAAATTCATCAGATGGGGCCCTCATTCAATGTAAAAAAGCTCAACCAACGTTATATCTTTTTCTGACAAATGCGTTCAATCTTGATACAATTTTTTGTTTAATTTATGTACTTTAGTAGATAATTTAATTGAATACAAAACTAATAAATTTTACTAAATGTTGTAATCCTGTGCTCACAACTTTTTCGGACCGGAGCTCCCCTCCGGCGGGAACCTGTAGCATTTTGCCCGTCCTGCAACCCTGTTGTTACGCCACTGGTCCTGAAGAAAGTACAATTATCTTGCGTTGAAACGTTGGCTATTAAGGCTGTCGGAACGCTCTAAATTTTGTTTGTGTTAAGACTCAGCGGTAAGGGGCGAGGTAGGCAAAAGACATATTGTGGGTGTGACCTTCTTTAGCTCTGTCTCGCTCAAATCATCCGCACGTTTCAATTTTTGGCTGGTGCCAACTACGAGGATAAAAAATGTTATTACAAGGGTGCCGCTGTCAATTGATTACTCTAATTTTTGGAGATATTTTGAAGATTTAAAAAAACGTTTTCGAAAAAGGAAGAGTCACTTTAGGTTTGTGATGGAACAGTTTTATCAAATAAGTAAGTGTGACATTGAAAACGTGTGTTTTTTGGGCACAATTAATGCCAACTTTTTTCTAGTAAATCGTACATAAATAACAAAAGTAGTCCATTAGAGACCTAGATTTGTCCTTTATCTTCCTTACAGAGAAAGAATTTTTGCAGAATGTTGACGAATAAGTCTACAATCAGTTGACAGCCGAAGCTCTGTTTTTGGCTTAATTTCAGAGCGTTCCGATAGCCTTAAAGACTTGAAAATATGTGCAAGGCTCATATAACCTTGACTGTTATTGGCCATAAAAAATGCAACCTTTTAGATTTTGAAATAGATAAATATAACGAAAATGATATTTTCTTCGTAGAATGTTATATTTCCAACTTCGGACCCCAAGGCTACGGATACGGGATTAAGCCGGCGCTGTTGTCACCGAAATGATTCTGTTTACAAAATAATGTAATTTTATGTTTACCTTACCAACTCTTTTATACTGAAGCGAATTAATAAAATTCAAAACAAATTAAAACAGCTATCTAAGTGAAAATAATTTTACGTTTTGTACCTATACCAGGCAGGTAAACACATATTATAATGTAATAAGCATACAGAAAATGTAAAACTTTGAAGCTATGTATTGAGAACGGTTAACGCATTTTATCGCATCCAAAAGACATTGTTGGCCGAAATGGAGCTGCAATAGTCTGTGACCAAAATTCAAGAAGTGATTCTTTAATCCAAGTACCTACGCGCCACGGTTTTAAAAGGTTCTGAAGTTAGATGCAAATGGAGGCTTGCGCAGCTGAAAAACTACAAACTCGCGCTATATTATTATTTTTAATTTATCTTTAATCTAAAGGTCTAATTCCTTGCATAAAGTCATCCAAAAAAACATTTTTCGTGCTTGTCTATGCAAAATTGTATTAGGCATCTTGATCAATTAACAATCAAAGAAACAACTTAACAATAGCCTACTGGACTGTACTTTATAACAGGAAAGCGACAATTGACAAGACAACCAGCGATAACCAATCACCGACGAGCTCACGTTTTGTGCTGGTAACTGAGAAGTGGTGGGAGTCTTCTTTTCCCACAAAACAACCAGGACGGCATTAAAATATGCATTTACGACGCTGTTTGTGACTAACTTCAGAACCTTTTAGAACCGTAGGCTTCCACGGCCGGCGTTTTTGTAAAACTTCTTGGCTTCAGGGTTTGTACGCCGTGGCCTATTCAGTGACATAACTATACCGTTTGAGGGCCGTGGCAAATTCACCGGATGGGGCCCTCCCTTTCTGTAAGGAAGCTCAACCAACGTTATAGTTTGTTATTTTCTTAGAAATCACCACGTGAAGTAACTTTTAATATTATGCTGAAATTTTTACTTGTAGTACAAAATTGTGATTATTAAAATTCGTGTTTTCGGCTTTCTGTCCAACAAAAGTGTTATTGACATCATCAAAGTTCAAATTTCGGGCTATGGTATGTTCAATGAATAAAACAGCTAAGTTGCGTAACCTTTCTTATCCCATAGAGTTTCTAAGGTAGTTGTCGTGGTACAATATTGTCAAAAAGTTATAGATTATACGCGTCACAAAGGTATACTAGCTTGTAGCTATAAGTGATCCATAATTTGTACGCAAGACTGTACCCGTGGAAACGTAACCCATACAGTATTCATATGCATGTATACTTTTCTATAAATTGTTGAACTCTAAACCGTTATTTATAAATAATTATTAGACGGTCAAAAACATTTTCTTATTTTTTTTTAACTCATAACAAATGCATTGAAAGACTGTCAGTTTTTGGAAAGTTTCTGACAGTTAGTTATTTTTGTTATAAATAAGAAACTGGTTCAGTACTACAGAGATCGTATACAATCAATGTTAATTATCCAATTTTTAATTGAATTTATCTCTGATTATATACGGTCGATCGACTTCAAATTTTCAGGGTAATTGTATTATCATGTCCTTAATAAGTACACAAAAATTGAGAATTTTCTGACGGTGTGCCTTAACCACGACAACTACCTTAAATAAGTTTTATCAATTTTAATTTTGAAAATGATCGCTCGGCAATGGCCGTAGTTACAGGAATGGTTACAAATAACGGAAAATGCAGTGCACATTTTTGGAAACTTGAAGAAATAAAATGATTCTTTATGATGAATAAATCAGCAAGTTCTCCTATAGAAAATGACTTTTCTATTTCGTGTCTAAGTTAATCGAAAACTGAGACTTCATTTCTTCTAGCTACAGCGTTGCGTTTGTAAGTGTCGAGGGCCTTATTATGTATCGGATGCGTTCTAAAACTGGGTGATATCTTACAAATGCGTTCAAATTTTGATACATTTTTTTGTTTAATTTGTGGATGTACTTTAGTAAATACAGTCAAAATCTGTTATAACGACATCGAAGGGTAATATTTGGGCGTAAAAACCGATAGTCGTAACAACCGGTGATGTTTTTGAGGTACAAAGTAATTTTTTATTAAGTATGTAGTATTATTGAATGTGTAGGTTCATATAAATCCATAGATATTAATAGGAATAATATTCATATTATCATTTTTCTGTATTCATAAAATCTGTAATTTTAGTCTGTTTAAAACACTTCTGTTTGTACGAATTTTGTTTACAATACAGCTGATCGTTCTAACAGATATAATTCTCCGAAGATATTACATTAAATGTAGTCGCTTAATGCGGTATGTCGTAATAAGCAATATCGTAAAAAGCAGTGTTTTTTATAAGGCAGTCATATAGCATTCAGCCGGGACCTATGGTTTTGGTCAATATAACCGGTATATGTTGTTCTAAACGAAATCGTCGTAAACGGTTTTGACTGTATCTTAAATTAGTTAAACACTGCTCTAGTCTACTTGATCAATCGGTAAATTCGTATCTGGCTAGTCTGCAGAAGCGTAGCGTGCCTTGGCGGGGCCCCGTATAAAAATTAGTTTGGGGGCCCTTCCCCCGTTGAAGTAAATGACTTAAACGGGTAAATCCCGCAGCCCGCGGGAAGTTTTTATTAATTTTTGCTTACGCACGTTAGGGGCCCCCGTGGCCGGAGGGCCACGTATAATTGATACGGCGGTAGCTACGCCCCTGCTAGTCTGGCAACATAAAGAAATCGAACATACACTTTTATACCAACTCGTTCACACTGGTCGATACAAATAACGTCGAGCGCACGGCGTCGCGAAAAACAATGTAATTTTATAAAAATGGAGGTGGGCGACGCCGGACGCGAGGAAACGCCGACGCGGTACATAAAGTGAGAGAGATGGGTTGTGTATACAACGTATATAATATACAATCGCTTGGGGTTAAAATTATGAATTCCTTTTTACGGCTGGGCATTAAATTAAAATATTAATTAAGACTGACGTCCCGACCGAAAGAACCGCCGGCTAGAAGTAAATGACTATGAAATACGCTTATCAACTTTAATTAAAGAAAAATTAATATTTTCCTCTTGCACTGAAGCAATTGATTGCATTTTTAATACCGGAATCCTGCGACTGGTGTATTTGACAAATATTTGTCACTTTCCAAGTCGGTGAAACAGAACATGGCTGTACTTGGACAAATGTTTGTCATCGATCCTTTCCCGGAGTAATTTGTCAAAGGACGGTAAATAATTGTAGACTTGATCTTACGATTACTGTTAGTGATATGAAAGAATAAATTACCGGTTAAATATCCGTGGTAATCTATAAATATCTAAATGGATGTTGGTCTGTTTGAGTACCATGAAAGTTGACACATATAATATATATTCTTCCATGGAGGTTTTTATGTTATCCACTTTGTTGTAACTCGCGACTAGATGGCGCCAGGTGGTGCCGAAGGCTTCACTACTGTGGTCGCTGCCGTATTTCGCGTGGAGAAACGCGGGTAGCGGCTAGTTATTTATAAAAAAAAATAAAGAATGCTTTATTTTGTAGTACAGCATAATTTCCGTAAGAACTGTAAGACTTTACGATTTTTAGGCTCAGTAGTTTTGAAGATAAGGAGGCAATGCTCGATTTTCGTGCGTTTTCTTTTTTACTATATGCATTTTAAAATGATACAAAAATATATATTTGTACTTCTCATAACGAACCCTTTAAATTTGATACGTCACATGATGCACTTGAAAAATATTTTCTAATTTGCCCCCCAAAATCGGAATCCGTTTATTTACGCTATACGTCAGAGATTGGGTCATCTGACTCTATATGGGTACCAAATTTCAACTTTTTTCGAAATTCCGGAACTTTAAAAAGGGATATGAATTGACAGTCCAAATTAAAAATGTTCGGAGTTGCTTTTAAACGCGATACTAGAGACCTCTCGCGTCGAATCAACTAAAGCTTTTAACTTTCATTTGTTCGCTAAACAGTTGAATCAATGTCTATGTAAGGTTTGAAACAAAAACGCAACACAGTACAATAATAATTATTTTATTTTTGTTCTATCTGAGATATTATAATACTGGTAAACAGCAGTGTTTAATTCCTTAGTTAATAGACTTTAGTATTTTATTGTTTTTAAAACAAAAGAATGCACAACACAAATTGTTTTATCACTTATTTAAATAAAAAATTATTACGATTTATTATCAGTTATGCAGCGAATACTACTTTACCGAAAACGAAAAATAACTGAAATTAAAAATGTGCTTTTTCTATAATTTTAATTATCAAAATTAATGTTTTTCTATCTATAAATTTCATCAAGTAGTGTTGAGCTGTATTCGAGATACCGAGAATCTAAAAGAAAAATCGAATTAGTCTGCCACTGATTTGATGTTTTTCAGTGTATTAGAAATTTGAGAACCGGTTTTTACCGATTACTTTGAGAAAAAAACCGGTATTTTTACATTTCTATATTATTTTTTAAAGAAAGAACAAAACATTGAACATTTTTACTTAACTTGATAAACTAAAACTTTTTGAAGAATTGCGAGAAATAATTGTACACACGCAAAAAAACGACGAAAGTTTGTCAACAGTGTTGCCTGACGGCTGCAAACGGTGCAGTGATTCCCCGATCAAAGACAATATTTAGTGTTCGGAATAATGAAACACAAGTGAGTCCAAAAGTAATCGGTTTTAGTAAGCAAAAACCGGTTCACGTCACAAGTATTAGTAGTGTTACCCAGTAGACTTTTGTGTCGTGGGAGCTCACTTATGACATATCTGATAAAAAATCGTACGAAAATAAATATACAAAAATCGCTATACATAAATGCATTAGGTATTATTTTTTATTACCGCGCGTGTCGCATGCAAAAATTAGTTCTAATGGTGAAACTAAAAATAATTGCAATGATTTTTTCAAGATGGCCGCTCAACACAGTTTTTTTAAAACTATAATTTTAGGTTATGTAGACGTGAAATGATCACCCTAGCAATTTTAAAATATTGTATTATTTCGATTGTATCGATTTAACTTAGCCCTGATCCTTTATTTTTCAAGATTTTATTATTTTCATAACACTTATCTTGGTTTATTTATTCTTAGACATCTACGTAGCTAACTTATTTTTGGAAAAAAAAAATGAATTAGGCCGTTATCTGTTCAAGAAGTTTTTTATTTTTCGTTTGTTGCGATTATTGGCGATATTTAAAGATTATCGCGATAAACCAATATATATTATTTATTGACGCGTATTGTAGATTATCGACGTTTGACAGCTAAGGTCAACAACGTTTCGATGTATGTATCTCGAAGAAAAGCCTCAGCCCTAGTTCCAACACAATAGTGAGTTTTATATGTGATGCGACCATCTTGAAAAACTTGCAACAGTTGTGGTCCATTTTGTTTTTATCATTCACAAGCCGACGTGTCAAACGGTGCTCTGTAACTTAATACTTGCTTCTACGTAAATTGCAATTTTATAACTATTTATCTAATATTCAAATCAAATAAAATTTAATAAAAAATGTCGTCACAGAACACCGCCTATTATTACACACAAAAAAAAAACACTTTCAGTTTACATTCCAGTGCTTCCATTGAAGTACAAAATATTAGTGGAATTTTACTTTTCATATTAGTAGATAAATAAATATCAAAAATCATAAAATATAAATAAAATATACATAATTATATAATGTTTAAATTATACAGAGCGACATCGTTCTAATGGACAAACGTTTTTCGGTTCTTCGATTGTTTCAACTGTCAAACAAACGACTGTCGCTCTGATTGTTATAAACATCGTTCTTTTCTTTTAATATTACACATTTAGGACATTTTGTTTTCCTTCATTATATTGACTTTTTTTAAATCTTTAGTTATCTGCAACAACATTTCACTTTCCAATATGCATATGTGACTAGCTTTTGTACAAAACTTTCTAAAACATAACCTAAACACCGTCTGTCAAAATTGTGGCACGACCCTAACTTGTAACCTTTCTTCGTTTGTACAAAATGCAAATTGGGAAACGAAATTTAAAAAATTACAACTAGTTAGGCTTATTACTATGTTATTACGAAAAACTTATTTTTCAAAAAACGGAAGTGTAAATAAAAATATCGGGTACGGTGAGATCAGTACGTTAAAAATTATTTATATTGGACACGGTAACCTTCCTGCAAATAAATATCGTTTAAAATAAAAATACTCTTAAATTACTGACCGAACAAAAAACAACTGAATCGGTAACGACGCTGCTATAATTTTCAGTAACATAAGCAGCGTTTCATTTTGTTATTGCACTTTTGTTTCGATGCTCGGCCATTTTGAAAACGCATTATAAGTAGTCTAGTTTTCATTGTTCAATAAAAAACGTTTAATATAAAAATTAGTTTCGGTATTGTGCAGAGTGTTGCTTAGGCCAACTTAATACGAAAAACTATACTCTAAATTCAACTAGACATGAACGCCGGACCTTAAACAATCGAATGACGTCGCAAACAATAGACAGTCTAAAGCCAAACAATGTTCCAGCGTTTCTGTACAGTTTATTATAACACCAGGTATGCTTGTTGGCTAGGCTATCCCATGAACTGCCAATATATATATATATATATATATATATATATATATATATATATATATATATATATATATATATATATATATATATATATATATATATATATATATATATATATAAATATTGCACAGTCTTCCAGCTGACGTCATTCATTAACGAAGTGACCTGTGTATCTAATGACTTTGATTTGTTGGTAAGTTGTGTATTCCCGAAGCATATGTCGGCAATACAGAACTCTATGGACACAACTGCGTGTTTGAATCTGGTTCTAGGAATTCTAGGAGCCTGGCCCCCTAGAATTAAGTTCAAACAGTTCGGAAATTTGACCCACAAACACGCAGTTGTGTATGAAGAGTTCTGTATTGCCGACAGACGCTTTAGAAGTTCCGAACTTACCAATACACCAAGGTCATTAGGTCACCTCGTTAATGAATGACGTCAGGTGGACGACCGTTCAATATTTTGATCAACCACGCAAGATCAATTGACAGTCCACTGGTTGACGTCGTCCTCCCACTATTATCCAACGGAACGGGGCCACTTCTGTATCTAATAACCTTGCCAACAGAGACCTACTAGTTCACGCAAGTTAGATTGCTGTTAAGAATTTATATTAAAAAATCAGTCTAACTCAATTTCGCGAGCAAATAAACGCCCGACTAAATTTAATTGGAAGTTTGTTTGTTCGCAACAAACCAAAGTACACCACTGTCATGGCATCCTCTTTCAGTTCTCGAAACTTTACTAATCTCGGCTAAAAAAATCTCAGCTTTACGGTTGAATAAATATATGGCATTCCGCAGCATTCGGTGGCTTCAAATAAAATAGTTTTATGCCAAAAATAAAAAAATAAAGTATATTATAGTTTAACTGCGATTATAAGAATCTCAACTAATTATTTTCTAATTGTTTTTAAATCTACGATAAATTTATATAACGATGTCCTAATAAAGTAGGCCTACTGAAGTAGTTGGTTTTTGTCACGCTATAAGAAAACAATGGTAGCATACCTCCCACATAAAAGAGCGAGTCTCTTGTTGGGCGGAGTAGCGCTGCGAGCTCAGCAGCAATGCTTGCTGTGTTAAATAAAAAGATTAAATTCAATATTCAAAGTATATTACGCAACGCCAATGCATGGGCAAACCCGTTACGCATCTCTTTTAACACAACAAGCATTGCTGGTGTGCTCGCAGCGCTACTCCGCGAGCTCTCCGTGTACTCGCCCAATAAGAGCTTCACCCCTTCACTACCATTCTTTCTTATACTGTGGTTTTTGTTGAATAAAGTCTTTCAATACAATGAGAATTAAGTTGCGTAAATGTGAAATTGTGGACAGTACTATTTCATCTCAAACTACAGAATTTGCGATAGAAATGTGGAAATAATATAACTACAGAGTTTATATTAAATAGTGTAAATAACTTACGTTCCTTCGATTCGAGTGTCATTTAAATAAATCGATGGTTTTTATGCGCGAAGTAGGATATACAGGAGGTGAAACGAGATAAGCTTTTTCATTATTTTTGCCTCGACAAAAACGAATGCATAAGATAATTCATTGGACACTAATAGCACTGATGTTTATGAATTACTAAAGTTCCTAGATTTGACAGATTACCGCATTCGTCCACCGTTTTGAGGCAAACGATTCAATTAAAAGTTATGAAAGGTTTCCTAGCTAAGGAAAAATAATAAAAAGTTCAAAAATAAATATCGATTGTAGATAATCATTTTCATATTCAAAAATACGTAAATTCCCCAAATTATATAATGTCACATGGATCTGAAAGGCTCGGAAGTTAGGTGCAAATGGAGGCTTGCGCAGGTATAGTCGGTTGAAAAATTACGAACTCGCGCTATATTATTATTTTTAATTTTTCTTTAATCTAAAGGTCTAATTCCTTGCACTTGGTGTGGGGCTTTGGGGGTTCTCAGAAGACAAATTAACATCTGAATCACTGTATTAGGCATCTTGAACAATCAAAGAAACAATAACGGTGTACTTATATCGGGAAAGCGACAATTGACAAGACAATGAACGTTAACCAATCACCGACTAGCGCACGTACTGTGCCGGTAACTGGGAGGTGGTAGGAGTCTTCCTTTCCCATAAAACACCCAAAATATGCATTTGCGACGCTGTTTGTGACTAACTTCAGAACCTTTTAGAACCGTGGCGAGCATTATACAATGTGTTGATACTTGGTAAATCTATTAATCTAGGAGCTTTAAGAAGTTGATGGCGTGCCATTTTACCACGATGCATTCACGAACTATAGTTTCTTCACCAAACCCAAGCAATTTTTTTAACATTACGTTCGAACTCCTTATATCCTATTTCGTGGTTTTACGATTAGTGCAGTCTGCTGGACCCATTTAACTTCAGGCTGTTCTGAAGGGCTCCGTCCAGTGCACAAACTCTTTAAAATTATAACGTAGCGTGCTCATTGGTTATTAATCAACAAACATCGTTTTTTTTTTACATTTGCTATTTACAAAGAAGTACAACAAAAGAACGTTTGCATCGGTGCATAAAAAATTAATTAGAAAAAAATACAAAAGGCATGAATTATACATTTTCGATCAAGAGATTCGTCTAATAATTTTTTTCATCTCAATAATTGCACGTTACTGTCAAAATTCCCCTCAAAGTTCACGAAAAAAATAATTGAAAACATTCGAGGGCAGTTTTTAAAAAAATATGTTTTAGCGAAAAAATATAAATTACTACAAGACTTTCTCGATCGAATATCCGACTAGTAAATAAAAAAAATTCTAATATTTACGGTCTGAGCATAGTATAAAGCATCATATAGTAGGTGCACTCCTCTGTCAGTACTTAAATCGCGCAGACAAGCTGCGCTGGTTGTGTTAGCATGCAGAGCGATCAGGCACGCCCATACTGTTTTCTTATTGGTTGTACCGATGTACCAGTCAGCCTGGCTGTGAGATGACAAACAAGGCACAGGGTCGTATTTAGAAATGAGCTTATTGGTTACTTTCAGATGTTTCGTTTTTTAGTAACAGCGACTGCCAAGGAACAGTGATTTTTAGTCATTTAATCAAGTATTATTCACTGTCTGCAATCAGTCCACTAAACAATCAAATCAAAATATTACCGATTCAAACTCCTATAGTAAAATATTGCTTGTCTCTAGCTGTATAGACATTTTTTTAGTTTCAAAATACTAATTGCGTTTTTATTGTTTGATATATAACCCACTGACATTTATTTAATACGACCCTGTTACAATACACGGAGTAGAAGGCACGCATTTATGATTGGCTGTCTTAAGGTCAATTGAAAACCTTGACCAAAGATCAAAGTTCCGACATTGAAGTGCACCTACTCTATGTATTCCATACGCTGTGGTCTGGGTATGTCATCAAAATAAATAATCACAAACTTTACAATATTCCATCGGTTTCGTGTCGAGAGTCCAACGTATCATAATACTTTCGATTGACTAGCAAATTTTAACAGTTCACTCAACAACAAAACGCTTCACAACGGCGTTTCCTTGCGCCACTGGAAGCTGTGCGTCTTAGTCGCCGGGTTCGAAGACCCGCCGCCGCTAGCGCTCTTGCGCAAGTTAGCTGCAGCCGAGTCGAGTCCGTTTCTAACGCCGGCGACGAGTCGCATCGCCGGGTTCGTCACTATACCGTTCCTGCGCGGCTTCGAACCACTGCAAAAAAAAAAACGAGACCATTACAGTTACAGACGAAACATTGCGTAAATGAAAAATTTATTGACGATATTAAGCACTCCACGCTTTTTACAGTAAAGCTAATTTTGTCGTCAAATTATTTTGCATTTTTTAGTTCATAAAAGCGTGCTGTTCTAGTTTTTTTAAGTTCTAATTTTAATAAATAGGCCTTATGGGACATTTTAAGGGTGGTTTTTAGGGGTCGAAAAATGTCTTTGGGCCCCAAAATACCGAAAAAATTCTCAGAATCGTTTTAAAAATTGAAATTTAACTCTTTAGTAGCAATTAAAAAGTGTTCCTACAATTTTAATAAAAATCGGCTTAACAGAACCGCACTTACAATTTGAGGATAGTAACTTATTTACTGAAGTGAGTATTTAATATGTTGTGGACGTTTAATTGATAATAATATGGCAATTAAAAAAAAAAATATTTTGTGTATTAAGGGGTCATATTTTTTATTTTGATCAAAAATAAACCTAAGTTCATGTAATAAAACCACACTGGCTGTATTAGCAAATACACTGTATTGCCGGCAGAGTTTTGGCACTGCGACTCGAGTTTTTTTTTTTTTAAATATTGTCGGAAAAAATCAATACTAACCCGGTAACGATCCCGGCAGTTTCCTGCGTCACAGGCGACGTGCTTTTAAACCTGTTCCCGACGCCAGCGCTCGAACTGCCCAAAATGATCGCCATGTGTGAATTCCTTGCGAAATGCGTATCGGCCGTTGTCGTCAAGTTTGTTTTGTGTTGGCTTAACGGATATAAGACGCCGCCTACGGTGAAAAAAACAAACGCATTGAGCCTCACCCTCATAGCACATAAGAAGTTTAACTTCTTTAGTTTTTATGTACGTCAAATTACAGAAATTATTTTGTACTTCAACTGTTCGTAATTTTAAACGTCAGATTCCCAACCACTGACTTTATATGTTCATCTTTGTCTTACTAGTTTGCGAATCAAAATGCAACACACTATAAACTTCTGTCCTTGTCAGTTTAATGAAATCTAAGGGACAAACTAACTTCCCCTTTATTCGTTTCATTCTACTTCCCCTTAATTCGCGTCATTCTACTGCTCCTTAATTCGTTTCATTCTACTTCCCCTTAATTCGTTTCATTCTACTTCCTCTTAATTCGTTTCATTCTACTGCCCCTTAATTCGTTTCATTCTACTGCCCCTTAATTCGTTTCATTCTACTTCCCCTTAATTCGTTTCATTCTACTGCCCCATAATTCGTTTCATTGTACTTCTTAATTCGTTTCATTCTACTTCTCCTTAATTCGTTTCATTCTACTGCCCCTTAATTCGTTTCATTCTACTTCCCCTTAATTCGTTTCATTCTACTGCCCTTTAATTCGTTTCATTCTACTTCCCTTTAATTCGTTTCATTCTACTGCCCCTTAATTCGTTTCATTCTACTTCCCCTTAATTCGTTTCATTCTACATCCCCTTAATTCGTTTCATTCTACTGCCCCGTAATTCGTTTCATTCTACTTCCCCTTAATTCGTTTCATTCTACTGCCCTTTAATTCGTTTCATTCTACTTCCCTTTAATTCGTTTCATTCTACTGCCCCTTAATTCGTTTCATTCTACTTCCCCTTAATTCGCGTCATTCTACTGCTCCTTAGTTCGTTTCATTCTACTTCCCCTTAATTCGTTTCATTCTACTGGCCCGTAATTCGTTTCATTCTACTTCCCCTTAATTCGTTTCATTGTACTGCTCCTTAATTCGTTTCATTCTAGTTCCCCTTAATTCGTTTCATTCTACTTCCCCTTAATTCGTTTCATTGTACTTCTTAATTCGTTTCATTCTACTTCTCCTTAATTCGTTTCATTCTACTGTCCCGTAATTCGAGTCATTCTACTTCCCCTTAATTCGTTTCATTCTACTGCCCCTTAATTCGTTTCATTCTACTTCCCCTTAATTCGTTTCATTCCACTTCCCCTCGATTTCTTACTTTTTTCAAACAGATACGTCGCTAAAGAAGTTAAACTTCAAAGAAGACTGTTAAAATCTTCCGCGTCAAGACTATAACCGCTACGTTCGCAAAAAGTTTGCTCTTACCAAAACCGGACGTGTAATCCTCCACGGTCGGACTTAGGGGCGGCGACGCATAAATCGGAGACTGCGGTTCCGATTGAAGAGGAGACAACAGCTTGGTGCTCGGCGGTCGTTTGTTTGCTCTCGTGCACTGCTGTAATTGTTGCGTGAACGATAGCGGCTGTTGAAACAAAACACAAACAACAACATTAACATTTAATTTGTCATTTTGTATACCGTAAGACCCCGCTTAATGCGGGAGACACGTTCCAATAAGTTCTTGCGCTATACGAAACAGCGCTAAACAAGGTCATCTTAATACATAGATAATAGGCATAAGTGAAACAGAACTGAGAATAAGAAAATTTTCTAGTTTGATTAATTTTGTAACATTTATTGTTAAATACTTTTTTATCACATTGATTATAGATTTATTAATTGCGAATATCTATTATTGTTCATAAAAAATTTATGAAAATCAAATAAGGAAGGTTCCTCATTTGACATATTCTGTTTTTTTGTGAAGAAGTCATCTAATGTCGTTAGCCTTTTTCTGTTACGTTCAGCAAGCTGTTGTCAATAGCAAGATATTGCATCAAAGACACTTCGTCTTGCCTTTGAACTTCAATCAACATTTGAATCATTTCGTATAAATCAATCTATAATTTACAAATGGTGAAAATCATATTCAAATCCGTTCAGTAGTTCCCGAGATTAGCTGGTACAGACAGCTTCTTTTCATATAATGTGTAGATAAAATGATTCTCACTTGTTGAATGGCAGCTGCCGCAGCAGCTGCAGCCGTAACGTTGTCGGGGCCGCCCCGATGGCTGCTATGACTCGAGCCTGTCATGTTACTGCTGCTCTTGCTGTTGCTGCTATGGTTACCGAGCGAGACGCACGATCGCCTTTGTTGTCCGGATGATGCGCCGATACCACCTCCGCCGCAATCGCTGCCCCATTCCACCCCCGGACACAGTACTGCCATCGAAGGCTTCGTCTCGGCAGTAGAACCTGAGTCAATAATCAACAATTCGATTATGAACTTAGTAACTGCGAGACCGAGCTTTGCTCGGGCTAATGGAAGATTTAAAGTTTTTGATATCTAAGAAAGAAAGTTTACGAAACATTATAGAAAATCGTCATCTCACAAAATACCAGTACCACAAACATTTACGAGGTGGCACTGATGTATTCCCTAGAACTGCCCGTGAGAGTTAATGCAAAATACATCTTTGCATTACGAATACTTTTTGTCAAAAACGCGTTTATAACGAATTTTCAATCATTGCAGAATATAAATAGAAAGTATAATTTACTTCTATTTGACGATTTTTGTCAATGTATAACCTTTACATAACGTATTCTACCAATCAATCACACACAATTCCACAATAACAACAACAATTCATGTCTCGACAGATTCAGACACGTTAAATTTATCGTAAAACAATCATTGTAGTTTGTAAAGTCATGTAAACACTGCTGTTGGTCACTGTTGTTAGTAAATTTAAAGTTGCAGCGGCTAAGAAATGAAAATGGTGTTCCTTAACCGTCGCAGAGAAACGAAAAATCGTTAAGTATGTAGACGAGAATTCTATACAAAGAAAAAATTAGACATCGCTAGAGTTCGAAATTCCCGCAAGTACATTGGCTTCAATTTTAAAGTTTAAAGATAATTTTCAGAAGAAAATGGGTTTCCTAACCTTGTTAAAACGTATCTTAGACCAACCTAACCTTTACATCAGAAACTTCATTGTAACGAATTGCTTGGTATAACAAATGTTATATTATTATAATGACTTTGTTTCTTTTTTGTCCTTGGTAATTAATATAAAAATGATTTGTCGGGAAAAAGGACCTTTTAAGTAAACACTTATTTGTTATTTATAGCGACGTTTCGTCCCTTGCTTGGTGCTTTTTCAAGCTTTATAACTGTAATTGAATTATTAAAATACA
This sequence comes from Venustoraphidia nigricollis, assembly GCA_034508555.1. Lineage (NCBI taxonomy): Eukaryota > Metazoa > Arthropoda > Insecta > Raphidioptera > Raphidiidae > Venustoraphidia > Venustoraphidia nigricollis. The sequence goes on along the minus strand of JAVRKA010000021.1, from coordinate 2,721,451 downwards.
ATTTGTAAATTTACAATTGAAATATAAAATATCAGATATTAATTATAGACACCTATTAAATTTTTATATCTACTTGATCAAATCATTTAATAGGTGTGTATAATTAATATCTGATATTTTATATTTCAATTGTAAATTTACAAATTGTATTTTAATAATTCAATTACAGTTATAAAGCTTGAAAAAGTCCCAAGCAAGGGATGAAACGTCGCTATAAATAACAAATAAGTGTTTACTTAAAAAGTCCTTTTTCCCGACAAATCATTTTTATATTATTATAATGTTATATCGAGGTTGTACTGGGTATATATTTATATACAAGAATTGCTCGTTTGAATATATAAGATTCTTTATCTCGTATAAACTAAACAAGTCGTATATATTTATCGACGACACTAACCTGAAGTAACGCTTGTATTGGAGCCGCTGTTTCCGACGACGGAAGACGTTCCGGCGGTAGCGGTATGTTGCTGGTGTCCGGAAACCGTTCTGTTGGCGGCGTATTCCTGCAACAGACGAACGACGCCGAGATGTCCCGACTTATGCGCAACGCGAAGCGCGTTTCGCCCGCAGACGTCCGAAACCGTCGGATCGGCGCCGTGTTGCAAAAGCGCCAGCACGCATTGCTCGTGGCCCTGTTGACCGGAAATACCTGCCGACGCGAATGTATTACGATTAAGGTTACAGAGTTTCAGCTGTTCAACATGCTCCCTTTTTTAACCGCATAACTGTATCTTACGAGCATTAAAATGCACTCACGTTTCGGAAAACTCTAAGTGCTATGGAAAATCTTATTCAATCTTTGATGTTAATGCTTCAAAATAAACTAGAAATATGTATAGGGTTGCTATCTGTCCGGGTTTCCCCGGATTTGTTCTAGTTTAGAGAGCATCCGGGGAGCGTCCGGGCGGGGCTTCATTTGTAGTCCAGGTTTAAAAATTTGAGAATAAAAAAATTCCAACTGATTATTAAAACAATTTGTAACAAACTGTAATCAGATTCTGTTTTATTAGGTACGTTTAAAATGATGATAAAAGATGACTAAATTTAATTTTAAGACCTGAAAAAAAAAAAACCCGGGTCACAGTGCCAAAACCCTGCCGACAATATAGTGTATTTGCTAATACAGGTATATCAAAATGAAATTAAGTTTGTTTTTGGACAAAATAAAAAAAATTGAACCCCTTAATACACCCTTTACAATAATAATTTTATTAGTTAAAATATTGTTATCAATCCAACATCTGCACCAAATTAAATATAACCTTCAGTAAGTAAATTCGTATACGCAAACTAGTGTTTTCATAAAATTTGTAAGTCCGGTCCTGTCGGGCCGATTTGCTTATAATTTTAGGAGCACTTTTTAATTGCTACTAAAGGGTTAAATTTCAATTTTGAAACGATTCTGAGAATTTTTTCGGTATTTTTGGGCCCAAAAACTTTTTTCAACCCCTAAAAACTACCCTTAAAATGCCCTGATTGGGCCCATTTTAAATAGGCTTCGTGCGGTGATGGGTTTCAACACGTGGCCCAAATTTCGTTGAAATCAATTAACTCTTTCGAAAGTTATCGCGCGTACACATATATATATATATAAATATATATATATATATATATATATATATATATATATATATATATATACATATATATATAAACATTTTTAAAAATGGTGCCAACGTGTTTAGGAGGTTATGAAACGTCGAGAAATTTTGGTCCGACCCCTAGGTCCCGCCATCCGACCGACGCCAATAGTGTATGTTGCCTTATGGCAAATACACTAATAAAAAGGTGATTTATGGCATTTTCAACTGTTTTTTATTACACTATGTTTAAAAAAACCTGTTGACACGTCCGGGTTCTGGGCTCTAAAATTCAATTTCAGTAAAAAAACATAAATAATTGTCACAAAGTAGCCCCGGTTTACCGGTAATTAAGCAAATTTGAAAATCAAATATTTATACGCGTACCAAGAGCTGTGGCGCCTTGATTGCAAGCGTGGTCGGGCGCTGCGCCGTGTTCCAATAGTAGCCTGACAATATCGGCATGTCCTTGCCAACTGGCCGAATGTAATGCCGACCGTCGTTCCAAATCGCAAGCGTTAACGTCGGCACCTCCTGTAGTCAACAGTAGCTGCACCATGTCGTAGTGGCCTTGCCAACAGCTCACGTGCAACGGGGTTCGTCCCTATTTCAAACACAAAAAATTAAAAACTTTTTACAAAGCACTAGTGGCGTATTTCCCTTATCGAAGCAAGCAAAACTACAGTAAGACCCCACTTAACGCGGGAGATACGTTCCAATAAGTTCCTGCGCTATACTAAACAGCGCTAAACGAGGTCATCTTAATACGTAATAAGTGAAACAGAACCGAGAATAAGAAAATTTGTTAGTTTCTTTTTTGTATAATTTTGTAACATTTATTGTTAAATACTTTTTCATCACATTGATTATAGATTTATTAATTGCTAATATAGATTTTTGTTCATAAAACATTCACGAAACTTAAATAAAAGTTCGGGTATCAAGTTATGTTTGTGATGGGGAAGGTTTCTCATTTAACATATTTTGTTTTTTGTGAAGAAGTCATCTAATGTTGTTTGCCTCTTTCTGTTTCGTTCAGCAAACTGTTGTCGATAGCAAGATATTGCATCAATGACACTTCGTCTTGCCTTTGAACTTCTATCAACATTTGAATCATTTTGTATAAACCGACCCCTAATTTACGTTATAGTGGCTAAACTTTTTTTAATTAGAAACCGCGTAATACTGAAACAGCATTAAGGCTGTCGGAACGCTCTGAATTTTGTTTGTGCTGAGACTCAGCGGTAAAGGGCGAGGCAGGCAAAAGATATATTGTGGGTGTGAATTTCTTTAGCTCTGTCTCGCGCAAATCATCCGCACTTTTCAATTTTTGACTGGTGCCAACTACGAGAGCAAAAAAATGTTTTGCAAGGGTGCCGCTGTCAATTGATTACTCTAAATTTTGGAAATATTTTGAAGATTTAAAAAACTTTTCCGAAAAAGGAAGAGTCACTTTAGGTTTGTGATGGAACAGTTTTGTGAAATAAGTACGAATAAGGTCATAGTGTGACATTGAAAACGTGTGTTTTTTTAGCACAATTAATGCCAAAGTTTTTCTAGTAAATCGTACATAAATTACAAAAGTAGTCCATTAGAGACGTAGATTTGTCCATTATCTTCCTTATAGAGAAAGAATTTTTGCAGAATGTTGACGAATAAATCTACAATCAGTTGACAGCCGAAACTCTATTTTTGGCTTAAATTCGGAGCGTTCCGACAGCCTTAAGCGAGGTCTTACTGTATTTAGTTTACGTTTTGCCTGTTGGAATATTGTACGTAAATAAATAGTTTCACTCACTTCTGAATCTCTGGTTTCGACATCGGCATGTCCGTGCTCGATCAGGTACCGAGCCATCGGCAATCGATTATCTAACGCTAAGACGTAAAGTGTACTTCTTCCATCGGCGTCTTTATAATCTACATCGGCGCCATGCGCTAACAAGACTCTCACCACATCATAATGACCCTCCAATGCAGCCAACCTACGAAAAAAAAATACATTGAGGTTCACCCTCATAAATTATTTTATTTATATTATTTTCACAGTCTGTGAAAATAATATAAATAAAATACTAAAAAAAAGAACATATTATTTTCTACAATTTTCAATTTTTAATTGTTTTTTGTAATGCGAAATTGCTTATTATATCATAGTTTAAATATCATTTAAGCATATTGAGGTTAGTCACACCATTGTTTCTTTTTAGTAAATTATTTAATCCATAATGTTTAATATTTTTATTATATGTATGTTAATTTTTGTAAAATTTTTTCAGAAGCTTGAAAAAGTCTTAATTAAATAAAAGTGTTTAAATTGATTTATTTTTATTCCAATTACCCGTGATACTGTATTCGATTGTTCATTGTAATACTGAAAAATCAAGCCAAGGGTTTCGAATGACGCAAGCAATCGATTCAACCAATCACAGACTTGTATAGCCTCCTACGCCCAACCTCTAGTACTCTACTAACCTTGGCTTCATCTGACATTCTGATTTGTTTTGTTTTTACAGTAAACAAACCTCAATGCAGTTTTTCCATCGTGCGAATGCTGGTTAGGATTCGCTGCATACTGAGTTAGGAACATCTCGACGAGGTCCAAGTGTCCTTCCTGCGCTGCCAGCATCAACGCCATTTTGCCGTCGTTGTCCACTTCGTCCGTTTTGGCTCCGGCTTCCAACAGAGCTTCGCAAACTTCCCGGTGACCTTCGAACGAAGCGTAATGCAACGGAGTCCAACCAGCGTTGTCTCGGTGTTGTTCGTCCAATCCTCTGTCTAGCAGCTGACGAACCACCTCAATACATCCTGAAACGGTAAGTAAAAAATCGTTTTTAAACTGCCTTTTCTTTAGAGGTGTTGTAATATTTAGTATTCGAATCTTCAGCGAGATCTAGGTCAAAATTGCACCACCACTGTGTAAAATTATAAAATGCAAACCAGCCCGGTTCGGTTTCGCAAGGTTAGCACTAATTATTTAGAGCCATAAAAGATGAGAATGATTATAAAATTCTGAACGTGTATTGACTTTGCGCGAATTCAATCGCTTTTAATTTAAAAATCTGTTACGGTTTTTCAAATGATAATATTACGGTACAACGTCGATATAACAAAGCTGAAGAGAATTAGAAAATATTCGTTATACCAAGTACAGTAGAACCTCGATAAGTTAAAAACCTCTGTAAGTTAAACGTTTTTTGAATTCCCTTCCCTTGAAAGCATAAAACCTCCATTACTTAAATCACAAAACCTCGGTAACTTAAACTAATATTCTGAACATCGCCCTCCATAAGTTAAAATATTATCAGTGAGTCATCATGAGTAAGTATCCAAATTATAGGTTTTTGCCAAGAACTTAATTGATTTTCACTTTAGTCTTCCACTAAATCACATTACTGATTTCTTTGTCTAAATAATTGATTGTTTAAATAAATAAATAATTGATTCTAAATGAATAGATAAAAAATGTATGTAACCTCTGTTGAACTAAATTACATCCTCTATAAAATCGACAAACCTTGGTAAGTTAAAAATTTCACTCTGACAACCTCTCTAACTTCAACTCGCGATAAGTAAAAAACTCGATAACTTAAATTCTTTGACGTTTACATCAAACAACAATGATTGTCTTACGATAAATTTAACGTGTCTGAACCTGTCGAGACATGAATTGTTGTTGTTATTGTGGAATTGTGTGTGATTGATTGGTAGAATATGTTATGTAAAGGTTATACATTGACAAAAATCGTCAAATAGAAGTAAATTATACTTTCTATTTATATTCTGCAATGATTGAAAATTCGTTTTTGAGAAAAAGTATTCGTAACGTAAAGATATATTTTGCATTAACTGTTACGGGCAATTCTAGGAGATTTCGAAAAATAATGTTAAATCAAGGAAATCATATTGAGATTCGTTATATTAAGGTTCCACTGTAATTATATCGATGTATACCTTGAGCGGCCGCCATACTGAGTACGGTTCGTCCTGTCGGTTCTATGGTATCGACGCAACAGCCCCAAAACAAAAGAAGACCGACTACCGACGCGTGGCCCATGCTAGCTGCGGCCCACAGAGGTGTTCGGCCCGTACTGTCTGCATGTTCAATATCCGCCTCGTATTCAAGTAACAATTCGCAAACGTCTCTGAAAAATATTAAAAAAAGTCAGCACTGAATTTTACGTAAAAGTGTTCTAATAAACAGTTTGATACTTATTGATGCTACAGTTTAGCAAGGTTAGTAGAATACTACAGGTTGGGCTTTGAGACGGGAGAGAGGGCGGGGATAATAGGCCTTGAGACGTTTTTCCACTTGTCAAACGTTCATTATAATAATAATAATAATAATGCGTTTAACGTCCGTTTCTCGCCTTTATGTCATAACAGACGCCATTCGCACCATTACTATTTTTTCATCTACCACCTCCCGTTATTTCTACATTTTTTTACAGCTTCAACTAATGTAATAGCAATGGGCGAATGAAGGAATTATAGGAAATTAGGATAAGGTAGGTAATTTTTGAACTAGGAGTTTGATAGGTAATCGGCCATGGCCTCAAATAAAGAACCAGCTCGATATTTATCTGGAATTAATTGAGGGAAACCATGGAAAACCTCAATCAAGATGGCCGGTACAGGAATTAGCGTTTCTCGGCGAGAGGCAGTAGGAAAAAGTCCCAGCCACATCTGCCCCCGCCGGGATTCGAACCCGGTGCCTCCCGAATGCGAGTCTAGTGCTGTCACCACTACTCTACCCAGCTCGGTATTATAATAATTATAACGATGATTAGAGGATTTAGGATCAATTGACTTAGTCAAGACGAATTATCATTCGCAACGTTTCGTATCCTTTATTGATACTTCATCAGGCGTTCATGATTAACTCTCTTAACATATTCAGCAGAAGAAGACTTGATTTGTTATCATAACATTAGACAATAATCTGACAAGATAATTAAATTTAATCTGAATATGTTAAGAGAGTTAATTATGAGCGCCTGATGAAGTATCAATATAGGATACGAAACGTTGCGAATGATAATTCATTTTGACTAAGTTATTGATCGTAAATCCTCTAATCATCTTTATAATTATTTATCATCAACGATCTGATCTATACATTTATTCAAAATGTTCATTATAATTCTCATTCTCTACTGTTGCGTCCATTTTAATGTTAATTGTGAGTTTTAGCAGGAAAGTGGAACAGGCAAAAACATCAAAATATCGATTATTACTTCTGCAACGTTTCGGCCTTTATTAGGCTTTCTTCAGGCATCGTAATTTCAAGAAAACCCGGGTCGCAGTGCCAAAACCCTGCCGACAATATAGTGTATTTGCTAATGAAGGCCGTATGGCTTTATTATGCAAACTTAAGTTGGATTTTGGGCAAAATAAAAAAATTGACTCCTTAATACACCCCTTAAAATAACATTTTTTTTCTTAATGGCAATACTATTATCAATCGAACCTCTATACCAAATTATATACAACTTTCAGTAAATAATTCACTATCTGCAAACTAGTGTTTTCATAAAATTTGTAAGTCCGGTCCTGTCGGGCCGATTTTATTAAAATTTTAGGGACACTTTTTAATTACTACTAAAGGGTTAAATGTCAATTTTGAAACGATTCTGAGAATTTTTTCGCTATTTTGGGGCCCAAAAACGTTTTTCAACCCCTAAAAACTACCCTAAAAATGGCCCGATTACGCCCATTTTAAATAGGCTTCTTGCGGTGATGGATTTCAACACGTGGGCCAAATTTCGTTAAAATCAATTAACTCTTTCGAAAGTTATTGCCCGCACACATATATATATACGCTTATATATATATATATATATATATATATATATATATATATATATATATATATATAAATATATATATATACATATATATATAAACATTTTTAAAAATGGTGCCAAAGTGTTAAGGAGGTTATGAAACGTCGAGAAATTTTGGTCCGACCCCTAGGTCCCGCCATCCGACCGATGCCAATAGTGTATGTTGCCATATGGCAAATACACTAATAATTAATGTACATCCTCTAATTGAATAATGACCATTGTAGAATGAAAAAATATTTGGATAAGAAAATACTATTTTTATTTTAATTTTTAATTGTAGAATACTGACAGTATATTTTATAATAAAAAATTAAAATAAAAATAGTTTTTCCTTATCCAAATATTTTTTCATTCTACAATGGTCATTATTCAATAAGAGGATGTACATTAATTATCTTGAAATTACGATGCCTGAAGAAAGCCTAATAAAGGCCGAAACGTTGCAGAAGTAATAATCGATATTTTGATGTTTTTGCCTGTTCCACTTTCCTGCTAAAACTCACAATTAAGTTCATTATAATATTGAGAAATCAAGTCCAGGGTCTCAAATGACGTGAGCAAATGATTCAACCAATCACAGACGTGACCACTTTTATAGCTTCTTATGGCCAACTTCTAGTACTCTAACTTTGACTGTTTAGTTTAACTTTAGAGTAACCATGACTTAACATGTAAATAATGTTCGATGAATCATCTACTTACTTGTGTCCTTCGAAAGCGGCAACGAGGAGAGGCGTCATTCCATCTTTGTCTTGATGATCAACTTCAGCTCCGCGCTCTAATAGAACGCTAACCACCTGTAAACAATACGTTTTATATCACTTTCGTCAGATTTTCCCCAAGCACGGGCCATCAGATTTATTTAAGCAGATAAATTGTTAGATTTGAAAAATTCAGTCTTGAGAAAATATACACCTCCAGTTTGACATCTTTGACCGCGTCCATCCCACGCATTATCCCCGGTCTTAGCTACCAGACTGCGGTTTTAATGTTCAAGATAGTGCCTTTAATGAACCCACAAAAACTCCGGCTTGAGGAAATACCATAAATAAAATCGTCACTAGCTCCCCAACTATTACTTATATTGCGTACATTTAAATTTTGAACATTAAGGTAGTTGTCGTCGTACAATATTGTCAAAAAGTTATAGATTATACGTGCCACAAAATTATACTAGCTTGTAGCTAAGTGATCCATAATTTGTACGCAAGACTGTACCCGTGGAAACGTAACCCATACAGTATTCATATGCATATATACTTTTCTATAAATTGTTGAACTTTAAACCGTTATTTATAAATAATTAGACGGTCAAAAATGTTTTCTTATTTTTTTTTAAACTCATAAGAAATGCATTGAAAGACTGTCAGTTTTTGGAAAGTTTCTGACAGTTAGTTCTTTTTTTATAAATAAGAAACTGGTTCAGAACTACAGAGATCGTATACAATCAATGTTAATTATCCAATTTTTAATTGAATTTATCTTGGATTATATACGGTCGATCGACTTCAAATTTTCAGGGTAACTGTATTATCATGTCCTTAATAAGTATACAAAAATTAAGAATTTTCTGGCGGTATGCCTTAACCACAACAACTACCTTAAATAAATTATTACGCGATTGACATTATCAATAACTCTGATATACTGGGTGGTTTATTGATAAACTTTGATTAAACCAGCCATACTTGTAAAAGTTTGTCGCTAAGCTAACTAAAACACCCAATAAAAGTATTGAATATTATGCGGGCGCTATCTTCGATTTATTTTCTCTACAATCAAACGTCCTTACTTTGGCATAACCGTGGTTCGAAGGAACGCATAACGCAGCGACTGACAGAGCCGTTCTACCGTCGACGTCCGCCTGATTTATATCGGCGCCCGAATCTAGCAAATGCTCCACAATCTCCGAATGTCCCATGTAAGCTGCGGCTATCAAAGCCGTCCTGCCTTCGAGGTCCGTTTTGTTTACGTCGGCTCCATGTTCGAGCAACGCTCTAACGATCTCGTCGTGGCCCGACCAGCAAGCGGCACGTAACGCCGTTCTGTGATCGGCATCGACGCTATCCACCGTGCAACCGTGTTTCAATAGAATGTCAACCACCTGTTGCGTAATCAAAAACACGCCAATGTAAAAATAATACAATTCTTTGTTTACATTTTCAATTTAGAACAATATCCTGTTAAGGGTTGATCAATAAGTACCCGTGTTTGATGACAGATGGCGTCGACGAGTAAAATTGACTTTACCATCGTGTACTGCAGACTTTTGAACGACCTCGTGCTGAGTTGTAGATAAATTCGTAGGTTAGGTTATTTTTGACAGCCAGTCGTATCATTCGTGTTTTGTATTTTTCAACAAAATGGAACGAGCAATATCGATCCGTAATTCATTTTTTAATAAACATGCGAAGAAATGAAACTGAAGTTGGATGCTGTCTATGGGGACCACGGTGAGATATTCGTATAAAAAGCAAATTCCATTTTGTCGAAAAAAAACACAAATGATACAACTGGCTGTCAAAGATAACCTAACCTATGAATTTATTAAAAGTCTGCAGTACACGATGGTTAAGTCAATATCACTCATCAACACCATCTGTCGTCAAACACGGGTACTTCTTAATTAAATTTTTTTCTTTGAATAAAATAAAATAGTTTGAACATCAACAGTAAAAATATTTTTGAAAAACGGAATTGTTACAAACTTTTTAATGAACAATTGTTTAACTAAAATTTATATTTACATGTGTATTTTAACTTTTATATCTACTTGATCAAAACATTTAATAGTTATAAAGCTTGAAAAAGTCCCAAGCAAGGGACGAAACGTCACTATATAAATAACAAATAAGTGTTTACTTAAAAAGTCCTTTTTCCCGACAAATCATTTTTATACTTCTTGATTAACACTTGTAATTGTATAAATACTTGCCTCGACGTGACCTCCCCACGCCGCCGCCCTCAAAGCCGTCCACCCATCGGCGTCGGCATGATCGACGTTAGCTCCAGCCGCCAGCAATACTTGTACGACTTGGGTATGTCCGTGACTCGCAGCGACATTCAACGGCGTTTGACCATGTCCGTTTTCCGTCGCCTCCAGGTCGACCGGCTCGGTACTGGCCTGGAGCGCCAGCGCTAGCAGACCGGCGTTGCCCTCGGCAGCCAAACAATGGAGCAACGTCCTTCCGGCACAGTCGCGTTGCCATAGCGACGTCGCATTCCCGCCGCCCGACATCAGATCGTACAAAAGCGGCTCGCTCGCGTCCGACTGCGACGTCGAATGCGAAACTTGACTCGAACACCGATTGTTAGCCGTGTCTTCGTCGTCATCGGCTTCGTACCTCGCGCCCGCTTCGAGCAACAGCTTGATCACTTTCGGATCTTGCGGAAGTCGTCTTTCGAATATGAAATCGCATTCGGGAGAGTCTTCGAACAAACACGTTTCGACGTTTGCTCCGCTCACGATAAACCACAGTAATATTGCATGGTGAAGTTCCTCGGCATTTTGCACTTTGAGTTGACTGTTGTTCTTCATGTTGGCTACCTGTTGCGACAACGACACGTTATTACTCGTATTCACCGTCTCGGACGCGTCCGTTTTCTGGCTCGAAGGTGGCGGCGGCTCCGCTAAATTATTCGTCGCACAAGCCGTATCGGCATCGACGTCTTTCTTCGGAGCGGCTTCGCTTTTCGATTCGGCCGTGTTTGTGTTTCCGATCGCGGTTTGGAGGTCTTGGAGGTTCGCGTAGTGGCCGCCGCCGACTCCCGCCGACAAATTCATAGCGTCGGTCGGAGCCGGTGGCGATTTTTGTGCCGCTAAATGGTGCTCGACTTTTGTTAAATGACAAGCGAAGTTATATATCTCGCTTTTGTTGAGTCGTTTGCCGTTTAAAGTGTAGAACATCGTCCACATTATGTGACCTTCGTTTACGTTACACAAGTATTTCTGCGTGCAATGTTTCACGTCGAGAAGCCACTCAGCAAACGAATGATGGAAGAAGGAGATGATGCCGTGTCGATTTACGTTCAGAACGCGTCTGATTAAGTTGAATCGTTTGCTGAAATCGTCGGCACTCATGCTGAGGTGTTGTGTCTTGACCACGTCTTGTAGCAGTTCCTTGTTCATGAGACACTTTGACGCCAGCAAGACGTTTAATAAAGGCTTCACCTTGCAAAACTGTTTTCTGTTGAATAGTCGCTGACACAACCACAAGTAGAGGCCGTTTAATGTACCCGGGATTTCCTTGATCTCACGCAGAATTATGAAGTTCTCGGAAACTCCGTCGAGAACCTGTATAAAAAATAACATTTAAGATATCTTTCAGACTGTAAAATATGCTCTCGGGAAATTGTGGTCGCAAAATTCATTTTATTATTGTTTTTATTAGCTTTTAAGCATCAAGCTTCATAAAATGTGAGTTGCTGCTTGAAAATTTCGAAAGATATACAGGGTGATCATTTTTTAATCTCACCAGGGAATTATATCGAAACGGTGGTGTTGTTGAAAAAAAAGTTTCAGACAAAAGTTGTTCAGTTTGAAGGGGGACATCGTTTGGAGACAAATACCACCCCCCACCTCCGACCCCTGCGCAGGGATGAGGATGGCTTTGACATTTTTAATAGGAACACCTATTTTTTTATCACAAATCATGATTTCTCGATAAAAATATGCAACATTTGTCTGAAACATTTTTTTATATGATGCCTCCCTAAACCCCTAAAATGCATGTCCAAAATCAGTTTCCTGAAACTCCATTGAATTTTTAAGCCTAAACAACGACCTTACGCAGAAAATTACAAGAGGTAAAAGTTGTTTGGTTTGAGAACAGTTATCGATTAAACACAAAAAGAACCCACCACCCCCGTACAGGGGGTGGAAGGTTCTTTTTATTTTTAATTGATGACCCTTCCCAAATCAAACAACTTGTACCTCTCGTAATTTTCTGCACAAGGTCGTTGTTTAGGCTTAAAAATTCAATGGAGTTTCTGGAAACCGATTTTGGACATGCATTTTAGAGGTTAAGGGAGGCATCAGATAAAAAAATGCTTCAGGCAAATGTTGCATATTTTTTATCGAAAAATCATGATTTGTGATAAAAAAATAGGTGTTCCTATTAAAAATGTCAGTCACTCTCATCCCTGCGCAGGGGTAGGGGATGAAGGGTGGTATTTGTCTTCAAACGATGTCCCCCTTCAAACTGAACAACTTTTGTCTGAAACTTTTCAACAACACCACCGTTTCGAAATATTTCCCTGGTGAGATTAAAATAGATCATCTGTATACTTTTGCCCTAAAAAATGAACATGTGACGTCACGAGGCTTATGACCCCCCCCCAGCCCTACTTAGGCGACCCCTTCCCCCCTCTTAGCGTGTGACGTAATTTACGGATGGTCTCTAATAGTGTATCTGGCATCTATGGCAAATATACTGAACTGAGAGATATTTAAAATGACTTAAACCAACCTTCTCGAGATAAAGGAAGCACCCGTTGCTTTTGATATGCAGTTGATTGAGCATCTCGGCCGTGTCCCTGCTAATATGTTGCCTAAGAGCGTTTTCCTGGTCGAGACGTGCCAAGATATATTGTTGAACGTCGCGAATAACGCAAGTCTTTCTCAGATCGTCGAGACTAAGTTTTCTAAACCCGGTGAACATCTTTGATATCGTCTTACTCTGTTTCCTCGCCGTGCAAACGAGTAGCAACCATTGCGGAAACAAATGATGATGATTCGACAACAGCTCGGCAATAGTTCGCGAATTTTTACTGCTGCGTTCTCTAGTCTTTTGTTTGGTGAGCGTCGAGTTCTCGGCGGCAGCGAAACCGGTTTCGTCTATCGAGTCGATGATTAAAAACAGACATTGCTTCGGAGGATCGATCTCGAGTAATGGAAAAAGCAACGCGCGTTTGAGACAGTCATCCGGATTTTTTTCTATGTTGTCCGGCTGCAAGGCCTGCTGGATCTCCTGGTCGTTGAGCAGTTTTTCGTAATACGCGTCGGCAACGAGTTGTCGTGCGCTGATCGGCAGTGCCGGTACGGCCGGGGCCGCCGCGCTCGAAGGACTGTTCTCTCCGGAGAGAGACCGTTTTAATAATTTCCGACCGGTGATGTTTTCCTCGCTCGTTTTGCTTATGGTCGTCACGCCGGGCGGCGAATCCTTCGGCAGAGAATCTTCGATCGGTTCGATGTTCGGAGCGGTCGGTCTACAAGGCGACTCGTTAGCGTCGAGCGATTCCGGTGTGTTTATGTTATCGACGGTGACGACGTTGTCGCCGGAAGCGAACAGCTCGTCGGGGTTTTTCTTCCTCGTCGGACTAGCATGCGATGGAGGCGCCGTCGCTTCGAGGCTTGTACATTTTACTAACTTAGCGCGACGCCTGATACTTTTTTCGCGCAGTCCCTCGGTACTGAAGCTTAATATTTGTCCGACGAGGTTTCTCAAGAATTCGCTCAGAAGCGACGTGTGTTCGTGTTGGCCAACCAGGAAGTGATAGCCGAGCAGTCTGCGATTGAGCGCCCTCTGTTGCCTGCCGCTCGGACCTTGCGTCGGCCAGACCAGTTCGGCACAGAAGGTCGTCTTGCCGGAACCAGGGCCGCCGAGGATCAGAGCGCCGCATGCCTTGGATATAGGCCTCTGGTCCAGGCAATGCGACAGTTTTTGGAATGCCCATTCGCGGCAGAAGAATTTTTTCTTCTCTTCGTAAGCCATTTTTAGGTAGCTTTTGTTTTTGCATTCACATCGCTGAGGATTTGCGGTTTTGCTAGCGGCGCTGCTTGCAGGTCTGCCGGTTTGTGTCCATGGTTAATAAGAATCAAATTATAACTGACCAGCTTTCAAACTGCAAAACAACAATACCTTACGACTTTTTTAAAAATGGGCTGATGCGAAATTTAAAAATGTTTTAAAGTCGATGTTTTTATAATTCGATCATTTGGTTTGGGAAATAGAATTACAGTAAAACCCCGCTTCACGCAGCAGATACGTTCCAATAAGTTCTAGCGCTAAACGAAGTCATCTTAATACGTAGCTATTAAGCATAAGTGAAACAGAACCGAGAATAAGAAAATTTGTTAGTTTTTTTTGTGTAATTTTGTACCATTTATCATTAAATACTTTTTTTATCACATTAATTATAGATTTATTTATTGCAAATATCGATTTTTGTTCATAAAACATTTTTCAAAATCAAAAGTTCGAGTAAGAAGTTATGTCTGTGATGAGAAAGGTTCCTGATTTGACATATTTTGTTTTTTGTGAAGAAGTCATCTAACGTCGTTTGCCTTTTTTTGTTTCGTTCAGCAAGCTGTTGTCGATAGCAAGATATTGCATCAAAGACACTTCGTCTTGCCTTTGATCTGCTCTCAACATTTGAATTATTTTGTATAAACTGATCCATAATTTACGTTATAGTGGCTAAACTGTTTTTTAGAAACCGCGTAATACTGGAACAGCGCTAAGCGGGGTCTTACTATATTAGTTATCTGAAACTATCATCCTTGAAAAATAAGTTCAATTGTTGAAAACAGGAACTTCAATAAACAATGACATCAGAATTAATTACGCGGAGTACCGAATTTATTAAATAATCTATAAACTAATGCAAGGTTGAGTCGTTGAGATAAATATCTAGAGGTTAATTAAAGGTTAATACTAGAATGCTATTGAATAGACAGTTTCGAGTTATTCATTTGCAGTTATCATAAAAATTAATTGTTAATGTTGAGACTTTTAAATTGACAGATTCTGTTGCTTTTCTTGCAACCAAATGAGTTGCAGAAAAGTCGATTTTTAATTTGGTCACCTCAGTTCATACTTCAAAAACAGGAACTTTAAACTTTTAAATAAACAAATGTATTAAATAGCAGTCTAAAAATATAAAAAACAGTAGTTGTTAATTGATAAAAACATGAAATTGTCTTAATTGGTCTAGTGATACATTTTTTATTACGTTTTGGTTTTACCGATAAAAAAATAATATTACGTCAGACTATTGTTTATTGAATAGAGAATAAATTCTTGAAGAAACCAGTGGAAATAGTGATATAATGTCAATTTACAGAAATACTTACGATTTAATTTACTTTTTCTGTCACTTGACATTTATCACTGTGTAGTTACAAAAGCCACCACTGTCAGGCATTTGTGCTGCAACTTCAAGGATGTACCACAGATCATGAAACGCGATTAGAACAATGTCGTTGGCAGATCAAATAACATTTTAAACCATCTTTATACATTTCGAATGCGAAATGACCATAATAACGTTGATAAGTATTAGTTAGGGTCATCATTTTCTAAAGTTTCATTGTTTCTAAAATCAAATGTGACAGCTTTTATTTGCGACATCGCACGAAATTCGTCTGAAGCTTTTATTTCCAGCAATTGCCGCACTTCGATGGTTCCAGTTTTTTAGAACTATGTAGTATCTTTATGTTGGCTATCCATAGTGCTTTGTGAAGTTTGTGTTGTAGCCTGTGATTTGTAGCATTGGTTGATGTGTTTGTCGGAGTCTACGTAAAAAGTCTGGGAAAGTTTTTATTGCGTACCGTTTTCCCTCATTTTTAAGGCATTTTATCACAAATGCATCATGGAAGTGGACTCACACGGCATTTTAAATAAAATATTATCAGAAGAAGAACGAGATGGTCTACCGGGAGAAATCAAAAACAAGTTAGAGAAATTTTTTGAGGAACGCTTAGAAGAACTCTTAACATCTAAAGCGGTCTTCGAAAGCGGCCGCAAGAATTACGGTAAAACTATTATTTTAAACGCAAGTAAATTGTAATTTGAACCCCAATTGATTTATTTCTTACCTTTATTGCGTTCTGATTATTTGTGCACGTTTTTAATTTATCAAAGAATTTGGTTACGAAATTTATTGTTAACTGATTACATTACAAGAACTGAACATTATGCCAAGGTCCCTCAATTTCGAGACTTGTATACTTAGTTTCGTTATTTTTCTTAAATACTATTTCTTTTTTTATAAAAAATACGTAACTTGAATCTTGTGCTTGAATAATTTCGTTCTCTTATGTCGAAACTAAGAATGCTAATAAAAATTCTCAATGTCGCCATTTAGTAGCCATTTAATTTGCTATTCCAGATGAAAAAATTTCCGAACTAGAAAAAAAGCTTAGCACAGTAGAAGAAGAACATGCAACCGACAAAAAAAACTTAGAAATCGCCTCAGAAAACATCAATGAACTAGAAAAACAAGTAGAATCATATCGTGCCGAAGTAACTAAGCTTCATGAAACTTGCGCACGCGCAGAACATGATAGTGCTGAATTTAAACGTCAGCGCGATGCAGCCGTCGACGAACGCGACAATTTGCTCAAAATGGTCGAAAGACGAACTACCGAAGTCGCTCGACTACAAATGGACGTTACGACACTTACCGAACAATTGCAAACGGCCGTTAATTCAAAATGCGAGGCGTTGGCAAAATGTGACGAAGTGGAAAGCATGAAAATGTCCCTCGAGTACCGAGAGAAACGAATGGAAAAAGAACGCGTTTTACTCAACAATCAAATTCAAAACTTGAACGAAGATTTAAATAAACGCGTCGAAGAATTGATGAATATACGAAGAGAACATACAACCCGATTAATCACCTTGCAGACGAGTTTAGATGAGAAGACTGAAGAATTACGCGTGGCCCAAGAAACTATCAAATCGCTTACGGAAATTAATAACGACATTACGGCGAAAGCTGAAAAGCTGACGGAGAAACTCAAAGAACAGCGCGACGATGAAGCAAAATATCACGAATCGTTTTC
Source organism: Venustoraphidia nigricollis (assembly GCA_034508555.1). NCBI lineage: Eukaryota > Metazoa > Arthropoda > Insecta > Raphidioptera > Raphidiidae > Venustoraphidia > Venustoraphidia nigricollis. The sequence goes on along the minus strand of JAVRKA010000021.1, from coordinate 2,704,235 downwards.
GCAAGAACTGCAAGCTCAAACTAAATTAGCCGAGCTTTATAAAGGAATGCTGGACGATAATAAAGGACAGTCAGAACAGTTGACCAATGGAATTGCAGAACTTCAGAAATTGTTGAATGAAGCTACCGAACAGTACGGCGACTTAGAAACTAAATATAACGCGGAAAAAACGGAACTCGAAGAAATCTTGGCGAAGAAAAACGAATGCATCGAGATTCTTAAAAAAGAATTAGAAGAAGCTAACGATTTGCTTAATCTGACTAAAGATCAAAAATTAGAAAGCGTAATCGACACCCCGACTGGAAGTAAATTGTTCAAATCCGGTACGACTATTACTCAAATTTACTCGCAGTACATGTCGACGTCCGAGGAGCTGTTACTCAAAGAGGCCGAGAACCGAAGACTCAACACGTATATCAATACCATCGTTTCGGAGTTGGAAGAAAAAGCTCCGATACTTAAAAAACAGCGCGAAGACTACGAGATAGCTTTGAACAACTTAAATGTTTTAACTAAACAATACGATGCACTCGTAATGGAAAGTCAAAATCTGAGGGAGAATAATGCTGAAGCAAATAAGAACGCTTCTCTGTTCCAGCGCGAGAACGAACGACTCAAACAGGAAAGAGCCGATTTGAGCCGACAAGTTTGCTATTTACTCAAAGAGCTAGAAGATCTTCGATCCTCGTCGATTTCGAGTCACGACAACGACACGAACACGTCCGATTATCACAGCTCGTCCGATATAATCTCGAAACGTTTGGTGACGTTCTCCGATATCGAGGAACTCCAACAAAACAATCAGAAATTGCTAGCGTTGGTTCGCGAATTAAGCAACAAACAAGAGGAAGCCGAAACGATGAATCCTGGTGAAATTGCCGAACTCCAAGAGAAGCTCGAATCGATGCGAGAGACTCAAACTGAGCTGCTCGAATCTCAAGAACGCCAAACTAAGATGCTCAACACCGTTATCAGACAACGCGACACCTATAAGAGATTATACAGCGAGGCAATGCGGCAGTCGGTCGACATCGCCATGGAAACGGACCAAACCGTCGGGGAACCGGGCGAAGCGCCCGTCGAAACCGTAAAGACGCCGACGCCTCGGAAAGAAACGAGTCCGGCGATCGCACAGAATTCTAAGGAACTCGAAGAAGTTCAAGCGAAATTGTCGGATATCGAAAGACAATATCGGGTGCTGCGAGAAGAATACGATAATTATCGAAAAGAACGCAACACGAACGAAAGCATGCTGAACGAACAGTTGGATAATTTGAGAACGGAGCATTTAGCTTTGACGCAGAGCAACTGCAAGTTAGTTTCGTTGCAAGAATATAACGAAGAACGGTTTAAGATATTGAAAAGCAATACCGGTATTTACAAAAATCAGATCGAGAGCTTGGAAAAAAAAAACGATATTTATAATACGACTATAGTCAAACACGAACAAACAATTATGCATTTGAAAGATGAAATCTTGAATGCACACAGTAAATTGTCTCGTGCCGAGGTTATGCTGGAAAATCTTCAACAGGAAAATAAACTTTTGAAAGATTCAGAGGCGAGGCTGATGCGTGAACGTGATTCGTTGAACAGAGAAACTCGTAGTCAGAGTATCTTGTTGAATAATTTGGAGTCGATTAAAGCGAGTTTGGAACGAAGCGAGGCCGAAGGAAAGATACGATTGGAGACTCGCTTTGATGAGGCAACGCGAGAGTGCTCTGCTTTGAGGAGACGATTACAGGAAGAACAAGACAGGTTCAGGGAATTAGCGGCTCATTTGGAGAGACAGACGAATGTCGCGAAAGAACGCATGGAAGAAGAAAGGTCGTTGGCTACGCAGCTGAAGAAAGAATTAGACTCGGTACGAGAGGAAGTCGTAACCAAATCGAACCACATCGAGAATTTAACGAAGAAGCTTAAAGGAGCGATGATTTTGGGCGGAACAGAGCCGAGCGTCGAATGCAAGAAAATCAAAGATTTGGAAAATAAGCTGAACGAAAGTCAGATGGAAATTAAAACTTTGAAACAACAATTGATCTTTGCGAAGGAACAAGTATCGCAGTATTCGAACGTTTCTGAAAACGCCGAAAGGGAACTGAAGGAACTGCACAACGTCCATATTTCGTATAAACAAGCCACCGAGGCAAAAATACAGACTTATGTCGATGCAGAAAAACAGTTGAACGAAAAAATTAAATGCCTCGAAGCTGAGTTGACCTTAGAATCGAACGACCAGCGCGAAACTACGTTCGATCTGAAAAATCGGTTGACCAAGTCGGAAACCGAACTCGAAAATGTACGTCAAGAATTAGAGAAAACCAAATCGGAATTCGATAAATTAATTAACGAAAATAAGTCTTTGAATGCAACTATTCAGCAAACTGAAGAGAAATATGCTCGAGAAATGTTGCTGCATTCGGCCGATATTCAGGCATTGGGTAATTTGAAAGAAGAATTGAATAAAATCGTCGGTGAGAGAAACGAGCTCGTTCAAGCCAAAGAAGAAGCCATCGAGGCCTTGAAACTCGGTAAAGAAAGTTGGGAGAAACAGATCGATGCTATTAAATCAGAAAAAGCCGAGATCGAAAACAGAATCGCCGATTTGGATAAGCAGAATTCGGTGCTGCATAATCAGATCGAGGCTTTGAGTACTCAGTTATCGGTCGCGCATGCGCAAACCGGTAGCGAAACGCCGCTGAATCAATCGATGGGCGATTCATCGATGAATCGATCGTTAACCGAAGACGATGTAAAATCGAGTGACCAGTTACTGCAAGTCATTAAATATTTGAGACGCGAGAAGGATATTGCTGTCGCTAGATTCGATATAATTACGGCTGAAAATGCTAGACTCAAATCGGAAATAGAATCAATGCAGAAACAGTTCAACGAAACAAAACAAGCGCTGAACACCGAACGGGAGAAGTCCGATGTTGCGGTCGTGACGAGCAACAAACATTCGGAAGTTTTGCGTAAAGTCGAGACGCTTAACGCAATTACGGATAGTAACAGAATTTTGCGTGAGGAACGCGACGCTCTGTTAGGAAGAATAAATGATTTGAGCAATCGAACGACTAAATTAGAAGAAGACATTGCGCCGTTACAAGAAAAGAACCAGGAGATGCAACAGAAGTTGAATACGTTGCAGTCGGACAACGCGGCGCTTAGAGGCGAATGTACAAAATGGCGGCAGCGTGCCAATCAGCTGGTTGAAAAAGCAAACAAGACCGGTCCAGAAGATTGGAGAAGGTTACAACAAGAACGCGAGAATCTTGCTAAAATGTTGATGACAGAGAAAGAAAATGTCAGAGTAGCCAATCAGGAGAAACAGAAAGTTGTCAATCAACTTCAGATTTTACAAAAACAACAGCAGCTTCAAACTGATTTGTTGAAAAAACGAAATGAAGAATTGGTTACGATTAAACAACAGATTACCAAAGTTGCTCAGGAGTTGAACGAGTCGAAGGCGCAAGCTAATAAATTGACGGAAGAAAATGCTAACCTCAAAAAAGAGCTGGAAACAAAAGAAGAAGCGTTTAATATATTAAAGAGTAAGGAAATCGATATTAGAAAAATCGCGCAGAAATATAAAACGATGGTCGTTACCGATAAGAAATCGTATGAAGATAAGATTGCAGAATTGACTAATGCTCCGCCCCCGCCGGTGCCAAACGAAATTCAAGAACAGTTCCGCGAGGAGGGCCGAAAAGAGATCAACGAGCGAATTTCAACTTTAGAGAAAACTCACAAGGAAAAGGTAAACCAATTTTTTTTTATCTTAAGGCTGTCAGAACGCTTTGAATTTTGTTTGTGCTGAGGCCCAGCGGCAAAAGACATATTGTGGGTGTGACCTTCTTTCGCTCTGTTATTGCAAGGGTGTCGCTGTCAATTGATTACTCTAATTTTTGGAAATATTTTGAAGATTTAAAAAACTTTTCCGAAAAAGGAAGAGTCACTTTAGGTTTGCAATGGAATAGTTTTGTGAAATAAGTACCAATATGGTCGTAGTGTGACATTGAAAACGCGTGGAAACGTAACCCATACAGTATTCATATGCATGTATACTTTTCTATAAATTGTTAAACTTTAAACCGTTATTTATAAATAATTAGACGGTCAAAAAATTTTTCTTATTTTTTTTAAACTCATAACAAATGCATTGAAAGACTGTCAGTTTTTGGAAAGTTTCTGACAGTTAGTTCTTTTTTTATAAATAAGAAACTGGTTCAGAACTACAGAGATCGTATATAATCAATGTTAATTATCCAATTTTTAATTGAATTTATCTCAGATTATATATGGTCGATCGACTTCAAATTTTCAGGGTAATTGTATTATCATATCCTTAATAAGTATACAAAAATTAAGAATTTTCTGACTGTGTGCCTTAACCACGACAACTACCTTAAGTGTAATAAAACTATCTAAACTCCTAGATAGAATCGATGTACCGCTCGGCTTTCTTAATATTGAAGCAATTTTTTAACTAAGCTAGTTTTATTTTTTGATGAAACCGAAGTGACAAATCACCAGGTGCTCGTTATTTTGCAAAATTGGTTCACATGAAAAAGGGTTTTATTTTAACGCGTTAATATATAGCCTACGTCGATCCTGAAGGTCTATTCTAAATATTGGTGAAAAAAAATCGAAATCGGATGAGTAGTTTCGGAGATTACCTCCTATATCCAAACTTATAAACTTTATCTCTTCGTTATGTTTGTTACAGATGGATGAAATATTAGCCCAAGTCACATCGTCTCAAGAAGAAAACAACAGTCTGAAAAAAGAAAATGAACAATTGAAACAAGAAGCTGCAACCAAATACGAACGGTCACAAACAGTGCTGAGAAACGCTAAAGCCAAAATCCAGAATCTCAGCGAAAAAAATAATGAACTAAACAAAGAATTGACCGACCTGCGTAACCGAGCCGGTCCCGAAGACAGTTCGGACGATAGAACAGTCGAATTGAGAAATAAAATAAGTCAGCTCGAAAAAGAAAAGTCCGAATTGTTAGCCGAAAAGAAACAAGAACGCGAAAGACATGTCCGTGAATTAGAAACACTGAATCAACGGTTGTCTCAGTTGCAGAGACAAGTACAACAGAAACCGTCTGCCAGCAGCGGCCCCGTCGAGAAAGGAACAAGCGAACCACCCACGGCTAACATCAAACCGTTACCAGGTAAGAATCATCATATATATTAATACGTTAAGGTTAAGATGTTTGCCTCCGTTTTTCGAAAAAACCACACAATTGCTCCACATAAATTTTATATCATTTTATAGATAATTGCTTGCTCTACCGACGTCAACAACTAAAATATTTATTATTGCTTTTGTTTTTGTAAATTTATTAATTATTAAAATTATATATATAGATATACATTAAGACACAATACAGCAATGCTGCCATCTGACGGCTTTGATTTTGAAACAACGTCAATATGATTGACGGTCGGTAAATTTTTTTTGTTTAATTTTTAATCAAAATTCACGTATAAATACTTTTCGTATGGCGGCGCTTCAGCTCAACGTTTTCGATACTTGCGCCTCTATTGACAATTTTAGAAAAATATTTTCTTGAACCGTCACTGAGCTTCATAATGTAATACAACAAAAAGAAGAAAGTTATAAAGAGTGTGAGAAATTAGAAACGAATTTTAGTGCGAATTATTCGCACAGGTACCGCTAGTTTTGTATTATTTTGACAGCAGATTCGTCCATGTTGGTAGTTTTCTATCATAGAGTTTGGGGATCGATGTGTTTCGATGCAATAAAAAAATGTTTTCAGGTCATTCGGGTCAGTCAGCACAACAGAACGTAATTCGGATCCGTCCGATGTCTGTGCCGTCTCGTGCTGCCGCGGCCGTGTTTCCTCAGAACGTCAGTTCGGCGGCCGGTCCTAGCACGGCCATCCTAGTGCCCCAGCAACAACAAATCGTTCACACGACGGGTAGTGATACAATAAGCGCGAGCCCTACTAGCTCACACACCGATTACATGCCCGCTACTAGCTCCGCAGCTAGTCCGACTGTAGCTCAAATCAGACAGGTGGCAGTTCCGCCGACGCAGCAGTCCGTCGGTATCGTCAGCCGCGGCGACGAACATCCGTCGCCGGCCGAATCGACGCAAGACACCGAAGCTGACGTGACGGAAGGTGAACAGAGACAATCGCCGCAACAGCAACAACAACAGTGCCAACAAGCTGTCGCGATGGTTTTACCGCGCGTTGAAACACAACAAACAGCTGAACAGAGTTCGGTAAGTTTTGTTTTTTTAACACGCTTTTATTTAGCTTCATTTGTTTGTAAAGGAATCTTTGAACGTGAAATTCAGCCACTTCAAAACGTCAGATTAAACTGAAACTTTGCACACTTATCAAGGATCGGTGACAATACAATAATTTATTAAATTTGTCCCATTATCCTGACTAGGACCTTAAGGATAAAAAAAAATCTTTGAACGTATGTTTGTGACGGAATCTTAGAACGTAAAATTCACCCGCTTCAAAACGTCAGATTAAACTGAAGCTTTGCACACTTATCAAGGATCGATGACAATACAATAAATTAATAAGTTTGTCCCATTATCCTGACCAAGATCATCAGGATAAAAAATAAATAATAATAACAAATAATTAAAAAACACTTGAAAATTCTACAAATAATTCTTTATTTTTTTATTATTTGTAGAATTTTCAAGTGTTTTTTAATTACTTGTTATTATTAATCATGTTCTACCACGTGCCGAGTGAAAAATCAGTGCAAATTAAAATAAATAATAGTTTATAAAACACGCTGTAATAGTAAACCGAACTAAAAAGTAAAAAACAATGTTTTATTGTAAAAAAGCGTGGGGTGCTTATTACTATTTTTATACTAACCGTACTTTTACAAATAGCTAACAATGAAATATTTATACCAGTTGATATCAAGCGCCCCACGCTTTATTACAATAAAAAAACTATTTTTTACTTTTTAGTTCGATTTGCTATTCAAGCGTGTTTTTTTCTGTTCGAACAAAAAGGCAATGGAATTAATATTTCATCCCGCTATATAATTTGATTTTGCACAGAGCTGAGCAATGTTAAGAGCTTAGGGCTTGCAATAAGCACTTTGCTAAAAGCATTTTTGTTTGATGCTTGATGCTTAGAGCACTTGTGGTAAAGACTTGTTACTTATTAAGCAAGTAAGCATTATAAATTGCTTAATAAGCATTCAACTAGAATACTGAGTTTCGGCACGCCCGAAAATTCAGCCGATTTTTGACCGAAACCGAATCTTTGATAGGACACTAGTTTTGTGTATGGATTCCGTGGCGGGAAATATCCGTTTATTTTTCTATAGACATCTAACGGTCTTCAACAGGCGGCCATTGCTAGCAGTCAGGCAGCCAGCAGTAGTAACACCGTAACCACAACTCAAGCCGGACTTAAGAGGATGCGAGACAACGAAGGGGACTCGTCTACGGGAGGTGGACAAGACGAACCGCGGAACGATGTCCAGCCGCAAGCCAAACGCACCAGGTTACAGGTAACGCAGTTGTTTTTGACAGATTGTAAAATATGCTCTCGGGAAATTCGGAACTGTGATCACAAAAGTCACTTTATTACTGTTGGAAAAGTTTGGATGAAATCCATGGCGCAAGATCAAAAAAACCCGGGTCGCAGTGCCAAAACCCTGCCGACAATATAGTGTATTTGCTTGTATAGGGCCGTCTGGTTTTATACTTTTATTTAGTGAAATTAAGTTTGTTTTTGGGCAAAATAAAAAATTTAACCCCTTAATACACCCCTTAAAATAACATTTTTTTCTTAATTGTAATATTATTATCAATCTAACGTCTACACCGAATTAAATACACCCTTCAATAAATAAGTCACTATCTGCAAACTAGTGTTTTCATAAAATTTGTAAATCCGGTCCTGTCGGACCGATTTTATTAAAATTGTGGGGACACTTTTTAATCACTACCAAAGGGTTAAATTTCAATTTTGAAACGATTCGGAGAATTTTTTCGGTATTTTGGGGCCCAAAAACAGTTTTCAACCCCTAAAAACTACCCTTAAAATAGCCCGATTAGGCCCATTTTAAATAGGCTTCTTGCGGTGGTGGATTTCAACACGTGGCCCAAATTTCGTTGAAATCAATTAACTCTTTCGAAAGTTATCGCGCGTACACATATATATATATATATATATATATATATATATATATATATATATATCCATATATATATAAACATTTTTAAAAATGGTGCCAAAGTGTTTAGGAGGTTATGAAACGTCGAGAAATTTTGGTCCGACCCCTAGGTCCCGCCATCCGACCGACGCCAATAGTGTATGTTGCCATATGGCAAATACACTAATAAAACAACAAGATGGTGCAAAGCGTACCGAAACGTTAGTGAAAATGCAATTTTAATCAGTGTTGCTGTTTTATTGATCCTGCGCCACGGATTTTATCCAAACTTATCCAACATTCATCAAGGATCACAACCGCTCTAATTAATTCCTTTTAATTAGAGTCAACCTCATTAACCGACTTCAAAAAAAGGAGGAGGTTCTCAATTCGTCCCGATTACTCGAAGACGCCTGAACCGATTTGGAAAATTATTTTTTTGTTTGAAAGGGTATACATCCCAGGTGGTCCCGTATAGTTTTTATTAAAATCGGTTCATCCGTTTTTAAATGACGTCAAAAAAATATTTTTTAATGTATGCTATCTCATATCTCCAACATTTGTAAAGCGATTATGATGGTTCTTTTCTTATTTAATAGGGCACATCTTCAGGGTGATCCCACATAAATTTTACTTAAATCGGTTCAGTAGTTTTTAAAAATGTGCGAAATCAAATCCGCCACTAAAAAGTAAAAAATAAAAAAAACTTTAAAAAAAATATTAATCTCCTTCAACTAAAAAGTCGAAAATAATGAAATTTTGAGGTCGGAGCTAATTTCATTACAAAAACTTTTAATTACATATCTACTTTTATTAAATAGGCGCCGACCTCAAAATTTCATGTGATTTTTTTTTTTGTAATGAAATTAGCTCCGACCTCAAAATTTCATTATTTTCATCTTTTTAGTGATTTTTTTGAAGGAGGTTAATATTTTGTTTCATTATTGTTTTTAGTAGCTGTGATTAAGCATTCAGCTTGACACAATTTGACTCGTTGCTTTAAAATTTCACAAAACATATATTTTTGCCCCAAAAATTTAATTAAACATGATATTCGTCAATATTTCGTTACAGCCCGTCACGAGATTTCGAATTACGGGAAGGCAAATTAACATTTTGAAGTTTTTTCTTTAGAAACTGATATTAAAGACATTGACAAATGTGGCTTGCTCAATAATTTTTTTCAAATTTCATTTTTTTCATACGAAAGTTTGTGTAAAACTTATGGTAAGACCCAACAAAACAATGGATTATTCTTTTCATTTCAGCCGGGCGCTCAGGACGTATTTCAGGGCGTGACAGAGTCGGGCTTAGAAGTAGAATATCAAGTACCGACTAGTTCGCAGCGAGATCAAGAAGATGACGTAATAGTCGTGGACAGTGAAGACGAAGCCGAAGAAGAAGAAGAGGAGGAAGAGGAAGGACCCGACGAGGGCGATGCGTTAGATGAACCGGATGAAAATGCTTTTGAAGATACCGATAACGGGGAAGAAGGCTATGAAATGGAAGAAGGATTCGATCAGGTTAGACCATTATTTTCTATGTAAACCGAGGCTACTTTGTGACAATTATTTACGTTTTTTGCTTAAATTGAATTTGTTATTACACTGAATACAATAAATTTTACATGAATATGAATATGACCTCGTTTAGCGCTGTTTCGAATAGCGCACGAACTTATTGGAACGTATAATACGCGCCATGGTGGCTTGCGAGGTACAGTCAGTTGAAAAAATACAAACTCGCGCTATATTATTATTTTTAAATTTTTTTCAATCTAAAAGTCTAATTCCTTGCATAAAGTCATCCAAAAAATTATTTTTCGTGCTTGTCTATGCAAAACATGTATTAGGCATCTTGATCAATTACCAATCAAAGAAACAACTCAACAATAGCGTACTGGACTGTACTTTATAGCAGGAAAGCGATAAGTGACACGACAACCAGCGATAACCAATCACCGACGAGCGCGCGTTCTGTGCCTGTAACTGGGAGGTGGTAGGAATCTTCCTTGCCCACAAAACAACCAGGACGGCTCTAAAATATGCTGTTTGTGACTAACTTCAGAACCTTTTAGAACCGTGGCGAGTATTATATCTCGCGCGTTATTCCTGATTGTCCAAAACGATCGTCGAGAAATCATTTATGTAGAATTGCCAAATGTTTTCATTTATCTGCTTACTAGAATGATTCAAGATGTCTTCTTTTGTATTTCAGGAGCAAGAATTGGCCGGTTACGATGAAGAAATGGACGAAGAAGAAGAAGACGGTGAGAACGAAGCACCCGTTCGGCGTCGTAGGCGACCTCGCGGTGACGACGAGGACAACAACGAAGTCGAAATCATAGACGATGAAGACGAGGAGGAAGAAGACGAAGAGGACGACGACGAAGACGTCGTTCCGGACGCGCCCAATCAAAGCGGCAACACAAGCTCGACGACCGGGAATAGCAGTGGATCGACGGCACACGTCCCGCCTGTCGTCGCCGGGACGTCGACGCAGTCCGACGGTGCTTCGCAGAGCGGATCAGCAGATGGCACCGGACAACAACAACAGAACACAGGTACGATGCTTAATGTCAGAAAGAGAAACATCGTTACGGACTGATTCAAACATTAATCAAGACGTCATTTTATAAATACAGTAAGAACCCACTTAACGCGGGAGATACGTTCCAATAAGTTCCTTGCGCAATACGAAACAGCTCTAATCGAGGTCATCTTAATACATAGATAATAGGGATGTTGACTGTTCAAATAAAAACATAATTTTAACGTTAATTGATAGTTTCTATGATAGAAATACTACAAGACACTATATTTTTCCTTATTTTTAAGGAATTTAATTAATATATAATAAATAAAACCTAATAAAATCACTCTCAAGTCACGTGACAACAGACACCAATCATAGTCAGCCGCTGTCAAAAAACTTCATTGTTTGGTTAATATTTACTGTAATTTATTCGAAAATTTCTTTAAAAAAAGACTGCAAGGAGTTTTAACGTCGTGGAAAGTGTATTTATTAACGCTAATAGTTCGAAAACTTAGAATTCATGTTTTATAACAAGAATTACGAAAATTTTTTTCATAACCTCATTAGTTTACTAGCGTTTATGAGCACAGCCTCCTACTTTGTGACCGCATCTATAGAATGGTAGCTCCTGTGTAAACTTTTGAGCCTCCTTTGGTATGAACAGGTGACGTCACGCGACTAGTATTGCCATTTTGGACCGAAATTTGAAACGGGATTTAAAATACATGATTTTTAAGGCTTGAGTTGTATTTAAATAAAAATAATAAACATTTGTGGCTATATTAGGTACTTATGCACAATTTAAAACACTTTCCCAAAAATAGTCAACATCCCTATTGGCATAAGTGAAACAGAACCGAGACTAAGAGGATTTGCTAGTGTTGTTTCGTTTAGTTTTGTAACATTTATTGTTAAATACTTTTTTTTATCACATTAATTATAGATTTATTTATTGTTAATATCGATTTTTGTTCATTATTCATGAAAATCAAAAGTTCGACTAAGAAGTTATGTTTGTGATGGAGAAAGGTTGCTCATTTGACATATTTTGTTTTTTTTCTAACATCGTTTGCCTTTTTCTGGTTCGTTAAGCAAGCTATTGTCGATAGCAAGATATTGCATCAATGACACTTCGTCTTGCCTTTGAACTTCTATCAACATTTGAATCATTTTGTATAAACTGATCCATAATTTACGTTACAGTGGCTAAACTTTTTTGTAGAAACAGTGTTAAGCGAGGACTTACTGTAATTCAATATTTTATAAATAATTCAGTTACCGCGGTTTGTTTGTTACAGTCAGTTAACAGGAACTGTTCAAAGTAGCAATTGGCTTGCGTTTAATTCCCAATGTGAATTTATATTTTGAATAATTTGTCGAATAAATATTTAAAGGAAATTTTTGTTTTTTCTGTAAGCAAACCCTTGATTTGTTTTTGAAACAGTTGAAGATCTAATAATAAAACCGCTAATTTGGGCCAGTAAAATTCTGTAGTCGTTCAATATATATATTTGAAGTGGAACTTCTCTACGCGCTTTAAACGACGAAACAGTAAAGCTAATTGAACGGAATATACCTACATGAAAACTAGTGATTGAAAATCACCGGTTATTTATTATAGTAACCGTTTTGACCGGATAATTTACCGATTAATTAATCAGCTATCTATAAAACAAAATGGCGGCTTCCGGTTTTTCTTTCTTAGAATAACAAAAAACAAAACAATAGAGCAGTTCAACCGTGGAATCAAAAGAGTTAATTAAAAAATATATATTTATATTAAATGCAGATATTGGTAATAAAATTAAAATGTAATTCTCAACCGGAAATTACAAACATGCGCAAAACTTTCTGCGCAGTCTTGTATAATAATAATAATATTAAATAGCTGTGGTAACTTAAAATAAATGATCGCGGTTATTTAACCGAATATTTTACCGGTTCATTAACCGGTAAATACTTTTTTTGTATCAATAACGAAATCCATTAGTCTGTATTATTGATTATACTAAAAATTTTCGGTGCGTTTCGGTTGTGTCTAGAAGTTTCACTTCTGTATAGTGTAAGTTACACTAAGTGGACCCTAGATTTGTTACGGCCGGTCCCGGCTAATGGTTATTGCATATATTAACTGAAAACTGAATCAATAGGGGGCCAGTCTGAGGCTATAAGTAGCGCTGGAAATGATGGAAGCGGCACATCGTATTCGCAGAGACGAAACGTGACGCCGCTGACCCAAAGACAACAACAACTTATGTTGCAGCCTCACGGCTACGAGGATGCAGGAGACGATGGTACTTCGATTTAAAATTGAAATCAATTCCATAACTAACATTGCATTTTCTTATTATCACCCTGTACTAACATTCGAACTTTCCGGGTTTTTTTTTATTATTATTAAAGGACAGTACGAGGATTGATCAATAAGTACTCGTATTTGACGACAGATGAGTGAAATTGACTTTACCATCGTGTACTGCAGACTTTTAAACGACTTCGTGCTGAGTTGCACATAAATTCATAGGTTAGGTTATTTTTGACAGCCAGTTGTATCATTCGTGTTTCGTATTTAAAGTGGAAAAAGAGCAATATCGATCCGTAATTCGTTTTTTAAGAAATAAAACCGAGGTTGAATGCTGTCAATGGGGACTCTTCACCATCTATAAAAAGCGAATTACTGATCTATATGAATCTTTTTCCATTTTGTCGAAAAATACAAAACTGGCTGTCAAAAATAATCTAACCTAGGAATTTATCCACAACTCAGCACGAGGTCGTTTAAAAGTCTGCAGTACACGATGGTAAAGTCAATTTCCCTCGTCAACGCCCGTCAAACACGGGTACTAATTGATCAACCCTCCTACTTTTTGAATACCCGTGATGTAAAAGAAATGCATTCGATGCTGTTTTGTTTACTTGAACAATAATTTCGAGTCATATTTACATTTTATTATTATCAAAAGACGGTACTTCTTGAAAATGTCGATATAAAACAAATGCAGATGCTATTTTATTTTTTTAATTTAAAACAAAGTACGATCTCATTAATGATGGGTTAAATACGGGGTAGCAGGGTGCTTAATGAATGCTAATTTACTTGAGCAAGTCGTATCAAATTTGAGTAATTGAAATGGACGTTGTTATACTAAAACATTTTGAAAGCAGTTAAATAATCTATCATTGATTTAGTTTCAAAACAAACAAGTTTAAAATATACGCTTGTTTAAAACTGCAAGGAAATAATCGAAAGGCATGTATTTGCTAATTTTCTTCAAATTATCTCGAACCAATTTTAAGTTGAATTCAATTTTTTACATATATTTAATACTCCTATATTGCTAGCAGGGGCAGACATATATGCATCTATCTCACTCGTAACTACTTCGAGTCCTACGCGCATGTCCTAAAACTAGACTTTAAGACAAATCATTTTTATATTAATTACCAAGGACAAAAAAGAAAAAAAGTCAACTAGACTTTAAGGTTCGAGGGAAAGGGGTTTGCCCCTGCACACATGCCAATTTCCTCACCAAACTCGTGACGCTTGCGCACAAGTGGTCGAGTAGTCTAAAAAGAGGTAGAAGTAGTCGTTTGCTGTCTCACTTTGTGACACTTGCACTTACGGGCGATAGCAATATAGGAGTATTAGCTATATGATCTTTCATATCAAATACAACTTAAAGAGCTTTGGAAGATTTCATCATTGTGGTTATAGATTCAAGTAATAGTGAACCCTGCTGCTGCTGACAGTTTTGTTTTTGTCGTTAGTTCAAGATATAAACTGTCAAAAGTAGGGAAAAAAAATAATCATACTGTATTTTTCTAAATGTGAGTTCTATTAAACTTTATACGCGAATGACAGCTTAAGAGTGTAAAAAATACACTCTTAAGCTATCACTCGCCTAGACACTCTTTCAACAATGCTTACGCCCAACCTTAGTTTCTAGTAATTTTGGGTACAGGTTACTTATTATTCATTGCGCATGCGCACGACTTAGCGTCTTCCAGAATCTTGCGTTTCAAAGAACGGTTGACATCTATTATATCAATATCTTGTTTATTTTTTTTTTAAATACATGTATAGTTTTGTAACAGTATTTTTTTCGTTTTTTTTCTATGAAAGCTATGAATAAATTATTTGAAAATTTAAGTGCGTTAGTCATTTGTCTTCCTTTTGCATATTCCTTTTACGAATTCGATTTATAGCTTCGCGTTAAACATTGACTGAACATTCAAAAGAGAACCTAATACTGACCGAAAAAAATACTGTTGCAAATTTATTAAATTTTTGATGACTGCTTCGACGGGGCATAATAACAATGTAACAAAAAAAAACTTAACTATTCGGTATTGAGAATTTTCAAAGAAAAGGGAAGGTTTTGGTCCAATTTTCGAAAATCGAGTTTTCATCAGATCTCGAAGTTTTGAAGTCCTTGGAAACTATTTTGACTATTTTTGGGTAGACGTCTGTATGTTATTTTTTCACTGCTACATGTATTTTCAACACCATGTATTTTCAACCGAATTTACTCACGTATTTTCAAGTTTTTATTCCCTGCTTTACCACGCAAAGTGTCTTCTACGCTGTTCAGCTAATGGAAAAATACGTTTGACAGCGTTTAAGTCCAAACAAAGGTTTTTTATTGTTTGGTGTCTGCCACGAAGTGTGGATGAAGGAGAAGTTGAAAATACATGAGTCGACTAGTCCCGATAGGTTGAAAATACATGGGTTGTGTATTCAAAAACGAAAAATCACGGTATTCGTAGGCAGCGCCGGCCCTACCCTTGATCAGGGTAAAGCAAGATTGTCTTTCAGCGCCCTTTGGTGGACGCTTTCATTTCACGTAAATTGTACTTCGGTTTTACGTTTAAGAAAATAATCAGTCCCAATTTTCAAAAGTCAACTTTTATTGCAAACTTCAACGCTTGTTGAATTTAAATTAAATTAAGGGGCTTTAATTATTATACATCTGCTTCTTTAACATTAAGAAAGTTCCAACCGCTATATAATTTAAATAAGTATTTGGTGTTAATTTCAGTCACTAAAATTAATAATATTGATTTTACCAACAGTAATAGATATATTTACAAAATAAAATTACGTGCAATACTGTTCAATACTTTTATTTATATAAAAAACGTTTCAACCAACAGTTTTGGTCCTTTTCAATTTTCAAATATAAATACAGTGTAAACTCTTTATAACGCTAAACTCTCTATAACATAAAAAAGATCACAATTTGGTTGGTTTACCTTAAAACCCATACATTGATACACTCTTTATAGCGCAGCAGCCATTCTCTATTACGAAGAAATGTGTTCATATTTAGACACAGAAAATCGTCATTGTCGGTGTTATTGTTAGTGTATTTGCCATAAGGCAACATACACTATTGGCGTTGATCGGATGGCGGGACCTAGGGGTCGGAGCAAAATTTCTCGACGTTTCATAACCTCCTAAACACTTTGGCACCATTTTTGAAAATGTTTATATATATGTATATATATATATATATATATATATATGTGTGCGGGCAATAACTTTCGAAAGAGTTAATTGATTTTAACGAAATTTGGTCCACGTGTTGAAATTCATCACCGCAAGAAGCCTATTTAAAATGGGCGTAATCGGGGCATTTTAAGGGTAGTTTTTAGGGGTTGAAAAATGTTTTTGGGCCTCAAAATACCGAAAAAATTCTCAGAATCGTTTCAAAATTGACATTTACCCCTTTAGTAGTAATTAAAAGGTGTCCCTAAAATTTAAATAAAATCGGCCCGACAGGACCGGACTTACAAATTTTATGAAAACACTAGTTTACAAATAGTGAATTATTTACTGAAAGTTGTATATAATTTGGTATAGAGGTTCGATTTATAATAATATTGCAATTAAGAAAAAAAATGTTATTTTAAGGGGTGTATTAAGGAGTAAAATTTTTTATTTTGCCCAAAAATCAACTTAAGCTCGCAAAATAAAGCCACACTGCCTGTATAAGCAAATACACTATATTGTCGGTAGGGTTTTGGCACTGCGACCCGGGGTTTTTTTTATGCTATCTTATCAGGTTACAAAAGACGCGGACTAAACCTTTAGAAAAATTTTTATTGTTTAATCAAGAAGATTCCACCACATATCAAGAAATGGATAGAATACATAAGAAAATACAGAACAAGTACTGGCATAGCAAAAAACGTCAGGCAAAGTTAACTGACTATGTATTAATTTTATCAAAAACATACATATTAAAGATTATTGTTAATTTGGTTGTTTTTCTTTCTTCACTCCATATAACGGTAACTCTCTATAACGATAAAAAATGCTCGGTCCCTTGAGTTTCGTTATAAAGAGTGTACACTGTATTTGAAAATTGAAAAGGACCAAAACTGTTGGTTGAAACGTCTTTTATATAAATAAAAACATTGAACAGTATTGCAAGTAATTTATTTTGTTAATAGTCACTAAAATTATTTTTTGCATTTGGCTTTTTGGCGCCCCTTGCCACCTGGCACCCAGAGCGACCGCTCCTCTCGCTCTACCCCGAGGCCGGCGCTCCTTGTAGGTATAAATGTACTACAGACGGACCATTTTTCGTTATTGAAAAATACAAAATTTAGAAATGTCTCAGATGAAGCTTCCATGACAGAAGTTTAGATTAATAGGGTGCTTGTTTCTTTGCTAGGCATAGTTCCTAGTACACCCACGTTGTACGTACCGCGCCGCACAGACGGTTTTAGCGAAGCAGTTAGTTCGCCGCACGTTCCGACCGGCGGCAGATTCACATTTAACGATCCTCCGATCGTGCAGCAGAGAGGTTCCGCGTCCACGAGCAGTGCCGCGGCGAGTCAAGCTGGCCAGAGCGAGTGCCCGGACGACCAGAGGAGCGCCGAACCGCTCGACGAAACCGGTTAGTGCAGTGGTCCTCAACCTTTTTCAGCTGGCGACCCACCTTTCCTTGTAGAAATACCTCCACAGTTCATTGGCAGGCCCGGCAGGCATAGTGGGTTGAGTGGGTAGCTTGACCCACTCGAGAAATCCCGAGTAGGAAAACATCATATATCATTAACTAATAATAATAATGTGTTTAACGTCCATTTCTGGACTTTATGTCATAATAGACGCCATTCGCACCATTACTATTTTCCATCTACTACACTTCCCGTTATTTTTCTACATTTTTTTAAAATTTCAACTAATGTAAGAGCAATGGGCGAATGAAGGAATTACAGGAAATAATAATAATAATGCGTTTAACATCCGTTTCTCGACTTTATGTCATAACAGACGCCATTCGCACCATTACTATTTTCCAGCTACCACACTTCCCGTTATTTTTCTACATTTTTTTTAAATTTCAACTTATGTAATAGCAATAGGCGAATGAAGGAATTATAGGAAATAATAATAATAATGCGTTTAACGTCCGTTTCTCGACTTTATGTCATAACAGACGCCATTCGCACCATTACTATTTTCCATTTTATCACTACCCGTTATTTTCTACATTTCTAAAACTTCAACTTAGCTAATAGCAATGGGCGAATGAAGGAATTTTAGGAAGTCAGGATAGGATAGGTAGTTTTTGAACTGGGAGTTTGATAGGTAATCGGCCATGGCCTTGAATAAGGAACCATCTCGATATTTATCCGGAATTAATTAAGGAAAACCATGGAAAACCTCAATTAAGATGGCCGGTACAGGAATTATCGTTTCTCGGCGAGAGGCAGTAGGAAAACGTCCCAGCCACATCTGCCCCCGCCGGGATTCGAACCAGAACCTCCCCAATGCAAGTCTAGTGCTGTCACTACTATTCTACCCAGCTCGGTCTTTTGAGCTTTTAATGACGCTTGGCTGTCTGACGTAATATGGATCCGTTATTTTTATAGGCACGCGTGTTTACTTGACAAATATTTCTCTGACATTCCGTGGAGTCGTTCGCTCTGTAATCTGACAATAGACATTGGAAGGAGAAGACGTCACGTTGTTTGTGTTCGAAATTAACAATTGTTTTATTGATAAAAACCTTCAATAATGCATTATGTATTATACAGATTGTATCCAACTCAAAGCTGTCCATAGGGCACTCTGTGTGTAAGACAGAGAAGCATACAAAAACGATAAGCAAGAGTGAGATAAATGATCGCTAATAGGTAGTAATTGCGGTGGTTACTGTAAAATAAATTTAAATAAACGTCTTTGTTTTCTAAGTAAAAATAGCCATTTTATCAATTAATGACAGTCTGTAGTCACTACCGAAATTATTGATAAAATGGCTATTTATACTGTTCATGAAAAAATCCAAATAATTAAATGGTTTTATGGTGGTAATTCAACCGCCGACGTAATAAATTAACTGATAAAATGGCTATTTTTACTTAGAAAACAAAGACGTTTATTGTAATTTATTTTACAGTAACCACAGTAATTACTACCTATTAGCGATCATTTATCTCACTCTTGCTTATCGTTTGTGTATGGTGCTCTGTCTTACACACAGAGTGCCCTATGGACAGCTTTGAGTTGATACAATCTGTATCTAGGAACAAAAAAAAAGTTAAAAGAACTCTTTTTAGTAGTGCTTACATCCGGTAATTCGACATTTCCACTAATCCGACATACGCGAAAAATTCTGTTGTCGGATTAGTGAAATGAGAAAATTTATAAAACTGATTTTTTTCAACCTCTGATGCATTTCGTGATTGTTAAAAATAGGAACAGGTCGAAGCGTTCCGACAACGCCGCTACAAGTGTCTCCGCAGGGAGGCGACCAAGTCCCGTCGGACGCGGTCGATATCGGCGCTGCCGGCGATCGGGCAGAATCGGGCGGCGATGTGTCGACGGCGGCGGGCGCCGTCATACCGACGATTTCGGTGACGGTCGACGACGGCGAACAGGCCGGTCCGTCGAGCGAGGGCAGAGCGACCGGGAGCAACGTGACCGCGCAGGGTGACGTCGGCGGCGCCAGGTCAGAAGGCGATGAACAGGACGATGTAGCCGAAATCGAAGAACAAAACGACGGAATAACAAGCGAAGGGGAGAAAAATAGCGCTGTTGAAGATACCGAAGTTAGTATATTTTATTGATTTCGACTAATTACATATTAAAAAGGAAAACGGTATCTAAATACAAAATTTCATCCAAATCGCTAGAGTCAAACCTGAGTGAGTGAGAGGTGGGTAAGCTTGAATACTCTCTAAGTGAAAGTAATTATCAGGTACCGTCTTTGTAACCCTCTATAAAACCTCTGTAAGTGACAAACAGAAACCTCTATTTAGGGATTATACAGGGTGTCTCACCCAACGTTGGCTAACATGGGTAACTTTGTTATTAGTGGAGATAGAAAGTCGGTTAAATGGGCAAAGTAGTGCAGAAAATTGGGCTCATTAACGTCCCGTCGAAAAAACAATTGAATTTTGACACCCTATGAATTTATTCAGAAAATAGTGAAAATTGCCATTTATGAAAACTGGCCATAACTTTTTTATTTATGAAGATATTTGAAAATTTCATTAACCATTTTTTGATAACTTTTTAAGGTCTTTTCAGTGGCGTAGGTTTAATTTTTTTATTTCCACTACATAATGAGATATTGACATGAACTTTGGTTTTTCTTATGGACGGCATTTTTGATTTTCAGATATTCGAATTCTACTTATTTTTCTGAATAATTTGACATAGCATATTCTATATCTAAACCAATCAGAAGCTACAAAACTGACAAAAATAGCTTTTTGGCGTTATCAAAGTGTGCCGTGTAAAACGAAATTTGTTGAAACAAATACATATCGACAGGTTAACAATCTGTCGAGCGATCGCTACAGTTTTGCTAATTCATTTTGTTTGATTTACTCTCTAAGATGGCTCAAGCATTCTCAAATTTGGAGAAACAGGCTATTTTTGCGCATACATTCAGCGTAACAAAAATACCACGTGGGCTCAAGCAGAATACTTGAACCTTTATCCAGAAAGGCGACAGCCTTATTCAATAACTTTTAGGAACTTTCCTCCATTAATTTCAACGTTTGCTAAACCTAATTCTTCTTCACAGTGTTGAATGTTGCCTTGAATATTGAAAATGAACCGTATACCTTTAAATTTCTATTTAAGTTCCTAAAAGCCCAATTTTCTGCACTACTTTGCCCATTTAACCGACTTTCTATCTCCACAAAGTTACCCATGTTAGCCAACGTTCGGTGAGACACATAAAAAATTCGTGCTTGTCTATGCAAAGCTGTATTAGGCATCTTGATCAATTAACAATCAAAGAAACAATTTAACAATTGCGTACTGGACTGTACTTTATAGAAGGAAAGCGACAAGTGACATGACAACCAGCGATAACCAATCACCGACGAGCGCACGTTCTGTGCCGGTTACTGGGAGGTGGTGGGAGTCTTCCTTTCCTACAAAACGACCACGACGGCTGTAAAATATGCATTTGCGACGCTATTTGTGACTAGCTTAGCAATCTTTTAGAACCGTGGCGAGTATTATACTCGTTTAAATATTTAAGATATGATTACTGGTTTGTTAATCGTAATTTAAAAAACAGGATTGCATCACTAATAAAATAATTCAAAGCAAAGCTACTGGACTTGCTACATTTTGCTGCCATTTTGTTTGTGCAGATGGAAGAGGGTCGAGAAGCTGAAGCGACCAGCACACCGAGCAGTAACACCCGCGCAAGCGCGAGGAGAAGCTTAGCAGGTCCCGCGTCTCGTATCAGAACTCGTACCACGCAGCACTACGCTCGAATGGGAGGACGAGGCGCGCCGGGTCGACCGACGCCCATTGTATGGAACGATCAGCAAGGTAAATAGATTCAAACACCAAATGCCAGCCATTTTGCGTATACAGTAAGATCCCGCTAAACGCGAGAGTTACGTTCCAATAAGTTCCTGCGTTATATGAAACAGCGCTAAACGAGGTCGTCTTAATATGTAGATAATAGGCATAAGTGAAACAGAACCGAGAATTAGAAAAGTTGTTAGTTTATTTTTGTAACATTTATTGTTAAGTACATTTTTATCACATTAATTATATATTTATTTATCGATTTTTGTTCATCTTTCATGAAAATCAAATAAAAGTTCGAGTAGGAAGTTATGTTTGTGATAAGGAAGGTTCCTCGATTGACATATTTTGTTTTTTGTGAAGAAGTCATCTAACATCGTTTGCCTTTTTCTGTTTCGTTCAGCACGATGTTGTCGATAGCAAGATATTGCATCAATGACACTTCGTCTTGCCTTTGAACTTCTATCAACATTTGAATTATTTTGTATAAACTGATCCCTAATTTACGTTATAGTCACTAAACTTTTTCAAAAACCGCGTAATACTGAAACAGCGTTAAGCGGAGCAGTGTTAAGCGAGGTCTTACTGTACTTTATATTCAACAGCAAAACTTAATGTGACCCCATTGTTTTGAATTTACGTATTGCGTATTCATGGGTGTTTTTTGTTTACTCAAAAGGTGGTGGCTACTTTTTACCAGGTAACAGAGCTGGCGGTCATATGGGGGGTCCTCCGAGAGCTGCAATGTTCCAACGAGGCGGTCCACCACGTGCTCGACGCATGCGCAGACGTTGAACTTGTTTTAGGTCGTAAATTTTCAATTTTTTAACGTGAATAATTTTGACTACAGTTAATATTTTTTATTGTAAGTGTATTAAATAATATCATCATTAAGTAGAATATGTATTGCATAATATTCTATTGGTTTACAGTTCACTATCGGAGCTGTTTTTTATTGATGAAGAATTTGCGTAGACTTGGATATATTTTTGTTTAATGCTTTTGTTTCAAATGATGAAAAGAGATTCGTGGAATTTTTTTTTTCAGTCGTTTGACGGTTTCGTTGGTGAACTGTATTTCAAAGATTCATTTTACATGAAATATTTTTTTGATTTTGTATGCATACGTTTTTGAATATTTTTAGTAGTTGTACATGTGTTTAAATTCCAAAATATATTTTCGCTAGTGTTAAAAAGACTGTGAGCAGGTTAAAATAAGTAAGATCAAAGTTGAAATAACAGTTTTAGATATTTAAAAATTTAGAATCTAGATGACAGTTATCCATTAAAGCTTTGGAAAAAAAACAACTTTTGTTGACTAGAAAAGAAGAATAATTGTACCAAATTTTGTGATTGGTTCTGCAGAAAGATCAAGTTTAGGGCTTTTTTAAACTCGAACTGTGGAATTTTTGTTTGAAAGCTAATGTTTAAAACGGCAGTGAATTGAATAGTTAAAATTTTTTGAAGAAGGCTGAAAAAAAATATCATTTTGATATAACCAACGAGCTGTAGATATGAAGTGCTAGTCTGGACTGTGCGAGCAAAATTACAGAGAGAGAGAGATGATGATTCCGGCAGCCATTCCGTCTTTGTTCAACGACATACAACAAGACGGCCCAGAAAGAGATAGCGATAATTATGGTAGCCATTCCGTCTTTATTGAACGACAAACAACAAGACGGGCAAGAAAGAGATGGCGATAAGTGTGGTAGCCATTCCGTCTTTGTTTAACAACATACGAAACGGGCCAGAAAGAGATAGCGATAACTGTCGTAGTCATTCCATCTTTGTTCAACGACATACAACAAGACGGCCCAGAAAGAGGTAGCGATAATTATGGTAGCCATTCCGTCTTTATTGAACGACATACAACAAGACGGGCAAGAAAGAGATGGCGATAAGTGTGGTAGCCATTCCGTCTTTGTTTAACAACATACGAAACGGGCCAGAAAGAGATAGCGATAACTGTCGTAGTCATTCCATCTTTGTTCAACGACATATAACAAGACGGCCCAGAAAGAGGTAGCGATAATTGCGGTAGCCATTCCGTCTTTATTGAACGACATACAACAAGACGAGCCAGAAAGAGATAGCGATAATTGTTGTAGCCATTCCGTCTTTATTGAACGACATACAACAAGACGGGCAAAAAAGAGATGGCGATAAGTGTGGTAGCCATTCCGTCTTTGTTTAACAACATACGAGACGGGCCAGAAAGAGAAACCGTGTGTATCGCCTTCCCTTTCCTGTCGGTTTGTATGCGCAGTTCATTAGTTCTCCAGCGAGTAAATTGACAGAAAGAGATAGCGATAAATGCGATAGTCATTCCGTCTTTGTTTAACAGTATACGACAGAACGGGAGAAAGAGATAGCGATAATAAAGACAGTCGTTCAGTATTTGTTTTATAACATACAACAAGACAGGCCAGCAAGAGATAGCGATAATTGTGGTAGACATTTCGTCTTTGTTTAACAATATACAAGGTAGGTCAGAAAGAGACATACATATATCGCCTTCTCTTTCCTGTCGGTTTGTATGAGCAGTAGTACATTAGCATTCCATATCTACAGCTCAATGATTTTGACAAAACACCCAAAGAAACAAAACCCGTCGATCGCTGTTGCGATTATTAAAAACAGTTTGATTTTTCTATTGTGGTATTTCCTATGCTTTTTTATTTAAAATCATTGACCAATTAATATTTTAGATAAAAGGAATACGAAACACTTATTACAGATATATTAATATTATGACTTTACTTGCTGTTTAGCTAATTAGTAAAACTTCAGCTATGGTAATTTTAATACTGTCAAATACAGGTCGTATATAAATAAATGTATTTAAAATTAATTATTATGCTTCATTTCCTAAAAAAAGGTACCCGTCTGCAACCTTCACCAACTTCTAACCAATCTTTCAAAGATAAAAAATACTCGAGACCAACCTTTCCCAAAGTGTAAATTTTTGTGTATGAAACACGCAAACAAATAACTAAATTTCTATTAAAAAACAAAATTTGTTTCGTAAATAAATGTTTCTTTTTTCATAAGGTGAGTAGCGAAAAATTTTAAAACCTCTTTCCAGGCCGCGGTCAAAACAGTTTGGGAAACGCTGGGTCGGGTGATTAAGGTTCGACGCAAGCGCATTCAATATGGTCGTATGCTGTTATTTCTACAATTCTAGAAGTGTCGTTGCTTGTTCTGTTCACCCCGTTAACTAGAAGATACTGTAACGTTACTGGTTCGGTTGTTACATTGGTGTATTTTCCTGCCTTGCAGTAACTTCCGTCCTCGCTGCATCTGCAAAGAATTTGCATTGTAATTATCGCTCTTATTCTAAAGAAGGTCTTGACGCAGGGGCTCCCAAAGTGGGCGCCGCGGCGCCGTAATGAGTAAAGAGGGCGTCGTATAAATATAAAAACTCAGCTTCATGTAGTGTCATTGTACGCTATCCCGACTAGTTAAGGCGCCGAGACAAAATTCTAAACGTGTAAGTGCGCCGCGAACTGAAAAAGTTTGGGAGCCCCTGCTTTAACGTATTCCTAAAAGCCAATTCAGACTAGCCGTTCTCGGTTACGATTCACCGGTCCGGTTGGGAGCTCGACCAATCAGGGCGTAGTCGTTCCCGATTGCGGTTCGGTTCGAGCGTTTAGGTTCAGCTCTAATTTCAACCGGACCGTTCGCAACCGTAGCCAATGAGAACGCTTGCTGGAGTCACGTGACTAGCCAGCTGTTTTTGTTGACGTTTAACTACACATCAAACGTCAAATCATCTTTTGAAATTGCGCATGCGCACCGAGAGTAATCGTAGAACCGAATCGGGATAGTGTGAGCAGCCTAGATTAATCGAAAACCGAACCGGACCGGTGAATCGTAACCGAGAACGGTTAGTCTGAATTGGCTTTAAGAAAGCGTTCATAAACCACGTGACCATATTTCAGCCTTTCTAGAACCCTCTCTGTACTTTCATGTAGCCTTTCACGTAGCCTTTCCTATGACCCACCTCCCCGGAGGGAACATAGTCAAGAAGACATTTTGTGTTTTTAATAAACCATTAAATACATTTGGTTCAAAATGAACAAGACTGATCTTTGTTATATGTAGATCTTAAGATATTAAAGTAACCAATGTTTGAAAATAAATATTCAACTTATTCTGCAAATTATTTTCATTATGTCAAATAAAATACATGAAAATATTTCGCAGAGGATCTTAAGCGCAGGGTCCTGTACGACCGGCTCACATACTTGTGATCTGTCTTGTTCAGCCCTGAATCTACTGTTTCTTCGAACTGGGGCAAAAATATGATAGTGGCGCCCCTTCTATCCGGCGTTTGAGATAAATTGTTTAAGAAAACTCAAAAATATATAATGTGTGGCATTTTTTGTGACCGGGAGGAGAGAACAAGAACCCTTTAATACTAATTATTTTTTTAAATAATTTGTTGTCAATTTTCTAACACATTATATTATGATTTTGGCGCCCCCTGAAACTGCCGCCAGTGTCAGGTGCCCTGTTTTGTCCCACCTTAATCCGGGGCTGGTATTGTTTAAAATATCTTGAAATTAAGCTCACCTTCGTAAAACAGTGAATCCCAATGGTGGAATAATAGTTTCTGATAATTTCTTATCAACAAGTTCCATCATATCAATAGTTCTCAGCTGCGGTTCTTTGCGATTGTTGAATTGTTTAACTCTATTAAAATGTTCCATTACTAAATCATTCATTTCAATTTCCGATAATGCACCGTCACTTTTTGAATACTTAAAAAAAACCACAATTATTATGAATATTAAGACATTCACAGAAAATGTATCCGAACCCATTGTTATCACGTATTTATCGCTTAATGATAACCTCATTTGAAACGTATTTACTTATAAACCAAAGTTTCATTGACAACTTTTGTTATTTTGCACCAATTTTTATTAATGAAAAAAAGACAATCTGAAAACAACTTATCTTTATAAATCAGATGTTCAAAACAAATGCTACGCTTGTACAAAAACAAGTGTTCAAACAGTTGAACGTCAAAGTCGCGGGCGTAATTTATACGTGTCACAAAGGTAAGTAATATTTGTTGATGAGTAATGCAAATAGGTATTCGAGTTTTTTTTTCAGAAACAATAAATACATAATAAACATCTTAATTTACTAACAAATTTTCCAATTACCAAATATCACGTGGAAATACAGAGTTTTATTTATGCAACAATTAAGACGATGCAGTTTTAAATTATTTTTTTTAACTCTGAAAAACGTATCGGATACTTTTTGAAGTTTAGTATACTGAATGAAAATGACATTCTAAATTCAATGAGCGCACCCAGAGGTCTGTATCTATTACCGTTTCAGAGATAGAGCCATTCAAAGAATGCTCGTAAAAAGAACACATATTGAAAAGGCCACCGGACGCAAACTAGGGCCTATTTTTGAATTTAAAACGTCATTCTATATTAGTCTAAGGCTGTTTAAGCCGTTAGAAACCAAAAAACGACTTTTTGATTTTTGACGAAAATCGCGATTTTTCCCTTACTATAAAAGCCTTGGTTTTTTTTTTGGACAAAAATGACAAATCTCTTGGATCCTTTTCAAATTCGGTATACATATAGAAAATGACACGCTGAATTCAACGAGCCCATCCGTTGCGCTCTAACACTCACCGTTTCGAAGTTAGAGCCGTTCGAAGTGATTTTCTGGAATCTCTGGAATATCTATCTGATATCTTTTAAATCTGGTACGCAGACAGATGACGACATTCTAAATTCGATGAGCGCACCCAGAGGTCTGTATCTATTACCGTTTCGGAGATAGAGCCATTCAAAGAATGCTCGTAAAAAGAACACATATTGAAAAGGCCACCGGACGCAAACTAGGGCCCATTTTTGAATTTAAAACGTCATTCTATATTAGTCTAAGGCTGTTTAAGCCGTTAGAAACCAAAAAACGACTTTTTGATTTTTGACGAAAATCGAGATTTTTTCCTTACTATAGCCTTGGTTTTTTTTTTGGACAAAAATGACAAATCTCTTGGATCCTTTTCAAATTCGGTATACTTATAGAAAATGACACGCTGAATTCAACGAGCCCATCCGTTGCGCTCTAACACTCACCGTTCCGAAGTTAGAGCCGTTCGAAGTGATTTTCTGGAATCTCAATGAGCGCACCCAGTGGTCTGTATCTTTTACCGTTTCAGAGATAGAGCCATTCAAAGAATGCTCGTAAAAAGAACACATCTTAGAAAAGCTACCGAACGCAAACTAGGGCCTATTTTTGAATTTCAATAGTCATTCAGTATTAGTCTAAAGCTGTTTAAGCCGTTGGAAACCAAAAAACGACTTTTTATAAAAAATATTTTTTTAAATTAATATGTGTTTAATTTCTATAAACATTATATACAATATTATTCTATTACAATAATTATAAAATACATAAAATAATATTTTCAATTTGACGCATGGAAGTTCCAACAATGGGGGTCGCGCAGTCAGTTGATTATTCAATACGATCGAAGTATCTGTAACAAATAAAGAAAAAGTTATTTTTTCATGATGACACATATTTGCTTGCATGTTTTAATATTTTGCTAATAGTAGACGCTTCACAAGTAAGGTGGTTAGCGTTTGAAGGTTTGATTTAAAATGTAATTGGCACAGAACAAGACGCTGTGTTATCGAGTGTCTATATCAGAATATTTCTATCTATCTATCTATTTTACATTATCGATTTTAGGACGTTAAAATAGAAGTTTTTTAAAAATTTACGAAAATATTGACATATTTTCTCAAAAAACCGAAATATCAAAAATTTGTTATCCGGCTCCCAGAAGTATTTAGGAGGTATTTCTGCTGTGAATAAAACATAGCACGATTGTAAAAATGCAGTTGCATAAGTCATTTATATACGAAGTGGTTCATAGCACTCTGTCGCGGTCGTGTTTTAAAATGTCTACACAGACTATCAACCGATTTATTTTTAATTTGTAATTCGGTACGCTTATAGAAAATACGGATTGTAGATTATAGACGCTCGACAGCAAAGGGCATTAGTGTTTATGCTTATAGAGCAGCCAAAAAGTTTAGCATTAAATAAAAGGTATTGAAAAACTAAATTATAAAAAAAATGAATTTGTGTACATGAGACGGAGATCCTGTTACAATTTTGCGTATGAGGATTAGGATTAGAAGGAATGGAAATACATCATATTTCAGAAAAAAAAATGCTTACATAGATAATTCTTCGTCAAGAGTTGAACAGGCGGTTGTTGGATTTGGACGAACGCTTTTAAAGACCCTTTTCGCAGATATTCCTGTCTTCATGTGTGAGTTGGAATTGGTCTCAAAATTGAATTAGTTGAAGGATCAAACCTTTGAATTCTTTTTAGTGGACATCCGACGTCGAGCCTGCAACAATACAATGTTTACATGAAATAACGGTATTTGATACATTTTTTAGAGTAAAAAAACATCATATGAACCATATTACACAGGTAACAAGACACAAAGAAAGGTTAGGCGCCGTTACTTGCAAATCATTTAACATAAAAAATATCAGTAAAAAAACCTTTAAAAACAATCTTTTATTAACTTGTACTACAACGAAGATAATAACAAACAAACAAATAAAATCATTTTATCATTGTTGACTTGACCAAAAAGCTTTTCGCGAGAATTAACTACAGAAGTATGTAAAATTTCTAAGTAATAGATCAAGTGAAAGTGGTTCAAAATTGACTTGCAAGATTTGACCCAAACTGACAGACAGACTGACACGTCAAGTTGAATAAAAGTTTGTAATTAACAAGTATTTTAGAAGAAAAGGTAACATCAATAATTTGCTTAGACGCGTCTGCAAAGAGCATTGTCAGTTCAAAATTACTAATTCAAGTAGGTACAAAATATTTTGTAACAATTGACTTTTCGAATAATGTCCATGTGTTTTCTTTTTATTTTTTCCTGAGTCCTGAATTTATTCCAACCTTTTGATTTGCTATGAGCCACTGCGTAAAATATTTCTCCGCCTTCAGTGAATAACAATAATTGTATTAGGATTGCAGTTCGAAATAGTCTTACATAATTTCATTTTTATTTTTGTTTCATTAGCTCGTGCAAAAAATTTTTTTGGGCAACTTAAAATAAAATAAGTTTTATATTTTGCGTTTTATAACACACATATATTTAACAATTATTTTGATTAAAAATATTGCAGACACAAAATTGAAACTGTTTGTGAAAAAAAATGTCAATATGACTGCAGTTACAATTCGCTTAACTAATCAGACACATTATGTAAATCAGTGTTTCAACCACATTTTATGACAAATATGCGATTCAAAGTAGCTTAATTACAAAGAAAAAATCGCATTGAATCGAATGAGCGCACGCAAGAGTCTTTATCGGTTATTAATGATTAATAATTAAATTCAATTTAATAAAAACTGAGTAATGAAAATACGATTCCATGCAAACTGAAATACTAACAGTCATTTAATAGGTAAAAAACATGCTCTATTTAAGTAATTCGCTCTTTTCTCGGGTAAACTAAGTTCAGTTAGCGAGAAAAATAACAAGTGAAGATAAGATGTAAATAATGCACAATGGTTAAAACCACTTTTTTATGTCAGATTATTGATAATAACAGTAATAAAATTTTGTGATATATTATGCGTTTTTTTATTTCAACTTTTGTTGAGACAGAATGAACAAGAAATGTATAAAAAAACTGAACATTTTAAATTCTTGATTTACTTTTTCAGTCGGCGGTTATGGAATGAACGCTAGTTATCTAATTACTTATATTTTTGAAATGGGAGTGTTCTAATAAAAGACAATAAAATTAAAACCACTCCCATTCCATAAGGTCGTTTTTAGTTTTCTGAAACTAAACTATACAACATTACATAATTTATAAAAATTTCGTCTTTCAAATATAATCACAAAAGTATCAGGAGAGCAGTTTTTAGATAGGTATACGAATATTTACTTTATAATAATTTCGTACATAAACATTTTTTTTTATTTTTGCAGACACTAGACATTACACAACTATATAAAAAGTAATTAAAAGCAGTCTCCGTACTTTTCATAAAATTTGTATTACCGTGACGCAAATGTCATAAGCGTCTATTCGTATAAAAAAGCCTGAGATTTTACTATTAAATAGATTTTTTTTTTAAATCCAAAAGAAATTGAAATTACAGGCAGTGACTCTATTACTATTTTGTACATGAGTCAGTGTTACTCACCATTCATTATGAGCGGCAATACATATATTTTAGAAAACTTTTTTAAACGGTCAATATACATACGTATATATTCTTCGACGAGAGTCGAACAGGCGGTTGTTGGCTTTATAGGTGACGTGAAGATCGCTTCTGAAGACACTAGACGTCGATTCCAATTTTCATATTTGAGTTGGTATCAAAATTATTGGCCAATGGTATCATAGACCAACTACCAAGCGTTCTTCGACTTCTTTTAAGAATTTATCGAGCGTCGGACCTGCAACAATCAAATGTTATTTCAATATGAGATAACGTATTCTGTAAATTTTAAGATCAGTATAAACAATTATTGTTTAAAAAAATATGCATAATGGAAAATCTCTCGGATCGGAGATGAAATATTGGATGATATTTTGACTGTTTATTATTCCGAAAATATCGAAAAATCCGGTGAAAAAGAAACGTGTTTTACATGTGCTTTATTCACTATTATTGTTTTTGGAACGCACTTAAAAGTATGTTCCAAAAACATATGTAAAAACACATGTTTCTTTTTCAGTGGAGTTTTCGATATTTTCGGTATATTAAACGGCCATAGTCAATAGCGGTAGTACCTACATACAAGTGTTGCTACTGGAAAAAAATATCGGTTTTCGATACTCGCAATTTTATATCGATATATCAAAATATTAAATATCGCTCAAAAATATCGATATATCAAATAAAAAATATCGATATATCGATATTTTATAGACATCCCTAGTAAAAAACCAGCTACTACAATATAACGCGAGCAAAACCGCGGTTTTAGACTAGTAAACAAATTTGATAAAAAAGAACATTATACGTTATTTTGTTAACAAGGAGACTTGTTAACTCCTAATAATGTGTGAAAAACGTTAAACGCCGGCTTGTTAAAAATGTCTTCGTCGACGGTTTCGAACAAATATTTTATATAATGTGAAAACACTAACGGAATGTACCTCCGTACATGTAAATAAAACAATTTGATACCTAATGCAATGTTTATGAAAGTTGCATTTTGCACAACCACGCCTGTGACTTTTCGACCAGTGCCTTCAACTTTTCCACGCAAGGCGTCGTTTTTAACGTTTTGTGACAAAAACAACAAACATTTGACAATCTAATTTCAAAACTAGTACGGTTTAAAACTTGGAAGATTATCAACGAACTTTTGTCGTTCTGTTTTGGAATAGTGTACTATGAGCACAGTGAAAAGTCATAATTTTTCCAAAACCTGTCGAACTTGTCTATTAGAACCCGAAAAAATGCATAGTGTCTACACATCGAACATTTTAGAAATGCTTAACAAATGTACAAATATTAAGGTAATAGTATATTGCACTACAAGAGCCGAAAGTTGAATTTACTGCACTGCGTCACATGATGCCCGAGGCGAAATCGAGG
Organism: Venustoraphidia nigricollis; assembly: GCA_034508555.1. Taxonomy (NCBI): domain Eukaryota; kingdom Metazoa; phylum Arthropoda; class Insecta; order Raphidioptera; family Raphidiidae; genus Venustoraphidia; species Venustoraphidia nigricollis. The sequence goes on along the minus strand of JAVRKA010000021.1, from coordinate 2,672,077 downwards.
GCATCATATGTCGCGCAGTGCAGGACTTTCAGCTTTCTGCTCGTGTGATGTATACTATTTTTCTTCATACCCGGTCGAAAGTACGCACTTCCACCAATATATAAAAACCACTGATTACTTTTAAGCGAGCAATGTTGAGGTTATACGTAATGCCACATGGATCTAATAATGTCCATGTAATAACAGCAGATAGCTACCTGCTACTGTCTACTGGCGAACATATGACCTGACAAACGGCAGTCTCACGTATCAGTGCGCATGACAAAACTGTTTCGGCCGACGCGACGGTACGCGAGTAATTACAGCAGTGCATAAATGTTAGACTTTCTGATTTAAAATCGAATCAGAAAGTACGTACGGCATGGTATGAAGAAAAATAGTGTTATCACTAATTTTTATCAGTGGCTGCGCTTGCGTTTATGCCGGTTTCAATAGGAGCCCTATGTTAATCCAGATATAGCCAGACACTTAAGGCTGTTGGAACGCTCTGAATTTAAGCCAAAGCTGATAGCTGATTGTAGACTTATTCGTCAACATTTTGCAAAAATTCTTTCTCTGTAAGAAAGAAAAAGGCCAAATCTAGATCTCTAATGGACTGCTTTTGTAATTTATGTACGATTTACTAGAAAAAAGTTGGCATTAATTGTGCCAAAAAACACACGTTTTCAATGTCACACTACGACCTTATTCGTACTTATTTCACAAAACTGTTCCATCACAAACCTGAAGTGACTCTTCCTTTTTCGGATTTTTTTCAAATCTTCAAAGAATTTCCAAAAATTAGAGTAATCAACTGACAGCGGCACCCCTGCAACAGCATTTTTTAGCCTCGTAGTATGATTTAAATTCAGAGCGTTCCGACAGTCTTAAGATAGATTGTAGATTATAGACGCTCAACATCTGAGGTCATCAACGCCCCACCATTGTTTGACAAGGGGCGGGCGGTGGGGCGGGGGGTGTCATAAGTCTCGTGACGTCACATGTCAAAATCTAAAGTATTAAAACACAAAACTTAAACAAAAAACTTAAAAAAATATTCTATTTTTAGTCTATATAAGGTTTGTATTGTATAATTTTGGAACTGTTGTTTTCATTAATTCAGTTCTACCTGTAAAATTGCAAAATAAAACGTAAGAGATTGGAATAATGAGTAAATAACAAAAGAAATTGACTGTCATTTATTATTTTTAAAAATATACCGAGCTGGGTAGAGTAGTGGTGACAGCACTAGACTCGCATTCGGGAGGTCCGGGTTCGAATCCCGGCGGGGACAGATGTGGTTGGGACTTTTTCCTACTGCCTCTCGCCGAGAAACGGTAATTCCTGTACCGGCCATCTTGATTGAGGTTTTCCATGGTTTCCCTCCTTTAATTCCAGACAAATATCGAGATGGTTCCTTATTTGAGGCCATGGCCGATTACCTATCAAAATCCTAGTTCAAAAATTACCTACATTATCCTAATTTTTCTATAATTCCTTCATTCGCCCATTGCTATTACATAAGTTGAAGTTGTAAAAAACGTAGAAAATAACGGGAAGTGGTAGATGAAAAAATAGTAATGGTGCGAATGGCGTCGGTTATGACATAAAGTCGAGAAACGGACGTTAAACGCATTATTATTATTATTATTTTAAAAATATGTGTATGGCTTGTTTTTAGATAAGTAAATTCGACGGATTACCACATCAAATATGCCCTGAATGTCTAAACAGCGTTCGGATTGCGTATGATTTTAAATTACAATCTGAAAAGTCCGAACAATTCTTACAAAAAATTATCAGTGAACGAAACGCGGATTGCGAATACGAATCGAAAATTAAATCGGAATTCTCATCGGGAAATTCTATCCGTGATATTTATACAGATCCAAACTCGGATGATTTCGATACGATCGACTGTAAACACGAGACCTCCGAATCATTTCAAGTGTCTACAAATGAAAAAATCAATTCGGAACAATTCGGTACGGCAGAATCGGGCGCGACATCGCTTGCATATTTTAACGTTAACGCAGATAGCAACAAAAACTGTAATTCTATAAATGAAAAAATCAATTCGGATGAATTCGGTACGGCAAAATCGGGCTCGACGCCGCCTGCATATTTTAACACAGATGGCGACAAAAACTGTACTTGCGAAATGTGCAATCAACAGCAGTACTACAAATGTTTGACGCAACGTCACAAACAGCCAGAACATCGCACAAAACGCGTCTTGTGTCCCGTTTGTAACAAAGAATTCTTCGATCCCGGAAATTTAAAGTCGCACATGTTGCGTCACAACGGAGAAAAAAAGTTCAACTGCGATCGATGCGCGAAAAGTTTCTACGAAATCAGTGCGCTCGCGTACCACGTTCAAAAGCGGCACGATTCGAAACCGGTCGAATGCAACGTCTGCTGGAAACAGTTCAAGCTGCAAATACAGCTCGACCTGCATTCGAAAAGCCACGACGAAAACAGATTTATATGCAAGACGTGCGGTAAAAATATGCACTCGAACAAAGCGCTGAAGGCTCACGAACTGTCGCATACCGAACAAGACCCGGTTCCGTGCGCGCAATGCGACAAGTTCTTTAAACACGGAAACAGTCTCAGCCTGCACGTAAGGCGGTGCCATCAGGAGGACAGAAAGAAGAATATCTGCACGGTTTGTGGAAAAGAGGTGAGTTTATTTTTAGGCTATGTTCCGATTTACAGTGAATTTCATTTGAGACGCACGGTACAAGAAAGAATGGTAGTGTGTCTTATATCCTTTGATACATGGAAGGGGTGAAGCTCTTATTGAACGAGTACACGGAGAGCCCGCGGAGTGGCGCTGCGAGCACACCAGCAATGCTTGCTGTGTTAAAAGAGATGCGTAACTGGTTTGCCTATGCGTTGGCGTTGCGTAATATACTTTGGAAATTGAATTTAATCTTTTTACTCTTTTCATTTAACACAGCAAGCATTGCTGCTGAGCTCGCAGCGCTACTCCGCCCAACAAGAGACTCGCTTTTTTATGTGGGAGATATACTACCATTCTTTCTTATATATGTTGATATGGTAGCTATGGAAATTATTAATGCATTATAAAAAAACGTTTCAGTAAAATACACCATACACCGAAAAAGAACATACATGACCAGTAAAACTTTAATTAGAAAAACAGGAATTACAACAGATTTTCAAAAAAATAACCATTAACGGCTAAACAATATCCTAAACGGTTATAAAAATTATTTAAAACAGAATCAATCATCTGCGGGGCGAACGTTTGAGAAACTTCTATTATTGATCTTTTAAGCTGGTCAATATTTTCCAAGTCACCATTAAACAGTTTTGCTTTCATAAAACCCCAATAAGAAAAATCATTGGGAGGCAAGTCTGGGGAACGAGTCGTGTTTATATGAGCACACAATATAAATTAAAAGGCCTGTATTCAGGCCCCTCTTTCCATTGGGCACTCTGGGCAAGTGCCCAAAGCCCCGCGATGGAATGGGCCCCTTAGTTCCTGCCAGATCAGCATCCGATAACTGATACTGCCGAAAAATGTTTAATAATTTTATTATTTGCTTCGTAATTACGATCTTTTTTTAATTAATATAATATTCAAGGTTGTTGTTCATAGGAGCCCCATTATCCTAAAGTGCCCAGGGTCTCCAATAGGTTAAAGACGACCCTGTCTGTATTACAGTGTGTTATTTTTCGTTAGGCACCAGTTTTGGTGAGCAGTATGAAGATGAATAGCGTACTAACCTTTGTGTTGATGGTTCATTATATGAAGTCATAGTCGACAAGCTGTCCAACTTCGCTATGGACACATTGTATGTTCAGTTGTTTTCAGGTAGCCAATCTTAAACAGCATATGCTTTTGAAACACGCGACAGAAACTCCGTACAAATGTAGCAAGTGTAACAAAGCGTTCGCTAAAGAATGGTTTCTGAAACTCCATTCCAAATCGCATACGGGTGAGCCTCGTGCCCGCAAAGAACTCTGCACTGTTTGCGGGAAAGAAGTACATCTGTCCGGAATAGTGATTCATATGCGAATGCATACAGGTAAACAATCGACGATCTGAAAACAAAACAACAATAATTACAAATCTGTGTACAGTACATCATCGCTTAACGCTGCTTGATATTACGCGGTTTCTAAGGAAAAAGTTTAGCCACTATAACGTAAATTATGGATCAGTTTATACAAAATGATTCAAATGTTGATAGAAGTTCAAAGGCAAGACGAAGTGTCGTTGATGCAATGTCTTGCAATCGACAACAGCTTGATGAACGAAACAGAAAAAGGCAAGCGACATTAGATGACTTCTTCACAAAAAACAAAATATGTCAAATGAGGAACCTTCCTCATCACAAATATAACTTCTTACTCGAACTTTTATTTGATTTTCATAAATGTTTTATGAACAAAAAGTCGATTCTAGCAATTCATAAATCTACAGTTAATATTACAAAATATTTGTGATGAGAAAGGTTCATCATTTGACATATTTCGTTTTTTGTGAAGAAGTCATCTAATGTCGTTTGCCTCTTCTATTTCGTTCAGCAAGCTGTTGTCGATATCAAGATATTGCATCAATGACACTTCGTCTTATCTTTGAACTTCTATCAACATTTGAATCATTTTGTATAAACTGATCCATAATTTACGTCATAGTGGCTAAACATTTTTTTTCAGAAAGCGTAATACTGAAACAGCGTTAAGCGAGGGCTTACTGTATATTGATGTTATAACAACTGGAATTCCGATAAAGCATTGACGAAACATTCTGTGACTTTTTTTATAGGTGAACGTCCGTTTAAGTGCCAAACATGCGGTAAAACTTTCAAATCTAATACTGGTCTTATGACGCATAAACGGTCTCATACTGGTGAGAGGCCTTACAAATGTCCCGTTTGCGATAAAGGATTTACGAGCAAGATGTGCGTTAAAAAACATCAGGTAACAATTGGTTGGCGTGTACGGTTGTGAAGTTTAACTTCTTTAGCGACGTATCTGTTTGAAAAAAAGTAAAAAATCGAGGGGAAGTAGAATTGACCCCAAAAGGGGAAGTTAATTTGTCTCCTAAATTACATGACACTGACATAGGGTAGAAGTTTATAGCGTGTTGCTAGGTATGTGTAAATATTATTAATTAGTTTGACATAACAAAAAATTAAACTTGGGAATAATATTAAGGTAGTTGAAGTGGTTAAGACACACCATCAGAAAATTCTAAATTTTTGTATACTTATTAAGGACATGATAATACAATTACCCTGATTTGAAGTCGTTCGACCGTATATAATACGAGATAAATTCAATTAAAAATTGGATAATTAACATTGATTGTATACGATCTCTGTAGTTCTGAACCAGTTTCTTATTTATAAAAAAAGAACTAACTGTCAGAAACTTTCCAAAAACTGACAGTCTTTCAATGCATTTGTTATGAGTTAAAAAAAATAAGAAAAGTTTTTTGACCGTCTAATTATTTATAAATAACGGTTTAAAGTTCAACAATTTATAGAATACTGTATGGGTTACGTTTCCACGGGCACAGTTTTGCGTACAAATTATTGATCACTTAGCTACAAGCTAGTATAATTTTGTGGCGCGTATAATCTATAACTTTTTGACAATATTGTACCACGACAACTACCTTAAAAACTAAAGAAGTTAAACTTCTAATGTGAGCTTATGAGGGTGACGCTCACTATAATTTTTTTAATCTATGAAAAAACAGAGTATGAAATTTTCAGGTTGTTCACACAGGAGAGCGGCCACATCAATGTAGGATATGTGATCACTCTTTCGGTCAAAGATCTACACTGAGGACTCACATGAAAGTGCATATTAAAGGCGATGCGTAATACTTCAAATTAAACATACAGTATACAGTAAGACCCCGTTTAACGCGTGAGATGCGTTCCAAAAAGTTCCTGCGCTATACGAGGTCATCTTAATACGTAGATAATAGGCATGAGTGAAACAGAACCGAGAATACGAAAATTTGTTAGTTTTCTTTTTGTTTAATTTTGTAATATTTATTGTTAAATACTTTTTTATCACACTAATTATAGATTTATTTATTGCTAATATCGATTTTTGTTTATAAAACATTTATGAAAATCAAATAAAAATTCGAGTTAAAAGTCATGTTTGTGATGTGGAAGGTTCCTCATTTGATATGTTTTGTTTTTTGCGAAGAAGTCATCTAATGTCGTTTGCCTCTTTCTGTTTCATTCAGCGAACTGTTGTTGATGGCAAGATATTGCATCAATGACTCTTCGTCTTGCCTTTGAACTTCTATCAACATTTGAATCATTTTGTATAAACTGATCCATAATTTACCTTGACAGATGTAGTGGATAAACTTTTTTTTTAGAAACCGCGTTACGCGAGGTCTTACTGTATACATTATTGTGTGAACATATTACGTATGTACATTGGACAAAAGTGAAAAATAAATATATTATTACGTAAAAACAGCATATTGCATAACAGAATTATTTATCGTCCTCTTAATTAACAGCATAAAATAATTATTTTCCTGTACGGAGGAACCGAAAAAAATCCTAAATGTCAGAATATGGTATTGTTTTTGTGGTACACAGCGTAAACAATCCGTTTCCCTGTACGGTGTGGACGTCAAACACTTTTTTACGGAAACGATTTTAAAATACAATTTTATTTTAAGTTAACATTATATATTTTTTTATTTTAAACTCTCATGTGATGGAAACTTTCAATATAAATGATAAAGATTTTTCTAAAATATGTCGTACGTGTCTAACGGAAAGGAAAAAAATGGGTCATATCGATGCAAGAACTTTGGAAATGCTTTCCAAATGTACGAATATCAAGGTAATTTTGTTTAGATTATTATATTAACACGTTGACTGCCTCGGAATTTTTCACGATTCCGGTCTAAAGAGCCAATTTGATTTAATCATGTTATATTATTAAAAACTTTAATTAATCATAAGGCTTAAGAAATTTTTTTTTTTTAAATGTTTAAGTGTTTTTTCTGTTCATTTAAGCCAAACCTGATTTTTTTCTCTTTCCTGAGGTCATCTATTCGTAATTACAGTGTTATGCTATGAGTTTTCTAAATATGGAAAGTAACGAAGGAACGCGTAGTAGGCGTCCTGGGCAAGTAAACAACCTACGAGTTGGCAGACAACGTGTTAAGTATCATAACTTAAGGTAGTTGTCGTGGTACAGTATTGTCAAAAAGTTATAGATTATACGCGCCACAAAAGTATACTAGCTTGTAGCTAAGTAATCCATAATTTGTACGTAAGACTGTACCCGTGGAAACGTAACCCATACAGTATTCATATGCATGTATACTTTTCTATAAATTGTTGAACTTTAAACCGTTATTTATAAATAATTAGACGGTCAAAATTTTTTTCTTATTTTTTTTAAACTCATAACAAATGCATTGAAAGACTCGTCAGTTTTTGGAAAGTTTCTGACAGTTAGTTCTTTTTTTTATAAATAAGAAACTGGTTCAGAACTACAGAGATCGTATACAATCAATGTTAATTATCCAATTTTTAATTGAATTTATCTCGGATTATATACGGTCGATCGACTTCAAATTTTCAAGGTAATTGTATTATCATGTCCTTAATAAGTATACAAAAATTAAGAATTTTCTGACGATGTGCAGTAACCGCGACAACTACCTTAATTGTCGAAATAAAATTAGAAAACGCATAAATTGTTTGATTTTCAACTTGACAGATTACCAAAAATGACGGATTACCTGACCTAATGTGTAACCAGTGTCTGAAAGCAGTCCGGGTGTGTCATAACTTTAGAATTCAGTCCGAAAAATGTGATCGCATATTACACGATATCATCGATAATGTAAAAATAGAGAGTATCGATGAAGAATTTCTCGAACACGATCAAACGTCGGTTCGTAACGTAACCGAAACTAAAAACGAAACGTGTCTACAAACCGACGAGATTAAACTAGAAAATGATTGCAATGACTACGAAGGGATTTCTGACGCCGAGAGCAATGACAAAACATTTCCAGAATTTAAAGTAGAGATTCCTCAACCAGATCAAAACTCAACCGAAAATAAAAACAAGTCTTTGCAACCAGCCGTTCGAGTCAAACTAGAAAATGATCACGGCTACTGTGAAGAAACGTCCGTATCTCCTTTCCGAGACGAACGCACGGAAATACCAGACACTGATTCCTCAGATACACAAACAGAACACGACAGTACTTCGTTTATCCTGAAAGAAAACGTCCCGAAGAACATTTTGAAACGCGGTAAAACGATATACCGATGCGACCGTTGCAAGAAGTTTTTTTACGAGCTCGCGAAGTTCGGTCGACATCTCAAAGAACGACACGGCGTTGAACCCGTCAAATGCGACAAGTGTCCGCGACAATTTCCGTTGCAAATTCAGTTGGACGCGCACTTAAAATATCACGCGAAGAAGAATCACGTCTGCAGCACTTGCGGGAAGGAAGCAAAGTCGAAAAAGGCTTTACGCAGTCACGAGCAAACGCACAGTTCGCTGCACTATTATCCGTGCCCGTTGTGTGATAAATCGATAAAGTTCAAGGCCAATCTGCAACGGCACATACGGAAAGTTCATCACGGCGTTCAATCGAAGAGATTCATATGTCCCGAATGCGGAAAACAGGTACATTAAATGATTTGAATAATTTCTCATTTCACCGAGCTGGGTAGAGTAGTGGTGACAGCACTAGACTCGCATTCGGGAGGTACCGGGTTCGAATCCCGGCGGGGGCAGATGTGGCTGGGACTTTTTCCTACTGCCTCTCGCCGAGAAACGGTAATTCCTGTACTGGCCATCTTGATTGAGGTTTTCCATGGTTTCCCTCAATTAATTCCATATAAATATCGAGATGGTTCCTTATTTGAGGCCATGGCCGATTACCTATCAAAATCCTAGTTCAAAAATTACCTACCTTATCCTAATTTCCTATAATTCCTTCATTCGCCCATTGCTATTACATAAGTTGAAGTTGTAAAAAACGTAGAAAATAACGGGAAGTGGTAGATGAAAAAACAGTAATGGTGCGAATGGCGTCGGTTATGACATAAAGTCGAAAAACGGACGTTAAACGCATTATTATTATTATTATTATTATTATTATTTCTCATTTCAGTCTGTGCCAGCGTTTCCCAAACTTTTTTGTTTTGCTCGGAATGAGGTTTTAAAATTTTTCGCGAACAACATTTATGTACAGTAGAACCTCGATAAGTTAAAATCCAAGGGAAACGTTAAAAAATTTAAGTTATCGAGTTTAGAGAGGTTGTCAGTGTAAAATTTTTAACTTACCGAGGTTTGTGGATTTTATAGAGGATGTATTTAGTTCAATAGAGGTTACATACATTTTTTATCTATTCATTTATTCATTTAGAATCAATTATTTAAACAAAGAAATCAGTAAAACGATTTAGTGGAAGACTAAAGTGAAAATCAATTGAGTTCTTGGCACAACCTTTTGTTTGGATACTTACTCATGCTGACTCACCGATAATACTTTAACTTATGGAGGTCACCCAAGTTATCGAGGGTAATGTTCAGAATATTTGTTTAAGTTATCGAGGTTTTGTGATTTAAGTAATGGAGGTTTTATGCTTTCATGGGAAGGGAATTCAAAAAATTTTTAACTTACAGAGGTTTTTTTTTAACTTATCGGGGTTCTACTGTATTTACAAAACAAATTTTATTTTTTAATAGAAATCAAGTTATTTGTTTGCTTATTTCATACACAAAAATTTACAATTTTTTTACATTTTTTACACTTTGGGAAACGTTGGCTTATTTCTCTCAAGATCACCTCTGTTCTAGCGGGTCATACAAATACCCATGCTAGGTTGCAGAAAGGATTGTCAAATAATTTGATTTGATAATGATCTTGGATTGTGATAATAAAATTACAGTTTTCTTATATGCAAGAACAGTCAAATGTCGTATTCAAACTCCCTGTCATTTACAACAAAAACAAATGCTTGATCTACACAGAAATAGGTCGTTTTCAAGTCAAATTTTGATTAAAATGCGTAGAAAAATGTCGTTTTGAAGTAAAAATTATGCAAAAAACTATGTTAAGTACACGTATACACAGTTTAGAAAAAATATCATTTCAATCGACCAATTATTTTTTGAACAGAATCGAATTAAAATTCTACAATGCTTTTCTTATGGAGAAAAATGTCTGTTCACAATCTAAGGTCATTATCAAATCAAATTATTTGACAATCCTTTTGATAATGCGGTATCTTTCAGGTCCTGAATCTAAAATATCACATGGCTCTTCGACATGCGACTGAAACGCCTTACAAATGTGATAAATGTGACAAAGCATTCTCAAGAGATACTTTTCTCAAACAACATTATAAGAAACATACTGAAGATGCGCAGCAGAACATTAAATTGTGCAATATTTGCGGCGTCAAAGCCGGAAACATCACTGCTTTGAGTTACCACATGCGAATTCACACAGGTATATTAATTGACCTAACAGTGTTGCATCACTTTCACACAGTTTGTGCTGAGACCCAGCGGTAAGAGGCGAGGTAGGCAAAAGACATATTGTGGGTGTGACCTTCTTTAACTCTGTCTCGCTCAAGTCATCTGCACGTGTCAATTTTTGGCTGATGCCAACTACGAGGCTAAAAGATGTTATTGCAAGGGTGCCGCTGTCAATTGATTACTCTAATTTTTGGAAATATTTTGAAGATTTAAAAAACTTTTCCGAAAAAGGAAGAGTCACTTTAGGTTTGTGATGGAACAGTTTTGTGAAATAAGTACGAATAAGGTCGTAGTGTGACATTGAAAACGTGTGTTTTTTGGCACAATTAATGCCAACTTTTTTCTAGTAAATCGTACATAAATTACAAAAGTAGTCCACTAGAGACCTAGATTTGTCCTTTATCTTCCTTATAGAGAAAGAATTTTTGGAGAATGTTGACGAATAAGTCTACAATCAGTTGACAGTCGAAGCTCTATTTTTGGCTTAAATTCAGAACGTTCCGACAGCCTTAACGCTGCTCCGCTTAACGCTGTTACGCGGTTTCTAAAAACAAAGTTTAGCCACTAGAACGTAAATTATGGATCAGTTTATCCAAAATAATGTTGATAGAAGTTCAAAGGCAAGACGAAGTGTTATTGATGCTTAGGCATAGACGCTAATGACATCAGCTGTCGAGCGTCTATAATCTAAAATACTTCTTTTGTTTTAGGCGAACGCCCTTATAAATGTTCAACGTGCGGCAAAACTTTCCGTTTCAAATGCGTTTTAACGGAACACCAGTTGGTGCATACGAGCGAGAAATCGCACGCCTGCCCTCTTTGCGACAAAAGATTTACTACAAAGAAATCGGTAAGAAGACATCAACTTGTTCATACTGGAGAGCGACCTCACAGCTGTACAGTATGTGGACGCGCGTTTGGTCAAAAGTCAGGACTCAAAACGCATATGAAAATTCACAATTAATCATTCAATGTACACGAAACAATTTACAATAAAAATAAAACATAAGAAACGTTATATTTGATGATTTAAAATCGATTCTACTTCCTTACCTAATCTATTTTCTTTGCAGATCGTGACAGCTCTCAAAAAACATCACAATAAAATATATTAGCAAAATGCACATATTTTTGAACATTAAATATCGCACCTGAAACTAGTATTCTTTATGTTTTTTTATATTAAACGACACTTTGTTGTTTCAGTATTATGAAATTTCGTTATAAACATTGAAAATACGAATATATTTCAAATTTTATTAATAAATTATACGAATGCTACACAGAATTTCGCAAAAATTTGACGAACGTGTGGAAATAAACAACACGAAAGTATTTTGTCTAACACAAAAACATTTCAAGAACAGAATCACATGCCAGTCTGTGGAATTACATAGCGTAAAACGTTTTTACCTGTACGGCTGATGTGCGACGGTGCGCGTCAATTGTTTTTTTATGAAAACATTAATTTCAAAATAGAAATTTATTTTGAATTAACATTACGGGTTTGTTATTTTAAACTGTCGTCTGATGGAAACTGTTAATCTAATTAGTAGTAACGATTTCTTTAAAATATGCCGCACATGTCTGATGCAAAAGAAAAAAATGAGTTTTATCGATACAAATATTTTGGAAATGCTTTCCAAATGCACGAATATTAAGGTAATTTTGTTCAGATCATTATTTTAACTCTTTGAGTGCCAACATGATTTCTAGAAAATTACCTCAGACTGTCATTAATTATGCACAGTGTTTTTCGCCGTGGATTAATAGTATCGCTGTTGTCGTTTTCAGCTTCTGAAAGTTTAATATTTTCTTTTTCGTGGTCGGATTCAATGTAGTTATCGTCATCTGAAATACTTTCTACATATTCGAGTCACCATTACTGTAAAATTCTCAGCTAGTCGAAGCCATAACGAAATCTTTTGTTTTTTTATACAAAAATGACTATATAAATAAAAATATTTTATGATATTACGTCGCAAAAAAATAAATTACACAATTTGCAACAATCACCTTGAAATATTATTGTGCGCGCTTTCCACTGCGGACACTGCACTATACTTAACATAAAGATATGTTTTTTTTTTTCAATAAGTCAGCAACTGCATTTTGCGGCTATTGCCTTTCCGCATTAACCAGGTGCTAGGAGTGGGGGAACCCCCACTCTCTAATTCCAATAGGAATGTTGACTGTGTTCAAATAAAAACATAATTTTAACGCTAAGTGGTAGTTTCTATGATAGAAATACTAAAAAACATATTTTTCCTTATTCTTAAGGAATTCAATTACTTAATATTTAATAAATAAGACTTAAATTAAATCACCCTCAAGTCGCGAGGCAACAAACACCAATCAGAGTGCATGACGTCACTGGCTCATAAACATCATCAGACGCGTTTATGAGCCCGCGACGTCACGACAGTCACGTGACAAGTATTGACGTTTTGGAGCGAAATTTGAAACGGAATTTAAAATACATGATTTTTAAGGCGTGAGTCGTATTTAAAAAAATATAATAAATATTTGTGGTTATATTAAGTACTAATGCACTTTCCCAAAAATAAACATCCCTATTCTAAAAACAATTAAACAAGAATCGACAACTATGAAATAGAGATATTGTATTAGTTCGCTTGGAAGCAAAAAACGCGATCGCGCTCCTTGGCAGTCAAAGGGTTAAGTATCAAAACTTAATTGCCTAAATAAAATTAGAAAAGGCATAAATAGTTTTATTTCTAATTTGACAGGTTATCAAAAACGATGGATTACCTGAAAAAATCTGTGCCCAGTGTCTGAAAGAAATCCGAATATCCCTTAATTTTAAATTCCAGTCTGAAAAATGTGATCGGTTACTACATAGTATAATCGATAATGTAAAAATAGAGAGTATCGATGAAGAAGTTCCCGAATACGATCAAACGTCAGTTCGAAACGTAACCGAGATTAAAAATGAACCTTTTTTGCAACCGAACGAGATTAAAACAGAAAATGATTACGATTACTATGAAGAGATTTTTACAGTATCTTCTTTTCGCAACGCCGAGAGCAATGACGAAATGTTTCCAGAATATAAATTAGAAATTAATCAAACAGATCAGACTGAGAATGAATCCGTCGTTAAACTAGAAAATGATCACGATTATTGTGACGAAACGCGTACAACGGCCGCATCTCCTTTCCGACACCAACGCACAGAAGTACCAAACGATTCCCCAGATACACAAAAAGAAAACATCCCTAGGAACATTTTGAAGTCCGGTAAGACGATATACCGATGCGATTGTTGCAAAAAGATTTTTTACGAAGTCGCGAAGTTCGGTCGACATCTCGAAGAACGACACGGCGTCGAACCTGTAAAATGCGACAAATGTCCAAAACGATTTCCGTTGCAAATTCAACTTGACGCGCATTCAAAACATCACGCGAAGGACAGCACCGTTTGCAGTACTTGCGGGAAGGAAACGAAATCACGAGAAGCTTTACGAAAACACGTTCAAACGCACAGTTCACTGTATTGTTTTCCGTGTCCGTTGTGCGATAAAACGATAAAACTGAAAGGTAATCTTCAGCGGCACATAAAAAGAGTTCATCAAGGTGTTCAATTGAAAAGATTTACGTGTCCTGAATGTGGGAAAAAGGTATTGGTATAATACGCGCCACAGTTCTAAAAGGTTCTGAAGTTAGATGCAAATGAAGGCTTGCGCAGTTACAGTCAGTTGAAAAACTACAAACTCGCGCTATATTATTATTTTTAATTTTTCAGGTCTAATTCCTTGTATAAAGTCATCCAAAAAAATTATTTTTCGTGTTTGTCTATGCAAAACTGTATTAGGCATCTTGGTCAATTAACAATCAAAGAAACAACTTAACAATAGCGTACTGGACTGTACTTTATAGCAGGAAAGCGATAATTGACAAGACAACCAGCGATAACCAATCACCGACGAGCGCACGTTCTGTGCCGGTAACTGGGAGGTGGTGGGAGTCTTCCTTTCCCACAAAACAACCAGGACGGCTCTAAAATATGTATTTGCGACGCTGTTTGTGACTAACTTCAAAACCTTTCAGAATTATACATATTATTTCTCAAAGGTGTTTTTTGGTGGTAGGAATATCTCGTTAAAAGCCATTCGTACGTAATATTTTATAAGCCGAAGTGTGCGATTTCTAAAAGAGTGATGCATATTTGAGAACTTTTAGCGTTGAGGAAACAACTCTGAAATCTATTTTCTCTTTTTTATTTATACATAGTGTAAACTCTATATAGCGACTGCGCATTTTCTGGCGTTATAGAGAGTTGTCGTTATATGGAGAGAAAGAAAAATCAATATTGTTTTACTATTATAGTATTATCTAATCATAACGCATCAAATTTACAAACAAGCATTACTATTAACACAAATAACAACGCTTATTGCGTAAAATCTGTTATCTTCGTCTGATGTTTTTTGCTATGCCAGTATTTCGGTATAACTTAGAAAGTACTTACAAAACAGTAGGTGCTTTATAAGTTGCCGAAATTACTTGCTCTATAATGACATATGGCCGTTATTTAGAGTGGGTGTAATGCTACATAGAATGTATCATTGTATGAACGACAAGGCAGACCAACCAAAGTCGAGTAATTTTGACGTTTTAGGAAGTTTGACGTTAAATCGAGTGACGTTACGTGGAGTTTACACTGTATTTTTATTTTGAAGTTTTAGTGCAATTGATCCTTTTCTAAAACCAGATAAAAAAGTGGGAGAGGGACATGGAGACAGGGGGGGGGGTCAAAAATGGCCAAAATCGTCCTTACGTAATTAATGAATGACCTCTAATACGGTATATTTCAGGTCCTGAATCTAAAACATCACAATGCTCTTCGACATGCGACTGAAACGCCATTCAAATGCAACAAATGCGACAAAGCATTCTCGAGAAATTCGTTTCTCAAACAACATTACAAACAACACACTGGCTATGCGAAGAAGAACGCGAAATTGTGCAATATTTGTGGCGCCAAAGCGGGAAACATGGCGGCTTTAACTTATCACATGCGAATTCACACAGGTATATTTAAATTAAGGATTTCGCGGCCCAATGAGTTATCGGTTACTCTACGGTGCCATATCTCAACAGTTTAATATTTCATAATAAAGCAAATTGCAACACTATATTCACATCATGCGAGAGCTAACTTTAGTTTCGGTATAGTACGCGCCATGGATCTAAAAGGCTTGGAAGTTAGATTCAAATAGAGGTTTGCGCAGCTACAACCAGTTGAAAAACTACAAACGTGCGCTATATTATTATTTTTAATTTTTCTTTAATCTAAAGGCCTAATTCCGTGCATAAAGTCATCCAAAAAAATATTTTTCGTGCTTGTCTATGCAAAACTGTATTAGGCATCTTGATCAATTAACAATCAAAGAAACAACTTAACAATAGCGTACTGGACTGTACTTTATAGCAGAAAAGCGACAATTGACAATACAACCAGCTATAATCAATCACCGACGAGCGCACGTTCTGTGCCGGTAACTGGGAGGTGGTGGGAGTCTTCCTTTCCCACAAAACAACCAGGACGGCTCCAAAATATGCATTTGCGACGCTGTTTGTGACTAACTTCAGAACCTTTTAGAACCGTGGCGCGTATTATAACACTACTATGAAAGAGACAGATTGGAGATTATAGACAGCTGAAGTCATCAGCGATCTAGACATGAACCTTAACGGTAGTGAGAGTTACGAATGAATCAAAGATGAAATTTTTCCGTTCATTAATTCATCCTAAGTCACAGAATATTTCTATTTTGTTAGGTCATTTAAAATAACGTTTACTATTGTTTTTGTTTTTGGCTTAAATTCAGAGCGTTCTGACAGCCTTAACGCTGCTCCGCTTAACGCTGTTTCAGTATTACGTGGTTTCAAAAAAAAGAAAGTTTAGCCAAATTATGGATCAGTTTATACAAATTCAAATGTTGATAGAAGTTCAAAAGCAAGACGAAGTGTTATTGATGCTTAGGCATAGACGCTGATGACCTTAGCTGTCGAGCGTCTATAATCTACAATTCTTCTTTTGTTTTAGGCGAACGTCCGTATAAATGTTCGACGTGCGGCAAAACGTTCCGTTATATGTGCGATTTAACGGGACACCAGTTTGTGCATACTGGTGAGAAACCGTTCGCGTGCCCTCTTTGCGGCAAGAGATTCACTAAAATGGCACTTGTCAGAAGACATCAACTTGTCCATACTGGAGAGCGACCGCATAGCTGTACCATCTGTGACCGCGCGTTTGGTCAAAAGTCGGCACTCAAAACGCATATGAAAATTCACAACTAATTATTTAATGTACATGAAATTATTTATAATAAAAAGTAAACAGAAGAAATGTTTTAAATTTTGTTTTAAAAGTGATTGCTCCCAAGATTACTAGAAACTAAGGTTGGGCGTTAGTATTGTTGAAAGTAAAGATGGGAAAAACGAGTCTTTTTAGTGATCTGCATCTTTACATCTGGATCCCGTATGTGAGCCGGCTCACTGAACCGGTTCAAAAAGAGCCGAGTTCTGTTACTGCAGTCTGCCACTGAGTTACCTAGTTCAGTCAATCATATCACGACCTGTATAGAATCAAGAATGCATAGCCAAACATGTGATGCATGAATCATTTGAGCTGACAGATGCATCAAAGCAAGAACTGATACGTAAGTGTAAAATGTGCTTCTGTGTGTTAAGTGTGAGTTATGCGGATCCGTTGATCCGTCGGCTCAAAAAAAAAGTGAGTCGGCTCTCATGGATCTTCTGTCGGAGTCGGCTCTTTGAACCGGTTCAGATCTGAGTTACCCAACTCTAGTTGAAAGTATGTCTAGGCGAGACGCGAGAGAGGCCGGGGGAAGTAGGTGTGTGAAGCCTTTTTCCAAGCATACACACTTGAATAACCAAGCCATGGGTATCGGTGACGTAGGCAATCAACTTAACCAATCACGCATGTGACCATTTTTATAGCCTGTTACGCCCAACCTTCTAGTATTCTAGTAACCTTGGATTGCTCCTCCTTACTAAATCTATCCTCTTTGTAGTTAGTGACAGCTGTCAAAAACAGCAGTAAAATATAAAAAGAAATGTATATATTCTTTTGAGAAACCAGTATTTTTTATGTTTTTAGTATTAACAACGACGCTTTGTTGTCTCGGTATTCATAATTTCATTATAAACATCGAAAAAACAAATATATTTAAAATTTTCTTAATGAATATGGATATATCAGAGAATTTTGAAAAAATCTGTCGAACCTGTTTACTGGAAATGAACGACATGAACAGTGTTTTTTCTCAAAATATAATAGACATGATAACAGTATGCACAAATATTGAGGTACCGTTTAAACTCAAATTTATCTCAATGTACGATTGGGTCACAAATTCAGCGCCGCCCCTAGTCCTTGATCAGGGTAGAGCGAGATTGTCTTTCAGCGCCCTTTGATCGACGCTTTCATTTCACGTAAATTGAACTTCGGTTTTATGTTAAATAAGTAGTAAATCCCAAATTTTCAACAATCAACGCTTGTTGAATTAAAATTAAATTAAGGTAGTTGTCATGGTACAATATTGTCAAAAAGTTATAGATTATACGTGCCACAAAAGTATACTAGCTTGTAGCTAAGTGATCCATAATTTGTACGCAAGACTGTACCCGTGGAAACGTAACCCATACAGTATTCATATGCATGTATACTTTTCTATAAATTGTTGAACTTTAAACCGTTATTTATAAATAATTAGACGGTAAAAAATGTTTTCTTATTTTTTTTAAACTCATAACAAATGCATTGAGACTGTCAGTTTTTGGAAAGTTTCTGACAGTTAGTTCTTTTTTTATAAATAAGAAACTGGTTCAGAACTACAGAGATCGTATACAATCAATGTTAATTATCCAATTTTTAATTGAATTTATCTCGGATTATATACGGTCGATCGACTTCAAATTTTCAGGGTAATTATATTATCATGTCCTTAATAAGTATACAGAAATTAAGAATTTTCTGACGGTGTGCCTTAACCACGACAACTACCTTAAGTAGCTTTAATTATTATACTTCTGCTTTTTTAACATTAAGAAAGTTCTTACCGCTATATAATTAAATTAGTATTTGATGTTAATTTCAATCAGTCATTAAAACTGTTTTTCGTATTTGACTTTTTTGGTGCCCCTTGCCACCTGGCGCCTAGAACGACCGCTCCTCTCGCTCCACCCCAGGGCAGGCGCTGGTCATCTTTTTGCATAGACAAACGTCTATGATTTACAGTATCTGTCGATCTTTTGTTTCACAGATAAACAAATGCGACGGTTTGCCGAACCAAATCTGTTCTAAATGTTTTGAAGACGTCAAAACATCTTACAATTTTAAACTCCAATCGGAGAGATCCAACGAATTTTTGCACAAAATTATCAACGAGAAAAATCATACGCGTGCCATAATTAAAACCGACATTACGACCGGTCAAAATGAAAACGTAAACACTACGCCTGCGCTTCCAGGTACCGAGAACGACCAAAACAAAAGCGCCGAGCACGGAAACAGATGCGCATCGCCGATAGATTCAATAACTGAAACCGTACCCGAAAATAAAATAGATGATACGCAAAATACGAACGACTGGTCTTGTAAAGTGTGCGGCAAAAAGTTGTTTTACAGATCGGTGTTATTAAGACACATGAATTCACACCCGGAATATCGAACCAAGCGATTTTTTTGTTCTGTCTGTCAGAAAGGCTTCTGTGAAAAAAGAAACCTTTCGAAACACATGCAACGACACAAAGGCGAAACCAAATTCAACTGCGATTATTGCGGGAAAGGCTTTTACGAAATCGGCGAAATCGCGTATCACGTGAAGAAACAACACGACGCACAGCCAATCGAATGCAAACTCTGCCAAAAACAATTCATTCTCGACATTCAACTCGACCTGCACGTGAAAAATACGCACGTCGAAAAGAAGTACGTTTGTAAAACGTGCGGCAAGGAGTTGAGGTCGAGCAAAGCGCTGTTCGGACACAATCTGACGCACAACACTGACCCATTTCCTTGCGAACAGTGCGATAAGTGGTTCAAGTACGAAAGTAATTTGAAGGAGCACGTTAAGGCATGCCATTTAGGACTCAAGAAAAAGCATATTTGCACCGTTTGTGGTAAGGAGGTAGGTTAATACAGAATGATTTATAAGTAGATGCTTTCTTTTTTAACAGCGTGTAGAAATCAAATCAACCGACGACACTCTCTTCTGTAGCGCGCTCCTGATTGGTCACTTTCATTAATTAAGGTAGTTGTCGTGGTACAATATTGTCCAAAAAAGTTATAGATTATACGCGCCACAAAAGTATACTAGCTTGTAGCTAAGTGATCCATAATTTGTACGCAAGACTGTACCCGTGGAAACGTAACCCATACAGTATTCATATGCATGCATACTTTTCTATAAATTGTTGAACTTTAAACCGTTATTTATAAAATAATTAGACGGTCAAAATTTTTTTCTTATTTTTTTTAAACTCATAACAAATGCATTGAAAGACTGCCAGTTTTTGGAAAGTTTCTGACAGTTAGTTCTTTTTTTATAAATAAGAAACTGGTTCAGAACTACAGAGATCGTATACAATCAATGTTAATTATCCAATTTTTAATTGAATTTATCTCGGATTATATACGGTCGATCGACTTCAAATTTTCAGGGTAATTGTATTATCATGTCCTTAATAAGTATACAAAAATTAAGAATTTTCTGACGGTGTGCCTTAACCACGACAACTACCTTAATTACTAATTAACTACGTTATCAAAAAATTCCAAACATGGATTTTTGGGCTCAGAATATTTTTCTCTTTCGATCCCAACAATTGGGTGCGCGATTTCTGAGACACCCGGTATAAGCGGGTGCGAAAGCTCAACTAATTAAAAAAGTATTCTGTGGCAAGTATACTTGTAAAAAATACTTAATTTTAAGTATTTAAATACGAATACAAATACTCGCTTGGCTAATTAAAAAATTATTCTTAAGTATATACTTGTAGAAAATACTTGATACAAATACTTAACTGATAATTTCTTATTTGGAAATGACATTGCATTATTATTGTAATAATAAGAATTGTTTGAATGATTTTTGTGTACTGTTGACTTGAATTATTCATTAATCATTCAAAGCTACAAAAAAATTATGTTAAGTATTTGCAAAATCAAATAAAATACCAAAAAATTTGTATTTAAATACAAATACTTTTATTGAAAAGTTTTTAAAATACAAATACTAGAAAAGTACTATTTGTATTTTGAAATACTTTTCACAAGATTTCTTATGACTTAACACTAAACCTACCGATACTTCATGTATTCCTATTCCTACCAAAGCGGGTCAAGTGACCCGTCTTTAAAATGTTACATATATTACTGTCTAGCGAAAAATTATCAATTAGACCAATTTGGTATATTAATAAAACATTTTTTTTCAAATAACGATTCGAAATAGTTTATATATTAAATTTAAGGACTCACATTCGTCCGTAGTGTCAAATGAATCACTATATTGCTCTATGTTATCCAATTCACTTTCAGATAGTTTCTCTTCACTAAATTCCGAACACTCTTCATCTATGTTATTTATAATTTCTAATGATTTCAAATATCTTGAATGTTACGACATTTTGGGGATAAGAATTATTATTAAATGATGAAATAAGAATTCTTGATTCGCAAAATAGCACTACAACTTGAAATTTTTACTGTAATACTCGGTTGGAGTAGAGTGAAATTGGCTATTCATCCGTCAGCCAACAACAAATATAGCACAATGCAGCAAAATATATCACGCAATAACAAAAATGTCCAATACAGCGGTTTCGTATCACAAGAAATACAAATCAAGATACAGAATCTTTGCACGGGTCAAATGACCCCTTGCGGTAGTTAGGGCAGATTACATATATTTCTCGGTAAAAAAATTAACAAGAGAGGAGCAAATCTTGAAAAATATATTCGATGTATTTTTTAATAAAAGTCGTAAAGGCAAATGGCGATGTGATAATGTTATTTTCAAGAAATTCTGACAAAAAGTTTCAAATGGGTCATTTGACCCGTCATGGTAGGTTTAGTGTTAAAAGTGATTCCTGTAGGATTTCAAGCAAGAACGGTATATTTAACGAAAATATATTTTGCTGTTTTAATTGTAGATTAAAGATTTGAAACATCACATGGTTTTGAAGCATGCGAAAGATCATCCGTTTAAATGTACAAATTGTGACAAGGCGTACGCCGAGGAGTGGGCCCTCAAACAACACTTCAAAGTACACACGGGCGAACTTAACGTGTACAGAGAACTGTGCCCTTTTTGCGGCAAAAAAATGCACACAACAACCGCATTACGAATACATATGAGAACGCATACAGGTAATTTTTTAACACGCTTTTATTAGCTTCACTTGTTTGTTTGTTTGTAAAGGAATCTTTGAACGTGAAATTCAGCTACTTCAAAACGTCAGATTAAACTGAAACTTTGCACGCTTATCAAGGACCGATGACAATATAATAATTCAATTAGTTTGTCCCATTATCCTGACCAGGACCTTCAGGACAAAAAAATAAAATCTTTAAACGTATGTTTGTGACGGAATCTTTGAACGTGAAATTCACTCACTTCAAAACGTCAGATTAAACTGAAACTTTGCACGCTTATCATGGACCGGTGACAATACAATAATTTAATAAGTTTGTCCCATTATCCAGACCAGGACCTTCAGGACAAAAAAATAAAATCTTTGAACGTATGTTTGTGACGGAATCTTTGAACGTGAAATTCACTCACTTCAAAACGTCAGATTAAACTGAAACTTTGCACGCTTATCATGGACCGGTGACAATACAATAATTTAATAAGTTTGTCCCATTATCCAGACCAGGACCTTCAGGATAAAAAAAATAAAATCTTTGAATGTATGTGACGGAATCTTTGAACATGAAATTCACCAACTTCAAAACGTCAGATTAAACTGTAACTTTGCACGCTTATCAAGGACCGATGACAAAACAATAATTCAATTAGTTTGTTCCATTATCCTGACCAGGACCTTCAGGATAAAAAAAATAAAATCTTTGAATGTTTGTAAAGGAATCTTTGAACGTGAAATTCACCCACTTCAAAACGTCAGATTAAACTGTAACTTTGCACGCTTATCAAGGACCGATGACAAAACAATAATTCAATTAGTTTGTTCCATTATCCTTACCAGGATCATCAGGATAAAAAAATAAAACTAAAAAATAAATAAAAAAAACTACCGCGCGTCTAGATTTTACATCCAACTGCTCTTAAGACACAGCTATGCGGGTGAAAAAGGGAGCATATTGAACAGCTAGTACTCAGTACCCTTAACGATTAAAACAAATTTTTTTTTTTTTGGTAAGGCGAGCGTCCATTCAAGTGTATGACGTGCAACAAGGCCTTTATGGTAAAAGCAAAATTATTGGAACATCAACGCGTCCACACAGGCGAACGAATACATAAGTGCTTAACGTGCAGCAAAATGTTTACTACTAAAGAGTGTTTGAAGAAACATCAGGTAGTTCATACCGGTACGTAATACAAATTTATGTACTGTAAGACCCCGCTTAAGGTAGTTGTGGTTAAGGCACACTGTCAGAAAATTCTTAATTTTTGTATACTTATTAAGGACATGATAATACAATTACCCTGAAAATTTGAAGTCGATCGACCGTATATAATCTGAGATAAATTCAATTAAAAATTGGATAATTAACATTGATTGTATATGATCTCTGTAGTTCTGAACCAGTTTCTTATTTATAAAAAAAGAACTAACTGTCAGAAACTTTCCAAAAAGTGACAGTCTTTCAATGCATTTGTTATGAGTTTAAAAAAAATAAGAATTTTTTTTTGACCGTCTAATTATTTATAAATAACGGTTTAAAGTTCTACAATTTATAGAAAAATATACATGCATATGAATACTGTATGGGTTACGTTTCCACGGGTATAGTCTTGCGTAAATATTATGGATCACTTAGCTACAAGCTAGTATACTTTTGTGGCGCTTATAATCTATAACTTTTTGACAATATTGTACCACGACAACTACTTTAACGTAGGAGATACGTTCCAATAAGTTTCTGCGCTATACGAAACAGCGCTAAACGAGGTCATCTTAAATATGTAGCTAATAGACATAAGTGAAACAAAACCGAGAATAAGAAAGTTTGTTAGTTTTCTTTCTTGTTTAATTTTGTAACATTTATTGTTAAATACTTTTTTATCACATTGATTATAGATTTATTGTTAATATAGATTTTTGTTCATCATTCATGAAAATCAAAAGTTCGAGTAAGAAGTTATGTTTGTGATGAGAAAGGTTCCTCATTTGACATATTTTGTTTTTTTGTGAAGAAGTCATCTAATGCCGTTTGCCTCTTTCTGTTTCGTTCAGCAAGCTGTTGTCGATTACAAGATATTGCATCAACGACACTTCGTCTTGCCTTTGAACTTCTATCAATATTTTAATCATTTTGTATAAAATGGTTCATAAATTACGTTAAAGTGGCTAAATTTTTTTTTTAGAAACCGCGTAATACTGAAAAAGCGTTAAGCGAGGTCTTACTGTACATCACAACTTAGAAATTCGCAAGCTTCACAAAAGAAAGCGCGGAGTACTTATTGTTTTGTCATTTAAAAACAAACTTTTTTGATGTTGTTTTGTTTTCAGGAGCGCGCCCGTATCTGTGCAAGATATGCGGTAGAGGTTTCGGTCAAAAATCAACACTCACAACCCACATGAAAATACATTGAAAAATTTCGGTTTATTTTAAAAAATATTTTTTTTTAATTAACAAATGAAAACAAAAAACAAAAATCAGTCAAAAACAAATTCAGTACTATACAAAAAAACAACTGTTATATTTTATTTATGTAACCTATATTTCGATTCCGACAACATACACTGCCGGGCATACGAATTGGCTAGGTCGAGCGCTTTTGGCAACAACGCCTCCCAATCGTCAGGTTTAACCCTACATCCTTTCATATTGCAAATCTTGTTTGGATCCTGTCCTCTCGGCGCGGCCACTTGGCTCTTAAACACCGTCGCAACCGTACTTTCCAACCACTTCGTAGCATTGAACGCCGAACTAACAAAATTCTCCGGAACGTGGCATCGTGCTTTTACCTCACCGTCCGACATCGCGACTACGATCATCGGAACTTCAGGCGCGAAACGGGTAGCCCTTTGAAGAGGGACACTTTCCATCACGCTACTGCTCCGTAAATATAAAACAACCCACGGTTCTTTACGACGCCGAGCTTCTTCTACAGCCGTGGCAGTTTCGGCATCGACCAATTCCCGCAACGCATTTCGAACGGAATCTTTTATGGTTTTGCTGACCTGTTTCAAAATTTCTGTACATTCGACAGCGATAATATACGGCACGACTTCTTCCTTCAGAGCCTGCTTTAGTTCTTGAACTGATTTATCAATTTCGTCGGCGTCGGCTTCTGAATTCTCTAACGCTTTAACTCTTTCGAGTAACAACCGACCTCGATCGAAAGCTTCGCGAGCACGAGAGCCCGTAACGGCACCGAAACTCGCCGAACACCTCGCCGGCTTAAAACTGGTTATGCAGAACTGTTCCAAATGCGCCGTGTTTTTTACATGAGTGCCACAACACGGTTCCTGTGAACATATCGTCGAATCTTTTATTCGAACAAGTCTTATATCGGTTTCGGGATAAACTTCTCCCGGAACTAGCGTAACATTATCTTTTTCCAACAACGCCTGACTGTCGATGACTTCAGTTTCCAGTGAAATTTTGTTTTCTATGACTCGGTTGACGCGTTCTTCTAATTCTTTCACTTTCTGTAGTGTCAAACTTTCGCCGTAAACAAAAGCGGTGAATTTTAAATCCTTCGCCGAAACTTGACTCGACTTTTGACCGGTCGTTGAACTATTTAATACGTTTTTAAGTGCTTCGTTTAACAAATGAGTCGCGGTATGGTTTCTCATGTGAGCTAGTCTTGTTTCACGATCGATTTTTAAAGTAACGAGATCTCCTTTCTTAATATTACGAGTGCACGGGACCGTATTGTGAATAACATAACCGTCAACGGAACTGACATTGTTAACATAAAAAGTTTCACCCGAACTGAGTACTATAGTTCCTTTATCACAGTCTTGACCTCCTGCTTCAGAGTAAAAACCAGTTTTATCGAACACGAAACCACACTCTACGTTCGGTTCTAAATCCGTCACAATTTGTCCGTTTTGTATTGCGGCTAGTAATCTAGCTTCGATAGTTTTAAATTCATAAACGTCTTCGTTGCAATCGTAACTGTATTTAAAACTATCGTCTGTTCGTTTAATATTCAGAGATTTTAAACTGTCGATAACTTCGACGTTACTGTTATCGATACAGATATTCTGTTTCGTTTTTAGTTTGAGGTTGTCGAGCTCTGTTTTAAAACTGATTTTATCCAACTCTAATCTAAACTCTAAAAAAAGCGTTTCGATTGTTTCTTCGTCCAAACCGTACGTATCGTAAAGTTTAAACGCTAAATTTAACGGCACTGAGTTAGATTTTTGTAAAGCTTCTATTTCTTTGATACCAGAAATCAATCCGGGTGTTTCTACTAAATCGGAGAGATTCGGATAACTACTTATAATTTTGTTCCATTCGGATGCGGAATCTTTGCGGAGCTTTCGAAATATTTCTTCTTCGTACTGCAAAATATTACCGACTTGCTTGAAATTTCTATGCATCTCCGGATACGCTTCTCCTAAAATATCCGTAACGGTTTTATAAACTTCGTTGAGCAAACCGCTTCGGTTAAATACTTTTTCACCGACGGTCATGGCTCTGCGAACGACTCTTCTCAATTTATAGTTTTCTTCCGGCAACATGCCATCGGACAGGCAAACCGTAACCATCCGCGCATGATCGGCAAGTATACGATACGCTGTATCGATACCGTTAACATCATCTTTACCAAACCGACCCGAATACGCCGGAACCTTCGAGCAAATTTTATGAATAGTTTCGAAAATTGGCACGAACAAGTCGGTATCGTAATTCGATGTTTTGTTTTGCAACAGGGCTACCAACCTTTCGAAACCCATCCCCGTGTCGACATGACATTGCGGCAAAGATTCTATTTTTCCATCGGTTAGCCTGTTATACTGTATAAAAACGATATTCCAGAGTTCCGTTAAGTCGCTGTAACCTTTGTTGACGCAATCCGACCGGTCTCGTAGTTTTTTATGATCGACGTGAATTTCTGTGCAGGGACCGCAAGGTCCTGTCGATCCCATTTCCCAGAAATTGTCCGATACTCCGAAAGGTATTATGTGGCTATCGGGTACGCCGACACATTTCCAAATATCCTTACATTCTAAGTCCGGGCCGATGCCTAATTCGGGGTCGCCCGAGAAATAAGTAACGTATAAGTGTTCGGGGCGCAGGCCGTACGGGCCGGTCAGAAGTTTCCAAGCCATTTCGCACGCGTCTCTCTTAAAATAGTCTCCGAACGACCAGTTGCCGAGCATTTCGAAGAAGGTATGGTGGTGGCCGTCGGTTCCCACGACGGACAAATCGTTGTGCTTACCGCCGACGCGAACACATTTCTGATAATTGACGACTCTTCTACTGTTGGGCGTTTGTTTCCCGAGAAATATTCCTTTGAACTGGTTCATTCCGGCATTCACAAACGGAACAGTCGAATCGCAGTAGGGAATCACCGGACTCGATCTTACAAAAGCGTGACCATGCTCTTTGATAAAATAGTCTAAATATTGTTGCCGTATTATTTTCGAGCTTGTTCGACTACAATAACAGCTGCAGCACTGTTTAATCGATGCAGTCACTAAAATTCTTCGTAAATTAAACATTTTTTACTAATATATTACTACTTTTCGGGTTTACGAACAATTCGGTTTTTGACTCATTTTAAGGTTAGATTTGCACTGTCATAAGAGCGCGCTGCCGTTTACGTAACTTATTTTTGCGGCCGAGTTTACCAATCACGAAGGAATTTTATTTTTCGATAATTTGTGCGGATATTTTTGATTTATAGTTTTTTTAAAAATGTTGTATGTTTAATTGTGTAATTTTAATATTTTCCAATTATTTACTCTACATTTTTACGATACAAGCATTTATTTAGGGGTTATTTGTAACGATTTAAATTAATGCTTCGTTTTGTAATAAAATGAACGCCGTTCAGAAAACTGATTTTTCTAAAGTGTGTCGAACTTGCTTGTTGCAAATTAATAAAATGTCACCGATTTTCACGCAAAATATAATCGACATGCTTACAGTTTGTACAAATATCAGAGTAAGTTTGTTGTCATTAAATCGATTGTTGATTTCTAATTAATCAAAGATAGTATATTATGTCGCGCACTTCAAATTTCTGCTCGTGTGGTGTATACTATTTTTCTTTATACCCGGTCGAAAGTCTCACGTACCAGTGTGCACAAGAAAACTCTTTCGTCCCGCTGTTATAGATGGTGTGCGAGTAATTCCAGCATAGCATAAATGTTAGGCTTTCTGCGTTAAAATCGAAGTCCAAAGTAGGTACGTACTTTCGACCGGATATAAAGAAAAAACTCTTTCATCCCGCTGTTACTTTCTTTCGACCCGCTGTAATAGATGGTGTGCGAGTAATTCCAGCAGAGCATAAAAGTTAGGCTTTCTGTCTTAAAATCAAAACCGAAAGTACGTACTTTCGACCGGGTATAAATAAAAAACTCTCGTCCCGCTGTTATAGATGGCGTGCGAGTAATTCCAGCAGAGCATAAATTTTAGGCTTTCCGCCTTAAAATCAAAGCCGAAAATACGTATTTTCGACTCGGTATAAAGAAAAAACTCTCGTCCCGCTGTTATAGATGGCGTGCGAGTAATTCCAGCAGAGCATAAATTTTAGGCTTTCCGCCTTAAAATCAAAGCCGAAAGTACGCATTTTCGACAGGGTATAAAGAAAAAAACTCTTTCAGTCCGCTGTTACTTTCTTTCGACCCGCCGTTATAGATGGCGTGCGAGTAATTCCAGCTGAGCATAAATGTCAGGCTTTCCGCCAAAAATCGAACTTTCGACCGGGTGTAAAGAAAAAAACTTTTATTTACTAAATAAAGTTGCTTGCTATACTGTTCAAAGTTTTTTATTGAAATAAATTACAGCGTTTCAACCACTTTTGTGGTCCTTTTCAAGTTTTAAATGCGTCCATAAAATTAAAATTGTTGTCATTTTAATTTTATGGACGCATAAAACTTGAAAAGGACCACAAAAGTGGTTGAAACGTTGTTATTTATTTCAATAAAAAACTTTGAACAGTATAGCAAGCAACTTCATTTCGTAAATATATGTATCTATTACTGTTGGTAGAGTCAATTTGTTTAGTATAATAGCTATTGTCTGCTATTGTTAAGAAACATTCATTGTTGTAGTACTATATTAGAAAAATGGTGACGTGTTTGAATAATATTTTTTTCTTCTTTAAAGTTCAATTCCAGATATATGTTATAATAGAAAACAGTATCACGGGTAATTGGAATAATAAAATAAATCAATTTAAACACTCATTGATTGCAATCAATGAGTGTTTAAATTGATTTATTAATGTATTTGCCATATGGCAACATACACTATTGGCATCGGTCGGATGGCGGGACCTAGGGGTCGGACCAAAATTTCTCGACGTTTCATAACCTCCTAAACACTTTGGCACCATTTTTGAAAATGTTTATATATATATATATATATATATATATATATATATATATATATATATATATATATATATATATATATATATATATATATATATATATATATATATATATATATATATATATATGTGTGTGCGGGCAATAACTTTCGAAAGAGTTAATTTGGTCCACGTGTTGAAATCCATCACCGCAAGAAGCCTATTTAAAATGGGCGTAATCGGGGCATTTTAAGGGTAGTTTTTAGGGGTTTAAAAATGTTTTTGGGCCCCAAAAACCCGAAAAAATTCTCAGTATCGTTTCAAAATTGACATTTAATCCTTTAGTAGTAATTAAAAGGTGTCCCTAAAATTTAAATAAAATCGGCCCGACAGGACCGGACTTACAAATTTTATGAAAACACTATAGTTTACAAATAGTGAATTATTTACTGAAAGTTGTATATAATTTGGTATAGAGGTTCGATTTATAATAATATTGCAATTAAGAAAAAAAGTAAAATTTTTTATTTTGCCCAAAAACCAACTTAAGCTTGCAAAATAAAGCCACACTTCCTGTATAAGCAAATACACTATATTGTCGGCAGGGTTTTGGCATTGCGACCCGGATTTTTTTTATTATTGCAATTACCCGTGATACTGTTTTCTATTATAAATTTTTCTAATATAGTACTACAACAATGAATGTTTCTTAACAATTATAGCAGACAATAGCTATTATACTAAATGAATTTAGCTGGTACGTAGCTATAGCGTATGTAAAATCTACTACGGGTCAGTTTGGTTAAAAAGAACTTTTACTTTATAGATAAGCAAATACGATGGCCTGCCGGAACAAATATGCGTCAAATGTGTGGAAACCATCAAAGTATCCTACAATTTTAAATTGCAATCAGAAAAATGCGACAAATATTTACATGAGTTCATTGAAAACGAAAGAGGTGACGACTTTGCGTCCATTACTATAAAATTAGAAGATACGTTTACCCGGGCTGTTTCGGAAGACGATTCGACAACAAAAGAAACAAATGAAGACACTTCCTCAAAACCGGATCAGTATTTAAATTCGCACAACGAGCAAAACTCGAACGATAACTTCCCATCGATTCTTATAAAAACGGAAGGTTCGTGTACCGGCGATGTTTCGGAAAGCGATTTGTCTGATAAAAACATCGATGACGCAATAAAACCTAAATGCTCTTTAGACCGCAAAGAGGTGCGCAGTGACAAACATTTACCGAGGAAAAGAAAGAAGAAAGTCGTTAAGAAGAGTTTTTCGCTGAAGAGAAAAACCGAAAACAAAAAACCGTCGGTACAAAACAAAGGCACTAAAAAATACGAATGCGAGCACTGCGATTCGGTTTTTTTCGAGCTGAATTCACTGGCCAATCACCTGAAAGCGCAGCACGACGTGACGTTTGTCGAATGCGAAATATGCAACAAGAAATTCGCGTTGAAATTACAACTCGAATATCATATGCGAGTTCACGGGAAAAAGAGATTCTTTTGCAAGTTCTGCGGCAAAGAAGTCAATTCCGGTACGACGTTGAAATCTCACGAGCTGTCGCATACCGAAGAAGACCCGCATCCGTGTCCCCACTGTAGAAAATTGTTTAAGCATCGGCCCAGTCTCCGCTGGCACATAATGAGAGCTCACCGGGGCGAAAGAATCAAAGATATCTGTACTATTTGCGGTGTCGAGGTACATTTTCTTTCTTTTGTTTTTTGGGGCCGTTCAAGTATTATGTAAAGGCGGGGTATTTGCTGTTCTTATTAGTGTATTTGCCATATGGCAACATACACTATTGGTGTCGGTTGGATGGCCGGACCTAGGGGTCGGACAAAAATTTCTCGACGTTTCATAACCTCCTAAACACTTTAACCCCATTTTTTAAAATGTTTATATATATATATAGCAACAGTATTGCAAGTAATTTTATTTTATTAATATATCTTTTACTGTTAGTAGAGTCAATATTATTAATATAAATTCTAATAAGCTTTTTTTGATCAAATATCTGTACTATTTGCGGTGTCGAGGTACATTTATTTTCTTTTGTTTTTTGGGGCCGTTCAAGTATTACGTAAGCACTATAGGAGGGCGGGGTATTTGCTTTTCTTATTAATGTATTTGCCATATGGCAACATACTCTATTGACGTCGGTCGGATGGCGGGACCTAGGGGTCGGACCAACATTTCTCGACGTTTCATAACCTCCCAAACACTTTGGTACCATTTTTAAAAATGTTTATATATATATATATATATATATATATATATATAGCAACAGTATTGCAAGTAATTTTATTTTGTTAATATATCTATTACTGTTAGTAGAGTCAATATTATTAATATAAATTCTAATAAGCTTTTTTTGATCAACTTCCTCGATTTGTTATTCATAAAAATTGTTTGAAATAATATTAACTCATTGTGAACAGATATCCTGTTACAATTTAATTTCTTAGTACAGTAAGGCCTCGCTTAACGCTGCTCCGCTTAACGTTGTTAAGTATTACGCGGTTGTTAATAGTTATAAAGCTTGAAAAAGTCCTAAGCAAGGGACGAAACGTCGCTATAAATAACAAATAAGTGTTTACTTAAAAAGTCCTTTTTCCCGACAAATCATTTTTATATTAAAAAAAAAGTTTAGCCACTATAACGTAAATTATGGATCAGTTCATTAAATGATTCAAATGTTGAGAGCAGATCATAATCAAGACGAAGTGTCGTTGATGCAACATCTTGCTATCAACAACAGTTTGCTGAACGAAACAGAAAAAGGCAAACGACATTAGATGACTTCTTCACAAAAAACAAAATATGCCAAATGAGGAACCTTCCTCATCACAAACATAACTTCTTACTCGAACTTTCA
This sequence comes from Venustoraphidia nigricollis, assembly GCA_034508555.1. NCBI lineage: Eukaryota > Metazoa > Arthropoda > Insecta > Raphidioptera > Raphidiidae > Venustoraphidia > Venustoraphidia nigricollis. The sequence goes on along the minus strand of JAVRKA010000021.1, from coordinate 2,639,925 downwards.
TTTGATTTTCATATAAATGTTTTATGAACAAAAATCGATACTAGCAATTAAATCCATAATTAATGTGATAAAAAAATGTTGCAAAATTAAAAAAAATAACAAATTTTCTTATTCTCGATTCTATTTCACTTATGCCTATTATCTAAGTATTAAGATGACCTCGTTTAGCGCTGGAACTTATTGGAACGTATCTCCCGCGGTAAGCGGGTTCTTACTGTACTGATTTTCTTCAGGTGTTCCACTTAAAACATCACATGCTACGAAAACATCCGACAGACAGACCTTTTAAATGCGACGAGTGCAATCAGAGTTTCGGCGTCGAATGGGCTTATAAAGAGCATAAGAAAAGGCACACGGCCGAATACAAAGAACCAAAAAAACTGTGCACGGTATGCGGAAAGAAATCGCATACGGCGACGGCATTGGTTTACCACATGAGAACGCATACAGGTAATTCCTACTAGTTATTAATTAATTTAACCGAGCTGGGTAGAGTAGTGGTGACAGCACTAGACTCGCATTCGGGAGGTACGGGTTCTAATCCCGGCGGGGGCAGATGTGGCTGGGACTTTTTCCTACTGCTTCTCGCCGAGAAATGATAATTGCTTTACCGGCGATCTTGATTGAGGTTTTCCATGGTTTCCCTCAATTAATCTACACTAATATTATAAAGAGGAAAGATTTGTATTTTTGTGTGTTTGTAATGAATAAACTCAAAAACTACTGTGCCGATTTAAAAAATTCTTTCACCATTAGAAAGCTACATTCACCCTGAGTGACATAGGCTATATTTATTGCTAGAAAATATTAGGGATTCTTACTAAAACTTTAGTAACGTAACCCAAGGTGTAACAAAAATGCCATAAAACATCTTTCGTCGCACGCGCTGCGGAAACTATTGATGATAGAACAAAAGTATGTTCCACAATATTAAAGAACATAACTACAAAAAACTTCGCGATACTATATGTCCAACTATTATCGTTATGTAACAATAACCATTTTTTACATTTTAATAATTTACATAGATAAAAGACGATGTATATGTAATCTATGGACTCCAAACGGGTAGACCATTTTTGATGAAATTTTCAGACAATCTTTAGATTAGCCCAGCGGGTGATCTTCTGAAGTTTGGTAGCGATCGGATCAACAGAATTTTTTAAATTTCTTTTTGGGAAATAAGATTTTTCTTCGATTTTTGAACATTCACAAATAAAAGCGATTGAATTCGCGCAAATTCAATACACGTTGAGAATGTAATGATAATGATTCTCATCTTTTATATCCTATATATTACATTTACACCCGGGCGAAGCCGGACTGGGCCGCTAGTTCTAGATAAATATCGACATGGTTCCTTATTCAAGGCCATGGCCGATTACCTATCAAAGTCCCAGTTCAAAAATTACCTATCCTATTTTCCTATAATTCCTTCATTGCTATTAGTTAAGAAGAAGAAGAAAATAACGGGAAGTGGTAAAATGGAAAATAGTAATGGTGCGAATGGCGTCTGTTATGTCGACAAACGGACGTTAAACGCATTATTATTTTTTTTATTATTTCAGGCGAGTCTCCGTTTACGTGTCCGATTTGCGGCAAGACAACCAAAACGAACAGTGCAATGATAGCCCATAAACGAACACATACTGGGGAGCGGCCTTACGAGTGCCCCACGTGTCATCGGAAATTTACGACAAGCTACTGCGCCAAAAAACATCAACTAATTCATACCGGCGAACGTCCCTACGAATGCAACATGTGCGGCCGACCGTTTCGACAAAAATCGGCGTTGAAAACTCACATGAAAATACATTAAATATTTTGTTTAGAATTATATTTATAGAAATACGTACTGATATATTTTTTTACGTTCTTAACATTACTGATACTTCTTGTAAACTTCAGATAAATAAAATTAATTTATCTTAAATAGTCAAAAAAAAATCTAGATATAAAAAGTTAAACAATACCCTTTATGCGTCTAAGATCCTTACCGCAGCTAAGAAAAGAACTGACAACCTTGAAACGGCTGAATAGATTTTGAAAAAACATATCCAAAAACCACCGCTAGAAGATCTGCTTTCAAATAAAAAAAACCGCATCCAAATCGGTTCACCCGTTTAAAAGCTACAGTGACACAGACAGACATAGCGGTCAAACTTATAACTCCCCTCTTTTTGTGTCGGGGGTTAAAAATCATTTCTTATCGTCTTATTCGTTCAACTATGCCGGCCCTAGCCCTTGATCAGGGTTGAGCGAGATTGTCTTTCAGCGCCCTTTGATCAACGCTTTCACTTCATAATTAATAGTATCTCGGTTTTATGTTAAATAAATAACAAGACCCAAATTTTAAAAAATCAGCTTTTATTGCAAACATAATTGTTGAATTTAAATTAAATTAAGTAGCTTTCCGCTTCTTTAAGATTAAGAAAGTTCCTGCCGCTATATAATTAAATTAGTATTTGGTGTTAATTTCAATCAAAATTTTATTTTGTTTTTCGCATTTGGCTTTTTGGCGACCGTTCCTCTCGCTCTATCCCACGACCGACGCTGTCCTCATCCCGTTCACCCCACCCCTTATCAATATTTTGACCATCCCTTACCAAGATTTGTTTTCCTTGTCTGTGGAGTTGTTCTGTCAAATTTGGGTTAACTCTAACGGTACTTTAAACCGTTTTAAAATAAGCAACAATAAAATTATAAAAACAAATGGTGCCAATTTCAAGGTCTTATGCGATTTGAGCTAAAAATGACATAAATTTACCCATAATAAACTAACGATGCACTATTAATCTATTAAGGTTAAAAGCTATTCGTTTAATGCATCGAATTTTATAAAAATTTGATTAACAATGGATAAAAAACTGGACTTTTCTAAAATTTGTCGCACATGCTTGCATCAAATTAATAATATGTCGTCGGTTTTTTCTCAAAATATTTTAGATATGCTTAACGTTTGTACGAATATCAAGGTAAGATTAAAAAAACTAAAACAACACGCTTTTATGAACTAAAAAATGCGAAAAAATTTGACAACAAAACTAGCTTTACTGTAAGAAGAGTGGACTGCTTAATATCGGTAATAAATTTTTCATTTACTAGCTATTTGTAAACGCAGAGCTATTATGAAAATTTAAGTAGATAGCAACCCCACGCTTTTTACAGTAAAGCTAATTTTGTTGCCAAATTATTTTGCATTTTCAAGTTCACAAAACCGTGTTGTTTTACTTTTTTAAACTCTAATTTTAATTGTAAGACTGAAAAACAACTTTGAATTTGATTGTGAGGTAGGCAACGCAACGTACGTCACTGTAGAGCGTGTTAGCTCGCTTGCTGTAATTTTTCAAGTTTTTTTTTATCCTGAAAGTCCTGGTCAGGATAATTGGACAAACTTATTAAATTATTGTATTGTCATCGGGCCTTGATAAGTGTGCAAAGTTTCAGTTTAATTTGACGTTTTGAAGTGGGTGAAATTTCACGTTCAAAGATTCCTTTACAAACAAACAAACATGCGAGTGAGCTAATAAAAGCGTATTAAAAAACAACAACAAATGATTTAGTTTTAGATTTCTAGAAGTTTGAAGTATACGTTTAAAACGACATAATTACTTTTGAAGTTTAACTTCTTTAGCGACGTATCTATTTTAAAAAAGTAAGAAATCGAGGGGAAGTAGAATGAAACAAATTAAGGGGAAGTTAGTTTTTACATGAAACTGACAAGGACAGAAATTTATAGTGCGTTGCATTTTGATTCGCAAAAAATAATAAGACAAGAATGAACATATAAAGTCAATGCTTGGGAATCTGACGTTTAAAATTACGAACAATTGAAGTACAAAATAATTTCTGTAATATGACGTACTACATAAAAACTAAAGAAGTTGAACTTCTTATGTGAGTTTATGAGGTTGAGGCTCAATGTGTTTTTTTTTATAGATAAGTAAATACGACGGTTTGCCAGACCAAATATGCTGTAAATGCGTCGAAAACGTCAAAGTATCTTACGATTTTAAAATACAGTCCGAAAAATGTGACGAGTTATTACACAAATTTGTTAAAGAAAATGTAGACGAAATACAAAACTTTGTTTTAATAAAAGCGGACACTACATGCGCTACTGAAAAATGCGATAAACATTCGAATGCTGCCAACGACGAACAATATTCAAGCGAAGATTTGACATCGTTCTTGGAAATAAAAGATGAAATCAAAGACGGCGCTGATTACGACGAAAACTATTTCGATAGCGCGTCGAACAGAGACGAAGATTTCGTATCGAAATCTTCGAATAAAGGAGATAAGGAGTCGACGTATCGAAATGCTCGGAACAAAAGTAGAAAAAAATACGACTGCGAGCATTGCAGCATGATTTTTTACGAATTAAGTTCGTTGGCGAATCATCTGAAAATTCAGCACCGCGTGAAACCGGTCGAGTGCCACATATGCCAGAAAGGTTTTCCATTGCAGTTGCAGCTCGATTACCATATGCGAATCCACGGTAAGAAAAAATTCATTTGCAAATTCTGCGGAAAAGAGGTTCGCAAAAGCGCCATTCTCAAGGCGCATGAATTGTCGCATACCGACGAAGATCCACACCCGTGCCCACATTGCAGAAAATTGTTCAAGCACCGGCCTAGCCTTAGCTGGCACATAATGAGAGCGCATCGAGGGGAAAGAAAGAAGGACGTTTGTACCGTTTGCGGTGTTGAGGTGAGTAAAAAAAGCAAGCTAACACGCTGTACAGTGACGACATTGCGTTGCCTACCCCATAGTCAAATCCAATATTGTTTTTTAATCTTATAATTAAAATTAAGATAGTTGTCGTGGTGAAGGCACACCGTCAGAAAATTCTTAATTTTTGTATACTTATTAAGGACATGATAATACAATTACCCTGACAATTTGAAGTCGATCGACCGTATATAATCCGAGATAAATTCAATTAAAAATTGGATAATTAACATTGATTGTATACGATCTCTGTAGTTCTGAACCAGTTTCTTATTTATAAAAAAAAGAACTAACTGTCAGAAACTTTCCAAAAACTGACAGTCTTTCAATGCATTTGTTGTGAGTTTAAAAAAAATGCGAAAAAATGTTTGACTGTCTAATTATTTATAAATAACGGTTTAAAGTTCAACAATTTATAGATATGCATGCATATGAATGCTGTATGGGTTACGTTTCCACGGGTACAGTCTTGCGTACAAATTATGGATCACTTAGCTACAAGCTATTATACTTTTGTGGCGCGTATATAATCTATAACTTTTTGACAATATTGTACCACGACAACTACCTTAAGAGTTTAAAAAAACTAAAACAATACGTTTTTACGTACTAAAAAATGCGAAATAATTTGACAACAAAATTAGCTTGACTGTAAAAAGCGTGGAGTGCTATCTACTTAAATTTCCATAATAGTTCTGCGTTTACAATTAGCTTGTAAATGAAAAATGTATTACCGATATCAAGCTCTTCACGCTTTTTACAGTAAAGCTAATTTTGTTGTCAAATTATTGTGCGTTTTTTAGTTCATACAAGCGTGTTGTTTTAGTTTTTTTAAACTCTAATTTTATTTATAAGACTAGAAAAACAATATTGCATTTAACTATGGGGTAGGCAACGCAACGTACGTCACTATACAGCGTGTTGCTGTGATTTGTCAAGTTTCGTTGTCCTAAAGGTTCTGATCAGGATAATGGGACAAACTTATTAAATTATTGTATTGTCATCGGTTTTTGATAAGTGTGCAAAGTTTCAGTTTGATCTGACATTTTGAAATGGGTGAATTTCACGTTCAAAAATTCCTTTACAAACAAACAAACAAACAAACGGGTGAAGCTAATAAAAGCGTATTAAATTTTTTTTTTTTTAATTTAGGTTTTACATTTGAAGCATCACATTCTAAGGAAGCATCCCACCGAAAGACCGTTTAAATGTAACGAATGCGAGCAGGCTTTCGGCGTCGAGTGGGCGCTTAAAGAGCACAAAAAGAAACATTCGATCGAGTACAAAGAACCGAAAAAATTGTGCACGATATGCGGAAAAAAATCACATACTGCAACCGCATTACTTTACCATATGAGAACTCATACGGGTACGTTTGCTCCAAATTTCAGTTTCACAAATCATAAATAAGTTATTGAATACAATTTTTCGTGAATAAGTTTATTAATTTTAGCGCCTCTGGTTTTTGTACGCCGTGGTCCATTAGTATTTCTACCTGACGCTACGTCTACAACTGCGCCAGACATTATCAAAGGCGATGTGGTAGCGGGCAAAGCGTCCTTCTAGGCTGTGTGTCGACGACTGCTGCTCCTTCTTCTTTTATGCAACGTGGGTTGGTGTTCTCTACTCGGTCGTAGTTCGCTCTTCTCTGATTGGTCGTTGCGCTCAATGGTTTAGTATGCCTCAGTGTCCAGGTTTTACTGAAGGTACAAGCCTTCTTCTTTTCGGTTGAAATTTTGCGTATGTTTGTGTATTTCTATGGCTTGAGTTATTATTCGCGCATAGAAATGCACAAACACACGCAAAATTTCAACCGAAAAGAAGAAGGCCTGTAACTTAAGTAAAACCGACACACCAGCATTGAGGCATACTAAACTACTGAGCGCAACGACCAATCAGAGAAGAGCGAACTACGACCGAGTAGAGAACACAAACCCACGTTGCATAAAAGAAGGAGCAGCAGTCGACACACTTATCTGTGAGCAGGCTAGAAAGACACTTCGCCCGCTGCCACATCGCTTTTGATAATGCCTACCGCAGTTGTGTAGACGGAATGTCAGGTAGAAATACCAATGGACCACGGCGTACGGAGTTTTACAACAACGTCGGCCGTGAAAGCCTACACACTTGAATAATTATTTGTTTTTACGTTACGTTTTGTTTCCGAAGGAGAATCGCCTTTCCAATGCACGATATGCGGTAAAGCGACTAAAACGAACGGTGCTATGGTAGCCCATAAACGTACGCACACTGGGGAACGTCCATACGAGTGTCCGACGTGTCACAGAAAGTTTACGACTAGCGCATGCGCGAAAAAACATCAACTTATTCATACTGGAGAACGGCCCTACGAATGCAATCTCTGCGGTCGTCCGTTCAGGCAAAAATCGGCACTCAGAACTCATATGAAAATTCATTGATTTGTTTTAATTCGAAGACTTCGTTTTGGTTTGTCAAAAAAAGGGTCACTCCCAGGGGCGTAGCTACCGCCGTATCTGCCGTATCAATTATACGGGGCCCCCGGGGCACGGGGGCCCCCAACGTGCGTAAGCAAAAATTAATAAAAACTTCCCAATTTTTTTTTTATTTCAGAAATGACAAAAGTTAAAAAAAGCAATTTCTTTTTTTCCCGCGTAAAGCGTGCGTTCAAAAGTTGGCAACACCCTACATCGGTTATCGCGGGGTGCGGGATTTCCCCGTTTAAGTCATTTACTTCAACGGGGGAAGGGCCCCCAAACTAATTTTTATACGGGACCCTGCCAAGGCACACTACGCTTCTGGTCACTCCATAGAGATTTTTTGATCTGATGTTTAATTTTCGTTTATTTAATCACATATATTGAAAAAATGGACCTTTTTTAATCGACTGTATAAAAAAATATACTACAAGTACAACGAAGAAACTGCAGAAGGTTTACAAAGAGTTTACAGACGAACATTCATAGCGCCGGGCCTAGCCCTTGATCAGGGTAGGCGAGATTGTCTTTCAGCGCCCTTTGATCAACGCTTTCACTTCACATAAATAGTATCTCGGTTTTATGTTAAATAAATAATAAGTCCCAAATTTTCAAAATTCAACTTTTACTGCAAACATCAACACGTCTTGTTGAATTTAAATTAAGTTCTGCTTCTTTATATAATTAAACTAGCGGTACCTGTGCGAATAATTCGCACTAAAATTCGTTTCTAATTTCTCACACTCTTTATAACTTTCTTCTTTTTGTTGTATTACATTACGAAGCTCAGTGACGGTTCAAGAAAATATTTTTCTAAAACTGTCATATAGAGGAGCAAGTAACGAAAACGTTGAGCTGAAGCGCCGCCATACGAAAAGTATTTATACGTGAATTTTGATTAAAAATTAAACAAAAAAAATTTACTGACCGTCAACCATGTTGACGTTGTTTCAAAGTTAGAACCGTCAGATGGCAGCATTGCTGCATATACCGAATAAATGTAATTTCAATAAGTCACTAAAATTGTTTTTCGCATTTGGCTTTTTGGAGTCCCTTGCCACCTGGCGCCTAGAGCAACCGCTCCTCTCGCTACCTCAAGGCCGGCACTAAACATCCATATAAATATGTTATCTATGTGATCACAAATTCACTCAAAAATCAAGTGTCACATGAGTTTAATAATTGAATCGTTTATTTTCTGATTGTTAATTGTTCTAAATTATTTATCATTTTGTAATACATCTATTTAATAATATTAAAAATGTTCTTGTTATAGTTTTTAAAAAAATAATTCGAACACATTTCTTTTTTTAAACTTTTTGTTTAAATAATCATTTTACAGGTCCACTCTAAACTAAAATCGTTTGTCCTGACTGACTGACTGACTGATCTATCAACGCACAACCAAAACTACTACGTCTAGAAAGCTGAAATTTGGCACATAGGTTTATTTTATAACGTATCGGCTACGAAAGGATTTTTGGAAATTTCAACTGTAAGGAAGGGAAATGAGCAACCTCAGATCTACGAGTTTTTTCTAATCGAGGCTGAAACTCCAGCGTTTGAGATAAATTGTTTAAAAAAACTCAAAAATATATAACGGGTGGCATTTTTTGTGACCGTTAGGGGAGAAAAGAACTCTTTAATAAACTTTTTTTAAATAATTTGTTATCAATTTTTAAACATATATTATGATTTTGGCGCCAGCTAAAATTGCTGTCGGGGCAGGTGCTCCGGTTTGCTCCCCTAGATCCGGGGTTGGAAATGGGGAAGGGGACTTTGTATGAAAGTTTTTGTTCTTTGAAATTAGAAACATGAAAATTTGAATTACAGCTACTGAGCATAAATAAATAATGGCGTGTTTTTGGATTTTAAGGGGAGGAAACAGGGGGTGAAAGTTTGTATGGGAGTATCGTTTTTTTTTTTTAATAGGAACACGAAAATTGGAATTGTAGAAAAAAACATATCGCTTCTTTTTTTGGGCTGTCGTGCAATTTTTTATACTAAAAACGACTCAACGTGTGCAAAGCCGCGGGCAACTGCTAATTGTTTATAATTTGATTATCGCGCTATTAAAACACTGTCTCACTCACACTCATCAAAATCAATACGAGAAACTAGAAAGAAAGACGCTTAGTGAATAACATGTCAATAATCCAGCCTTAGTATAAATTGTACATCCCTAGTATTATATTTACGATTGACAGTGTTGTCAAATACTCCACACAATTTTTGAAGTGATTTTTGTACTAAAGAGCGTTAAAAAAACAGTCAATATCTAATTTTGTCGTTTTTAATAGACTTTTTAATTGTTGAGTTGTATTTAAGACGACGTACTTAAAAAAATGCAAGATTTTACTCCCATTGTTCGTAGCGAAAATTAGGCAATCCAGCAAAACAATATCAAAGATTTTGACAATATTTTGACGTACTTTTTTAACAGGTGCGTCTGTTACCGCAAAATATTTCTATGAATTTGGGAATGCATTAGATTCACTCAAAAATATCAAACTATTAAAAACGCCGCTGATTTAGATGGGCGTTAGTATTTTGTTATTCATTTTTAGCCTATTATAAGTATGCTTGACTGTCAGCTGTCAGAAAGTTAAGAAATCAGTTTTTCAATTGTTTATTATTTAAATTAGTACTCAATAATGGCAAAGAGGGCAGATTTTTCAAAAATGTGCCGAACTTGCTTACTGCTGACCAATGAAACCACCTGTGTGTTTTCTCAAAATATTTTTGAAATGATAAAAGCGTGTACAAACATTAAGGTAAGTTAAATTTTTGTTTCTTCATACCGTGCCGAAAGTATGTACTTTCTGCTTCGATTTTAAAGCAGAAACTGTAACATTTATGCTCTGCTGGAATTACTCGCATAACGTCTGTAACAGCGGGCCGAAACAGTTTTCCCGTGCTCACTGATACGAAAATACGTACTTTCGACCGGGTAAAAAGAAAAATAGTATACACCGCAAGGGTAGAAAGTTAAAATTCCTGCACTGCGCGCCTCGAACATCGTGTGTACGCAGTGGAAATTTCAACTTTCTGCCCTTGCTGTGTAATATACTATTTAAAACTCGTATCGACAAATTTCCAATTGTATTTTTTCCAACCGTTTTTATAGATAAGTGAATTAGACGGTTTGCCATCGAAAATTTGCACAAAATGTATAAAAAACGTCAAAATCTCGTTCAACTTCAAAAACCAAGTCGAAAAATGTGATAAATTGTTACGTAAAATCGTTCAAGACGAGGTACAATTAGAAAAAGAACAATTCGAATCGATCGTCATAAAATCCGAAATCGATTCGAACAACGCTTCGCAGGGAACAAACGAAGACAAAAAAACAGTTGAAAACGATGTTAAACAAGAGCCAGTCGCTGCAGAAAATAATTTGACAGTGTTTCCCTCGAACGATCGTCTTCAAACGTCAAACTCGTACGAATTTGAAGACAGTTTCGCCGAAGAGTTCACGTCAAAGAACAGCGATGACGAACTATCCGACTTCGACGATACTGCTTCGAAGAAGAAACCCGAACAAAAAAACGTTATCAATGACGACGATGACCCATTTATGCCGCTCAAAAACGAATGGAAATGCGAAGTATGCGGCAAACAATTGTGCCACAAGAATTCGATGGAACGTCACATGAAAACACATCCGAATTATCGTACTGAGTTCATCAACTGTTCGATTTGCGGAAAACAGTTTTACGACAAAATGTATTTAGATTCTCACATGTTAAGGCATACGAAAAACACCAAATACAATTGCGAGCATTGCGAAAAGAGTTTTTATGCCTTGACGCCCTTGGCTTACCATATTGAGAAGCATCACCATTACGAACCGGTCGAGTGCAAAGAATGCAAGAAAAAATTCACTTTACAGCTGCAGCTTAACAGGCACATGGCGACACACAGAAAGGAATTCATTTGCAATATTTGCGGGAAGCAGGCGAAGTCTTTGAAAGCTCTCTGCTCGCACAGAACGACGCATAACACAGATCCGTTCCCTTGTTCGAAATGCGAACGGAAATTCAAATATAAGTCTCATCTTTACCAACACGTAAAGAGTGCCCATATGGGCATTAAAAAGGGGAGACACGTTTGCACGATATGCGGAAACGAGGTAAATGTTACGTATTATTACAAGAAATACAGTAAAACCTTGCTTAAGGTAGTTGTCGTGGTTAAGGCACACCGTTAGAAAATTCTTAATTTTTGTATACTTATTAAGGACATATAATACAATTACCCTGAAAATTTGAAGTCGATCGACCATATATAATCCGAGATAAATTCAATTAAACATTGGATAATTAACATAGATTGTATACGATTTCTGTAGTTCTGAACCAGTTTCTTATTTATAAAAAAAGAACTAACTGTCCGAAACTTTCCAAAAACTGACAGTCTTTCAATGCATTTGTTATGAGTTTAAAAAAAATAAGAAACAATTTTTGACCGTCTAATTATTTATAAATAACGGTTTAAAGTTCAACAATTTATAGAAAAGTATACATGCATATGAATACTGTATGGGTTACGTTTCCACGGGTACAGTTTTGCGTACAAATTATGGATCGCTTAGCTACAAGCTAGTATACTTTTGTGGCGCGTATAATCTATAACTTTTTGACAATATTGTACCACGACAACTACCTTAACGTTGTCGGTTATACGCGGTTTCTAAAAAAAAGTTTAGTCACTATAACGTAAATTATGGATCAATTTATACAAAATGATTCAAATATTGACAGAAGTTATAATAATAATAAATTAGAAAAATAATATTAACCCATTGTGAACAGATATCCTGTTACAATTTAATTTTTTAGTACAGTAAGACCTCGCTTAACGCTGCTCCGCTTAACGAAACGTCAGAGTATAGAGAAATATTTGTCAAGTAAACACGTGTGTCGGATTACAGAGCGCAATACTGTAAAAATGTCGGATTATAGAGCGATTTTTCTAGATTTCTAAAAACAGCGGATTAACGAGCAGTGATCGTGTCCTGTATTGACTTATAAAAAAAAGCATAGCGTACTAATTTTGTTTGTGATTTTTATTTCAAAATTGCAGGTGGTAAACCTTAAGCATCACATGATACGACACGCGACAGAAAAACCGTTCAAATGCGAACGTTGCGATAAATCGTTTGCAAAAGAGTGGGCGCTGAAGCAGCACAGCAAAAACCACACCGGTTTTTTGGAAAAATACAGAGTGCTCTGCACGGTATGCGGCAAAAAGATTGTCAACAGTACCGCGTTACGGTACCACATGCGTATCCACACAGGTGAGCGTTTTTTGTTTTACGTTGCGTATCAATTGTTTTACTTCAACTGCGTTCTTTTGTTTGCAGGCGAGGAACCATTCAAGTGCACGATATGCGATAAAACGTTTAAAAGAAACAGTACTTTGTTGGCGCACAAACGTATCCATACTGGGGAGAGACTACATGAATGCATGGAATGTCATAAAGATTTCGCGACAAAACACTGTCTCGAACTTCATAAACTTATACACACCGGGGAACGACCTCACGAGTGTAATTTTTGCGGGCGAAGATTTACGCAGAAATCGGCTTTGAAAACGCACATCACAAATTTGCATAAAAGCAATTAGTTTGCTTTGTTTTATGATGTACCAAACAATATTATATTAAAAAAAAGCATTTAATAAATATTAAAACCGATATCTGAATATTTATTTCAATCCATATTCTTTGTACGAAATTAATTTAATTAAAACTAAAAATTATAATTACATTTTGAATAATGTATATATCAGATCCTTTTGATGTTAATAATTTATAAATATTTTGGAGGAATAAGGATCAATGAAATTAAAAGACAAATTATTATTTCACAACGTTTCGTATTAAATCACCTGATGAAGTATTGATTTAATACGAAACGTTGCGAAATAATAATTTGTCTTTTAATTTCATTACCAACATTAAAATTACAGTTCGAAATACGTTCCAATAAGTTCCTGCGCTATGAGAAACAGCGCTAAATATTTTGTTGTTTTGTGAATAAGTCATCTAATGTCGTTTGCCTTTTTCTGTTTCGTTCAGCAAGCTGTCGTCAATAGCAAGATATTGCATCAATGACACTTCGTCTTGCCTTTGAACTTCTATCAACATTTGAATTATTTTGTATAAACTGATCCATAATTTGCGTTATAGTAGCTAAACTTTCTTTTTTTTTTTGGAAACCGCGTAATACTAAAACAGCATTAAGCGAGGTCTAACTGTAATTGTTTTTCGCAGCTACAAAAATATCCAAAGTTTGACTACCACTGTAACTCGAACTGTCAAATCTGACAGAGTGGTAAAAAAACAAGTTTGAAACTGAAAAAAACGCCTCGTCTAAACAATAAACACAAAAATATGAAATCTATTCTATCGCGAATTTATTAACAAGATCTCGATACATTATTTTTATCCGTTTTCAGAAAATTTCGATGTCTTTAATTAGACAGGTTATTTCATTTGTCATAGAGCAGGTTATTCACTTGTTTTTATTGTAAACAATTGAACGTGAAACAATGGCAAAAAGAGCAGATTTTTCAAAGATGTGCAGAACTTGTTTATTGCTGACTAACGACACTACTTGTGTTTTTACCCAAAATATTTTAGAAATGATAAAAGCTTGTACCAATATTAAGGTATGCAAAGATGTTTCTTTGTAAAATAATTTGTGTTTGGCATGAACGTGAAAGAAAACACTTGAGTTTTGATCAAATCTGTATGTCAATTGTAAATTTTCTTGGCTTCCGTGCTTGTACGCCGTGTCCCATTGGTATTTCTTCCTGACGTTTCGTCTACAACTGCGGTAGACATTATCAAAGACGATGTGGTAGCGGGCGAAGTGTCCTTTTAGGCTGCTAACACGCAAATGTGTCGACGACTGCTTCTTCATCTTTTATGCAAGGTGGGTTTTGTGTTCTCTACTCGGTCGTAGTTCGCTCTTCTCTGATTGGTCGTTGGACACCAGCACTGAGATATACTAAACTAATGAGCCCAACGACCAATCAGAGAAGAGCGAACTACGACTGAGTAGAGAACATCAACTCACATTGCATAAAAGAAGAAGGAGCAGCAGTCTTCGACACACTTACCTGTGAGCAGCCTAGAAGAACATTTCGCCCGCTACCACATAGCCTTTGATAATGTCTACCGCAGTTGCAGACAAAACGTCAGGTAGAAATACCAGTGGACCACGGCGTATAAGCCCGGAAGCCAAGAAGTTTTACAACGCAAGTCGTGAAAGCATGCCCACTTGGATGTCAATTGTTTTCAGATAAGTGAAGCCGACGGTTTACCATCAAAAATTTGTACTAAGTGCATAAAAGACGTGAAAATCTCGTACAACTTCAAGAATCAAGTCGAAAAATGTGATAATTTATTACGCAAAATCGTCCAAGACGAAATCAAATCGGAAGAAGAACAACTCGAGAGCATCGATTTAAAATCGGAGATCGATACCGATTGTACTTTGCAAGGAATCAACGATGACGCTTTTAAAGACGAGTTTTCCGCAAACACCGAAAACAAATCAATTTCGGAAACCGACGATTTCAATACAGGCGATGCCGACTTCCACGACAACGAAGACAGTTCCGCCGAAAGCTCCGACGAATTTACTCCACCGAAAGACGTCAAAAATTCAGACAACTCCGATACTAAAAATGCCAAATACGAAGACGACGACGGATTTGCGCAATTATACAAAAACGAGTGGAAATGCGAAGTGTGCGGCAAACAACTATGCAACAAAAATTCGATGGAGCGGCACATGAAGACGCATCCAAACTATCGGACCGAGTTCGTAAACTGCAGCATTTGCGGGAAACAGTTTTACGATAAGAAGTACTTAGAATCGCACATGTTGAGGCATACGAAAAACACGAAATACAATTGCGAGCATTGCGAGAAAGGTTTTTATGCGCTGACGCCGTTAGCTCATCACATCGAAAGACATCACTACTTCGAGCCGGTCGAGTGCAAAGAATGCAAGAAAAAATTCACTCTGCAACTCCAGCTCGACATACATTCGAGAACGCATCGGAAAGAATACATCTGCAATATTTGCGGCAAGCAGGCGAAGTCTTTGAAGGCTCTGTGCTCTCATCGAAGGACACACAACACCGACCTGTTTCCTTGTACGAAATGCGATCGGAAATTCAAATACAAATCGAATCTTCACGAGCATATGAAAAGTTCGCATATGGGTATAAAAAAAGGCAGACACGTTTGCAACATTTGCGGCAATGAGGTAATTTGTTAAACTTTTAAATGAAAATAACAAATTAATAAAAACACTTGAATTGAATTATTTCTCGACGATCGTTTCGGACAATAAGTTCATCTTCATGAATTTAAATCACGTAGATATCTATAATACCGATCTTAACAAATAACATTTTTATTGTCCCCACAAGAACGACAAAAATTTACGGTTTTCTGTGCTGCTTGAATGGAAAGTTACCTACCAGTCACATGTAACTGGTAACGCAGTTTACGTGTTAAAAGTGATGCAACGATTTAGGTATCTGTAATACCGATCTATCGTAACAAATAACATTTTTATCGTCCCCACAAGAACGACAAAAATTTACAGTTTTCTGTGCCGCTTAAACGGAAAGTTGCCTACCAGTCACATATAACTGGTAACGCAGTTTACGTGTTAAATTTAGTGATGCAACGATTTAGGTATCTATAATACCGATCTATCGTAACAAATAACATTTTTATCGTCCCCGCAAGAACGACAAAAATTTAGTTTTCTGTGCCGCTTGAACGGAAAGTTACCTACCAGTCACATGTAACTGGTAACGCAGTTTACGTGTTAAATTTAGTGATGCAACGATTACGATTAATTCACGATTAATCTGCGTTCTTCTAATAACCGTGCGTTGCTTTTAATCAACGTTGCAGGTGGTCAATCTTAAACATCACATGATTCGACATGCTACAGAAAAACCCTTCAAATGTGAACACTGTGGCAAAACGTTTGCAAAAGAATGGGCCCTGAAACAGCATAACAAAAACCATACGGGATTTTTGGAAAAATATAGAGTGCTGTGCACGGTCTGCGGGAAAAAGATTTTGAACAGTACGGCGTTACGCTATCACATGCGAATACATACAGGTGAGTGTCATTTGTTTTTTGGTGCTCGCACATTCTTGTTGTTTGTCGATTGTTTTATTTAAGTACAGACAGCGCTGGACTTACACTAGAGGCTAGTGCCCAGGGCGGCAAAATTTGGAACCTGAGAAAAAAATTCACGTTATGGAAAATTTTTCGAGAAGTGTGATCGTGTTGAAAACATTCATTAACAAAATACTTTTTCGCTTTATTAAGAATGTGTGTAAAATTATAAACATTGCAGTTTTATTTACAAAATTGTGAAAAAAAATTTAGTGTAGAATTTTATACACATTTTTAGTAAAGAGAATAAATATCTCGTTATTAGTGTATTTGCCATATGGCAACATACACTATTGGCGTCGGTCGGATGGCGGGACCTAGGGGTCGGACCAAAATTTCTCGACGTTTCATAACCTCCTAAACACTTTGGCACCATTTTTAAAAATGTTTATATATATATGTATATATATATATATATATATATATATATATTTATATATATATATATATTATATATATATATATATATATATATATATATATATATATATATATATATATATATGTGTGCGGGCTATAACTTTCGAAGGAGTTAATTCATTTTAACGAAATTTGGCACACATGTTGGAATCCATCACCGCACGAAGCCTATTTAAAATGGGCCTAATCGGATCAATTTAAGGGTGGCTTTTAGGGGTTGAAAAAAGTTTTTGGGCCCCAAAATACCGAAAAAAATCTCAGAATCGTTTCAAAATTGAAATTTAACCCTTTAATAGCAATTAAAAAGTGCCCTCAAAATTTTAATAAAATCGGCCCTACAGGACCGGATTTAAAAATTTTACGAATAACTAGTTTGCAGATAGTGAATTATTTACTGAAAGGTGTATATAACTTGGTATAGAGGTTCGATTGATAATAATATTGCAATTAAGAAAAAACATGTTATTTTAAGGGGTATATTAAGGAGTCAAATTTTTTATTTTGCCCAAAATCCAAGTTAAGTTCGCATAATAAAGCCACACTGCCTGTATTAGCAAATACACTATATTGTCGGCAGGGTTTTGGCACTGCGACCCGGGTTTTCATAATTATTGCAAGTTTTTGGGTCGATCACAATTTCTTTGTGATGATTATTATTTTAGTTTAAATTGCGCGCTGCAAAATGCACAAATTGTCCAGTTTGCAAATGAGTATTTGAATTTAAAAAAAAAACTACTGAATTTTTTTATTTTTTAAATAATATATCGTAAATAATATTGAAGAACGAAAAGAAAGAAAAATTAAGCCATAGGTAATTAATAACAAATTAATTAAAATGTATAAAACTTCATAAGATATCACTTGATTACAAAACGTACCAGGAATGTTTGTGACGTCAAAATGACAAAAGTTGTGCATTTGTGTATGGCTTTATAATACATACTATCAAAGTAACCATGGCAACCAGGACCATAAAAACATTTTGACGTCAGAGAGGTTTTTGGCGCGTTATCGGATCTTAGCTTAAACATTATTTTTAAAACAAATATAACTTTTTCATTATGAAATTAAACAAAATAATAAAAGTAGTTTCGCTATAAAACTTGTATGTGATCTTTCCGTTTATGTAAAAAAAAAATCATTCAAAAACCCAAATCAAAAAGTCAAGTCGCGTTTGCCTCTGAAAAGATGCATCTCGCAACCTATGAGTAATCGGTTTGTTTATCAATTTATGATTTTTAATACGAAAAAGAATGTGTTTTGTGTAATTATCCCGTTTATAATAAAAAGATTTTCGACTATAAATGAATCATTTTATTTATTTGGAAATTGTATACCGCTTTAGGTAATGGGGCGACTTTTCTTTTAGAAGTATCTATTTGAAAAAAGTAAGAAATCGAGGGAAAGTAGAACTGGCAAATAAAGGGGAAGTTAGTTTGTCTCCTAAATTACATGAGACTCACAAGGATAGAAGTTTACAGTGTGTTGCTAAGTATGTGTAAATATTATTAATTAGTTATAAATATTTTAGAGGAATAAGGATCAATGAATTTGAAGACAAATTATTAATTCACAACGTTTCGTATTTAATTAAAATTTCATCAGGTGATCTTGTTATTTTATTTTAGATCACCTGATGAAGTATTAATTAAATACGAAACGTTGTGAATTAATAATTTGTCTTAAAATTCATTGATCCTTATTCCTCTAAAATATTTATAATTATTATCATCAAAAGGATATGATATACACATTTATTCAAATTATTAATTAGTTTCACATAAAAAAATTAAACTTGGGAATAATATTAAAAACTAAAGAAGTTAAACTTCTTATGTGAGCTTATGAGGGTGAGGCTCATTATAATTTCTTTTTTTTAGGAGAGGAACCATACAAATGCTCTGTGTGCGACAAGACTTTTAGAACAAACGGTACAATGCTGGCCCACAAACGAAGTCATACCGGCGAAAGATTGCACGAATGCACTGTTTGTCATAAAGATTTCGCTACAAAACACTGCCTTAAACTTCATAAACTTATCCATACTGGTGAACGACCTCATAAATGTAATTTCTGCGGTCGAAGATTCACGCAAAAATCGGCTCTGAAAACTCATGTAACGAAATTACATTAGAATTAAGTATTAGAGACTTTATGCTATTATTAAAGAAAAATAAAAATATTCCAGCTGTGCATTGGTTCATTTTCATTCCAATTTTTGAAGTTATAC
The DNA here is from genome assembly GCA_034508555.1 of Venustoraphidia nigricollis. Classification (NCBI taxonomy): domain Eukaryota; kingdom Metazoa; phylum Arthropoda; class Insecta; order Raphidioptera; family Raphidiidae; genus Venustoraphidia; species Venustoraphidia nigricollis. The sequence continues at coordinate 2,620,864 of JAVRKA010000021.1, read as the reverse complement.
TTCTTTTTGAGGGTAAAATTTTATTTGTTACAGAACATGAGACACCATATAATATCTATAAAGTTGATTTTTCGATGAAGTATAGTATTACTTTGTACCAGGGACGTAGCTACCGCCGTATCTGCCGTATCAATTATACGGGGCCCCCGGACCACGGGGACCCAAGCAAACATTAATAAAAACTTCCCAATTTTTTTTTATTTCAGAAATGACATGTCAAAAAAAGCAATTTCTTTTTTTCCCGCGTAAAGCGTGCGTTTAAATGTTGGCAACACCCTACATCGGTTATCGCGGGCTGCGGGATTTCCCCGTTTAAGTCATTTACTTCAACGGGGGACGGGCCTCCAAACAAATTTTTATACGGGGCCCCGCCAAGGCACGCTACGCTTCTGCTTTGTAGTCAGATATGACACGTCTCATTGTTTTCTGATAACGTCAAAATAGTTATTCCATAAAACAACAAAGTAGGTTTTATTAGCGACATCGGACGGAATTTCTTAAAACCTATAGGGTTGTTAACAACTTTTGACAGTTATATAACCTCGCTACTTGTATTTTTTTTTAAATTATGGATTCAACAGTATTTTATTTTACCAATGTACATCTTTAACGAAAATGTGAATATCAGTTATCGCGATCACGCCAAAGAAGTATAACTTCTGCCGCGCGTACTTAAGATGACTACTGATAACAAAAAAAATCTGATAAGGTGAAAAAAGAATAGCGCAAAATACGTGCAACATTGCGCATGCTTATTAGTCTTAAAAAACACAAATCAATAATTCTACGCAGTTTTATATCGTCACTAAAACCTTACATGTAAACAAAGTAAATGTAATTTATTGTGCTAAATGCATTCGAGATCTCCATTGAGTATAAAACAATAAATAATCAAAAGTCGGTTTCTTTTCGACGTATTTTTTTAAATAGAATTGAAACGAATGTGGTTAACAATTAGTTCATATTTTTGAAAAAAGGAAATACGATTATTTTCTTGCATATTCCATAGATTTTGAGGTTATGATTTAATTGTTGTTTACGAAGCGACCACACAAAATAGTTTTTTTCTACTGAAATAACATGGAAAAAGAAACAAGACCCGATTTTTCGAAAATTTGCCGCACATGTCTTTTACAGTTTAAAAATATGAGGTCCATATTTACCCAAAACATATCCGAAATGATAATATTCTGTACTAACATCAAGGTAAGTTAATTCGGTAAATAATTTAAAATTACAATCCAAATTTTAATTAAATTAATATTAATTACTAGATCGACACACGCGACGATCTACCAAAACAGATCTGTTCCAAATGTATTAAAGAAGTAAAAACGTCCTACCATTTTAAATTAAAATCAGAAAAATCCGAGGAGCTGTTACATAAATACATGCAAGACAATGAGAAACAATTGAACAACTCTTCGCTTGTTTCTGTAATAAAAACAGAAGACGATCAATCGGAAGAAACGGCAGAAAACGAAACAATAAAGTTGACTCCACAAAACAACGAAGACTTTGACGACGCCGACAGTTTAAAAAATTCATCGAGAGAGACGTCGCCCGACGGGCGCTGCGCAGGGCCCGTCAACGAGCCGAACGCCTCCGGTAAATTAAAAAAAGAAATTAAACGAAGCGAAGCCACCAGTTGGAAATGCGAAATCTGTGCTAAAGAATTATACAACAAGCATTCCGTTCAGCGTCACATGATCACGCATCCAGAATATCGGACGGATCCCGTTCAGTGTTCCGTCTGCAAGAAGCAATTCTTTGACAAGCAATATTTAACGAAACACATGCTGCGTCACAAGGGCGAAAAGCGTTACTCGTGCGAATTTTGCGACCGCGGTTTTTACGAGCTGACGCCGTTAGCGAATCACGTCAAGAAAAGTCACGACGTCAAGCCGGTTTGTTACGACCATTTTTTCTGATAGCTCTTTTTTGGTTGATATTGGTTATTAACCCTTTCAGGACCATTTTTTAGAATTTAGGATGATCCAATTTCCAGTGATCATAATCAAAGAATGACGGTTCAGATGCTGTGTTGCCATATATAAAAAATGAAAAGATACATTCAGGAAATAATAAATGTAAAATGACACCCACTCGTTTCTTAGTTATTCACTTCTTTAAAATTTTTTGTTTGGGACAACTGTGTCCCCGTAGTCGTTAAAGAGTTAAATTAAACTAGGTAGATTTAGACAAAGCCTATTAAAGTACTATTCGAAAGTTAAGTCGATTTTAAATAAATAAATGAGGCAGATACTTTTGGATGGGTTAACATTAAACCAAAATACCCCAAAGTTGAATTTCAATTAAAAATTGAATAATTAACATTGATTGTATAATTAATGTTAATTATCCAATTTTTAATTGAATTTATCTCGGATTATATACGGTCGATCCACTTAAAATTTTCAGGGTAATTGTATTATCATGTCCTTAATAAGTATACAAAAATTAAGAGTTTTCTGAAGGTGTGCCTTAACCACGACAACTACCTTAATGTTAATTTATACAATTAATATTCGTTCCAGGTTCAGTGCAGCGTTTGTCAGAAAGAGTTGACGCTCCAACTTCAACTCGATTTGCATATGAGAACGCACAGAGACGAATATATCTGCAATGTTTGCGGCAAGCAAGCGACGTCACTGAAGGCGCTCTGCTCGCACAGACGGATGCACAATACAAATCCGTTTCCGTGCACGCAATGCGACAGAAGATTTAAATATAAATATAGTCTTCATGTTCACATAAAGAGCTCTCATATGGGCATCAAAAAGAAAAAAGACGTTTGCAATCTGTGTGGCTTCGAAGTAAGCAAATGATTGATGTTAAAAATATTAAGAGCACTGTGGTTGGAACAATAAAAAAAATAAAAGAATAGTTACTTCTTACCACAACAGATTTAATCAGTGGATGTACATTTCGAGAGCTAAGCTCCCATCTTCAGCAAAACACTAAACTAACTAAGTAACACAAAATCCTTAATTTATATACAAATTAATATAAATTATACAAATTATATATATATTAAGGATTTTGTGTTACTTAGTTAGTTTAGTGTTTTGCTGAAGATGGGAGCTTAGCTCTCGAAATGTACATCCACTGATTAAATCTGTTGTGGTAAGAAGTAACTATTCTTTTATTTTTTTTAAATGACTGATGTGTTTGTATAAACATTACTTAAGGGGACACAAAAGAAATGTTGAAGTTTTGATGATTTTCAAATTGCTGTAATTTCGCGTAATGTGATCGGATTTTAAAAAACTATAGTTCATTTTAAAGCTTGAATATTCTAGTTTTTTAGTCAAAATTTCAAATTTTTTTTATCATCCCTTAGCAAACCGTGCCAATTGAAAAAAGAAAAATGTCCTTTTAATTTTTTTATAAAATTGCATCACGACTATGGGCTCCAAAAAAAATGCCAGATAAATTTCGAGTAAAGCGTCTTAAAGCTGGTACTTTTATCTTTAAAATGAATTTTTAAAAATTTTCCTGCGATTTTTTTTAACCAAGTTAGCTGTCAAAGCAAAAATGTCACTTTTGACTTTAAATGCTCATAACTCCTGAAGAAATTATCGTACGCCAATTTTCCAAAGTGCATCAGAAAGCTGAGGATATCCCTTTTTAAATGCTTTTGTCCAATTTTTTCTTAAAAGTTTCTTTCTTTTGTAATTATTGTTTTAAAATGTCACTAAAAAACGAACTTTTATCATGTTTTGTTATTTAAACGCCATTTTGTTTAAAATGGCGTAATTACGAATGTTTTTACGTTTTTTTTTTCTTATAAGAGTATTACAAAAAACTGTGCCAAATCCCAAGTTGCTGCAACTTTTTTTTTCTTTGTGTCCACGACTGTTAAAAATTTCAACGACTTTTTTAACCAAGTTATTAGCCATTGAAGTAAAAATGTCAATTCTGACTTTAAATGCTCGTGCGACAATACTTTTATGTTATAAAACGAATTAGGGTTCCGCGCAAAAAAATTAAAACCCAACTCAACATTCACTTCGACATTTTTTCGCTGAGCCGGTTACATTGAAACAAATGGTGTGCTTTTCAGGTACTGAATCTCAACAATCACATGTTGCGCAGACATGCGACAGAGAAGCCCCATAAATGTGATCGTTGCGAGCAAGCGTTCGCTAAAAAATGGATACTCAAACAGCACCAGAAAATGCATACGGATGAACCCAGACAACAGAAAGAATTGTGTACGATATGCGGCAAGAAGTTGATGAATTACACAAAGTTGCGCTATCATATGCGAATTCATACAGGTATGTTGAACGTTTTAAGGTAGTTATCGTGGTACAATATTGTCAAAAAGTTATAGATTATACGCGCCACAAAAGTATACTAGCTTTTAGCTAAGTGATCCATAATTTGTACGCAAGACTGTACCCGTGGAAACGTAACCCATACAGTATTCATATGCATGTATACTTTTCTATAAATTGTTGAACTTTAAACCGTTATTTATAAATAATTAGACGGTCAAAAATGTTTTCTTATTTTTTTTAAACTCATAACAAATGCATTGAAAGATTGTCAGTTTTTGGAAAGTTTCTGACAGTTAGTTCTTTTTTTATAAATAAGAAACTGGTTCAGAGCTACAGAGATCGTATACAATCAATGTTAATTATCCAATTTTTAATTGAATTTATCTCGGATTATATACGGTCGATCGACTTCAAATTTTCAGGGTAATTGTATTGTCATGTCCTTAATAAGTATACAAAAATTATGACTTTTCTGACGGTGTGCCTTAACCACGACAACTACCTTAAATGCGCATAATAATATAATAATAATAAAAAGTATACCATCACTATACAAAAAACAACATTATAGTATATACAGTGTGTTTCATTTTACATGAAGACACCTAAATAACTTTTTCATTTTAAAAGCAATCATTATAAAATTTTCAGCAGTTATGCAGGCCATTAAGATGCATCTTTTTTATAGGAACATTATTTTTCAAAAGTCAAAATCCAAATACCTGAGATTTATTATTGATTTTTTTTTAATTTTCTAATTTGTCCCCTATTAAGGACTTAAGGCTGTCGGAACGCTCTGAATTTTGTTTTTGCTGAGACCCAGCGGTAAGGGGCGAGGTAGGCAAAAGACATATTATAGGTGTGACCTTCTTTAGCTCTGTCTCGCTCAAATCATCCGCACGTTTCAATTTTTGGCTGGTGCCAACTACAAGGCTAAAAGATGTTATTGCAAGGGTGCCGCCGTCAATTGATTACTCTAATTTTTGAAAATATTTTGAAGATTTGAAAAACTTTTCCGAAAAAGGAAGACTCACTTTAGGTTTGTGATGGAATAGTTTTGTGAAATAAGTACGAATAAGGTCGTAGTGTGACATTGAAAACGTGTGTTTTTTTAGCGCAATTAATGCCAACTTTTTTCTAGTAAATCGTACATAAATTACAAAAGTAATCCACTAGAAACCTAGATTTGTCCTTTATCTTCCTTATAGAGAAAGATTTTTTGGAGAATGTTGACGAATAAGTCTACAATCAGTTAACAGCCAAAGCTCTATTTTTGACTTAAATTTAGAGCGTTCCGACAGCCTTAAGAGTTTTCGTTTAGGTTTTCCTGTAACGACGATTCAATTTTGTTTTGTAGGTGAGAAACCTTACGACTGTTCGTTTTGCGAAAAAGCGTTCAAGACAAAAAGCGCGATGATGGTTCATAAAAGGGTTCATACAGGCGAAAGAAGATACGAGTGTACGTATTGTCAAAAACGATTTACGGCAAGTCGATGTCTCAAGGATCATATCTTAATTCATACGGGGGAGAGGCCACACGTCTGTAGCCTTTGTGGACGGGCATTCACGCAGAGGACAGCTCTGAAAACTCACATGAAAATCCACTGAACAAAATACTTTAAATAATAAATATTTTGAACAGTAAACGCAAGTAGTTTCGTTTTATTTAAAAATACTTTAAAATATTAAAAATGCATTTTAAAAATTGGACTCGATTTCTCATTTTACTTTATAAGTGTTAGATATTATGTTATTTTTATTAAAATACGTTAAAATCATGCGCTTTTTAACATGCTTTTATTAGCTTCACCCATATGTTCGTTTGTTTGTAATGGAATCTTTGAACGTGAAATTCACCCACTTCAAAACGTCAGATTAAACTGAAACTTTGAATACCTATCAAGGACCGATGACAATACAATAATTTAATAAATTTGTCTCATTATCTTGACTAGGACCTTCAAGATAAAAAAAAACTTGAAAAATTACAGCAAGCAAGCTAACACGCTGAACAGTGACGTACGTTTTTTAGTCTTATAATTAGAGTTTAAAAGAACTAAAATAGCACGCTTTTATGAACTAAAAAATGCCAAATAATTTGACAACAAAATTAGCTTTACTGTAAAAAGCGTGGAGTGCTTAATATCAGTAATAAATTTTTCATTTACTAGCTAATTGTGAACATAGAGCTATTATGAAAATTTAAGCAGATAACACCCCATGCTTTTTACAGTAAAGCTAATTTTGTTGTCAAATTATTTTGCAATTTTTAGTTCATAAAAGCGTGCTGTTTTAGTTTTTTTAAACTCTAATTTTATTATTAAATATCATGAACGTTAACCAAACAAAACGTTTAAATAAAAATTTTCATTTCGACCTGCGCGGATCTAAAAAAAATCAACAAACAAGAAATAATACTGAAACATTTATTTGGGACCTAAAAATCGATATTTTTTTAAGACTAGACCTATTAGGATCTAACAATCATTTATACTTTCGATTTCATCATTTTTACAGCATTTTTCAAAACTGCAGAAGCAATAAACAAACAATTGAGCAAAGCCGTTGTGTACAAATTCTTACGTTTTTTTTTTAAATTTTAACTCAATATAAATAACAATTGTTCTTAAAAGTGTTTTTATGTACGCAATACATAAAATAATGACAAAAAGCTGCATTCCTGTAATCAAATCGCAGGATTTTAATTCACGATGACAGGTTTTTGAGTATTTTTTGAGGTTATATTTTGATAACAGTTACTGTCAAAATTGCGAAATTCGATTGTCAAAATGGAAAAGCGGGCAAACTTTTCGAATATTTGCCGTACTTGTTTAACAGAATTAAACGACATGAAATCCATATTTTCACATAATATTTGCGAAATGCTGACTACCTGTGCAAACCTCAAAGTAAGTAATCAAAAACAAATATTCAAATTTATGACTCCTGCCCTAATTGGGTGATTCTCTACGGAATTTTTGTGCAGATCTTTAAATTTTCATTCGAATAAAATATATCGCAGCAAAGCCATATCACTTCTTGGCTTGTGCGCTGTGGTCCATTGGTATTTCTACCTGGAGTTTCGTCTACAACTGAGGTAGACATTACCAAAGGCGATGTGGTAGTTTACCTGTGAGCAGCCTGGAAGGGCACTTTGCCCGCTCCTACATCGCCTTTGATAATGTCTACCGCAGTTGTAGACAAAACGTCAGGTAGAAATACCAATAGACCACAGCGTACAAGCCCGGAAGCCAAGAAGTTTTACAGTTCTGTTTATTGTGATTACACTTTTTTAGATACGCAAATCTGACGGACTACCGGAACAAATATGTACTAAATGCATCGACGATGTTAAAATTTCGTATCAATTTAAAATAAAATCGGAAAAATCCGATCGGTATTTAAGAGAAATCGTTCGAGAAGACGAACCGGTAAAAGACGAATATACGTCGATTGTAGTTAAAGAAGAGAACGGTTCAGAAGACACAAAAACAAATGAAACCTTACCAAAAACAGAAACACATCACACAGAATCGGACGATACGAAAGACATCTCCGAACTGGTGGAAGCCGATAGCTTCGACGATGACTCCAACGATTACGATCGAGACGTCAAGAGTCCGCCTCCCTCACCCGCGGAATCAGACGAGAGAAACGGCAAACCGATCAAAAAAAGAAAAAGTAAACCATCGACGCGAAACAAGAACAACGCTTGGAAATGCAAAATCTGTCGGAAAACTTTCCTCCACAAAGCTTCGTTACAGGAGCACCTGATTGCGCATCCGGAATACAGTACAAAAAGCCTCTTCTGTTCGATTTGTAGCAAAGTATATTTTGACAAGATGAGTTTAAAGTCGCATATGTTACGACACAGCGAAAAGAAATTCAGCTGCGAGACTTGCGACAAAAGCTTTTACGAGCTCGTATCGTTGGCCAATCACATCAAAAACCATCACGAGGCGAAGCCTGTTACGTGTCCGATGTGTCAGAAGTCGTTCGTTTTGCAGCTGCAGTTGGATTTGCATATGAAGAGGCACCCGGCGAAGAAACACGTTTGTAAGACGTGCGGCAAAGAAGCCAAATCGAGCAAAGCGTTGCGCGCTCACAATTTATCGCATAATACGAACCCATTTCCTTGCACGCAGTGCGATAAATGGTTTAAGTACGCGAGTAGTTTGAAAATCCACGTTCGAATGTGTCATCTCGGCATGAAGAAGAAAGATGTCTGTACGATATGCGGTACTGAGGTGAGTTTAATAAGTTATAGTACATGCCATGGAACCGATACTCAGAAAGGTGATTGGGCTTTTAAGGTAGTTGTCGTGGTACAATATTGTCAAAAAGTTATAGATTATACGCGCCACAAAAGTATACTAGCTTGTAGCTAAGTGATCCATAATTTGTACGCAAGACTGTACCCGTGGAAACGTAACCCATACAGTATTCATACGCATGTATACTTTTCTATAAATTGTTGAACTTTAAACCGTTATTTATAAATAATTAGACGGTCAAAAATTGTTTCTTATTTTTTTTTAAACTCATAACAAATGCATTGAAAGACTGTCAGTTTTTGGAAAGTTTCTGACAGTTAGTTCTTTTTTTTATAAATAAGAAACTGGTTCAGAACTACAGAGATCGTATACAATCAATGTTAATTATCCAATGTTTAATTGAATTTATCTCGGATTATATACGGTCGATCGACTTCAAATTTTCAGGGTAATTGTATTATCATGTCCTTAATAAGTATACAAAAATTAAGAATTTTCTGACGGTGTGCCTTAACCACGACAACTACCTTAACCGGTCATGCTTTCCTGAGAAAACATCTACATCTGATGGGGATATAGCAGGAATCAACACTATGTAGATTTTGCGAAATGCAGGACGAAACAGCCACCCATATCGTGTTCGAATGTGAGGCTTTAACTTACAGGAGAACAACCATCTTTGGTTACATTGATGAGGATGGAATAGTTCCACAGGATAATCCAGTAGCAAATCTTCTGGAGCTCATAAGAAGATCCAGATTATTTGTTGACTAGATTCAGTAAAAGGGGAAGCACAAAAATTCTTTCAAGATGTGGTGCATTTGGGCCAAGAGACCACTCAATATTTTAATTTTTGCGTGCCATGGACCTAAAAGGCTCGGAAGTTAGATGCAAATGGAGGCTTGAGCAGGTACAGTCGGTTGAAAAACTACAAACTCGCGTTATATTATTATTTTTAATTTTTCTTTAAAGGTCTAATTCCTTGCATAAAGTCATCCAATTATTTTTTGTGCTTGTCTATGCAAAACTGTATTAGGCATCTTGGTCAATTAACACCCAAAGAAACAACTTAACAATAGCCTACTGGACTGTATTTTATAGCAGGAAAGCGACAATTGACAAGACAACCAGCGTTAACCAATCACCGACGAGCGCACGTTCTATGCCGGTAACTGGGAGGTGGTGGGAGTCTTCCTTTCCCACAAAACAACCAGGACGGCTCTAAAATATACATTTTCGACACTGTTTGTGACTAACTTCAGAACCTTTTAGAACCGTGGCGAGTGTTATATGTTTTATATTCCTGAGGATGGACTTATTGTTCCAAACGATCGTCGAGAAATAATCTAATAAATTTTTTTTGTAGAGTTTTTGAGTGTTTTTAGTTATTTGTTATTTTACAAAATTGGTTGGAAAATTTCATTGCAGGTTTTCAATTTGAAACATCACACAATACGCAAACATCCGACAGACCGACCTTACAAATGCGATCAGTGCGATCAGGCTTTTGCGAAAGAATGGGTTCTCAACGATCATTACAAAATGCATACGGGCGAAACAACTCAACGGAAACAGTTGTGCACAGTTTGTGGCAAAGAATTACACGATGTCACTTCCCTGCGTTACCACATGCGAATCCATACTGGTACGTAAATATAGTGTAACTTTAATATAACGAACCTCAATATAACGATTTCCTAGATTTAATAAATTTTTCGAAATCCCCTAGAACTGCCCGTAAGGGTTAATGCAAAATATTCCTCTACATTACGAATACTTTTTGTCAAAAACTTCTTTATAACGAATTTTCAATAATTGCAGAAACAGAAAGTATAATTTACCTCTATTTAACGATTTTTGACAACTTAAACCTTTACATAACGTACTAATTACACACAATTCCACAATAACAACAACAATTCATGTCTTGACAGGTTCAGACACGTTAAATTTATAAGACAATCATTGTTGTTTGATGTAAAGTAATGTAAACACTGCTGTTGGTCACTGTTGTTAGTAAATTTAAAGTTGCAGCGGCTGAGAAATAAAAAATGTGTTCTTGAACCGTCGCAGAGAAACAAAAAATCGTTAAGTATGTAGACGAGAATCCTACAAAGAAAAATTAGACATCGCTAAAGAGTTCGAAATTCCCGCAAGTACATTGGCCACAATTTTAAAGTTTAAAGATAAGTTTTCGGAAGAAAAGGGGGTTTCTTACCTTGTTAAAACGAATCTGAGACCAACCTAACCTCTATGTAACTAACTTCATTATAACGAATTACTTGGTATAACGAATGTTTTCTAATTCCCTTCAGCTTTGTTATATCAAGGCTGCGCGGTATTATTATTTTATAAAACCGGAAGCCTTCATTAGTGTATTTGCCATATGGCAACATACACTATTGGCGTCGGTCGGATGGCGGAACCTAGGGGTCGGACCAAAATTTCTCGACGTTTCATAACCTCCTAAACACTTTGGCACCATTTTTAAAAATATTTATATATATATGTATATATATATATATATATGTGTGTGTGTGTGTACGCGCGATAACTTTCGAAAGAGTTAATTGATTTCAACGAAATTTGGGCCACATGTTGAAATCCATCATCGCAAGAAGCCTATTTAAAATGGGCCTAATCGGGCTATTTTAAGGGTAGTTTTTAGGGGTTGAAAACTGTTTTTGGGCCCCAAAATACCGAAAAAATTCTCCGAATCGTTTCAAAATTGAAATTTAACCCTTTGGTAGTGATTAAAAAGTTTCCCCACAATTTTAATAAAATCGGCCCGACAGGACCGGATTTACAAATTTTATGAAAACACTAGTTTGCAGATAGTGACTTATTTATTGAAGGGTGTATTTAATTTGGTGTAGACGTTAGATTGATAATAATATTACAATTAAGAAAAAAATGTTATTTTAAGGGGTGAATTAAGGGGTTAAATTTTTTATTTTACCCAAAAACAAACTTAATTTCACATAATAAAAGTATAAAATCACACGGCCCTATACAAGCAAATACACTATATTGTCGGCAGGGTTTTGGCACTGCGACCCGGGTTTTATTTTGTTTTATAGATAACCAGTTAATTAGCCGGTAAATTATCCAGTCAAAATGATTATTATTATAAATAACTGGTAATTTTACATCACTACGTATTATTTATAGGTGAGAAGCCCTATAAGTGTTTGCAGTGCGACAAAACTTTTAAAACGAATAACGAAATGAGGGTTCATATGCGTACTCATTCGGGCGAACGACCCTACGAATGCCCTCTGTGTCAGAAAAGATTCACTACAAAACGATGCGTCAAGAAGCATCAGTTGGTGCATACGGGTACGTAACTTGTCTTTAAATATTTGTGATGGACTTGTAAAATTTTTTAAGTGAAACTTCTTTCGCAACGTATCTGCTTGAAATTTTCTGTAACGTTAAAGGGGAAATGATTCACTGTAAAGTTTAAGGGGAAATGATTGACTGTAACGTTAATGGAAAATTGACTTTTTTTCTTTTTTGTCCTTGGTAATCAATATAAAAACGATTTGTCGGGAAAAAGGACTTTTTAAGTAAACACTTATTTGTTATTTATAGCGACGTTTCGTCCCTTGCTTGTTTGAACACCAACCGTAAAAATATTTTTTAAAAACGGGATTATTGCAAACTTTTTAATTAACAATTGTTCCACTCAAATTTATATTTACATGTGTATTTTAACTTTTATATCTCCTTGATCAAAACATTTAATAGTTATAAAGCTTGAAAAAGTCCCAAGCAAGGGACGAAACGTCGCTATAAATAACAAATAAGTGTTTACTTAAAAAGTCCTTTTTCCCGACAAATAATTTTTATGTTAATGGAAAATGATACACTGTAACGTTAAAGGGGAAATGATTCACTGTAACGTTCAAGGGGAAATGATTCACTGCAACGTTAAAGGGGAAATGATTCAACTACAAGGTAATATAAGAGGAACCTTGGTAACGCAAAATGGATAACACATCAATAGAGTTCATAATTCTAAAGAAGTTTCACTTCCCCCGTGAGTTTATGTGGGTGAAGGTCAAGATTACTAGAAACTAAGGTTGGGCGCTAACATTGTTGAAGATGTCTAGGCAAGACTCGAGAGTCCGTTGTGGAGTCTCTCCGAACAGTAGGGATAACAATAATTGAACAACGAAGCCATGTGCATCGGTGACGTAAGAAATCGACTTTACCATGCTTAAAGCTTCTTACGTCCAATCTTCTAGTATTCCAGTAATCTTGGGTGAGGGTCATAGGTTGTTTTTTTGAGTTTTTTAAGCGTTAATTCAAACAAAAGATTTTTCTTACTGAATTCAATCGACATTAATTAAGTTTGTAATTTTTTATTATAGGCGAACGACCTCACAAATGCACTCTTTGCGGACGAGGGTTCAGTCAAAAGTCGTCTTTGAAAACTCACATGAAAATCCACTAAACATACCGAAGATATTTATAATTTAAGTAATACATGTAAAAATTATTTTTAAATCTGTGATAAACCTAGTGTAAAATTTCGTTTTGTGTATCGTTAAAAAATATTACAATAACATTTTTAAGAAATCGAAAATCATTGCTGTATTAATTCCAAGCAACAGTTTCAATTAGGGGGAAGTCCCACAGTACCTAGTTCGTAATATTTAGGCCAAATCGGTAGACACTGCGACCTCTAAGGTCTATTGTGCTCCTCGTAATATTTATGGTAGAGAAGTCCTTTTACATATTCCGCTAATGGCTTCAGTTGTCGAGCGTCTATAAACTACAATTTCTTTTTACATATTCCATAAAATACCGAGCTGGGTCGAGTAGTGGTGACAGCATTAGACTCGCATTCAGGAGGTACGGGTTCGAATCCCAGCGGGGGCAGATGTGGTTGGGACTTTTTCCTACTGCCTCTCGCCGAGAGACGGTAATTCCTGTACCGGCAGTCTTGATTGAGGTTTTCCATGGTTTCCGTCAATTAATTCCAGATAAATATCGAGATGGTTCCTTATTCAAGGCCATGGCCGATTACCTATCAAACTCCCAGTTCAAAAATTACCTATCCTATTCTAACTTCCTATAATTCCTTTATTCGCCGATTGCTATTAGTTAAGTTGGAGTTTAAGGAAATGTAAAAAATAACGGGAAGTGGTAAAATGGAAAATAGTAATGTCGCAAAGGCGTCTGTAATGACATAAAAGTCGACAAACGGACGTTAAACGCATTATTATTATTATTATTATATTTCATAAATTATTCTATGGGTAGCTTAAAAATCTTTAGGGTGACGGTACTGTAAAACTCTCCCCTAAATAAATGTAAATCCTTCCTGTATCCATGTCCTACGCTCCACCTCTCTCGCCAGTTGTCGATCACTTTTGTTCGGAATAATTTGAGATTGAGTCATCATTATAGTACAGTTTAGTAAATGGAGCGGCGAAGAATGAAGCATACCCTTCCCACGCATACAAACTGGATGGTGCCACTTATATTCCATTATTATTGTGAAAAATGTATTAGTCGTTCAACTGTTTCGTTTGAATTGTTACAAAACTGCTTAGCTTAAAACAATAGCTACCACCGATTCTAGTGCATGTGAAAAATTGTCGATTTCTTTGCAAAATGACTGAAAAAATACAAAAATCCAATTTCAAAAAACTTTGTCGAATCTGTTTGTTGCAAAGTACACAAAACCAATCAGTTACGAGTGATATTATTGAAAAACTTGAAATATGCACTTCCGTTAAGGTAAGCGATATAAATTGATTTCAAGCTGTGATGGGTTTACGCGTAGGCCCATGAGGCCCCGGCCTAGGGCGACATGGTTTTAGGGGTGACAAAATTTCAAAAGTAAACAATGTTAGGACAGTTGAAATTTAAAAATTAATTTAACTAATTTATCATCCGTTGTCCAAATGAAAGGTTCTCTGGCTTCATTAGATGTTTAATTTCAATAATCACTTTCCCATAGAGCAAAAAGGGCGCCATATCGAACGGGGCATCATTGAACATAAATCCGCCATTTATTTTTGAAACGATCTTTTTGATTACATTTTCCAGATACTGTTACATGACGGCCTTCCTGCTAAAATCTGCGAGAGTTGTAAACAGAACACTGAAAAATTTTACGAGTTTAAATTAAAATGCAAAGAATCCGACAAACTTTTAAAAAGTGTTTTAAATGGACTAGAAGAGGAAAAACCGAGCTGGGAAGAACTGGACATAAAATATTTGATTCCTGTCGTGACCATCAGCGATCAGCCAATAAAAAAAGAAAACGAATTATCTAGCTCAAATAATTTCGATCTTGATGACGATGGCGAATTAAAAACTAACAATAAATCGACAAGTCTGCCGGTAAACGATATTTTCGACGACGGTTTATTAGACGATATAAAAACAGAAACGGACGAAAATGACGACGGTATATCACCCGTATTACCCGACGCGCACGCAGATACAAAAGAAGAAATTCATTCGAAAGAATCAATCAACACAGAAACTCGAAAACCCACGCACGCTTGTCATATTTGCAACAAAGAGTTTTCCGAAAAAAGTAACTTAACAAAACATATATTGCGGCACAAAGGCGTCCCAAAATACACCTGCGACTGCTGCAGCAAAGGTTTTTACGAGCTCAGCGCTTTAAGCGTGCATATGAAACAACATGACGTCACGCCGTTAACTTGTAGCGAATGTCAAAAACAATTTCTGTTAAAACTCCAGTTGGATTTGCACTTTAGCAAGTATCACGAAGAAAAAAGACACACGTGTGAAACGTGCGGAAAGACGTTTCGAATGAAGAGTTTGTTGAAATCGCACGAGCTGTCGCACACAAAACGCGATCTTTATTCGTGTAGTCGGTGCGATAAATGGTTTAAATACGAGACGAGTTTGAAAACGCATGTCCGAAACGCTCACGAAGGTCCAAAGAAAAAGGACATTTGTACGGTTTGTGGCAAAGAGGTAAGATATCTTCGTAAGGTAGAAAACTAATGTGAATTCTCGCTATATATATACTATAGTACGGGTCGTTTAACATTAAACCTACCGATACTTCATGTATTCCTATTCCAACCAAAACTGGTTAAATGACCCGTCTTTAAAATGTTACATATATTACTATGTCTAGCGAAAAATTATCAATTAGGCCAATTTGGTATATTAATAAAACATTTTTTTTCAAACAACGATTCGAAATAGTTTATATATTAAATTTAAGGACTCACATTCGTCCGTAGTGTCAAATGAATCACTATATTGCTCTATGTTATCCACTTTACTTTCAGATAGTTTCTCTTCACTAAATTCCGAACACTCTTCATCTATGTTATTTATAATTTCTAATGATTTCAAATATCTTAAATGTTGCGACATTTTGGGGATAAGAATTATTAGTAAAATGATGAAATAAGAATTCCTGATTCGCAAAATAGCACTTGAAATTTTTACTGTAATACTCGCTTGGAGTAGAGTGAAATTGGCTATTCATCCGTCAGCCAACAACAAATATAGCACAATGCAGCAAAATATATCACGCAATAACAAAAATGTCCAATACAGCGGTTTCGTATCACAAGAAATACAAATCAAGATACAGAATCTTTGCACGGGTCAAATGACCCCTTGCGGTAGTTAGGGCAGATTACATACAAGAACTACTTTGAATATCTTGTATGTTATAACAGTTTAGAGAAAATTTTCACGTAGTGTTCCCATAAAATAAGATACATAACGTAGTTCTATAATAAATTTTAAGTTGATTTTACGGTTCATAAAGATACCAACTTTTCTGAGGATGGATCAATATCCGAAAGCGCTCAAATAAAGTTCTTTAAAACAAGAAGAAAATTTATATTTGGATCAGTTATATCATTAAGAAGATTTGCTTATTTAACTCTTTAACGACTACGGGGACACATTTGTCCCAAACAAAAAATTTAAAAGAAGTGAATAACTAAGAAACTAGTGGGTGTCATTTTACATTTATTATTTCCTGAACGTATCTTTTCATTTTTATATATGGCAACACTGCATCTGAACCGTCATTCCTTGATTATGATCACTGGAAATTGGATCATCCTAAATTGTAAAAAAATGATTATTTTCGCTCCTACAATCTTATGGTCCTGAAAGGGTTTAACTTTGAAAGTCCAAAATTTATCGTCACAATAAAATTAACAACCGTGTATTCTTTGTTTCTTTCTAGAAACAATTTACAAAACAAAACAATTGATCGTCAACTTTCTGATTTATTTTCAGGTAATGGCGTTAAAATATCACATGTTGAAAGTCCACGCTACGGACCGCCCCCATAAATGTGAACATTGCGGAAAGGCGTTCGCGGTATTGTCTCTTTTAAAAATACATTTGAAAGTTCATACGGGAGAGAGTCGTCTTTACAAAGTTCTTTGCACTGTCTGCGGCAAGAAATGCGAAAGTTCAACGAGTCTCCACGTTCACATGCGTTCCCATACAGGTTATATAATAATATGTTTTCTTCATACATACCGTGCCGAAAGTACGCACTTTCTGATTCGATTTTAAATCAGAAACTATACACATTTATGCACTGTTGTAATCACAGCTGGACTTACACGCATATCGTCTAAACAGTTTTGTCATGCGCACTGGTGGCGTTTGTCATCACATATTAGCCCATAGATAGTCTATGTGTCCGCCAGTAGGCAGCCATCTGCTGTTAGTACATGGACATTATTAGATCCATGTGTCATTACGTATAACAGAAAACAGTATCACGGGTAATTGGAATAATGAAAATAAATCAATTTTAACACTCATTGATTGCAACGTTTCGTTTTTTCTTTAATTAAGACTTTTTCAAGCTCTCAATATGCTTAAACGATAGTTAAACTATGATATAATCAGAAACGTAGCGTGCCTTGGCGGGGCCCCGTATAAAAATTTATTTGGGGGCCCTTCCCCCGTTGAAGTCAATGACTTAAACGGGGAAATCCCGCAGCCCGCGATATTACCGATGTAGGGTGTTGCCAACTTTAGAACGCACGCTTTACGCGGGAAAAAAAGAAATTGCTTTTTTTGACTTTTGTCATTTCTGAAATAAAAAAAAAATTGGGAAGTTTTTATTAATTTTTGCTTACGCACGTTGGGGGCCCCGTATAATTGATACGGCGGTAGCTACGCCCCTGGATATAATATACAATTTGGCATTACAAATAATTGTTTTTTGTAATGCCAAATTGTTCCAATTACCAGTGATACTGTTTTCTATTATAACATATATCTGGAATTGAACTTTAAAGATGAATTACGTATAACCTCAACATTGCTCGCTTGAAAGTAATTAGTCTTTTTATATATTGGTGCGTACTTTCGACCGGGTATGAAGAAATAGTTTATAATATATAGTACAGTAGAACTTCGATAAGTTAAAATCCAAGGGAAATGTTAAAGTTATCGAGTTTTTTTTACTTATCGAGAGTTGAAGTTAGAGAGGTTGTCAGAGTAAAATTTTTAACTTGCCGAGGTTTGTGGATTTTATAAAGGATGTATTTAGTTCAATAGAGGTTATATACATTTTTTATTTATTCATTTAGAATCAATTATTTATTTATTTAAACAAAGAAATCAGTAAAGCAATTTAGTGGAAGACTAATGTGAAAATCAATTAAGTTTTTGACAAAACCTTTTGTTTGGATACTTACTCATGATAACTCACTTATAATACTTCTTATGGAGGTCACTAAAATATTATTAGTGTATTTGCCATATGGCAACATACACTATTGGCGTCGGTCGGATGGCGGGACCTAGGGGCCGGACCAAAATTTCTCGACGTTTCATAACCTCCTAAACACTTTAGCACCATTTTTAAAAATGTTTATATATATATGTATATATATATATATATATATATATATATATATATATATATATATATATATATATATATATATATATGTGCGGGCAATAACTTTCGAAAGAGTTAATTGATTTTAACGAAATTTTGTCCGCATGTTGGAATCCACCACCGCAAGAACCCTATTTAAAATGGGCCCAATCGGGCCATTTTAAGGGTAGTTTTTAGGGGTTGAAAAATGTTTTTGGGCCCCAAAATACCGAAAAAATTCTCCGAATCGTTTCAAAATTGAAATTTAACCCTCTGGTAGTAATTAAAAAGTGTCCCCAAAATTTTAATAAAATCGGCCTGACAGGACCGGATTTACAAATTTTATGAAAACATTAGTTTGCAGATAGTGACTTATTTATTGAAGGGTGTATTTAATTCGGTGTAGACTTTAGATTGATAATAATATTACAATTAAGAAAAAAAATGTTATTTTAAGGGGTGTATTAAGGGGTTAATTTTTTTATTTTGCCCAAAAACAAACTTAATTTCACATAATAAAAGTATAAAACCACACGGCCCTATACAAGCAAATACACTATATTGTCGGCAGGGTTTTGGCACTGCGACCCGGGTTTTTTTTATGTTATCGAGGGCGATGTTCAGAATATTTGTTTAAGTTACCGAGGTTTTGTGATTTAAGTAATGGAGGTTTTATGCTTTCAGGGGAAGGGAATTCAAAAAATTTTTAACTTACAGAGGTTTTTTAACTTATTGAAGTTTAACTTATAGAGGTTCTACTGTATATATATTTCTGATTGTTTTCAGGTGAGAGACCTCTAGCGTGTCCGATGTGCGACAAAACGTATAAAACTCCGTCGACATTAGCAGTACATAGACGTTCTCATACTGGGGAACGTCCTCATGAATGCCAAGTCTGCCACAAAAGATTTTTGACCAAAAGCTGCATCAAGCGACATTCGCTCGTTCATACGAGCGAAAAACATTATCAATGTAATATATGCGGCCGTGAATTCGGACAAAATTCCACACTCAAAACACACATGAAAATACATTGATATAGTTTACCGAAGTCTATAGTTTATTCATTGTTAAATCATTTCGATAGAACGTACGAAATTAATTATAATTTTATAAACCGTAAAGAAATCAATATTTCTTTTTGTGTACATTTTTATAATCGAAACAAATTGTGTATTAATATATTATCGAATAAATTTTTTGACAAAATGAAATGTTTTTTTAAGTTCATCTTTAAAGTTCAATTCCAGATATATGTTATAATTATATAATTAAGCATATTGAGAGCTTGAAAAAGTCTTAACTAAAGAAAAGACGAAACGTTGCAATCAATGAGTGTTTAAATTGATTTATTTTCATTATTCCAATTACCCGTGATACTGTTTTCTATTGTTCTTTTAAGTTTTATCATAATTTTTCTCAGCGCTGGCCCTGGGGTACAGCAAGAGGAGAGATCGTTCTAGGCGCCAGGTGGAAAGGGGCGCCAAAAAACCGAATGTGAAAAACAATTTTAGTGACTGGTAGCAATTAAAAACTACTCCTCAAATTTAAATAAAATTGGTCCAACAGGACCGGACTTACATATTTTTTGAAAACACTAATTTGCAGATAGTGACTTGTTTACTGCAGGGTGTATTTAATTTGGTGTAGACGGTAGATTGATAATAATATTGCAATTAAGAAAAAACCGGCCAAGTGCGCGTCGGACTCGCGCACGAAGGGTTCCGTACCATTATCTATAAAAACGGCAAAAAAATCATGTCTGTTATATGGGATCCCCACTTAAATATTGATTTTATTGTTTTAGTATTTGTTGTTATAGTGGCAACAGAAATACATCATCTGTGGAAATTTCAACTGTCTAACTATCACGGTTCATGAGATACAACCTGGTGACAGACGGACGGGTAGCGGAGTCTTAGTAATAGGGTCCTGTTTTACCCTTTGGGTAAAAAAAACACATTTTTAAAAGGGTGTGTTAAGGGATTAAATTTTTTATTTTGCTTAAGTTCGCATAATAAAGCCACACTGCTTTTAATAGCAAATACGCTATATAGTCGACAGGATTTTGGCACTGCGACCCGGGTTTTTAAATATTATGTTTGAGCAGAGTTGGATAACTCAGATCTGAACCGGTTCAAAGAGCCGACTCCGACAGAAGATCCGTGAGAGCTAACTCACTTTTTTTCGAGCCGACGGATCAACGGATCCGCATAACTCAGTGAAACAATTAACACACAGAAGCACATTTTACACTTACGTATCAGTTCTTGCTTTGATGCATCTGTCAGCTCAAATGACTCATGCATCACATGTTTGGCTATGCATTCTTGATTCTATACAGGTCGTGATATGATTGACTGAACTAGGTAACTCAGTGGCAGACTGCAGTAACATATTCAGAACACGGCTCTTTTTGAACCGGTTCAGTAAGCCGGCTCACATACGGGATCCAGATGCAAAGATGCAGATCACTAAAAAGACCCGTTTTTCCCATCTCTACAGCGGAGTCTTAGTAATAGGGTCCTGTTTTACCCTTTGGGTAAAAAAAAGCACATTTTTAAAAGGGTGTGTTAAGGGGTTAAATTTTTTTTTTTTTGCTTAAGTTCGCATAATACGCTATAAATACGCTATATAGTCGACCCGGGTTTTTAAATATTATGTTTGAAGCCCTTTATATCTATGCTTCGTGGTTGGTCGCGTTAAACAAAACTTTCACTAGGAGCGCTGCTTAGAGAGAAAACTTAACTACTCCTGCCTTTGTTTAATGACTTATGTTAAAAAAGGAAAGCATATCGGTCGCTTGACATTCCACAGAACGCGGCCATCGTACAGAAATAAACAAAACTGACATTGACAAGTGACAGTCGTGTTAAAAACCCTTCAGAAACGTGTTTTCTTTGATTAGAAAATATCCTTGATAATTTGAATATTTAAAATTTAAATGTTTGGACAGTAGCGGAAAATTAAATGCACTTTTTTAGTGAGAAAAAAAAACAACTGTTCTGTTTGTTGTTTTAAAAATAGGGTTTACTGAAAGTCATGTCAAAATATGCAGTAACCGAGTCTGATTTTATAAAAATATGTCGAACATGTGTTTTAGAAAACGAAAACATGACAACAATTAATTCTCCACAGATTTTGGCAATGCTTCATTTGTGTACAGCCGTCAAGGTATGTTTAATGTTGTCGAGCGTCTATATAATCTTACAATATCCATTTATAGATACCTCGCTAGTAAATAAGCTGGTTAAAACAATTAGCTACATTTTAATTTTTCTTTCGACTAACAAACGAAAATCTAGTAAATGGTTTTAAGGAGTCTAACCCTCATATTGTAAAATATGCCCTCGGGAAATTTCGAACTGTGGTCGCAAAATTAATTTTATTGCTGCTTTTATTAGCTGTGATTAAGCATTAAGCTTAATAAAATTTGACTTGCTGTTTAGAGATTTCAAAAAAACATACATTTTTGCACTAAAAATTGAATAAAAAAACATGACATCCGCCAATATTTCTTTACAATACGTCACGAGATTTCGAATTACGGGAAGGCAAATTAACATTTTGAAGTTTTTTCTTTACAAACTTATGTTAAAAATACTGACAAATTTGACTTGCTCAATAATTTTTTTTTTATTAATTTTTTTCTGTATAAAAATTTCTGTAAAACTTGGACTGTTTTTCATTTTTATCTGATTTTAAATTGTTTATTTAAAATTATCAATTAAACTGTAAAAACTTGGCTAAAAGTCATTTGGGAAGAATGGTACATATTTCTAGTTTATTTTGAAGCATTAACATCAAAGATTGAACAAGATTCTTCATAGAAATTAGAGTTTTCCAACTGCTTGTAAGATAGAGCTATTCGGGTGAAAATGGGGGCATATTGAACAGCTGGTACTCAGTAACATTAAGAAATAAGAACGTAAGGTTATAAATACACAAATAACTAGCTATAGTTTGGATAAAAAAAATTCTAATATTGCAATTAAACTTCAACAGTTCCGTTTGCTCGTAAGATAGAGCTATATGGATGAAAAAGGGAGCATATTGAACAGCTGATACTCAGTAACTTTAATCAGTAAACCGGTAATTTTTTTACATATTTTTTATTCATATAGATGGACCAAACGAATGGACTACCCCATCAAATCTGCTCAAAATGTTTAAGTTCACTAAACGCAGCGTACGAATTCCGGCAAAAAACCGAAAAAAACGAGCAAATTTTACGCGACATATTATCTAAGACTGCAAACAAAGTAGTCGAACAAGTCGTTAGCACCGACGACACCGTTAATTCCGAACCGGACGATGTTCAGTCGGACGATTTAAAAGTCGAAAACGATCGATTCGACGAAAGCGAACACGTTGAACGCAACGATTGTTGTAACAATAATTATAAATGTGACGTATGCAATAAAATATTAATAAACAATTACTCACTCGCACGCCATCTTGAAACTCACAGCAAGAACCGCAGGTACAGCCATTCGTGTCCGATCTGTAAAAAAAAATTCTATGAGAAAGGGAATTTGACTAAACATTTGTTACGACACAACGGAGAGAAAAAATACCGTTGCGAACATTGCGACAAAAGTTTCTACGAATTGAGCATGCTAGCCTTGCACGTAAAACAGCATAACGTCGAACCAGTGCAGTGTCAAGTGTGTCGAAAACAGTTCATGCTTCGGTTACAGTTGGATAATCATTTAAAAAATCATATCGAATTTAAACATTTTTGTAAAACATGCAACAAAGGTTTCCGCGAATTGAATCTATTGAAGAAACACGAAATTTCTCACAATGGTGCCGTTTTTCCGTGTTCGAAGTGCGATAAGTGGTTTAAATACGAATTGAGTTTGGAAAAGCATTTTCAGAATTTCCACGAAGGTAATGTGCAAGCGACTTTTAAAGTTGCGCTATCTTGCGACAAAAATCTGAACTAATCAAATTGTGTTGTTTTGTTGTAAACATTCATTGTTACAACGCTAAATTAGAAAAAAATATTTTTTTATCCACTGTCACCGTCGGGATTCAAACCCGAATCTTTCCACTTTCGCGGCGGAATGAGTTAATCAGTTACTCAACGGTGCGATATCTTAACAGTTGATTCTTCATAATAAAGCAAATGACATTAAATTCACTACATGCGAGAGTTGATATTTCATTAGGTATCTCTAGACACGAATCATCACAGTAGCGACGGTATGAATGAATCAAGTAAATTTCCATTTTTATTATTATTAACTGATTAACTCATTCCGCCGCGAAAGTGGAAAGATTCGGGTTTGAATCCCGACGGTGACAGTGGATAAAAAAATTAATTTTTCTAATTTAGCGTTGTAACAATGAATGTTTACAACAATTATATTGCTCGTTCTGAAACATTGCACAACTAACATATTCTTATATTATGTTGTTTTGACTGAATAGGGATGTTGACTGTTAATTGGTAGTGTCTATGATAGAAATACTAAAAAACACAATATTTTTCCTTATTTTTAAGGAATTTAATTAATATTTAATAAATAAAATTAAATCACTCTCAAGTCACGTGACAACGAACACCAATCAGAGCACACGACGTCGCGTAGTGGTGTACAGCATCAGAAGCTGTCAAAAGGCTTCATTGTTTGGTTAATATTTAGTGAGTAATTTATCATTATTAATTGTTTATGGGAAACGTCAAATTACATGTAACTATAGCAACAACTACGAAACAACCTTTCATTACCTCATCAGTTTAAAACTATATTTTTATTTGAATACAGTCAACATCCCTTTGTAGGTATATAAATTTATTTCGCGTATCTCGGAAACGATTTGGATTAAATTTTGTATTTAGCTAAGGTTTTGCTAATTTATAGGAAAACGAAAACAGCAAATTTGCAAATTATGCGGCAAAACCGTGGCCGGTTTAAAAAATCACACGATAATGATGCATTCCGAGAAGCCCCATTACTGTTCTCAGTGCGATAAGAGTTTCGCAGTGCTTACGCTGTTGCGTCGACACATCAGGAGCACCCACGGGAGTCCGAAAAAGAAAGACATTTGTACGGCATGCGGTAAAGAAGTCAGTTTTACAATAGACTACTCAAATCAGGGGTGCTCAAACTTATTAGTGACGACGACTATCACTAGAGTTGAGAATAATCGAATGATTTTAATAATCGAAAGGTTGCTACTCGAATGATTTTGATAATCGAATGATTCATTCGAGATGTTTGATTATACTGACTAATACGCTCAACGGCTCAACACTGCAATAAAACCAATCGAGAGATTTGACAAAATTCTCTAGCGTAAAAAAATCATTCATTGTATAATATCTCGAGAGGTATAATATTTCGAGTGGTTTAGGTACTACAAGCTAGCCTTGAGCAGTGAATACAAAATGAACTTCATTCGACGTAAAATATTACTTCGAGTGGCTAGTTATAAGAACTTATAAACACACAACATCCATTCGCAGTATAAACACATTCTGAATGAAGTTTACATCTCGGCTTACATGAGTCGATTGTTTAATGCAATAGAGTAACCCGGATGCAGTGCTTCATAGAACAGAGGCAGATAGAAGATGTTATTACTTAGTATTTAAAAAATCACTCGAGTGATTTTGAATAACCTCTCGAGATATTTTAATAATCGATTGATTCTGTATTTTATCTCGAGATGTTCCCATCTTTAACTATCACATAATATTCAAGCAGCAAGCGATCGACTAGACTAGATGTTTTTCAGTTCTCGCTATCCACTGTTTGAGCATCCCTGACTTAAACAATAGTCGTACCGTCAAGCCGTAAATTAACGCGAACATACGATAATTTCAGGTCGTCGCTCTAAAACACCACATGCTAGTCGTGCATTCGACGGAGCGCCCTTACAAATGTAAGGAATGTGGAATTGGATTCGCAGCGATATCGCTTCTGAATAATCACATGAAAGTTCATACGGGCGAAACGCGTCTTTACAAGGTGCTCTGCACGACATGCGGAAAGAAATTTCAAACGATGACTTGCCTCCGTGTTCATATGCGTTCTCACACAGGTAAACATACTAGGGGTTGGCCGCGGGGTTCCCGCGACAGAGAATTTTGAAGTACCCGCATTCAAATATTTACATTCTAAAAGCTAGTAGTATACTCTAAAATACTCCTAAAAGGTTCTGAAGTTAGTCTCTATTTTTAATAAAACTAAAAAACAATATTGCATTTGACTATGAGGTAGGCAACGCAACGTACGTCGCTGTAGAGCGTGTAAGCTTGCTTGTTGTAATTTATCAAGTTTTTTTATCCTGAAGGTCCTGATTAGGATAATGGGACAAACTTATTAAATTATTGTATTGTCATCGGTCCTTGAAAAGTGTGCAAAGTTTCAGTTTAATCTGACGTTTTGAAGTGGGTGAATTTCACGTTTAAAGATTCCATTACAAACATATAATACTCGCCACGGTTCTAAAAGATTCTGAAGTTAGTCACAAACAGCGTCGCAAATGCATATTTTAGAGCCGTCCTGGTTGTTTTGTGGGAAAGGAAGACTCACACCACCTCCCAGTTACCGGCACAGAACGTGCGCTCATTGGTGATTGGTTGTCTTGTCACTTGTCGCTTTCCTGCTATAAAGGACAGTCCAGTACGCTATTGTTGAGTTGTTTCTTTGATTGTTAATTGATCAAGATGCCTAATACAGTTTTGCATAGACACGAAAGAAAAATAATTTTTTGGATGACTTTATGCAAGGAATTAGACCTTTTAGATTAAAGAAAAATTAAAAAATTAATTTTTAAATTTTTAGTTATTTACGCCTTTTGGCCGCCATAATGGAATTTAAATAACGTCACACAGTTTAATGTATTCTGCTTTTCATATCCTCTCATTTGATACCCACATCAAGGGGGTTGTAAAGAAATAGATGATTCGCCATTTTGTGTCGGCCGCCATTTTGGATTTGGAATTCAGTCACACTGCTGATTGTATTCTACTTGTCATAACCTTTCATTTGATACCCATATCATGGAAGTGCATAAAAAATAACTAGTTCGCCATCTTGGTCTGTCCGCCATATTGGATTTAGAATGACGCCATTTATCTAACCATGTATTGTCATCCAAACTAAACGTGAATTCAAAATTTCAGCTCATAACTGCTTTAAAATTCAGTTGCAAGAGTCCACCCGTACAAACATACATACATTGCAAGTTAAATAAAAGCTTGTAATAAAAATAATAAAATGTTACGATACTATAATATTTGTGTTTTATTTTTCAGGAGAAAGACCCCTGGCTTGTCCGACGTGCGACAAGAAATACAAGACGCTGTCCGCTTTGGCTGTTCACAAACATAGCCATACAAACGAACGGCCTCACGAATGCTCCGTCTGCCACAAACGATTTTTCACCGTAACTCTCCTAAAAAAGCACACGCTGGTCCACACGGGGGAAAAACCCTACCAATGCACAATCTGTAACCGAGGATTCACTCAGAGCTACAAACTTAAAACGCACATGAAAACGCATTAAAAATCTATGTTGTTTTTTTATTGAACGGTGAAGAAATAAATTTTTCTTGATACTAGGTCGAAAGTACATACTTTCGGCTTAGATTTTAAGGCAGAAAGTCTAACGTTTATGCCCTGCTGGAATGAAACAAAAATGAACATTCAGCCAAATTAGAGTTGCCATCCGTCCGGGTTTCCCCGGATTTGTCCTAGTTTAGAGGGCATCCGGGGAACGTCCGGGCAGGGCTTAATTTGTAATCCGGGTTTATAAATTTAAGAATAAAAAAAATTTAACTGATTATTAAAACAAATATTACAAACTGTAATAAGATTCTGTTTTGTTAGGTACATTTAAAATGATGATAAAAGATGACTAAATTTAATTTTAAGGTCTGAAAATAAATAAAAAGGTGATTTATGACATTTTCAACTGTTTTTTATTACACTGACTATGTTTAAAAAAACCTGTTGACATGTTCGGGTTCTGGGTTCTAAAATCCGGGGTTTTCACGCGTCATGTCCTGGTTGCCAAATTTTAGAGATGGCAACCCTTAAGTCAAATGAACATTCATTCGGAATGAAACGTCTGATATCACCTTAATTACTGGTTTATTTATATTTTTTCGGTTTATTTCATATAGAGGTATATCGTATAGGACGTCGCCAGCCTTTGAGCCAGAGGGGGGCAGAAGGATGAGAAAAAAACAAAAATTTCAGATTTTTGAGGGTTAAGATATTAAATATTAACACATTTATTGAATCCTTAAATTTGATTGTAGTTTCAGAGTGATTCTGCTGAATGCTACATTTTATTACTTACTTATTCTGTGACATTAGGCAGGAAAACATAACTTAAAAAAAATTCCGAGTCTCTAGGGAGGGGCAGCTGCCCCTACCTGCCTTCCCTTGGCGACGCCCCTGATCGTATATATAAACAAGAATATCTAAAAAAAATCAGCTCTGAAGTCAACTCACTAATTAAACCTATAAATTCCCTTTTTCTCAATATTAAACTTTATGGACTTGTTGAGTTTTCCACGCATGCGCCTCAGTTTAAGACAAAAAAAAATGAATGCTACAATTATACTGAATTTGCGCGTATTTGAGTCGCATCACAGTAATAAAATTCGATCAAATGAAGTAAATGACATATTTTTTTCTGATTTAACCTTTGAATAAAAATTTATTTTAATCAAGGAATCAATAAACATAACTAACTTTATGTAATCGGTTGGTAATTTGCAAACCTGCAGTTTTCGTAATTCGGGCTATGGTCGGCAGACTCTGTCGGCTGTCGGTATGGACATGACAAGCGTAACGCAGATGGCAGCAGTTACATAACGACCTAAATTATGATTCAGTACACTATGAAAGATAGTTTTCATACAAGCATGTTAAAACCTATGTATAATACTCGTCAGGGTTTTAAAAGGTTCTGAAGTTGGTCACAAACAGCGTCGCAAATGCATATTTTAGAGCCGTCCTGGTTGTTTTGTGGGAAAAGAAGACTCCCACCATCTCCCAGTTACCGGTACACAACGTGCGCCCGTCGGTGATTGGTTATCGCTCGTTGTCTTGTCACTTTCCTGCTATAAAGTACAGTCCAGTACGCTATTGTTGAGTTGTTTCTTTGATTGTTAATTGATCAAGATGCCTAATACAGTTTTGCATAGACAAGCACGAAAAATAATTTTTTGGATGACTTTATGCAAGGAATTAGACCTTTAGATTAAAGAAAAATTAAAAAATAATAATATAACGCGAGTTTGTAGTTTTTCAACCGACTGTACCTGCGCAAGCCTCCATTTGCATCTAACTTCAGAACCTTTTAGAACCGTTGCGCATATTATACATGATTGAAAAGTATAATTGGGATCACCTACGTTTTAATTAGTCCGGATAATCGCGTCTGCGCAGTACATCATTATTTTCAGATATGCGTCTTTCGAAATGTTCCATGAATAACATAACACTGTCGTAGTTTCTTTCACAAACCTCACACTGTTATTTTGTTTCACCAATCTCCAATCACTTTTTGACTTTAGTTTTATTTATTTATTTAGTTTTAGTTTAACACATCGATGATCCCAAAAAAGCATAAACGAATAAAATAATTTTGAACACTTGTGGCATATTTGAATGTCTTTTAAATGTTTTTTACTGAGGTGCTTTTGCAATGCAGTGATCTTTTTAAATGTCGTCGGACATAAGTGACAACCGTGTATCCTTTCATTACATTCCTTGACATGTTTCTCAAACGCGGCTTTCGTCGTCATAAGCCAATCATCGCAATGCTGGCATTGCGACAATTGCGTACAGACAGTCGACTGTTTTTCTTCGTTTGTTTTATTATTGCTCGCAGAAGATTCTCTGCTTTGTTTATTCGATTCTTTCGTTGCCAGTTCATTTTCAGTCGATTCTATTATTACGACATCGTCATCAAGTACAATTAAATCGATGCTTTGTTGTGTTTCATTGTTGACAGTTTTTCCAACAATCGCATCGCTATTTGTACTTTTATCTGCGCATGACTTATTGCGTTCACTTTCGACAGAAACTGATTTCGGAGATTTAGATCCCGATTTTGATTCGCAACTTTTTGGATCACGTTCTGGTTGAACACTTTTATGTTTCGTTTTGCTGCTTCTAGGTCCAGATGTGCTTGCGTCAATAGAATCATTACTAGTAATTAATTCCTGTTCATTATTTACCATGCCAGTGCCATTATTAAATTCACTATTCAAAGAAAATGAATTTTCGATAGTACACATTTTTCTGGGCCGTTCTTTGGAAGCCGTAAAAACGGAAACTGATTTCCGAGATTTATTAGTTTTAGGTCCCGATTTTGATTTGCAACTTTTTGGACCAACTTTGCTACTAGTTGGCCCCGATTGTTTACTTTTATGTTTCGTTTTGCTCCTTTTAGATCCAAATGTCGTGCTTGCATCAGTAAAATCATTATTAACAATTAATTCTTGTTCATTATTTACTATGCCAGCGCCATTATTAAATTCACTATTCAAAGAAAATGAATTTACAATAGTCAGTTCATTTTCATTCGATTCTATTATTACGACTTCATCTTCGTCTATATCGTCATCAAGTACAATTAAATCGACGCTTTGTTGTGTTTCATGGTTAACAGTTTTTCCAACAATCGCATTGTTGCTTTTAAATCCAGATGTCGTGCTCGCATCAGTAGAATCATTATTAACAATTAATTCTTGTTCATTATTTACTATGCCAACGCTATTATTAAATTCCCTATTTAGAGAAAATGAATTTACGATAGTACATATTTTTCTGGACGGTCCTCTGGAACTCGTAAAAATTTTCTTACGCTTAAATTGAATACTTTCGCTTCTATCTGAATTAAACGATACATCGGAAATTTCTGTTTCAGCTTCATGCGGAACCCATGTTTGATCAGCATCAGAGTCATGAAAATAATCTGAACTTTCCCCGGACAAATCCCGGGGTTTTATTTTGGTTGTATCTCTGAGGCTCATTTTTTTATCATTCTTGGGCGTTTCATTATTTTTAAAATAGTTCTGTAAGTTCTCTTTTTGTCGAGACGGTGCCCCAAACATCTCGTCAATAGTAGCTCGATCCTCTTCGTTCGAACTTGTCTCAAAATCCGTTCTTTCTTGTCCTAATGTATTGTCATTTGACAAATCATTCGATGATGCAAATAATGAATTGTGAAAATTATCCATACCTTAAGTTTTCTATGACTTTTATAACAACAATTTAAGAACTCCGAACTGTTTATATATTTTATTCACAAATTATAAACTACTTCCTTCGCGAAATGATAATTGCAACTGATTCAAGGATCAAAAATCCGTTTCAGTTTAACGAATATTGCTCCAACATAAAGAAACAAAAAAGTCCCAAACCAAAACTATGCTTGTAACCAAGGAGGTTAATTTGTTAGTTTCATTACAATATATCTCTATGGAGGAATATGTCAAGTGGCAAATGTCAAAACAATAAACATTTTTCTTACTTGAGTGGATAAAAAATGAACGAAATTATCTCTAAATTCGATTTTTCTTCAATATGCAGAATATGTTTGATGAAAAATGAAAATATGAATTCAGTTTATTTATCCAACATTTCAAAAATGTTTCGAATTTGTACAAACATAAAGGTATTTGGAGCTGGATACGACAATTAATGCAACCAATTACAATTAAAACGGCACCCTTTTTTTTTAGATAAATAAATATGACAAATTGCCCCAGCAGATTTGCTGTAACTGCATCAATAATATGAGAGTATCTTATAAATTCAAACGGCAATGTCAAAAATCTAATCGGATTTTGCGTACTATATTACAAAATGAGAAGTTTAAAAGTTCTGCTACCACAAATAGCATTCAATTTGAACCTATAAACAACGACCCCGACGAAAATACGATATTTGACAAAAAAACTATAAAAACTGAACCAGAAGTTGAAGTTTCACCGGCAGATAGCAATGGTAAAAAAAATCCTTACGAAACAATTACTACGTTGTGTGTCAAAAAAAAGAGCAAGTGTTGTATCAATAAGTATTTTTTAACACGGTTTTATTAGCTTCACATGTATGTTTGTTTGTAACAGAATCTTTGAACGTGAAATTCATCCACTTCAAAACGTCAGATTAAACTGAAACTTTGCACACTTATCAAGGACCGATGACAATACAATAATTTAATAAGTTTGTCCCATTATCCTGACCAGGAGCTTCAGGATAAAAGAATATAATCTTTGAATGTATGTGACGGAATCTTTGAACGTGAAATTCACCCACTTCAAAAACTCAGATTAAACTGAAACTTTGTACAGTTATCAAGGACCGATGACAATACAATAATTTAATAAGTTTGTCCCATGATCCTGACCAGGACCATCAGGATAAAAAAATAAAACCTTTGAATGTATGTTTGTGACGCAATCTTTGAACGTGAAATTCACCCGCTTCAAAACGTCAGATTAAACTGAAACTTTGCACACTTATCAAGGATCGATGACAATACAATAATTTAATAAATTTGCCGCATTATCCTGACCAGGACCTTCACGATAAAAAAAAACTTGAAAAATTACTGCAGGCAAGCCAACACGCAGTACAATAATGTACGTTGCGTTGCCTACCTCATAGTCAAATGCAATGTTGTTTCTAGTCTTATAATTAAAATTAGAATTATAAGTTGTAGCAGGAAAGTGGATCAGAAAGTAGATCAAAATATCAATTGTTACATTTTATTTTTTTTTATGAAATATATTGCCAGATTCTGTAATTAATCAATTAAATTTTTACTTTATTTGATGTTAAGACGTTAAATTTACATATTAAGGAGTCTGATATGCTAGTACTGAAAGTCATACGTCACTTATCATCGCTAATTATTGTTGTAAACGTTTATCTAAGTAATTTCAGTCTGCAATTGGTCACGTTGTTTCAATATAGGATGTACATTATTTATCATGATGTTGATTCCTGAAGAAGATCTAATAAAGACCGAAACGTCGCAAATGTAACAATTGATATTTTGATCTACTTCCTGATCCACTTTCCTGCTACAACTTATAATTCAATTATTAGAATGGACGCAACGGTAGTGAATTAAAATTAGAGTTTAAAAACAACACACTTTTATCAACTAAACAATGCAAAATAATTTGACAACAAAATTAGCTTTACTGTAAAAAGCGTGGAGTGCTATCTACTTAAATTTTCATAATAGCTCTACGTTTACAATTAGCTAGTAAATGAAAAATTTATTACCGATATTAAGCACTGCACGCTTTTTACAATAAAGCTAATTTTGTTGTCAATTTCTTTTGCATTGTTTAGTTCACAAAAGCGTGTTGTTTTAAATTCTAATTTTAATTACAGTAGAACCTCGATAAGCTAAAATCCAAGAGAAACGTTAAAAAGTTTAAGTTATCGAGTTTTTTACTTATCGAGAGTTGAAGTTAGAGAGGTTGTCAGAGTGAAATTTTTAACTTACCAAGGTTTATGGATTTAAAGAGGATGTATTTAGTTCAATAGAGCATAATACTTTAACTTATGGAGGTCACCAAAATATTATTTTAAGTTATCGAGGGCGACGTTCAGAATATTTGTTTAAGTTACCGAGGTTTTGTGATTTTTAACTTATAGAGGGGTTTAACTCGTCGAGGTTCTACGGTATAAGACTAAAAAACAATATTGCATTTGCCTATGGAGTAGGCAACGCAACGTACGTCACTGTACAGCGTGTTAGCTTGCTTGCTGTAATTTTTCAATGTTTTTTACCCTGAAGGTTGTTTTAGTTTTTTTAAACTCTAATTTTTGTAGAATTATTCGTCGAGTCGCCTGAAAGAACCGAATCTCGAACTAAG
Source organism: Venustoraphidia nigricollis (assembly GCA_034508555.1). Classification (NCBI taxonomy): domain Eukaryota; kingdom Metazoa; phylum Arthropoda; class Insecta; order Raphidioptera; family Raphidiidae; genus Venustoraphidia; species Venustoraphidia nigricollis. Next base: position 2,587,555 of record JAVRKA010000021.1, on the reverse strand, counting down.
TCGTGGGACGAAAACGAGTACGACGACGTCACGCGATCGCTCGAATATCAGAACGACGAAAACAAAGTCGACATACCCGATTGGTCCGAATTCAATTCGTACAAATGTAAAATTTGTGCGAAAGAATTAATCAACGCTTATTCCTTATCGCGGCACATGGACACTCATTCTGAAAATCGAAAATTCACGCATGCGTGTCACATTTGCAAAAAAGAGTTTTCCGAAAAAGGCAACTTAACAAAACACATATTGCGGCACAAAGGCGTTCCAAAATACACCTGCGACTGCTGCAGCAAAGGTTTCTACGAACTCAGCGCTCTGAGCGTGCATATGAAACAACATGACGTCACTCCGTTAACTTGTAGCGAATGTCAAAAACAATTTATGTTGCGACTTCAGTTGGACTTGCACTTTAGCAAGTATCACGAAGAGAAGAAATACACGTGCGAAACGTGCGGAAAGAAGTTTCGAATGAAGAAACTGTTGAAATCGCACGAGCTGTCGCATATGAAACGCGACCCTTATCCTTGCACTCAGTGCGATAAATGGTTTAAGTACGAGGCGAGTTTGAAAACGCATGTCAGAAACGCTCACGAAGGTCCAAAGAAAAAGGACATCTGTACGGTTTGTGGCAAAGAGGTAAGATATCGTCGTAAGGTAGAAAACAAATGTGAATTGTCGGCCTAAAAAACAAAAGAATTGTTAACTTTACGTATCATTTGTTACAGGTAGTCGCATTAAAGTATCATATGTTAATGGTTCACGCAACGGAGCGGCCACATAAATGTGAAAATTGCGGAATGGCGTTCGCTGTTATATCTCTTTTAAATAAACATTTGAAAGTGCATACGGGAGAGACTCGACTGTACAAGGTTCTTTGTACAGTCTGCGGCAAGAAATTTCAAAGTTCGACGGGCCTCCATGTTCACATGCGCTCCCATACAGGTTATTTAATAAAATATTTAAATACAGTACATTCTCGGTAACATGAACACAAAAAATCCTGAGGAGTTCATACTAGCAGTATGTCTAATATTATCGAGGTTCGCATGAAACATGTACGTTAGAGTGGTCCTTAACAGGGGTACTGTCGAATTTCTATGCTCCCAGGGAGTCAGACGTTTACAAATTGATAAAAAAAATCACTAAAAATGTGAGCTCTTAATAGTAACTCGAGGATAGTCCTCATTCCAATCAAAGTTGGGAAATAACATGTGGAAAACTCCTTTTGTTCTTCCAAATTTTAAAACTTGGGGACAAATGAATCTACAAAAATGAGACATACATATTTTTGTAGAGAATTTAATGCTTTACAAAAAAGGTATCTTGTGATTTTTCGCTAAGTTTACTGGTTCAAAAGTTTTCCGAGGATAAAGTTTAAACTTTTTTGTAGAGCGTTAATTTCTCTACAAAAATTATGTTCATATTACTGAGTCGTTCATAAAAGCGCATATTCATATTATCGCGATTGTACTGTACTCGATTATCCTATTTTGATCACTCAGATTGTAAAATATGCTCTCGGAAAACTGTGGTTGTAAATAGTATATTACGCCACAAGGGTAGGAATTTCAACTTTCTGGTCGTTTGGTGCATACTATTTTTCTTTATACCCAGTAGAAAGTACATATAATACGCGCCACGGTTCTAAAACGTTCTGAAGTTAGATGCAAATGGAGGTTTCCGCAGGTACAGTCGGTTGAAAAACTACAAACTCGCGTTATATTATTATTTTTAATTTTTCTTTAATCTAAAGGTCTAATTTCTTGCATAAAGTCATCCAAAAAAAATATTTTTCGTGCTTGTTCTATGCAAAATTGTATTAGGCATCTTGATCAATTAACAATCAAAGAAACAACTTAACAATAGCCTACTGGACTGTATTTTATAGCAGGAAAGCGACAAATGACACGACAACCAGCGATAACCAATCATCGACGAGCGCACATTGTGTGCCGGTAACTGGGAGGTGGTGGGAATCTTCCTTTCCCACAAAACAACCAGGACGGCTCTAAAATACGCATTAACGACGCTGTTTGTGACTAACTTCAGAGCCCTTTAAAACAGTGACGAGTACTGTACTTTCGTATCAGTGTGCAAGAGAATAATGTTTCGGCCCGCTGTTACAGACGCCATGCGAGTAATTCCAGCGTGCTTTCCTCTCCTTAAAATCGAAGCCGAAAGTATGTACTTTCGACCGGGTAGAAAGAAAATTAATTTTATTCATCTTTAAAGTTCAATTCCAAAATATGTAATAATAGAAATTAGTTTCATGGGTAATTGGAATAAAAAATCAATTTAAACACTTATTGATTGCAAAATTAGTTAAACTGAGCAACTGTCATACTATAATTGTAGTTGACTGTGAAAATAATATAAATAAAATAATAAAAAAAAGAAGATATTATTTTCTACAATTTTCAATTTTATTGATCTTTGTAATGCAAAATTGCCTTTTATATCAAAGTTTTATTATAATTTAAACATACTGAGGTTAGTCAAATTATTATTTCTTTTTAGTAAATTATTTAATCCATAAGGTTTTATATTTTTATTATATTATGATTGTTAATTTTTGTAAAAAAAAAAAAAAAAATTTTTCCAGAGCTTGAAAAAGTCTTAATTTAATAAAGACGAAACGTTGCAATCAATAAGTGTTTAAATTGATTTTTTATTCCAATTACCCATGAAACTAATTTCTATTAATTTTATTGTTTTCAGGTGAGAGACCTCTAGCGTGTCCAATGTGCGACAAAACGTACAAAACTATGTCGGCTTTAGCTGTACATAAACGTTCTCACACAGGGGAACGTCCACACGAATGCCTCGTCTGCCACAAAAGATTTTTGACCAAAAGCGGCGTCAAGAAACATTCGGTTGTTCATACCGGCGAAAGACCTTATCAATGCAAAATATGCGGCCGGGAATTCGGACAAAATTCCACACTCAAAACGCACATGAAAATACATTGATATAGTTCAACGAAATCGATCGTTTATTTGTTGATAAATCATTTCGATAAAATCTATGGAATTAGTTTAAATTTTAAAAACCATAAAGAAATCAATACTTGTCTTTGTGTACGTTTTTATAATCGAAACAAAATGTGTAATATTATATTATTAAATAAATTTTTATGATCAAAATTAATCGTTCTCGTTTTATTCAATAATTTTTAGTGACTTAATCTGTTGAACAGATTAGCATTTTTAGTGTATTTGCCATAAGGCAACATACACTATTGGCGTTGGTCGGATGGCGGGACCTAGGGGTCGGATCAAAATTTCTCGACGTTTCATAACCTCCTAAACACTTTGGCACCATTTTTGAAAATGTTTATATATATTTTAATAAATTGAAAAGGACCAAAATTTGGTCGAAATGTTTTGTGAATAAAAAAATGTTTTGAACAGTAATCGCAAGTAGTTTCGTTTTATTTAATATTTAATTAAAAATTGCTTTTTTGATATAAGTACCACATAATATACTTTCATATGCATTTAGTAAAAAGGTTTATTTTTACATTACAAACAGGCACTTCAATTTTATTTATTTGTATAGATTATAGACGCTCGATAGTTGAAGAACGGTAATAAATCGACGCGTTTTCAATTATTTAAACAACGGACAACAATTGATTCTTTACTCTGATTGCTGTTTTAACAATTAATTTGTCACCAAACAAATACATTACACTAATATTATTAAGTTTAAAAATTATCAGGAAATTGGACACAATAAAAATATACAATCAATTCAGCGACGTTTCGTTTTTTTTTATTATTGATTGTATATTTTTATTGTGTCCAATTTCCTGATAATTTTTAAACTTAATAAAATTATGGATGATAATATTAATACTAATATTATTTTATTTCAAGGAATATTGAAGTGACAAAATAATAATTTGTTTTTGAATAAATAAAGTCAACAAATACAAAAGTGATTCCAGTAAACAAACCATTGTTATGAACAGTCGAAACAGATGAAAAGAGGTCATATGTTTATTGTTTGGTGCATTTTTTTTATCGTGAGTGTAAACAAAACAATTTTTGTATTCAAAAATATTTTTTCTGAAGTTGTTTAGATAAAAAAAATCGTTTAAGCCAGCATTTAGTGCTCCCATCTATTATAACATCAATAAGGAAAGTTAATATATTTTTTTCGATGAAAAAGAACAACTGTCAAAAATCATAACCTAATTTTTTTTTAATCTGTCAAGATTTTTACAATGTCTATATCGATAGCTAAATCTGATTTTGATAAAATTTGTCGTTTATGTTTACTTAAAGAGGAGAACATGTCATCTGTTTATTCTGCTAATATTTTAAAAATGTTACAGTCCTGTACCAAATTAAAGGTAAGTTTGCAGTAAATTGAGTTATACCTTGCTTATTACAAATTATTTTTTGACACATGTTTTGTGGTATGTAATAACTAATCACTGCCAGCTTGTATGTATGGCAAGGGTTAAATTTGTAAAATTAAAAAAAAATAGAAAAATTTACATGTGCGGAACAGCACGTCTTCAAGTTTTCGGACCTGAACTGCGTTAAAAATCGGATTTAAGGGCTATAAATTAAATTAAGCAATATTTTTGTTTGCTTGTGTGCATTGGCTGTAAAAGGAAGTGTCTGAGGGGGGCCAAGTCCCCTCTTCCCGGACTGTAAGCAAGCATAATCAGGGCCGTCTTTAACCTATTGGAGGCCCAGGACATTTTAGGATAATGGGGCCCCTATGACTATTACGGAAGACTATTTTTTCTTAAAAAAAGATTAATTACTAAGCAAATCAATAATTAACAAATACATTATTAAAAAAATTATCGATATATATTTGAGGGCAGTATCAGTTATGGAATGTTGATTTGGCAATAACTAGGGGCCCCCATCGATCGCGGGGTCCTGGGCACGTACCCAGAGTGCCCAGTGGGAAAGATGGCCCTGAGCATAATACAATGTTAAAGCTTTTATAAGTGTTAGCATTCCCTCCTTTCCCCAAAAAAAAATAATTCCATGACTAATATTTACGTGATAAACTGATAATTAAACACTAATTGTAATTTTAGATAAAATGGTTGGACGGCTTGCCACATCAAATTTGTGCAAAGTGCGAAAACAAAGTTCGTGCTTTTTACGAATTCAAACAAGAATCGGAAAAGTCGGATCATTTATTACGTAAAATATTCAAAGAAAACAACGAAAAAGTAAAGAAAAACAAATCGGAAACTACAACCGACAATTTAAAACTCGCCAACAACGACATTAAATCAGAAATCGACGATTTCTTGATTGAAAATCTCAAAGTCGAACTGGATTTAGACTCGGCCGAAAAAGCAAAAGAAAGCGATATCGATTCGGATTTTGATTTCGGCGACGACTTAAAAACTGAATCGACACAGAATAACGGAGATAGCAATTGTTTAGTCAATAAAGAAAACAACAAACACGTCTGTAAAATATGTAGAAAAGAGTTTTCGGAGAAGGGAAATCTAACGAAACATCTCATCAGACACAAAGGTGAAAAGAAATACAAATGCGAATACTGCGAGAAAAGATTTTACGAAATCAGTGCCATGGCTTCGCATGCCAAACAGCACAACGTAAAACCCGTTAAGTGCGACGTCTGTCAACGAGAATTCATGTTACAGTTGCAGCTCGAGATGCATTCGAGACAGCACCGAGAATTCAAACACTTTTGCAAAACGTGCGGTAAAGGTTTTCGAATAAAGGCGAAATTAAAAATTCACGAAGTCGTCCATCAAAAGGACGGCATTTTTCCGTGTTCAAAGTGCGACAAATGGTTCAAACACAAACACAGTTTGAAGAAGCATTTTATGAATTTCCATGAAGGTAGCGTTAAAAAATTCGAACTATTGAATTTCAATCGATTAGTTAATAATAATAATAATAATAATGCGTTTAACGTCCGTTTCTCGACTTTATGTCATAACAGACGCCATTCGCACCATTACTATTTTCCATTTACCACTTCCCGTTATTTTCTACATTTCTAAAACTTCAACTTAACTAATAGCAATGGGCGAATCAAGGAATTATAGGAAATTAGGATAGGAAAGTTTCTGACAGTTAGTTCTTTTTTTATAAATAAGAAACTGGTTCAGAACTACAGAGATCGTATACAATCAATGTTAATTATCCAATTTTTAATTGAATTTATCTCGGATTATATACGGCCGATCGACTTCAAATTTTCAGGGTAATTGTATTATCATGTCCTTAATAAGTATACAAAAATTAAGAATTTTCTGACGGTGTGCCTTAACTACGACAACTACCTTAACGTTTATATGATAATTTTACAGTTCGATTTATTATTTCAGGTACGAGAAAAAAAGAGGTGTGCAATCAGTGTGGCAAAATGGTTGTCGGTTTAAAACGTCACATAATGATGATTCACAGCACCGAAAAACCGCACAAATGTCAACAGTGCTCCATGACATTCGCCTACGTTTACTATTTAAAAAATCACATGAAAATTCATACCGGAGAAACTAAAAGTTACACGGAGTTGTGCAACATGTGTGGAAAAAAGTTTCAAACTGCGTCGGATTTGAAAATTCATATTCGGTCTCATACAGGTAAAAATTTCTTTGCACGTACAAAATTCTATACAAAGCGCATTCGAAAATGGAATCAAAATATTGTTTCGAATATAGAACCCTACATTTCCATCTGCAGATAAATGTACAATGCGCATGCGCTAGTAATGATAGAATAGAATTTATTTGAAAATCATTGAGCTGATTACAAAACGTCAAATGAAAAACTGAGAAATTCATTTGTTATAAAAAGAGTTTCTTTTAAAGAAAATGTTGAGCTTATTTTTAATATATACTATATTAAGTTAGCAGGAAAGTGGACAAATTGATGTAAAACAATAAACCAATTATTAATTTAGCGACGTTTCGGTCATTAATAAATTGGTTTTTTGATTTACATCAATTTGTCCACTTTCCTGGTAACTCAGTTGTATATGTTTGAAACAAATATGGACGCAACAATTTCCAATGTAAACTTATTAGTGCATTTGCCATATGGCAACATACACTATTGGCGTCGGTCGGATGGCGGGACCTAGGGGTCGGACCAAATTTTCTCGACGTTTAATAAGCTCCTAAACACTTTGGCACCATTTTTAAAAATGTTTATATATATATATATATATATATATATATATATATATACGTATATATATATGTGTGCGGGCAATAACTTTCGAAAGAGTTAATTGATTTTAACGAAATTTGGCCCACGTGTTGAAATCCATCACCGCAAGAAGCCTATTTAAAATGGGCGTAATCGGGCCATTTTAAGGGTAGTTTTTAGGGGTTGAAAAATGTTTTTGGGCCCCAAAATACCGAAAAAATTCTCAGAATCGTTTCAAAATTGATATTTAACCCTTTAGTAGTAATTAAAAAGTGTTCCTAAAATTTTAATAAAATCGGGCCGACAGGACCGGACTTACAAATTTTTTGAAAACACTAATTTGCAGATAGTGATGTATTTATTGAAGTGTGTATTTAATTTGCTGTAGGCGTTAGATTGATAATAATATTACAATTAAGAAAAAAAATGTGATTTTAAGGGGTGTATTAAGGGGTTAAATTTTTTATTTTGCCCAAAAACAAACTTAATTTCACATAATAAAAGTAGGAAACCACACGAACCTATACAAGCAAATACACTATATTGTCGGCAGGGTTTTGGCACTGCGACCCGGATTTTTTTAAATTTTTTTGGGGGGTAAAACTTGTATTGATTCTGGTAGCCTGTTAAATAATTTTTTAGCCATGTAATCAGGGGCAGCTTGGGATAAATGTAGTTTTCTTCAGGGTAGGCAAATTGAATTTTTTATTCTTGTGTTATAACTATGGTAGTTAGAATGGTTTTCAAAGCGGTTGATGTTTGTTTTTACATGTATCAAGCTTTAATATGTATATAAGACGCGCCACGGTTCTAAAGGGTTCTGAAGTTAGATGCAAATGGAGGCTTGCGCAGCTACAGTCGGTTGAAAAACTACAAACTCGCGCTATATTATTATTTTTAATTTTTCTTTAATCTAAAGGCCTAATTTCTTGCATAAAGTCATTCTAAAAATTATTTTTCGTGCTTGTCTATGCAAAACTGTATTAGGCATCTTGATCAATTAACAATCAAAGAAACAACTTAACAATAGCGTACTGGACTGTACTTTATAGCAGAAAAGCGACAAGTGACACGACAACCAGCGATAATCAATCACCGACGAGCGCACGTTCTGTGCCGGTAACTGGGAGGTGGTGGGAGTCTTCCTTTCCCACAAAACAACAAGAACGGCTCTAAAATATGCATTTGCGACGCTGTTTGTGACTAACTTCAGAACCTTTTAGAACCGTGGCGAGTATTATACAAAGATGGTAATGACATAATGCCATGTTTTATAAATAGGGGAGCGCAATGTTCATTTTATTTGACCTTACTTATTATTCTTACCAATTTTTTTTTGAAGTGTGAAGTTAGCGCGATATGCATTTGTTTGCAGATAAAATTTGTCGATTTTTACTCACGTTTCCTCTGAGCAAAATGGGACTCAAATCAGACGTGTTTAAATTATATTATGTTCATTTGTTTCAGGCGAAAAGTTATATTATGTTCATTTGTTTCAGGCGAAAAACCTTATTCATGTTCCGTTTGCAATAAAGCCTATAAAACTCAGTCGGCCTTAGCCGTTCATAAACGATTGCATACGGGGCAACGGCCATTTTCGTGTCATTTTTGCGGTAAAGCGTTTTTTACGAATAACGTCTTAAAAGGACATTTAAGGATTCATACAGGCGAGAAACCGTTTGCTTGTAAAGTGTGCGGTCGAGAATTCAATCAAAGACAATCTTTGAAGACTCACATGAAAGTTCACGAGTGATTAAGAATAAAATTAAGCAATAATCAACGTTTTGTATATATCGACAAATATGTTTATAATTTAATAAGTATATTTTTTATTATCTGACGCATGCTTAAGTGACATTTGTAAATAAACAAAAAATATTATAATCGAATACGATATTTCGTTTTTAATTTCTTTGATTGTTAGTGACCTTTGATTGATACTAAAAACACAACTGTGGTAGAACGAGAGGAGCGGTCGCTCTAGGCGTCAGATGGCGCAAGAGGCGCCAAATGCGAAAACTTTCTTAATGTTCAAGAAGCAGAAGTATAATAATTAAAGCTAGCTAATTGAATTTAAATTCGACAAGTATTGATGTTTGCAGTAAAAGTTGATTTTTAAAAATTTGAGACTTATTATTCAACATAAAACCGAAGTCCAATTTACGTGACGTGAAAGCGTCGGCCAAAGGGTGCTGAAAGACAATCTCGCTTTACCCTGATCAAGGGCTAGGGTCGGCGCTGCAAAAATACAATTTACTGTTGCATTGTTTTAACTTTGAAATCGTTACAAGAAAAAAAGTATTGGCAGCTGATCTAGAATCACATGTCGATATTATTTCTATAATTTAATAATAATAATAATAATGCGTTTAACGTCCATTTCTCGACTTTATGTCATAACAGACGCCATTCGCACCATTACTTTTTTCCATTGACCACCTGCCGTTATTTTCTACATTTATAATAACAATGGGCGAAAGAAGGAATTATAGGAAATTAGGATAAGGTAGGTAATTTTTGAACTAGGAGTTTGATAGGTAATCGTCCATGGCCTCAAATAAGGAACCATCTCGATATTTATCTGGAATTAATTGAGGGAAACCATGGAAAACCTCAATCAAGATGGCCGGTACAGGAATTACCGTTTCTCGGCGAGAGGCAGTAGGAAAAAGTCCCAGCCACATCTGCCCCTGCCGGGATTCGAACCCGTACCTCCCGAATGCGAGTCTAGTGCTGTACCACTACTCTACCCAGCTCGGTTATTTCTATAATTTGACGTCTTTAAAACGACGCTGATTGCATATAGCACATAATAAAGATGTTCAGGATTGGACAACGTTATTCTTGTAGTAATGTAGTGGACACAAACTGTCCATTACACGCCCCATCTCTCTCACTACAGCATGTAAATTTTTTGCCCACATTTCCGTGACAGTAAATATTGCGTTTTTACGACATAAAAAGTTTCACGTTATATAGTATTATTAAACACGAATGTTAAGCAACAGTACTTCATTCTAATTATTGTTTCATTTGAATTGTTAGAAATTAAATAACGGATAAAATTTCGCGGCACAGCTATTTTAAAGTAAATGTAAAAATTGTCGATTTCTTTTTAAAATGACTGAATATATCCAAAAATCGAATTTCAAAAAGCTATGTCGAATCTGTCTATTGCAAAGTCCACAAAACCAATCAGTTACGAGTGATATTATTGAAAAACTAGAAGTATGCACTTCCGTTAAGGTAAGCGATATGTAAATTCCGTTCAGGTAAGCGATATCCAACGATTTCGAGATTGAATAATTTCGAAACATTTTTAATTCGACTTTTCAGATATTGTTAAATGACGGTCTTCCTTCTAAACTCTGCGCGAGTTGTAAACAGAACACCGAACAATTTTACGAATTTAAATTAAAATGCAAGGAATCCGACGAACTTTTGAAAAGCGTTTTAAACGGAATAGAAGACCAAAAGCCGGAAGAACCGGACATAAAATATTTGATTCCGCTCGTGACTATTAGTGATCAATCAATAAAAGAAGAAAACGAATTATCTAACGTAAGTAGTTCGGAATTTTACGAAAACGGTTTAAAAACTAGAAGTCTGCCGGTGGACGATACTTTCGTCAACATATTAGACGATATTAAAACAGAAGCAAACAAAACGGATGAAAATTATATAAAAAACGAGAATGACGACGATACGTCACACGTCTCGCCTGATGTGCAAACTGACATCAAAGAAGAAGACAATAGTCAAACCAACAAAGACTTTGAAGAAACATATCCTTGTCAAGTTTTTAATAAGATATTAGATAGCGAATACTCGCTGTTACGGTCGACGCAAAGCCAAGACGGTGATAAGGAGTATACATGCGAACTTTGCAAAGAAAGTTTTTATAAAATCAGAAATCTGTCTGAACACATGAAAAAACACGGCGTCAAGCCGTTGGTTTGTCCGGTTTGCAAGAAACAATTCATGTTAAAAGTGCAGCTGGAAATCCACCGTAAATTCCACGACAAATTCGCGTGTCGTCAGTGCAATAAGGTGTTCAAAAACGCAAACAATTTAAACCGACACCGGGTGACGCATTCGAACGAAACGCCGTTCCGGTGTTCGCAGTGCGATAAGAGTTTCAAGAGCGAAATTTACTTGACGAATCATACCAAACTGGTACATTACGGTATTAAGAAACAGGACGGGATTTTCCCGTGTTCGAAGTGCGACAAGTGGTTCAAACACAAGTACAGTTTGAAGCAACATTTTATGAATTCTCATGAAGGTAAAGTTTCAAACTAAAAATGCATGCCAAATTCCAGTGGCGTAACAATAGGGTGGCAGGACGGGTCCCCGTCGGAGGAGGCCCCCAGCCCGAGAGGGTCGCGAGCACAGGATGATCCCAGCATTTTTTATTATAACGCTTAGGAAAATTTATTAGTTTTGTATTCAATTAATTTAAGTTATCTACTTAAAACATATACACAAATTAAGGTACTTGTCGTGGTTAAGGCACACCGTCAGAAAATTCTTAATTTTTGTATACTTATTAAGGACATGATAATACAATTACGCTGAAAATTTGAAGTCGATCGACCGTATATAATCCGAGATAAATTCAATTAAAAATTGGATAATTAACATTGACTGTATGCCATCTCTGTAGTTCTGAACCAGTTTCTTATTTATAAAAAAGAACTAACTGTCAGAAACTTTCCAAAAACTGACAGTCTTTCAATGCATTTGTTATGAGTTTAAAAAAAAATGAGAAAAAATTTTGGACCGTCTAATTATTTATAAATAACGGTTTAAAGTTCAACAATTTATAGAAAAGTATACATGCATATGAATACTGTATGGGTTACGTTTCCACGGGTAGTCTTGCGTACAAATTATGGATCACTTAGCTACAAGCTAGTATACTTTTGTGGCGCGTATAATCTATAACTTTTTGACAATATTGTACCACGACAACTACCTTAAACAGAACAATGTATCAAGATTTGAACGCATTTGTAAGAAAAAGATATAATGTTGGTTGAGGGAGGGCCCCATTTGATGAATTAGCCACAGGTCTCAAATTATATAATTACGCCACAGCCAAATTCCAAACAATTGCAGTTCGATCGATTAGCTATTGATCCACCAAGATTTGCTGATAATGCGTGGTGTATTACCCATAGCGTAAATATTGTGCTCAATAGGCATGCTTCTCTCTCTAAAAATCGTTTCTCTCTTGCACGCGGCTGTAAAATAGTACCCAAGTGTATTAACTCGTTAAAATTCCTAGAGAACGTAAGGATTTTTGTATTTAAACTCAGTAAGACCTCGCTTAACGCTGTTTCAGTATTACGCGGTTTCTAAAAAAAAAGTTTAGCCACTATAACGTAAATTATGGATCAATTTATACAAAATGATTCAAACGTTGATAGAAGTTCAAAGGCAAGACGAAGTGTCATTGATGCAATATCTTGCTATCGACAACAGCTTGCTGAACGAAACAGAAAATGGCAAACGGCATTAAATGACTTCTTCACAAAAAAACAAAATATTTCAAATGAGGAACCTTCCTCATCACAAACATAACTTCGTACTCGAACTTTTATTTGATTTTAACAAATTTTCTTATTATCAGTTCTGTTTCATTTATGTCTATTATCTACGTGTGGGTGTAATTAGCTGTAGTTTTACAGTTCGATTAATTATTTCAGGTACGAGAAAAAAAGAGGTGTGCAATCAGTGTGGCAAAATGGTTGCCGGTTTAAAAAGTCATATGATGACAATTCACAGCACCGAAAAACCGCACAAATGTCAACAGTGCACCATGACATTCGCCTTTGTTAACTATTTACAAAATCACATGAAAATTCATACCGGAGAAGCTAAAATGTACACAGAACTGTGCAACATTTGTGGAAAAAAGTTTCAAACGGCCTGGGATTTGAAAACTCATATCCGTTCTCATACAGGTATAAAGATCTTTGCTTATTCGAAAGTTGAACCAAAATATTGTAGAAACCTATATTTCCATCTGCATAATATAGTAAGTGCCATGGATCTAAAAGGCTCCGAAGTTAGATGCAAATGGAGGCTTGCGCAGGTACAGTCGGTTGAAAAACTTCAAACTCGTGCTATATTATTATTTCTAATTTTTCTTTAATCTAAAGGTCTAATTCCTTGCATAAAGTTATCCAAAAAATATTTTTCCAGCTTGTCTATGCAAAACTGTATTAGGCATCTTGATCAATTAACAATAACTTAACAATAGCGTACTGGACTGCACTTTATAGCAGGAAAACGACAAGTGACACGACAACCAGCGATAACAAATCACCGACGAGCGCACGTTCTGTGCCGGTAACTGGAAGGTGGAGGGAGGCTTCCTTTCCCACAAAACAACCAGGACGGCTCTAAAATACGCATTTACGACGCTGTTTGTAACTAACTTCAGAACCTTTTAGAACCGTGGCGCGTATTATATGCGTCAGTAATGATAGCGCGATATGTATTTGTTTGCGTTTACTCTGAGCAAAATTAGGACCCAAATCAGACGTGTTTACATTATATTACGTAAGCTCTTTCCACATATCTACATGGCGTATTCTGTTTCGAAAGTGGAACCAAAATATTATTTCGATGTAGAAACCTACATTTCCAACTGCAGGCAAATGCATAGCGCGCATGCGTTAGTAATGATAGCGCGATATGCATTTGTCTACACATAGAAATTGTTGATTTTTTCTCACGCTGAACAAAATTAGGACCCAAATCAGACGTGTTTAAGTTATATTATGTTTATTTCTTTTAGGTGAAAAACCTTACTCGTGTTCCGTTTGCGATAAATCCTATAAGACTCAGTCGGCATTAGCCGTTCATAAACGATTACACACGGGGCAGCGGCCATTTTCGTGTCACTTTTGCGGTAAAGCTTTCTTTACGAATCATATCTTAAAAAGACATTTAAGGATTCATACAGGCGAGAAACCGTTCGCTTGTAAGGTGTGCGGTCGAGAATTCAATCAAAGACAATCTCTAAAGACTCACATGAAAGTGCACGATAGATAAAGAACAAAATTTAGCAATCCGCAAAGCAAAGCGGATGACATCTGGTGTTAGAATCGGAAACCATTCTACAAGGGACCTACAAAGAGATGAGACGCTGATGACCATAGATGTTGAGCGTCTATAATCTACAATCTATCTATCTGCAAAGAGATAAAAGCAAAAAGGCTGGACCCGCAATGTCGTTATTTGCTATTGTATTGCCAAAACAACAATAAAAAAAGATTCTGTTAAATAATCTTGTTCAGTTCCTGGTTGCGAACTTTAACATCCTTGCGATGCGACCGATTATCTCGCGAGACCCCTTATAGTCCAGCAGCCACCGCCTGTTTTTTTAAGTGATTAATAACAGGCTGAATCTTCGTGAGTTCGTTCGGTTCGATGAGACGTCCAAGTTTTTCCTCTGTCCAAATTCTCAAAGAGGTAGGTAATGAACTGCGCAGATGTAAAACATGTCGATTTGTTAGGGTGTCGAAATTATTAATAACCAGCTGATTTTTTGTATGCAGCTTACTAAATATTAGTATAATTGAATAGCCACAATGTCCTACAAATGTAGTGGTAGGTTTTCCTAGTCCTACGCTTGGAAGTTGTCGATTCCACGGTAACACTCTTTTCATTAATAACAACCTAGGTTTGATTTTGTCCTATCAGGAATAAAGTGTAGAACACAATTTTACCAAGCGTAGGACTAGGAAAACCTACCACTACATTTGTAGGACATTGTGGCCATTCAATTATACTAATATTTAGTAAGCTGCATACAAAAAATCAGCTGGTTATTAATAATTTCGACACCCTACCAAATCGACATGTTTTACATCTGCGCAGTTCATTATCTACCTCTTTGAGAATTTGGACAGAGGAAAAACTTGGGCGTCTCGTCGAACCGAACGAACTCACGAAGATTCAGCCTGTTATTAATCACTTAAAAAAACAGGCGGTGGCTGCTGGACTATTATATATTTCGAATAAAAAAAAGTTTTAAAACTGAAATTAGTATTTCGTTTTTATTCAAAAACAATTATGATCTTTGACTGAAACTAAAAATACGACCAACTGCACCGTTCTGACGTTAAAATTGTTATAGAGAAAATAAAAATTCATTTTGATACATTAATTAAAAACTCATTTCAATAAAAACTAATTTTGAAACATTAATTAATTAGTTAATGCAGTATTAAAGTCATTTTCAATTTTAATTTTTATTTTCCATATTGTTCACGTCCAATAATTAATCAATAGTTAATAAGTTTTTAGGGGCATGTGGATAAAAAATTAAACAAACTATTATCAAAATTGCTACGTTTCGTATATGCTTTTTATAATTATTTGAGTTGCCTGAAGAAGTATAAAAAAATATACGAAACGTAGCAATTTCGACAATAGTCTGTTCAATTCTTTTGTCTACTTATTAACTTATTAATTATTTAATTTTTATATTATTGTACATATTATATTAAGGAAACGTTTTGTGGCAAAAGAGGTTTAAAAGTCACGGTGAATGATGTCTGTGTTTCAAAATTCTGTACTTTGTCACTGAAGTTAATGCTTCGCTTTCAAAAGTCCACATGGTACAATACTTTAGAATTATAAACCCAAAAAATTTCACTCAAAAATAATGATATTTAAAAAAAAATTACATACCCATTTGAAATTGACGATATTAATTATTTGCACACACATAACAGTCGAATTAACTAAATATTTATTAAATAAAATCCACTTTTAGCACATATTTTAATTTGTCCAAACATTCACGTTCACTCATTAAATTACGCAATGCCTAAAACATGCTGTAACAAGCAAAGACAATATTCTGGCAAAAATCGAGACATTTTGAAAAAAAAATATTAGACGAACTTACGTAACTAGTTTTAAAAAAATAATACCTATTGTCAAACACGAACTGTCAAAACTACATTCTAATTGTTTCGTTTGAATTGTTGGAAACTGTTTCTGAAACTATTAACGTATAAAATTGGTTCGCGACTTAGCTTAAACAAACAATACAACTGGTTTAGGTACACGTGAAAAATTGTCGTTTTCTTTTTAAAATGACTGACCATATAAAAAAATCAAACTTCAAAAAGCTATGTCGAATCTGCCTATTGCAAAGTACAAAAAAGCAATTAGTTACAAGCGATATCATTGAAAAACTAGAAATATGTACTTCCGTTAAGGTAAGCGATATAACTTGATTTCGAGTTCGAATACTTATTAAACGATATTTTCGATACATTTTTCAGATATTGTTAAACGACGGTCTTCCTTCAAAAATCTGCGTGCGTTGTAAACAAATAACTGAAAAATTTTACGAGTTTAAATTAAAATGCAAAGCGTCCGACAAACTTTTAAAAAGTATTTTAAATGGAATAGACGACCAGAAACCGAGCTGCGACGAACTGGACATAAAATATTTGATTCCGCTCGTGACAATTAGCGATCAGTCAATAAAAAAAGAGAACGACTTATCTAACGTAAATAGTTATAACAGCAGCGTAAAAACAGAAGACGACTCAAGCAATTCGAATGAATTACCGTTGAGCGAAAGTGATTCGGAACAGAACGCACCGAAACTAAAAGACATAATAAATGACAGTAGTAAAACAAAAGCTTGCAGTGAAACAAACGATGCCGATACAAAACCTAACGCGGATAGCAAGTACAGATTTATTTGTCGTGTTTGCGGTAAAGGCTATAATATGAGAAAACGATTACAGGCCCACGAATATATCCACTTAAATTTGCGACCGTTCAATTGTTCAAAGTGCGATAAGAACTTCAGGGGAGAAGCACATTTAAACAGCCACATCGCAAGAGTTCATAATCCTGACAGAAAAAAGCCTAAATGTAACGTTTGCGGGAAATCTGTTGTACATATTGGGTACGTCACAGATATCAACATTAAGAGCACTGTGGTTGGAACAGTAAAATAAAATAAAAGTTACTTGTTACCACAACAAATTTATTCAGTGGATGTTCATTTCGAGAGCTAATCTCCCATCTTCAGCAAAACACTAAACTAACTAAGTAACACAAAATCCTTAATTTATATACAAATTAATATAAATTATACAAATTATATATAAATTAAGGATTTTGTGTTACTTAGTTAGTTTAATGTTTTGCTGAAGATGGGAGCTTAGCTCTCGAAATGTACATCCATTAAATAAATATGTTGTGGTAAGAAGTAACTATTCTTTTATTTTATTTTACGTCACAGACTTAGCATTTTTAATCAGAGCCGTCTTTAACCTTTAGGATAATGGGGCCGCTATGACTATTACAGAGGACTATTTTTTTCTTAAAAACAGAGCGTAATTACTAAGCAAAAACAAATACATTATTAAAAAATACAGTCAAAACCGTTTACAACGACATCGTTTAGAACAACATACCGGTTATTATATTGGCCAAAATCATAGGTCTTGGCTGAATGCTATATGACCGCCTTATACGACTTTGCATCGTAACTGTATTAGGCATCTTGATCAATTAACAATCAAAGATACAACTTAACAATAGCGTACTGGACTGTACTTTATAGCAGAAAAGCGACAAGTGACACGACAACCAGCGATAACCAATCACCGACGAGCGCAGGTTCTGTGCCGGTAACTGGGAGGTGGTGGGAGTCTTCCTTTCCCACAAAACAACCAGGACGGCTCTAAAATATGCATTTGCGACGCTGTCTGCGACTAACTTCAGAACCTTTTAGAACCGTGGCGCGTATTATAACGCCAACTGCGATTTTATTATTTCAGATTACACATGGCTCGTCACAGCACAGAGCGGCCCTACAAATGTGATTTTTGTGCCCTATCGTTCCCCGTAAAGTGGGACTGTATCAAACACATGCAAATCCATACGGGCGAGAGAAAATTTACGACGCTATGCAGCGCTTGTGGCAAACAGTGTCAGTCGCCAAAAGATTTACGAATACATATGCGAAAGCACACAGGTCAGTTGTTTTTGAAGTTATACTTCTTTTGGCGCATTGAGGGTAAAATTTTCCCTGTCACGGAAGTTGCGCACGCAGCATGATTATCTGTTACGGCAGCGAACACGAGACACCATGTACTACGTGTATCAAAACGAGCTATATAATTGTTTTAAACATTCATTTATACTCTCGCTACTGTGATGATTCTTGTCTAGAAATACCTAGCGAAATAATCAGCTCTCGCATGTAGTGAATTTAATGTTACAATTGCTTTATTATGAAGAATTAATTGTTAAGATATCGCACCGTAGAGTAACTGATTAACTCGTTCCGCCGCGAAAGTGGAAAAATTCGGGTTTGAACCCTGGCGGTGACAGTGGAAGAATAAAAATAAATTTTTCTAATTTAGCAATGTAACAATGAATGTTTACAACAATTCATCTTTAAAGTTCAATTCCAAAATATGTAATAATAGAAATTAGTTTCACGGGTAATTGGAATAAAAAATCAATTTAAACTCTCATTGATTGCAACGTTTCGTCTTTATTAAATGAAGACTTTTTCAAGCTCTGGAAAAAATTTTTTTTACAAAAATTAACAATCATATAATAAAAGTATAAAAAACCTTATGGATTAAATAATTTACTAAAAAGAAACAATAATGTGACTAACCTCAATATGTTTAAATTATAATAAAACTATGATATAACGAAACGTTGCAATCAATGAGTGTTTAAATTGATTTTTTATTCCAATTACCCGTGAAACTAATTTCTATGTTTGAAATCGTCGATAAAGCTGATTCTTCGATGCAGTATAGTTTTACTTTATATTCATAAATGACACGCCTCATTTTTTCTGATAACGTCAAAATAGTTATTTCATAAAACAACAAAGTAGGTTATACTAACGACATCGGACAGAACTTCTTATAAGCTATAGTGTTGTTAACAACTTTAAACAGTTAAATAGCTTCAATACTCGTTTGGCGCTGTTTCGTAAAGCGCAGGAACTTATTGGAACGTATCTCCCGCGTTAAGCGAGGTCTTACTGTACACACAAAATTGAAAGAAAAAAAAAGATGTAAATTATCTTTGTTAATGAATCGTGATACTAGCTTGCAATTGTTTTTAGGGGAGAGGCCACACAGCTGTGATACCTGCGGAAAAACATACAAAACAGCATCGGCTCTGGTCGTTCATAAACGTTCACATACCGGGGAACGTCCACATAGGTGTGATATGTGCGATAAAGCTTTCTACACGAAAGAAGTGTTGAAAGCTCATTTACGCATTCACACAGGAGAGCGACCGTTCGTTTGTAAAATTTGTCAACGAGCTTTCTCACAAAATCAAGCCCTCAACACCCATATGAAAATACATTAATGTTTTTATGATAACACAAAGAAAAAATAAAACATATATTTAAAAACGCGTTCTTGTTTTGTTGACATTAAAATTAATCGGAGATTTTTTAAAATAAAACTTCTTCGGCAAGGGTAACTGTTTAAAATTTTCTGTGACGTTTAAGGGGAAATAACGCGGTGTGTTAAAGGGGAAATGTACATAAGAGAAACCTTGGCAACGCAAAATTATATAAAGAACATTTATGACTGAAGAAGTTTTACTTCAGCCGCGAGCTTATGCGGATGACGTCACACATTTTTAAAATAAAAAAAAGTAATGTATAATAATTTTAAGAAAAATTATATCAAGTATTTTTGCAGAATGCGACGCTGCACAAGAAACGCTGTGTTGTTTATTGTATTATAGCATGTAAACAGAACGAGTTTTAAAAAAATTTTGAAGTCTGCTAATTTTCTAAGCTACGATAGAAAGACTTCAAAATGTCAAAACGAATACACAAAAAACATTTCAATAAGGTGTGTCGAATCTGTTTATCACAAAATATGCAATTAGTTTCAATAACGTCTAAAATTGTCAAAATGATAAAGACGTGTACTTCCGTTAAGGTAAATTTCTTATTTCAAAACAAATCGATTCTACCAAACGCAGTGGCGGTTTTACCAGTAGACGAGTCTAGGGCGACAAATTTGCGGACCGATTTTTTTTTTCAGAAATCAAAAAGATTTCTGTAATGACTTTTCCATCTTCCCTTTCATTCAACGGTACCGCAAACTTGTACATTCTATGGTAAAACTCTTTTTTGTGAAATTTCAATCAAATAATAATCTAGGAACTGGCAATTGTAGAGGTGGCAAAAATTGAACAGCCTATACTTGGGGAAATGCGTAAATCTGCCACTGACCAAACGTAACTTGTTTAAAAAAAATCGCACGGTATTTTTTTCTAGATGAAACTGAACGACGGACTGCCGTCGCATGTTTGTGTCGAATGTATCGACGACATTAAGAAATTTTACGATTTCAAACTTCAATGCCTGCATTCCGACCAGTTGCTTAAAAAAGTGCTTGACGACGACGACGAATTAAAGACTAATTCATCGAAAAGCCTGCCGGTCAACGATACTTTCGCCGACAGCATATTAGACGAAATTAAAATAGAAACGAACAACGCGAACGATGATTTTATACGAAACGAGAATGACGACGATAATTATGACGATACACCTATGTCACCTGCACAAGCCGACTTAAAAGAAGAAGAAGCTAGTCCTGTAAAAAATGAAACCGACATTGTACAAGAACCGGAAGAAACCTTTCCGTGCAAAGTTTGTAATAAAATATTAGGTAGCGAATACTCGCTGTTACGACACATGAAAATGCAAGGTCATGACGGTGATAAGGAGTATACATGCGAACTTTGCAAAGAAAGTTTTTATAAAATCAGAGGTCTTTCCGAACACATGAAGACGCACGGCGTCAAGCCGTTGGTTTGTCCGGTTTGCAAGAAACAATTCATGTTAAAAGTGCAGCTGGAAATCCACCGTAAATTCCACGACAAATTCGCGTGTCGTCAGTGCAATAAAGTGTTCAAAAACGCGAACAATTTAAACCGACACCAGGTGACGCATTCGAATGAAACGCCGTTCCGGTGTTCGCAGTGCGATAAGAGTTTCAAGAGCGAGAGTTACTTGGCGAATCATACCAAATTGGTGCATTACGGTATTAAGAGACGTTCAGTTTGCACTATTTGTGGCATATCGGTTGCGCATATTAAACAACATCTGCTCGTTCATCAAGGATTGAAGCCGTTCAAGTGTACCGATTGTGACGCCTCGTTCATGACGAGCGGTCATTTGAACGCGCATGCGCGGAAGCATTCCGGAGAAGTGCAAATTTACGGCACGCTGTGCACGATTTGCGGCAAGAAGTGCCGACATTCCACGCAGCTTCGAATTCATATGCGGAAACATACGGGTAATTTATTGATTAAACTTTATTCCACATCGATAAAATATTCATTATACAGTGTCAGGGCCGGTCCAAGTGATTTTGGCGCCCTGGGCAAGTACAGAAGGAGATTGCGCAAGCTGTCTATAATCTCGAAAAAGTATTGCGATTCTTGAAGAACGCTTTCTGGAAAATGCCGCCCCCTCCGAACTTGGCGCCCTGGGCAAGTGCCCGGTTTGCCCATGTCTAGGACCGGCCCTGTACAGTGTAACCTTAATACAGTAGAACCTCGATAAGTCAAAATCCAAGGGAAACGTTAAAAAATTTAAGTTATCGAGTTTTTTTACTTATCGAGAGTTGAAGTTAGAGAGGTTGTCAGAGTAAAATTTTTTACTTACCGAGGTTTGTGGATTTTATAGAGGATGCATTTAGTTTAACAGAGATTACATACATTTTTTATCTATTCATTTAGAATTAATTATTTATTTATTTAAACAAAGAAATCAGTAACACGATTTAGTGGAAGACTAAAGTAAAAATCAGTTAAGTTCTTGGCAAAACCTTTTGTTTGGAGACTTACTCGTGATGACTCACTGATAATACTTTAACTTATGGAGGTCACCAAAATATTATTTTAAGTTATCGAGGGCAGTGTTCAGAACATTTATTTAAGTTACTGAGGTTTTGTGTTTTAAGTAATGGAGGCTTTATGCTTTCAGGGGAAGGGAATTTAAAAAATTTTTAACTTACAGAGGTTTTTAACTTATCGAGGTTCTACTGTATAACCAAGCTCAATTTAACGATTTCCTCGATTTAACAAATTTTTCGAAATCCCCTAAAACTGCCCATAAGAGTTAATGCAAAATACGAATACTTTTTGTCAAAAACCTCTTTACAACGAACTTTCAATCATTGCAAAATATAAATAGAAAGTATAATTTACCTCTATTCGACGATTTTTGTCAACTTATAACCTTTACATAACGTATCCTACCCATCTATCACACACAATTCCACAATAACAACAACAATTCATGTCTCGTTCGGTTCAGACACGTTAAATTTATCGTAAGACAATCGTTGTTTGACGTAAAGTAATGTAAACACTGCTGTTGGTCACTGTTGTTAGTAAATTTAAAGTTGCAGCGGCTAAGAAATGAAAAAGATGTTCCTTAACCGTCTCAGAGAAACGAAAAATCATTAAGTATGTAGACGAGAATCCCACAAAGAAAAAATTAGACATCGTTAAAGAGTTCGAAATTCCCGCAAATACATTGACCACAATTTTAAAGTTTAAAGATATTTTTTCAGAAGAAAAAGGGTTTTCTTACCATGTTAAAACGAATCTTAGACCAACCTAACCTCTAAATAACAAACTTCATTATAATGAATTACTTGGTATAACGAATATTTTCTAATTCCCTTCAGCTTCGTTATATCGAGGTTGTTTAGTATTTATATAATCTCTTCTAAATATCTCAAGGGCCGGATATTTAACGATTTTTGTCAACTTACAACCTTTACATAACGTATCCTATCAATCAATCACACACAATTCCACAATAACAATTCATGTCTCGACAGGTTAAATTTATCGTAAGACAATCATTGTTGTTTGACGTAAAGTAATGTAAACACTGCTGTTGGTCACTGTTGTTAGTAAATTTAAAGTTGCAGCGGCTGAGAAACAAAAAAAGGTGTACAGTCAAAGCCCTCTAAGTGCACGCTCTCTAAATGCACAAGCTCTCTTACTGCACACGAACTCGCCCTCTAAGTGCACGTTCCCCAGCCCCCACTTCGAATAATCTGCGACCAATCACGTGCGACCGTTAGAGATATTGTTTATAGCATCTGATTGAATAAAGATAGCTATAGGAGTTAGAAGAGTGGGGATGAAAAAGATCGTAGGGGAAGTGTGCACTTAAAGGATGGGCTCGGTTCCGAGCTGTGCACTTAGAGGGCTTTGACTGTACCTGATACAAAAGTGATTTGTCTGAATAATTTCCACCTTCTGTTTTCAGGCGAAAGACCCCACGTTTGCACGTATTGCAGTAAAGCTTACAAGACAGGTTCGGCGCTGACTGTCCACGTAAGATCGGCACATACCGGCGAACGTCCACATCTCTGCAGCATGTGTAATAAAACCTTCACCACATCGGATACGCTTAAACAACACATACGGACCCACACTGGCGAACGCCCGTTCGTGTGTCAAGTCTGCGGTCGAGGATTCACGCAAAGACACGCCCTCAAGACGCACATGAAAATACATAATTCAGACTGCTAAATCTATATTGATATTATAAAGAAGTAAAGTTTGTAAGTTTGGATGTAGGAGGTAGTCTCTGAAACTACTCACCCGATTTCAAAAAATTTGTTCACCAATATTTAGAATGGACCTTCAGGATGGACGTAGGCTATACAGATTATATCAAATGAAAGCTGTCCATAGGACGCTCTGTGTGTAAGACAGAGAACAATATACGAACGATAAGTAAGAGTGAGATAAATGATCGCTAATAGTTACCGTGGTTACTGTAAATAAATAATACTTGTAAATCTTTTTACCAGTTTACAAACTAAAACAACTAAACCGTAATATTAATTCGTATTATTATTATATCTGGTACAATAGATTGAACAATAATTTTAATAATTAACTTATTAAGTGTTCGAAAAGACCTCCACGTATGAGATTGCGAATTGTTGTGGTAGAAGGAGTCGACCTCTTTTCAAAGGCAGCTACAAATAAATTTATTACGTCGGCGGTTGAATTAACACCATAGAACCATTTAATTATTTGGATTTTTTCGTGAACAGTATAAACAGGCATTTTATCAATAATTTCGGTAGTGACTACAGACTGTCATTAATTAATAAAATAGCTATTTTTACTTAGAAAACAGACGTTTATTTAAATTTATTTTACAGTAACCACAGTAATTACTACCTATTAGCGATCATTTATCTCACTCTTACTTATCGTTTGTATATAGTGCTCTGTCTTACACACAGAGTGCCCTATGGACAGCTTTCATTTGATACAATCTGTATATTATCGCGTTAAAATAAAAGCGCTTTTCGTGGAGACCAATCTCTATTAATATAAAGAGGTAAAGTTTGGATATAGGATGTAATTTCCGAAACTACTCATCCGATTTCAAAACATTTTTCCACCAACATTTAGAATGGACCTTCAGGATGGACATGGGCTATACAGATTGTATCAACTCAAAGCTGTCCATAGGGCACTCTGTGTGTAAGACAGAGCTCTATATACAAACGATAAGTAAGAGTGAGATAAATGATCGCTAATAGGTAGTAATTACTGTGGTTACTGTAAAATAAATTTAAATAAACGTCTTTGTTTTCTAAGTAAAAGTAGCCATTTTATCAATTAATGACAGTCTGTAGTCACTACCGAAATTATTGATCACGATAAAATCCAAATAATTAAATGGTTTTATGGTGGTAATTCAATCGTCAACGTAATAAATTTATTTGTAGCTGCCTTTGAAAACAGACCGACTTCTTATACAAATTTCTAATGCATGTCAGTCCGTTGACCATGAGATGTTAGCCAATGTGAGGAAAAGTATTTATAATCGATTAGGTTATTGTTTGGCAGAACGTGGAGGTCTTTTCGAACACTTAATAAATTAATTATTAAAATTATTGTTCAAACTGTTGTACCAGATATAATAATAATACGAATTAATATTACGGTTTAGTTGTTTTAGTTTGTAAACTAGTAAAAAAATTTATGAGTATTATTTATTTACAGTAACCACGGTAACTATTAGCGATCATTTATCTCACTCTTACTTATCGTTTGTACATAGTGCTCTGTCTTACACACAGAGTGCCCTATGGACAGCTTTGAGTTGATATTATCGCGTTAAAATAAAAGCGCTTTTCGTGAAGACCAATCTATATTAATATTATAAAGAGGTAAAGTTTGGATATAGGAGGTAATCTCCGAAACTACTCACCCGATTTCAAAAACGTTTTCACCAACATTTAGAATGGACCTTCAGAATGGACATAGACTATAATATGTTATCGCGTTAAAATAAAAGCACTTTTCGTAGAGACCAATTTTGGAATGTAAGTCGATGAAAAAATTGTTATTACTATCAAGTGGGGCGCAGCCTTTCAAGGCAAAATGGAGACGAAAGTGAGCAAGCTATAAAATATTGTTTATCTTGATCGCGTGTGAAGCCGCGAGTAGCGGCTAGTATAAAATAAGGACATTCTTATTTTCAACTGAAGTGACTGTTTGAACATTAAATTATTCCTAAATACTAGTATCTCTGTACTTAAGATTTTAATATTTGTATTTATTTGTAAATAAATGATTTGTGTGAAAAAAACTAGTTTTTTTTAAGGAGCAATAACGTAATTAGGAGTTCCTAAATAGAGGGCGTTCGTTTCTTTAATACAGTAAGACTTCGGCTAACGCTGTTTCAGTATTACGCAGTTTCTAAAAAAAAAGTTTAGTCACTATAAAGTAAATTATGGACAGTGCCGGATTAAGCCAGCGCGGGGCCTGTAGCAAATTCTGTCAAGGGACCCTTGGTTGCTTTAGGTTCTCAAGTTTAGGGTATTAAATAAAACAAAACTGTTACAAATAAACTTTTCGGGATTTAATATGGGCAAATTTAGAGATAACACTTTCAATATCGACTTCTTTACGCAAATGAATCTATAAATTATAATAAATCAACCAACCACAGTAGATTGCATCTTGACTGAGTTAATAAAATTTAAATAGTTCGCCTGTTTTCTCAAAATACTTATAATCGATATTATATTAAAATCGATTAAAAAAGTACAATCTCGGCTACGTAAACTCGCAAAATAAATGTATACCTATATAAAAAATAAAAGTCTGGCCACTTGAAGGGTAGAAATGTGGTATAGATGTTAGTCTAAATATATCGATTATTATTAAACATTAGAACATTAACGTTAAAAAGTCCGTAAAATACCTACTTATTTTTACGATTTAACGTGACGAAATCGAGTTTTAGATTTTCAAGTGGAAGTGAGGCATAGCCTAAGCGCTTCGCGTTTAAGGCATGCAAGATATTTTACGCTCCTATCTAAATTAATATTTCTTTATTACGGTCAGACAGGCGTTGGAGCGCGGGGCCCGTAGCATTTGCTACTCTTGCTACGTGGCTAATCCGGCACTGATTATGGATCAGTTTATACAAAACGATTCAAATGTTGATAGAAATTCAAAGGCAAGACGAAGTGTGATCGATGCAATATCTTGCTATCAACAACAGCTTGCTGAACGAAACAGAAAGAGGCAAACGACATTAGATGACTTCTTCACAAAAAACAAAATATGTCAAACGAAGAACCTTCTTCACCACAAACATAACTTCTTACTCGAACTTTTATTTGATTTTCATAAATGTTTTATGAACAAAAATCAAAGTTTGGAAGAATTCTAAGTTACAAGGAACTATTCTTACCTAGGATAAACGGATGAGGTTTTGTGACACATTGGTGCAATGTATAAGGAATAATATTTCTTAATATTCTTTATTATAAAATACGTAACTTAAAAGTTAAAATATATTTTATAAACTAATGACAAAAGCGAGATCGTGAAGGAACGATGAATGGACAGAAGAGGTTGATTCACAGAATAAGAAACGAGATCGTTGAACGAAACGTAAACAATAAATGAAAGTAGGAATTTGAAGAAAGCTTATCGGTACGAGTAGGGATGTTATTGCCTAATTGTAAGGCGTAGCAGGTATTTTATTTATATAAATTCTTATCACTATCGAAGCGGTTTTTCAACAACAACTAAACTATTTCAATAACTTACAATAGAACTCATCATGTCTCAGGTACGACTGTTTAATATTTTATACTGTTGCTATTGAAATCATACAGTAAGACCTCACTTAACACTGTTTGGGTATTACAAGGTTACTAAAAAAAAAGTTTAGCCACTATAACGTAAATTATGGATCAGTTTATACAAATGATTCAAATGTTGATAGAAGTTCAAAGGCAAGATGAAGTGTTGTTGATGCAATATCTTGCTATCGACAACAGCTTGCTGAACGAAACAGCAAAAGGCAAACGACATTAGATGACTTCTTCACAAAAAACAAAATATGTCAGATGAAGAACCTTCTTCATCACAAACATAACTTCTTACTCGAACTTTTGATTTTCATAAATGTTTTATGAACAAAAGCAATTAATAAATCTACAATTCATGTGATAAAAACTTATTTAACAATAAATTGTACAAAATTAAACAAAAAACTAACCAATTTTCTTATTCTCGGTTCTGTTGCACTTATACCTATTATCTACGTATTAAGATGACCTCGTTTAGCGCAAGAACTTATTGGAACGTATCTACCGTGTCAAACGGGGTCTTACTGTATATGCAAACGAAATGAGCAGAGTTTTATTTATTTGTCACAGCAATAATCTTTCCAGAAGATATATTGACTTTTTTGTGAGCATTTCCGAGACGTCAAATTAACATTTTGAAGTCTTTTCTTTACAAACTGATGTTAATAAAAATATCCAACTGCTTGCAAGATAGAACCATGTGAATGAAAAAGGGGGTATATTGAACAGCTGGTAAATAATCACCTTAAGTATCAGAGCAGCGAATATTGTCTGAAGTTATTTATTTGTACTAAACGCTGATGATTTCAGCTGTTGAGCGTCTACAATCAACAATTCTTCATTTAAAAATAAAAGAATAGTTACTTCTTACCACAACAGATTTATTCAGTGGATGTACATTTCGAGAGCTAAGCTCCCATCTTAACTAGTGTTTTGCTGAAGATGGGAGCTTAGCTCTCGAAATGTACATCCACTGAATAAATCTGTTGTGGTAAGAAGTAACTATTCTTTTATTTTTATTGTTCCAACCACAGTGCTCTTAACATTTATAATTCTTCATTTGTTTATTTGTACAGGATAAGTTCTATTGCAAATGCTTTTTCATGTGCGTTCTAAGCGTCGATCCTTGACCGAACGCTTGATCGCATATTTTACACCTATAGGGCCTCTCCCCCGTGTGCGTTCTCTGATGAACTTTGACGCACGCTTTAGTCGTAAACATTTTATGACAGACAGGACATTCGTGCGTCTTTTCGCCCGTGTGTACGTTGCGATGAGACAATAAACCGGCTTTCCTTATAAACGTTTTGTTGCAAATAGGACACTGAAAGGGCCGTTCTCCTAAAACAACATAACGGCGTTCTGAAACATTTTCATACTAGACGCTAAAGTTTTAAATGCGTTCGACATGCAAAGAAACTGGCGAAATTTAATCGGGCAGCAAGCAGCTACAGTGCATTAAACCGGCTTTCCTTATAACGTTTTGTTGCAAACAGGACACTGAAAGGGCCGTTCTCCTAAAACAACATAACGGCGTTCTGAAACATTTTCATACTAGACGCTAAAGTTTTAAATGCGTTCAACATGCAAAGAAATTAACGAAATTTAATTGGGCAGCAAGCAGCTACAGTGCAATAAACCGGCTTTCCTTATAAACGTTTTGTTGCAAATAGGACACTGAAAGGGCCGTTCTCCTAAAAAAACATAACGGCGTTCTGAAACATTTTCATACTAGACGCTAAAGTTTTAAATGCGTTTGACATGCAAGGAAACTAGCGAAATTTAACCAGGCAGCAAGCAACTACAGTGGTATCTCAATATACGAGTTAGGGATTGCAATGCTGGATCCAGCACATTTTTGGCCTTGCTGGATCCAGCAACTGGCGCTGGATTCAGCGGTGCAGATGCGCAATCAGCTAAAAACAAGTAATTAACTAGGTTTGAGAAGAATTATGATAAGATATTGAAGAAAGAAATGGCACTTTTATTGTTAAATTTTATGTAAAAGTGTGAATAATATTACGATTAGATGAGAATTGAATTTGCGCGAATTCAGTCGCTTTTTTATCCTGCGACCACATATTTATTAATAAATTCCATTGACGATTTGAAGTCTGACTTGATGCTTTATGAGTTTTAAGATCGCGAAAATTAATTTTAAAAAAAGAATATGCGTCGGGGGCGTCCGACAGAAACGACGCTTCTACGTATTTTTAGTAATGTAGCCCCGCGCTAATGGAGGAGGAAGTTAACGGTGATGGTGACGTTTTTGCTCAGTTTACTCCCCAGCAGCCAATAACACTAAGGAAGCTTCGTTTCAAAATAAAATTGCGGAATATTTTTATAAACATTTTGACACTGTTAGTTTAACAAGGGTAAAGGGACCCAAAAGAGTGAAACTAAGGCATGATGTTTTCTCTTTCTAGTTCTTAAATTTAATTTTATCGCAATATTATACTCGGAAATTTTGTGTTTGATATTATAAAAAGTTTTTAATAAATCTCATTTTTGACTTTTATTTGTGAGTGATCAAAAATCAAAGAAAAATCAAAATTGCCAAAACCCAAAAAAAAAATTCTGTTGATCCGATCGCTATTATACATCACAGGATCACCCGTTGGGCTAATCTGAAGATTGCCTGAAAATTTCATCAAAATCGGTCCAGCCGTTTTGGAGTACGATTTATATATACAGAAGTTAATAAATCCTAACAAATAACATACTAGTACCTATTCACAAACATATGCCTATCAGTTATCACTGTTGACAATAATCGAAGATTACAATTTATCGTATAATTGCAATAATTGTGAATTAATTGTAATCGTAATCGTTGCATCACTGGTAAAAACAAATCTTATTTTTGTTAGCGTGTTCTCAAGATAGACAGAGATAAAAACAGATAAATATAATACCGTAATTATAGTCGCCCGAAGGCGAGTTCTCAAGAAAGCGTGCAGTTAGTATCAGCCATGCTTGTTCTAATGTTCGTGATGTAAACTCAAGATTACTAGAATACTAGAAGGTATGAGGCTATAAAAATGGTCACGTCTGTGATTGGTTGAGTCAATTGCTTACGTCATCGACGCCCATGGCTTGGTTATTCAAGTATGTTTATCCCCACTGTTTAGAAAAAGACTGCACAAGCCTACTTCCCCCGTCCTCTCCCCCGTCTCGCCTAGTCACATTTTCAACAATGCTAACGCCCAACCTTAGTTTCTAATAATCTTGATGTAAATTACAGATCGGCGGTACTAAAGAACACTACATTACCAACTACCATGTATGTCCAACATAATAACAAAAAAGTTACTAACCTGTATGCGACCGCATATGCATTCGTAACTCCGTGAAATTGAAGACATTTTTGCCGCAAACCGTGCACAGCTCCCTACGATTGTGTTTCTGACCGGAATGTATTTTCAAGTGTTGTCTTAGAAGCGATTCTTTCGCGAAGGCGGAACTGCATTTGTCGCATTTGAAAGGGCGCTCCGTCGAATGCATGATCGTGATGTGATCTTTAAGGTTTTGCACCTATAAAAATGAACACTGATAATTTCACTTTGTTTTTTTTTTTAAGTTTAACTTCTTTAGCGACGTGTCTGTTTGAAAAAAGTAAGAAATCGAGGGGAAATAGAATCGACCCTTAAAGGGGAAGTTAGTTTGTCTCCTAAATTACATGAAACTGACAAGGACAGAAGTTTATAGTGTGTTGCTAAGTATGTGTAATATTATTAATTAGTTTCACATAAAAAAATAATATTAAAAACTAAAGAAGGTAAACTTCTTATGTGAGTTTATGAGGGTGAGGCTTATTATAATTTTTTTTTTACTTTTAAACAGTGGGCGTGTTTGCCGATCCCTATTTATTTAAGCTTCTCACGATGGAAGACACGGAAACAAAATACTGGTAAAATATCCGGTTAAATAACTCCGTTAATTTATTTTAAATTACCACTGCGATTAATCTCCCAAAAGTGGCCTCCATGTTTCAATTATTTACGTTACACGCCCGTCTTTGGGTCACCAACTTATAATATGCGCCACGGTTCTAAAAGGTTCTGAAGTTAGATGCAAATGGAGGCTTACGCAGGTACAGTCGGTTGAAAAACTGCAAACCCGCGCTATATTATTAATCTAAATTTAATCTAAAGGTCTAATTCCTTGCATAAAGTCATCCAAAAAATTATTTTTCGTGCTTGTCTATGCAAAACTGTATTAGGCATCTTGATCAATTAACAATCAAAGAAACAACTTAACAATAGCGTGCTGGACTGTACTTTATACCAGGTAAGCGACAATTGGCAAGACAACCAGCGATAACCAATCACCGTCGAGCGCACGTTCTGTGCCCGTAATTGGGAGGTGGTGAGAGTCTTCCTTTCCCACTAAACAACCAGGACGGCTCTATAAAATATGGATTTGCGACGCTGTTTGTGACTAACTTCAGAACCTTTTAGAACCGTGGCGCGTATTATACATATGTGTATTAAATTTCATATCAATCGGTTCAGTAGTTTCGGAGCAAACTGGCTGTGACACACGGACGGATTGACACGCGAGTGATCCTATAAGGGTTTCGGTTTTTCCTTTTGAAGTACGGAATTTAACAACAGGCTGGCAAATATATTCAGAGATTACCTTACCTCTTTGCCGCAATCAGGACAAACTTTCTTCCCTTCGATATGATGTTTTCGTATATGTCCTTTCAAACTATTATTATTTTTGAAAAATTTCCCACATTTCAGACACGGCACCATGTCCTGCTCCATATGCGATTTCTCGTGAATTTTCAAGTTTTTCCTCGACTTCAAAGTTTTTCCACATAATTTGCAAGTACAATCATGACTTTTCATGTGAGATTCGAGCTCTATTCGAAGAGTAAATTGTCTCGGACAAACGGTACACTGAAACGGTTCCACTTTGTGATTTTTGAAAATGTGGTGTTTTAGAGCCGATATTTCCGTGAAATGTTTTTGGCAATATTCGCAGTCTATCCTTTTGTGCTCCGTTTTGTGCTTACGGAATTCTTCGTCCGAATTGAATTCTTTTTTGCAAACATCGCACGAGATCGAAGGTTTTACGTTTTCCGATTCTTCAGACCACGAGTCCTAATAATTATAGATTGGGTTAGGAGCCATTTATAAAATACAGTAATAATAATAATAAAAAAACCCGGGTCGCAGTGCCAAAACCCTGCCGACAATATAGTGTATTTGCTTGTATAGGGCCGTGTGGTTTTATACTTTTATTATGTGAAATTAAGTTTGTTTTTGGGCAAAATAAAAAATTTAACCCCTTAATACACCCCTTAAAATAACATTTTTTTCTTAATTGTAATATTATTATCAATCTAACGTCTACACCGAATTAAATACACCCTTCAATAAATAAGTCACTATCTGCAAACTAGTGTTTTCATAAAATTTGTAAATCCGGTCCTGTCGGGCCGATTTTATTAAAATTGTGGGGACACTTTTTAATCACTACCAAAGGGTTAAATTTCAATTTTGAAACGATTCGGAGAATTTTTTCGGTATTTTTGGGCCCAAAAACAGTTTTCAACCCCTAAAAACTACCCTTAAAATAGCCCGATTACGCCCATTTTAAATAGGCTTCTTGCGGTGATGGATTTCAATACGTGGCCCAAATTTCGTTGAAATCATTTAACTCTTTCGAAAGTTATCGCGCGTACACATATATATATATATATATACGTATATAAATATATATATATACATATATATATAAACATTTTTAAAAATGGTGCCAAAGTGTTTAGGAGGTTATGAAACGTCGAGAAATTTTGGTCCAACCCCTAGGTCCCGCCATCCGACCGACGCCAATAGTGTATGTTGCCATATGGCAAATACACTAATAATGCGTTTAACGTCCGTTTCTCGACTTTATGTCATAACAGACGTCATTCGCACCATTACTGTTTTCCATCTACCATTTCCCATTATTTTCTACATTTTCTAAAACTTCAACTTAACTAATAGCAATGGGCGAATGAAGGAATTATAGGAAATTAGGATAAGGTAGGTAATTTTTCAACTAGGAGTTTGATAGGTAATCGGCCATGGAGTCAAATAAGGAACCATCTCGATATTTATCTGGAATTAATCGAGGGAAACCATGGAAAACCTCAATCAAGATGGCCAGTACAGGAATTACCGTTTCTCGGCGAGAGGCAGTAGGAAAAAGTCCCAGCCACATCTGCCCCTGCCGGGAATCGAACCCGGACCTCCCGGATGCGAGTCTAGTGCTGTACCACTACTCTACCCAGCTCGGTATAAAACACAGTAAGACCCCGCTTAACGCCGGAGATACGTTCCAATAAGTTCCTGCACTATACGAAACTAAACGAAATCATCTCAATACGTAGTTAATAGGCATGAGTGAAACAGAACCTAGAATAAGAAAATTTGAGCTTTTTTTTTGGTTAATTTTGTAACATTTATCGTTAAATACGTCTTTTTTATCACATTTATTATAGATTTATTAACTGCTAATGTCGATTTTAGTTCATAAAACATTTATCAAAATCAAATAAAAGTTTGAATATAAGTTTGGTTTGTGATGACGAAGGTTCCTCATTTGACATATTTTGTGTTTTGTGAAGAAGTCATCTAATGTCGTTTGTCTTTTTCTGTTTCGTTCAGCAAACGCAGTGCAGGAATTTCAACTTTCTGGCCGTGTGATGTATACTATTTTTTTTTTATAGCCAGTTGAAAGTACGTACTTCTGATAAGTGTAGACGAGAAAACTGTTTCGACCCGTTGTTATAGATAACGTGCGAGTAATTCCAGCAGTGCATAAATGTTAGACTTTCTGTCTTAAAATCAAAGCCGAAAGTATTATACAAGCCACGGTTCTAAAAGGTTCTGAAGTTAGATGCAAATGGAGGCTTGCGCAGGTTGAAAAACTACAAACTCGCGCTATATTATTATTTTAAATTTTTCTTTAATCTAAAGGTCTAATTCCTTGCATAAAGTCATCCAAAAAATTATTCTTCGTGCTTGTCTATGCAAAACTGTATTAAGCATCTAGATCAATTAACAATCAAAGAAACAACTTAACAATAGCGTACTGGACTGTACTTTATAGCAGGAAAGCGACAAGTGACACGACAACCAGCGATATTACCAATCACCGACGAGAGCACGTTCTGTGCCCATAACTGGGAGGTGGTGGGAGTCTTCCTTTCCCACAAAACAATCAGGACGGCTCTGAAATATGCATTTGCGACGCTATTTGTGACTGACTTCAGAACCTTTTAGAACCGTGGCGAGTATTATACGTACTTTCGACCGGGTATAAAGAAAAAAACCATTACCGCGACATTCCAAATAAAAAGCAAAACTGACATCTTACTGACCTTGTGATCATCTTGATCTGCAGTATAGTCGAATGAGTCTTCTTCTTTCGGCTGCGTTTCATCTTCTAACTTAATTTGTTCTAATTTGACTAAATTTGATTCACTATTTTCTAAATTTGAGGGACTATTTTCAGGTGCGGTTTCCTTCACTGCAACATCAGATGAAGTTTCGTCAACATTACCTTCCTTTTTGATAATTTTTCTTAAATATTTGTCGCATTCTTCGGACCGGATTTTGAATTTATACGATGTACTCAGTTCGTTATAACATTTACGACATATCTGGTGCGGCAATTCGTCGAGTTCGGTGATCTGTTGAAGATAGAGTTAACGTAAAATAAAATTTAAAAAAAACATACGTAATAATAATAACATAAATAAAAACACTTGAAAATTCTACAAATATTTTTTTTAAATTATTTCGCGAAATCGTTTCGGACAATAAGTCCATCCTCAAGAATATAAAACATATATTCCTGAGGATTGACTTATTGACCGAAACGATATCGAGAAATAGCTTAATAATGAATTTTGTAGAAGTTTCAAGTCCTTTTATTCATCTGTTATTACCATGTTCTACCAAGTGCCGAGTGAAAAATTATACGTAATAATGCTACAAACGTCGATCTTAATTTCTAAAGATTGGTTAAAATCATACAAATATCGGGTCAAGTCTGTTTTAAAAGAAATAAACAATTTTACCTCAATATTTGTACATATTCCTAACATTTCTTGTATATTTAAAACACTGACTGAAAGAACTGATTTCTTTTGAGATAGACACGTTCTACATACTTTTGATTTATTATTTAATATATCCATATTAATTAAAAATATATTTATTTTCAAAAGAGCTGTTAAAAACGACTTTTTTCGTCTTGCATCACAAACGCAACTGTCAAACGCAAAACATAACCTAGAAACCGCTGTGATCGGAATTTGTTTATGTGCAGTTCAACCAACAAATTGCAGATAAATTGCACCGCGCATACTACAAAACAAAACAAAAGAACGTCGATGATTTAATGATAATTTATTATTACTAGATCCGTAAATCACAAAACTAAAAGAAAAGAACTGAAATTATGCCCTGAATAATTTTTGAAGAATTAAATTCAACCCGTTCGAATATTTCTGAATCGTCAATGTTCAAAATAACAATCAAATTTATAAGGAAAATGGTGGATAAGATATGCAATTTATTTCAAAACATTGTACAATTTACAAATGTTTGAAAACAATATAAAACTAAATAATATCACATATTAAGTACAATAAATTATTTTAACAAATGCCAAACAGTCTACCATGTTTTGAGGTTTAGTTTAAACATTCGACAGACAATAATTGTTACCGTTTTCTATTAATATTATTAAAAAACTACAGTAAGAACCCGCTTAACGCGGGAGATATGTTCCAATAAGTTCTTGTGCTATACGAAACAGCGCTAAACAAAGTCATCTTAAACGTAGATAATAGGCATAAGTGAAACAGAACCGAGAATAAGAAAATTTGTTAGTTTTTTTTTTGTTTAATTTTGTAACATTTATTGCTAAATACTTTTTTATCACAAATTAATTATAGATTTATTATTTTGAAATAATTCATCAAAAAATTATGAAAATCAAATAAAAGTTCGATTAAGAAGTTATGTTTGTGATGACGAAGGTTCTTCATTTAACATATTTTGTTTTTTGTGAAGAAGTCATCTAATATCGTTTGCCTTTTTCTGTTTCGTTCAGCAAGCTGTTGTCGATAGCAAGATATTGCATCAACGACACTTCGTCTTGCCTTTGAACTTCTATCAACATTTGATTCATTTTGTATAAACAGATTCATAATTTACGTTGTAGTGGCTAGACTTGTTTTTTTTAGAAACCGCGTAATACTGAAACATCGTTAAGTGAGGTCTTACTGTACCTACTTACAAAAACAACATTGCGTTCAATTCAACTTTTGCACCCGCCAGAAAATATTTACTTCATAGTTCAAGAGTTTAATGTTTATATTACTACAGCAGAACCTCGATAAGTTAAAATCCATGGGAAACGTTAAAAAATTTAAGTTATCGAGTTTTTTATTTATCGAAAGTTGAAGTTAGAGAGGTTGTCAGAGTAAAATTTTTAACTTACCGAGGTTTGTGGATTTTTTAGAGGATGTATTTAGTTCAATAGAGGATAATACTTTAACTTATGGAGGCCACCAAAATATTAAGTTATCGAGGGCGATGTACCGAGGTTTTGTGATTTAACTTACAGAGGATTTTAACTTATCGATGTTTAACTTATCGAGGTTCTACTGTATTGGGACTTTTTCCTACTGCCACTCGCCGAGAAACGATAACTCCTGTACCGGCCAACTTGATTGAGGTTTCCCATGGTTTCCTTCAATTAATTCCAGATAAATATCGAGATGGTTCCTTATTCAAGGCCATGGTCGATTACCTATCAAACTCCCAGTTCAAAAATTACCTATCCTATCCTAATTTCCTATAATTCCTTCATTCGCCCATTGCTATTAGTTAAATTGAAGTTTTAGAAAATGTAGAAAATAACGGGAAGTTGTCAAATGGAAAACAGTAATAGAGCGAATGGCGTCTGTTATGACATAAAAGTCGACAAACGGACGTTAAACGCATTATTATTATTATTATTTACTGAGATAAGATAGAACATGAATTTATGACGCAGACGCTCCTAATATCTGGCCACCCTAGGCCCGGTCCTAGGCTGCTTTATGGAAAGTTCGCTTCTTGCTGTAGGTGAAAAAATCGGAAAACGTTTTGCGTAAGAAATATTATACCTTGAAATAAATCCGTCGAAAATCTCTGGTCAAACTAAACAACGTTTAATTAATGTATTTTCTTGTGCGTTCTCAATGTAGACTTCTGACTGAAACTTTGACTACAAATTTCGCACTGGTATGGTTTTTCCCCCGTGTGTGTTCGTTGGTGTTCTTTGACAACAGCCGAGGTGAAGAACCTTTTGTGACAGATGGGGCATTCGTGAGGTCTCTCGCCCGTGTGGGTTCGCTTATGACTAGAAAGGGCCGATATCGTTCTGTACCGTTTTTCACACATTGAACACGCATATGGCTTCTCCCCTAAAAAAGAAAAAGTACGGTTTGAATTATTCTCCGCACTAAAATCTCGGTAACGTAAATTAACTTAGGGTGACATCCCGCAGAATTTAAATTATGCTCTTGGGAAATTTCGAGCCGTGGTCGCAAAATTCATTTTATTACTAACAAAACGAAATTACTTGCTATACTGTTCAATATATTTTTTTATTGATATAAATTTACAACGAAACAAACTTTGTGGTCCTTTTCAAGTATTCAAATGTGTACATAAAATTAAAATTACAATAGGGATGTTGACTGTATTCAAATAAAAACAATTTTAACTATGATAGAAATACTAAAAAACACTATATTTTTCCTTATTTCTAAGGAATTTAATTAATATTTAATAAATAAAACCTAAAAAAATTACTCTCAAGTCACGTGACAACAGGCACCAATCAGAGCGCATGACGTCATATGTTCAGCCGCTGTCAAAAAACGCCATTGTTTGGTTAATATTTAGTGTGTAATTTATTATTATTTGTTTATAGGAAACGTCAAATTACATGTAACTATAGCAACGACTACGAAACAACTTTTCATCACCTCAGTTTACTAACGTTTATGAGCACAGAATACGCATCTATAGGCTGGTAGCTCCCGTGTAAACTTTTGAGCCTCCTTTGGTATGAACAGGTGACGTCATGCGACTAGTAATGGCGTTTTGGACCGAAATTTGAAACGGGATTTAAAATACATGATTTTTAAGACTTGAGTTGTATTTAAATAAAAATAATAAATATTTGTGGCAATATTAAGTACTTATGCACGATTTAAAACACTTTCCCAAAAATAGTCAACATCCCTAATTGTTTAAATAATATTAAAACAAATTATTACAAATTTCAACTCAATCGGTCCAGTAGTTTCGAAGCAAATTGGCTTTGACAGACGGACGGACGGACAGATAGACAAGCGAGTTTTTTCCTTTTGAGGTACCGAACCCTAAAAAGCTCGATTTTAATATTCAACACTAAAATTTCAGGAACATGAATTAACTCAAGGTGATTGATGCCTCAGATCTTGACCGGAAATTACAAACATGCGTAAAACTTTCTGCGCAGCCTTGTACAATAATAATGAAAAAAGCCGCGGTTATTTAACCGAATATTTTACCGGTAATTAATGTTTATACGTCACTAGTTAGAATCGAATCAAAACAACGGAGAGACGAATTACCTGTATGCGTTCTCATGTGAACGCGTAGACCAGTCGAACTCTGAAATTTCTTTCCGCAAATAGTACAGAGTTTTCTATACGGTAACGACTCGCCGCTGTGGACTTTAGAGTGAATATGAAGAAACGATTCCGAAGCAAACGATAACTGGCACTCCGAACATTTATACGGTCTGTGTTCCGCGTGAATTCTTAACATGTGGACCTTGAGATTTGTTGCGCTCGTCGACTGCAACAAAGAACACGGACAATTATATTGGAAATTGTTGCGTCCATATTTTTTTTCAAACATATACAATTAAGTTAGCAGGAAAGTGGACAAATTGATGTAAATCAATAAACCAATTATTAATTTAGCGACGTTTCGGTCATTTATTTGACCTTCATCAGGCATCTATAAAGTACAGCACGTGTTAAAATTAAGTACACAACCAAATACAGGGTGTCTCACCGAACGTTGGCTAACATGGGTAACTTTGTTATTAGTGGAGATAGAAAGTCGGTTAAATGGGCAAAGTAGTGCAGAAAATTGGGCTCATTAACATCCCGTCGAAAAAACAATTGAATTTTGACACCCTATGAATTTATTCAGAAAATAGTGAAAATTGCCATTTATGAAAACTGGCCATAACTTTTTTATTTATGAAGATATTTGAAAATTTCATTAACCATTTTTTGATAACTTTTTAAGGTCTTTTCAGTGGCGTAGGTTTAATTTTTTTTATTTCCACTACATAATGAGACATTGACATGAACTTTGGTTTTTCTTATGGACGGCATTTTTGATTTTCAGATATTCGAATTCTACTTATTTTTCTGAATAATTTGACATAGCATATCCTATATCTAAACCAATCAGAAGCTACAAAACTGACAAAAATAGCTTTTTGGCGTTATCCAAGTGTGCCGTGTAAAACGAAATTTGTTGAAACAAATACATATCGACAGATTAACAATCTGTCGAGCGATCGCTACAGTTTTGCTAATTCATTTTGTTTGATTTACTCTCTAAGATGGCTCAAGCATTCTCAAATTTGGAGAAACAGGTTATTTTTGCGCATACATTCAGCGTAACAAAAATACCACGTGGGCTCAAGCACAATACTTGAACCTTTATCCAGAAAGGCGACAGCCTTATTCAATAACTTTTAGTAACTTTTCTCCATTAATTTCAATGTTTGCTAAACCTAATTCTTCTTCACAGTGTTGAATGTTGCCTTTTTTCTTTGTAAATGAACCGTATACCTTTAAATTTCTATTTAAGTTCCTAAAAGTTATTGAATAAGGCTGTCGCCTTTTGAGGTAAGGAACCCTAAAAACTAAAACGTACCTCTTTACCGCAAACACTGCAAATATATTTCCTTTGCAACCCTTGATGAAACGCTTTCACATGTTTTCTCATCGTATATTTGCACAAAAACGACGAATCGCACTGCGGGCACGGAATTCGTACTCGTTCGGTATGTCTAAGTTTGTGACTGCTGAGTAAAGTCTGAGTTTTACACTCTTTTCCGCACGCTTCGCAGATAAACTTTCGTTCTTTGTGAGTTTTCATATGCGCATTCAACTGCACTTGCAAAATAAACTTTTTCTGACACAATTTACACTTCACAGGCTCGACTGTATGTTTTCTTTTCAAATGAATTATGAGCGCGTTCATTTCGTAGTATTCTTTATCACAATAATCACAATTGAATTTCTTGTCGCCGTCGTGCCTCGACATATGCGATTTTAATCGCGAGTCGTCGAAGAAAACTTTACTGCAAACCGGACAAAACACGCATTTGGTTCGATACTCAGGATGCGTGTTCATGTGTTTCTTCAACGAGCGTTTATTACACAATTCTTTCTTACATACGACGCAAATATTATCACTTTTTTTATCGTTACTGTTTTCAGATTCAGATATTCTATTTTCTTCGTCCCGTTTGGAAAACGAATCGTTCGATTTATCGCTGTCGACATTTTTAAGATCGTCTCCCAATTCTTCATTTTTGCATTCTTGAGGTGAATTCGGTTTGGCTTCGAGAAAATCATCTTCATTTTTAAAACAATCTTTATAGTCATCGCTATCACACGTATCCTCAGATTCTAATTTAATACCGTTACTGTCATCTACTTTACTGTCTTCAACCATTTTACGAAGTAACGAATCCGATTTTTCTGATAAAAACTTAAAATCGTAGGCAATTGTGACGTTTTTGAGACATTTGTCGCAAATATATTCGGGCAATCCGTCGCATTTAGTTACCTTGAACCAAATAAATCTAAATAATACAACCGAAAAAGAAAAATGTAATTTAAATGTTAATCAAAATACCTTAATAGTTGTACAAGCAGTAATCATTTCTAAAATGTTTGGAGTGAAAACAGAATTTATAACCAACTTTGGTTGCTTTAAACATGTTCGACATGTTTTAGAGAAATCTGGCTTTTCCATGTTCTTTGTTTGTTTATAATTATGTATTAATGAATCCACTTTATAAATAAATAAAGAAACATTTAAATAATATGGACAATAAAATTACTTTTAAACTTTTAACCAAGAAGCGTCTCTGTCATTCGCTTCGCAACATCCAGTGTTGACAACATAACCGGGGACACTCAAAATGTTTACGTTCAGAAAAAAAATATACAGTGAGACCTCGCTTAACGCTGTTTCAGTATTCGCGGTTTCT
The DNA here is from genome assembly GCA_034508555.1 of Venustoraphidia nigricollis. Lineage (NCBI taxonomy): Eukaryota > Metazoa > Arthropoda > Insecta > Raphidioptera > Raphidiidae > Venustoraphidia > Venustoraphidia nigricollis. The sequence goes on along the minus strand of JAVRKA010000021.1, from coordinate 2,545,815 downwards.
AAAAAACAGTTTAGCCACTATAACGTAAATTATGGATCGATTTATAGAAAATGATTCAAATGTTGATAGAAGTTCAAAGGCAAGACGAAGTGTCATTGATGCAATATCTTGCTGAACGAAATAGAAAAATGCAGACATTAGATGATTTCTTCACAAAAACCGAAATAAGTCAAATGAGGAACCTTCCTCATCACAAACAACTTCCTAGTCGAACTTTTATTTGATTTTCATAAATGTTTTATGAACAAAAATCGATACTAGCAATAAAAAAATCTATAATTAATGTGATAAAAAAGTATTTAACAATAAATGTTACAAAAACAAACAAAAAAAAACTAGCAAATTTTCTTATTCTCGGTTCTGTTTCACTAACGCCTATTATCTACGTATTAAGATGACCTCGTTTAGCGCTGTTTCGTATAACGCAGGAACTTACTGGAACGCATCTCGCGCGCTAATCGGGGTCTTACTGCATTAGAAATGAATGATATATTTTACGCGCGTCTAGGAACGGTTTGAAAGAATTATTTTTTATTAGTTTAACTAGCGTCTTTAGAAGTTACAACATCCACTTGCTAGATGTTCTTGTTTAAACGCACGTTAAATTACTGACGGGTTTACAAATTATGATAGGTATTGATGTAAGCAATAGACGCTGATGACCTCAGCTGTTGAGCGTCTATAATCTACAATCTACCTCTCTCTTGATGTAAGCATTGTACATTATTTACTCAATGATGTAAATTTAAGAAGAAACGCCTACTTATTTGATTTATCAAAAAAGTTATATGGAATCACCAATAGCTCATAATTCAAACCCTGAAAAAATACTGCAAAGGAAATTACATTCGGACTAGTACTTATTTATTTAAAAAACAAAAATCGTTTCTTAAATTATTTATTTATTTACATAGACATTACCTATTTTTTGAGCAAAGATAAATTTGAACTGATCTGGTAACTTCAACAATCAGAACTTAATTTTACTCAAATCAAGTAATAATTCAAATCAAAAATGATAACACCAGCGAGGTTTAGGTATGGAGCGCTAGTCTGGTCTGCATGAACAAAACGACAGAAAGAGATAGCGATAATTCTTTTGGACTTTGATTAACATAACATAACATAATTGAAATTGGGCATCGATGACGTAAGCAATTGACTCAACCAATCACAGATGTGATCATGCTTAAAGCCTCTTTTACATCCAACCTTCTAGTATTCTCGTAACCATGAATTGCGGTAGTCATTGCGTCTTTGTTTTACGACATAAAACAAGACGTGTCAGAAAATGACATATACCGTGTTTATCGTCATCTCTTTCCCGTTGGTTTTTGTGCGTAAATTAGCATTCCATATCTACAGCTCAATGGATAATACTAGAATCGTAAGCGTTATTTCCAAAAATACTGATTATTCCTACCACTAGTTTGAACAGACGCGACGTCATCAACAAAAAAAATTATAATGAGCATCACCCTCATAAGCTCACATAAGAAGTTCAACTTCTTTAGTTTTCAATATTATTCCCAAGTTTAATTTTTTTTATGTGAACTAATTAATAATATTTACACATACTTAGCAACACACTATAAACTTCTGTTCTTGGCAGTTTCATGTAATATAGGAGACAAACTAACTTCCCCTTTATTGGTAGTTCTACTTCCCCTCGATTTCTTACTTTTATCAAACAGATACGTCGCTTAAAGAAGTTAAGGTAGTTGTCGTGGTACAATATTGTCAAAAAGTTATAGATTATAAGCGCCACAAAAGTATACTAGCTTGTAGCTAAGTGATCAATAATTTGTACGCAAAACTGTACCCGTGGAAACGTAACCCATACAGTATTCTATAAATTGTTGAACTTTAAACCGTTATTTATAAATAATTAGACGGTCAAAAAAACTTTTCTTATTTTTTTTTTAACTCATAACAAATGCATTGAAAGACTGTCAGTTTTTGGAAAGTTTCTGACAGTTTTTTTTTATAAATAAGAAACTGGTTCAGAACTACAGAGATCGTATACAATCAATGTTAATTATCTAATTTTGAATTGAATTTATCTCGGATTATATACGGTCGATCGACTTCAAATTTTCAGAGTAATTGTATTATCATGTCCTTAATAAGTATACAAAAATTAACAATTTTCTGACGGTGTGCCTTAACCACGACAACTACCTTAAACTTCAAAAACAGGACACTGTTGTTTCCTCAATCGAATTTCTTCGATTCAATGAATTTTCATGTGTGTTTTGAGCGTCGACTTTTGACCAAAAGCCTGACCGCAGACTTTGCATTGGAACGGTCGTTCGCCCGTATGCACGACTTGATGTACCCGAACGCACTTCTTAGTGAAGAATCTTTTATGGCATACGGAGCACTCGTGTGGTCGATCCCCAGTATGTGATCGTTTATGAACAGCCAAAGCTGAGCTGGTTTTATATGACTTATCGCACATTTGACACATGAAAGGTCGTTCACCTTCAATAAACACCGAACAGTCAATTAAAACGATCTCGAAAAATTAATAAACATTCTTTCAGAGCTGGGTAATGCTGAGAGCTCAGTGCTTGTAATAATGCTTTAAGGTAGTTGTCGTGGTACAATATTGTCAAAAAGTTATAGATTATACGCGCCACAAAAGTATACTAGCTTGTAGCTAAGTGATCCATAATTTGTGCGCAAGACTGTACCCGTGGAAACGTAACCCATACAGTATTCATATGCATTTACACTTTTCTATAAATTGTTGAACTTTAAACCGCTATTTATAAATAATTAGACGGTCAAAAATTTTTTCTTATTTTTTTTTAAACTCATAACAAATGCATTGAAAGACTGTCAGTTTTTGGAAAGTTTCTGACAGTTAGTTCTTTTTTTATAAATAAGAAACTGGTTCAGAACTACAGAGATCGTATACAATCAATGTTAATTATCCAATCTTTAATTGAATTTATCTCGGATTATATACGGTCGATCGACTTTAAATTTTCAGGGTAATTGTATTATCATGTCCTTAATAAGTATTCAAAAATTAAGAATTTTCTGACGGTGTGTCTTAACCACGACAACTACCTTAAGCACTTTGCTTAAGCAATTTGTAAAACGAATACTCGAAGCTTAGAGCAGAAAGACTTGCTGCTTGTTAAGCACGTAAGCTTATAAATTGTTTAACAGTGTTGGATCACTTTCACACAGTTTGTGTTGAGACCCAGCGATAAGAAGCCAGGTAGGCAAAAGACATATTGTGGGTGCCAACTACGAGGATAAAAGATGCTATGGCAAGGGTGCCGCTGTCAATTGATTACTCTAATTTTTGGAAATATTTTGAAGATTTAAAAACTTTTCCGAAAAAGGAAGAGTCACTAGATTTGTGATGGAACAGTTTTGTGAAATAAGTACGAATAAGGTCGTAGTGTGACATTGAAAACGTGTGTTTTTTGGCATAACTAATGCCAACTTTTTTCTAGTAAATCGTACATAAATTACAAAAGTAGTCCACTAAAGACTTTGATTTGCCCTTTAACATCCTTATAGAGAAAGAATTTTTGCAGAATGTTGACGAATAAGTCTACAATCAGTTGACAGCCGAAGCTCTATTTTTGGCTTAAATTCAGAGCGTTCCGACAGCCTTAAGAACCATTCAACAAGCTTATTAGACATTAACCGTTAGGTTTTGTAGACAGAAAAATCACGAAGCCTGTGTCATTTGAACTCTAATTATCTATATATAATTCAAATGTGTCTCCACAACCAATCATTTATTAAAATATCACTTATTACTTGCCGTTTCCTTTCATCTTTAGTACTAATGAATACATCTTACTCTTTTTAATGACTGCTTTTTTATTTACCCACCTGTATGAATACGCATGTGAATTCGCAATGCTGTCGAGTTTTGCAAAATTCTGCCACAAACCGGACACAGTATTTTGTAAGCTCGGGATTCTCCTGAATGTGTTCTCAAATGCAGTTTTAAGAAAGACTCTTTCGCAAAAGTCATTTCGCACTCGTTACATTTGTAAGGTCGATTCGTTGCATGAACGAACAGCATGTGATGTTTAACGTTCGTTACCTGAAAAAAAAAAAAAAAACAATAAAGCCTTAGAAGTAAGTTGTGATAGTTTTTTCACCAAGGGCTTGCTGACGTGTCTACACTATGTTAAATGCAAAATAATTTGACAACAAAATCAGCTTTACTGTAAAAAGTGCTTAATATTGGTAATACATTTTTCATTTACCAGCTAATTGTAAACGTAGAGCTGTTATGAAAATTTACGTAGATACGTACCTTACGCTTTTTACAGTAAAGCTAATTTTGTTGTCAAATTATTTTGCATTTTTTAGTTCACTAAAGCGTGTTGCTTTAGTATTTTTAAACTCTATTTTTAATAAAACTAAAAAACAATATTGCATTTGACTATGAGGTAGGCAACGCAACGTACGTCGCTGTAGAGCGTGTAAGCTTGCTTGTTGTAATTTATCAAGTTTTTTTATCCTGAAGGTCCTGATTAGGATAATGGGACAAACTTATTAAATTATTGTATTGTCATCGGTCCTTGACAAGTGTGCAAAGTTTCAGTTTAATCTGACGTTTTCAAGTGGGTGAATTTCACGTTCAAAGATTCCTTAACAAGCATATAATACTCGCCACGGTTCTAAAAGATTCTGAAGTTAGTCACAAACAGCGTCGCAAATGCATATTTTAATGCCGTCCTGGTCGTTTTGTGGGAAAGGAAGACTCCCACCACCTCCCAGTTACCGGCACAGAACGTGCGCTCGTCAGTGATTGATTATCGCTGGTTGTCGTGTCAATTGTCGCTTTCCTGCTATAAAGTACAGTCCAGATTGTTAAGTTGTTTCTTTGATTGTTAATTAATCAAGATGCCTAATGCAGCATTGCATAGATAAGCACGAAAAATAATTGGATGACTTTATGCAAGGAATTAGACCGGTAGATTAAAGAAAAATTAAAAAAAACCCGGGTCGCAGTGCCAAAACCCTGCCGACAATATAGTGTATTTGCTAATACAGGCCTTGTGGCTTTATTATGTGAACTTAAGGGCAAAATAAAAAAAATAACTCCTTAATACACCCCTTTAAATTACATTTTTTTTAACTACATCATTATTGTCGATCGAACGTCTACACCAAAATTAAAAACAACTTTCAGGAAATAACTCACTATCTGAAAAACTAGTGTTTTCAGAAAATTTTTAAATCCGGTCCTATCGGGCCGATTTTATTGAAATTTTAGGAACACTTTTTAATTGCTATTAAAGGGTTTAATTTCAATTTTGAAACGATTCTGAGAATTTTTTAGGTATTTTTAGGCCCAAAAACTTTTTTCATCCCCTAAAAACCACCCTTAAAATGACCCGATTGGGCCCATTTTAAATAGGCTTCGTGCGGTGATGGATTCCAACATGTGTGCCAAATTTCGTTAAAATAAATTAACTCCTTCGAAAGTTATTGCCCGTACACATATATACCTATATATATATATATATATATATATATATATATAAATATATATATATATATATATATATATAAATATATATATATATATATATATATATATATATATATATATATATATATACATATATATATAAACATTTTTAAAAATGGTGCCAAAGTGTTTAGGAGGATATGAAACGTCGAGAAATTTTGGTCCGACCCCTAGGTCCCGCCATCCGACCGACGCCAATAGTGTATGTTGCCATATGGCAAATACACTAATAATAATATAGCGCGAGTTTGTAGTTTTTCAACCGACTGTACCTGCGCAAGCCTCCATTTGCATCTAACTTCAGAACCTTTTAGAACCGTGGCGCGTATTATACAAACAAACATACAGGTGAAGCTAATAAAAGCGTGTTAAAAAAATATTGCTTACAGCTTTGCCGCAAACGGTACAAATTTCTTTCTTGATCGGTCCTTGATGAAACCTTCTAATGTGTACTCGGAGACTGGCCTCGTATTTGAACCATTTATTACAGTACGTGCATAAATGTGGATCCAAGGTCATATGCAGCATGTTATGCGACTTCAACGATTTGTTCGACGAGCATTCTTTACCGCACGTATTGCACGTAAACCGGTTTTCGTTATGTAATTTCATATGCACCTCGAGCTGAATCTGTAACGTGAATTCCTTTCGACAAATTTTGCATTCGACCGGTTTGACGCTATGATGCTTTTTCGAATGGAATGCCATAGCACTGAGTTCATAAAATCCTTTCTCGCAAAACGTACAATTATATTTCTTCACGCCTTTATGCCGAAGCATGTGCTTAGTTAAATTTCCTTTCTCGAAAAACTCTTTTTTACAAATTGGACACAAAGCGCTGTGTTTTCTTTTGTCTCGGTGGGTATCCATATGGCGTGATAAAGAGTACTTATTTACCAACTGTTTACCGCAAACTTTGCATTTAAAACTATCGTTATCCCAACCTGGATCGGACGACTCCGTATTACATCGAGACTTCCTTTTAACGACAGAACTTTTACCCTCAGACAACACTTGTACATCATCGTTGATGACCTCAGTTGTTGAGCGTCTATAATCTACAATTCTTCTTCTTGGCACGTCATCTTTTTCATTACAGCTTTTCTCACTAGATGTATCCCAATCTCGGTGACCTTCAGATTTCATCGATGCAGTGTCACAGCATTTTATTTCTGACGATTCTTGTGGCGACTCTGATTTCACTGAAGCATCTATTTTAACGTCGTTAGATTCTAATTTTATTCTTTCCAGCATTTCGTGTAATATAACGTCTGACTTTCGACACTGCATTTTGAAATTAAAAGATGTCGTAACGATCTTAACGCACTGCGAACAAATTTGATCGGGCAAGCCATCGTTTCTCGTTACCTGTAACAATTGTTATATTCGTGCAATAGTATTGTTGCAAGCTTTGTTACAATAGCCCTCTCTCTCTTTAATGTAATATTTTCTCAATTGTTTTTCCTTAGTTACAAGAAAAATTATAAAAAATTTAATCTTATGATTACATTTTGAGAAAACAATTCATTACGAATTATTTATAATTAAATTTTGTAGTTTTCATTTATTTTATGTAAGCGCTTATTTAAGTTCTTACACTATATTACAACGCAAGGGCAGAAAGTTGAAATTACTGCACTGCGCGACACACGATGTTCGAGACGAACCCGAGGGCACCATGTGTCGAGCAGTGCAGGAATTTCAACTTTCTGGCCGTGTGGTGTATACTATTTTACTTTCTACCCGGTCGAAAGTACGTACTTTCGTATCAGTGTGCACGAGAAAACAGTTTCGGCCCGCTGTTACAAATGACGTGCAAGTAGTTCCAGCAGAGCAAGAATGTTCGGCTTTCTGCGTTAAAATCGAAGCCGAAAGTACGTACTTTCGACCGGGTTTTAAAGAAAATAATATTAAATAACAACGAACCTTTATATCTGTACAAGAATCTATCATTTCTAACACGTTAGATAAAAATATAGAACTCATATTTTTAGTTTCTAGTAAACACGCACGACAAATTTTAGAAAAATCTAATATATTCTCCATAATATTGAAATCACGGCGTTTTAAACAGTTCAAAGCTGTTTTAGCTTCAGATAAACTTTTACCATAACCTCAAAAATTGACAATTGTATTACGTCATAGGAGGGCACTTCCGTTAAGGAAAACTGTTTTTTTTTCTTGCTGAGAGTTTAATTTAACCGACGGTTTACGTTTAGGAACCCAACTCGGCGTTGCCCGGGTGTAAATGTCATAAAATTCTCATGTATTGAATTTGGGCGAATTCAAGCGCTATTAATAGTGAATGTTCAAAAATCAAAATTGCCAAAAAACAATAAATTCTGTTGATCCGATTGCTACCAAACTTCACAGGATTAACCGCTGGGCTAACCTAAAGATTCCCTGAAAATTTCATCAAAATCGGCCCAGCCGATTTGGAATCTATAGGAAACATACATCGCCTTTTATTTATATAGATATAATAAACCATTTGAAAATTTTAATTAACAAATTTATTATTATACACTAAAGTTATACACATAGTCGTGTTGTTTTCTACAAACTTAATTGTCTGTTAATTGAAGTTTAAATATTTCCTGGAAATGTACCATTTTCTCTCTGATCATCCCACTTCTCTACCCAAGAGTTGGGACAAATCGAGTTGTAAACTTTATAGAAATATTGGCAAGGTTCGTACTTCTTGCCTTTGATTCTCTGGCATCGATGGAAATCCAAATAACTTTGGTAGCAATAGCGAGTCTGATTCGTGTTGGGAAAACGTGGATCAAACGGGGCAGTTTTTATTTCCACGCCTTCGACAGCTGCCGGTGCCATGATTCTCTAAAAATCACCGTTCTATCATTAACATATAAAAAGAAAACAAGCCGCTTACCTAATCGCTTAATTATTTGCATTTTATGGCTTAATACACTACTAGAGAACTGCTTCAACCCTTTGCACTCCGAGCGTTTTTAAGAGAGCAGCAACTTTGAACACAGAGTCTGCTAGTCATTGAACGCAAACAATTTCTGAAACTATTTTAGGTCTATCAAATGGCGCAGTAGCGGCGCCTACGGAGTGCAAAGGGTTGGTTAGTTATTTCTTTTCACTGTTTATGCAATTTGTTAGAATGAATAATGATAGTTTATAACATTTTTGGTATCCCTTTTTACAATACGAAATCACTAACAAAAATTTAACATTATAATTGGAAATCAAGCTTGAATGCCAACATACAATAAGACCTCACTTAACGCTGTTTCAGTATTACGGGGTTTCTAAAAAAAATGTTTAGCCACTATAACGTAAATGATGGATCAGTTTATACAAAATGATTCAAATGTTGATAGAACTTCAAAGGCAAGACGAAGCAATATCCTGCTATCGACAACAGCTTGCTGAACGAACCAGACAAAGGCAAATGACATTAGATGACTTCTTCACAAAAAACAAATGTCAAATGAGAAACCTTCCTCATCACAAACATAACTTCTTACTCGAACTTTTGATTTTCATAGATGTTTTATGAACGAAAATCGATATTAGCAATTAATAAATCCATATATATATATATATATTATGAGCACTGTGGTTGAAACAATAACAATCAAAGAAAGCATAGTTACTTCCTACCACAAAAGATTTATTCAATAAATGTACATTTCGAGAGCAAAGCTCCCATCTTCAGCAAACACTACACTGTTTTGCTGCACTGTGTTTGCTGAAGATGGGAGCTTTGCTCTCGAAATGTACATTCATTGAATAAATCTTTTGTGGTAAGAAGTAAGTATGCTTTCTTTGATTGTTAATAAATCCATATTTAAATAAAAGTTTTAATAATAAATGCTGCAAAATAAAGCAAAAAACTAACAAATTTTCTTATTCTCGGTTCTGTTTCACTCATACCTATAATCTACGTATTACGATGACCTCGTTTAGCGCTGTTTCGTATAGCGCAGGAACTTATTGCAACATATCTCTCGCTTTAAGCAGGGTCTTACTGTAGTCGTTCGCTTACGAACGTGAATTCGTATTGTGAAAAAGCGTTATAAACATTTATTATTTATAAACTACATCTTGTTATTCAGTAGTTCGGTAAATCTCTTAGTTCATGAACAAACAGTATAATTTTTATGCTGAAAACAATTATCAAACCAAAAGATGGTTGTGACTCTTCCATAAAGCAATTTTCATGAATAAAAACCATCTTTAAGCCCAAGATTACTAGAAGGTTGGGCGTAAGAGGTTACAAACATGATCACGTCTGTGATTGGTTGAGTCAGTTGCTTACGTCACCGATGCCCATGGCTTGGTTATTTAAGTATGTTTATCCCAACTGTATGGAAAAAGTCTCCACAAGCCTGCTTCCCCTGCCCTCTCCCGCGTCTCGCCTAGACACACTTTCAACAATACTAACGCCCAACCTTAGTTTCTAGTAATCTTGCTTTAAGCCTTCAATAAGCGTTGGTTTTATAAACTAAAATAAATTCCAATACTAACGTTCAATTTGGGTTCAATAAATACTGATTAACCAGATATATGTTATAATAGAAAACAGTATCACGGGTAATTGGAATAATGAAAATAAATCAATTTAAACACTCATTGATTGCAACGTTTCGTCTTTATTTAATTAAGACTTTTTCAAGCTCTCAATATGTTTAAATTATAATAAATAAAAAAAACCCGGGTCGCAGTGCCAAAACCCTGCCGACAATATAGTGTATTTGCTTATACAGGCAGTGTGGCTTTATTTTGCGAGTTTTTGGGCAAAATAAAAAATTTTACTCCTTAATACACCCCTTAAAATAACATTTTTTTTCTTAATTGCAATATTATTATAAATCGAACCTCTATACCAAATTATATAGAACTTTCAGTACATAATTCACTATTTGTAAACTAGTGTTTTCATAAAATTTGTAAGTCCGGTCCTGTCGGGCCGATTTTATTTAAATTTCAGGGACACCTTTTAATTACTACTAAAGGGTTAAATGTCAATTTTGAAACGATTCTGAGAATTTTTTCGGTATTTTGGGGCCCAAAAACATTTTTCAACCCCTAAAAACTACCCTTAAAATGCCCCAATTACGCCCATTTTAAATAGGCTTCTTGCAGTGATGGATTTCAACACGTGGACCAAATTTCATTAAAATCAATTAACTCTTTCGAAAGTTATTGCCCGCACATATATATATATATATATATACATATATATATAAACATTTTCAAAAATGGTGCCAAAGTGTTTAGGAGGTTATGAAACGGCGAGAAATTTTGGTCCGACACCTAGGTCCCGCCATCCGACCAACGCCAATAGTGTATGTTGCCATATGGCAAATACACTAAAAAGAAAATATTATTTTCTACAATTTTCAATTTTTAATTGATTTTTGTAATGCGAAATTGCTTATTATATCATAGTTTTATTATAATTTAAACATATTGAGAGCTTGAAAAAGTCTTAATTAAAAAAAGACGAAACGTTGCAATCAATGAGTGTTTAAATTGATTTATTTTTATTCCAATTACCTGTGATACTGTTTTCTATTATTCAAAGCTTTGGTTCTCATTCAAATGTGATTATAAATATAATTTATTTATTCTCAAATACAATGCCGGATTTAGAGGTCTGGAGGCCTTGGGGCAACAAAGGAGTGGAGGCCCCCTGGCCCCAAATTATTTTTCAAATAAAATGGACAATTTTTTTCAGTCAAGTTTCTGTTAATATTTAATATAATCATGTTTGTACAAAGTACTGTAGGTAAAGATAAAACGCGAAAAAAAATACCAAAGGAAAAGTTGTTTACTAGTCTGAATTTTTTTCCCGAAGTCTCTATTGTGGTGGCCCCTTTTTTGTGGAGGCCCCGGGGCTGTAGCCCCGGTTGCCCTCCCCTAAATCCGGCCCTGCTCAAATATTATTCTGAAGTGGAATATTTTTGCCTCTTTTCTCGCAATCTTCTGTCTCTTTTTTTTAAGTGTGTTAAATTCATTCCAATTTTAAATTTAACAGGGTAAACCACTAGTCATTGGACAGATCACATTTTCATTAGCTATAATAAGAATAAGAACGATACTTTAGTCAAATGAGTCATTCAAATCTGCTTTAGTATCGTTCTTATTCTTATTAGAGCTAATGAAAATAAGAACGATACCAAAGCAGATTTGAAAGACTCATTTTATGAGTCATTCAAATCTGCTTTAATATAGTTCTTATTCTTATTATAGCTAATGAAAATGTGTTCTGTCCAATGATTAGTAATGTCCAATGACTAGTCGTTTACCCTACTTACAAAAATCATAACTAATAAAAAGCAATGTATATATTTTAATTGTCACAATTAAAAAAACAAATAAATACGACTTTAGCCAGTTACATAACAAAATACGTGATTATGTACATTAATTATTTATCTAGAAAATAAACCGTAACGTTTTGTTAACGTATTTATTCTAGAAAGAAAATAATCATTTTTTCAGAACACAGATCAACCAGATTAAAGTAATTTATCGATAATCAACAAAGGTACGGAAAACGGGAAAATGAAACGATTATTTAACTAGGGGTCGAGTCTTCGAATCATCGTCACAACAAGCTTCCTTGTAACGTTTCACTTCTTTCATGTACATAGACCAAGCATCTTTCGGTGCCTCCTCCTCTGCCAACAATACTTTTTTCTTTTCGACTAAACCTGTCTTAAGTACGCGGCCACCTCTGCGTTTTCCGAACAAAACGGTCGGTTTTTTGTTTTCCAAACTGGTCGCAGCTGCTACAATATTAAGTATACTCTCAGGTTTCCTCTGTTCATGTTCCTGCTGCTTTTTTTGTTGTTCTTCTTGCATTCTTTTGAACGTTTCCAAAAAACTTCCATCATTTTTAAAAACCGGTGTCGCCGCCGATGAGCTGCTAGACGAGACTAAGCTTGAAATAGAAGCTTGGTAAGGACTTTTGTACGTTTGAGCTTTCGCTTGAATGAAACTTTGCTGCTTAAGCAACTGTTCTTTGATTGTCGTAGTTTCGTTTAATTCCGAGAGCAACGCCGAAGAAGTATCGAAACCGGTTTCGGCAACACCGGTAACGCTCGAGGATCTGGAACTGCCGGTACTCTCTTTAGATTCCGATCTCTTATCCGGAGATTTTGTTTTGGAGCGCGTGCGAGATTTACTTCGACTGATACGTTTGCGAGTTTCAGACGGCGAACGGGATCGATGTTTGGTCGAATAATTACTTCTAGACGACGAACTGTACGACCGTCTTGATCGATATCTCGAACTAGTTTTGTAATTTCTCCTTTCGCGCGAACCGCTGCGCGATTTGTGTCGATCGCGGCTATAAGAGCGTCTCGAAGAATATCTTTCTCTCGGCGAGCAGCTTCTAGATCTGTCCCGAGATCGATCATCCCTCGAGAAGCGTCTTCGATAATACGTATTTCGTCGCGACGAATTTCTTTCTCTCGAATATCTGTCTCTCGTGTTGCGTTCCCTGGAATAGCGTCTTCGCGACGACCGTTCGGCCGAATAATTGTTCCTCGGGGAAGGCTTCGGCGAAGGACTTTGAGAGCGCCGCCGATAATTTTCCGATGATCGATTATCGTGACTGCGACTTGTATTTCTCGTCGTTGCAGGACTTTCGGGGTACCTATCGCTAGATACATTGTAATCATTTTGCACGGGAGTGTTATAGTAATTTACGTTATCATACATAGCAAATCCTGTATTGTAAGCAGGCGTCGGCACGTAAGTCGGTTGATCTCTTGCCGGGAGTGTCGGTACGGCCTGTTGCGGTGGCGTAGGAGTGTCACTCGTCCCCGGAGGAGGCGGGATGTCCCAAACCAAATGATTCAAGTGAGAATATGACATTGTTGCGTTCCCACGCGATCTGTAGTTATTCACCTATAAGAGAACTTCTAGGTATAGTTTTAACCACAAATAGACATTTTCAAACAAAGGCTTGTGTGACGATGATTTACTCTTCATAAACTGCGTCAAATGGACTTTCAAAAGTCCCGCGGAAACAACTGACTGTCATGAGAGAACCCAAACTAAACCACTCGAATATTGTATGGATAGTCTTTTTTTTTTGTCCTTGGTAATTAATATAAAAATGATTTGTCGTGAAAAAGGACTTTTTAAATAAACACTTATTTGTTATTTATAGCGACGTTTATTTAATAGGTGTGTATAATTAATTCTGATATTTTATATTTCAATTGTAAATTTATAATAATAATAATAATGCGTTTAACGTCCATTTCTCGACTTTATGTCATAACAGACGCCATTCGCACCATTACTATTTTCCATCTACCACACTTCCCGTTATTTTTCTACAGTTTTAAAACTTCAACTTATGTAATAGCAATGGGCGAATGAAGGAATTATAGGAAATTAGGATAAGGTAGGTAATTTTTGAACTAGGAGTTTTATAGGTAATTTGGCCATGGCCTCAAATACGGACCATCTCGATATTTATCTGGGATTAATTGAGGGAAACCATGGAAAACCTCAATCAAGATGGCCGGTACAGGAATTACCGTTTCTCGGCGAGAGGCAGTAGGGAAAAGTCCCAGCCACATCTGCCCCCGCCGGGATTCGAACCCGGACCTCCCGAATGCGAGTCTAGTGCTGTCACCACTACTCTACCCAGCTCGGTTCAATTGTAAATTTACAAATTGTATTTTAATAATTCAATTACAGTTATAAAGCTTGAAAAAGTCCCAAGCAAGGGACGAAACGTCGCTATAAATAACAAATAAGTGTTTACTTAAAAAGTCCTTTTTCCCGACAAATCATTTTTATATTGCATGGATAGACTTAGGCATATGCTATTAGTGACTATGCGACGAAAATTAAATTGTAAATTGGAATTAATTTGCCAACATTTGTTATTAACATTTTCAACATTAGAATACTCTTCACTGCGTCAAATGGACTTCAAAAGTCCCGCGGAAACAACTGACTGTGCCATGACAGAACCCAAACTAAACCACTCGAATATTTTATGGATATTTAGGCATATGCTATTAGTGATAACACGAAGAATATTAAATTGTAAATTGGAATTAATTTGCGAATCTTTGTTATTAACATTTTCAACATTAGGATATTAAATGTTAATTAACAACATTTTCGAATGCGCCGGCCCTGGGGTAGAACGAGAGAAGCGGTCGCTCTAGGCGTCAGATGTCAAGGGACGCCAGAGTCATATGCGATAAACAATTTTAGTGACTCATTGAAATTAACACCAAACACTAATTTAATTATATAGCGATAGGAATATTCTTAATGTTAAAGAAGCAGAAGTATAATTAAAGCTATTAGTTTAGATTAAATTCAACACGTGTTGATGTTTGCAATAAAAGTTGATTTTCGAAAATTTGGACATAAAACCGAAGTACAATTTACGTAAAGTCGACCAAAGGGCGCAGAAAGACTCGCTCTACCCTGATCAAGGGCTAGGGTTGGCTCTGATAATAATGCTTTAAGATTAACTCCTGCAAATATTTCATTTTAATGTTAGTAGCATACCACGCGTATTTAAAATTGGAATTTTCTTTTTATATAATTTTGAAAACGATACATTAAAAAAATGTTAAATCATAGAACATTAGGTCCTTACTAAAATACCGACGCCGTTACAATAATAAAAATATGTTTAAGTATCAATAGTATTAAAACTTGAAGTTTATTCGTTTTCGTACGAATAAAATGACTCTTTTGTAAATTATTAGATAATCACTTATACCACTTCAGATCAATATTTTTATCAGCTGTCATAAATAATCGAAAAGTATAAAAAAACGGCTGATACAGTGATATATAAACAAAAATTGAATAATATTGCTTTAAAAAAAGACATTTAAGTACCTGAATCACTTAGAAAAATGGATAAAATTAATTTACTGTAATGGCGATCTTGCTTTTTCTTTAACAATTTCCACCAACCTTCTAGTCGTGTCAAGTTCACATTTTACACACCAGACGGCCGGGACTAATCCATAGACTTATAACTCGTATTCATAAAATATATTTTCTTAAAGAAATTTTTATCTAATCTGTACACTGTATTTCATAATTTGTAAAAAATATCATTCAACAAAAATCAAATTATTATAATATATAAAATATATAGATTTTAGAGAATTGTTTTATACTCCTAAAATAACGAGACCAAGAAGGACCAGTAAAGGGGAGCCTCTAGTTGACGTTTGAGTGTTGATTGTGTAGTGTAAATAAAATATCAACAAAAAATTGCAATTCAGTTGATAATTTCGTTAAAACTTCGTAATTTAGATGAATGTATCTAACAAACTTCAATATATAATTATTAAATAATATGTAAACTTTAATTTTTTATGTATGGCCGTTCTGACAAATGTGTCAAATTTTCAAGAAAATGGAATGGCTTAACAATTTTTACATATATTGGCATAATGTATCATTTTATTATATATTTACGGTAATTCTGTCAATTTTGGCCGTAGTATTCACTTTCTACGATCAAATTTATGGAAGTTATTATACGGTAAATATAAAATGAAACTGATCTACTTTTGTTTTTAACAATACAATTAATTTTTAACATTAATTACAGAAAAAACTATCAACTAAAAAGGCTGCAAAAAGCCCATGTCTACAAGAAAATATACCGACTGAACAGTTTTGTGAGACAAAGGAAAATAGCGTCATTTCTAAGATTCGAAATTTACAGCAAAAGTCGGTTGTGGATCAATTCGCCGCAAATTTAACCGAGGAGCAACTTCAACAAGAAAGAGAGTACGAAAAGTTAAATTGCACTCATTTTACATGTTTGTCAACTATGTTTAGAAGGTTAAATTATTATTTTTCTATTACAGGACTGAATCTGAACAACTGGAAGCAATTTTCAATTTACTGAAAAATCAAGCCGACAAATTTAATGTAAAATCGATTGAGGACTTGGAAGATCAAATGAAATTGTACCGATATTGATCTTTTGTAATAATTTGCTGTTTAAAAATTTATAATATTTAATAAACTCTGTACCTTAATGTCACATTATTTAGTCGATGCAAGTTTTAAATTGTATTAAATAAAAATAAAATAGCTTGATTATTGTCGGCATTTTTCAATAAAAATAAAAACTGATCCATAGTGGTATTCTTCAGGTCCATATAAATTATTATCAATACTACCTGAAGTTTAAAAATTATACACGAAGCAAGTATCTTCACTTCATCAAATATAATGTACTTATTAACTGATGAAGTCGGGATGGCCGATAAAACGTTGTAACATTATGAAAGTCTAATCAACATTAAACATTTTTTGGTCTGATCAAACTGATTATTTAATTTAACCCATTGTGTGCTAGTGGTACTCAAAAGTACCGCTTTTTTGAGCCTCTGTATTCCCACAAACATATTTTCGTCATATAATTCCAACTTATTCTAACTAATAAAACTTCAAACAATAGTGACACCAACTTAACATAATATACATACAGGATCTGTACTACAGCTTTAGAGTACCAGTAATACGAAATCAACGATTTAGTGAGCTGTTTTAGAAAAATTCGTCTGGAAAATAACGGTACGTTTAAGTACCACTAGCACACTGTCAGACTTTTAGGTCTGGCACACAACGGGTTAAAATAAAAACTAAAGATACAACAATCGGGATTTTGGACCTCCTATGACCATTGGTTGTGATCTCAAAAATAGTGGGCTTAACGTAAGCATTTTGTTTGTTTCCATAATTCCCGGCACCATTTTGTTTTTTGGTTGGTTAACGCGTCGCGTCTACCGTAGTAATGAGACAAATAACAATGAAAGGTAAAAGTGCTTCGAGCGAAAACGGCGATTCGTACAAATCGTACAGTGATAATGAAAATAGTGATCACGAAAATGATTCACCGAAAAAAGCAAGCGGTGAAGAAGACGCCGGATCGGGCGGCGAAGAAAATGACGACCCTGCCAGTGACGTTAGTGAGGATGAAAGCAAGTCGTCAAAAACTGGAAAGAAATCAGGGAAGCGCGGCAAAAAGAAGTCGAAATCCGACAAAAAAGGCAAAGCTACCGTACCCAAACAGGACGAAGAATATGAGGTATGAATAATTTTATATTTAAAACGAACAGAAAAAGAGCGCCATATTTTTGTGAACGTCTCTTTCTAATTAAACCGTTTTATATTTTCTAACAAAATATATACATTCCAGTTTGGTTATTTCCATAGATATTTTGAATTAAAGAGAATTTTGATAGAAGCGAATATGATTTATAATTTGATGTATTTATTCAGGTTCAAAAAGTAGTCGGCAAACAGAAAATTTTCGGTAAAGTTCATTATTTGATTCGTTGGAAAGGATACGGACCTGATGACGATACATGGGAAAAAGAAGATACGTTGAATTGTCCTGACCTGATTAAAGCTTATCTTGAAAATCCAGCCAAAGTAGAAGCTGAAGAGGCAGCTCAAGCAAAAAAAAGAGCAGCAGAACAGCCGGCCTCAAAAGCGGGGGGTAAGAAGAAGAAGGTAGAACCTGCCACTAAAAAATCAGGAAGGACTCCGAACAAAAGAAGTCCAAACAAGAAGCCGCGTTATGCCGAAGACAGTGAAGACGACGATGACTATGAAGATGGCGGCACATCCAAAAAATCAAAAACTAAAAAAGGACGTGGCACCGTTGATGATAATCAAGAAAATGACAATAAAGAATACGAGGTGAGTTTAAAATTACAATACTCGCCACGCTTCTAAAAGGTTCTGAAGTTGGTCACAAACAGCGTCGCAAATGCATATTTTAGAGCCGTCCTGGTTGTCGTGTCACTTGTCGCTTTCCTGTTATAAAGTACAGTCCAGTACGTTATTGTTAAGTGGTTTCTTTGAAAAATAATTTTTTGGGTGACTTTATGCAAGGAATTAGACCTTTAGATTAAAGAAAAATTAAAAATAATAATATAGCGCTAGTTTGTAGTTTTTCAATCGACTGTACTAACTTTCGAACCTTTTAGACCAGTGGCGCATATAATACATAATTTGTTTTTATGTAGCATCGTAACAATGGATGTTTCTTAACAATAGGGATGTAGACTGTTTTTTGGGAAAGTGTTTTAAATCGTGCATAAGTACCTAATATAGCCACAAATATTTATTATTTTTGTTGAAATACGACTCAAGCCTTAAAAATCATGTATTTTAAATTCCGTTTCAAATTTCGGTCCAAAACGCCAATACTTGTCATGTGACTGCCGTGACGTCATTCGTTCATACCAAAGGAGGCTCAAAAGTTTACACGGGAGCTACCATTCTATAGTTTCGTAGCTGTTGCTATAGTTACATGTAATTTGACGTTTCCTATAAACAAATAATTATAAATTACACACTGAATATTAATCAAACAAGGAAGCCTTTGACAGCGTCTGGTGCTTGTACATGACTCCATGACGTCATGCGCTCTGATTGGTGTTCGTTGTCACGTGATTTGAGAGTGATTTTATTAGGTTTTATTTATTAAATATTAATTAAATTCCTTAAAAATAAGGAAAAATATAGTGTTTTTTAGTATTTCTATCATAGAAACTACCACTTAAGGTAGTTGTCGTGGTTAAGGCACACCGCCAGAAAATTCTTAATTTCTGTATATTTATTAAGGACATGATAATACAATTACCCTGAAAATTTGAAGTCGATCGACCATATATAATCCGAGATAAATTCAATTAAAAATTGGATAATTAACATTGATTGTATACGACCGATGTAGTTCTGAACCAGTTTCTTATTTATAAAAAAAGAACTAACTGTCAGAAACTTTCCAAAAACTGACAGTATTTCAATGCATTTGTTATGAGTTTAAAAAAAAATAAGAAAAAATTTTTTACCGTCTAATTATTTATAAATAACGGTTTAAAGTTCAACAATTTATAGAAAAGTATACATGCATATGAATACTGTATGGGTTACGTTTCCACAGGTACAGTCTTGCGTACAAATTATGGATCACTTAGCTGCAAGCTAGTATACTTTTGTGGCGCGTATAATCTATAACTTTTTGACAATATTGTACCACGACAACTACCTTAATATTAAAATTATGTTGTTATTTGAATACAGTCAACCTCCCTATTATAGCGAACAATACTGCTTAAAATCTCTAATGTTATAAACACTCACGTTAATATTTCAGGTGGAAAAAATATTGGATGTGCATCAGTTAAGAAATGGAGGTAAAGAATACCTCGTAAAATGGAAGGGCTATCCACCCTCGCAGTCGACATGGGAGTCGGAAGAAAACGTTCGACATTGTCCGGAAATAGTTAAACGATTTTTAAAACAACTCGACGACGCTAAAAGTAAAACCCCGAGAGAAACTCGAGTCAATCCAAAACACACAGATAGGTAAGTTTTAATTTTGGAACTAAGCTCCTTATCGCACGGGAAAAAGTGTCTGACCGATACTTTTGCTATAGTTTGTTATTGTACAGTACATAGGTTTTAAAAATAGAATGGGGTGGTCTCTTGGCCCTAATGCACCACATCCTGAAAGGATTTTTGTGCTTCCACATCATAGTAGAATAAAAAAGCTAACAGGTATACCGTGAAAATTGCCAACTCGCTGTAGTTGACTGTGGAGTAACCGCTAAGGTGTATGCTTACTGTGATCAAGGCCCCGGGTTCGTTCCCAGATAGATACTTTATTGGTGCTATTGACTAGGTTTACACAGGTCAGGTATAGTTTGAAATTTAGAATGTAATATCAAAGAATTTGTTTTTTACATATACAGTACAACAGAAATCAGTTTCACGGGTAATTGGAATAAAAATAAATCAATTTAAACACTCATTGATTGCAACGTTTCGTCTTTATTTAATTAAGACTTTTTCAAGCTCTCAATATGTTTAAATTATAATAAAACTATGATATAAAAAGCAATTTCGCATTACAAAATTCAATTAAAAATTGAAAATTGTAGAAAATTGATTTATTTTTATTCCAATTACCCGTGAAACTGATTTCTATTATAACATATTCTGGAATTGAACTTTAAAGATGAATACAGTACAATCTCGGTAAGATGAACACAAAAAATCCTGAGGAGTTCATGTTAGCGGTATTTTTATATTATCGAGGTTCGCAAGAAGCATGTACATTAGGGTGGTACTTAACTGGTGTATTGTCGAATTTCTATGTTTCCAGGGGTCAAGCCTATCCAAATTGATAAAAAAAAATTCTCTAAAAATTTGAGCTCTTAATAACTCGACGCTAGTCCGCATTTCAACCAAAGTTTCTTATGGAAAATAACATGTGGAAAACTCCTTTTGTTCTTTCAAATTTTAAAATTTGGGAGCAAATGAATCTACCAAAATGAGACATACATATTTTTGTAGAGAATTTAACGCTCGACAAAAAAGGCATCTTGTAATTTTTTGCTAAGTTTAGTGGTTCAAAAATTTCCCGAGGATAAAGTTTAAACTTTAATCTCGAAAAACTTTTGAACCAGTAAACTTAGCGAAACATCACGATACCTTTTTTGTAGAGCGTTCAATTCTCTACAAAAAATATGTTCATATTACTGAGTCGTTCTTAAGAGGCAATATTCATATTATCGCGATTGTACTGTATTTTGAATTGTTTTTCCGGCAAATCTTTACTGTTTTAGAAAATTGAATAATTTAGGACGACGTAAAATTTTTTTTTACATCCATTCTATATTATTTCAATTATAGTGTCACCTCTTTTATAATGCAAGTAGATTAGACAGGAAATGAAGCATAAGATAACAATTTAGTATTTGCTCTCTTTAATGATCAACGTTTCGGCAACAATTTGTGCCTTCTTCAGGATCTTAAAATAGCAAAAACCGTTAAGTTAAAATATACAATGAATTATTTTAACTTAACGGTTTTTGCTATTCTAAGATCCTGAAGAAGGCATAAATTGTTGCCGAAACGTTGATCATTAAAGAGAGCAAATACTAAATTGTTATCTTATGCCTCACTTACCGTCTAATCTACTTATATTATTTCACTTGATATTCCTTCAGTGTGCTTGTTACTTAATAATACATAATATATAGCGAAAGGAACTTAATTCCTACCGGGTGTCCCATGACACCTGGTCTTTTTTTTTTTTTTTTTTGGATGTAGCCAGTACTTCAATTTTTTTTTTTCATCTAGATTTACGTTGACTATGGGCGCAGGTGGTCGCCGCATAAGCAAGAGAAATCAAGGAAAGCAACGGTAATTTTCTTTTTTACTCTGTGTACAAACTCGTCTCGAAATATTCTAACATATATATATTCTTTTGTTTTTTAGTACTCGCTACGATGACAATGAATAAGTATCCAGTTCCGCACTTAAATAATTCATGTTTTACAGAAGTGGAGAAATTACTTTTTGTGATTAGTTAAAAGAAACAAAAAACAGCGGGATTTTTTTTTTGTAAATGTGTATGAGAAGGACTCAGAATAATTTGATTTTATTGTGTATCTGGGCGTTCATTTCATTTATACAAGAAAATTTATGAATACTCATTAAATTATTGATCTCTAACTTGTGTTGTACTGTTCCTTCGAAGAAAAAGCATTTGAGTAAATTGTTTGTTAGAGCGGGACCACACGCCAGGTTACTAGAATACTAAGTTGGGCGTCAGACGCTGTAAACATAGTCACGTCTGTGATCGATTGAGTCAATTGTTGGCCTCACTGATGCCCACGACTTCGTTTTTCAAGTCTTGTTATCTCAACTGTTTGGAAAAAGACTCCACAAGCCTACTTTCACCGCCCTTTCTCGCGTCTCGCTAAGTCACGCCTTCAACAATTTGTGATTGGTTGAGTCGATTGCTGGCGTCACCGATATCTATGGCTTGCTTTTTTAAGTCTAGTTATCTCAATTGTTTGGAAAGACTCCATGTGACGTCACAAGTCTACTTCCCCGTTCTCTCTCGCGTCTCGTCTTGTCACACCTTCAACAATTTGTGATTGGTTGAGTCGATTGCTGGCGTCACCGATATCCATGGCTTGCTTTTTCAAGTCTAGTTATCTCAATTGTTCGGAAAGACTCCATGTGACGTCACAAGTCTACTTCCCCGTTCTCTCTCGCGTCTTGTCTTGTCACACCTTCAACAATTTGTGATTGGTTGAGTCGATTGCTGGCGTCACCGATATCCATGGCTTGCTTTTTCAAGTCTAGTTATCTCAATTGTTTGGAAAGACTCCATGTGACGTCACAAGTCTGCTTCCCCGTTCTCTTTCGCGTCTCGCCAAGTCGCACCTTCAACAATTTGTGATTGGTTGAGTCGATTGCTGGTGTCACCGATATCCATGGCCTGGTTTTTGCAAGTCTAGTTATCTCTCAATTGTTTTGAAAGACTCCATGTGACGTCACAAGTCTACTTCCCTGTTCTCTCTCGCGTCTCGCCTTGTCACACCTTCAACAATGCTAACGCCCAACCTTAGTTTTTAGGAACCTTGGAACGTGGACTGCTTACTGAAAGTCTTATCATAACTTGAAGCGGTCAAATCTGACATTTTGCAGGCTTGTATGGGCAGTAGCAATTGACTTGTGATAACTACTTTCTTTCGAATAGATGACTAAACAAAAAAGGGCTATTGCCAGGGACGGATCTAGGTTTTTCGAGGCCTATGGCTTATTGAAGTCCAATTATTGGTTGGATTAAGGATCTTTAAATTGGGGATTAAAATTCATTTTAATAACATCAATATCAGAGTCGAGACTTTGAATTGGAATTAAAGGTTGGGGCCAAATGGTAGATTGCGACCTCTAAAGTCTATGGAGTCGAGACTTGGTGAAATAATTCTAAAATTCGCCCGAAAATTCATCCAATAAATTATCAAAATCAATCCATAATAATGATCAATCATTATTTTTTTCTATATGAGAAGAGCTCATTGTTAATGAAAAAGTATTAAACATTTGTGATAATACATCAATTTTTTGGGCCCTTGGTACTTGAGGGCTCAAGTCCCTATATAAATCCGTCCCTGGCTATAGCTATTTTTTTTACGCAGAAAAAAATATAACATCGTAGGTCTTTAGATTCATCCGGTTTAGGGGTTTTTCTACAACATATTTATGTCCTTGCGACAACACGAAGAAAATTTTTTTTAACTACATTTTTTGATGAAATGTGATTTTGAAAAGTAAAATTAAACAAATGAACACCCATGCATTTTTTTTTATATACTGTCACTATGTAATCTAATCTTATAATTTGATTAGCATTCATGGTTTTTTTACGCGTTGGTACAAAATTTTCGTCCGAGACGATGTGTGATTGATATCTATAGCACCAACCAGTTTGTATGAGCAACTGGCGACTGAAAAGTGACTACAACGCGACTTTTTTTTGATAAAATGATCTGTTATTGTACAAAATCCAAGTTAAAAGTATTTTATGATATCAGAGTATTATGTTTTATTTTTTAGTACAAACGGTTTCTCCATTTTTGTCATTTCTTTTTTGTACTGTTAGTGTTTGGAATACATGTTTTAAAATAAGTAAATGAAACGTGTCTTTATGATCTAAGTTTAGTAATTATAAATATTTTAAATTTAATGGATTTGAAATTGGTAGATCTAACAAGAAAAACGACAAGTTCATGGGAAAATTTGCCAGTTTCGAGATACTAGTTAAAAATAAGGTGAATACATTTATATGTGTTTTATTTGAAATATTTTTTGTATTAGATTTTCTGTATGCAAATATTACGTATTATGTGCAACACTGTAATAAAATAATACCAATAAAGTATACTAGAAATTCAATATCTGTATTAATTTTATGAGGTGAAGTTTGGATGTAGGAGGTAAAACTATTCATCCGATTTCAAATTTTTTTTCACCAATATTTAGAATAGACCTTCAGGATGTACCCAGGCTATACATTGTCGCGTTAAAATTAAAAAGGCTTTTTGTGGAAACCAATCTATACTAATATTATAAAGAGGTAAAGTTTGGATGTAGGAAATAATCTCGGAAAATTCTTATCCGATTTCAATTTTTTTTTCACCAATATTTAGAATGGACCTTCAGGATGGATGTAGGCTATATATTATCGCGTTAAAATAAAAACCCTTTTCGTCGAGACCAATCTATTATAAAGAGGTTAAGTTTGAATGTGGAAGGTAATCTCTGAAACTAATCATTCGATTTCAAAAATTTTTTTACCAATATTTAGAATGGACGTAGACTATATATTATCGCATTAAAATAAAAGCGCTTTTCGAGGAGACCAATCTATACTAATATTACAAAGAGGTAAAGTTTGGATGTAAGCTAATCTCGGAAAATTCCCATCCAATTTCAAATTTTTTTCATCATTATTTAGAATGGACCTTCAGGATAAACATAGGCTATATATTGTCGCGTTAAAATAAAATCGCTTTTCGTGGAAACCAATCTCCACTAACATTACAAAGAGGTAAAGTTTGGATGTAAGCTAATCTCGGAAAATTCCCATCCGATTTCAAAAATTATTTTATCATTATTTAGAATAGACCTTCCGGATACACATAGGCTATATATTATCGCGTTAAAATAAAATCGCTTTTCGTGGAGATCAATCTCTACTAAGACTACAAAGAGGTAAAGTTTGGATGTAAGCTAATCTCGGAAAATTCCCATCCAATTTCAAATTTTTTTCATCATTATTTAGAATGGACCTTCAGGATAAACATAGGCTATATATTGTCGCGTTAAAATAAAATCGCTTTTCGTGGAAACCAATCTCCACTAACATTACAAAGAGGTAAAGTTTGGATGTAAGCTAATCTCGGAAAATTCCCATCCGATTTCAAAAATTATTTTATCATTATTTAGAATAGACCTTCCGGATACACATAGGCTATATATTATCGCGTTAAAATAAAATCGCTTTTCGTGGAGATCAATCTCTACTAAGACTACAAAGAGGTAAAGTTTGGATGTAAGCTAATCTCGGAAAATTCCCATCCAATTTCAATTTTTTTTTCATCATTATTTAGAATGAACCTTCAGGATAAACATAGGCTATATATCATCGCGTTAAAATAAAATCGCTTTTCGTGGAGACCAATCTCCACTAACATTATAAAGAGGTAAAGTTTGGATGTAAGCTAATCTCGGAAAATTCCCATCCGATTTCAAAAATTATTTCATCATTATTTAGAATGGACCTTCCGGATAAACATAGGCTATATATCATCGCGTTAAAATAAAATCGCTTTTCGTGGAGATCAATCTCTACTAAGACTACAAAGAGGTAAAGTTTGGATGAAAGCTAATCTCGGAAAATTCTCATCCAATTTCAAAATTTTTTTCATCATTATTTAGAATGGACCTTCAGGATAAACATAGGCTATATATCATCGCGTTAAAATAAAATCGCTTTTCGTGGAGACCAATCTCCACTAACATTATAAAGAGGTAAAGTTTGGATGTAAGCTAATCTCGGAAAATTCTCATCCAATTTCAAATTTTTTTTCATCATTATTTAGAATGGACCTTCAGGATAAACATAGGCTATATATCATCGCGTTAAAATAAAATCGCTTTTCGTGGAGACCAATCTCCACTAACATTATAAAGAGGTAAAGTTTGGATGTAAGCTAATCTCGGAAAATTCCCATCCAATTTCAAATTTTTTTTTATCATTATTTAGAATGGACCTTCCGGATAAACATAGGCTATATATCATCGAGTTAAAATAAAATAGCTTTTCGAGGAGACCAATCTATACTAATATTACAAAGAGGTAAAGTTTGGATGTAAGCTAATCTCGGAAAATTCCCATCCAATTTCAAATTTTTTTTCATCATTATTTAGAATGGACCTTCCGGATAAACATAGGCTATATATCATCGAGTTTAAATAAAATCGCTTTTCGTGGAGACCAATCTCTACTAACATTACAAAGAGGTAAAGTTTGGATGTAAGCTAATCTCGGAAAATTCTCATCCGATTTCAAAATTTTTTTCATCATTATTTAGAATGGACCTTCAGGATAAACATAGGCTATATATCATCGCGTTAAAATAAAATCACTTTTCGTGGAGACCAATCTCCACTAACATTATAAAGAGGTAAAGTTTGGATGTAAGCTAATCTCGGAAAATTCTCATCCGATTTCAAAATTTTTTTCATCATTATTTAGAATGGACCTTCAGGATAAACATAGGCTATATATCATCGCGTTAAAATAAAATCGCTTTTCGTGGAGACCAATCTCTACTAAGATTACAAAGAGGTAAAGTTTGGATGTAAGCTAATCTCGGAAAATTCTCATCCGATTTCAAAAATCATTTCATCATTATTTAGAATGGACCTTCAGGATAAACATAGGCTATATATCATCGCGTTAAAATAAAAGCGCTTTTCGTGGAGACCAATCTCTACTAAGATTACAAAGAGGTAAAGTTTGGATGAAAGCTAATCTCGGAAAATTCCCATCCGATTTCAAAAATTATTTCATCATTATTTAGAATGGACCTTCAGGATAAACATAGGCTATATATCATCGAGTTAAAATAAAATCGCTTTTCGTGGAGACCAATCTCTACTAACATTACAAAGAGGTAAAGTTTGGATGAAAGCTAATCTCGGAAAATTCGCATCCAATTTCAAATTTTTTTCATCATTATTTAGAATGGACCTTCCGGATAAACATAGGCTATATATCATCGAGTTAAAATAAAATAGCTTTTCGTGGAGACCAATCTCTACTAAGATTACAAAGAGGTAAAGTTTGGATGTAAGCTAATCTCGGAAAATTCTCATCCGATTTCAAAATTTTTTTCATCATTATTTAGAATGGACCTTCCGGATAAACATAGACTATATATCATCGAGTTAAAATAAAATCGCTTTTCGTGGAGACCAATCTCTACTAAGACTACAAAGAGGTAAAGTTTGGATGAAAGCTAATCTCGGAAAATTCCCATCCGATTTCAAATTTTTTTTCATCATTATTTAGAATGGACCTTCAGGATAAACATAGGCTATATATTATCGCGTTAAAATAAAAGCGCTTTTCGAGGAGACCAATCTATACTAACATTACAAAGAGGTAAAATTTGGATGTACGAGGTAATCTCCAAAACTACTCACCCGATTTCAAAAATGCTTTCACCAACGTTTAGAATGGACATACGCTATATATTATCAAGTTAAAATACAAGCGCTTTTATGGGAGACCAACTTTGCAGCGTAAGTCGACAAAAAAATTGTTACGATCGAGCGAGGTGCTGCCTCACAAGGTAATACTGTAAAACGACGGAGTTTTTAAACCCACATTGAAGTCACACTACCTGTTTTAGCAAATATACTACATTGTTTTGGCACTGCGACTCGTTTTTCTTTTATAACAACATAAAATTGGTTGTCCTTTGACCGTAGTTTCAATAATTGAATACTCAGCGTTAGGTACTTACCAATAATATAGAAGCTTATGACATTTGTAGTCGAGCGTCTATAATCTACAATATCTATATTGGATAATAAAAAAAAAACGATCAGCTTTCGAATCTTTAATTCAAAAGAAAACTGACAAGTTTGTGAAGAATGCAGCCCCGGATCTAGGGGATGGGGGGCAAACTGGGGCATCTGCCTCGGGCGGCAGTTTTAGGGGACGCCAAAATCATAATATTGTAGCGCACCTCCAATTGTTACGCCTTTGGAAATGACATAGGCTTCTCAAACAAACCGACAGAAGTTTCTGGAATGATCGAGAAGTAGGATAATACTGTGCGTGTGGGGCGCGACATTCATTCAGTCGGAGACAGTAAGTGAGTCGATGAGTCACGCGGCGTACAGCAGACATAAATAATCATAGTTACATAAATAAGACTACATATATTAGGGTGTGTTTGTGTATATTAGTTATTGTTGAATTATTATTTACCAGAATCCGTTTATTTTTCATTGTTAGTTTCTTTTTGTCATTGTTATTAGAGAAGTACTTTAGTTTATCTGTTTTAATATGTTTGAAAATTGATAACAAACTATTATAAAAAATTATTAGAGGGTTCTTATTCTCCCCTCCCGGTCACAAAAAATGTCACCCATTTATAAATAAATTCTGTATTTTATTTTATTTATTTCTACTCTGCCCCATCAAAATAAAAGTACAGACAAGTATAGACAAATTAATGATAACTGCGCTAAAAAAATAATAACAGGTTTTAAAAAACAAAGAATACTAACATAAGCCTATATTTTCGAGTTTTTTTAAACAGTTTATCTCAAACGCTGAAGCGAGGGGGCGCCATTATCAAGTTCTGTTCCGGTTCGAAAAAATCGTAGATCCAGGGCTGATAGCATGTGGTGAAAACAAGGTTGCAAAGTACGGTGGCAACTATAATATATTTTGATATTAATCAAAATTATGTACAAAAATTAATTTTACAAACCATTGATAGCTTAAAGTCCAGATTGTAAACCAAAACCGGGACCTTTTGGCTCTGCAGTGAGTGATGTCAAGCCGTTAAGTGGCTCTGATGCAAAACGACCGTTTCTGCAAAAAAAAAATGCATTTTGATTAGTGACCAATTTATTAGAACATTTATTTAAGGGGTTACACTACCTAGGCGCGTAGAAAAAATAAGCTTTTTTTTTTTTTTTTTCGAGTTCTAGGTAGTGGATCAAAAAAAAAATTTAGGGCTTTATTACACATATAAAATGTTTTTTACAGTTGATGTTCAAATTTGAACATCAACGTAAAAACATTTTTTTAAAAAACGAAATTATTAATATTTGTTAAACTCAAATTTTATATTTACATGTGTATATTAACTTTTATATCTACTTAATCGAAACATTTAATAGTTATTAAAGCTTGATAAAGTTCCAAACAAGGAACGAAACGTCGCTGTAAATAAAAAATTACGTGTTTACTTAAAAAAAGACCTTTTTCCCGAAAAATTATTTTTATCTTATTGGAAAGTATCTCCCGCGTTAAGCAGGGTCTTAACTCTAATAAAATAGGTTTATCTGGTTTTGTCTGACTGATAACTATATATAAAATTACCTTGGTCCAGCTTGAGGAACCTTGCCATTTTTAAGATCATTCAAAATTTCTTCGGTATCTTTCACTGTTAAGTCCTCCTGAAAATAATAAACAAACAAAAATGTGACAATTTGTGACAAGAGGGGGGTCAAAAAATCATGAAATTCGTGTGACGTAATTTATGGAGGGCCCCCAATCATTTCCCCCTCCCGCAGGCAGTCATAAAAAAAGTAACGATGTGCTCCCCGCGCAGCCGCCTCGGCATCAACTGTTTTTTAATCAGTTAACCAATCATTTACTCACATAATAGTCGTCGTTAATCTGAATCATGGGCGCGTTGACACAGGCTCCCAAACATTCCACTTCTGATATTGTGAAGTTTCCGTCTGCTGTTGTCTCACCAACATGGATGCCAAGAGTCTTTTCGACGCAACAAAGTATGTCATCGGACCCACGCAACCAACACGGCGTGGTAGTACAAACTTGGACGTGGTACTTTCCGGTCGGCTTTCTGAAAAGAAGGAAAAAAGAACCTCTTCAATATTCACAGATAAAATAAAACATATTGAGCCTCACTCTCACATAAGAAGTTTAACTTCTTTAGTTTTTATGGACGTCAAATTACAGAAATTATTTTGTACTTCAATTGTTCGTAATTTTAAAAGTCAGATTCCCAAGACCTGACTTTAATATGTACATCTTTGTCCTACTATTTTGCGAATCAAAATGCAACACACTATAACCTTCTGTTCTTGTCAGTTTCATGTAATTTAGGGGACAAACTAACTTCTCCTTAATTTGTTTCATTCTACTTCCCCTAGATTTCTTATTTTTTTCGAACAGATACGTCGCTAAGAAGTTAAACTTCAAAACCACTTGAAACTTCTACAAAATTTATTATTAAATTATGTCTCGACGATTGTTTCGGACAATAAGTCCATCCAGTATTAGTTTTATATTCCTGAGAATGGACTTATTGTCCAAAACGATCGTCGAAAAATAATTTAATGATAATTTTTGTAGAATTTATATTATGCAGTTATTCGTTATAAAGTAGTTTTTGACAAAAAGTATTCATAATGTACAGGTATATTTGGATTAACTCTTATGGGCAGTTCTAGACAATTTCGAAAAATTTGTTAAATCGAGGAAATCCTTATATTGAGGTTTGTTATATTAAGGTTCACTGTATTATATATTTTGAGTTAAAAAGTCTAAGAGTTGGATAATATGTACCTCATAAACATGGTATAAAACGTGGCTACTTCGTAAACCCTCATTCTCGGCAATTTAAGCAAATCAGCTACGGCATGCATCGCAGAAATCGGTAACCAGCCGTGCTGTCTTTGAGCCAAATCCAACAACGGAATCATGGCTGCTCGTTTATGGCCTTCCGGATATATAGCCAAAATAGCATCGGCCCTCTGAAAATAATAACGAAAAATCAGGACTGACTTCTGCCAAGTTGGGCACGATTATCGCAATATTAAAAAATAAAGATTATATAATACCCGCCACGGTTCTAAAAGATTCTAAAGCTAGATGCAAATGGAGGCTTGCGCAAGTACAATCGGTTGAAAAGCTACAAACTCGCGCTGTATTATTATTTTTCTTTAATCCAAAGGTCTAATTCCTTGCATAAAAAGTCATCCAAAAAATTATTTTTCGTGCTTGTTTATGCAAAACTGTATTAGGCATCTTGATCAATTAACAATCAAAGAAACAACTTAACAATAGCGTACTGGACTGTACTTTATAGCAGGAAAGCGACAAGTGACACGACAACCAGCGATAGCCAATCACCGACGAGCGCACGTTATGTGCCAGTAACTGGGAGGTGGTGGGAGTCTTCCTTTCCCACAAAACAACCAGGACGGCTCTAAGATATGCACTTGCGACGCTGTTTGTGACTAACTTCAGAACCTTTTAGAACCGTGGCGAGTATTATATGGCTTTGCGGCTGTACAATGAAACGTCTGAACATAAGAAAGAACATTCATTTGGGTTCGATCATTTTGCGTCGTGTCTTATAGCGGACGGACTCAAGACTACGACACCGCGTAGTGAATATATTCTATCTGTGTATGAGACAAAATGGTATTCCAGTGAAACGACCAAAACACGCTGCTGTTTTTGGAAAATTTCAAAAATTATCAATGTCTTTGGAACCGCAAACTCAACGAATACAAAGACAGAACAATACAAATTCTATAAAATCTCTAATTAATTATTTAAACTTAAACTTTGTTTCTTTTTTGTCAATTCTTCGATTAATTGGTCACAAAACAAATGAATTCCAAGGCGCACAATTTCATTCGATGACATCTTCGAGATACAGACTGGATTTCTGTCACTCTCTCTGTGTTATAGAGATGGGAAAAAAGGCTCTTTTTAGTGATCTGCATCTTTGCATCTGGATCCCGTATGTGAGCCGGCTCACTGAACCGGTTCAAAAAGAGCCGAGTTCTGAATATGTTACTGCAGTCTGCCACTGAGTTACCTAGTTCAGTCAATCATATCACGACCTGTATAGGATCAAGAATGCATAGCCAAACATGTGATGCATGAGTCATTTGAGCTGACAGATGCATCAAAGCGAGAACTGATACGTAAGTGTAAAATGTGCTTCTGTGTGTTAAGCGTTTCACTGAGTTATGCGGATCCGTTGATCCGTCGGCTCTCACGGATCTTCTGTCGGAGTCGGCTCTTGGAACCGGTTCAGATCTGAGTTACCCAACTCTACTGTGTTGTGTGAACGCGGAATGAAACAAAAATGAACATTCAATCAGAATGAACCGTCTGATATCACCTTTAGAGTTAAACTGATACAAAAAAATGTTATATACTGAAATGTATTTGCTTGCTGGCTTGAATAAATAAATATTCGTAAGTTAATGACATCAAAAAAGTATAGACATACCTTTTTGTTTTCAGAAGTAAATTCAAAAACAATATTAGGATTATCTTCTTTAGTGTCTCTGTGCACAAACAAACTATCATGTAACGCTGTTGAAGACGTTTGCAGAGCACGAGCAACACTGCCGCGCCACTGAAAAAGATTTATACATTTTACATAACGAAAAATATTGCAAACGTTTTGTCGTAACAAAAATGCGAGGTTATGGTTACATAATATATTTTATTTGACAATTTTTTTTTGAAAAATTAACTTGAAATAAAACGAATAAAACTCACAATTTGTTGGCCTAATAATTTTACGTTCGACAACATTTTGAAACCAGTCAATACAAGATTTCAAGAGGGGTACAGCAATAATAATTTTTTGACGTTTGTAAATTCGTATTGCAACCGAATTTAATAAGTAGCCAGCGCTAAACTGCTTGAACTAACAGCTTTAATAAAATTCCGTCTGACGCCGCTACTGGAAAGTCCGGCTTCGTCCGGGCATAAATGCAGTATATAGGACATAAAAGATGAGAAGTGCATTGAATTTGCGCGAATTCAAATGCTTTTAATTGTGAATGTTCAAAAATCGAAGAAAAATCAAAACTGCCATTTATATATGTCGATTTATGGGCATTGGGGTTTAAAAATGTTAATTTTAATGTGTATAATATTGAATTTTAAAGTGTTTTAAATGTACTATATGTAGAGGGCGAACTAGATAGTCACATTGGCTTGTCCGAGCCCCTAATAAAGAAATTATTATTATTATTAAAAAACAAACATTCTGTGACCTGCTCGCTACCAAATTTCACAGGATCACCTGCTGGGCTAATCTAAAGAAAACTGTTTCAAAAGATGTTCAATCTTTTTCAAATTCCTTACAGTTATAAAAAAAAAAAACAATATAATATACAATATAAACAATATAAAAAAAAAACAATATTACAAAACAGGAAATTTAAACAATTTATTGCCTATTTTACAATATAACTTATTCACGTTTATAAAAGATAACTCACTTTCATGTTCAGCCATATATTCTTGAACTAAAGATTCCAAAGATGGAAGTATTGCATTAAGTTCAGTTTCTTTATCACCCACACACCATGCAATACTCATATGAAATGATGGATTCTGAAACAACACAAAAGTAACATAATACAGTAAGACCCCACGTAAGGTAGTTGTCGTGGTTATGGCACACCGTCAGAAAATTCTTAATTTTTGTACACTTATTAAGGACATGATAATACAATTACCCTGAAAATTTGAAGTCAATCGATTGTATATAATCCGAGATAAATTCAATTAAAAATTGGATAATTAACATTGATTGTATACGATCTCTGTAGTTCTGAACCAGTTTCTTATTTATAAAAAAAGAACTAATTGTCAGAAACTTTCCAAAAACTGAGTCTTTCAATGCATTTGTTATGAGTTTAAAAAAAAATAAGAAAATTTTTTTGACCGTCTAATTATTTATAAATAACGGTTTAAAGTTCAACAATTTATAGAAAAGTATACATGCATATGAATACTGTATGGGTTACGTTTCCACGGGTACAGTCTTGCGTACAAATTATGGATCACTTAGCTACAAGCTAGTATACTTTTGTGGTGCGTATAATCTAACTTTTTGACAATATATTGTAGCACGACAACTACCTTAACGCGGGAGTTACGTTCCAATGAGTTCCTGCGCTATTCGAAACAGTGCTAAACGAGGTCATCTTAATACGTAGATAAAAGACATAAGTGAAATAGAACCGAGAATAAGAAACACATGTGGATAAAGATCGGCCTTTTTTCGTCCATCACAGCCCAGCAAATATCAACTACTCAAGGCCGGCTTAAGCTAGTCGACTCGGCGCTCGCCTAGGACGGCATCTTCAGGGGGGCGGCAAAATTGTAAACTGCCAATGTTTTATTGTGTCAGTTGCTTTTTGAATTATACTTGTAGACGATATAAATACCTTTTGATGGAAAATATAAAATATGTTCTTTGAACTGTTAATTATTTTATTTAGAAATATTCCTTTTCACCTTGATATGAATTGTTGAAAAATAATAATAATAATGCGTTTAACGTCCGTTTCTCGACTTTATGTCATAACAGACGCCATTCGCACCATTACTATTTTTTCATCTACCACTTCCCGTTATTTTCTACATTTTTTACAACTTCAACTTATGTAATAGCAATGGGCGAATGAAGGAATTATAGGAAATTAGGATAAGGTAGGTAATTTTTTAACTAGGGGTTTGATAGGTAATCGGCCATGGCCTCAAATAAGGAACCATCTCGATATTTATCTGGAATTAATTGAGGGAAACCATGGAAAACCTCAATCAAGATGGCCGGTACAGGAATTACCGTTTCTCAGCGAGAGGCAGTAGGAAAAAGTCCCAGCCACATCTGCTCCCGCCGAGATTCGAACCCAGTACCTACCGAATGCGAGTCTAGTGCTGTCACCACTCCTCTACCCAACTCGGTGAATTGCTGAAAAAGGGGGCGCAAATTCAATCTTGCCTAGGGCGCATAGTTAGCTTAAGCCGGCCCTGCACCTACTACTTGCTTATGTAGGAAAAATGTTTGAAACTTTACCATATGATATAGGTGTTGCAATTATACCTACCGCCTATAGATGTACAGTTGCAATTATTGTAACTTAGGACGGATCAATAATAATTAGAAAAAATGGAAATTTTCATCTGATTCAATCGTAACTCTTACTACTGAAACGGTTCATGTCTAGCGTTACGGAGTAAAGTCTGCTTTCGCATAATGTGAATTCAATGTTACAATTGCTTTATAATGAATATCGCAGCGTAGAGTAACTGAAAACTCATTCCGCCGCGAAAGTGGAAAGATTCGGGTTTGAGTCCCTATGGTGACAGTTGTTCAAAAACAATTTTTTTTTCTAATATATATTAATAATAATTATAATAATGCGTTTAACGTCCGTTTCTCGACTTTATGCCATAACAGACGCCATTCGCACCATTACTATTTTCCATCTACCACACTTCCCGTTATTTTTCTACATTTTTAAAACTTCAACTTATATAAGTAATAGCAATGGGCGAATGAAGGAATTATAGGAAATTAGGATAAGGTAGGTAATTTTTGAACTAGGAGTTTGATAGGTCTCAAATAAGAAACCATCTCGACATTTATCTGGAATTAATTGAGGGAAACCATGGAAAATCTCAATCAAGATGGCCGGTACAGGAATTACCGTTTCTCGGCGAGAGGCAGTAGGAAAAAGTCCTAGCCACATCTGCCCCTGCCGGGAATTTTTTTCTAATAGAGCATTGTAACAATGAATGCTTCTAACAATCATTGCAAATTGAATCGGTGTCTAAACTAGCATCCATTTGTTTTGGTACTTCGTTAAATAACAAGGGTGCCTTCATGAACCGTGTTGTGCTTGATCAATTAACTTACCTCATAAAATGACTGTAACCTAAATTCCGCTAGGCATTTGTCCAATATTTCGACAACTTTAACCAAACTGTCGTAACCAGTTCTAGCTTGTAAGCCAATAAACGTTCTTGTTCTTTCTTCATTACAATAAATTTTTACGTTGCTTAACAGTACGATAAATCTATAAATGAAACCTAATTAAAAACTGCTAAATCATTTTAGATAACATCTTCAGATGAGTTATTTACCTGTTAACATTGCAAATATTATTCTGAACAGTTTTAGCGAAAGATTCGATCCAATGATACTTTAAAATTACGGTTCTAGTTAAACTGATATGTAAGTCGTCTTGTGGTTTCAATTTAGCAACCGACTGACAACATTCGATTACTTTGGATATTAAATTATTCATTGCGTTGTTTTCCTCATCTATAAATTTATTCGTATTGTAAATAATATTCAAATTGAGTAAGCAGTTGAGAACAATTTATAACTCGAAACTAAATTTTAAGTACAGTAAGACCTTGCTTAACGCTGTTTCAGTATTACGCGGTTTCTAAAAAAAAAGTTTAGCCACTATAACGTAAATTACGGACCAGTTTTTACAAAATGATTCAAATGTTGATAGAAGTTCAAAGGCAAGACAAAGTGTCATTGATGGAATATCTTGCTATCGATAACGGAAAAAGGCAAACGACATTAGATGACTTCTTCACAAAAAACAAAACATGTCAAATGAGGAACCTTCCTCATCACATACATAACTTCTTACTCGAACTTTTATTTGATTTTCATAAATGTTTTATGAACAAAAATCGATATTAGCAATTAATAAATCCATAATTAATGTGATAAAGAAGTGTTTAACAATAAATGTTAAAATTAAACAAAAGAAACTAACAATTTTTTTAATTCTTGGTTCTGTTTCACTAATGCCTATTATCTACGTATTAAGATGACCTCGTTTAGCGCTGTTTCGTATAGAGCAGGGACTTATCGGAACGTATCTCCCGCGTGAAGGGAAGTCATACTGTACTTATGGTTTTTTACGACTGTTTTTCAAATATGAAAATAAAACGTATCATCCTTATTTCGATTAGTAGAAAATAGAACCTTAGGATGAGTTATTAATTGTTCTCGATAATGAAGTTAACTAAATATTACATTTAATAAACACAAAAGTGGACCAATTTCCTCTTTCGTGTGCAAAAGTTCGGGTCCTTCCATCGTGTGCTTCTGGATTATCTTCGATTTCATATTTAGTGGGAATTAGAATCGATGGAAATGGTAGCCTATGTATAAAAAAAAACGAATTCTACACTACACAATACACATATACAAATATGTCGAATGACTAATTTATTGGAATTTTTAGGGTCCCGTACCCAACGGCAAAATATTGTTTTTACTATTCTGTCTGTCTTCTAGCCTCTAAACTATAAATCCTAATAACGAAATTGAAATATAATTTGTAAGTTGATGAACCAAAACTCTTTCTTTGAACTTATTTTTTTACAATTTGGATTGCGGTATAATACTTAACCTAACTTTACCTTTCGACTGCTTTGCCGCGTTTTGATGTTTCATTCTCAAAATCCTGTGGCAGTGTTCTTTTTGTGGAAACTTTAGGCCCGGGCACGTCCAAATCAGATGAATCTTCGCTGGAATCATAACTTGCTCTTAACAAGTCCAGTGACGTTTTGGTTGACATTTTGAACAAGGATCACAAAGCTTCTGTGATGAGGAAAGAATATGTTGACACAAATTAGAAATGATCCTAAAGAAAATTCATTATTTTTTTACAAAAAAAATAAAAATAAAAACGACTAAATATGATTATGTAACGGGAAAAGGATTTATTTGGTGTTGCTATGACTCATCTCCTTATAAGTCCCCAAATTTTTTGCCAAGTATCAATTAGTTTTTCAATTATAAATTTTCAAACAAAAAAATAAATTGAAAATATTATGAAATAACTTTCGCTGTTGTTAACAACCTCGAACTAAGATCAGTAATTTTTACTTGAAATTATCCAAGTACAATTGTTCTATGATTATTATTCATTTATATACTTTCAATTTAGACCGTCAACAATTCAAAAAGCTTTTTTCGGGCTTTGGCTAAATGGTTAACGTTAGATATAAGAATTGATAATCTACACTAATATTATAAAGAGGAAAGATTTGTATTTTTGTGTGTGTGTATGTTTGTAATGAATAAACTCAAAAACTACTGTGCCGATTTAAAAAATTCTTTCACCATTAGAAAGCTACATTCACCCTGAGTAACATAGGCTATATTTATTGCTAGAAAATATTAGGGATCCTTACTAAAACTTTAGTAACGTAACCCAAGGTGTAAAAAAAATGCCATAGAACATCTTTCGTCGCATGCGCTGCGGAAACTATTGATGATAGAACAAAAGTATGTTCAACAATATTAAAAAACATATCAATAACTACAAAAAACTTCCCGATACTATATGTCCAACTATTATCGTAATGTCACAATAACCACTTTTTACATTTTAATAATCTATATAGATAAAAGACGATGTATATGTAATCTATGGACTCCAAACGGGTAGACCATTTTTAATGAAATTTTCAGACAATCTTTAGATTAGCCCAGCGGGTGATCTTCTGAAGTTTGGTAGCGATCGGATCAACAGAATTTTTTAAATTTCTTTTTGGGAAATAAGATTTTTCTACGATTTTTGAACATTCATAAATAAAAGCGATTGAATCCGCGCAAATTCAATACACGTTGAGAATTTAATGATAATGATTATCATCTTTTATATCCTATATATTACATTTACACCGGGCGAAGCCGGACTGGGCCGCTAGTAATAAATAAAATTAATTAGTCTTGTTTAATTTTATTTATTACTAGCGGCCCAGTCCGGCTGTCGTTTAATTTTATTTATTCTAAATAAGTAAGGACGTTTAGTACAAAAAAAATGATAATAATGTCATTATTAATTTGTTTGGTTGTGAACTGATGAAGTTAGATATAAGAATCTAAACCATTTGTCAAAATCCTTATTATCAAAAAAAAAAAGGAAAAAAAATAAAGAAATCACAACATTTATTTCACAAATTCAAGTGGCGGGTTGAACTCTCAAATACATCAATATTTGATACATTATTGTATTAATATAATATATTTCTAGTTGTGTAATCAAACAGGTATATAAATAATTTGAAATGTGACTAGATTTTAAAAGTAATATTATTATAGATCTTTGTACATATAATTTCCATTGAAGAAAATTTCACGAAAATACTTCTGCTTTGGCACTTTGATGGCAGTAAATGGTTCTAGTACCTAATATTACAACAATGTGATTCCACTGCTTTACTTACAATATATAATTTACTTTGAAAAAAAAAAATATGACCCCGAAATTATATTTGTCGTAAGTACAAATTTAAATTGTAAATTTGTATGTTTTATCTAGGGCATAAAAAATGACTGAAATGGCAACTGAAATATTTATAATTAATATCTAAATCGAATTTAATATCAACAATATACCCACCACCGATGTGTTTTATGCAATGAAACTTTGTATTATAAATTATAAAACTATGTTTTAAAGGACAGAAAAGAACCCAGAAAAAATACAGTTC
Source organism: Venustoraphidia nigricollis (assembly GCA_034508555.1). Classification (NCBI taxonomy): domain Eukaryota; kingdom Metazoa; phylum Arthropoda; class Insecta; order Raphidioptera; family Raphidiidae; genus Venustoraphidia; species Venustoraphidia nigricollis. Next base: position 2,506,345 of record JAVRKA010000021.1, on the reverse strand, counting down.
AGAAACCAGTCGTATTAGACAGTATGGCCAACATAATGCGTCAAATTTAGCTTAAAACAAACGAACAACGCACAGCATGTTCGTCTCTTGTTTAATACAAAAAGATTTGTGACAATTTTTAATAGTAATCAGTTCTCAAAGGCCATTATCGATTTGTATTTGACTTTTGACGCATTATATTTACAATTTCAATACGATTTACTGCAAAATACTGAACAAGCACCAAAAAACTTCAAATTATTTAAACGGGGACTGACCGTTAACTGAAACTATTGATTAAGTAAAATAGTTAAAACTAATAATAAACATCACAGTTTTTGATATATTTTTGTTAAAATTGATAAGATTTCACTAAGCCAACAAGAGAAAGTTGCACAGCGTTTTATAACAATTGAAAAATGATTTTTTTAGCGACCGAGTGATCGGTTTTTCTGATTCAAATTTGAAAATTCATTAAAAGTTCTCATAGTAGAATGAATCAGTTTTTTTCACAAACTATCCAAATATACAATTAAAAAAATACAGTAACGAGTCAATCCCCCCCGTAATTAATATTTAAATTGTACTTGATGACATAGAGATCAAAATAGTCTCTTTAAAATCATAAATAATCAAATATACTCTTTAAACTCTAACAAATTATCTTTGGTTAATAGAACTCCGAAATAAACAGCCTGCAGAGCAGCAATTTACTCCGTAATATGAAATCTTATTGTTTGATTTTGATTCTGTGCCTTTGAAATATATCTCAACAATAATTCAAAGAAAATTAAAACAAAATTGCATCATCAATCAAACAAATAAGATTTTATCATTCATGCGCTCTCACCATAATATTCTTTTAACTATCTAGTGTAAAAGAGAAGCCATTTTGTTATCGTCGGATAGCAATTTTATAAATAATGCTATCCAGATAATTTCTGCTTTACGAAACAAAAAATATGAACAATTGCAATGAATGCTGAATATTCATAACTACAGCAGTAGAGTCATTCGGGGTAAGAGCACGCATCTGGTAAGAGATCGCAGGGAATGAAGGGATTGGGGGCGCGTATATGACGAAGTCATGGCGAGCGAGCGGCCATATTGAAGCCAGGCGTTACGTTGAACACGTAGTTTTTTGTTCTAAGAAAAAGTTTATAACCTCGACAAACACAAGATAAACGTTGTAAGTAGTTTTAGTGTAGTTAACACTATTAATGCGCTATTGTTATCAAGGGAACATTTTAGGTTATCTTTAGAACAAGTATGTGCATAGGCGAGCTATTCAAAAAGTAGTCCCGTGGGGTAAGAGAGCGTCTATTAACTCCTTGTGCCCGCCAGACTGCGTACCGTTACCCGCATTAAGGGTCAAAAGTTCGCATTCTGACCGAGCCTCATCAGTGTGTAATTCTAAAAAAAACTATATACTTTGCTAATACATACATTTATGTATTTTGTAAAGCATTAAATACTCTATCTAATGTTCATTATCACATTCCTAATATTATTTTTGTTTTGGTGTGTGCTCTTGACCCGAAAGACTCTACTACATTGCGTTTGTTTGTTCTGGCAGCTTCGACAATTTTGTTGCTCGCGCGACAAAGTTTCGTTTTATGTATTGATTTTAATTAATGCTTACATTAAATAAATGAACAATAGAAAGATTCGGCGTAGTTTCAAGACTTCTCTTAAAAAAATATAAAAAAAGAAACACCTTAAGGTTTAGCTACAACTTACAAGCTACCTTGCAGAACTGAAAAAGCAGAATGTGCAATAATAAATTAAATACAATTATATCCTTCGTAAACACTAAGTAACTACAAGGGTTGATCAATAAGTACCCGTGTTTGACGACAGATGGCGTTAACGAGTGAACTTGACTTTACCATCGTGTACTGCAGACTTTTAAACGACCTCGTGCTGAGTTATAGATAAATTCACAGGTTAGGTTATTTTTGATAGCCAGTTGTATCATTCGTGTTTTGTATTTTTCGACAAAATAGAAAAAGAGCAATATCGATCCGTAATTCGTTTTTTAAAAAACATGCCAAGAAATAAAACTGACGTTGGATGCTGTCTATGGGAACCCTTTACCATCTATGATCATTTTGTCGAAAAACACAAAACACGAATGATGCAAGTGGCTGTCAAAAATAACCTAACCTATGAATTTATTTACAACTCAGCACGAGGTCGTTTAAAAGTCTGCAGTACACAATGGTAAAGTCAATTTCACTCGTCAATGCCATTTGTCGTCAAACACGGGTACTTATTGATCAACCCTTGTATTTAGAAGTTACTGTTTATAGTGATTAACAGTTTGGTATTTGACAGAGGTGTCATTTAGATATTTTAATTCTTCATATATAAAAATGTGAATTATTTCTAACATAACTAACGACTACATTATATAAGTTAACATTTGCTTATTGTTAATAACGAAGTTACTAAATACCAATAAATAAATATTTCTAATTCGATATCAACTACAAGATGACCATCATGGAATATTAAACTAGAAAAAGAAACAATGGCGAATTGCATATGGCAGCTTTTTTTCACAAATTTAGTTAGCTAACTTGTAATAACAAAATTTATAATTAATTTGTAACACTCAGTTAAAGAAATTATAAAAAAAGAAACGATGAACAACTAAGAAAATACAAAACAAATTAATTAATTCTTTTACAAAAACCTGCAGCTTGTCATTTTTGTACGACTGCTTAAAAAAAAAGTAGAAACAAATTTGGAACATATAAAAAAAATAAATCATCACGATGTCAGTTCTTCGAGTAATTCCTCGGTAGACCTATGTTCGCTCCTAAATTTTTCCATATAAGCTTTGGGTACCGTCCATTCAAGTAAGATCTGAACGTTACATTTCAATCTTTGTGCTTCGGTGAGACTTTCGTCGAGGCAAGGTTCCCGGCCAGAGCCCTTGATCGATTCCAGTAAAACGTCATCGATCAATCGTTTATTGAACCCTAATTCATTTAAGCGTTTTTGCGACGAGATCTTCTTCAACAAGATCGCTAGCAGCAACCGCATTTTTTCTATAGGCATAGGTGGTTCAATAAAACATTTCATATCTTCTGTTTTAACGGTCATCGTCGTGTTAAAGTTAGCATCGGTCGTCACCGATTCGAACGGTTTTTTCCTACACCGCGACCAATGTTCCTCTCGCTCGATTTTCGTCTTATAAAATCGTTTACAGTAAGTGCAAATGTACGGTTTGTCCGTTTTGTGAATGCAGAGCATATGTTTTTTCAAATGCGGCAACTGGGAGAACGCCACGTGATCCGTGCACATTTCACACCGAAACGGTTTTTCCCCCGTGTGACGTCTCGTGTGCAATTTCAGGGCGGTCGAGTGAGCGAACGCTTTCCAACAGACCTGGCATCTGTAAGGTCGCTCGCCGCTGTGGACGCGCTGATGCACGGTCAGTTGGCTGCGCTGAGCGAATCGCGCGCCGCAGACGGCGCAACCGTGCGGCTTGTCACGCACATGAGTGCGCATGTGCTGTGGCAGGTGACCTTTCAGCCATTTGTCGCAAACGGAACAATGGAACGCTCGCACGCCGCCATGGAAACAAGTCAGATGTTTCTTCAGCGCGTCTGGGCGGATGAACGATTTGCCGCAGATGTCGCAAACGTAGTCTCGCAGGTCGAGATGCTTTTTTGTATGCAATTTAAGGTTAGCAAGACAAGTGAAGGTCGCCGGGCAACGTTCGCATTCATAGGGTCTTTGACCCGTGTGCGTCCTGGCGTGCTGGGATAGTTGCCCCCCGCGGGCGAAGGTTTTCGGACATTTTTCGCAACGATACGGTTTAAAGCCCGTGTGAACGCGCATGTGCAAACGCAAGCGCTCTTTAATAGGAAAGGATTTACCGCAATAATCGCAAATGAATACTTGGGCATCGCCTGTACCGGCAGTGTGTTTAGAAGCGACGTGATTTTTGAGAGAGCCCGATTGTTTAAACGCTTGACCGCAATCGGTACATTCGAACGGCCGTTCGCCCGAATGGATCCGTTCGTGTTTGCGAAGGTCGTTGCGACCGAGAAAATGTTTCCCGCACTCATCACACTGATACTTTTTTGGATCTTTATCTTTAGAATTTGTCATTGTTTACGTTTGATATGATTAAATCATTTCCGAAATTTATAGTGTTGATTTTATGTATGATAAATTATTATTAAATTTTTAGTTTCTTGAGATGATCGTAAAACGAATCAGCCGTATCTTTGGTATCGTTTCGTTTCGATATTGCAAGCACTGGCATAATTTAAACATTGAAAATAAATAAATCTCTTTTTTTTTGGTATCTACAATTAACTATAGCAATTGTTCATAAATGTCTACAAATTAGATAAATTGGCAACAAATGACTAGACAGTTTAACTGAATAATAGTTATAAATTATTCAGCGACTATTAAAAACCAACACCACTGCTTTAATAACATGCAAATTAACCCAAAATAAGTGCATTGTTTAAAAGAAAGCACTCTCTTGAAAAAAAACCGACCACCTGAAGAAGTTCTGTTAGTCGCAAATATACAGATTGTAATAAAAGTAAATATTTACAGATCGTTTCGACATCGTTTTCGTGAAGAAGTTGTATTCCATACCTCTGCAATAAGATAATACATTTCTTATCAGTTCCATTATTGTCGCAAGTAGGTGCAATAATTACATTTGATTAAGCAATCACTATAAAACAGCAAACAATAAATGCAGGTTCCGTTTAAAACACGCTGCGAACGTTTTATTAAATTCATTACTTACACATTTTACTAAATAAACCGTGGCCAACGACAGGAAATTAATTTTAAGTCTTTAATCAAAACGCCATATTTGTTGATCGTAATTAAGTATGAAATTGGTAACAATTCGCGCAATATCAAATACTCCTTCAATATAAAAAGATCAACAAGGAGTAAACATATGACAGACAATTTATATTTTAATTTTTGTTGTTGTATAATTCTCTTTATTCCCAAATTTGAATCATTTTAATCATTAACAGGAAAAAAATAACTTTTAAATACGTTTAATAGTACATAACGTTTGCAAAATTATAATACATTCTAAGCTACAATAATTCTATTCTTAAAAAATCTGATTTTAAAGATATTGGCGGTCCATCGGCGTCTTTTTGGCTCTCTTATCTCTTGCTCGTGGATACCAACGATGTTTCGTGGTATTTGTTAAAGCCATTAGTTGCTGAATTGCGATATCAGGATGCGTTGTTTTGTAAATTTGTTGAACTTCAGGCCCCCAACTTGTCTTTAATAATGTTGACTCTTGCACTGGTGCTTCTGGTATTGGTTTTGTAAATTCATATGGTACATCACGTTTAGGATGCCAACAAACTATTGTTGAACCATCGTCTGTTATAACTATTTTATTTTTTTCGTTTAATGTCGACTTCAAACGTATTCCGATATTCGCAAAATGTTTGTTGATATTTAGAAGTCCAAAAGAATATTTTAAAGCCATTTGCACTTAGCACTTTTTACCGCTCGTGTTAGTATGTTGAAATATTTAGCAATATATTAAAAAATCAGAATTATGCACTTTATTCCGAAGGATTTTTTTAACAAATATTCATTTTAACCCTATATTTGACAGCCCCGTTTCACATCACGACGTATGGAGGTATACAGAAAGAGAATTGAAATGACAAGAATCTTCCATCGATGTCAATGGCTTTCAAAAATTTGTATGGTCTATGGTATCATGTCAAAATAGATTTAAGGCTTCGTTTACGTGATTAAAACGTCAATTTTGTAATAATTTAGTTGTGAACGGTCTTCTTGTGTAGTGTTTTTCATATTTCACATGCGGTGTTTCATAAGTGTGTCGTAAATAGTTTAAAAGTTATTAAGAATCTGTACAAAAAATATCGAAGTGTCCAAATTTCAAATATGCCTCTTCCGGCTGCCCTAGCTGCAAAACTTGCCAAGCGCGGTTTAATAACAGATAAAATTAAGGCGCCTGAACAACCATCAGAAGAAATAATCGCAGAAAACTACGATACTCCAACAGAGAAGAGAAAGCGTCCCGAAGTATTAACAAAAAAAATAAATGAAGACGATCTTCTTTTGTCAAACCGAGGCCACGAAGGTTGTCCAAACAAATACAACGTATACCACGAATGTACAACATTTTGTGTGACTCGATGGAAAGTCGGTGTACTTAGAACTGATGTAACATACCTACGCCGCAAATTCAAAATGCTGAAACAGTATCCGTTACCCGAAACGTGGAAGGAAATGTATGATCGTGGATCAGGGAGGTACTATTTCTGGAACCTCGAGACCGATGAAGTATCGTGGTATCCTCCAGGGCATCCAAAAGCGAGAATAGGTCCTAGTGCAGCCCACATTCGAGAGACTACGAAAGTACATACGAAAGACGTATCAGACGGTGACGATTCAGATGAGACAGAAGACGAAGAAATAGAAGAACCGGAGATTAGCACTAAGAAAAGAAAAGTATCTTACGAAAGTAACAAGTCTTTAATGAGAGCCGGTAGAGTTAAACGAGATATGCTCGATCCGATGGATCCCGCAGCTTATTCCGACGTGCCTCGAGGTACGTGGTCGTCCGGATTAGATACGGAAGCTAAAACTGGGGTTGATACGACGGCATCAGGACCTTTATATCAAATGAGACCATATCCTTCACCAGGGAGTATACTAGCCGCCAATGCCAAAACAAAAAAGTAGGCGTGGACTCTTCGGATTATTTATATACCAAATTAATTTTTGTTGAATGTAATGTTATTGTTAAATAAAAATATTATTTCTATATATTTTAATCTTTTCATTGTGGATAAGTAGAAGAGGGAGTAGGTTTGAAGTAGATTGTGGATGGGTCTAAAGGCATATACAATAAGACCTCGCTTAACGCTGTTTCAGTATTACGCATTTTCCTTGTCTTTACTATTTTACGAATCAAAATGCAACACACTATAAACTTCTGTCCTTGTCAATGTCATGTAATTTATGGAACAAACTAACTTCCCCTTAATTTGTTTCATTCTACTTCCCCTCGATTTCTTACTTTTTTCAAGCAGATATGTCGCTAAAGAAGTTAAACTTCAAAAAAACAGTTCAGCCACTATAACGAAAATTATGGATCAGTTTATGCAAAACGATTCAAATGTTGATAGAAGTTGAAAGGCATGATACAATATCTTGCTATCGACAACAGCTTACTGAACGAAACAGAAAAGGCAAATGACATTAGATGACTTCTTCACAAAAAAAAAAACAAAAATGAAGAACCTTTCTCATCACAAACATAGCTTCTTACTGGAACTTTTATTTGATTTTCATACAGTATGTAAACGGAATGAGTTAATTAGTTACTCTACGGTGCGATATCTTAACAGTTAATTCTTCATAATAAAGCAAATGTAACATTAAAGTCACTACATGCGAGAGCTGATTATTTCGTTAGGTATCTCTAGACACGAATCATCACAGTAGCGGGAGTATGAATGAATCAAGTAAATTTCCATTTTTTATTATTATTCAATCATTAATTTACCTTAGTACAATACGTAATTCAAAGGCAGATATAGGGGCTAATAGTCAACCATAGCTGGGCACCATTAATCAAATACTTAACTTCGTTAATCCGTTACTAAAAAAGTTAACTTCGTTAATCGTTAAGCCGTTAATCTTGCAGGTTAACGATTAACGAATCGTAAATCGTTAACTCGCGATAGAAATTCTATTTTATATTTAATGTTAATACGGGCTATGGAAGTTTAGGCAGGTCATGAAATATTAGTAAAAGAAGGGTGTATCATTAGAGTTTTTAATAATAAATGTTCAACTCAAAATACAGCTAGTCTGACATAAGGTGCATATTCCCCTTCATAAACAACAATATATTGAAGTTTTCGTCGGAAAGTGAGGCTCTTTTAGGCGTTAAAATGTCTTTTCCCGTAGAAAAAAGGCGTTCGACTGCAGCACTTGACGGTATAGCGGTACTATATTTAATAAACAGATTTATTATTATCTGTTCTCCGAGGAATGCCGCATCGTTAAAAGAGTCTTTTGACTTCATGTCTAGCCACATTTTGACGAGACTTTGAGCTTAAGTTCTTAAAGATTTGTGACTTTTAGACTTTTCTTTACTTTGAGTGACCGAAATAAAAAAAGTCTTCTTCATCTTCTTCGTTGTTGCTGGCACGGTTCGCACGGTGTCCTTGTGAATTGTAGGTACTTAATTAACGATTGAACGGACTTATGGCAAGTAAACGGAAGTTAATGTGTCCGTTAACATTTTTTAAAGTTAACTGAACAGTTAAATCGTTAAGCACTTTGTTAACTTCGTTAATTAACGATTAACGGATTAACGAGTTAATGCCCACCTATGTAGTCAACCTATGTTATCATATGGAAATTTTTATTAATACGAAATACTTCCGTAAAGAATAGCAATATAAGAATATGTTAATTCTGTAATGCTTCAGAACGAGCTATATAATTGTTGTAAACATTCATTGTTACTTCATCTTTAAAGTTCAATTCCAGATATATGTTATAATAGAAAACAATATCACATGTAATTGGAAGAAAAATAAATCAATTTAAACACTCATTGATTAAAAAAAAAGAACATATTATTTTCTACAATTTTTAATTGTTTTTTGTAATGCGAAATTGCTTATTACATAATAGTTTAATTATCATTTAAACATATTGAGAAGCTTGAAAAAGTCTTAAAGACGAAACGTTGCAATCAATGAGTGTTTAAATTGATTTATTTTTATTCCAATTACCCGCGATATTGTTTTCTATTATTCATTGTTACATTGCTAAATTAGCAAAATTTATTAAAAATTTAATAAAACGAATTTTGCGACCACAAATCGTAATTTCCAAGAGTATATTTTACAATCTAAGGGATCAATCCCCTTATAAATTATCGTAGAATAATTGCACATATGAGCATATTCATAAACTCAAATTAACACACGTTTTTTCGTTATTGCTTATCGTTTACGAAAACACCACGTCAATGTATTTTCATGTGAGTATTTAACGCCTCGCGTTGCGTAAACGCCCTCTCGCATAGCTGACATACATATGGCCGTTCCCCAGTATGAATTCGGACGTGTTTTTTAAGCACAGTACTAGTCGAGAAACCTTTGCCACATGTACTGCACACGTAAGGCCGTTCGTTCGTGTGAGTTCTCATATGAACTACCAGAGCCGATGGAGTTTTATATTTTTTATCGCACAACTGACAGGCGTGCGGTCGTTCACCTACACAAAAAATTACCTCAATATCTTTTTGAAAAGCAATGTTTTGTTTTAAAGTTGTAGTTAAACTCATGGCGGAAATACTACATAGTGTGCTCCAAGATTACAAGAAACTAAGGTTGGGCGTTAGCATTGTTGAAGGTGTCACTAGGCAAGATGCGAGAGAGGGCGTAGACTTGTGGAGTCCAAACAGTTGGAATAACAATAAATGAAAAAACCCGGGTCGCAGTGCCAAAACCCTGCCGACAATATAGTGTATTTGCTAATATAGGAAGTGTGGCTTTATTATGCGAACTTAAGTGGGTTTTTGGGCAAAATAAAAAATTTGGCTCCTTAATACACCCCTTAAAAGAACATTTTTTGTCTCAATTGCAATATTATTATCAATCGAACCTCTATACCAAATTATATACACCTATCAGTAAATAATTCACTATCTGCAAATTAGTGTTTTCATCAAATTTGTAAGTCCGGTCCTGTCGGGCCGATTTTATTAAAATTTTAGGGGCACATTTTAATTACTGCCAGAGGGTTAAATTTCAACTTTGAAACGATTCGGAGAATTTTTTCGGTATTTTAGGGCCCAAAAACATTTTTCAACCCCTAAAAACTACCCTTAAAATGGCCCGATTAAGCTCATTTTAAATAGACTTCTTGCGGTGATGGATTTCAACACGTGGGCCAAATTTAGTTGAAATCAATTAACTCTTTCGAAAGTTATTGCCCGCACACATATATATATATATACGTATATATATAAATATATATATATATACATATATATATAAACATTTTTAAAAATGGTGCCAAAGTGTTTAGGACGTTATGAAACGTCGAGAAATTTTGGTCCGACCCCTAGATCCCGCCATCCGACCGATGCCAATAGTGTATGTTGCCATATGGCAAATACACTAAAAACCAAGCCATGGGCATCGGTGACGTAAGTATTCGACTCAACTAATCACAGAAGTTACCGTGTTTATAGTTTCTTACACCCAACCTAGGTTGGGCGTAGGGATTGCAATGTTGGATCCAGCACATTTTTGGCCTAGCTGGATCCAGCGGTGCGGATCCGCAATCAGCTATAAACAAGTAATTAACTGGGTCTGAGAAAGATTATGGTAAGATATTAAAGAAAAAAATGGCACTTTATGAAAGTGAGGGAGTAAAAGATGAAAACCTAACTTTAATCTATGATTATTTGATGACTCTCAAACCAACCAGCTTAGAGGTAGAGAGAGCTCTTTCCGTAGGGCGGGTATATTTGCAGTTCTTTAAGAAGTAGGCTGGGAGATAACACCATCAATAACACTTCTTTTTTGAGCTCTTACTTTAAAAAAAGTAAAAAAAAACTGTTACCTACCTAATTGATTGGCTTTATTCTTTAAAAGACAAGTCAAGTCTTAAATTATATAATATAATTTATATTAAAGTTTTGTTTCTGAAAAGAGTTAACTAAACATTTTAGAAGCAGGAAACGCCATTTTATTTCTAAAATTATTGAGACTGAGAAACTGAGACTACATAGTTTGTAAAATAGGTAAACGAATAACTCTTTCTGATATCTAGAATATCAATTTAGGTGATTTAAGACTGTATTGTGATAATTAATGATTATATTCCGGATACTTGTAGCTATTACTAACGCCAAAAAAAAAAACGAGTATTTGATGTAAATGTCGATAAACAGTTATTAGTGTATTTGCCATATGGCAACATACACTATTGGCATCGGTCGGATGGCGGGACCTAGGGGTCGGACCAAAATTTCTCGACGTTTCATGACCTCCTAAACACTTTGGCACCATTTTTTAAATGTTTATATATATTTATATATATATATATATATATATATATATATATAAGCGTATATATATATATATATATGTGTGCGGGCAATAACTTTCGAAGGAATTAATTGATTTTAACGAAATTTGGCCCACGTGTTGAAATCCATCACCGCAAGAAGCCTATTTAAAATGGGCCTAATCGGGCTATTTTTAGGGTAGTTTTTAGGGGTTGAAAAATGTTTTTGGGCCCCAAAATACCGAAAAAATTCTCCGAATCGTTTCAAAATTGAAATTTAACCCTCTGGTAGTAATTAAAAAGTGTCTCTAAAATTTTGATAAAATCGGCCCGACAGGACCGGATTTACAAATTTTATGAAAAAACTAGTTTGCAGATTATGAATTCTTTACTGAAAGGTGTATATAATTTAGTATAGAGATTCGATTGATAATAATATTGCAATTAAGAAAAAAAATGTTATTTAAGGGGTGTATTAAGGAGTCTAATTTTTTATTTTGCCCAGAAACCAACTAAAGTTCGCATAATGAAGCCACACTGCCTGTATAAGCAAATACACTATATTGTCGGCAGGGTTTTGGCACTGCGACCCGGGTTTTTAAAGTTTGTAGAGTAAAAAAAATGTTACATTTATTCGAAAAATCGATTAATGTTGGATCCAGCTGGATTTGCTTCAATCCCGCATAAATCCAGCTGGATTGAAAATGCCGCTGGATTGCAATCCCTAGTTGGACGTTAGCATTATTGAAGCTGTGACTAGGCGAGACGCGGGAGAGGGCGGGGGAAGTAGGCTTGTGGAGTCTTTTACCAAACAGTTGGGCATCAGTGACATAAGCAATCGACTCAACCAATCACAGACGTGATCATAGCCTCTTACATCCAACCTTCTAGTATTCTAGTAATCTTGGAGCACACCATGTAATATTTACACCATGATTAAACTTCAATAAAACAAAATAAACTCGAAATAGAGAAACAAACGACAGTAGATCTTACCTGTATGTTTGCGCATGTGTATTTGCAAGTCACTCTGAGAATGGCACTCCTTGCCACAAGTGGTGCACAGCGCAGTGCACGCCCTTTTTTCGCCGCGATGTTTTCGTAACACGTGCTGCGTCAAGTGACTTTCGAGATGAAAAGACAATTGACATTCTTCGCACGGATAAGGCCTGTCCCCGCCGTAATGCCTGAGCATGTGATACTTAAGATAATAAACCGATTTCCCACAAACGTTGCACACGTCCTTGTCCTTAATTCCTTCGTGTATGCGTTTTATATGTTTACGTAAAGTGATTTCATTCTTAAACGAACCGTCGCACTTCTGACAAGTAAACGGAGTCTCTTTAATGTGCGACTGTTGATGTTTTTTTAGTAAGTGCATCACCTGAAATCCTTTACCGCACGTCGGACAGAAATGTTTTAGTTCTTCGTGCGTTTTCCTATGGATTTCCAACTGGAGTCGAACCATGAATTTCTTACCGCAGATATCGCACGGCGATGGTTTAATTTTGTGTTTTTTCATGTGGACAGCTTGAGCGCTTAATTCGTAAAAACCTTTATTGCAAATTTCGCAATGGTACCGCGTTTTGCCTTCATGTCGAAGCATGTGTTTGGTCAACGGGCCTTTTTCATAGAACCCTTTATTACATACTTGACACGTATGCGAAAATTTACGATTTTCGTTGTGCATTTCCATGTGACGAGCCAATGAATAAATATTAACTAAAACTTTGTTACAAATTTTGCACGTGCAAGTCCGTTCGTCGCATTTTTCAGAATCGAACACTAACGGCTGTTTTTTATTCACGTTTGAATTTCTATTTGGATCTGACGATTTGTCTTTTTGAGTTTCGATTTCGACATCGCTAGTCGTAACGTCGTCATTTCTCCATGAATCATCGTCTGCGTTATCTTCGATCAAATCTGTATTATCTCTATCACTGTCATCGTCGCAGTCCTCTTTTCTTAAGTAATTGTCTTTCTCACTTTTGCATCCTAACGTATCTGGAGTTTCTTCTATATTTTCTTGCTTATCTTCGTATTCCTTTAATATCCTTCGCAATAAGCGATCGGATTTTTCACATTCTTGTTTGAACTTGTAAGATTTTTCCACTTCGTACGAACATTCGTAACAAATATGCGACGGCAAACCATCATTTAAACCAATCTATCAAAAGTAATATGTTTTTTACAATACTATAAACGATTTCGGACTTTAAAAAAAGACGAATTAAAACTAGCAAACGATGGAAGCACATTCAGTAGAAATAGTATATTACTTTGAAAGGGTGAAAAATTGAAATCCCTGCACTGCGCGACACACAGTGTCCGAGGCGTAATGACACATGGATCTAATAATGTCCATGTAATAACAGCGGTTGGTTACCTATTGGCGAACACGTGACCTGACAAACGGCAGTCTCACGTATCATTGCGCATGACAAAACTATTTAGGCCCGCCTATATAGACGTTATGCGAGTAATTCCAGCTGTGATTACAACAGTGCATAAATGTTATACTTTCGGCTTTAAAATCGAATCAAAAAGTACGTACTTTCGGCATGGTATGAAGAAAAACAATTTTATATTCGCACCGCAAGAGCAGGCATTTCAACTTTCTGGTCGTGGGTGTAGTATACTATTTTTCTTTATACCTAGTCGAAAGTACGTACTTTCGTATCATTGTGCACGAGAAAACTGTTTCGGCCCGCTGTTACAGATGGCGTGCGAGTAATTTCAACAGAGCACGAATGTTGGGCTTTCTGCTTTAAAATCGAAGCAGAAAGTACGTACTTTCGGCATGGTATGAAGAAAAAATTATAATTTACCTTGATTCTGGTGCATGTGTGTAACATTCTTATAACCTCCATATTATTAAAAACAAGCGTCATATTTTGTTTTTCTTTTAAACAAGTGCGGCATATCTTTTCAAAATCGGATTTGGTTATGTTGTCTTCATTTTCGTTCTTTATATTATCATATTTTATATCGCCCATATTTGAAAAATCAAGTGAAAAAAAAAATTCAAAATACAATCACAAATCTATTTTGTATTTTCTAATTAGATTTTTTTAATCAGAAATATAGTTTTGTGTAGCGCACATTACAATATACATTAAAAATAAATGTGCGTTTAATATTTTAAAATAATTGACGAAGAACTACAGAAAACATTGACAGGTTGATGCGACTTACAAGTACGGTGTTGCATTCCTATAAATGTCACTCAAACATTTTGACAGCTGATGAATTCGCACAATCAAAAAATTAGTTTTATTCATCGTTTATAAGCAAATAATTAAAATGGAAGACACAGTTATGGATAATAAGCTATGTCACGACGATTTCAATAAAATTTGTCGGACGTGTCTGTTAGTGAAAAATAATATGATGCTTTTGAATCACAATTTAGAGGTTATAAGAATGTTACATACTTGTACTAGAATTAAGGTAAATTCGATTATTACCGAATATTTCGCTTATAAAATTGGTTCTCTTCATACCCTGCCGAAAGTACGTACTTTTGGCTTCGATTTTAAGTCAGAAAGCGTAACGTTTATGTACTGCTGGAATTACTCGCATGCCGTCTGTAACGGCGGGCCGAAAGTTTTCTCGTGCACACTGATACGAAAGTACGTACTTTCGACCGAGTATGAAGAAAAATAGTATAGACCACACGGCCAGAAAGTTGGAACATACTATTAATGCAAATCTAAAATAAGAACTCCTTTTTTTCTTAGATTGGTTTAGATGACGGCTTGCCAGCTCATATTTGCAACGACTGCTCATTCGCTGTGGAGAAATGTTACAAATTTAAGCACGAATGTGAGAAATCCGATCGGTTACTGAAAACGATACAGAAAGAATATATTCAACAATTAGTAAAACGCGATATCGAAAAACGCGCCGAAGACGAAACCATAAACAACAGTGAAACGTTTGATCTCAACGAAGCAAAAGTAGAACTGAAAGAAGAATATTACGACTACAGCGACAACAACGGTTGCGACGGTTTATGGAAAGACGACGAAACCGAATTATCAAATCTTAGTTATAACGTCCAAACGGTGGTACATTCGCCGAAACTAGATCGTGATAATATTGAGAATGACGAACAAACCGATAAAAAAACAACTGCAAGTACAGTCCGTAAAAAAAAACGAAAGTCGCGTCGAAATCATTCGAACAACGATCATAGTTTCGGCAACGTAAGTAATCAAGTACAAACAATTGAAGATATTAAATTAAATGATGTAAAAAAGGAGCGGAAAAAACCGATTGTGCTCGACCCTGAAAAATGCGACGAAAGTACTTGCACGTGTAAAATATGCGGGAAAGTTCTCGTCAATAAGCACACATTAGCGCGCCATCTTGAAACGCACAACAAGAACCGTCAATTCACGCACAAATGCGACATTTGCAGTAAAGGTTTTTATGAATTGGGACATTTAACAAAACATATGCGTCGTCACGAAGGGAAAAAACGATACTTCTGCGAGATATGCAATAAAGGTTTGTTGCGTACAGCTTTTGTTCGCCCATTTATTGGTTAGATATTTATTTTTTTGGTCAATTAGCATTTTCAGTGAACAGTTTTTTATATCTGTAGTGGCTCTTATTATTATTAAATTTAAACAGATAAATGTCTAAAATAAGTATTAAACAAGGGTTGATCAATAAGTACCGGTGTTTGACGACAGATGTCGTTGATGTGTGAAATTGACTTTACCATCGTGTACTGCAGACTTTTAAACGACCTCGTGCTGACTTGTAGATAAATTCATAGGCTCGGTTATTTTTGACAGCCAGTTGTCGTGTTTTGTATTTGTCGACAAAATGGAAAAAGAGCACTATATAATATACTAGCGGCCCAGTCCGGTTTCGCCCGGGTGTAAATGTAATATATAGGATATAAAAGATGAGAATCATTATCATTAAATTCTCAACGTGTATTGAATTTGCGCGAATTCAGTCGCTTTTATTTGTGAATGTTCAAAAATCGAAGAAAAATCTTATTTCCCAAAAAGAAATTTAAAAAATTCTGTTGATCCGATCGCTACCAAACTTCAGATCACCCGCTGGGCTAATCTAAAGATTGTCTGAAAATTTCATCAAAAATGGTCTACCCGTTTGGAGTCCATAGATTACATATACATCGTCTTTTATCTATATAGATTATTAAAATGTAAAAGTGGTTATTGTGACATAACGATAATAGTTGAACATATAGTATCGCGAAGTTTTTTGTAGTTATTGATATGTTCTTTAATATTGTAGAACATACTTTTATTCTATCATCAATAGTTTCCGCAGCGCATGCGACGAAAGATGTTTTATGGCATTTTTTTTACACCTTGGGTTACGTTACTAAAGTTTTAGCAAGGATCTCTAATATTTTCTAGCAATAAATATAGCCTATGTTACTCAGGGTGAATGTAGCTTTTTAATGGTGAAAGAATTTTTAAAATCGGCACAGTAGTTTTTGAGTTTATTCATTACAAACATACAAAAGCACGAGGTCGTTTAAAAGTCTGCAGTATACGATGGTAAAGTCAATTTCACTCGCCAACGTCATCTGTCGTCAAACACCCTCGTATATATTGTAATTTTTATCAAAGTTCAAACATAAATTTAATCATCCTTTCTGCCCAACAAGTCTGTTCTGAATCACACACTTCCAAAAAAAAAAAAAAAAAACTGCGTTCAAAAATGTTCCGTTACAGGATTTTATGAATTGAGCGCCCAAGCCGTCCACATGAAGAAGCACAAAGTCAAACCGACGCCTTGCGATATATGCGGGAAAAAATTCCTCGTCAAATTACAGCTCGAAATACACAAAAAAACGCACGAGCAATTTAAACATTTCTGCCCAACGTGCGGGAAAGGTTTCGAAGCATTGCGGTTACTGAAGAAGCATTCAATTGTTCACAGTAAGGAGAAACCGTTCTTGTGCTTGGAATGTCACAATTCTTTTAAGCATGAATCAACTTTGCGCAAACATATCAGAACTATACATGAGGGTATTAAAGATACGACCGTTTGTAATGTGTGCAGCAAACCTGTCACGTGTTTGAAATACCACATGTTGACGCATTATGGCGGAGAGAAACCTTTTAAGTGCATCGAATGCGAACAATCGTTTTATCTCAATAGTCAATTAACTCAACACATTTTGCACAAACATCGAGGCGAGAAGCATGCGTTGTGTCCGATTTGCGGCAAAGAATGCATTAAAAACAGTGAACTCGAAGTTCACATGCGAACCCATACTGGTATGTAAAGTTTGTGATTCGTTTTAAAGTAGTTTTCGTGGTTAGGGCACACCGTCAGAAAATTCTTAATTTTTGTATACTTATTAAGGACATGATAATACAATTACCCTGAAAATTTGAAGTCGATCGACCGTATATAATCCGAGATAAATTCAATTAATAATTGGATAATTAACATTGATTGTATACGGTCTCTGTAGTTCTGAACCAGTTTCTTATTTATAAAAAAAGAACTAACTGTCAGAAACTCTCCGAAAACTGACAGTCTTTCAATGCATTTGTTATGAGTTTAAAAAAAATAAGAAATTTTTTTTGACCGTCTAATTATTTATAAATAACGGTTTAAAGTTCAACAATTTATAGAAAAGTAAACATGCATATGAATACTGTATGGGTTACGTTTCCACGGGTACAGTCTTGCGTACAAATTATGGCTACAAGCTAGTATACTTTTGTGGCGCGTATATTCTATAAGTTTTTGACAATATTGTACCACGACAACTACCTTAAGAGCACTGTGGTAGGAACAAAAATAAAAAAAGAAGAATAGTTACTTCTTATCAGGGGCGTAGCTACCGCCGTATCTGCCGTATCAATTATACGGGGCCCCCGGGCCACGGGGGCCCCAGACGTGCGTAAGCAAAAATTAATAAAAACTTCCCAATTTTTTTTTATTTCAGAAATAACAAAAGTCCAAAAAAAGCAATTACTTTTTTTCCCGCGTAAAGCGTGCGTTCAAAAGTTGGCAACACCCTATATCGGTTATCGCGGGCTGCGGGATTTCCCCGTTTAAATCATTTACTTCAACGGGGGAAGGGCCCCCAAACTAATTTTTATACGGGGCCCCGCCAAGGCACGCTACGCTTCTGCTTCTTATCACAACAATTTTATTAGTATTTAGTGGATGTACATTTCAAGAACAAAGCTCCCATCTTCAGTAATACACTAAAGTTTAGTGTAATACTGAAGATGGGAACTTTGCTCTTGAAATGTACATCCACTAACAAAGCTGTTAAGAAGTAACTATTCTTTTATTTTCATGATAAAATAAATTACGCACAGTTAACAAGACCGTGTTTATTTCAGGTGAGCGGCCACATGGGTGTGAATTTTGTGATAAAAAGTACAAAACTAAAAGTGCGTTGGTGATTCATAGGCGCTCCCACACCAAGGAAAGACCCTACATATGTCAAACATGCGGAAGAGGATTTTTTACCAGCACTGTTCTTAAGAACCACGAACGGATTCATACCGGTGAACGACCTTTTATTTGTAGATTTTGTCAGCGAGCATTCCGGCAAAAGGTTGCGTTAAGAACGCACATGAAAATACATTGATAACAACTTAATGTAAATGATTTATCGCGAAACGGCACGTTTTAAAAACTAGATTATAAAATTTCAAACGAAAGGTGATTGGGCTTTTAACCGGTCATGCTTTCCTGAGGAAACACCTACATGTGACGGGGATACAGCAGGAATCAACACTATGCAGATTTTACGAAATGGAGGATGAAACAGCCACCCATATCGTGTTCGAATGTGAGGTTTTAGCCTACAAGAGGACAGCCATCTTTGGCTACATTGATGAGAATGGAATAGTTGCACAGGACAATCTAGTAGCCAATATTCTGGAGCTTATAAGAAGATCCAGTAAAAAGGGGAAGCACAAAAATCCTTCCAGGATGTGGTGCATTTGGGCCAAGAGGCAACCTAATTCTATTTTAATCTTTTAAGACACACCGCCAATAATTTAATTGTAAATAAAAATATCGTAAATGTATTAGTAATAAAAATGATTTTCATTAAATTTCGAAAAAGCAATATTAACACCTTTTTCCTTTCGTTTACAAATCAGATTTCCCCTAATCTTTGATTTACATAAAAATAAGTTGTTAACACGTTTCACCTGTATGTTTGTTTGTTTGTAAAGGAATCATTGAACTTGAAATTCACACACTTCAAAGCGTCAGATTAAACTGAAACTTTGCACACTTGTCAAGAACCGATGACAAAACAATAACTTAATTTTGTCCCATTATCCTGACCAGGACCTTCAGGATAAAAAAAAATCTTTGAATGTATGTGACGGAATCTTTGAATGTGAAATTCACCCACTTGAAAACGTCAGATTAAACTGAAACTTTGCACACTTATCAAGGACCGGTGACAATACAATAATTTAATAAGTTTGTCCCATTATCTTGACCAGGATCTTCAAGATAAAAAAACCTTGTAAAATTACAGCAAGCAAGATAACACGCTGTACAGTGACGTACGTTACGTTGCTTACCCCATAGTCAAATGCAATGTTCTATTTTTTAGTCTTATAATTAAAATTCGAATTTAAAAAAAAAAACTAAAACAACACGCTTTCATGAACTGAAAAATGCAAAATAATTTGACAACAAAATTAGTTTTACTGTAAAAAGCGTGGAATGCTTAATACCAATAATAAATTTTTCATTTACTCGCTAATTGTAAATGTAGAGCTATAATAAACAGCACTTCACGCTTTTTACATTAAAGCTAATTTTGTTGTCAAATTATTTTGCATTTTTGAGCTCCAGACCGTGTTTTAGTTTTTTTTAAGCTCTAATTTTATTTTTTTGACCGCTCCTCGTATAATATGACGTCACTGTGACGCCAAACAAATGTCAAATAAACGCCAAAATCGACATACAATTCAAAAAATCTCAAAAATGTCCCAAAATAAAATTAGTAAAAACCTTTCCAAATCAGATTTTAAAAAAATCTGTCGGTTATGTTTAAAAGAGAAAGAAAAAATGGTATCCGTTTACAATTCTGTGGTTATGAATATGTTGAAAAAAATAACAGACATAAAGGTAGAATTATAATTTAAAAAAAAGCAATTATTTGAATTTAGTGAGTACGATTTACTTTTTTCTAGATTTATCTCAAAGATGGATTGCCAAATCAGATTTGTTTCGAGTGCAAATGTAGCGCTCGACAATCGTTTAAATTTAAGCAGCGATGCGAAAAATTCGATAAAATATTATGGGATATTTTCAGTACCGAGATGATTCAAACGAAAATAAAAGACGATCAAGAAGATGAACAAAAGAACACGAAAATAGATCAACATACCGTAAACGAATCTATTAAACAAGAAATAATCGTGAAACCCGATTTTGATTCAGAGAACGAATCGTTGAGTTGTCTTCAATCACTTATTAACATAAAAGAAGAAATCGACAGAAACAGTGACTGTTCGAATTCAGGTACGAAAAAAGAGATTGACTTACCGAATGATTTCGATAACGAGCCTAGCGATGACGATAGCGTTAACGGCGCAGATGACGTCAGCGAAAAAAGTGAAGATGACTGTAAAGATGAAATGAGTAACGATGATTATAAAGAAGATGATTCCACGCAACAAAACAAAATAATTATATTTAAAGTGAATCCGGATAAAAATTCCGGCGAAATAATAAAACGGTATCCTCCGAAACCACCGGTGACTCTCGACCCTGAAAAATGTGATTTAGAGGCACTAATGTGCAAAATTTGTGGTAAAACATTAGTGACTAAACACACTTTAGCGCGACACATGGAAACTCATAACGAAAATAGGAAAATTACGCATACATGTCCGACTTGCAACAAACCTTTTTATAACGTCGGTCAATATAACAAACATATGCGATGGCATGAAGGGAAAACGAGGTACAACTGTGAAATCTGTAATAAACCGTTCTTTGAGTTGAGCGCGCAAGCAGTACACATGAAAAAACACAAAGTTAAACCGATGTCGTGCGACATTTGTCAAAAACAGTTTTTAGTTAAATTGCAGTTAGAAATTCATAAAAAAAAGATGCACGAAAAAAAAGAATACTTCTGTTCGATCTGTAGTAAAAGTTTTCCTCAACAGTGTCTTGTAAAAAAACACGAACGAATTCATACGACCGAGAAACCGTTTTTGTGTATTAAGTGCTCGGCTAGTTTTAAACAAGAGTGGTCGTTGCGTATTCATATGAATAATGTGCATTCGGAAAATTCGCACAAAGAAGTGTGCAATATTTGCGGCAAATCGGTTAAGAAACTGCGGTAATTTGATTTTTAGTTAATTTCGTTGTTTGATAAGCTAATGCTGGGTTGCAGAAAGCATTGATTTGACAATGACTTTAGATTGTACTCATAATCATATATATTAATACGCTAAGGTTAAGATGTTTGCCTCCCTTTTTCGAAAAAACCTCACAATTACTCCACATAAATTTTGTATCATTTTATAGATAATTACTTGCTCTATGTGTATCAACAATTAAAAAATCTATTATTGCTTTTGTTTTTGCAAAATAATTAATTATAACAATTATACATTTATTCAGTATATGCAGCAATGCTGCCATCTGACGGTTCTAACTTTGAAACAACGTCAACATGATTGACGGTCGGTAAATTTTTTTTGTTTAATTTTTAATCAAAATTCACGTATGAATACGTTTCGCATGACGGCGCTTCAGCTCAACGTTTTCGATACTTGCGCCTCTATGCGACAGTTTTAGAAAAATGTTTTCTTGAACCGTCACTGAGTTTCGTAATGTAATACAACAAAAAGAAGAAAGTTAGTGTGAGAAATTAGAAACGAATTTTAGTGCGAATTATTCGCACAGGTACCGCTAGTTTTCATAAAAATACATAGACAAAAGTTGTTTCGCTGTAGAAACTATACAAAAAACGATGCTTAGAAAATAGTCTGTTAATTTTTTTTTGGCCACATTCCCATAAAAACTTTTTAGATATCATCTAAGTCAGTGGTTCCCAGCAAGAGGTCCGCGAACCACAGGTGGTTCATGAGAGCCTCGAAAATAGTCCGCGGAAGAGCCAGGCAGCACATATAAAAAAACCCGGGTCGCAGTGCCAAAACCCTGCCGACAATATAGTGTATTTGCTTATACATAGGCAGTGTGGCCTTATTACGCGAACTTAAATTGGTTTTTGGGCAAAATTAAAAATTTGACTCCTTAATACACCCCTTAAAATAACATTTTTTTTCTTAACTGCAATATTGTTATCAATCTAACGTCTACACCCAATTAAATACACCCTTCAATAAATAAGTCACTATCTACAAATTAGTATTTTCAGAAAATTTGAAAACCCGGTCCTGTCGGGCCGATTTTATTAAAATTTTAGGGACACTTTTTAATTACTACTAAAGGGTTAAATGTCAATTTTGAAACGATTCTGAGAATTTTTTCGGTATTTTGGGGCCCAAAAACATTTTTCAACCCCTAAAAACTACCCTTAAAATGCCCCGATTACGCCCATTTTAAATAGGCTTCTTGCGGTGATGGATTTCAACACGTGGGCCAAATTTCGTTAAAATCAATTAACTCTTTCGAAAGTTATTGCCCGCACACACATATATATATATATATATATATATATATATATATATATATATATATATATATATATATAAACATTTTCAAAAATGGTGCCAAAGTGTTTAGGAGGTTATGAAACGTCGAGAAATTTTGGTCCGACCCCTATGTCCCGCCATCCGACCGACGCCAATAGTGTATGTTGCCATATGGCAAATACACTAAAAAGTTGCCATTAAATGGGAATTTTAAAAGCAATATATTTAAGGTCATTGTCGAATCAGATTTTTTGACAACGCGTTCTGTAATCAAGCATAATATTGTTCAAGTTCCTTTCAACATTTTTTAGATACCACATGGTGACCCATCAGAACAGAGAAAAAAGGCACAAATGCGGAAAATGCGATCAGTCATTCTACACGGGTTACAGTCTCAACGCGCATATGCGAGTCAAACATGCAACAGAGAAACCCTGCCTCGCTCTATGTCCGGTTTGCGGAAAACAGTGCGAAACGATCGGTTATTTAAATGCCCATATGCATATACATAAAGGTAAAAAAAAGTTCGCGGGGGAAGTGAAACTTCTTTAGTCGTAGATGTTATTTTTTTGCATTTGTCTGACGTGTTTACTATGTAAGCAAAATAAACATAGGGTAAACGACTACTCATTGGACATTACTAGTCATTGCACAGAACACATTTTCATTAGCTATAATAAGAATAAGAACGATAGTAAAGGAGATTTGAATGACTCATTCAAATCTACTTTAGTATCGTTCTTATTTCATATTTGTCAAATCTGATTTAGTATCGTTCTTATTATTAGTGTATTTGCCATAAGGCAACATACACTATTGGCATCGGTCGGATGGCGGGACCTAGGGGTCGGACCAAAATTTCTCGACGTTTCATAACCTCCTAAACACTTTGGCACCATTTTTAAAAATGTTTATATATATATGTACCGAGCTGGGTAGAGTAGTGGTACAGCACTAGACTCGCATTCGGGAGGTCCGGGTTCGATTCCCGGCGGGGGCAGATGTGGCTGGGACTTTTTCCTACTGCCTTTCGCCGAGAAACGGTAATTCCTGTACCGGCCATCTTGATTGAGGTTTTCCATGGTTTCCCTCAATTAATTCCAGATAAATATCGAGGTGGTTCCTTATTTGAGGCCATGGCCGATTACCTATCAAACTCCTAGTTCAAAAATTACCTACCTTATCCTAATTTCCTGTAATTCCTTCATTCGCCCATTGCTATTATATAAGTTGAAGTTTAAGAAATGTAGAAAAAAACGGGAAGTAGTAAAATGAAAAATAGTAATGGTGCGAATGGCGTCTGTTATGACATAAAGTCGAGAAACGGACGTTAAACGCATTATTATTATTATTATTATATATATATGTATATATATATATGTATATATATATATGTATATATATATATATATATATATATATATATATATATATATATATATATATATATATATACGTATATATATATATATATATGTGTGCGGGCAATAACTTTCGAAAGAGTTAATTGATTTCAACTGAATTTGGTCCACGTGTTGAAACCCGTCACCGCAAGAAGCCTATTTAAAATGGACCTAATCGGGCCATTTTAAGGGTAGGTTTTAGGGGTTGAAAAATTTTTTTGGGCTCCAAAATACCGAAAAAATTCTCAGAATCGTTTCAAAATTGACATTTAACCCGCTAGTAGCAATTAAAAAGTGCCCCTAAAATTTTAATAAAATCGGCTCAACAGGACCGGACTTATAAATTTTTTGAAAAAACTAATTTGCAGATAGTGACTTATTTATTGAAGGATGTATTTAATTCGGTGTAGACGTTAGATTGATAATAATATTACAATTAAGAAAAAAAATGTTATTTTAAGGGGTGTATTAAGGGGTTAAATTTTTTATTTTGCCCAAAAACAAGCTTAATTTCACATAATAAAAGTATAAAACTACACGGCCCTATACAAGCAAATACACTATATTGTCGGCAGGGTTTTGGCACTGCGACCCGGGTTTTTTTATTATTATAATTAATGAAAATGTGTTCTGTCCAATGAGTAGTAATGTCCAATGACTAGTCGTTTACCCTATTATATTATATTATTTATATACAAGTAAAACCTCGCTTAACGCTGTTTTAATATTAAGCGGTTCCTAAAAAAAAAGTTTAGTCACTATAACGTAATTTATGGATCAATTTATACAAAATGATTCAAATGTTGACAGAAGTTCAAAGGCAAGACGAAGTGTTATTGATGCAATATCTTGCTGTCGACAACAGCTTGCTGAACGAAACAGAAAGAGACAAACGACATTAGACGACTTCTTCACAAAAAACAAAATATATCAAATGAGGAACCTTCCTCATCACAAACATAACTTCTTACTCGAACTTTTGTTTGATTTTCATTAATGTTTTATGAAATATTAGCAATTAATAAATCTATAATTAATGTGATATTGGAACGCATCTCCTGCGTTAAACGGGTCTTACTGTATTTAATTTTTTTGTGGCGAATTTTACCTCCTCTAATTTTTAGACACTACAGTTTAGAAGTACCCCCGCTTATTTTTGGACAAAGTGGTTTAAGAGTATCCCCTCTAATTATTGGACAGAGTGGTTTAGGAGCCCCCGCTCGTCTACTATTGAAAAACAATTTTTGGACAAAATCTCGCATAACGTGTCAAAAGAAATTTCAAACAGATACGTTGCTAAAGAAGTTTTACTTCAAAAATATTTTGGAACACATTCGCGTTTTTCGTTTGTTTACGGCTGTTCTTTTTTTTTATAGATATTCTAAGATTACTTATTAAAGTCAGCTAAGTAAATGGATCTATGTATTTCAGCTGAACGTCCCCATTCCTGTAACGACTGTGGCAAAAGTTTCAAATTAAAAGTTCAATTGAAAAGCCACCAGATTACTCATACGGATTCAAGGCCGTTCGTTTGCAGTATGTGTGGACGAGGGTTCACGGCCAAGAGTGTCTTAAAGAAACATATCCTAACTCACACTGGTAAGTTAAATGTTAAGGTAGTTGTCGTGGTTAAGGCACACCGTCAGAAAATTCTTAATTTTTGTATACTTATTAAGGACATGATAGTAAAATTACCCTGAAAATTTGAAGTCGATCGACCGTATATAATCCGAGATAAATTCAATTAAAAATTGGATAATTAACATTGATTGTATACGACCTCTGTAGTTCTGAACCAGTTTCTTATTTATAAAAAAAGAACTGTCGGAAACTTTCCAAAAACTGACAGTCTTTCAATGCATTTGTTATGAGTTTAAAAAAAAATAAGAAAAAATTTTTGACCGTCTAATTATTTATAAATAACGGTTTAAAGTTCAACAATTTATAGAAAAGTATACATGCATATGAATACTGTATGGGTTACGTTTCCACGGGTACAGTCTTGCGTACAAATTATGGATCACTTAGCTACAAGCTAGTATACTTGTGTGGCGCGTATAATCTATAACTTTTTGACAATATTCTACCACGACAACTACTTTAAAATCTCTTTTTCTTTATGCCCGGTCGAAAATACATACTTTCGGCTTTGATTTTAAGGCAGAAAGCCTAACATTTATGCACTGCGAGCTGAAACAGTTTTCTCGTGCACACTGATACGAAAGTACGTACTTTCGACCGGGTAGAAAGAAAATAGTATACACCACACAACCAGAAAATTGAAATTACTGCACTGTGCGACACGCGATGTCTGAGGCGAACTTTCTGCTCTTGCGGTGTAATATATTATTAACTGTTTGGATTTATTAAATTTTCTTGTATTACAAAGTGAATTAGTGTTCTTTTGTTATTGCATAAATGCTCTTTTGTTTTAGGTGAACGCCCGCACGTGTGTCACATATGTCAGAGAGCTTTTGCTCAACGAAGCGCGTTGAAAACGCATATGAAAATACATTAATTACTTAACTAACAATTATCAGCTTTTGTTTTATTGTAAAAAATAACAGTTGAAAACATTTGCAATTTTCAACGCTTGGCGTTATTTTAGGATAAAACTGATATTGATATTTTATGTTAATGATTATTTGAATGAAATGTGAGTTATAGAACTAATAAAATGTGAAATACGATTGAATGCGTCATTATTGTTTGAGTTTGTGCGCTTTGAAATTCATTTTTCGCAATGCGTTTATTTTGAACGGGATCCCTAAACGTCTTTTTTTAACGTTCCCTCAAGGAACCATCTGTCAAAACATGTCAAAAATTTAACATAAATAAATCCATCCAACTATTATAAAATCCTCAAAAATGTCGGATATTGTTGAAACGATTTCTAAATCAGATTTTAAAACTATATGCCGGCTGTGTTTAAAAAAGGATCAAAATATGACTTGTGTGTTCGATTTTGAGGTTACTGACATTTTGAAAAAACTAACCAATATAACGGTAAGATCGCAATTTATGATTTTCATTGATTGTTAGAAACATTACAATGCTAAATTAGCAAAAAATATTTTTTATCCACTGTCACCGTCGGCACTCAAACCCGAATCTCTCCACTTTCGCGGCGAAATGAGTTTTCAGTTACTCTATTGCTCATGTAAAAAAGTCTTACGGACTAGAAACGTATGAAATATTTAGTAAATTATGATTTTCAGTATTTATTCTAGTTTAATTTATTGTTAATTTTTTTTAGTTTTATATAAAAGATGGATTGCCTAACCAAATTTGTTCGAGATGCAATTCCTTCATTCAAATGTTACTCGAATTCAAGCAACAATGTGAAAAATCTGATAAATTACTATGGAATATCTGTAAGCATGAAACAAAAGAAATATTTGATGAACAACAGAAAGAAAAACAAAAAAATGCAGATATTAAAAACAAAGAAAATATTTCCACCGAAAAAACAGAAAACATTCAAGATAAAAACATCAAACAAGAAGTAAATTGTCAGAACGATTCACTAACTTGCCTGCAAACAATTGTTTATATAAAAGAAGAAGACAGTAACGAAAATAATGCTCAAAACGATCAAATAGATATTCAAAATCGTCTCCCGTCAATTGTTCATCAAACAAATGAAGACCAAGTCGATATTAGCTGTAAAGATGACAAAGGTAGTGAAAAATACTACAGCGATTGTAGTGAAAAATCGAACGATGAAGATGCTAGTACGGATGAACCGTTACAAAAAAATGAAATCGTTATTTTCAAAGTAAACTCAGGTAAAAATTCGGGCAAACTCGTAAAAAGAAAACAATTGAAATCACACATAGTTCTCGATTCCGACAAATGCGACGTTGATACTCTTCAATGCAAAATTTGCAACAAAACATTAATAAGCAAACGGTCGTTAGCTCGCCATCTAGAAACGCATAGCGAAAATAGAAAAATTATAAATATGTGTACTTTGTGCAATAAACCGTTTTACGATGCCAGTAAATACAACAGACATATGCATTTGCACGAAGGAAAATCGAAATACAGCTGTGAAATATGTAATAAACCATTTTTTGAATTAAGTACACAAGCCTTACACATGAAAACGCATAAAATAAAACCATTTTCTTGTGACGTATGTCAAAAAGAATTTTTAGTTAAATTGCAACTGGAAATTCATAAAAAGAAAGAACACGAAAAGAAAGAATATCTTTGTCCGGTTTGTAATAAGAAATTTCATAAAAAATATCTACTGAAGAAACACGAAAAAACTCACAACCCAGAGAAGCCTTTTATGTGCGTGAAGTGTTCGGCAAATTTTAAACACGAACGATCGTTACGTATTCATATGGAATCGATACATACCGACAATATACCTAAAGAAGTGTGTAATATTTGTGGCAAATCGGTTAAAAAGTTAAGGTAAATTTAATTCGACGTATTAGGGAGCGTTCGTAAACCACGTAGCTCAATCAAGAAGGAGGGGGGATCATTTCGAAAGCTACGCTGGGATACGAGAGAGGAGGGGTGATCAGTTCGAAAGCTACATTGAGCTATGTGAGGGGAGGGGGGAGTTGGAGTCAAGCTACGTAATTTTTTTCATGCATTTTATTTGGCACAACGAAAATAATTTATAGAATAAGTTGAATGTTTATTTTCAAACATTGATTACCAGGCCATTTTTCAAGTAAGTACTTAGGTGGCCAAATGGCCACGTAGTGATTTGCCGTGGCCACGTAGTAACCACGATCTGGTCACAAAAGTTATTCAAAAATGTATGTTCAAAAAACGTTAATATTGCGATGACCCACGGTACAACAAATAATAATTATTTGTTACTGCTATAACTTGTTTCCTATAATGTTTTTCAACTCAATTATGTACGGAAGGGAGGGGGGGTATCTTTCGTTTGGCCACCTAGTGGAAAATCTTTAAAAAATGGCTTGTTGATTACTTTTATATCTTAAAAATGCTATATTTTTACAATGCCACATGTACGTACGACTTGTGGACATATAATGCGCGTGTGGTATGGGTTCAAATTTTTTAAAGTTTGTTAACAGAAAATACAAAATGTCTTCTGAACATCGGGGGGTTAGGCTACATGAAGGGAGGGAGGGATTCCAGAGAGACTGAAATAGGGCCACATGGTTTATGAACGCTCTCTTACTGTAATATATTTACGATAGAAATGATATAAAAAATAAATGACTAACTATAAACAATTGCGTCTAAGGTATCACATGGTAATGCACCAAAAGAGAGAGCGAATATACAAATGTGAAAAATGCGATCAAGCGTATTACACTGGCTACAGTCTAAACGCCCACGTGAAATTTAAACACTCGGCGGAAAAACCTTGTTTGGCATTATGCCCCATCTGTGGAAAACAGTGCGAAACAATCGGTTATTTAAACACGCATATGCAAATACATAAAAGTAAGTACAATAAGACCTCGCTTAACGCTGTTTCAGTATTACGCGGTTTCTAAAAAAAAAAGGTTAGTCACTATAATGTATAAACATTAAGAGCACTGTGGTTGGAACAATAAAACAATAGAATAGTTCCTTCTTACCACAACAGACTTATTCAGTGGATGTATATTTCGAGAGCTAAGCTCCCATCTTCAGCAAAACACTAAACTAAATTTAGTTTAGTGTTTTCGAAATGTACATCCACTGAATAAATCTGTTGTGGTAAGAAGAAACTATTCTTTTAATTTATTTTACTATAACGTAAATTATGGATCAGTTTATACAAAATGACTAAAATGTTGATAGAAGTTCAGAGGCAAGACAACGTGTCATTGATGCAATATCTTGCTATTGACAACAGCTTGCTGAACGAAACAGAAATAGGCAAACGACATTAGATGACTTCTTCACAAAAAACAAAATATGTCAAATGATGAAGCTTCCTCATCACAAACATAACTTGTTACTCGAGCTTTTATTTGATTTTCATTAATGTTTTATGAACAAAAATCGATATTAGCAATTAATTAATCTATAATTAATGTGATAAAAAAGTATTTAACAATAAATGTTCTGATCACACGAAACAAAAGATTGTAGATAACAATTGCCGTTATAATGTTTGTCGTTCGTTTTGTGTAAAATATTGAAAAAGGTATGTGTTTCAGCTGATCGACCTTATACGTGCAACGAATGCGACAAAAGCTTTAAATTAAAACTTCAACTGAAAAGACATCAAGCGACTCATACGGACATACGACCCTTTGTTTGTAGTATGTGTGGGCGAGGTTTTAAGGACAACAGTGTTCTAAAGAAACACATTCTTACTCACACCGGTATGTATCATCATCATATATATTAATACGCTAAGATGTTTGCCTCCCTTTTTCGAAAAACCTCACAATTACTCCACATAAATTTTGTATCATTTTATAGATAATTACTTGCTCTGTGTGTATCAACAATTAAAAAATCTTTTATTGCTTTTGTTTTTGCAAAATAATTAATTATAACAATTATACATTTATTCAGTATATGCAGCAATGCTGCCATCTGACGGTTCTAACTTTGAAACAACGTCAACATGATTGACGGTCGGTAAATTTTTTTTGTTAATTTTTAATCAAAATTCGCATATAAATACTTTTCGTATGACGGCGCTTCAGCTCAACGTTTTCGATACTTGCGCCTCTATATGATAGTTTTAGGAAAATATTTTCTTGAACCGTCACTGAGCTTCGTAATGTAATACAAGAAAAAGAAGAAAGTTATAAAGAGTGTGAGAAATTAGAAACGAATTTTAGTGCGAATTATTCGCACAGGTACCGCTAGTTAATATAATTATGATAACGAAAAGAAAGCACATCCATTTTTTTTTTTTAGGTGAACGACCGCACGTTTGTAATATATGTCATCGAGCGTTTGCCCAACGGAGTGTATTAAAAACGCATATGAAAATTCATTAAATTAATTTTAATTATGTATTCGTTATTAAAGGTGCAATGTAATATAAGATATTAAATTAAATATGAATCTTATCAACCTGTGTTTATGTTCCCTATGGACTCCAAAACGGGTATACCGATTTTGATGAGATTTGGTACACATGCGTAAGTTGGTGACTCAAAGACGGACGTGTAACGCAAATAAATAATTTTGAAACATAGGAGTCATTTTGGGGGGGGGGGTAAATTAGAAAATTAAAAAAAAGTTTTGCAAACTATATCGTGTAACATATCAAATGAAAAGGCTTATAAGAATCTCAAATATATTTTTTTTATAATTTTAAAATAGTTTTAAAGTTATTTAAGAAAATAGATGAAAATTGACCGAAACCACTGAGCCTAAAATTTTGAAAAAAATGGGGAATGTCGGGTCTCACCCATAGTTTACAGGAAAACTCAAACGAAAATCTCAAGTCTTAAAGTACTCACGGAAAACGGAATAGTACGGAATCCTCTTCTCGCGAGTTCGACTCGCACTTGACCGTTTTTTTCGTGTTGGCCACACTGTAAGTATAACAGGGATTTTGTATACATATATTTACAATACTGTTCAAAACTCAAATGTCTATGACTTTTAAGTTAACCTAAAAAACTCGTATATTTTTGATTTTTAGAAACTATCTTATAATTCTACTGTTATTTTAACCGATACTTTTAAAAAAAATGGAGAATTACAGACGAGTTTTCAAAACGTTTTAATAATGTCCAGTAAATCGTGAAACATACTTGCATTCAAAATATGGGAGGTAGTAAAAATATTGAAAATTTATCAAAAGATGATTTTGATAAAATATGCCGCACTTGTTTATTGCAAAAGAAAGATATGGCGATTGTAAATCACAACTTAGAAGTTATAAGAATGTTGCACGCGTGTACTCGAATAAAGGTATTTGAAAATTTCGTAATCTATCAAATTTTCATATTTAAAAGTGCATTTTCCTTGTCGTAGATTGGTTTAGACGACCGCTTGCCATCTCATATATGTTATGATTGCTCTTACGAAGTCGAAAAATCGTTCAAATTTAAACAAGACTGTGAAAGGCACGATCGGTTATTAAAAAGAATTCTTAAAGATTACGACGACGAACAAAAACAGCTGTCCTTTCAACTAGCGCTTGTTAAAGAAGAAACTACGAATGAACGAAATGATAAACAAATAAAAGAAGAAGAAATAAAAGAAGAAAGCGGCAATGAAAACAATGACGACAATCTCAGTGACCTATGGAAGCAAGAAGAAAATGACGACTTCGAAGATGATGAAAAAGATCTGAAAAACGGTAGTTATGTCGATAATACAGAAACGGTTATAAAGTCTGAAGAAAAAGAAGATCAACTGAAAAGTGAACATCTGAATAACAGCAGAAACGATCATTTAATTTTGAATATTAAATCGTGTACAGTGGGAGGCAGTAATACCAACAAAGAAGCACCAAAAAAACCAGCCTTGTACTTCGATCCAGAAAAATGCGACGAAAAAACGCGAACGTGCAAAATTTGCAACAAAGCCTTAGTCAATATTTATTCGTTAGCCCGTCACATGGAGATGCATAACGAAAACCGCAAATTTGCACACACTTGTAAAGTTTGCAGCAAAGGTTTTTACGAACTGGGACATTTAACAAAACACATGCGCCGGCACGAAGGAAACAAAAGATACTTCTGCGAGATATGTAACAAAGGATTTTACGAACTCAGCGCGCAAGCCGTCCACATGAAGAAGCACAAAGTCAAACCGATGCCTTGCGACGTTTGCGGGAAAAAGTTCGTCGTTAAATTACAACTGGAAATTCACAAAAAGTCGCACGAAGAATTCAAACATTTCTGTCCTGATTGTGGCAAAGGTTTTCCGGCGTTACGTCTCTTAAAAAAACATTCTGTCGTCCACAATAAAGAAAAGCCTTTCATGTGTTTAGAATGCAACGGGTTCTTCAAACATGAATCTACCCTACGCAAACATATTAAAACGATCCATGAAGGTATTAAAGAACGGGACGTTTGTAATGTTTGTGGCAAATCGGTGTCTTGTTTAAAATATCATATGTTTAAACATTACGGCGGGGAGAAAAGATTTAAATGCAACGAGTGCCCGTTCGCGTTTCATTTGAACAGTCAGTTGACCCAACACGTTTTACAAAAACATCGCGGTGAGAAGCGATCATGTACTGTTTTGTGTACGATTTGCGGTAAAGAATGCCACTCCCCGCGAGATTTGGAAATACACATGAGGAAACATACGGGTGAAAAACCGCTTGCTTGTACGTCGTGCGACAAAAAATACAAAACGCCTTCGGCACTACAGGTTCATATAAGGTCGCATACTAACGAACGGCCTTATATTTGTAGTATCTGCGGTAAAGGATTCTTTACCAGCACGGTTTTAAAAAATCACATCAGGATTCATACCGGAGAACGACCGTTCGTTTGTCAGTTGTGTCAAAGAGCGTTCACGCAAAAAGTGGCGCTCAAAACTCATATGAAAACTCATTGAAATGATACGTTCGTGTTCGATAAGGCTTTTTCTTTATACCCAATCGAAAGTACGTACTTTCGACTTTGATTTTAAAGCAGAAAACATATTTATGCACTGCTGGAATTACTTACACGCCATCTGTAACAGCGGGCCGAAACTCTGACACAAAAGTTCGTATTTTCGACCAGGTATAAAGAAAAATAGGATACACCTCACGACTAGAAAATTGAAGTACCGCTTCGGATATCGTGTGTCGCGCAGTGCAGGAATTTCAACTTTCTGCATTGCGGTGTATTATACTACAGTAGAACCTCGATAAGTTAAAAAGCTCTGTAAGTTAAAAATTTTTTGAATTCCCTTTCCCTGAAAAAATGAAACCTCCATTACTTAAATCACAAAACCTCGGTAACTTAAACAACTATTCTGAATATCGAAGTTGAAAATGGAGATTTGAATGAGTCACCACTAGATCCGCCAATCCTGTGAACGATTTACGCGCTTTTATCAAGCGTTGTGATGATGTTAACGACCAAATTTTTTCTTTACGTAATATAGAAAACATAATTGATGCAGAAAAGCAAAATTGCATGAAACAAAAAAACGTTACTGATTTCTTTGTTTAAATAAATAAAAAATTGTTTCTAAATGAATAGATAAAAAATTCATGTCACCTCTATTGAACTAAATACATCCTCTATAAAATTCACAAACCTCGGTAAGTTAAAAATTTTAATCTGACAACCTCTCTAACTTCAACTCTCGATAAGTAAAAAACTCAATAACTTATTTAACGTTTTCCTTGGATTTTTAACCGACTTCAAAAAAAAGGAGGTTCTCAATTCTTTTTTTTTATTATTTTTTAACTTATTGAGGTTCTACTGTATTATGTATTGCGATGTGAACATGTAATTTAAAGGGTTGTTAAATTAAATGTAACAGATTATAAATTTTGGACGATCGACAATTCTCGTAAAAATTAATGTTTGAATATTAACAGATTTCTGGACATCTCGTATTATATTTTGCAAAAATATTGTAGGTAACATGGTTCAGTAGATTCTGTGAGTGCTACGGCGATGTTTGGAGTTTGAAATAATACAAAATGTAAATATTAATATAAATAAATTTGTGTTCAAAACTATACGATTCCTTTTTTTTTTTTTTTTTAATAAGTTGATACGGCCAAATTAAAATATATGCAATTTGGATTAGGAATTATTAAGGCCAATAATGTATATAAGAAACATTGAACTCCAAATCAAAAAGATCCTTAATAAAATAAATTTATCTTCATTCTCTTCAAACATAAAGCATCTTTATTCAAAAAAAAAAAACCTCATTCAGATGAGAATGTCATAGACATTTTAAAAAAGAAAATTTTTTTGGAGAAAAAATTTTTCAATACAAATTTCACACAAACGTTTCGCCATTTCTGGCATCTTCAGTGTATAATAAAATACTTATCATCTATAACAAGAAGGAAACATTTTGTATTATATAATATTATTTTCTATATTAAATTAGTATAAGTGATGGAAAGAAAATAAATAAAAACATTATTACGGAAAATGCAAAAATACTTGTCATAACTTCTTACCATTTTGATAAATGCAAATAATATATAATCAAATTAAAACTTCTATTTTACAATTTATATAAAAAAAAAATGAAAACTCTTTCATCTCTATTTACGTTTTATATATTATTTGCATTTATCAAAATGGTAAGAAGTTATGACAAGTATTTTTGCATTTTCCGTAATAATGTTTTTATTTATTTTCTTTCCATCACTTATACTAATTTAATATAGAAAATAATATTATATAATACAAAATGTTTCCTTCTTGTTATAGATGATAAGTATTTTATTATACACTGAAGATGCCAGAAATGGCGAAACGTTTGTGTGAAATTTGTATTGAAAAATTTTTTCTCCAAAAAAATTTTCTTTTTTAAAATGTCTATGACATTCTCATCTGAATGAGGTTTTTTTTTTTGAATAAAGATGCTTTATGTTTGAAGAGAATGAAGATAAATTTATTTTATTAAGGATCTTTTTGATTTGGAGTTCAATGTTTCTTATATACATTATTGGCCTTAATAATTCCTAATCCAAATTGCATATATACGATTCCTTCTCTTTTATATAATTTTAACAGGTTCACTGTCCACAGTCCGCATATGGGCCGTGTTCACATGCGAATCGTGCTGGCCACCTCCAGCTAAAATTAATTTCATTTATCTAGCAAACTCCAACTACAGTAACGAGAAATTGAATCATGACGCTCCGCAGTCGATTGCGCATGACGCGAGTCATGCGCACTGAATGTGTTAATAGTTTAGTTCACATGTCCCCATACTAGAGATGGGAACAACGGGTCTTTTTAGTGATCTGCATCTTTGCATCTGGATCCCGTATGTGAGCCGGCTCACTGAACCGGTTCAAAAAGAGCCGAGTTCTGAATATGTTACTGCAGTCTGCCACTGAGTTACCTAGTTCAGTTAATCATATCACGACCTGTATAGAATCAAGAATGCATAGCCAAACATCTGAGGCATGAGTCATTTGAGCTGACAGATGCATCAAAGCAAGAACTGATACGCAAGTGTAAAATGTGCTTCTGTGTGTTAAGTGTTTCACTGAGTTATGCGGATCCGTTGATCCGTCGGCTCAAAAAAAAGTGAGTCGGCTCTCACGGATCTTCTGTCGGAGTCGGCTCTTTGAACCGGTTCAGATCTGAGTTACCCAACTCTACCCCATACGTCCTCAGCCCACATATGGGCTATTTGCTAAGATTGTAAGGCTAGTATTAAATTGAACTTAAACTCAATGGCATAGTTTATTGATGGACATGACAGAACGGACAGTTAGCTAAAAATATGCTGGGACATGAGAAAAAATTATTAATTTGTATTTATATACGGGTTATAAGAGCTAAAAAAAATGTAGGTAAAATTTAAAGACGACTTGAGACAGAATTCCCTACTTCAGTGAGCCTGTTAAAGTTTAAAATGGATTTTTTATTAATTTGTTGTGTATTCCGTAAAAAATATTTTTAAGTTCGAGATGCCACCGATTCTGTGCCACTGATCAATCCAGGGACGTTTATACAATATGTGATTTTAGTTTGGCAACAATGATTCCGGATCAATTATGTTTTGTAGTTGTCAATTTTGACATTTTGAAAACCTACTTGTTTTTTCATGTTAAATATTATTTTAAGAGTATAATGGAAACCCAGAAAAATAATTATATTGAGAATATATCAAAATCCGATTTCAATAATATATGTCGGACCTGTTTACTACAAAAAGGCGATATGTTAATAATAAATCAAAATATAGCGCTTATAAAAATTTTGCACACCTGTACTCGAATTAAGGTAAACGCTTGTTTATCCATTTTCACCAAGATATAAAATCAATGCTTTAAAAGCGTCCTCAAACAATAACACAGGAACGTGAATCCTTTACGCGCGGTTGAAATGAAACTTGATTGGTTACAAAACAATGCTCAATTAATTTAACACAAACACACATTTGCAAGCTCTGAGAATAGTAAAAACGAATTAAAAGCGTCCATAAACAACACAGAAACGTAAATCCTTTACGCGCGTTTAAAATGAAACTTGATTGGTTACAAAATAATGCTCAATTAATTTTTAAACACCAACATTTCCAAGTTCTTTCACTGAGAATAGTAAAAACAAACTACAATCGAAACAGTTGAACACACGACTGCAACCCAAGTTTCGTAATTAATTAAATAATGCGCCCTTGAAGCATTACATAAAACAAAACATTGTATTTCCCCCTCTTTGTTAGTGTTATGGTGGGTTGCAGAAAGCATTGTCAAAAAATCTGGTATATATCGTATAGGTCTAATGTCGGAATAAAAATTTATAAATAAGGAACGAATGGAAAAATGCTTGGGGTATGAATGAAGAATGCTTCAGTTCTAATTTTTACTCAGAAGAAAACTTCTGAAAAATAATTTCGAATAAAGTTGTAGCTAATTGCGCTAACAAGCGCAGAAGCCAAAAATCACGGATATAAAAAAAAAAACAGCATCAGACGGCTCGATTTCGCCCCGGGCGACGGTTTCAAGGGGCGCCAAAACAATAATATAACAATATAATATGTTTGAAAATTAATAACAAATTATTTAAAAAAAATGTATGTACAGCAGAACCTCGATAAGTTAAAATCCAAGGGAAACGTTAAAAAATTTAAGTTATTGAGTTTTTTATTTATCGAGAGTTGAAGTCAGAGAGGTTGTCAAAGTAAAATTTTTAACTTACCGAGGTTTGTGGATTTTATAGAAGATGTATTTAGTTCAATAGAGGTGACATACATTTTTTATCTATTCTTTTAGAATCAATTATTTATTTATTTAAACAATCAATTATTTAAACAAAGAAATCAGTAAAGCGATTTAGTGGAAGACTAAAGTTCTTGGCAAAACCTTTTGTTGGGATATTTACTCATGATAACTCACTGATAATACTTTAACTTATAGAGGTCATCAAAATATTATTTTAAGTTATCGAGGGCGATGTTCAGAATATTTGTTTAAGTTACCGAAGTTTTGTGATTTAAGTAATGGAGGTTTTATGCTTTCAGGGGAAGGGAATTCAAAAAAATTTTAACTTACAGAGATTTTTAACTTATCGAGGTTCTACTGTATATATTAAAGGGTTCTTATTCTCTCCATTTACAAAAAATGCCATCCATTATATATTTTTGAGTTTTTTTTAAACAATTTATCTCAAACGCTGAAGAGAGGAGGTGCTACCATCACGTTTTTGCCCCAGTTCGAAAAAATCATAGATCCAAGGCCGACTTCAATAAACAAGAATTTATTGTTACAGATCGGTTCCGACGACGGCTTGCCTTCGCAACTGTGTAACGACTGTTTTAGCGAAATAGAGAAACTTTACAAATTCAAAAAGAAATGCGAAAAACACGACAAACTGTTACGCAAAATCCTTCAAGAATACGAAGACAAAGAACAAATTTCAAACAATACAGAAATATCAGACATCAAAGAAGAAACCTTGCTTCAAAACGATATCGGTAATTATAGTGACTACAGCGATTTATGGAAAGACGACGATTCAAACAGCGACTACCCTACAATTAAAGTCGAGACAGAAATAAATCCACCAATAAAAACAGAGGACAGCACGGACAATTCAGATTCAAAAAAACGACCCACCGAAGATTCCAGCACAAAAAGAATTACTTCTAAAAAAAATTCGTTAACGTTTGATCCTGAAAAATGTGACGAAATAGCTTGTACCTGCAAAATATGTAATAAATCGTTCTATAATTTGCATTCATTAGCCCGACACATGGAACAGCACAACGAAAATCGAAAATTCTCGCATACTTGCAAAGTCTGTAACAAAGGATTTTACGAACTGGGTCACCTCACCACGCACATGCGCAGACATGACGGAAACAAAAGATATAAGTGCGAGTTTTGCAACAAAGGTTTTTACGAGCTCAGCGCCCAAGCCGTTCACATGAAGAAGCACAACGTAGAACCGATGCCTTGCGACAAATGCGACAAAAAATTCCTCGTGAAATTACAACTGGAAATTCACAAGAAGACGCACGAAGAATTTAAACATTTCTGTCCGGATTGCGGGAAGGGTTTCGCCGTGTTGTGTTCTTTAAAAAAACATTCGATAAAACACAAAAAAGACAAGCCTTTCATGTGTCAGCAGTGCAACCGGTGCTTCAAACAGGAATTTGCTTTGCGCAAACACGTCAAGGTCATTCATGACGGTATTAAAGAACGTGACGTTTG
Source organism: Venustoraphidia nigricollis (assembly GCA_034508555.1). Lineage (NCBI taxonomy): Eukaryota > Metazoa > Arthropoda > Insecta > Raphidioptera > Raphidiidae > Venustoraphidia > Venustoraphidia nigricollis. The sequence continues at coordinate 2,466,944 of JAVRKA010000021.1, read as the reverse complement.
CAACGTTTGCGGCAAATCGGTCGCTCGAATCAAGTACCATATGCTCGAACATTACGGAGGTGAGAAGAAGTTTAAGTGCAACGAGTGTCCGTTGGCTTTCGATTTAAATTGCCAACTGACTCAGCACGTTTTGCATAAACACCGAGGGGAAAAACCGACTCGCAAAGCGCTCTGCACGATCTGTGGCTTTAAGTGTTACACCCACCGCGATTTGGAAATTCATATGCGAAAGCATACAGGTAACGATGTTTCTTGCTAATTCATATTTTCAATGTATTATTAGTCTATTTGCCTTAATATGGTGGGACCTAAAGGTCATATGTTAAGAGGGGGGAGGGGGTCAAAGAAGTGTGACTTTGTATGACAAATAGGTAGGGTTTTTGCACTGCAACCCGAGTTTTTTTATTAATATTGTCGAAGTCTATTAATCACAAACAGGTATACCAACAGCCATTTTTATAAGTCTATATAGACCAGCGTTGCCAGACGTCCCGATTTTTAAATCAATATTAAATGTCCCGCGCGGGACAGGCTCAGTTCCGCTTTTCGGGGATAACTCGACCGTGCGTAAATAATTATTCTCTTATTGTAAGTTGCAATTTGTAACACTTATTCCTCAGACTATTGTTTGAAACGCCATATTTTTCTAATGAATAAAACTTGTTTGATTTTGATTTGTTTTTTTTTTATTCAGAAGACGAATAAGACTCAACTATTTAACGATAGGGTAAATCTGATTTAAAATATCATATTTTTATTAAAATATATTTTCTATGGGTATTTTTGCTATCTATTGTCACGTAAACGTAATTTGAACTCAAATAAAAAGAAAAATATTTAAAAACTTCTGATTATATACGTTTTTTTACTATGTCCCGCTTTCGACGAAAGAATCCCACTTTTTTCACTCAAAAAGTTCGAAAATCCCAACTTGGCAAAAAAAAAATATCTGGCAACGCTGTATAGATATACAAAAAACAAAACAACAAATGAATGATTATAAATTAAAACACTCGACAACTGCGATCACAAGCTTCTAGAAAAACAAAACAAAAAACACGTGTTTAAGAAAGCGGTATAGTAAATTAATAAAAATTAATTACAGGTGAGAAGCCATTGGCTTGTACGATGTGTGAGAAGAAATATAAAACGCCGGCAGCCCTAAGAATTCACGTCCGAACTCACACGAACGAACGACCATACATTTGCAGCGTCTGCGGAAAAGGATTTTATACGAGTACTGTCTTAAAAAACCATGTCAGAATTCATACCGGGGAAAGACCTTTTGTGTGTCAACTGTGCCATCAAGCGTTCACTCAAAAATCGGTACTTCAAACGCATATGAAAACGCATTCCTGAGATAAATTAACGTTTTTAGAATAATGTTGACGCTAATGTATTTAAAATTCCAGTATTTAAGGATGATTTGTCGGTATACTGAAAATGATGAAAATCGATTGGAAAAAAAATATACTATTCTGGCAAGTCTACTAAAGCTCCTCAAAAAAATTGGGATTTTTTTACAAGCCCGTTGAAAAGTTATAACATTTATTAGTTGCAACAAATTAACACGTAGTTAAATGGAAAACATGCTATCAGACCTATTTAAATGAAAAAAAAATAATGAAATTATGATGTGAAAAATTCCAAAAATTTCAAATCAATAGATTAAATATCCAAGAAACATAAAAGCGATTAATAATTGGTAGTTTCAATATTATTTACAGAGAAAAATAATAAAAATGAGTAATATTTGCCGTATTTTTGAATAAACGGTATGAATTACAAGAAAACGTGGCAACGTCGCAAACATCAAGTTTACGTTTCTGTGGTAATTCAATTTGTTTACGTCGTTGTAAATAAATTTTCTTGCTGACAATTTTTCCTTTCCATCGATATTGTCTGTCAGGTTTTTCTAAAATTGGATAATACCAACTATTAAAATGGTGCGGTGTTGTCACGCTTTCCTGAATAAAAACAAGAATTATTTTATTTAATTAAATAAAATAAAATTAAATTGGAAATTTACGAACGTATGTATTTGTCTCCTAATTTTTTACTTTAATTTTTGGGATAATTTGTGACGATGATCAGTGACAAAAAAAATTTAAGTTTTTATTTTTTTAAAGTTAAATTCAAGGTACAGTCACAAACAATAGTTATTTTACAATTTTCACTTATATTGAGATTTTTATGTTAATATTATTAAAATGACCACTAAATTTTATTCTTTTAGAAACTTAATATCAAAATTTAAATTATAAAAAAAAATGGTTGATTTAAATCATTTATTTCAAGAGATATTAAAAGATATGAATTTGGTGCAAATGTCATTAACTTTTGTTTCCGATTGTACCGACAAATCATCCTTAATAGTGCTATATTTATATGTAAATATATTAGCAATATTTAAGAAAATAAAAGCAATATACACTTTAAAACAAAAAAGAAACGGTCTACATGTATTATTTAATCAAAATCGAGCTGTTTTTGAGAAAAAAGAAATATTTTTCAGTTTTTAGGTGCGAATGGTGGAAACTAAAGCATCTATATATCATTTAATTTATTTAAAAGTCGTATATCGAAAGTTTATCCATTTTACGTAAATTTTCGGTAATGGCGCGGCATTTTTTACAGTGCCCAGGGCAGTGCAAAGGTTAAATCCGGCCCTGATCACTACCCGAAATATAATTTTTACACGATCTATTGGGAAATTAAGGTAGTTGTCGTGGTTAAGGCACACCGTCAGAAAATTCTTAATTTTTGTATACTTATTAAGGACATGATAATACAATTACCCTGAAAATGTGAAGTCGATCGACCGTATATAATCTGAGATAAATTCAATTAAAAATTGGATAATTAACATTGATTGTATACGATCTCTGTAGTTCTGAACCAGTTTCTTATTTATAAAAAAAGAACTAACTGTCAAAAACTTTCCAAAAACTGACAGTCTTTCAATGCATTTGTTATGAGTTTAAAAAAAATAAGAAAACATTTTTTACCGTCTAATTATTTATAAATAACGGTTTAAAGTTCAACAATTTATAGAAAAGTATACATGCATATGAATACTGTATGGGTTACGTTTCCACGGGTACAGTCTTGCGTACAAATTATGGATCACTTAGCTACAAGCTAGTATACTTTTGTGGCGCGTATAATCTATAACTTTTTGACAATATTGTACCACGACAACTACCTTAAAAAAAGTACAGCTACTGTTTTGTACGATGAAAGTAAGGTTTACCTGAATAAAATGTTTCGTTGATTTATTAAAAGTTCAGTTTATTAAAAGAAAAAAATTATCCACAAAACTCTTAATAATATAGCTACACCAATTGCAAGTATTGCATATGGAAATTTCATCGCTAAAACATTCTGTTCGTTCTGCGGCAAACCTGAAACTTCCCCCTTATCTAGTGGTTCTCTCAAACCAGGTTTCGTCCAAGATTTAATATTTGAAACAGGAATACCAATCATTGAAAACTTACTTGCGGACTCGATTCTGACAGTAACCATTTTGCCCATCAATTCTTCTTCCTTTGGCACGAGGACTTGCTCATAGGCTTCGTTATGACCGACAAAATATTTCTTATCGTGAGATTCTTCAGTAACTAATACATTTTGTATTTCGCCAACCTTTAAAAAAAAATTATATAACAGGGATGTTGGCTGTATTCAAATAAAAACATAATTTTAACGTTAAGTGGTAGTTTCTATGATAGAAATACTAAAAAACACAATATTTTTCCCTATTTTTACGGAATTTAATTAATATTTAATAAACAAAACGTAATTAAATTACTCTCAAGTCACATGACAGCAAACACCAATCAGAGTTCATGACGTCACTCACTCATAAACATTATCAGACGCTGTCAAAAATGTTTCATTATTTGGTTAATATTTAGAGTGTGTTATTTATTATTATTTATTTATAGGAAACGTCAAATTACATAATATGACTATAGCAACACCTACGAAAAACCTTTCATCGCCTCATCAATTTACCGGCGTTTATGATTTTATGACGTCACGGCAGTCACGTGACAAGTATTGGCATTTTGGAGCGAAATTTGAATTTAAAATACATGATTTTTAAAGCTTGAGTCGTATTTAAATAAAAATAATAAATATTTATGGCTATATTAGGTATTTATGCACGATTTAAAACACTTTCCCAAAAATAGTTAACATCCCTAATGGAATGTCTGCTATTAATTAATAATAATAATAATAATAAAAGCTCTTTATTGATTAGTTTCCCAAAGAAACATAATAGCGTCAATTATAAATAATTACAGGTGCTTAATGTTATATAAATTACAAGCTAAGAGTTTTTCTTTTAGTTTTTGTTTAAATTTATTTATTTGTTGTGTACATTTGATATCTGTCGGAATCTTGTTGTATATACGTATTGCCATATTGCGGACACAGTCTCTAGTAATACACAGATGCGCCTGATCGGTCTTCAAATTATCTTTACATCGCGTTTTGTAATCATGTTTGTAGATATTTGTTTTAAACAGATTGTAATTATTTTTTGTAAAACAGGCTAGATCTAGAACATATTGGTCCTGAACGGTTAGTATTTTAAGTCTTTTGAAAATAGGTTTACAGTGTTCACGATATGATGCTCCTAATATTATTCGCACACATTTTTTTTGTAATTTAAACACTTTACTTGCCAGTGTGCTATTGCCCCAAAATATTAATCCATATTGTAAAACACTGTGGAAAACTGCGTGATACACTTGTATTAAAGTTTCGGCATGTATGTTATTATGTTTTAAGATTTTAATTAGACATATTGCACGATTTAATTTAGGTAAAATATATTCAATGTGTGACTTCCAGTTTAGGTGTTTATCGATGATTATGCCTAAAAATTTTGCGTTGATTTTTGTATTAATTATTGTGCCTAATACGTCAATATTTGAAGGAAGATGATAATAGTTGCCAAAAGTTAATATTACTCGTTATATATTATTTCTCAAAGGTGTTTTCTTGTCAGTATGAAATATCTCCCTTAATACTGTATAAAAATTAATGTTTGATACGCCATTTTGGAGACGAAAATTAATGTTAAAGAGCAAAAATAAAATTTTTATGTTAAAAACAAAACAAAGCGCAACTTACTTTGTGTCCGTATGGTTCATACGAGTAGAACAATTCAGTCAGCTGTTTTGTTCTGCGTTTGACGTCTTGAGCCGGAATTCGTTTCATTCGAGCTGCGGGCGTCCCTGGTCGCGGAAAGAACTGGTTGATGAACAAGCTAGGGAAGCGATATTTGGCGCATAACGACACAGTTTCAGCAAAATCTTCTTCAGTTTCGGTAGGAAAACCGCAAATTATATCCGTCGCGATTGTTATTCCAGGCACTCTGAAATTACAACACATTTTTAGGATTACGTACTTCAAAAGGAAAAAGCGGAACCCTTACAGGATCACTCGCGTGTCTGTCACAGACAATTTACTCAGAATCTACTGAACCGATTGAGCTGAAATTCGGTACGCATATGTAAGTCGGTGACCCAAAGACGGACGCATAACATAAATAAATGAATTCTGAACATGGGGGTCATTTTGAAACCCTTACAGGATCACTCGCGTGTCTGTCATAGCCAATTTGCTCCGAAACTACTAAGCCGATTGAGCTGAAATTTGGTACATATATGAATTTCTGTGACCCAAACACGGACGCATAACGTAAATAAATGAATTCTGAACCTGGGGGTCCTTTCGAAACCCTTACAGGATTACTCGCGTGTCTCTGTCACAGACAATTTGCTCCGAATCTACTGAACCGATTGAGTTGAAATTCGGTACACATATGTAAGTCGGTGACCCAAACACGGACGCAAAACGTAAATACATGAATTTTGAACATGGAGGTTATTTTTCAGAGGCAAATTAGGAAATTAAAAAAGTTTTGCAAACTGTACTGTGTGACATATCAAATGAAAGGGCTTGTAGTAAGGGTCTCAAATATATTTTTTTATAATTTTAAAATACAGGACCCGATCACTAATCCGTCAACAAAAATTTGGATGTAAGCACGGACTAAAACTAACTATAAAAAGAGTTCTTTTAACTTTTTTTTTTGTTTCTAAAGTCAACAGCGACTTTATATGACACATATTTATAATACATAATGCATTATTGGAGGTTTTAACAATAAAACAATTTTTAATTTCGAACTCCTATAACACAAATAACGTGACGTCTTCTCCTTTCCAATGTCTATCGTCAGACTACAAAGCGAATGACTCCACGAAACGTCGGATTATAGAGAAATATTTGTCACGTAAATACGTGTGTCGGATTACAGAGCGCAATATCGAAAAAATGTCGGATTATAGAGCGATTTTTCTAGACCTCTACATGCTTAAAAACAGCGGATTACTGGACGTGTCGGATTAACGAGCAGTGGATTACCCTGTAAATAGTTAAACAATGTCAACCTACTTTTCTTTCATGTAATCGACAACGTTCTCGAAATCTTCTCTGGTGTACTGACGTTTCATATCGGCCAATACGACGTCGCTCCCGCTTTGGACGGGGATGTGCAAAAATCGATATAGACGTGGATGATTCAACACTTTCGATATATCAGCAAGTTGATCGGCTATATACGGTGGATTGGTCATGCCTACTCGCATACGGCAACCTTCGGGTATAACTTCGGCTAATTGAAACAGAAGAGCCGATAACGATGTATCGATATCCTTACCTGCCATCGAAAATATTAAAATTTATTAGTAAATTGTTCATAACGATATAGTCTACATCAGTCATTTGGAGCTAATGGCCTTGCTGCCGAAGCCCTTTCGTTTTAATAAAAAAAAAAGTGGTCTAAATTGACCTCCAGGGGTCGACGACAACTTACAAGATTTAGACTAAATTTGGTGCACCTGCTGAATTCTACTACCGCACGAAGCCTATTTAAAATGGGCCTAATCGAGTCATTTTAAGGGTAGTTTTTAGGGGTTGAAAAAAGTTTTTACATTTCAATTTTGAAACGGTTCTGGGAATTTTTTCAGTATTTTTGGGCCCAAAAACTTTTTCCAATCCCTAAAAACTACCCTTAAATAGCTTAATTGGGCTCATTTTAAATAGGCTTCGTGCGGGCCTATTTAAAATGGGCCAATCGGGCTATTTTAAGAGCCGTTTTTTAGGGGTTGAAAAAAGTTTTTACATTTCAATTTTGAAACGGTTCTGGGAATTTTTTCAGTATTTTTGGGCCCAAAAACTTTTTCCAATCCCTAAAAACTACCCTTAAATAGCTTAATTGGGCTCATTTTAAATAGGCTTCGTGCGGGCCTATTTAAAATGGGCCAATCATGCTATTTTAAGAGCAGTTTTTAGGGGTTGAAAAAAGTTTTTGGGTCCAAAAATACCGAAAAAATCCTCAGAATCGTTTCAAAATTGAAATGCAACCCTTTAGTAGCAATTAAAAAGTGCTCATAAAACTATAATAAAATCGGTCCGACAGGACCGGATTTAAAAACACTAGTATGCAGATATTGAGTTATTTACTGAAAGGTGTACTTAATTTGGTGTAGAGGATCGATTGATTATAATATTGCAATTAAGAAAAAAAGTATTATTTTAAGGGGTGTATTAAGGAGTTAAATTTTTTATTTTGCCCAAAAACTAATTTAAGTTCGCATAATAAAGCCACACTGCCTGTTTTAGCAAATATGCTATATTGTCAACAGAGTTTTGGCGCTGCAACCTGAGTTTTATTAAAATTTATTGTTAATTAAGTAGATTAGATTAGATTATTGTTAATGTCAAAACGGCAAAAATATGTTCGAACCATAAGCTCCGGTATCTTCAGAAGTCAGCCATATTTCAACGACGCCTTCTTCAAACGCTTGTCGAGCACGAGCGACTATTTCTTCTGGAGGATAACTGCCCAGATCTCCTCGCGCGTGTTTTGTTTTACAATAAGTGCACTGATTTAAGCATCCCGTGTTGATAGCAATTATTTCTATAAGAGGATTCTTGCGAACCTTCGGTAACTGCAATGATGCACCGCCGCTTTTTTTACCGTGATCTTTTTTCGTACCCAGTAAACGTACCGTGTGTCCTGGAAAAACACATTTATTATATTGTTTAAAATCACCGTTTATAATACTCGTCACGGTTCTAAAATGTTCTGAAGTTAGTCACAAACAGCGTCGCAAATGCATATTTTAGAGCCGTCCTGGTTGTTTTGTGGGAAAGGAAGACTCCCACCACCTCCCAGTTACCGGCACAGAACGTGCGCTCGTCGGTGATTGGTTATCGCTGGTTGTCTTGTCACTTGTCGCTTTCGTGCTATAAAGTACAGTCCAGTACGCTAATGTTAAGTTGTTTCTTTGATTGTTAATTGATCAAGATACCTAATACGGTTTTGCATAGACAAACACGAAAAATAATTTATTGGATGACTTTATGCAAGGAATTACACCTTTAGATTATAGAAAAATTAAAAAATGAAAAATAATATAGCGCGAGTTTGTAGTTTTTCAACTGACTGTACCTCGCAAGCCTCCATTTGCATCTAACTTCAGAACCTTTTAGAACCGTGGCGCGTATTTTACATTTTGTTGAAGTTTAACATCTTTAGCGACGTATCTGTTTTGAAAAAAGTAAGAAATCGAGGGGAAGTAGAATGAAACAAATTAAGGGGAAGTCAATTTGTCCCCTATAAATTACATGAAACTGACAAGGACAGAAGTTTGATTCGCAAAATAGTGAGACAAGGATGAACATATAAAGTCAGTGTTTGGGAATCTGACGTTTAAAATTACGAACAATTGAAGTACAAAATAATTTCTGTAATTTGACGTCCATAAAAACTAAAGAAGTTGAACTTCTTATGTGAGTTTATGAGGGTGAGGCTCATTGTGTTTTTTATAAGTACCTTTCAACGTTTCTTCAACGACTTCAACCACTCTGTCAATTTGTTGAACCCCGATCATACTAAGTCCTTGCATGAAAGATGCTTTAGGAGCTCCTTGTGGTACGCAGCCCGCTACGACCACTTGCTTTCCGAGCTTATGTCCTGCCTCGATTTCATTTCTGCAATTATTGGAAATTCAGAGACTGTTGATCGATTACAATTTATTAACACGGTTTTATTAGCTTCATCTGTATGTTTGTTTGTTTGTAAAGGAATCTTTGAACGTGAAATTCATCCACTTCAAAACGTCAGATTAAACTGAAACTTTGCACACTTATCAAGGACCAATGACAATACAATAATTTAATAAGTTGCTTCCATTATCCTGACCAGGACCATCAGGAGAAAAAAATAAAATCTTTGAATGTATGTTTGTGACGGAATCTTTGAACGTAAAATTCACCCACTTCGAAACACCAGATTAAGCTGAAACTTTGCACATTTATCAAGGACCGATGACAATACAATAATTTAATAAATTTGGCCCATTATCCTGACCAGGATCTTCAGGACAAAAAAGCTTGAAATATTAAGCAAGCTAACACGCTGTACAGTGACGTACGTTGAGTTGACCACCCCATAGTCAAATGCAATATCGTTTTTTAGTTTTATAATTAAAATAAGAGTTTAAAAAAACTAAAACAATACGCTTTTATGAACTAAAAAATGCAAAATAATTTTGACAACAAAATTAGCTTTACTGTAAAAAGCGCGGAGCGCTATCTACTTAAATTTTCATAATAGCTCTACGTTTACAACTAACTATAGCCAATGAAAGATTTATAACCGATATTAAGCACTCTACGCTTTTTACAGTAAAGCTAATTTTGTTGTCAAATTATTTTGCATTTTTTAGTTCATACAAAAATGTTGTTTTAGTTTTTTAAACTCTAATTTTAATTGGTGAATTTCATCCAAATCGTTATTGCCGTTTTGCGAGAACGCATATAAACATATAAATAAAAATATATACAAAAATTGATTGTTTAAGGTAGTTGTCGTGGTTAAGGCACACCGTCAGAAAATTCTTAATTTTTGTATACTTACTAAGGACATGATAGTACAATTACCCTGAAAATTTGAAGTCGATCGACCGTATATAATCCGAGATAAATTAAATTAAAAATTGGATAATTAACATTAATTGCATACGATCTCTGTAGTTCTGAACCAGTTTCTTATTTATAAAAAAAGAACTAACTGTCAGAAACTTTCCAAAAACTGACAGTCTTTCAATGCATTTGTTATGAGTTTAAAAAAAATAAGAAAACATTTTTGATCGTCTAATTATTTATAAATAACGGTTTAAAGTTCAACAATTTATAGAAAAGTATAAATGCATATGAATACTGCATGGGTTACGTTTCCACGGGTACAGTCTTGCGTACAAATTATGGATCACTTAGCTACAAGCTAGTATACTTTTGTGGCGCGTATAATCAATAACTTTTTGACAATATTGTACCGCGACAACTACCTTAAATATATAAAATTATTATTTTAAACAAATATACCTAAAATGGTCTTCGGCCGGATTTTTCACGGTGCAGCTGTTCAACAGCCATAGATCAGCTTTGTTCTTATCTTCGGTTAGTCGATAACCGTAGGCAGCAAGTTGACCGGCCATATATTCTGAATCCGAATTATTATGCGCGCAGCCCCACGTTTTCACGTAAATGCTTTGAGTCCCCGGGATTATGCTCGATAGAACAGTTTTTTCTATCGACTCGATATCAGTCGTTTCATATTGTTTCTTTTTAGGTCTCACGCTAACATTTTTACGACTACTATATCGCTCCTTTGGAGTTATGTCTTGGGAAGATATTAAATCCTCAATATCGTCAATTATTTCATTGCATGCGGACTGCATTTTGTCAAAAAATGACTTCTAACCTATAATAATTAAACCGTGGATTAAACCGCGTGCTAACACCGCAATAAGTAATAAAACTATGACTGCATGCCAAAAATTTCTAAATAATATTATTTTGAAGCTTTTGATACATATTCAAATAATAAACAGTTAATTTTCACCTTTTCTGATAACCTTTTATTCAAAACGGTCCGGTTTGCGATTTGACACTTACATTAACCTCCTTGATTAAATAGACGGAGTCCATGGTTACCCAATATAAAAATTCGTTTAGCGGGGGTTATGGGGGGCTTCCCGGACGATTGTTTACAATAATTAAAAACGGTTGAGATTTAAATTTTGAAAATTGAATTTTAATAATGAACTGTTCAAAACTGATCTTATAATTGACAAGCAGCAAAAACAATTATTTGACATTTTTTAAAAGTAAATTAAATGCAATATTTACTTTTTTCATAAAAAAAAACAGGTTTGGTAACATGAAACTAACTTTTCATAGCTATTTAATTACTTTTCAAGACAATGTACGTTAACGTTGTGCTCTGATAGCCAAATATAAACGTTTGTAATATCATAGCGTATAACTCGAGATAAATAAAAGATTATAAATAATTGAGGATTATGTATAAACTTTAGTACAAAACTAGATCGCGTGGATACTTGAGTTTTTTATTTATCATTTAACAGTCGAATCAGTTATTTCAATGGCTACGTACGCCCAAAGTAGCGTGAAAAGGCAAAAGGTTCGAGAATCCAGTGGAAGGTTTATCGACACTAACGAATATTTTCATGGTAATAACATTTAAGCATATATTTTATACAAATACACAGTAAGACCTCGCTTAACGCTGTTTTAGTATTACGCGGTTACTAAAAAAAAAGTTTAGCGACTATAACTTAAATTATGGATCAGTTTATACAAAATGATTCAAATGTTGATAGAAGTTCAAAGGCAAGACAAAGCGTCATTGATGCAATAACTTGCTATCGACAACAGATTGCTAAACGAAACAGAAAAAGGCAACGACATTAGATGACTTCTTCACAAAAAACAAAATATTTCAAACGAGGAACCTTTCTCATCACAAACATAACTTCTTACTCGAACTTTTATTTGATTTTCATAAATGTTTTATGAACAAAAACCGATATTAGCAAATAATAAAACTATAATTAATGTGATAAAAAAGTATTTAACAATAAATGTTGCAAAACTAAATTAAAAAAAAACTAACAAGTCTTCTTGTTCTCGGTTCTGTTTCACTTATGTCGATTATCTACGTATTAAAATGACCTTGTTTGGCGCTGTTTCGTATAGCGCAGGAACTTATTGGAACATATCCCCCGCGTTAAGCGGGGTCTTACTGTATTTATATGTCGTTTAAAGTATTTAAAAAAATGTAGTAAACAATTTATGTAAAGTGAAAGCGTCGGCCAAAGGGCGCTGAAAGCCAATCTCGCTCTACCCTGATCAAGGACTAAGGCCAGCGCTGCCCCTGGGACTTGACACCTGGAGTGGCCGCTCCGCTCGCCCTATAGTAGGATCGGTCCTAGATTTATAACACTGTTGGTAGAATAAATAATAAAACGATACACAAAATTTAATGAGGTGCTAATAAATTTTGTTTTCCCCTGATATTACTAAGATCTAAAAACAATGCCGGATTTAGAGGTCTGGAGGTCTCGGGGCAACAAAGGAGTGGAGGCCCCCTGGCCCCAAATTATTTTCCAAATTTGCCTGATTGGAATGAACAAATATAAATCGATGATTTCTGTTAATATCATCGTATATATTTATACGCTAAGGTTAAGATGTTTGCCTCCCTTTTTCGAAAAAACCTCACAATTACTCCACATAAATTTTGTATCATTTTATAGATTATTACTTGCTCTATGTGTATCAACAGCTAAAAAATCTATTATTGCTTTTGTTTTTGCAAAATAATTAATTATAACAATTATACATTTGTTCAGTATATGCAGCAATGCTGCAGTCTGACGGTTCTAACTTTGAAACAACGTTAACATGATTGACGGTCGGTAAATTTTTTTTGTTTAATTTTTAATCAAAATTCACGTATAAATACTTTTCGTATAGCGGCGCTTCAGCTTAACGTTTTCGATACTTGCGCCTCTATATGACAGTTTTAGAAAAATATTTTCTTGAACCGTCACTGAGCTTCGTAATGTAATACAACAAAAAGAAGAAAGTTATAAAGAGTGTGAGAAATTAGAAACGAATTTTAGTGCGCATTATTCGCACAGGTACCGCTAGTTTAATATAATCATGTTTGTACAAAGCAAAGGTAAAACGCGAAAAAAATATCAAAGGAAAAGTTGTTTACTAGTGTTTATTAGTTTGAATTTGATTTTTTTTCCGAAGTCTCTATTATGGGGGTCCCTCTTTTGTGGAGGTTCTGGGGCTGTAGTCCCGGTTGCCTTCCCCTAAATCCGGCTGTTTAAAAAACAATGTTTTGCTCAGCCCTGATATTAAATTTATACTTTATGTATTATGTCATTTGCTAGAATATAATTTTGTTTTATTATGTAACTTGTTAAAATATTTCATTTTCGTTTTTAATAAAATCAGTATTGAAAAAGCATTCGTCTGAATTACTTTTTACTAAAATTCACTACCCTACTGCCAGACTATGCTCCTCGCACTGCTCCTCGCTCTGCTCATCGCGCTGTCGCGATGTTGCCCTAAGCGGCCAGACACTGCTGTACTCGCGACGCTTCGCACTCGGCTTTCGCCTTTCGGCAATGGAGGTCGATACTGTGGCAGCGCGCGCACTATGCCTTTCTTAGACCGCTTGATGAGTACTGAGTGGCGCGGGAGTATGTGGCCGGCTTACTCGTGCTTTTATTGCCGGTCCTTTGACTCGCGCACAAAAAACCAACAATCGAGGGAGCACTGGGCATGACGAGGAGCATGACGTGCGGCATGACGAGTAACGCGGCCACACAACGTCTCTGCCTCCTTTCCTCGCTACTTCCCATGCCACTCGTCGAGTGTGTGGCTGAGGCACTACATTTTTTGGTCCTTCGACCAGATGAAATATTTTAACAAGTTACATAAAACAAAATTATATTCTAGCAAATGACATAATACATAAAGTATAAATTTAATATCAGGGCTGAGCAAAACATTGTTTTTTAAACACCGACCCTGTCTAAAAAAATATCTGTTTGATAGGCATCAGCAGAATTGAGCATAAGCCAGACGCTACAAACGTGGAGGATACGTTTCATTATCGATATTACAATGCCATCGAGAGGGTCGGTGGTAAATCCATGGAGGATTGGATCAAACCGACAATTTCATATAAAATGTTCACATTCAAAAATGCATCGTCTGCGTGTAAAATAACTGTGAACAACACATGGGATGACGGGAGCCATTCAGTTGACAATTATAAAAGAAAACTCAAGGCTGCGTTCGAACTTTACGTCAAACTCGGTAAAAATCGCTAGCATTTGTCTTAGTACAAAACAAAATGACTTCTATATCTTTGTATTATTACAGGAATAAAACATTGGACAGTATCAGATCGCGAATTGGCGCCCGAAGGTGAAACTTGGGAAGAAACTATTAAGAACTTAGATGAAGTAGCTGAATTTCTTCTTGAGTTGCAACAAAAGAGTGGGATTAAACTGTTGTATATATTTCCAGATTTTACTTCTAATATACGGTAATTGGTTTTTAATAGTGAAGCAACGATTCCAGTTTTTACTATTAATACGATTAACAAACCAATAATCATACGATTACAGATGAATTAAAGATATAATGTAAAATAATCTTTATTGGTTCATGTCTTCGCGAGATATTTCTAAATATAGGGTAGCTGTAGGTGCGAGAAATCACGTCGCCTATTGCCAGACACCCTTAAGGTAGTTGTCGTGGTTAAGGCACACCGTCAGAAAATTCTTAACTTTTGTATACTTATTAAGGACATGATAATACAATTACTCTGAAAATTTGAAGTCGATCGACCGTATATAATCCGAGATAAATTCAATTAAAAATTGGATAATTAACATTGATTGTATACGATCTCTGTAGTTCTGAACCAGTTTCTTATTTATAAAAAAAGAACTAACTGTCAGAAACTTTCCAAAAACTGAAAGTCTTTCAATGCATTTGTTATGAGTTTTAAAAAAAAAATAAGAAAAAATTTTTGACCGTCTAATTATTTATAAATAACGGTTTAAAATTCAACAATTTATAGAAAAGTATATATGCATATGAATACTGTATGGGTTACGTTTCCACGGGTACAGTCTTGCGTACAAATTATGGATCACTTAGCTACAAGCTAGTATACTTACCACGACAACTACCTTAAGTGTCTGGCAATGGACGATGTGATTTTTAATATTATTCCGACGAAAAATATAAAAAACTTACGCTTCATAATTTGACGAAATTAAGTCAGTATTTTATACAACTTTGCTACCTGTTACCTGCCAAAGCCACGATGACCCAAAGTACATAATCACCCATCATTACTACCTGTGTTGGAAGCATGCGCTGAGAAACTTTTAGCTTTTATAAAATAACGAAGGTCTGGCACTCACGGGCTCTTGAGTCTATATTAATCGTACAATTGCAATAATCATGTCGCTGCATCACTAGTTTATATTTTCTCAGGTTATAAAAACTAATTTGTTTTGTTCTAGATATAATAATGGCGCAGCAACAAGCAATAATCCATTGGCGTATGCAACTTGCGGTCAACAAGTAAAAAAATGTCTTGAGCTTGCGCAGAAATTCGGCGCAGATGCCTTTTTATACAAAGGGTCATTTGAAGGTTATGATACTACAATGAATACTGATTTATCGAAAGAACTGAAACACTTCTCGCGAATTTTAAAAAATATCGTCGAATACAAAGATCAAATTGGATATCGGGGTCAGTTGCTGTTCGAATGTAAAAAGAAAAAATATCGAGACAGCACGCGATTTCATCAATATTGTTACGATGTACAAAGCAGCCTCCATTTTCTGAAATATTTTAATTTGGAGCGGTATTATAAATTGAACATAACAAATGAATACGATTTTTTTATAGCGTCGGTGTAAGTATTACATAAAAAACAGGTCAAGTGCGAGTCGAACTCGCGAGGTGAGGGTTCCGTACTATTCCGTTTACCGTGAGAACTTTAAGACTTAGGATTTTCGTTTAGGTTTTCCTGTAAACTATAGGTGACGCCCTATATTTCCTATTTTTTTCAAAATTTTATACTCAGTAGTTTCGGAGATAAGGGGGGGAATGGTCAATTTTCATCTATTTCTTAAATAACTTCAAAACTATTCATTTTAAAATTATAAAAAAATATATATTTGAGACCCTTACTACAAACCCTTTCATTTGATATGTCACACGGTACAGTTTGCAAAACTTTTTTTTTTAATTTCCTAATTTGCCTCCCAAAAATGACTCCCATGTTCAACATTCATTTACTTACGTTATGCGTCCGTGTTTGGGTCACAGAAATCCACATATGTACCAAATTTCAACTTGATCGGTCCAGTAGATTCAGAGCAAACCGGTTGTGACAGATGGACAGGCAGACACGTAAGGGTGCCGTTTTTTTCGGACGTACGGAACCCTAATAACTACGAAAAATTTAAAACAAAGAAATGCTAAAACGAGTGTATCGTTTCTTTTTATTGTAGATACGGAACGATCGGATCAATATCGTTTTCTAAATACCCAACTCTTCACGATGCGGTATCGATAATGAGACGATTACTGGAACGCGAACAGTACAGCCCAGGAGGAGTTATAATATCGCCCTGTATTTCGAAAATGGCCGAACCAAAAGATTTTATAGAAAACTGTATCATGTGGATCGATCGTTACGCAAAGGCTTTGAGGATAGCGTCCAAAATGCAGACCGATGACATTTTTGATAAATATACTCAGGTAGATTTAAAATTTTAAAGACACAATTTCGTAAAGCGCATGTCCACTATTGTTTGTACAATATACTAGGGTTGATAAACATGTATAATACTCGCCACGGATCCAAAAGGTTCTGAAGTTAGTCACAAACAGCGTCGCAAATGCATATTTTAATGTCGTCCTGGTTGTTTTGTGGGAAAGGAAGACTCCCACCACCTCCCAGTTACCGGCACAGAACGTGCGCTCGTCGGTGATTGGTTATCGCTGGTTGTCTTGTCAATTGTCGCTTTCCTGCTATAAAGTACAGTCCAGTACGCTATTGTTAAGTTGTTTCTTTGATTGTTAATTGATCAAGATGCCTAATGCAGTTTTGCATAGACAAGCACGAAAAATATTTTTTTGGATGAGTTTATGCAAGGAATTAGACCTTTATGTTAAAGAAAAATTAAAAATAATAATATAGGGCTACTTTGTAGTTTTTCAACCATTTGCATCTAACTTCCGAATTTTAGATCCATGGCGCGTATAATACCCGCGTTTGACGACAGATGGTGTTGACGAGTGAAATTTACTTTACCATTGTGTACTGCAGACTTTTAAACAACCCCGTGCTGAGTTGTAGATAAATTCATAGGTTAGGTTATTTTTGACAGCCAGTTATATCATTCGTGTTTTATATTTTTCGACAAAACGGAAAAAGAGCAATATCGATCGGTAATCCGATAATAATTAGAAACAAACTAATTATAGTAAGACCTCGCTTAACGTTGTTTCAATACCGCGCGTTTTCTAAAAAAAAGTCTAGCCACAATAACGTAAATTATGGACCAGTTTTTACAAAATGATTCAAACGTTGGTAGAAGTTCAAAAGCAAGACGAAGTGTCATTGATGCAATATCTTGCTATCGACAGCAGCTTGCTGAACGAAACACAAAAAGGCAACCAACATTAGATGACTTCTTCACAAAAAAACAAAATCTGTTAAATGAGGAACCTTCCTCATCACAAACAAATTCTTACTCGAACTTTTTTTTAACAATAAATGTTACAAAATTAAACAAAAAAAAACTAACAAATTTTATTATTGTCAGTTCTGTTTCACTTATACCTATTATGCACGTATTAAGATGACTTCGTTTAGCGCTGTTTCGTATAGCGTTGGAACTTATTGGAACGTATCTCCCGCGTTATACGTGGTCTTACTGTACCATCAATGTCTTTTGTTAAGAAGGAAATAGCAGTTCAATTATTTTACTACATCGATGTATGTTTTTTTAGCAATATTACACCATCTCTGAATGTCCAACTGCGCTGTTCCCGGCCAATCTACAGGAATGTGACGAATTGGTAAAAAAACTCGGCCACGGAACTCCTCACAGCAATGTTTATAGCAATTTAAAAAAGCAAAATTGGTCCGGTTTATTGGAAAGATATGCCGATTCAATTTAATGACTGAAGTTTGCAATTATGATAAAAACAAATGTAACTAGAATGGGTTAAATTCATGGATCTAGTAATTATAGGGATGGAGTATACAACTGCGGGGGGAATTCATTGAGGGAGGGGTATAAAGTCAGAATGGTGTCGATTTTTTATTGGCCGCTGCATATAAAAGAAATTTTCTATTTACAACCGTATTACCAACATAAATTTCATGTCACTAGACATGCGCAGTGCGCCGGCCAATAGCAATCAGACACCACTCACCTTGTCTAGTACATGCTCTGTCTCTATAGTCCTATGTCCATGGTTAAATTATGATAAATGGTGATGGCTTGTTCAAAGAAAACTGTAACTTATAATAATTTATTTTCAGGCCTTTACACTTTACTAGTGACATTTTTGACAAAATAAATAGCATAACAATATTTAAATTAGTTGATGCTTTTTTGTTTATAGAGATATCTTTAAGATTTACAATCAGATCAATAACGTTTAATTTTTCAAAAGCTAGATTCTCAGTTATTTGGCGAAATTTGTACCTGCGCTTTACTCTTAAAAAACAATGCCCTTAAATTTAATTAAGTGGAAAAAAAGAGGAAAAGAAAATGCATTTAATCACCTTGATCATGTTCTCAGAAAATTGGAACATCTCGTGAATGTATTCCACAAAAAAAAATCGCATCGCCTGCTTGATGGAAAATGTGATGCGATATTGTTTACTGTACAATGTATATCCCAGTTTCTGAGCATTGTTCAGTATTTGATAGCTATAAGTAAATAATGCCCGCTATCAAAACAAAATTGTTTTGATACAAATCACCTATTAACAATCATAAATAAATTAATTACATATTATAATACTTATTGAATAATCGAACATAACAGTGTTTTTGAAATTTATCAAATTTAGACGTTGCAAAACTAAATTAACATACCAAGACTCAGTCAAACGACCGGTTGTAGACTTTTGATTAGAAAATTCGCATAAAATTATGCCGCTTTTTCACATTTGAGGTTATGACGTTTCTAATAAATATATGCAATTAATTCAATAATAAATCTCGGGTATTTGGATTAATAATACAAAACAATCGTGTTATTGTTAATCTTGCTACATTTCAAAGACTAAATAAAGTAGTCGAAACGTAGCAAGATTAACAAAAACCCGGGTCGCAGTGCCAAAACCCTGCCGATAATATAGTGTATTTGCTTATACAGGCAGTGTGGCTTTATTATGCGAACTTAAGTTGGTTTTTGGGCAAAATAAAAAATTTGACTCCTTAATACACCCCTTAAAATAACATTTTTTTTCTTAATTGCAATATTATTATCAATCGAAACTTTATACCAAATTATATACAACTTTCAGTAAATAATTCACTATCTGCAAACTAGTGTTTTCATAAAATTTGTAAGTGCGGTCCTTTCGGGCCGATTTTATTAAAAGTTTAGAAACACTTTTTAATTATTACCAGAGGGTTAAATTTCAATTTTGAAACGATTCGGAGAATTTTTTCGGTATTTTGGGGCCCAAAAACATTTTTCAACCCCTAAAAACTACCCTTATAATGGCCCGATTGGGCCCATTTTAAATAGGGTTCTTGCGGTGGTGGATTCCAACATGCGGGCCAAATTTAGTTAAAATCAATTAACAATTTCGAAAGTTATTGCCCGCACATATATATATATATATATATATATATATATATATATATATATATATATATACATATATATATAAACATTTTCAAAAATGGTGCCAAAGTGTTTAGGAGGTTATGAAACGTCGAGAAATTTTGGTCCGATCCCTAGGTCCCGCCATCCGACCGACGCCAATAGTGTATGTTGCCATATGGCAAATACACTAATAACACGATTGTTTTGTATTATTAATTCAAATACCTGAGATTTATTATTGAATTATAGTAATAATTTTGGACGCGATATAATGTCTAATATGCAATTAATTTTGCATAATTTAAAGAAATAGGTCGAACCTGGATAAGCACGAGTTCAAAGAACCGCGATTTCTTTTCGCTTATGGAGATTTTTCACTAACCCAAGTTTCTAGCGCTTATAGAGGTCTATAGAGACCTTTCTCACTTATAGAGGTCTATAAAAATACAGCAAATACAGTGGAATCCGTTTATAATGACATCGAGGGGAATTGACAAACACGTCATACAAAGCATTTTTGTGAAAAAAAAACTTTCTTTTTTTAGGTAGCATAGGGCCGCTGACGGGTATTCCTTTGTTTCGCGTGATTTTAAACTACTGAATTAACGCTTGATCAACATTTTCTTGCGCGATTTTCGAAGCCTCTTCGGTTTCAAAACATTTGAATTGAACGATCGCTTAATCCGGTTCTTGTTTTTGAAAATCATTGAGGTTGTCGAATGACCCACGCCCAATTCCTCTGCGAGAGATGAGCTTGATTCTCCATTTTCTAATCTGCATATTATTCACCTTTCTCCTCAATCGTAAATGCTTTACGACGTTGAGATGACATTTTTTACATAGGATATCACTAAAAACAATGCGTGACGTTCAACTATCAATTACTCACTGAGATTCAAAACAAACACAAGCCACGTGCCGAACGTCGTCGGGAATCAACGAACATTGCCGAAGGTGTAAAGAATCATGTCGGTCACTATAGACGGACAAAATTTATTAAAAATGGGTCATAATAAGCGACATGTCACTGTAAGCGAAGTCATTATATCCGACTTTGTTACAAAGAATTTTATATGAAAACCAAACCTCGTTGTGTAATTACGTCATAATAGGCGGTTGGTCAATATAGGCGGAGTCATAATAAACGAATTCTACTGTATTATCAACTGTAGGAAGTTCGACAAATAAGTCAGTATACACTAATATTTGGCCATTCGAATAAAATACGAAAAACAAAACCAACGTTAGTTAGTTCAGCTATTTATGACTCATTCTTAAATTCCGTGGAACTGTTAATACGTTTGACTTAGAGATGGGAAAAACGGGTCTTTTTAGTGATCTGCATCTTTGCATCTGGATCCCGTATGTGAGCCGGCTCACTGAACCGGTTCAAAAAGAGCCGAGTTCTGAATATGTCACTGCAGTCTGCCACTGAGTTACCTAGTTCAGTCAATCATATCACGACCTGTATAGAATCAAGAATGCATAGCCAAACATGTGATGCATGAGTCATTCGAGCTGACAGATGCATCAAAGCAAGAACTGATACGTAAGTGTAAAATGTGCTTCTGTGTGTTATGCGGATCCGTTGATCCGTCGGTTCAAAAGAAAGTGAGTCGGCCCTCACGGATCTTCTGTCGGAGTCGGCTCTTTGAACCGGTTCAGATCTGAGTTACCCAACTCTAGTTTGACTATCGCTTATAGAGGTACAAGCAAGTAGTAGTCTCAGTTATAGAGGTCTATGAGTGAAAAACGTATTATAGAGGTTTCCGTTTCTCACATATAGAGGTTTTATAGAGGGTTAAAAATACGGTACCTGGCAATTACATTTTAACTTAGAGAGTTTTCTCGTTTACCCAGTTCTTACTCACTCAGGTTTGACTGTATATTAAATCTTGGTACGTTTAGTGTTAACAAAACTGTTAAAAAACGTTTTCTCAAGATCAAAATATTTCATTTTCAAAAACACTGTATGATATATAAACAAGTGCCAACAAACAAACAAAAACGTGTCGAAGCTCCATCTTATCTTAAAAACCAACTAAATACTTTTTTTATAAACACTAAATGCTTCATATTATTCAAGCGCTTACCATATTAAAGAATAGAACCCCGATTAAGTTACTTATCTCATAAATATTACATAATAATAATAACTTTTCTCAGAAAGAAGAATAAAAAAGTTCAATACTTTATTAAAACTTTGTACAACGTTTCGTCTCCTTACTAAAGAGAATTTTGTGACATTAAATTAAACATATATTTAAATTGCGACTTCCAAATGCGTATAAATGCTTGTCAAAAGGTTTTTGAAGATTTAACATAATAATTAAATGTCACAAAATTCATTTCAGTACTTGATAAAGTCTCCAAAGGAGACGAAACGTTGTACAAACATTAAATAAGGTATGTATTGAACTTTTTTAGCCATCTTCCTGAGAAAATTTATTATTATTATAAGCAATATAATGGATGTGAACTTATTTTATAAATATTACATAATGAAAATTTAAACCGTTGTAAGTTTTATTACGAAATTATGCTTCAAATTAAAATAATGAACTGATATAAATAATGTTTCTAGCAATAATTTAATATTTAAACCTGATCTAACAATAATATCAAAATTGTATTTTATACAACACTATTGTTTTTTAAATAAAACGAAACCACTTGCGATTACTGTTCAAAACATTTTTTTATTTACAAAACGTTTCGACCAAATTTTGGTCCTTTTCAATTTATTAAAATATAAAATAAATTTATTTTATATTTATATTTTGGTCCTTTTCAATTTATTAAAATATAAAATAAATTTATTTTATATTTTAATAAATTGAAAAGGACCAAAATTTGGTCGAAACGTTTTGTAAATAAAAAAATGTTTTGAACAGTAATCGCAAGTGGTTTCGTTTTATTTAATATTCTATTACTGTTGGTAGAGTCAATATTATTAACTATTGTTTTTTGTTTTATATAATAAAGACAAATGAAATGAAGTTACTCTCAATTGTTTTTTTTCTCCCGTGAAATGCAAAAATAACATGAAACAGTAATACCAACACCTTAATGAAAAATCACATGCTAGAAAACCGACAACTATTTTCCCCCGTCATAAGATTCACACAATTTAATTTAAAATAAAGAAAAAAATAAGCAAGGCAAAAAGGAAAAATCGGTCGTTTTCACAAATTCTGCTATGCTTATTCAATATTTTATTTGGTCATCACACACATAAATAAATAATTACTACTACAATACATTTACATGACTTCAAACGATGGCTCGGTACCAAAATATCGATCTCCGAAATTACCGATACCGGGCAGGACGTAAAATTTATCGTTGATTTCTGGATCGACTGCAGTAGTAACTATTTTAACCTATAAAGAAACCAACAAATTTTCATCAGAACGAATAACAACTAAGAGAAATATAGCAAGGCCTCGCTTAACGCTGTTTCAGTATTACGCGGTTTCTAAAATTAAAAGTTTAGCCACTGTAACGCAAATTATGGATCAATTTATACAAAATGATTCGAATGTTGATAGAAGTTCAAAGGTAAGACGAAGTGTCACCGATGCAATATCTTGCTATCGACAACAGCTTGCTGAACGAAACAGAAAAAGGCAAACGACATTAGATGACATCTTCACACAAAAATAAAATATGTCAAATGAGGAACCTTCCTCATCACAAACATAACTTCTTACTCGAACTTTTGATTTTCATAAATGTTTTATGAACAAAAAGCGATATTAGCAATTAATAAATCTATAATTAATGTGATAAAAAAGTATTTAACAATAACTGTTACAAAACTAAACTAACAAATTTCCTTATTCTCGGTTCTGTTTCACTTATGCCTATTATTTACATATTACGTGTTACGATTAGTGCTGTTTCGTATAGCGAAGGATCTTATTGAAACGTATCTCCCGCGTTAAACGGGGACTTACTGTATTGGAAAAAAAAAAGTACGAACCTGAGGGAATGCATATGCGATGGAGTGTACACCGGATTCGGCCATAAGTAACGATACGATGAATATATTGCTTTCGGCGACGTCGTGATCCAGCAATACTCTGATAGCCATCATTGCGGCCGCACCAGTTGCCACGGTTGCGTCCATGAGGATTACCTTATAGTCTTTAATGTCTTTCGGTAATCTCAAGTAATATAACTGAAAAAGAACAATTCATTGTATCATTTGTTTCAAAACAAAAACAAACGAACACGGCGACAATTCAACTGTTTCTATTTGTTTCAAAAACTAAAAGGCAACATATCAACTGTTTTAATTTGTTTCAAAACAAAAACAAACTAACATGGCGACATTTCAACCATTTTAATAACAAAACCAAATTAAAATGGTAATATTTCAACTGTTTCTATTTGTTTCAAAACAAAACCAAACTAAAATGGCAACATTTCGACTTTGCTTTATTATGAGGAATTAACTGTTGAGATAATGCATTGTAGAGTAACTGAAAAACTCATTCCGCCGCGAAAGTGGAAATATTCGGGTTTGAGTCCCAACGGTGACAGTGGATAAAAAATTAATTTTTCTAATTTATTAATTGTAACAATGAATGTTTCTAACAATTATCTTTTTAGTGTATTTGCCATATGGCAACATACACTATTGGCGTCGGTCGGATGGCGGGACCTACGGGTCGGACCAAAATTTCTCGACGTTTCATAACCTCCTAAACACTTTGGCACCATTTTTAAAAATGTTTATATATATACGTATACATATATATATATATATATATATATATATATATATATATATATATATATGTGTGTGCGGGCAATAACTTTCGAAAGAGTTAATTGATTTCAACTAAATTTGGCACACGCGTTGAAATCCATCACCGCAAGAAGCCTATTTAAAATGGGTTTTAATCGGGCCACTTTAAGGGTAGTTTTTAGGGGTTGAAAAATGTTTTTGGGCCCCAAAATACCGAAAAAATTCTTCAAGTCGTTTCAAAATTGAAATTTGACCCTCTAATAGTAATTAAAATGTGTCCCTAAAATTTTAATAAAATCGGCCAGACAGGACCGGACTTACAAATTTTATGAAAACGTTATTTTGCAGATAGTGAATTATTTACTGAAAGGTGTATATAATTTGGTATAGAGGTTCGATTGATAATAATATTGCAATTAAGAAAAAAAATGTTATTTTAAGGGGTGTATTAAGGAGTAACATTTTTTATTTTGCCCAAAAACCAACTTAAGTTCGTATAATAAAGCCACACTGCCTGTATAAGCAAATACACTATATTGTCGGCAGGGTTTTGGCACTGCGACCCGGGTTTTTATTTGTTTCACAACAAAAACAATCTAACACGACGACAAAACCAAACTAAAATGGCAACAGTTCGACTGTTTCTATTGGTTTAACAACAAAAAAAAAGTTAACACTGGGACGTTTCAATTGTTTCAAAACAAAAAAAGTTAACACTAGGACGTTTCAATTGTTTCAAAACAAAAACAACCTAACACGGCGACATTTCAACTGTTTCTATTTGTTTCAAAACAAAAACAAACTAACACGGCGACATTTCAAGTGTTTCAATTTGTTTCAAGACAAAAACAAACTAGCATTAAGATTTACGACTTCCAGCTCCTTGCCTTTTGTTTGAGTTATGAATTGTTTTAAAATTTTAAATCACGAGAACAATAAACAAAGCACTAACCTCAGGCTCTCCAGTGTCCAAGTTGGTTTGTATCAGAATTTTTCCGATTCTGATATCCTTGCACACATCGCAAACGGCCTGTTCCATTGTTTCGCCTGCCCTTAGAATACTCACACCGCATATTTTCTTACTTGCTCCACGTTTACCTATTTACCACAAGATTAAACCTTACTCCGTTATTAAAAAAAAAAATAAATAATAAAACCAACGTTCAGCAGAACTCGTATCGTTGACCAAAAAAAATGCGCGTTCAGTTTAAGGTCAGATCGTAAAATATGTCGCGCAGTACAGGAATTTTAACTTTCTGTCCTTGTGAGGTAATATACAATAACACAGCGGTTCCCAACCTTTTTCAGCTGGCGACCCATCTTTCCTTATCGGAATACCTCCATGGTGGAGTAATAAAAAAAAAAAAATCGATTTGTTTCGATTTTTCTTATCTTTTCTGATGGTTTTAGGATCGACTCGCAACCCACTTGTAGCCCTTCCGCGACCCACCGGTTGGGAACTGCTGCTAATAAATGAACAGTAGAACCTCGATAAGTTAAAATCCAAGGGAAACGTTAAAAAATTTAAGTTATCGAGTTTTTTACTTATCGAGAGTTGAAGTTAGAGAGGTTGTCAGAGCCAAATTTTTAACTTACCGAGGTTTGTGGATTTTATAGAGGATGTATTTAGTTCAATAGAGCTTACATAAATTTTGTATCTATTCATTTAAAATCAATTATTTATTTATTTAAACAATCAATTATTTAAACAAAGAAATCAGTAAAGCGATTTAGTGGAAGGCTAAAGTGAAAATCAATTAAATTCTTGGCAAAACCTTTTGTTTGGATACTTACTCATGATGACTCACTGATAATACTTTAACTTATGGAGGTCACCAAAATATTATTTTAAGTTATCGACGGCGGCGCTCAGAATATTTGTTTAAGTTACCGAGGTTTTGTGATTTAAGTAATGGAGGTTTTATGCTTTCAGGGGAGGGAATTCAAAAAACCTTTAACTTACAGAGGTTTTTAACTTATCGAGATTCTACTGCATAACGAATTCTGGCGTACGTGGTCTACGACATGAACAAACCGTTGTAGAAGACGCCTTGGGGTGTATCTACTGTAACGTTTTCGAACGGCAACAGAGATAAGGTATACTCTATGACAAGCCTTATGAGACGTTTGCTATAGAATATGAACTCATCTCGAGGCGTGTCTCTATTTCGAATAAACGTGTGCAAGCCTCGAACTTGAGGCGTCGATGGCAACAGCATTAAGGACTCCGGCATCGGCTGACCCGCATAAGAATGGGCCAACTTCTCGCGTAACTTGAAACCTCTCTGGAAGTAATAAATAGCCATATCTTTAAAAGCTAAACTATAACAAAATATACACGAAGTACAGATATAAAGGAGGTAAAATGCTTATTCGTTCGCTCACAAAAAACAACTCACATAATAGTTCATTTTTTGGACAGCACTAGCGCTGATGATCGTGAGTTACTAAAGTCCAGTGGCGTAACAATAGGGTGGCAGGACGGGCAAAATGCCACGTAAAATAAAAATTCTGTCAATTTCTCAATGCAATGCTTAACAGTGTTGGATCACTTTCACACAGTTTATGCTGAGACCCAGCGGTAAGAGACGAGGTAGGCAAAAGACATATTGTGGGTGTGACCTTCTTTAGCTCTGTCTCGCTCTAATCATTCGCCCGTTTCAATTTTTGGCTGGTGCCCGCTACGAGGCTAAAAGATGCTATTGCAAGCGTCCCGTTGTCAATTGATTACTCTAATTTTGGGAAATATTTTGAAGATTTAAATAACTTTTCCGAAAAAGGAAGAGTCACTTAGGTTTGTGATGGAACAGTTTTGTGAAATAAGTACGAATAAGGTCGTAGTGTGACATTGAAAACGTGCTTTTCTGGCACAATTAATGCCAACTTTTTTAAAGTGAATCGTACATAAATTACAAAAGTAGTCCATTAGAGTCGTAGACTTGTCCTTTATCTTCCTTATAGAGAAAGAATTTTTGCAGAATGTTGACGAATAAGTCTACAATCAGTTGACAGCCAAACCTCTATTTTTGGCTTAAATTCAGAGCGTTCCGACAGCCTTAACACACAAAATTTTGCATAAGCATAATCATAAGTGACGCCATGACACTAACAAGCGTTTTGGTGGGAATTTTGAACTTAAAAATTAAAATGTAAGTTTTTTCTACTGAACCCTTATTTTTTGCAGAAATTTGATATTCGTAATAAATAATATATATTTCCCAACATTATTGAACACTTTTTCAAAATCTGTCTTCATGCCTATTGGATATACCATTTAACATTGCGCTTCAACTCCTTATATTTTACTTTGTGAAAATACCGTTCCACTTACCAATTGCAACTGCGTATGGACGTGTTGAACAATTAAGTGTATCGCGACTTCGTTATCACCTCCGCGGGGTACGATAATGTCTGCATGGACCATCGCCGGTGCGATGTAGTAAGTAAACGCAGGTTGAACCATGGTACAGTACTGTTTTAATACTCCTTCTAAGTCACGTCCGCGTTGCGTTATGTCTCTTTTTAACCTCCTAGCTAAACGAACATCTGCGTCCGTGTCAACGAAAATTTTCATGTCCAAAATTTTTAATACCTCTGCATTATAAAACGTCAGGATTCCTTCGAAAATTATAACATTCGCTCCGTACATTGTTTTCTAAAAACAAATAAATTAAATGACTAGTCGCTCTTTTTTTAAACATTAGAATTAGAATAGTGTGTAGGCTTTCACGGCTGACGTTATTGTAAAACTTCTTGGTTTCTGGGCTTGTACGTCGTGGTTCATTGGTATTTCTACCTGACGTTTTGTCTACAACTGCGGCAGACATTATCAAAGACAATGTGGCAGCAGGCGAAGTCTCTTTCTAGCCTGCTCCTTCTTCTTTTATGCAAAGTGGGTCGGTGCTCTCTACTCGGTCGTAGTAGTTCGCTGTTCTCTGATTGGTCGTTGGGCTCATTAGTTTAGTATGCCTCAGTGCTGGCGTCCAGGATTTACTTAAGGTAGTTGTCATGGTACAATATTGTCAAAAAGTTATAGATTATACGCGCCACAAAAGTATACTAGCTTGTAGCTAAGTGATCCATAATTTGTACGCAAGACTGTACCCGTGGAAACGTAACCCATACAGTATTCATATGCATGTATACTTTTCTATAAATTGTTGAACTTTAAACCGTTATTTATAAATAATTAGACGGTCAAAAAATGTTTTCTTATTTTTTTTAAACTCATAACAAATGCATTGAAAGATTGTCAGTTTTTGGAAAGTTTCTGACAGTTAGTTCTTTTTTTATAAATAAGAAACTGGTTCAGAACTACAGAGATCGTATACAATCAATGTTAATTATCCAATTTTTAATTGAATTTATCTCGGATTATATACGGTCGATCGACTTCAAATTTTCAGGCTAATTGTATTATCATGTCCTTAATAAGTACACAAAAATTAAGAATTTTCTGACGGTGTGCCTTAGCCTCGACAACTACCTTAAGGTACTGGCCTTCTACTTTTCGGTTGAAATTTTGCGTGTGTTTGTACATTTCTATGCGCGAATAATAGAAATACCCAAACGCACGTAAAATTTCAAACCGAAAAGTAGAAGGCCTGTACCTTAAGTAAAACCTGGACACCAACACTGAGGCATACTAAACTAATGAGCGCAACGGCCAATCAGAGAAGAGCGAACTATGACCGAGTAGAGAACACCAATCGACTTTGCGTAAAAGAAGAAGGAGCAGCAGTCGTCGACACACTTACCTGTGAGCGGCCTAGAAGGACACTTTGCCTGCTACCACATCGCCTTTGATAATGTCTACCGCAGTTGTAGACGAAACATCAGGTAGAAATGCCAACGAACCACAGCATACAAGTCTGGAAACTAAGGAGCTTTACAACGCCGGCCATGAATGCCTTGGGTGATTGTCCATTGTCTTAGCATCGATAAAAATACGTATTTGAATTTACTTACTGTTCTGGCTTCTCTCGAATGTGTAACAAAATTGTATATTGGTACTTCCACTTTCTTCCCATCTTTAAGTCTCTGTAAAACTTCTCTTAAAAGTTCAAAATCAAAAGCGTCAGGGTGGTCGAAGTTGTATTCGTTTTGTTCGGCTAAAATATGTTGTTTTTCGTTCAGTACTTTGTAAAACGAGTCCATACTTAATAACGTCACCCAGGGTACATCGAGCGATTCGATAATCTTCGCTGCCACCGTAGTCTTTCCTGAAGCGCTCCCTCCGCAAATGCCTACACAAAAATTAAAATCGTTTTCTTTTCGGACAAAATCGATATAAACTAAGAGTTTAAAAAAACTAAAACAACACGACTTTATGTACTAAAAAATGCAAAATAATTCGACAACAAAATTAGCTTTATTGTAAAAAGCTATCTACTTAAATTTTCATAATTGCTCTACATTTACAATTAGCTAGTAAATGAAAAATTTATTACCGATATTAAGCACTCCACGTTTTTTACAGTAAAGCTAATTTTGTTGACAAATTATTGTGCATTTTTCAGTTCATAAAAGTGTGATGTTTTAGTTTTTTAAACTCTAATTTTAATTATAACACTAAAAACCAATATTGCATTTGCCTATGGGCTATGCAACGCAACGTGCGTTACTGTACAGCGTGTTAGCTTGCTGTGATTTTTCAAGGTTTTTTTATCCTGATGATCCTAGGCAGGATAATGGAACAAACTTATTAAATTATTGTATTGTCATCGGTCCTTGATACGTGTGCAAAGTTTCAGTTTAATCTGACGTTTTGAAGTGGGTGAATTTCACGTTCAAAGATTCCGTCACATACATTCAAACATTTTTTTTTATCCTGAAGGTCCTGGTCAGGATAATGGGACAAACTTATGAAATTATTGTATTGTCATCGGTCCTTGATACGTGTGCAAAGTTTCAGTTTAATCTGACGTTTTGAAGTGGGTGAATTTCACGTTCAAAGATTCCGTCACATACATTCAAACATTTTTTTTTATCCTGAAGGTCCTGGTCAGGATAATGCGATAAACTTATTAAATTATTGTATTGTCATCGGTCCTTGATACGTGTGCAAAGTTTCAGTTTAATCTGACGTTTTGAAGTGGGTGAATTTCACGTTCAAAGATTCCGTCACATACATTCAAACATTTTTTTTTATCCTGAAGGTCCTGGTCAGGATAATGGGATAAACTTATTAAATTATTGTATTGTCATCGGTCCTTGATACGTGTGCAAAGTTTCAGTTTAATCTGACGTTTTGAAGTGGGTGAATTTCACGTTCAAAGATTCCTTTACAAACATATAGGTGAAGCTAATAAAAGCGTGTTAAAAAGAATTCAGACATACCGATAACAAACGGTTCAACATGCTGACCGGTTGAGTCGTACCACGGGGGTCTACCAGCTGTGTAAATTGTACGGTGCTGACTTCGGAGAATCGATTCAGTGGACGTTTTGTTTGAAGTTTGCGCCGAAAGAGATGTCGTGCGTTGTCTGCGAGCTCTAGGTGACTTTTGAGATCCTTAAAAATCACACAAATTTTTAATATTGCTTCTAACTCATTTTTAAGATGACCGTGTACCAGCTGTTCAATATGCCCTCTTTTCCACATGGGTTTTAGATTTTGAATTGTTTCCTAAAAGCTGATGCAACGTTTCTCTGTGACAAAGTTTTGTAATCGTTAAGACAATCATTTTTTGATCTGTATTTTATTCTGTTTATTAAACTACTATCTTTCAAAGAAACAAAAGTAAAAGTTATCTTATAAACAGTTGAATGTGTGTTTGTGTGCATTTAAGGTAGTGTCGTGGTACAATATTGTCAAAAAGTTATAGATTATGCGCGCCACAAAAGTATACTAGCTTGTAGCTAAGTGATCCATAATTTGTACTCAAGACTGTACCCGTGGAAACGTAACCCATACAGTATTCATATGCATGTATACTTTTCTATAAATTGTTGAACTTTAAACCGTTATTTATAAATAATTAGACGGTCAAAAAAAAATTCTTATTTTTTTTTAAACTCATAACAAATGCATTGAAAGACTGTCAGTTTTTGGAAAGTTTCTGACAGTTAGTTCTTTTTTTATAAATAAGAAACTGGTTCAGAACTACAGAGATCGCATACAATCAATGTTAATTATCCAATTTTTAATTGAATTTATCTCGGATTATATACGGTCGATCGACTTCAAATTTTCAGGGTAATTGTATTATCGTATCCTTAATAAGTATACAAAAATTAAGAATTTTCTGACGGTGTGCCTTAACCACGACAACTACCTTAATCAGTGCCGGCCCTTGGATAGAGCGAGAGGAGCGATCGCTCTAGGCACCAGATGACAAGAGCCGCTAAAAGCCAAATGCGAAAAACAATTTCCCGCGCAAAATAAAATTTTGATTGAAATTAACACCAAATACTAATTTTATTATATAGCGGTAGGAACTTTCTTAATGTTAAAGAAGCAGAAGTATAATAATTAAAGCTACCGAATTTAATTTAAATTCGACAAATGTTGATGTTTGCAATAAAAGTTGATTTTTGAAAATTTGAGACTTATTATTTATTTAACATAAAACCGAAGTACAATTTACGTGAAATGAAAGCGTTGACCAAAGGGCACTGAAAGACAACCTCGATCTACCCCGATCAAGAGCTAGGGCCAGCGTTGCATGTAATTCTCGGAATTATTTCATTTCTATGAAAACTTATTCATTTTTTAATGCTAATGCTTCAAAATAAACTAAAAATATGTACCGTTTTTCCCCACATGACTCTTGGCCCAAGTTTCACTGTTTATTTGATCCAAAAAAATGATTTAAAATCAGATAAAAACCAGAAAATTAACCTAAGTTTTACATACATTTTTGTACAGAAACAATTAAAATTGAAAAAAACTATTGATCAAGCTAAATTTTACAGTATTTTTAACATAAGTTTGTAAAGAAAAAACTTCAAAATATTAAATTTCCTTCCCGTAACTCGAAATCTCGTGACGTGGTGTATTTGACGAATACCACGTCTTTCGTGTTAAAAATGTTTTTTGAAATTTTTAAGCATCAAGCCAAATGTTGTTAAGCTTAATGCTTAATCACAGCTAATAAAAGCAGTAATAAAATGAATTTTGCGACCGCAGTTCGAAATTTTCCGATAGCATATTTTATAACCTGAAGGAATGTCACGTTTCTTTGAGTAAATTTTTAGGGCAAAAACACGTTTTTTTGAAATTTTTAAGCAGCAAGCCAAACATTGTGAAGCTTAATGCTTAATCACAGCTAATAAAAACAGTAATACAACGAATTTTGCGACCGTAGTTCGAAATTTCCCGAGAGCATATTTTACAATCTGAGGGATCATCTTAACAAAACGTTGTTTTTTCGTTCATACCTGCCGACGGGGGCCTCGGACAGTAAGGCACTGTGCTCGGGGACGCCGGTGATTGATAATAATCCAACGAATCATCGTTCAACTTATCATCATCCTCGCCGTCAGTAAAAACCTCTTGAAATTCGGCGTGAGCTTCACCTCCGTCACTTTATGTCGAAAACAGAACATCATTAGCCCGACAGAAAAACAGAATTATTTATTAACAACATATTCTTCAAAATCGCGTTATCTTACGATAATGCTACAAAAGAATGCAATGTCGCTAAAAATAGAAGTTGAGGTTAATATAAAAATCACATGTTCATACAAAAAAACTGGTTATACGACTTTTTGACAGCCGAAACTTAAAATATTTTAGCACTGCGAATCATAAAAAAATAATTTATGTTTGCAACAATAATAACATAAAAAATACTTTACTTTCTAACATAAGCTTCAAAATTAAATCTTTTAAAAATATGAGACATTTAAGGAAATCTAAATTAACTACGTGTTTTAAAGACTAGCTTTTTATCGCACTGAATATTAATTAAAAATTATTAAGCGTAAATGCGTACCTGTCTGAACTGGCGGAAGACGGAGGATCAAACAACTGTGGCATCTTTGCTGCCATGTTTAATGTATTGTTAACGTGCCACTGCGCAGTCAAGGCAGTCATGTGCAAAAATTTTCGCAATTAAAATTTTAAATTACAATTAATGTACTGCAAAACATTTTAATTAGCGATTTAAATAGTCACTTAAACACTTTCACGATAAAACTCTTCACAAATTAGCAGAAAATGTTGCGCGTCGGTTCCAAGCGAAGTACTTGCAACAACAAAGCGCTTAGCACATGCCGTACGCAAATTTTGGCAAATGATGGAAATGAACTATTTTTAAAATTACTTTTTAATGAATCACGACGTCATGTCAATGACTCGATTTAGAACACCTATTTTTATGTCTCGTTAATCTTTGTTTAATTTATTACAAATACGCAAACTTTGCAAAATTATCATAAAAAACGAGTTCAACAACAAAGAAAATATTCGTTTGTGTAAACTTCCGGTGGATTTGTGAGTTAAATAAAACAAAAGACAAACGAATAACGTTTAAAATTTTATTTAATTTTTTGATACCCCGTTTCGGAAAAACGTTAAAAGTAAATTTTTCGCGGCTATAACAATGCAGCCAATATAAATTTAGCCATGGAGCTATTTTTAATTTCACTATCCTTGTCATCGCTTGTCATTTCCAATTTTGAGGTTATGATATACAACCACATGAATAATGTCAAAAATATAAATTGCATGTAAACTAATAAAATGGACGTGAAGACTATTTTATTATGTACTGCGGAAGAAAATACGGAACTTTCAAATCAGCCTGACTTTATTGATAAATTATTCAACGGCAAATGGGTCCCGTTACTAAAAAATCCATTAGTAAAGACTATACTTAATACAAAATGTGATATAAACAGTGTAGCAGATTTTATAAAATCTAACGATTCTAGCGAAAATCATCTAAATTCATTGT
This sequence comes from Venustoraphidia nigricollis, assembly GCA_034508555.1. Taxonomy (NCBI): domain Eukaryota; kingdom Metazoa; phylum Arthropoda; class Insecta; order Raphidioptera; family Raphidiidae; genus Venustoraphidia; species Venustoraphidia nigricollis. The sequence continues at coordinate 2,432,423 of JAVRKA010000021.1, read as the reverse complement.
CGATAGGAATATCAAGCCTCTTTCTTTTTATCCAGTGCAATTGGACTTCACAAAATCTAAGCGATTTCGAAATACCTCTCATAGAAGAAGGCATTGCGCCGTTGTTAGCAGTTGACGGAGAAGACGTTAATGTGAATATTCGTTGGTCAGTTCTCTTGCTTATAGCAAAAACAATTTTCAATGCGTGCTGCAGCATAAATCCAGAATCGGTCATTAATCGTTGGTGGTGCTTACGTTCGCTTGTTTTACACCAAACGGTAATCGATGAATCTAGTCCGACGCTGCTTAAAAACATAGAAGAAGGCATAGCGTACATCGAGAGCAAAATCGACTCAGAAATATTTTCTGATCATAAATTAAAAGCTCGATTTTATGTCGAAGCAGCCAAAGCATTTCTGTTATACGGAAAAATCAGTAAAGCTGAACAACGTTTGAATCTTTCGTTAGATTTACTCGGGATAGAAATAGATTTTGTAGGAGCGTTAGGGAGACGAACTAAGTTCCAGAAGGACGCGATAGCTCAGATTCGACTCGATTTAAAATTCCAAAATTTACAGTTGAACGAAACTATCGAAGAAGAAGATTTACCCGAAATTGTAAATCTAAACGACGAAATACGACACGAAAGGATTCAATGGGAAAATTCAGGAGGAGCGCGCGATCGTTCTCTGTCCGGTTTGGAGCAGTCTTTATTATTATTGAAAGTCAATTATATGCGTCGAGCGATGCCTCAAGATTCGTTAATAGATGAACAGACGCTTCCTATTTTAGAAGCTGTTTTGTCACAGAAATCTTGTTGGACGACTCGGGTATCTGCTTTATCGATAAGTTGCCTCGTCGAATCAAAAAATAAACGAACTGTCGAACGAGCACTGGCTCAAAACGAGTCGCTTATTACTTCCGTAGAAACGGCGAAGGTCCCGGTGAAAAAACAGATCGGCGAATTCTTTGCTCTCTTCCTGCCGCCTCTTTGGAAACTGAAAGCCCAATTAGCCGATTTAATGCTGTCGGTGGGTCTCGTCAAAGCATCGTTAGAATACTTTTTGAGTCTGCAGTTATGGGAAGAAGTAATTGTTTGTTACACAATATTACAACTACGACACAAAGCGGCTGAAATAATTCAACAAGAAATCGCTAAAAAGCCGACCGTCAAATTATTGTGTTTATTAGGAGATGCTACGGATGACGTCACGTATTACGAGAGAGCATGGGAATTGTCGAATCATCGAAGTTCCAAACCTTCGCGTCACTGGGGGAATTACCTTTTCGCGAAAAAACAGTACTTCGAAAGTATACCGCATTACCAGCGCTCCCTGGGAATAAATTCTTTGCAGGCTGTGGTTTGGTTACGACTAGGTTACGCGGCTTTGAGCACCGAACAATGGGAAATCGCCGCAACTGCGTATCGACGCTACACCAATATAGAACCGAATAGTTTCGAAGCTTGGAACAATTTAGCTAGAGTATATATTGCTCTTGGTGACAAATCTAGGGCTCACAAAGCGTTATCGGAAGCGTTAAAAACCAGTTTTGATAACTGGCAGGTCTGGGATAATTTTATGGTAGCGAGTATCGATACCGGTCATTTTGATGACGTCATAAGATCGTATCATCGATTACTGGACCTTAAACAGAAGCATCTCGATACGGAAGTGCTTAGTATTTTGGTAGAGGCCGTTCATACCGATAAATTAGATCATGAAGGACACTCGACGGCTCGTCTGACACAGAAATGTTTAGAACTTCTGGGTAGAGTGTCTTCGGTGCATGTTGGGGATTACCGAGTGTGGGAACTTTACGCAAAGTTGTCGCCGACAGCTAGTTTGAGGGTGCAGAGATTACAGAGGGCTTATAGGGCTCTTGTGCAGAGCGGCGATTGGGCTAAAGACAAAGACAAGTGCGGCAAAGTGCTGGAAGTTTGCATTCGATTGGGAGAATCGAGCTTAGAAGCGAACGATAAGTCGTTAATATCATCTGTTCGGTTAACGTTGCGTTCGGCTTTGAAAGCGGCCAGCGATCAAGAATGGCCTCAATACGAAGACTCCGTTACGAAACTCAGTAATATTTTAAACCAAATAACGAACAATTCGTAAATTGTTTTTGTTATATTTTTATTTCTTAGATAAAAATACTGTTTTATGTATTATAAAGGATAAAGTATGAAAAATATATAAATGAAAAAAATTGAATTATTATTTTTACAAATGGCAGTAGTACAGTAGAACCTCGAACAGTTAAAATCCAAGGGAAACGTCAAAAAATTTAAGTTATCGAGTTTTTTACTTATCGAGAGTTGAAGTTAGAGAGGTTGTCAGAGCAAAATTTTTAACTTACTGAAGTTTGTGGATTTTATAGAGGATGTACTTAGTTCAATAGAGGTTACATACATTTTTTATCTATTCGTTTATTAATTTAGAATCAATTATTTATTTATTTAAACGAAGAAATCAGTAAAGCGATTTAGTGGAAGACTAAAGTGAAAACCAATTAAGTTCTTGGCAAAACCTTTTGTTTGGATACTTAGTCATGATGACTCACTGATAAAACTTTAACTTACGGAGGTCACCAAAATATTATTTTAAGTCATCGAGGGCGATGTTCAGAATATTTGTTTAAGTTACCGATCTTTTGTGATTTAAGTTATGGAGGTTTTATGCTTTCAGGGGAAGGGAATTCTAAAAATTTTTAACTTATCGAGGTTCTACTGTATTAACGAAAACTAAAGCTAAATAAAATCATTTCTTATAACACGGACGATTAGTAAAATAAGTACTGTTAAATGAAATTTAAAATCACGAAATTATTACTGGATCATTTTCTAATTCATTTTGTATTTCGTTGAAAGATTTCCCTTTTGTTTCTGGTACAAAAAAATAAATGAATAAAGTACCAACAAACGCGAGCCCGGAATATAACCAAAACGTCACGTCTAACCCTGTAAACATTAGATTGATAAAATATCTCGTAACAATAAATGAACAAAACAAATTAATCGTACAAGCGATACCGCCGGCCGAATATTTAATTTCAGTCGGAAATATTTCTCCGTTTATGACCCAAGGAACGGGTCCCATACCGAGACTATGAGCAAAAACGAACACTATTAATATTAGAACGATCGTCACGCCTAGGGAGTCGACACCACCCGAATAAAAATAATATTTCAAATTAAAAGATAAACCTAAAAAGAACAAAGTCACAGCGACTGCCATTTCTGATATGAGAAGTAAATACCTTCTTCCCGATTTATCCATAAGACTTGCTCCGAAAAGAGTCGCGGCAATTTGCGCTAGCCCTAGAATTATGGCGGCCATATCGTTTTTCATTGACAAATTAGCAAAAGAGAATATTTTATTCACGTAAACTATAATAGCCGTCATAGCATTAAGTTGCTGAAAAATCATCAAACCGAACGCAATCAAAATGGATCGTTTAGCCGCTTTTGAGTTTAAGCCGTTCCAAAACGACACTGGATTTTCCTTTCTTTCTCTAACACATTTCGAAATGTCTTCTATTTCGGCTTCGATATCGTAATCGCTCGGTCGCAAATCGGTCAGTATTCGACGAGCGTTATTTATTTCTTGACACTGTACGTAATAAAATGGAGACTCCGGTTGGGAAAGAAACAGAAATCCAAAAACGATCGGTACTATGGCGCAAGCCGCCGATAGAGCGGTCAGACCCAGAAAAGCGCCAAGAATGTACGCGTACACTATACCTAACAATTCCATTATTTGAAATAACGTCCCTAGTTGCCCTCTAATATCTGTACTAGCTATTTCGGCGGTATAAATCGGTGTCGCGACACAAAAACCACCGCCAGCGATGCCAGTTATTAACCGACCGGCATAAAGTGTTCCGATACTATCGGCCCAAATGATCAAAGCCCAACCGAACACAAACGGTATTACCAAAGCGAGCATTGTCGGTTTTCTGCCATATTTATCGACGAAGAATCCAATCGGGATTAGCGTCATGGCTGCTCCGAGCGAAATAAGAGACGCTATCCATCCTATCTGGGTAGGCGTTACAGAGAAACCGTAGTCACCCGATTCTATTTTTGGTATAGCTGGTGCTGTCCACCCGAATATCGTTCCGAGACTAAATGTTCCCAGGTTCGCTAAAAAGTTGATAATGTAAGAAAATTGAACAATGAAAAATTCAAGCAGCTAAAAGTGGGAAGAAATCAATATTTTTTTAATTCAATCTTGCTTTCAGGAAATCACTATGAAAATTTGCAACAAACAAATGAACAATGTTTGTGTTCAAGTATGTAGGTTTTCACGGCCGTAGTTGTTGTAAAGCTTCTTGGCTTCTGGGCTTGTATGCCGTGGTTCATTGGTATTTCTACCTGAAGTTTCGTCTACAACTGCGGTAGACATTATCAAACACTTACCTGAAGAAAGAGCAGCAGTCGTCGACACAGGCTAGGACACTTCGCCCGCTACCACATCGCCTTTGATAATGTCTACCGCAGTTGTAGACGAAACGTCCGGTAAAAATACTAATGAACCACGACGTACAAGCCCTTAAGCCAAGAAGTTTTACAGCACTCATATTGTTCGTTTTATACAAAAATATATTTTTTGTTGATGAAAATTGCGAAAAGTTGCTACAATGAACATAACCTAAATTATTGACAGTAACAATTACAGCGCGTTCAATTGTTAAAACAAAACTTTGCGTTGAACAAAACGAATTACATTATTAATTACGTAATATAACTACATAAGAAATAATATTTTTTGTATTATTTTTTAATTTATTCAAAAGTTGCAATTGTTTTTTCCCACTTCAACAACTGACTTAAAAACAATTGACAGTATTTTTTGTACCTATAAGCGCGGCTATATGTTGTGAATGTTTATTTCGTCTAGTTATAAGTACTGGTGATCTATCTGCAGGCATAGATGTGCCGCTAGTCTGAAATATAGTCTATTTAAGATACCAGAGCAAACATTTTATATTTATTTAAGCTTTATAATTCATACCGATGGTTGTTCTGTTCCATAGCCTTCATTTTGAGGACGATTTAACAACGATTCATGTTCTGACATTTTGAATAAAACTAATCTTTGTTTAGAAAAGGATTTAGATTCATGTGACTCGTCTCTAATTCTGCTTTTACATTATAAAATTATGCAGACCTTGAAACCCTGAGGCGTTATTTACCAGTTATACGCTGCAATTTTCCGTTTTTTAAAAATTACATTTTTGTGTGCAGAAGAATTGTACGCAACAAAATGAAACATTCTTTGAATAAATTTCAAACGAGTAATGCGTGTTTTTTTCCGACTTCTAGAAAGTATTACGCAATTTCAAATTATTTATTGTGTTAAAACCGCTATAATATAGCCGAGACTTCTTTTTTTAAATACACTCTAAATAATAATAATACTGAGTTGAGCGTCCATTTCTCGACTTTATGTATAACAGACGCCGTTCGCACTATTACTATTTTTCATCTACCACTTTCCGTTATTTTCTACGTTTTTAAAACTTCAACTTAATTAATAGCAATGGGCGAATGAAGGAATTATACCAAATTAGGATAAGGTCCGCAATTTTTGAACTAGGAGTTTGCTAGGTAATTAGTCATGGCCTCGAATAAGGAACAATTTACCATTTACATATGTGATCGAAGTCGCAAGGAACGACTAGTTAATTATACGAGTACAATAAAACCTCGCTTAACGCGGGAGATGCGCTCAAATATGTTCCTGCGCTATACGAAACAGCGCTAAACGAAATCATCCTAATACATATTATATAATAGGCATAAGTGAAACAGAACCGAGAATAAGAAAATTTGTTAGTTTTTTTTGTTTAACCTTGTAACATTTATTGTTAAATACTTTTTTATCACATTAATCATAGATTTATTTATTGCTAATATCGTTCATAAAACATTTATGAAAATCAAATAAAAGTTCGAGTAAGAAGTTATGTTTGTGATAAGAAAGGTTCCACATTTGACATATTTTGTTTTTTGTGAAGAAGTCATCTAATGTCGTTTGCCTTTTTCTGTTTCGTTCAGCAAGCTGTTGTCGATAGCAAGATATTGCATCAGTGACACTTCGTCTTGCCTTTGAACTTTGAACATTTGAATCATTTTGTATAAACTGATCCATAATTTACGTTATAGTGACTAAACTTCTTTTTTTAGAAACCGCGTAATAGTGAAACAGCGTAAGCGAAGTCTTACTGTACTATAATTAAAAAAAAACAGATTATTTCAAATTTTTATTTGAAAATATATATATAAATCTTCAATTTGATATTTTCGTAACATTAATAAACAAACATTTCTCAGCCTATAAAAACTTACACGCTGTAGTTTACAAATACAGCCGCGCAATCTATTGACTATAGCTAAAATCACGTCGAAACGTCTTTCGGTTCGCACTGACTCGTGACGCCTACGAAATACAGACAGATAATTATTTATTGAAGAACAAAAGCCACACCGATTACAGACAAATGAAAGTCTACCTTGCGCAATATGTTTAATTGCTTCTATGGTAGCGCAATTTGCGGTTGATGTTAAGAAGTCAGTACCCTCATCACAAGCACGTGCCAGTTTTGGTTCAACAGGAAGATGGCCCAACAGCGGTACATTCAAATCGTTGCACATTTGTTTAGCTCCTCCGGTTACTGCTGGGAAAATTTCTGATCGACTCTAACAATAATATTCATTAAAGGTAGTTTTCAAGTCCAGTTCACTGGCTTTGCCAAGTTGGATAGGTTAATTCCAAATCATTTTGTAAATATAGCATTGTGTATAATCAATATTTTGGTGGAATAAATTATTATTATTAATATTATTATTATTATTATATATCTAACCATACAAAGAATCAGTTCCGGCTTTGGGGCAGAGCGAGAGGAGCGGTCGCTCTAGGCGCCAGACGGCAAGAAGTGCCAAAAAGTCATATGCGAAAAAGAATTTCCAGCGCAAAATAAAATTTTGATTGAAATTAACACCAAATACTAATTTAATTATGTATTAGTGAGCGGAAACGCCTTGCTGTAGTAAATATATGTGATGAATTCAGGCCAATTAAACAACTTATAAAATCTTAATTAGATTTGTTACTGGTCTAACATTTCAGCTAGAATCTAGCCATCCTCAGAGACCTTAATTTTTGACGATTAATTAACAGTCAGGTCCTTGAGGATGACTAGATCCTAAATGAAACGTTAGACCAATAATAAATCTAATAAAGATTTTATACGTTGTTTAATTGGCCTTGTATCCTGAATTCATCACATATATTTAATTATATAGCGGTAGGAACTTTCGTAATGTTAAAAAAGCAGAAGTATAATAATTAAAGCTACTTAATTTAATTTAAATACAACAAGTGTTGATGTTTGCAATAAAAGTTGGGACTTTTAAAACCGAAGTACAATTTACGTGAAGTGAAAGCGTCGACCAAAGGTCGCTGAAAGACAATCTCGCTCTATTTTGATCAAAGGCTAGGGCCGGTGCTGACAAAGAATAAACAATGAAAAACAAATGAAGAAGCAGATGGATCAAATTAATGAAACAGTTGAAATAGCTGGTCAGTATGTCCATTTTTGACATGAGAATGAAGAAAATAACAGACGAGTATTAGAAGAAACAAAGAAAATAAATTGCGTATAGAAAAATGGGAGAGAAAAGATCAAGATTACACGTTTCAAAAGCGGATATTGGGATGCAGATGGATCAAATTAATTAAACAATTGAAACAGTTGGTCAGTACGTCTATTTTTGACATGTGAATGAAGGAAATAACAGATGAGTCCAGTAAGAAAGAAGGAAAGTATATTGCGTATGGAAAAATGAAAAAGAAAAAACCCAAGATTACACGTTTCAAAAGCGGATATTGGGATGCAGATGGATCAAATTAATTAAACAATTGAAATAGCTGGTCAGTACGTCTATTTTTGACATGTGAATGAAGGAAATAACAGATGAGTCCAGTAAGAAAGAAGGAAAGTATATTGCGTATGGAAAAATGAAAAAGAAAAAACCCAAGATTACACGTTTCAAACGCGGATATTGGGACGCAGATGGATCAAATTAATGAAACAATTGAAATAGCTGGTCAGTACGTCTATTTTTGACATGTGAATGAAGGAAATAACAGATGAGTCCAGTAAGAAAGAAGGAAAGTATATTGCGTATGGAAAAATGAAAAAGAAAAAACCCAAGATTACACGTTTCAAACGCGGATATTGGGACGCAGATGGATCAAATTAATGAAACAATTGAAATAGCTGGTCAGTACGTCCATGTTTGACATGTGAATGAAGAAAATAACAAATGAGTCCAGGAAGAAAGAAGGAAAGTATATTGCGTATGGAAAAATGTGACAGAAAATACCCAAGATTATACTTTCAAAAGCGGATATTGAGATGCAGATGGATCAAATTTATGAAACAATTGTAATAGCTGGCCAGTACGTCCATTTTTTGACATGTGAATGAAGAAAATAACAGAAGACTACCGGAAAAAAGAAGGAAAATAAATTGAAGATGAAAAAATGAGAAAGAAAACACCAAGATTACACATTTTAAAAGCGGATATTGGGAAGGAGCGCATGCGTCAAAAATTAAAACTCACCTTACAGTTGGGACAAACAAATACAGTCATATTTTCGACGACTCCGATTACTTTGATGTTAAGTTTTCTGCAGAAGTCTATTTCTTTTCTAACATCTAACAGAGCCACTTCCTGTGGCGTGGTAACAATAATGGCACCTGTAACACCGGCTTTGGCAAGATATCCGCAGACAGATAAATGTTCATCAGATGTACCTGGAGGTGTGTCAATGAGTAGGTAATCTAATGAGTCCCAATCAACATCGGCCAGAAACTGTCTCACCATTCCGGACTTTTTGGGACCGCGCCATACGATCGCATCGTCTGATGATCCCAGCAAAAATCCAATCGACATTACTGATAAATTGTCCTCGACATACTAGTTTCCTCAAAACAATAGCACAACATGTAGCTTCGACTGTTTAGAATATTATAAACGGTTCTTTTAGTGTTAAATTATTATTTACACAAAATGATTTTTAAGTTGATTCTTTTTTTAACAGTGTGTAGAAATCAAATAGACGAACAAATACAGTAGAATCGCGATAAAATGAATATGCACTCTTATGAACGACTCAGTAATACGAACATAATTTTTGTAAAGAATTTAACGCTCTACAAAAAAAAGTGTAAACTTTATCCTCTGAAAACTTTTGAACCAGTAAACTTAGCAAAAAATCACAAGATAGCTTTTTTGTAAAGCGTTAAGTTCTCTATAAAAATATGTATGTCTCATTTTTGTAGATTCATTTGGCCCCAAGTTTTAAAATTTGGAAGAACAAAAGGAGTTTTCAACATGTTATTTTTCATAAGAAACTTTGGTTGGAATGAGGACTATCTTAGAGTTAATATTAAGAGCTCAAATTTTTAGAGAATTTCTTTTGAACAATTTAGAAACGTTTGACTCCGTGGGAGCATAGAAATTTGACAATACCCCTGTTAAGGACCACTCTAATGTACATGTTTCTTGCGAACCTCGATAATATAAACATACCGCTAGTATGAATTCCTCAGGATTTTTTGTGTTCATGTTACCGAGATTGTACTGTATTCCAAATAGCTTTTTTATCAAAACTCAAAAATAAGAGAAACAACCTTTCAAAGTTTAATTGAATGTTTCAATTTTTATTTAATTTTGATGTCAGTCCTAGCGTTATCTTATGTCACTATGGAAATATCTTATGTCATTATCAAGTATTTGGTGCCTATTTGAAACAAAACGGGAACAACTACGAAAAAAACCCAGGTCGCAGTGCCAAAATCCTGCCGACAATATAGTGTATTTGCTTGTATAGGGCCGTGTGGTTTTATACTTTTATTATGTGAAATTAAGTTTGTTTTTGGGCAAAATAAAAAATTTAACCCCTTAATACGCCCCTTAAAATAAATTTTTTTTCTTAATTGTAATATTTTTATCAATCTAACGTCTACACCGAATTAAATACACCCTTCAATAAATAAGTCACTATCTGCAAACTAGTGTTTTCATAAAATTTGTAAATCCGGTCCTGTCGGGCCGATTTTATTAAAATTGTGGGGACACTTTTTAATCACTACCAGAGGGTTAAATTTCAATTTTGAAACGATTCGGAGAATTTTTTCGGTATTTTGGGGCCCAAAAACAGTTTTCAACCCCTAAAAACTACCCTTAAAATAGCCCGATTAGGCCCATTTTAAATAGGCTTCTTGCGGTGATGGGTTTCAACACGTGGCCCAAATTTCGTTGAAATCAATTAACTCTTTCGAAAGTTATCGCGCGTACACATATATATATATATAATATATATATATATAAATATAAATATATATATACATATATATATAAACATTTTTAAAAATGGTGCCAACGTGTTTAGGAGGCTATGAAACGTCGAGAAATTTTGGTCCGACCCCTAGGTCCCGCCATCCGACCGACGCCAATAGTGTATGTTGCCTTATGGCAAATACACTAATAATTTCTGTGGATACTTGATAACCCTCCATAAGATAAACGTATCAAAATGCTTAATACGCATGTCAGCTTCCACAGTTTCATGTTTAGACCATGTACCGAAATGATAGTTTCGAAATCAAACGATCACAAATTCGATTGGAACGCTTAAAGGACGGTTTGACAACCGTCTATGGTTGGAGCATGTTTTATCTACTGCGCATGAGCGTGGCAGCAATATTATCGGTCGCAGTGAGGTTGGAACACAGTTATTAATATTGATATAGTTAACTGCACATCCAGTGAATTTAGAATCGTTATCAGAAATGCTTAACAACAGAAGTTTTGAATAAATAAATAAATTTCTGTACTCACAACAGGAGACCATCCCGAACCCGATTGATGGACCGATTCTTCATGGACGCCCAGCACCCTTGGCTGCGATGGACCGCATATATCGATATCTAATACACCAACCTGTAATTAATTTAAATAACATTTTATCATACAAAAACAAATTTATATGAAGGATACTTCCCGTCACTAGAGCGAGGGGAAGAATATAGAATGTATGTGACTGTGTTCTGTGTCTAACGTGTAAATGTAAATGAATGCGACGTGTAAAAGCGGGTATCCACTGAAATTGTTGGAAACTTCTGTGTTGGCAACTGTTGGCAACTCTTCAGAAAGTCACCAACTTTGATTTATATTTTGTCCACACCGAATTAAAAAAAACCCGGGTCGCAGTGCCAAAACCCTGCCGACAATATAGTGTATTTGCTTGTATAGGGCCGTGTGGTTTTATACTTTTATTATGTGAAATTAACCCGTTGTGTGCCAGACCTAAAAGTCTGACAGTGTGCTAGTGGTACTTAAACGCACCGTTATTTTCCAGACGAATTTCTGTAACACAGCTCACTAAATCGTTGATTTCGTATTACTGGTACTTTAAAGCTGTAGTTCAGATCCTGTACGTATATTATGTTAGGTTGGTGTCACTATTGTTTGAAGTTTTATTAGTTAGAATTAGTTGGAATTATATGACGAAAATATGTTTGTGGGAATACAAAGGCTCAAAAAAGCGGTACTTTTGAGTACCACTAGCACACAATGGGTTAAGTTTGTTTTTGGGCAAAATAAAAAATTTAACCCCTTAATACACCCCTTAAAATAACATTTTTTTCTTAATTGTAATATTATTATCAATCTAACGTCTACACCAAATTACATACACCCTTCAATAAATAAGTCACTATCTGCAAACTAGTGTTTTCATAAAATTTGTAAATCCGGTCCTGTCGGGCCGATTTTATTAAAATTGTGGGGAAACTTTTTAATCACTACCAAAGGGTTAAATTTCAATTTTGAAACGATTCGGAGAATTTTTTCGGTATTTTGGGGCCCAAAAACAGTTTTCAACCCCTAAAAACTACCCTTAAAATAGCCCGATTAGGCCCATTTTAAATAGGCTTCTTGCGGTGATGGATTTCAACATGTGGCCCAAATTTTGTTGAAATCAATTAACTCTTTCGAAAGTTATCGCGCGTACACATATATATATATATATACGTATATAAATATATATATATATATATATATATATATATACATATATATATAAACATTTTTAAAAATGGTGCCAAAGTGTTTAGAAGGTTATGAAACGTCGAGAAATTTTGGTCCGACCCCTAGGTCCCGCCATCCGACCGACGCCAATAGTGTATGTTGCCATATGGCAAATACACTAATAAGTCGCCAACAATTTGAGGAACATTTCAGTTGACAACTAGCTGTCCCCACCAATTTTTTTTTCCAAGCGATACGTTCATATTATGTACATAATAAAAATATGTTACAGCCAAAAATATTACTTGACAAAATGTCGTCCAGCGAAGATATTATGCTGGCAGCCGCAGCGTCTATAATTTTAAGCGAAAAGAAGCGGAAAGAAAGAAATATATATGCCCAAGAGCAGAGCTGGGCAGTAGTTAACTACAAAAGTAGTTAACTACGTAGTTAACTACTTTTTTTAGAAAAGTAGTCGTAATCTAACTACTTTTCTCCACATAGTAATCGTACTCTATTATTTTAAATATCTATCAAGTAATCACAAAAAGTAGTTAAAAATGTAGTTAACTACTTAGTTCTAACTACTTTAGGTAGTTTAACTACTTTTTTGTAATCTAACTACTTATTTTGAATTTTAACTACTTTTAAAAATATTTTAGTATATTATATTTAACCGACGTGTTAGAAAAAGTTCTTATTCGTTATGCATTTTTCTGGATTCTGGAACACGATCAGACTTTTTTTTTAAATAATGAAATATCAGTTGCTTGAGTTTTAGTTTGAAATACAACGTGGAACTGGTAGTCGCATCGTTGATATTTGCAAAATTTAATAAAAACACGTTTCGGCCATGATATCAGCCCTTTTCAAATGAATATAAATAAAAGATCCTACAAAAAATAATAATCATTGAAGAAAACAAAAATAGCATTAAGTTAGAAACAATTAACAGCCTAGGCCCTAGACTGTCAAAAAGAAAGATTAAAATATACAAAACTTGATGGCAATTGACAATAATAGACCTATATATTTTTTTAAATATCGTTTTTGGACATCCTAGGTTGTAAATTGTTTTTTGTAGAATTTTTTATTTATATTCATTTGAAAAAGACTGACATCTTGACCGAAACGTCGTATTGTTATTAAATATAAGTTTTTATTATTTAAATAATTTTCATATATTATATGTGCAGATTGTACGACATAAAAAACCCGGGTCGCAGTGCCAAAACCCTGCCGACAATATAGTGTATTTGCTAATATAGGCAGTGTGGCTTTATTATGCAAACTTAAGTTGATTTTTTGGGCAAAATAAAAAATTTGACTCCTTAATACACCCCTTAAAAGAACATTTTTTTCTCAGTTGCAATTATTATCAATCGAACCTCTAAACTAAATTAATACACCTTTCAGCAAATAATTCACTATCTGCAAACTAGTTTTTTCATAAAATTTGTAAATCCAGTCCTGTCGGGCCGATTTTATTAAAATTTTAGGAGCACTTTTTAATTGTTATTAAAGGGTTAAATTTCAATTTTGAAACGATTCTGAGAATTCTTTAGGTATTTTTGGGCCCAAAAACTTTTTTCAACCCCTAAAAACTACCCTTAAAATGGTTCGATTGGGCCCATTTTAAATAGGGTTCTTGCGGTAGTGGATTCCAACATGTGGGCAAAATTTCGTAAAAATCAATTAACTCTTTCGAAAGTTATAGCGCACACACACATATATATATATATAAATATATATATACATATATATATAAACATTTTTAAAAATGGTGCCAAAGTGTTTAGAAGGTTATGAAACGTTGAGAAATTTTAGTCCGACCCCTAGGTCCCGCCATCCGACCAACGCCAATAGTGTATGTTGCCTATGGCAAATACACTAATAAAGAGATTTATATTATTATTATTATTATAGTAGTTAAAATTTTAACTACTAACTACTAGTAGTTAGTAGTTTACCTACTTTTAAGAACGAGTAGTTTAACTACTAAGTAGTTTAACTACTTTTTTACTTAAGTAGTCAGTAGTTATACTCAACTACTTTTGTCAAGTAGTTTGCCCAGCTCTGTCAAACGTGTAAATGTGTTTGTGTTGTGTGAATGCGACGTGTAATGTATGCATTTGTTTGCGATGAGCTTTATTTTTCTAATTTCACTAGCTAATAATACCAAACATATTTTCGTTGTATTAGGTATTGTGCAAAGAACAAATAAATCAATAAATTATTGTCTTTCGTGTTTTGTTGCATTTTGTATATAAGAAAAAATATTATCAGGGGTGGTAACATAACTTCTATCTATATGTAACAGTTAGTAATTGGCTACAATGGATGCAGTATCAACAATTTTAATAGGCGATTTAATTTAACTGTACGACCTTGAAATATGCCCAAAAAAAAGTGAAAGTGCAAAAAACAAAACATATCACGTGCATTTTACAATGATTTAAAAAAATGATGGACTTTGGGCATGAAGTAGAACGACGCAGTCGTTACAATAGAGTGAGTACAAAAAAATTGTTCTTTTTTTTAACTGAAAAAATACACAAAACCAAAATCCCTATAATATTGCTACAATTAACTTATACTGGTTTACTTTCCTTTATAAATACAAACTACATTAAAATAAAATTTAAAAAACAAAGAAATGAATGAAAAAAACAATTGGTACACGGTTACACAGCTGTGTAGATCAATATATCAAAACTGTTTATGAAGCGGTTTGTACCACTCTGTGCTTGGCACCAATCAATAAATTCTGTATCATCCAGAAACTCAAACAGTTAAGAAAAATATGATTTTTAGTAAATTGTTCACTATGTATAGTTCAACAGTATAGCAGCTATTGTTTGTTATAATTGTTAAGAAACATCCATTGTTACAATGCTATACAGGACACGTCACTAATATGAGAACAGAATTTTTCGCGTATGTCGGATTAATGGAAATGTCGAATTACTGGATGTAAGCATGGACTAAAACTTTAACTATTAAAAAAGAGTTCTTTTAACCGTTTTTTTGTTCCTGAAGTCAATAACGACTTTATATAATCCATATTTATAATACATAATGCATTATTGAAGGTTTGAACAATAAAACAATTTTTAATTTCGAACTTTTATAACACAAATAACGTGACGTCTTCTCTTTCCAATGTCTATTGTCAGACTACAGAGCGAACGACTCCATGAAACGTCGGAGTATAGAGAAAATTTGTCAAGTAAACACGTGTGTCGGATTAAGAGCGCAATATCGTAAAAATGTCGGATTATAGAGTGATTTTTCTAGACCTCTACATACTTAAAAACAGCAGATTATTGGACGTGTCGGATTAACGAGCAGCGAATTATTGATCGTTTCCTGTACCAGAAAAAAGTATTTTCAAATGACTGTAACCACTTTCCACTTTGGCGGCGGAATAAGTTATCAGTTACTCTACAGTGCCATATCTCAACAGTTAATCTTTCTCATAATAAAGCAAATTGTAACAGTAAATTTACATCATGCGAGAGCTAATTTGTAGCTTCAATAACGCTAGACATGAATCATCGCAATAGTGAGAGTTACGAATGAATTAAGATGAAATTATTTCTATTCATTAATTAAACTGGAACGATTCGGGTTTGAGTCCCGATGGTGACAGCTGTTTGAAAATATAATTTTCTAATATAATATTGTAACAATGAGTGGTTCTTAACAATTATAGCAAAGGATAGCTATTATACTGTTTAAAAATATTATTCCAGCTTTCTTAAATATCAAAAACTTGCGGCCCAGTCCGGCTTCGCACGGGTAGCACTAATTATCTATAACCATAAAAGATGACAATCATTATCATAACATTATCAACGTGTATTGAATTTGCGCGAATTCAATCCCTTTTAATTTAGAATGTTCAAAAATCGAAAAAAAAATCAAAATTGCCAAAAAACAAACAAAAATTCTGTTGGTTAGATCGCTACCAAACTTCACAGGATCACCCGCCGGACTGATCTGAAGACTGTCTGAAAGTTTCATCAAAATCGGTCCAGCCGTTTTGGAGTTCATAGAGAACATACATACACACATCAATTGTTTATATATAGATTAAAAAACAAATGACGTACGTTTCTATTAGAATCTTCAGCTGCCAAAGCCCGTGCTAGCAACGCTGTTAGCGTACTTTTGCCAACGCCACCTTTCCCCGATAAAATAAGCAGTTTATTGCGCACAGAGCCCAGTCTTGCAGCGACATCTTTCGCAGCAGATTCTTGAGCCGATTTTGCGTCTCGAGCAGCTCCCGATGAACAGAGGCCTCTACTAGGGCAGCCGGCGCAAGCATCTCCTTTACCTGCGTTTTCTGAGGCAGGCCCGGGACAATCTGTGCACACAATAAAAACAGTTTTAATAACAAGACTGTTAACAGAAGGAAATGTTAAAATATTTTTAAAAAGCCTCACTATATTTGCTTTCCATATTTTTACAGGCGAAATACTAATGTTTTTAAAAAGGCTATTATGAATTAGTGACTACCGTTTTTAGTCCACGGCCTTGGCTTTTAATCGAAAGTCCAGATGGGCAGGGTGCTGATATGTGATAAACATTATTGATTTATTTGTTGAATTATTATGATTGATAAAAGTATAGTTGCAATGAATATAACCTAAAATTTATATAATAATTCTTACGTTCTGGTGCGTTCTCTGGTTTAACTATTTCTGTCATGTTTCCTTTTCTTATAAATAGAAAAATAAGTATTTATTATAAAAAATATTTTACTTTTTACTTTTTTTACCCGACTCCGGTTCTTATCTGCTTTCATACAACATGTATCAGCTGACAATTGTCAAAAACTCATTAAAAACCAGTGCACATCAAACTGTTTAGCACAGTTAAAATTTTTAAAACAGTTTCAGAAATCCCATGTTATTTAACAGTAATTAAAGAAACGTTTTATTGGAAACAAATCAAACAACTAATTTATTATATTTTAATATCATGGGGTATTGAAGTAGTTATGAAATAAAAATTCTTGTTTTTTTCTATTAAGCGACGTTTCATCTTTTTAACTAGTCTAATTTCCTGTAATATTAAAGTCTAATAATCAATATGGGCACGACAATCGATAATTACAACTAATTTATTTCAATTTCAGCAACTGCAGCCATGGGGCACTGCCGCTGTGCATTCGAGCGGAGAATCTATCTATGGTCCTGTTCAAACTCGAGTAGGTCAGGCTTACCAGACTGCCCGTCCTCATCCGTGGAGACCTACCCTCGGATATGAAAATGTTGAAGTAACTCCGCTGTAAGTTTGGTTGTGTTTCGAAATCAAGATTTTATATTCTACCAGAGACCTGATCCGGTTTCGCACGGGTAGCACTAATTATCTATAATTGATGGGGATGGAATAGTTCCACAGGACAATCCTGCAGTCAATCTTCTGGAGCTCATAAGAAGATTCAGATTATTTGCTGACTACATCCAGTAAAAAATGGGAAACAAAAATCTTTTCACGGTGTGGTACATTTGGGCCAAGATATCACCCCATTTTATTTTAATCTTTAATTATCTATAGTCATAAAAGATGAGAATCATTATCATAAAATTCTCAACGTGTATTGAATTTGCGCGAATTCAATCGCTTTTAATTGTGAATGTTCAAAACAAAAAAAAATATTCTGTTGTTCTGATCGCTACCAAACTTCACAGGATCGCCCGCAGAGCTAATCTGAAGATTGCCTGAAAATTTCATCAAAATCGGTCCAGCCGTTTTGGAGTTCATAGGGAATATACATACACACATTTTTATATATATAAATACAATCCCTATTTATATAAGTTAAATCATAGGTCGAGTCAACCGATTACACATCTACTAGTCGACCCATGCTACTCAGCGTACGGTATGGCCACTGAACCGCTCAAATTTCCAAATTTGGTGACTGGCTTCGAGCATAATCCAGCTCAAGCTGCTCGAGCGGCTCTTTATACTCGTTATACGCCCTACGAATGGACTCAAAGTAACATAAGTCACTATAATGAGGCTGATGTTAATAAGAACTACTCAGAACGACTGAGATCGGAAGCGGTCAGAGTAATGAGGTGAGTGGCGCCATTTTGGATTCTAAAAATATAATAACGCGTTTAACGTACGTTTCTCGAATTTATGTCATAGCAGACGCCATTTGCACCATTAGTATTTACCACTCTCCGTTATTTTCTACATTTTTAAAACTTCAACAGCCAACAGCAAGTAGCCTTTTACTTACAGTGTCCGACGCACTAAAAAATATATGACCCTACTTTATTCTATTACAATCAAAATGGAAGTCTGTGCCGGCATTTTGGGTATATTTAAACATGGCCGCTGATGAACAGCTGACTTATTTTATGTTATTTAAAAATAATAGTAATAATGCGCTTAACGTCCGTTTCTCGACTTTATATCATAACAGACACCATTACTATGTTCCATCTACCACTTCCCGTTATTTTCTACATTTTTAAAACTTCAACTTAAGTAATAGCAACGACCAAATGAAGGGATTATAGAAAATTAGGGTAATGTAGGCAATTTTTGAACTAGGAGTTTGATAGATAATTCTGCCATGGCCTCTAATAAGGAACCATCTCAATATTTATCTGGAATTAATTGAGAGAGATCCTGCACAACCTCAACAAGATGGCCGGTACAAGAATTACCGTTTCTCGGCGAGAGGTAGTAGGAAAAAGTTCCAGTCACATCTGCCCCCGCCGAGATTCAAACCCAGTATCTCCCGAATTCGAGTCTAGTGTTCTTACCACTACGCTACATCGCTCGATGGGTTCTGAAAATATAAATAATGAGTAGTCAACGTTTTTTTTTTAGACAAACGGATGAAATAACAGCAATGGGTCAACGTGACGCCGGAAGAAGAATCGGTGAACGCCTAACCGATACTACCTTCTGGCGAAATGAAGTCAGCACCGAACTGGAAAGATTGATCGCCGAATCGGGTTTGTTAGCCGATTCAAGAAGAGCGCTTGAAAAAGCATTACTCGATACAGAAGCTCCGTTGCACATTGCACAGGAATGTTTGTATCATCGCGAAAACAGAATAGGTTTGTTCAATTGTTAATTCGTTTTGTATGGAACTGATTACTTTATAAAAGGTTGATAAAGTGTTCAAATCCTTATCAGATTAGAGTCCACTTTTGAAATTCAACCACATATTATAGTACGTGCCATGGACCTAAAAGGCTCCGAAGTTAGATGCAAATGGAGGCTTGCGCAGGTACAGTCGGTTGAAAAACTACAAACTATATTATTATTTTTAATCTTTCTTTAATCTAAAGGTCTAATTCCTTGCAAAAATTCATCCAAAAAATTATTTTTCGTGCTTGTCTATGCAAAACTGTATTAGGCATCTTGATCAATTAACAATCAAAGAAACAACTTAACAATAGCGTTTTGGACTGTACTTTATAACAGGAAAGCGACAATTGACAAGACAACCAGCGATAACCAATCACCGACGAACGCACGTTCTATGTCGGTAACTGGAAGGTGGTGGGAGTCTTCCTCTCCCACAAAACAACCAGGACGGCTCTAAATATGCATTTGCGACGCTGTTTGTGACTAGCTTCAGAACCTTTTAGAGCCGTGGCGCCTATTATACATCAAATTTTAAAAAATCATTCTCATACTTTGCCTCTAAATTATTAAATGACCTTCATAACGGTACCTTGTCATGAAAGCAATATTAATGTATTATCTCAAATTCAAAAATTTCTATTAATTGAACAGCAAAACCATCGGCCAATCTAGACTATTTCTTTAACTTCCATAGTTTCAATTTAAGTACTATTTATTATTGATATTCGTAATTTGTTTGAATATATTTTTGTAACAAGATCATTCGGTCGAACGAATTTGATCCTATTGCTTTGGCAATAAAATATATCTTATCTTATATATAGGTATCGATCTGGTTCATGATCAAGTGGAAGTACAATTATTACGAGAAATTGAAACTTTACGCAATACGCAAGACCGCCTTCGAAAACTTATAGATAAAGTTAAAGAACAACAACGCAATAATAGGGCTTCGCAGTATGAACTGGAGACGGATGTCAGAAGTAAAGAGGGTGCATTAGGGATCGATAATTTGTGTCATCAGCTAAATAATTACTCTAGAGGCATTAATTATTACGGCGGCATCGAGAAATATGATCCTACGTATGTATAAATGATACTTTTATTAGTTTAAGGTAGTTGTCGTGGTACAATATTGTCAAAAAGTTATAGATTTTACGTGCCACAAAAGTATACTAGCTTGTAGCTAAGTGATCTATAATTTGTACGCAAGACTGTACCCGTGGAAACGTAACCCATACAGTATTCATATGCATGTATACTTTTCTATAAATTGTTGAACTTTAAATCATTATTTATAAATAATTAGACGGTCAAAAAAATTTTCTTATTTTTTTTAAACTCATAACAAATGCATTGAAAGACTGTCAGTTTTTGGAAAGTTTCTGACAGTTAGTTCTTTTTTTATAAATAAGAAACTGGTTCAGAACTACAGAGATCGTATACAATCAATGTTAATTATCCAATTTTTAATTGAATTTATCTCGGATTATACACGGTCGATCGACTTCAAATTTTCAGGGTAATTATATTATCATGTCCTTAATAAGTATACAAAAATTAAGAACTTTCTGACGGTGTGCCTTAACCACGACAACTACCTTAATGAAGTAGTCTCTTATTGGGCTAGTACACGGAGAGCATGCGGAGTAGCGCTGCGAGCTCAGCAGCAATGCTTGCTGTGTTAAACTCACGAAGTATAAACGATCAGTGTTAATAATTATTTGATTACAGTGTGAGCACAGAAGATTCATGGGCAGAAAACAGTAATCGTGTAATAAATAGATCGCAAGTAGAACGTAGTAAATCTTTGCAATTACGATCCGATGCCGATAATCTGATAAATCAAACGTCACAAGAAGTGTGGGATGCATGGTCTAACACTAACAACGCATTAGCAAGGCGTGCTTCTGAAATGCTCGAGACAAAGAGCAAATTACAAATGCATTTACATAAGGTACAGTCATTTTTTTTAACACGCTTTTGTTAGCTTCACCTGTATGTTTGTAAAACAATCTTTGAATGTGAAATTCACCCACTTCAAGACGTCAGATTTAATTGAAACTTTGCATACTTATCAAGGACCGATGACAATACAATAATTTAATAAGTTTATCCCATTATCCTGACCAGGACTTTCAGGATAAAAAAATAAAATCTTGAACGTATGTTTGTGATGGAATCTTTGAACGTGAAATTCACCCACTTCAAAACGTCAGATTTAATTGAAACTTTGCATACTTATCAAGGACCGATGACAATACAATCATTTAATAAGTTTATCCCATTATCCTGACCAGGACTTTCAGGATAAAAAAATAAAATCTTGAACGTATGTTTGTGATGGAATCTTTGAACGTGAAATTCACCCACTTCAAGACGTCAGATTTAATTGAAACTTTGCATACTTATCAAGGACCGATGACAATACAATAATTTAATAAGTTTATCCCATTATCCTGACCAGGACTTTCAGGATAAAAAAATAAAATCTTGAACGTATGTTTGTGATGGAATCTTTGAACGTGAAATTCACCCACTTCAAAACGTCAGATTTAATTGAAACTTTGCATACTTATCAAGGACCGATGACAATACAATCATTTAATAAGTTTGTCCCATTATCCTGACCAGGACCTTCAAGATAAATAAACTTGAAAAATTACAGTAAGGAAGCTAACCTGCTGTACAGTGACGTACTTTGCATTGCCTACCCCATAGTCAAATCCAATATCGTTTTTTAGTCTTATAATTAAAATTAGAGTTTAAAAAAACTAAAACAACACGTTTTTATGAACTAAACAATGTGAAATAATTTGACAACAAAATTAGCTTTACTGTAAAAAGCGTGGAGTGCTTAATATTGATAATAAAATTTTTTACTAGCTAATTGTAAACGTAGAGCTATTATGAAAATTTAAGTAGATAGCACCTCACGCTAATTTTGTTGTCGACATATTTTACATTTTTTAGTTCATAAAAGCGTATTGTTTTAGTTTTTTAAACTCTATGTATGCCAGATACACTAATAACTGAGTAACTTGCCAAGTTGGATAGGAAAATTCTAACAATTGTTTATATCAATAAAATGTATATTAAAAAGAGGAATAAATAAACAAAAATAAATAAATAAATCATTTTCAAGGTTCAACAAGAAATATTCGACGTAGAAAAGAACATGGAACTCTTGCATAAAGCAATAGCAGATAAAAGTAATCCAATGAAAGTAGCACAGACTAGATTAGAGGTCAGAAGTCACAGGCTTGGTATTGAAAACTGTTTCGACAAAGTGCACGAAAAACTGGTTAATGAAGTCAAAGATATCGGTACGAATATCGACAAGTTGCAACAAAAGCTTCGAGAAGCAGAGGCTCAACATCAACAACTACTCAAAACACGTTCCAATTTGGAAACCGATTTACAAGCCAAAGTCAACTCACTATTTATCGATAGAGAAAAATGTATGGGCATGCGCCGTTCTTATCCCATTACAGCAACAATTAAATACTAAATAATATTAATATTGTTTGAATTAAAAGTGTTATGTTTTGTTTTTAAAATATTTATCTCAATATTTATAAGTCAGAGTAGCAGTGCATGTACACAATATATGAATTCAATTGTTTATAGCGCATGCGCATAGTTTTTCTGTTTTGCCTATATTAATAATATATGTTGTTCACATTTTATGTAAATGTGATTTAATTTTAAAATATACAACCGACAACCGAAGAACCATACCGAGATTAATTCAATACATTTATACACATTTGTGTCTATGCTAGTAATATAATAAAGAGGTAAAGTTTGGATGTACAACTTCAACTTATGTAATAGCAATGGGCGAATGAAGGAATTATAGGAAATTAGGATAAGGTAGGTAATTTTTGAACTAGGAGTCTGATAGGTAATCGACCACGGCCTCAAATAAGGAACCATCTCGATATTTATCTGGAATTAATTGAGGGAAATCATGGAAAACCTCAATCAAGATGGCCGGTACAGGAATTATCGTTTCTCGGCGAGAGGCAGTAGGAAAAAGTCCCAGCCACATCTGCCCCCGCCGGGATTCGAACCCGGTACCTCCCGGATGCTGGTCTAGTGCTGTCACCACTACTCTACACAGCTCGGTAGTTTTCTAAATAAAGACGTGATCAAGCTGCCCTTTTTCATTTCGTTGGTGACTATAGTATTTTATTGACAAAAACAAACGAAGAAAATATTTTAGTGTTTGTCATTACAAATTGAGTAAAACTCTTTCACGTAAAATTTATTAAATTAATCTGGTAAAATTGTAACGTTATTTCAAAATGGGGCCTAAAGTAGAAACCGTCATGTATTCGGTAAGTAATAATTCAACAGCACAAAAATAACAAAACCGTTTAAAAAACTGATTTATTCAACTTCAGCAACTGCAACCGTGGAGCACGGTTGCTGCGGATCCATGCATGGAACAAGTCTGTGGGCCTCCAATTCCAGTTAGAGTAGGAGTTTATTACCAAACCCCTCGGCCCCATCCATGGAGACCTACTCTTGGATATGAAAATGTCGAAGTTACGCCCCTGTAAGTTGAATCTTACACGCAGTTTTAACAAAAGTGGAACTATCAGACAAATTCATTTTTTATGAAAAATAAGTTAATAACAAATAAAAACAAAATACTTGAAAATTCTACAAAAATTATTTCTCGACGATCGTTTCGCACAATAAGTCCATCCTTAGGAATATAAAACATATACAGTGTAAACTCCATGTATCGTCACTCGATTTAACGTCAAACTCCCTAAAACGTTGAAAGTACTAGACTTTGGTTGGTTTATCTTGTTGTCCATACAATAATACACTCTATATAGCATCACGCCCACTCTAAATAACGACCGTACGTCAGTATAAAGCAAGTAATTTCGCCAACTTATAAAGCACCTACTGTTTGTAGGTACTTTCTAAGTTGCCGAAATTGATAAGTACTACAGCTTTATTGCTAGTCCGGATTTACCTCGACTGTTGGCATCATACATACTGAATAGATTTGGGTAGCTCAGATCAGTACCGGTTCAAAGAGCCGACTCCGACAGAAGATCCGTGAGAGCCGACTCACTTTTTTTTGAGCCGACAAATCAACGGATCCGCATAACTCAGTGAAATACTTAACACACAGAAACAAATTTTACACTTACGTATCAGTTCTTGCTTTGATGCATCTGTCAGCTCAAATGACTCATGCATCACATGTTTGGCTATGCATTCTTGATTCTATACAGGTCGTGATATGATTGACTGAACTAGGTAACTCAGTGGCAGACTGCAGTAACATATTCAGAACTCGGCTCTTTTTGAACCGGTTCAGTGAGCCGGCTCACATACGGGATCCAGATGCAAAGATGCAGATCACTAAAAAGACCCGTTTTTCCCATCTCTAATACTGAAGATCAGAAGCGTAGCGTGCCCTGGCGGGGCCCCGTATAAAAACTAGTTTGGGGGCCCTTCCCCCGTTGAAGTAAATGACTTAAACGGGGAAATCCCGCAGCCCGCGATAACCGATGTAGGGTGTTGCCAACTTTTGAACGCACGCTTTACGCGGGAAAAAAAGAAATTGCTTTTTTTGACTTTTGTCATTTCTGAAATAAGAAAAAAATTGGGAAGTTTTTATTAATTTATGCTTACGCACGTTGGGGGCCCCCGAAGCCCAGGGGCCCCGTATAATTGATACGGCAGATACGGCGGTAGCTACGCCCCTGCTGAAGATTCTAAGAAATTCTTTCTTTTGTTTGTTGTGATTACATAAGAAAATACATTTAAAATACCGGCATAGCGAAAAACATCAGACGAAGATAACAGATTTTACGCAATAAGTGTTGTTATTTGTGTTAATAGTAATGTTTGTTTGTAAATTTTATGCGTTATTATTAAATAATACTATAATAGTGAAACAATACTCATTTTTCTTTCTCTCCATATAACGAAAACTCTCTATAACGCCAGAAAATGCGCAGTTCCTTCAGCGACGCTATATAGAATGTACTATGTAGTATATGTTTTATATTCCTGAGGATGGGCTTATTGTCCGAAACGATCAACGAGAAATAATTTAAGGTAGTTGTCGTGGTTAAGGCACACCGTCAGAAAATTCTTAATTTTTGTATACTTATTAAAGACATGATAATACAATTACCCTGAAAATTTGAAGTCGATCTACCGTATATAATCCGAGATAAATTCAATTAAAAATTGGATAATTAACATTGATTGTATACGATCTCTGTAGTTCTGAACCAGTTTCTTATTTATAAAAAAAGAACTAACTGTCAGAAACTTTCCAAAAACTGACAGTCTTTCGATAAAAAATAAGAACAATTTTTTCACCGTCTAATTATTTATAAATAACGGTTTAAAGTTCAACAATTTATAGAAAAGTATACATGCATATGAATACTGTATGGGTTACGTTTCCACGGGTATAGTCTTGCGTACAAATTATGGATCACTTAGCTACAAGCTAGTATACTTTTGTGGCGCGTATAATCTATAACTTTTTGACAATATTGTACCACGACAACTACCTTAATAATAAGATTTGTAGAATTTTCAAGCGTTTTTATTTATTTGCTATTAGCTCATTCATAAAAAAATGGATTTATCTGGTTTTGCTTAATTGTTCCACAAATACATTTATGATATTTTCAAATTGCAGACCCAGCCAACCTGTTACAAACGCACTCATCGACCCATGCTACACACCTACCGGCATGGCCACCGAACCGCTCAAATTTCCCAATTTGGTGACGGGATTCGAACGTAATCCAGCACACGCTGCTCGAGCTGCCCTCTATACTCGTTACACGTCGTATGAATGGACTCAAAATGCCATAAGTCATTATAATGAATCCGATACAAACAGGAATTATTCAGAACGACTAAGGGCAGATACAGTTAGAATGATGAGGTAAAAATTCATTCGAAATGTTCAATGTTTAACACTAAACGTACCAAGACTCATATTTGCTCATAAATATTTCTGGCGTTGAAAAATCACCATTTTTTTACCGAAATTTAATTTTATCCGACAACATTACAACACATTAAATAAATATATTTTTAATTAGTTGGTATAATTCGCGCCATGGTTCTAAAAGGTTCTGAAGTTAGATGCAAATGGAGGCTTGCGCAGTTACAGTCGGGCTATATTATTATTTTTAATTCTTCATTAATCTAAAGGTCTAATTCCTTGCATAAAGTCATCCAAAAAATTATTTTTCGTGCTTGTCTATGCAAAACTGTATTAGGCATCTCGATCAATTAACAATCAAAGAAACAACTTAACAATAGCGTACTGGACTGTACTTTATAGCAGGAAAGCGACAAGTGACACGACAACCAGCGATAACCAATCACCGACGAGCGCACGTTCTGTGCCGGTAACTGGGAGGTGGTGGGAGTCTTCCTTTCCCACAAAACAACCAGGACGGCTCTAAAATATGCATCCTTTTAGAACCGTGGCGAGTATTATACGTTCAGTGTTAAAAAAAAACAAAAGAGTAACGTACAGTTGTTGTCCAGACAAACAGACGAAGCGGTTGGTCAGCGCGATTCCGGTAGACGAATAGGTGAACGAATAACTGACACCACGTTTTGGAGAAATGAAGTTAGCACCGAACTGGAAAGACTTATAGCTGAAGGCGGTATGTTAGGAGATGCAATGAGATCACTTCAAAAATCAATACAAGATTTAGAAGCTCCGCTGCACATTGCGCAAGAATGTTTGTACTATCGCGAAAACAGAATAGGTCAGTTCAAAAATTCAGTACAATAGCTATAGTTTGCTATAATTGTTAAGAAACACCCATTGCTACAACGCTATATTAGAAAAAACCCGGGTCGCAGTGCCAAAACCCTGCCGACAATATAGTGTATTTGCTAATACAGGCCTTGTGGCTTTATTATGCGAACTTAACTTGGTTTTTGGGCAAAATAAAAAATTTGACTCCTTAATGCACCCCTTAAAATAACATTTTTTTTCTTAATTGCAATATTATTATCAATCGAGCTTCTATACCAAGTTATATACACCTTTCAGTAAATAATTCACTATCTGCAAACTAGTGTTTTCATAAAATTTTTAAATCCGGTCCTGTAAGGTCGATTTTATTAAAATTTTAGGGACACATTTTAATTACTGCCAGAGAGTTAAATTTCAATTTTGAAACGATTCGGAGAATTTTTTCGGTATTTTAGGGCCCAAAAACATTTTTCAACCCCTAAAAACTACCCTTAAAATGGCCCGATTAGGCCCATTTTAAATAGGCTTCTTGCGGCGATGGATTTCAACACGTGGGCCAAATTTAGTTGAAATTAATTAACTCTTTCGAAAGTTATTGCCCGCACACATATATATATATATACGTATATATATATATATATATATATATATATATATATATATATATATATATAATATATATGTACATATATATATAAACATTTTTAAAAATGGTGCCAAAGTGTTTAGGAGGTTATGAAACGTCGAGAAATTTTGGTCCGACTCCTAGGTCCCGCCATCCGACCGACGCCAATAGTGTATGTTGCCATATGGCAAATACACTAAAAATTATTTTCAAGCAATTGTGTTTTTGAATTATTTTTTTTTTTTACATAAATGGAAAAATCACATACAAGTTTTATAGAGAAACTACTTTTATTATTTTGTTTAATTTCATAATGAAAGAGTTATATTTGTTTTAAAAATAATGTTTAAGCTAAGATCCGATAACGCGCCAAAAACCTCTGTGACGTCAAAATGTTTTTGTGGTCCTGGTTGCCATGGTTACTTTGATAGTATCTACATATATAATTTCCGATTGTATGTCCGGATGTCCAGATGTCCGTCTGTCTTTCCAGACCCTCCAGAAGGCCCCAGCAGACTTAGGAAGTTGAAATTTGGCACACTTATAGTACGAAACACGGGACAGATCCTTACGTAGCCGGATTTTCGATTTTTTCCCCGGGGGTCAAAATAGGGGGGTTTTTAGAAAAAACTTCATAGAACATAATAGGCCATGAATCGGTATTTGGTTGCCTTGGTTACCAATAACAAACTCAGAATCATTCTGATATCAAATGTCAAATAAGTTTGCAAATAATTACAATTTTTTTAATTAAGCTAATAATCAGTTGAAAAAAGTGTAGAATAATTGTGTGCGCAGTGAGTTATTAGTTTACAGATTATTTTTCGTCTTATAGCAGTAAAAAATGTTAATTAAAGGAAACATTGAAAATGTGAATATTACAATTTAGTGCAAGCGTCATACTTCTGTATGCAAAATATGAAAACCGCATTTTTCCGTCTAAAATATGTTCAGGAGTCACAGTGTTGTCAGATATAATTATGGTCCAATATGTTTTTAACATATTCACAGTTTACAGCTTAGGTTTGAGAAAGTTGCTGTTGCTGAAACTATGAAACATGAAATTTGGAATCTACATATATTTCTTCTATAACCTAACAAACGGATATTCAAAATTTGTTTTTACAGATTGGGCGGTCATAAAAACAGCAATATTTTACTTTACAATTAATATTTAAAATTATTCTGATCAAAATTATTTTCTACTTTTTAGTGCAAAGGAAAACCATTGTTTTTAAAATTATTTTTTTAGTCAAATAATTTAAGTTTTTTATTATTTTTATAACTAACGATTTAGGTGAAATTCACTGAAAAAGGGTTTTGGGGGACGAAAAATCGATCAAGATAAGTTTTATTCTTGGAAGCCCCCGTTTTCTTACAAATTTAATCATTTAAGGAATTAAAAATGAGCAATTGTGTCAAAATACTGAAAGTGAATCCTTTTAATAAATTATACTAAATGAAACGTAAATTATTTTAATAAAACAAGAAATATTAAGTAGGTAAATATAGTGTTAACTAATTTTTCAATAATTGGCATAAGGTATGTTATTTTTATATCATGGCGTATTAAACATTATCCTAACCTAGAATTTCGGCTCCAGAGAAGTGAAAATAAAAATGTGTTTTGCTTAGAACTCACTCAATTAATTTCAGATCGATTCAAGCATTTTTTAAACGAAAAGGAAGAAATGTCTACATACATTTTATATATTAGATTGAGTTTAAATAGTTCTTTATAAAGATTTAGAAGCATTAAAAATGTATAAACTCGATTTTACGGAACATATCAAAAGAGAAAAACGGTACGTGAAAATTAATGCAAAAGGACCCTTGCACATAAATAATGACAAAATAGCACTTTTGTATGGTAAAATTTCACTGAGTGGGACCATATGATTTTTAGTGTATTTTTAGAGGCATTGACAGTTCATTGCTATAGAACAGTTATTAATTTTATAAACACAGTAATGTCAGTAACATGTTTAGTTTCACTGAATAAATACTTGGGATTTTTGTTGAACTTTTAAACGCACTGACTGCCTAAACCTATTGTTATATAAGTAATATAAGAATTTTAAGGCGCGATATTTTTATAATAAATTCACCGCGGTTTCTAAGTATGAAAATCGGGTTTATATTTTTATTGACGATTTGAATTTAAACTTGACTCTTTATTACTGTCAAATCTTCGTAAATAATCACGCACAGTTAAATCACAGCCCTCACATGCCACAGTTTTGCGACCTGTATGCGAGTTATTGTTATCGATCGAGAAACTCTAATATCATTAAAATGTATCTGAAATATTTTAACGGTATTTTTTCATTGTTTAAACATTTTTATTTGTTGGTTCTTTGTTACCAATTTTTTCAATTGTTATTTTAAATGAGAAAAAAATTAATTAAAAAATGTATAGATTTGTGTATGCTATTTTTAAAATCACGGCAAATTAATACCATGTTTATTGAACTCTCCGAGCAAAGCTCGGTCTCCCAGGTACTAATTAATTAATTCATGTAAGTTTTTTGACATGTATAGGCAATTATAAAACCATTAAAAAAATAATTTTTCGCCCAGCGTGGGACTTCAATTCAGGGCGCTGCAGATTTAAATTTGACCCGTACATTTAGACTTCCTAGGTCAATGGGAGATAACTTAAGGGGATCTTCTAAAATATATATAAAATATATGTAAAAGAAAAATGCCATTTTGAATATTTGAACTTCAATTGCGCCTGACGGAGACAGGCTTAACCCACTAGTGTATTATAAAGCCATACACAAATACACAACTTTTATCAATTTGACGTCACAAACATTCGTGGTACGTTTTGTAATCACGTTATATCTTATGAAGTTTTATACATTTTAATTAATTTGTTATTAATTACCTATGGCTTAATTTTTTTTTCTTTTCGTTCTTCAATATTATTTACGATATATTATTACAAAAATAAAAAAAAAAAATTTTTTTAATTCAAATACTCAATTGTCACCGTCGGAACGCAAAACTCGAATTTTTCCACTTTCGCGGAATCAGTTACTTTACGATGCCATATCTCAACAGTTAATCTTTCTCATAACAAAGCAAATTGCAACAGTAAATTCACATTATGCAAGATCTAATTTTTATCTTAGGTAACGCTAGACATGAACCTTTACTGTAGTGAATTAATGAATAGAATATTTCATCTTTGATTCATCCAAAAACTCTCACTACTGTGATGGTTCCCGTCTAGCGTTACCTAAGATACAAATTTGCTCTCGCATGATGTGAATTTACTGTTACAATTTGTTTTATTATGAGAAAATTAACTGTTGAGATATGGCACCGTAGAGTGACTAATAACTCATTTCGCCGCAAAAGTGACAAGATTCGGGTTGGTGTCCCGATGGTGATAGTTGTTGGAAAATATTTTTTTCTAATATAGCATTGTAGCAATGAGTGTTTCTTAGCAATTATAGCAAACAATAGCTATTCTCCTGTTTATTAACTATAACTATAGCGTAGTGAACAATTGACTAATTAAGGTAGTTGTCGTGGTACAATATTGTCAAAAAGTTATAGATTATACGCGCCACGAAAGTATACTAGCTTGTAGCTAAGTGATCCATAATTTGTACGCAAGACTGTACCCGTGGAAACGTAACCCATACAGTATTCATATGCATGTATACTTTTCTATAAATTGTTGAACTTTAAACCGTTATTTATAAATAATTAGACGGTCAAAAAATTTTTCTTATTTTTTTTAAACTCATAACAAATGCATTGAAAGGCTGTCAGTTTTTGGAAAGTTTCTGACAGTTAGTTCTTTTTTTATAAATAAGAAACTGGTTCAGAACTACAGAGATCGTATACAACCAATGTTAATTATCCAATTTTTAATTGAATTTATCTCGGATTATATACGGTCGATCGACTTCAAATTTTCAGGGTAATTGTATTATCATGTCCGTAATAAGTATACGAAAACTAAGAATTTTTTGACGGTGTGCCTTAACCACGACAACTACCTTAATAAGTGTCATAAGTATATAAATTATACGTATTCGTAAATGATTTTGACACATGCGCACATTACTCGTGTTCAGTACATATGCTTACCAAAGGGCGGCGCTGACGAATACTCTAATTTAGTTAATAATTAATAAGTTTTTACAGACAAGTGGACAAAAATTAAACAGACTATTGTAAAATTGCGACGTTTCGTATAGTTTTTATACTTCTTTAGGCAACTGAAATAATTATAATAACAACAAATTAGTATAACAAAATATTAATTATTGATTATTGGACGCCAAGAACATGAAGATATTCTAATTTACTCTTATGAACTATACTATAGTGAACAATTTACTAAAAACAAATTTTATGTTCAGGCATCGATCTGGTACACGATCAAGTAGAAGTGGCATTATTACGAGAAATCGAAACAATACGTAATACTCAGGAACGTCTTCGGAATCTTTTGGACAAAGTTACTCTACAACAACGAAATAACAGAGCATCGCAGTTTGAATTAGAAACAGATGTTAGAAGCAAAGAGGGCGCTCTGGGTATCGATAACTTGTGCCATCAGCTGAACAATTTTTCTAAAGGGATTAATTATTACGGCGGTATTGAAAAATACGATCCTACGTACGTACCGATGAATCTACAGTTCAAATACAGTAAGACTCCGCTTAACGCGGGAGATACGTTCCAATAAGTTGCTGCGCTATACGAAACAGCGCTAAACGAGGTTATCTTAATACATAGATAATAGGCATACGTGAAACAGAACCGAGAAAATTTGTTAGTTATTTTTTTTAGGTTAGTTTTGTAACATTTATTGTTAAATACTTTTTTATCGCATTAATTATAGATTTATTTATTGCTAACATCGATTTTTGTTCATTAAATATTTATGAAAATCAAATAAAAGTTCGAACAAAAAGTTATGTTTGCGATGAGGAAGGTTCCTCATTTGACATATTTTGTTTTTTGTGAAGAAGTCATCTAATGTCGTTTGCCTTTTTCTGTTTCAATCAGCAAGCTATTATCGATACCAAGATATTGCATCAATGACAACTTCGTCTTGCCTTTGAACTTCTATCAACATTTGAATCATTTTGTATAAACTGATCTATAATTTACGTTATTGTCGCTAAATTTTTTTAAAGAAACCGCGTAATACTGAAACAGCATTAAGCGAGGTTTTACTGTAAAACAATACTAATTAAGGAACGAGATTCCTGTTTTGCGGGTGTTTAATGTATTACCTATGATTGCTAGACGAGAAAGCGCATTTTCAGAATTTTGTCTACATTGATATACTTAAAAAACAGTTGAACTGATTTCGATGAAATTCGCTTAAGGATGATTTGTCGGTATACTGAAAATGATGAAAATCGATTGAAAAAAAAATATACTATTCTGGCAAGTCTACTAAAGCTCCTCAAAAAAATTGGGATTTTTTTACAAGCCCGTTGAAAAGTTATAACATTTATTAGTTGCAACAAATTAACACGTAGTTAAATGGAAAACATGCTATCAGACCTATTTAAATGAAAAAAAAATAATGAAATTATGATGTGAAAAATTCCAAAAATTTCAAATCAATAGATTAAATATCCAAGAAACATAAAAGCGATTAATAATTGGTAGTTTCAATATTATTTACAGAGAAAAATAATAAAAATGAGTGATATTTGCCGTATTATTGAATAAGCAGTATGAATTACAAGAAAACGTGGCAACGTCGCAAACATCAAATTTACGTTTCTGTGGTAATTCAGTTTGTTTACGTCGTTGTAAATAAATTTTCTTGCTGACAATTTTTCCTTTCCATCGATATTGTCTGTCAAGCTTTTCTAAAATTGGATAATACCAACTATTAAAATGGTGCGCTGTTGTCACGCTTTCCTGAATAAAAACAAGAATTATTTTATTTAATTAAATAAAATAAAATTAGATTGGAAATTTACGAACGTATGTATTTGTCTCCTAATTTTTTACTTTAATTTTTGGGATAATTTGTGACGATGATCAGTGACAAAAAAAAATTTAAGTTTTTATTTTTTTAAAGTTAAATTCAAGGTACAGTCACAAACAATAGTTATTTTACAATTTTCACTTATATTGAGATTTTTATGTTAATATTATTAAAATGACCACTAAATTTTATTCTTTTAGAAACTTAATATCAAAATTTAAATTATAAAAAAAATGGTTGATTTAAATCATTTATTTCAACAGATATTAAAAGATATGAATTTGGTGCAAATGTCATTAACTTTTGTTTCCGATTGTACGACAAATCATCCTTAAAGTTATTTTGGCTATAATAAATGCGAGCCAAGCTACAAAAGATAATAACTCAAAACATTCGCACTAAACTAAACTTTTTTTAGAAACCGCGTAATATCGAAACAGCATTAAGCGAGGTCTTACTGTATTTGACGGATTGTAACTAAAATTGTTTGATTACAGAGTAAGTACAGAAGATTCGTGGGCAGAGAACAGCAATCGCGTCGTGAACAGATCGCAAGCCGAGCGCAGCAAATCGTCGCAGTTGCGATCTGATACCGAAAATTTGATAAACCAATGCGCACAAGAAGCTTGGGATGCCTGGACCAATACTAATAACGCATTGGCTAGACGCGCGGCGGAAATGCTTGAAACCAAGAGCAAACTGCAAATGCATTTACATAAGGTACTAAAACAATACATATGCGCAAAACAAAAGAAGTCTACCGTGTATCTCACATTTTAAGCCATCCCTAGAAAATTAGCCATGCACGGTTTTTGAAGTTTCTTAAAATATAATAGTCCAGCAGCCACCGCCTGTTTTTTTAAGTGATTAATAACAGGCTGAATCTTCGTGAGTTCGTTCGGTTCGACGAGACGCCCAAGTTTTTCTTCTGTCCCAATTCTCAAAGAGGTAGGTAATGAACTGCGCAGATGTAAAACATGTCGATTTGGTAGGGTGTCGAAATTATTAATAACCAGCTGATTTTTTGTATGCAGCTTACTAAATATTAGTATAATTGAATGGCCACAAAGCCCTACAAATGTAGTGGTAGGTTTTCCTAGTCCTACCCTTGGTAAAATTGTGTTCTACACTTTATTCCCGATAGGACAAAATCAAGCCTAGGTTGTTATTAATGAAAAAAGTGTTACCGTGGAATCGACAACTTCCAAGCGTAGGACTAGGAAAACCTACCACTACATTTGTAGGACATTGTGGCCATTCAATTATACTAATATTTAGTAAGCTGCATACAAAAAATCAGCTGGTTATTAATAATTTCGACACCCTACCAAATCGACATGTTTTACATCTGCGCAGTTCATTACCTATCTTTTTGAGAATTTGGACAGAGGAAAAACTTGGGCGTCTCGTCGAACCGAACGAACTCACGAAGATTCAGCCTGTTATTAATCACTTAAAAAACAGGCGGTGGCTGCTGGACTATAAGCCATACCTCGAAAATAAGCCATGCTAAGCACGACCGATTGAGTCCAATCATTTTATAAATAATAAGATCTGATGAACTGGGAGTGATAATTCGAATATTAATGACGATGTACCAGAAGAAGCTGATATTAATGTTATATTTGCGGGGTAATATACAGTAGAACCTCAATAAGTTAAAAACCTCTGTAAGTTAAAAATTTTTTGAATTCCCTTCCCCTGAAAGCATAAAACCTCCATTACTTAAATCACAAAACTTCGGTAACTTAAACAAATATTGTGAACATCGCCCTCTTAAAATAATATTTTGGTGACCTCCATAAGTTAAAGTATTATCAGTGAGTCATCATGAGTAAGTATCCAAACAAAAGGTTTTGCCAAAAACTTAATTGATTTTCACTTTAGTCTTCCACTAAATCGCTTTACTTATTTCTTTGTTTACATAATTGATTGTTTCAATAAATAAATAATTGATTCTAAATGAATAGATAAAAAATGTATGTAACCTCTATTGAACTAAATACATCCTCTATAAAGTCCACAAACCTCGGTTAGTTAAAAATTTTACTCTGACAACGTCTCGATAAGTAAAAAACTCGATAAATTAAATTTTTTAACGTTTCCCTTGGATTTTAACTAATCGAGGTTCTACTGTACTATGAATAAAATCGTGATTAATAAGTTATTGTAATTTGAAGATTCAACAAGAAATATTCGACGTTGAAAAAACAATTGAACTGCTACGCAAAGCAATAACCGACAAAAGTAATCCGATGAAAGTGGCACATACAAGGTTAGAGGCAAGAAGTCATCGGCTTGGGATAGAAAATAGTTTTGATAAAGTCCAGGAGAGGCTCGTCGGCGAAGTGAGAGATATCAGTTATAACATCGATCAGTTGCATCGCAAACTTCAAGAAATGGAAGCACAACATCAACAATTGCTCAAAACACGTTCCAATTTGGAAACCGATTTAATGTCTAAAGTTAATACCTTATTCATCGACAGAGAAAAATGTATGGGGATGAGGCGTTCGTATCCGATTACAGCAACAATTAAATATTAAAAATGTTCGATCGATGGCCGTGTTCGTTTTTTTGCGCATGTGCAAGAAATAAAAAATGAACGCAAAAAAAAGCCGACGAACACGGCTAATGTATTATGTGCTCGTGATTTTCCTTGTCAAATTGTCTGTTGTTATATAAATGTAATATTAAAAATAAATAATGTTTTTTAATCGTTTTTAATTTGTTTAAATACAGTGCCTTCCAGTAACTAAGACTTATTATTTATTTACAAAATCTTTACCACATAAATAACTCCATTGTTTAATGTGTCATAAAAGTTGGCATGGGCAGTTTTAATCCTTCTTTGGCTTCAAAAAATGTGTAAGATAATGTTATTAAATCTACTGATTCCATTCTAGGATCTTCAGTAAATTCTGGGTCTATATAAAAAAATACAGGCATATCGACCTAAAGAATTGAGAAAAGATTAGAAGAATTAAATGTAAATTTCACTTACGATATCGAAAAGTACCTGTTCGTGAGGATTTAATTGTTGTTCTTCGAAACAGAAGCATTGTATTTTGTTGAAATATTGGCCAGCTTCGAACGGCAGCACATTGTAAGTGCTGATACCTGTCACGGGTGAATCGGTTGGATTTTTAGCCGTATAAAATGCAAGAGCTGTTTCTCCTGGCATTACCTGAAAATTATCAATGAACTAAGATTAACCGACCATTTAAGATCGTAATTCTACTAACATAATACAGTAGGACTCCGCTTAACGCGGAAGATACGTTGCAATAAGTCTCTGCGCTATACGAAACAGCGTTAAACGAGGTCATCTTAATATGTAGATAAGTGAAACAAAACCGAAAATCAGAAAATTTGCTAGTTTTTTTTTTTGTTTAATTTTGTAACATTTATTGTTAAATACTTTTTTATCACATTAATTTTAGATTTATTGATTGCTAATATCGATTTTTGTTCATAAAACATTCTTGAAAAGAAGTTATGTTTGTGATGAGGAAGGTTCCTCATGCGACATATTTTGTTTTTTGTGAAGAAGTCATCCAATGTCGTTTGCCTTTTTCCGTTTCGTTCAGCAAGTTGTTGTCGATTGCAAGATATTGCATCAACGACACTTTGACCTTCTATCAACATAAGAATCATTTTGTAAAAACTGATCCATAATTTACGTTATCGTGGCTAACCTTTTAAAAATCGCGTAATACTGAAACAGCGTTAAGCGAGGCCTTACCTTGATTTCAGTTTGTTGAGGTTTAAAATTCCACCGCATACTGGAAGCCAGATCAGCATTGAATTTAATGCGAATAATTCTATCTTTTACGGCTTGCATTTTCTCTATGTTACTTGCATCATGAACGCTCGTCGTACCGCCATAACTATACGCCTAAAAAGTTAAAATAATATAAAAACAAAAGCAATTGAACTACTCTTTTGTTTCAAAACAAAAATTACCTGACAAAACATACGATACATAGGAACAGCCGCATAACTTAAGCCGGCAGTAACTATACCTGCTGCCGTTACATAGTACAGAGTTGATTTTAATTTAACTCTTTGTTTATTGCTATAATTATGTACTCTTCTAAAAAGGACTTGACATTTATTAATAGAGTTTGACTTAAAGACTAAGTTACTAAATGTGGACACAAACTGTTTGGATATCATTTTATATAACATAACTGAAAACCTATAACGCTTAAATTATAACATTGTTTTAATTTTAAATTTTCAATGATATAACCTCACTTATATCAATGTTTTGACATTTTCCTTTAGGAACAAACGCGAATCGCTACTTTTCCTTGGAAATATTGCGAACCACATTTATTGCTATAGTTCGATAAATACCAACTCAGTGGATTTGAGAAAATAGATTATAAGGCATACTTGTTAATTAGCTTAAAATTAACTCAGCTTCTTTACATTTTCTAGTCTAAACTAGCAATTTTAATAAATTGAAACAGAAAGATGAGTACGACTCCTGTTGTGATAGCTGCAACCGTTAAACAAACGGCTACCGTGAGTACAATTTATTTACTAAAAATAAAAAAAACATCTTTTCAATGTCAAATGTCTAAAAAGTTAATTTGTCTTTTTTGCAGCTTATTTTCCTGCATGGCTTAGGCGACACTGGGTAAGAAAGTTGCCCCAATTTTGTTATGTCATTATTAGGTTATTTTGGATATTTCTACGCCCTCTAAGTATATCTGGCGGATGTTACTTTTGGACGTGGAGACATCTAAAATAAGATACTGTCTCCATTGTGTTTTTTTATTAGGCATGGCTGGGCCACTGCCATCGGAGCCCTGAGACCACCGCATGTTAAAGTTATTTGCCCGACAGCACCAACGATGCCTGTGACATTAAACGCTGGGTTTCGTATGCCTTGTTGGTTCGATTTACGATCACTCGATGCTACCGGACCCGAGGATGAAGAAGGTACCATTATATTTAGTTTCATAATCACTTACGAAATCAGAAAAAGGAAGTTTCTGTTGCCTTGTGATTCTTCCATTATGAAAGCTGGACAATGTTTAGTAGAAATTGATTCGCTGAACACACCAAAAAATGATGTATCTTTCTTAAGTAAGAAACTCCGAATCTCAATGTTAATACTTCACTAAGTAGCTACTAAACCAGTGGTTCGCAACCTGTGGAAGTTTGCGGACCTGAAATTGAATCAGTACCAAAGGCAACACATCCTCAAATGTTTTTTGTGCGTCCCCTTTTACAGGATCTAGTCAGCAAATAATCTGGATCTTCTTATGAGCTTCAGAAGATTGACTACTAGATTGTCCTGTGGAGCTATTCCATCCTCATCAATGTAGCCAAAGACGGTTGTCGTCCTGTAGGTTAAAGCCTTACATTCGAACACGATATGGGTGGCTGTTTAATCCTCCATTTCGCAAAATCTACATAGTGTTGATTCCTGCTGTATCCCCGTCACATGTAGGTGTTTTCTGAGGAAAGCATGACCGGTTAAAAACCCAATCACCTTTCTGAGTGTCTGTTGAGTCTAATTAAGCTCTCAGTTTTGAGGAAGAGTCTACAATCATTTTCTTCCCATGTTTGTTACCTGAAATCAGGTCCCAATCTGAGAGATCCTGCTCGCAGGTCCATCTCCTGATAGTTTGCTGGACATTTCTATAGGAAATTCCGCAGACTGGTTCAGATTTTCTCAGGAAATCATGACCGGTTAAAAGCCCAATTACCTTTCTGAGTGTCGGTCTGATGAGTGTAATTAAGCTCTCAGTTTTGAGGAAGGACGTACTATCATTTTCTTCCCATGACTGTTACCTGAAACCAGGTCCCAATCTGAGAGATTCTGCCCGCAGGTCCATCTCCTGACAGTTTGTTGGACATTTCTACAGGAAATTGCGCAGACTGGTTCAGATTTTTTCAGGAAATCATGACCGGCTAAACTCCATGTTTGGTACCTGAAACCAGGTCCCAATCTGAGATATCCTGATCGCAGGACCATCTCCTGACAGTTTTCTGGA
Organism: Venustoraphidia nigricollis; assembly: GCA_034508555.1. Classification (NCBI taxonomy): domain Eukaryota; kingdom Metazoa; phylum Arthropoda; class Insecta; order Raphidioptera; family Raphidiidae; genus Venustoraphidia; species Venustoraphidia nigricollis. The sequence continues at coordinate 2,392,817 of JAVRKA010000021.1, read as the reverse complement.
CATTTCTTCTAGAAATTTCGCAGACTGGCCCTGAATTATGTTTACTTGTGCTTCCAGGAATAAAAGCGGCTATGAAAACTATCCATAATCTAATTGACGAAGAATTGAAAGCAGGTATTCCAGCAAATAGAATCTTAGTTGGTGGATTTTCGCAAGGAGGCGCATTGGCTTTATACTCCGCTTTACAACACACGCAAAGATTGGCAGGGGTTGTCGCTTTGTCATGTTGGTTACCATTACATAAGTCATTTCCAGGCGCTCTTAAATGTTCATCCGACATTCCGGTGAGTTGGTAACACTGCTTTTTAATACATGTATACGTGTTCACGAATTTACTGCACACCAGATTTGATGACTTATGTTGGCAGCACTAAACAAGTTTTTAAGCTTTTTTCATTCGAATCAAATTCAAAATTGCTATAGAAACAGTAAAATATCTAAATTAATTTGAATTTTTTAATAATTTCTGTCGCCAAAAAAGTATCAGAAGGACTGCAGCCTCTAGGGCTTATTGTATTATCTTTCAATTTCTTTATATTACCCGATCCAGTATCCTCGTTCCTTGTACTAACTTGGACAATCCGTGGACTAGATGGTTGATATAGTTTTTTAGACCCATTGCTGATTGTCCATCAGTTATCTGTCTTTTGCGATCCAGAGTCTCGCATTCGCACATTATATGTCACGCTTTTTCCGTCTCCTTATTACACTGTTTGCACCTTAAGGCTGTCGGAACGCTCTGAATTTTGTTTGTGCTGAGACCCAGCGGTAAGGGGCGAGGTAGGCAAAAGACATATTGTGGGTGTGACCTTTAGCTGTCTCGCTCTAATCATCCGCACGTTTCAGTTTTTGGCTGGTGCCAACTACGAGGCTAAAAAAATTTTTTGCAAGGGTGCCGCTGTCAACTGATTACTCTAATTTTTGGAAATATTTTGAAGATTTAAAAAACTTTTCCGAAAAAGGAAGAGTCACTTTAGGTTTGTGATGGAACAGTTTTGTGAAATAAGTACGAATAAGGTTATAGTGTGACATTGAAAACGTGTGTTTTTTTAGCACAATTAATACCAATTTTTTTCTAGTAAATCGGACATAAATTACAAAAGTAGTCCATTAGAGACCTAGATTTGTCCTTTATCTTCCTTATAGAGAAAGAATCTTTGCAAAATGTTAACGAATAAGTCTACAATCAGTTGACAGCCAAAGCTCTATTTTTGGCTTAAATTCAGAGCGTTCCGACAGCCTTAAGTCCCCAATAAACAGTCCGATTGTTTGGAGATGTCCTGTCAGAGCAAAATGTCCTGTTAGGAGACCAACACTAGTCGAAGATTGTTCCTACAAAGTTGTAGCAGTTCTTCAGTCTTTTTTGTGGATGATAAAAGCTTTGCCATGTTGCTACCTTAGAGGTTCACTATCCATAGTATCTTGTAAGCAGCGGTTTATTTTTTTAATTCTTTTAGATATTGCAATGCCACGGCGATTGCGACTGCGTCGTTCCTTACAAATGGGGTCAGATGACAGCATCTCTATTAAAATCCTTCTTGAAGACAACAGAGTTCCGTACGTATCGTGGCTTGTCCCATTCCTCATCCGACGATGAACTCCAAGACGTAAAACTGTTCGTCAATAAACATTTACCTGCCGTAACTCAGTGAGCCACCGCTGACGGCACCTCAACCGCTGATAGCAAAACTAACCATCGGCATAAAAGACGAATTAAGTCATGTATTGTTCTGTAATGGTTATTGTTTCATTTTTTTTCTGTAGTAGAATTTATTAAAAAAGCAAACAATAAAGTAGGTTAACTCATTTTTCAGATTATATTTCATTTAAGGAGGTTCGAACGAATCTTACGAATTTTCCAAGTTTAAGATTTGAAACTTAGTATACATATAAATGAATATTTTAGCGACGTGTTCTCAAAATTTGAAAACGATCCACTGTTTCTTAGAATGACGTTTTTAAAGTTCTTATATTCACAGACTCTTGGCTGAAAAGCTTCCGTTGTTTCTTCTTTTATTTATTTTTTAATATTAATCCAATTTTAAGAATTAAAAAATCGCATGTCATAAACTTGAATAGTTATAAAATATACGTTACCGTTGTAATTGTTTAAATAATTGAAGTCAGACTTTATTTTTAATCGCATTTATTGACGGTGATTATTACTGATGGTTTGGCAATATAACCTCAAAAATAACTTTATTTTTAATCGCATTTATTGACGGTGATTATTACTGATGGTTTGGCAATATAACCTCAAAAATAACTTTATTTTTAATCGCATTTATTGACGGTGATTATTACTGATGGTTTGGCAATATAACCTCAAAAATAACTTTATTTTTAATCGCATTTATTGACGGTGATTATTACTGATGGTTTGGCAATATAACCTCAAAAATAACGAAGTCATTTCATTACTTTGGGAGCGTCCATAAACCACGTAGCTCGATCAAGAGGAAGTGGGGATCAATTTGAAAGCTATGCGGAGCTACGTGAGGGGAGGGGGGAGTTGGAGTCAAGCTACGTAATTTTTTGCATGTATTTTATTTGACGCAATGAAAATAATTTATTTTCAAACATTGGTTACTTTTATATCTTAATATCAATATTTAACAAAAATCAGTCTTGTTCATTTCAAACCAAATTTTTTTAATAGTTTGTTAACAGAAAACACAAAATGTTTTCTGGACTTGATAATAAAAAAATATGTTCCATCCGGGGAGGAAGGCTACGTTAGGCTACATGAAGGGAGAGAGGGGTTCCAGAGAGGCTGAAATAGGGCCACGTGGTTTATGGACGCTTCCTTTCTTTTATTAAATAAACAAATTCTAACACTACTTTGCTTATTAGTTACGCTCGAACCTCTTTAACAAAAACGTTTTGAAAAAATGGAAGTTAATGTAAAAAGTAAATCGTAATCTTTTAAAGTTCTTTGCAATAAATTACAGTATTCAAATATCACACATTTTGCACTACACATTGCACATCATTGCATAATCCTCACACCACAGGTGTTATAAATAAAATTGTAATATAAAAATACTTAAAGTAAAAAATCATTCAAATAATACGTTACAAGAATATTTTTTTTTAATTGTTAATATTTAATTGTTTATTCATTAGCTGCATTGGATTTTAATATTTAGTTAAAAATTATTAGTATTGTTTTATAAATTTAGGATAATTGAATGACGCGTCTTATCAACTATTTCGGTTAAAGGTGTCAAAACTTAATTGTAGGCGGCAGTATTTTCGAGGTTTTGTGTAAATTTGTAACTGTAATTAAAAATTGACATTTCCTACCAGTTTTCGTGTATTCCTGATAAAGTTACCATAATATAAATTCACAAAACAAAAGAAAAAATACACTAAGTTTGTTTTTGTGAAATAAAACAAAACACAGACTTAGTGAAAGCTGAAATAGTTTCAAACTGAACCCTTTGTTCTTTGAAAGCTGTCGCTATATTGCTAATATTTAAAATATATAGATATTTCCAGCATTAATTTAGCATAATTTTAAAATTAATTTAGATAATTTTTGTACGATGTATTTGTGGTTGTATTTTGCGAGATAATATGGAACGATTAGTGTAGCCTCTAAATTCTTGGAACTGTAGCGCTTTAGTAAGACAGTGACATTATACTAAACTAAAAGGTTTGAATATTTAGTTTAAAAATATCCAAAAAAATATATATAAATATATATTATGCTTTTTGAAATACAAAACATTTTTAGTCACGTTTTCAAAAAAAAAAAGACTTGTGAGTCTTACCCAAGGTTACTAGAATACTAGAAAGCTGGGCGTAAGAGGCTATAAACATAACACGTCAGAGATTGATTGGTTAGATTGACGTCACTGATGCCCATGTCTTGGGTTTTGAATTATTGTTTACCCAACTGTTTGGAAAAAGACTCCATGTGACGTCACAAGCCTACTTCCCCCGTCCTCTCTCGCGTCTTACCTTCAACAATGCTAACGCCCAACCTTAGTTATTAGTAACCTTGAGCCTCACCTACATGAGCTCATGGAGGAAGTGGAACTTCTTTAGAATTATGAACTAGTTTCATTGATGCTTAATTAATTTCTTCGCCGTTAAATAATTTCCCCTTTAATTTTGCGTTGTCAAGGTTATCTCAAGATAACTAGAATATTAGACGGTTGGGCTTACGAGGTTATAAACATGGTCACGTCTGTGATCGGTTGAGTCGATTGCTTACGTCACCGATGCCCATGGCTTGGTTATTCAAGTATGTTTATCTCAACTGTTTGGAAAATGAGTCCACAAGCCTACTTCCTCCGCCCTTTCCACCTTCAACAATGCTAACGCCCAACCTTAGTTTCTAGTAATCTTGAGGTTATCTTACATTTTCCAGTTGTTGAATAATTTCCCCTTTAGTGTAACAAAAATTTTCAAACATATCTCCTCGCTAAAGAAGTTTCACTTCAAAAATTGACAGTGTTACAAAGAAATATTTACGTTATGGACATTATCTTCCGTAAATATTTACTTTTAGCGTGTTTTGTTTTTCGTATATTCATCAATTGTTTTTGATGTGTATTATGTAGGTTTTTTGAAATATGGAATGCGACAAAAATTTTCAAACATATCTCCTCGCTAAAGAAGTTTCACTTCAAAAATTGACAGTGTTACAAAGAAATATTTACGTTATGGACATTATCTTCCGTAAATATTTACTTTTAGCGTGTTTTGTTTTTCGTATATTCATCAATTGTTTTTGATGTGTATTATGTATGTTTTTTGAAATATGGAATGCGACGGGTTGAATGATATATCTGGCATCCGTCCACGTAATTTTAACAACCGAAGAAGTTTTGTAATGCTGGATACTTTTTCACAAATATCTGTTTATGTAAAATCGACTAAAAATGTTTTTAGGTATAGTTTTTAAGTGATAATAAAACATATTCTAAAATGTTTTCTAGTAATGATACATAGATGTTTTAGATTTGAGTTGTATTAAAGTATTTCTAGTTTCAATTCTGTTGGAACAAAACAGAAGACAAACATCTCGGTATGATTTGTTTTTGTTTTGTATTAATAAAATTGTTTTTGCGCATTTTTTCAACCTTTAGTTGTAGTTAATATTTTTGGGATTGTTTCAACAAAATAACCAAAATATTTAGTTAACTGGTGTTCGAAAAAGTGGCCGTATAATTTTTATCAATGGGTTTATTTCATGCTGTTTAAAAAAAAAAAAGTTTTCGGAAACTACTATAGTAGTTTCCGAAAAACAAATGAACATATATATTCATTTGTTTTTTTAGGAAATACACATTATGTATATCAGTCAGCCCTGGATCTACGATTTTTTTGAACCAGGGCAGAAACTTGATAGTGGCACCCCCTCTTCAGCGTTTGAAATAAATTGTTTAAAAAAAATCAAAACTGGGTGGCATTTTTGTGACTCCTGAAACTGTCGCCCGGGGCAGGTGTCCGGTTTGCAGCCCCCCTAGATCCGGGGCTACAGGCAGCCTATCATTGCTTCTTAATTATTATGAAACTGATAATTGCGAGCTTTGCCTACTTTTTAAAAATCTTTTTAATGTTTTTCTGCGCTTAAGTTTATAAAACTTGAGTGTTTTATCTTATTTTTACATTTTTGATTGATGTTTATTTCGGAACTGTAAAAATATTTAGGTAGGTAATTGTATGTAATAATTTATTTTTTAAATACGTGCTGCAGATTTTTAAGTCTGTATTTTTGTAGTATTTAAGTACTACATAATAAATAAAGACATTCTGATTATTTGTAATTGTATAACTTGCGTTAGCATTGAATCTAGACTATTACTACAAAATCGAAATTTCTAGTTACTTATGGTGTATATTCAGTAATTTTTGAAAATAAAATATTTTTTCCTCTCTTTCTTGGATTTCTATTTATATTTAAGGTTACTTAGTACCAGCTGTTTAATGTGATCCCCTTTTCACTTGCATAGCTCTATCTTACGAGCGGTGTGGGTATTTAAAAATGCACTTACGTTTCGAAAATCTCTAATTTCGATGAAAATCTTATTCAATCTTTGATGTTCTTGCTTCAAAATAAACTAGAAATATGTACCATTCTTCCCATATGATTTTGCGCCAAGTTTTTACGGTTATTTGACTTAAATTATTAAAAATCAGATTAAAACGAGAAAAATTAGCATAAGTTTGTCACTAATTTTTGTTTCTAAAGAAAAAACTTCAAAATGTTAATTTGCCTTCCTGTAATTCGAAATCTCGTGACGTGCTGTCGAGAAATATATACGAATATCACGTTTTTTTATTTAATTTTTAGGGCAAAAATTGTGTTTCTTGAAATTTTTAAGCATCAAGACAAATTTTGTGAAGCAAAATGCTTAATCACAGCTAATAAAAACAGGAATAAAATAAATTTTGCGGCCACAGTTCGAAATTTCCCGAGAGCATTTTTTGCAAGCTGATGCCCGCGCGAAGGGGCATAGCACTAAATTGGCATCCTTCTGAAATAAGAGATCGAGGTTTCCCTTATATTTCCCCTTTAATATAACACGCGTTATTTCCTCTTAAACGTCACAGAAAATTTCAAACGATACCCTTGTTGAAGAAGTTTTACTTTAAAAATGAAATTTTCATTAACACATTTCAGTCATATGTGTTATAGTAGATCTAAATTTATTATTCTTACAAACATTCTCTTATATAAATCTTTGAAACTATTATTATAAATCTCATAACTATTGTTTTTTTCCTTTTTACATATTTCATATCATTAAACAAAACTATATAGCTAAATTTTAATTTCGTAATCATCGTAATATTCATACACACTGATTTTGTTGTTATAACTATTAAAATTTTAAGCGGCAGTCTTCAAATTAAGCGGATAAATTAGTTTTGTTTTATATTTAATTTATTCCGGGTTTCATAAAACGTCATCAGAAAATTTGGGTCAACAAATGATCTTTGATAATAACTTTTGTATAATTTTAAACATTAGTTCAAATTCTAATCTCATTTCCCACAAATGTTATTACCTGTGACAAGGACAAGCCCCCCTCCCCCCGCCCGTCCTTATCAGGAAATTCGTGTAACGTAATTGATGAATAGACTCTACAATATATTTTCATTTTCGCCAATGGCAACCTAGACTTTCTGATAACGCTTTGAGAAATCCTGCACTAGTGTTAACCTATTATAACAACTATTCCTTTATTAATATTTTTTTAAATAAATTGGAATATATGCATACAAATTTTCAATTCAAATTAATACATTTTTCCGTTATTATTATGTCTTCTGAGAAAAAAAAATAATTTAATTAAAACATGATAAAACCTAAACAAATAGTTTAGCGGTTTCGTATAGCGCAGGAACTTATTGGAACGTATCTCACACGTTAAGCAGGGTCTTACTGTACTGACAAAATTTAAACAATAATATCTATACCTGTTGTACGGTACTGTCTCGTAGTAGTATTTCGAATTAAAATTTTATTTGTTAAATTTCGAAAGGCTCCTAGAGCTATGTAGCCCACAGCGCAACCTTTAGCTTCACAGAAACTATAATCACCATGCGTTACAAATCCGACGACGGGTCTCGAACACGAATCACGTACTGTCTCTACCGTTGGGATCCACAATCGACGCATTGTTTCAGCTTGTTGCTTTATAACATCGGCTGCGTTGTTTAACGATACGTTCACTCGACTTTTATCTCCCTATAAACAAAAAATAAACAATAGAGACGCGACGTTATTATTATATAGACTTTATTGTAAAATTTCTTGGCTTCCGGGCTTGTACGCCGTGGTTCATTGGTATTTCTACCCAACGTTTCGTCTACAACTGCGGTAGACACTATTAAAGACAATGTGTTAGCCGGCGAAGTGTCGACAACTGCTGCTCCTTCTTTTATGCAACGTGCGTTTGTGTTCTCTACTCGGTCGTAGTTCGCTGTTCTCTGATTGGTCGTTGCGCTCATTAGTTTAGTATGCCTCAGTGCCGGTGTCCAGGTTTTACTTAAAGTACAGGCCTTCTTCTTTTCGATTGAAATTTTGCGTGTGTTAGTGCATTTCTATGCGCGAATAATAACTTAAGCCATAGAAATACCCAAACACACGTAAAATTTCAAAACGAAAAGTAGAAGGCCTGTACTTAAGTAAAACCTGGACACCAGCACTGAGGCATACTAAACCAATGAGCCCAACGACTAATCAGAAAAGAGTGAACTACGACCGAGTAGAGAACACAAACTCACGTTGCATAAAAGAAGAAGGAGCAGCAGTCGTCGACACATTGACCTGTGAGCAGCCTAGAAGGACACTTCGCCCGCTACCACATCGCCTTTGATAATGTCTACCGCAGTTGTAGACGAAACGTCAGGTAGACATACCAATGGACCACGGCGTCCAAGCCCGGAAGCCAAGAAGTTTTACAACGGCGGCCATGAAAGCCTACACACTTGGATACATCAACAAAACTTATGTATAGTGTGTCTCAAATAAAATTAATATAATAAAAAATAACAATAATGCGTTTAACGTCCGTTTCTCGACTTTTATGTCATAACAGACGCCATTCGCACCATTACTATTTTCCATCTACCATACTTCCCGTTATTTTTCTACATTTTTAAAACTTCAACTTATGTAATAGCAATGGGCGAATGAATGAATTATAGGAAATTAGGATAAGGTAGGCAATTTTTGAATCAGGAGTTTGATAGGTAATCGGCCATGGCCTCAAATAAGGAACCATCTCGATATTTATCTGGAACTAATTGAGGGAAACCATGGAAAACCTCAATCAAGATGGCCGGTACAGGAATTACCGTTTCTCGGCTAGAGGCAGTAGGAAAAAGTCCCAGCCACATCTACCCCCGCCAAGATTCGAACCCGGACCTCCCGAATGCGAGTCTAGTGCTGTCACCACTACTCTACCCAGCTAGGTGTCTCAAATAAAATTCACTGTATGTACCTTTCTTCTTTTCGCTCTCAGCCTCCTCTGTTTCAGCCGTTTTAAAAACGAAAGATGATCTTTCCGAAGTTGTTTTCTTTCTTCTATATTTGGATCGTTGTGTTTCGGTTCAAAAGGTTCGACGTTTTGGTCTCCGTTCATCGACAAACATATGATCGCGTGATCTTTGATTAAACCTCTCTTAGACGCCTTTAATTGTACAGGAACTAACGCCGGTTCATTAAAATCTATTTCTATTTGAGATGGCTGAGCGTTATTTAATAACGAATCCTAAAAACACAAACAAATGAATATAATACACATATATTATATAGATATTAAAATATTAGTACAGTAAGATCTCACTTAAGGCTGTCGGAACGCTCTGAATTTTGTTTGTGCTGAGACCCAGCGGTAAGGGGCGAGGTAGGCAAAAGACATATTGTGGGTGTGACCTTCCTTAGCTCTGTCTCGCTCTAATCATCCACACGTTTCAATTTTTGGCTGGTGCCAACTACGAGGCTAAAAAAATTTTTTGCAAGGGTGCCGCTGTCAACTGATTACTCTAATTTTTGGAAATATTTTGCAGATTTAAAAAACGTTTCCGAAAAAGGAAGAGTCACTTTAGGTTTGTGATGGAACAGTTTTGTGAAATAAGTACGAATAAGGTCATAGTGTGACATTGAAAACGTGTGTTTTTTTAGCACAATTAATGCCAATTTTTTTCTAATAAATCGTACATAAATTACAAAAGTAGTCCATTAGTGACCTAGATTTGTCCTTTATCTTCCTTATAGAGAAAGAATTTTTGCAAAATGTTGACGATTAAGTCTACAATCAGTTGACAGCCGAAGCTCTATTTTTGGCTTAAATTCAGAGCGTTCCGACAGCCTTAACGCGGGGGATATGTACCAATGAGTTCCTGCGCTATACGAAACAGCGCTAAATGACGTCATCTTAATAATAAGTGAAACAGAACCGAGAATACGAATAATTGTTTAATTTTGTAACATTTATTATTAGAGACCTTTTTATCACATTAATCATAGATTTATTTATTGCTAATATCAATTTCTGTTCATAAAACAATGAATGTTTCTTAACAATTATAGCAGACAATAGCTATTATTCTCAATTAATTCAGCAAGTACGTAGCTATAAGCGTATGAAAAAATATCTACTAATATTAAAATATTTGGTGTTGACAATTTACCAATATTAAATTGTCGTTTTCCGCATTAAAACAGCCTAAAACGATACAGAAAAGTTCTGTGACTTAGGTCTGTATTAATAATGGAAAGTTCATCTTTGATTCATTCAAGAGCCCTCGCTACTGTGAGAGTTAATGTTTAGCTATTGCTAAAAATAATTGGCTCTCGCATGTAGTGAATTTGAGTGTTGTAAATCGCTATATTATGAAGGATGAAAAATGGAATTGTGTGCACCGTAGAGTAACTGATTAACTCATTCCGCCGCGAAAGTGGAAAGATTCTGGTTTAAATCCAGACGGTGACGTGTTGGAATAATACATTTTTCTAATATAGTGCTACAACAATGAATGTTTCTTAACAATTATAGCAGACAATAGCTATTATTCTCAATTAGTTCATAAAACATTTATGAAAATCAAATAAAAGTTCGAGTAAGAAGTTATGTTTGTGATGAGGAAGGTTCCTCATTTGACATATTTTGTTTTTTGTGAAGAAATCATCTAATGTCATTTGCCTTTTCTGTTTCGTTCAGCAAGCTGTTGTCGATAGCAAGATATTGCATCAACGACACTTCGTTTTGCCTTTGAACTTCTATCAACATTTGAATCGTTTTTTGTATAAATGGATCTATAATTTACGTTATAGTTGCTAAACTTTTTTTTTAGAAACCGCGTAATATTGAAACAGCGTTACGCGAGGTCTTACTGTACTAAATGTATAAACAGTAGAAAAACTGTCATTTACTATAATTGACTCATTGTTGCGACGAAAAATGTATTTTCAAACGATGACAGTTGTTTGAAGATAATTTTTTCTAATATAGCAATGTAACAATGGATATTTCTTAACAATTATAGCAAACAATAGCTATTCTACTATTGTAAAATAATAATCTTATTGAAGACAGCAAAAAATGTCTTACTTTGAGCATCGTCAGAATTTTTTTATTTCTTAAAACATAAAATTCATCGACTTCTTTATTTTCGTTAGTCATCCATTCTTTTATTAAAATTTTCCACGGACAATGAAACGGAGCTACAATACCCAACTTAATATAATTAACTCGTTTATTTGGAGGTAATTTAAAATATTTTTCTGTATGAGCCGCCGCAATTCGCGTTTCTTCTAGTTGACCGCTTTTTGTGTCCGGTTTCAAAATATCACCGCAACGAGACTCCAATACACTGATTCTATTTTCTCGTAAGCCCCCTGCTCTTGCGCCCCACATTATCATATTTTCCCAGACCGATGAGCCCCAACCAGTTGGGACTATTACATCCCAACCACTGCCGTAACCTGCAATATACATTATCCCATTAACAAAACAAAAGAAGAAAACATATATTTTTAAAGACTACATGGCGCATTCTTTTAGGGAGCGTTCATAAACCACGTGGCCCCATTTCAGCCTCTCTGGACCCTCCCCCCACCCTTCATGTAGCCTAAGTAGCCTTCCTTATGACTAGGCTTGCCAGCTTTAAAATACAAATTTGCGGGAAATAATGATTTAAAATGCGGGACAAGGGTTTAAAAAGCGGGATCCAACTAATTTTATTTAGAATACAAAAAAACGTGAAATTTTCTTTACTAATCAGGATGAGAAGTAAAATAAAACACCTTGTTAGATTAATAATAGTCAATATTTACTAAAAAAAAACAGTTATAGTGTAATTTAGACTTTATTATGAAAACTATAAATTACTTTTTAAATGAGTATTTTTCTTGACATTTGGCACTTTTAAGGATTTTTTTATTTTTAAGTACAAAATTGTAATTGTAATTGCATGGATAAGAAAAATTTACTTTAACTTGTAGCTCTGACTTTACAGAATCCACATGAAGACGATTCGCGCGGCGGTCCAGGCATTATTACAAAGTGAGAAGACTCTCTCTGCTGCTGCGTTAGAACACGGAATAGATGCAATGTAATTAGCGTCCTCCGAAAAGCGGGATATTTAGCGTCCCGCACACACCCTGAGCGGGACGTCTCGTTAAGGGTATCAGAAACGGGACGTCCCGCGTATAGCGGGACGGTTGGCAACCTTACTTATGACCCCCCTGGATGAAAGATAGTTTTTTTATTATCAAGTCTAGAAGACATTTTGTGTTTTCTGTTAACAACTATTTTAAAAAAATTGAATTTGTAGCTACGTGCGCTCGTCGGTGATTGGTTATCGCTGGTTCTCGTGTCACTTGTCGCTTTCCTGCTATAAAGTACAACCCAGTACGCTACTGTTGAGTAGTTTGTTTGATTGTTAATTGATCAAGATGCCTAATGCAGTTTTGGATAGACAGGGACGAAAAATAATTTTTTGGATCACTTTATGCAAGGAATTAGACCTTTAGATTAAAGAAAAATTAAAAATAATAATATAGCGCGAGTTTGTAGATTTTCAACCGACTGTACCTGCGCAAGCCTCCATTTGCAACTAACTTCAAAACCTTTTAGAAACGTGGCGCGTATTATATTCCAGTAATCTTGATGGGAAAGAGCGATGTATTAAAAAAACAAAAGTAAAACAAAAACTAAACAATATTACCTAAATTCCTCTGTTGATCACCCGGTCTTTGTATAAGAATTACAGGAACGCAAGCACCATATTTATTACTATTTTCAATTCCGGGAACTAATTGTTCGCTACGTAATTTATTGATTTGTGCTACTGTCGGCTTCTCAATTAAAACTTTTGAACGCATATTGAAATCCCACAGCGGACTTTGATGTAATTCCGATACAGTGTCTGGAACGTTATTTTCAGTTTCAACAGGCATCGCTTTAGTCCTTCTCGAGGGGTAATTAAGCCGCGGATCGTTAATTATTAAGGACACAATTAACCGAGGAGATAACTCCGCTGGACTAAAAACGTCCAATTCTTTCCAAAAGTTTTTTTGCATCTCACATACTTGTTTGTTTTGATCTGTTGCCATATATTCTTGGAACCACTGAGAATATTTCGTGTTTTGATTTTCCGTAAGTAAGAAACCATTTTTCAGCACCGCTTGAGACAACGGTCCAGTGAGTCTGAATCGATTAAGATCATTTTTCAGCTGGACTAGCTTAATATTAGAATCCGAATTATTATACACCGGCAATTTTGGTAACATTAAATTTTGCTCCGGAGATATGTTTCCGAATGTTTTATCGTACAAATAATAATCACATTTAGTTAAATTAAAAATCTGAATCAAAACATCGATTACTTCTTGGTAATACCCTGCGTGTGCCCAAATCCAAACGGTTCGTACATTTTCGTTTGATTTCGGTTTCCACATGAAATTTACATCGCCGATAGGTTTGTACGGAAAACAATTTGGATGAAATAGCGTTACAAACCCTTCTCGACATCCATTTATATATGCCTTCGCGCCGAAGCCTAAACCGGCATTATTATTAACTAACATTTTCAATTTATCAAATAAAATGTCGCTCGGACCTGACATTTCTATACACGTAACATACGACATATCTTGTAACAAACAGTGCTTCGAACTGGCCCGATAACAAGCCCTAAAAGCTTTATCGCACGGTCTGTCTGGCAACTTATATCCCCAACGTTCGATCATATGAAACCGTTTTGCGTGCCATATGTGGGTCTCGAGCCAAGATACCCGTCTTTGACGTCTCATATACTCGCTTTTTAAATTAAATGGGCGCCGTCTATATTTTCGGGACGGTCGTTTTTGTTTCGATGGTGGCAATTCGTTATTTGTCGATTTGGACATCTGTTCGATATGAGCTTCACGGAGTCTTCGAGGCAAGCGTTTAGCATTATGACTCATAACTCGTCGACGCATGTGAACCGGTAAACGTTGGAATATCAATTTTGTATTCTTCGGATTCAGCAATGCATTTTTCATGTCCTCGATTTCTTTGGCTCTTTGAGCAGCAAAGTTTAAAAAGTTTACGTTATGAGGAACGTGTTCGCTTCCACCTAACAGAATATCAAATTGCTTATCGCTAGCCATTTTCAATTAAATTGATCACAACTCTTTCTACAATTTATTATTTCTAGGTTATGGTTTCTTTTATCGAACTTGTTTAACACAATTCACTTATTTAGATAGCCGTTTCAAAATTGTTTTTTGCCTCACTTTTCGCTATTGTTGAATGCGAAAGTTATACATATCCAAAAATATAATTTATGTAACGGTTGAAAACAAATCACTGATAACAAATGTTATTTTAGGTTAGGATCATCACATGTTATGTGACAGTTCTGTGTTTTTGACATTAGAATAGCGTTTTCGAATTACATTGATTACTTCTATCACTCTCTCACTCTAATGTAACCTTCCACAGAGTGTCCAGTGAGACATTCTAATAGAATTCTCGAAATAGCCACCGTGATATTATAACACCACGTTTACACTCTTACGATTTAAAACGATGATTATTTATTACATTATATAAAAAATAAAAATATATAATAATGCAAGGAATAATATTTAGATTTAGGATACTAATCAAATTAAGGCTCAACTACGGTACAACGGACACCCAATATTTTTTCGGAACTCAATAAAGAAAAAAAAAATTAACGGTAATCTAATAATACACACTAATAATATAAATTAGTGGAGTATTGTTGCATGGTTATTATTTCAAACAAATTATGTAATTAACAAATCCGAACATCGGGGTTTCAATTATAGAATTGTTTGTCTATAAAATTTTTGAACTATCTTATTCAATTATTATATTCCATTATCAATAATGTATACGCAATAATAATTTAAATAAAAATTATCTTATAATGCAAGTAAACATGACCTTTTATAATTTAGTTCATTGGAACAAGTAGAAGGGACATTCGATGTGATTAATTACGATATTATCATTGCTAAGTTACTAATTTTCCGTTATAATGAGCCATCCTTACAGTAAACAACCGGACGAAAGCATGGCATCTTCAGCATTACCAGCTCTTTTTAAAAAAATTATTAGTACGCCATTAGCTCCAAAGCCTGTGGCACCTTACAAGTAAGTATTCTTTTCTATCATTTTAAAACGTAAAAATAATTTAAAAACAAATTAATTGATTCGCAACGTTAATATATTTGGACTTTATCAAGTTTCGTGTCAAACAGGGGCACCTGCCCCGAGCGGTAGTTTCAGGTGGGCGCTAAATCATAATATAATATGTTTGAAAATTGATAAGAAATTTATTATCTTTAATGAATATTATTAAAAATATTCACAAATATTCTTTGAACTTAATATTCAGTTTTCGATTATGCAACAATAACGTTTTACGAATGAAATAAAACACTATTGTAAAATCGGTAATAAATTATTTATGAAACAATTTAGGCAATTTATTTCACAACATTCGATGGATTTTTTGTGAGACCCGATTGATAACGTTCTTCACTTGGTCATGGTCAAACAACAGTTATCAACAAAAATGTTAAGCTCAAAGTTAAATTAAATTTGATAAGCGCCGAACTAACTCTGTTTATGTATTATTTTGTTGTATAGCCAAGCAATAGTTGTCGACCGGACTGTATATTGTAGCGGAGTATTGGGGCTTGATAAGGACACAAATCAAATGGTCCCAGGAGGGGTACAAGCTGAAGCAAGACAAGCACTTAAATCTTTGGGGCATATTCTTGAAGCGGCTGGTTCATCTTACGCCGGTGTCGTCAAGAGTACTGTTTTGTTAAATGATATTTCTGATTTTGCCGCCGTTAATGAAGTCTATAAAGAATGTATGACATTTTTTTATAATAATACTAATATATATTTATTCAGGGACAGACAAAAGCCTTTCAAGCTAACGTCTGCTCATTTAACTCAATTTAAACATTTATACATTGTTAAACGTTACCCTCCTAACAATTTTCGTTATTTTTTCAGATTTTATTAAAGACTTTCCAGCGAGATCAGCATATCAAGTTGCGAAGCTGCCATTAAATGCTAAAGTTGAATTTGAAGTAATAGCTATTACTGGGAAAGTTCAAACATCTAGCTTATAATTCCGAACTGTCTAGAGAAATCGATTTTATATAGAAACATTTTATACATCACGGTCGCATTTTAGTTAGAAATATGATTGTATAAGCATTAAATTAATGTATATTACCTGTAGATCAGGAGAATTAACAAAACTAATAAAACACATTTTAAAAACTTGTTAAGTGACGTTTTCGTATTATATAAATTAACAGTGACATCAGACGGAATATTGTTGAACCTTACAGTTCCGCTATATTGGCGCTGCAAAATTATAATCATTTCCATTGATTTCAATTCTAGAATATCGACAAAGGAGGGTTGAATGTATCTGTTCTCTGCAATGGTGACGTTTCAATAAACTTTTGACGTCTGTATCTGTAATAGATTTTGGCGCCAATGTGTAATGTTTTGTGAGTTTCCTATGATTTCAGATTTTAACAGATTATTTATTTTAAAATATGTTTTAAACGGTTGTATATACGTTCAGCAGTGATATTCGAAATAGTGCAACAATTTAGTGTACTCTATTTCTCTAACCTATGAACAATAAAACAATTTATTCATCTGTGCTATGACTGAGATAAATGGTTATAACAAAAAATCCAGCGGTATAAATGATAAAGTGAAATGTAGTGTCTCTCAAGAAAACGAAACAATTACTCATGAATCAGAACCCCGTAAAAATGATCCTAGTGCAGATGTACCAAAAACTAAGTATACCTCATTGCAAGTAAACCAAAAACTTTCTGATTTTGAAATAATAAAACTCAAATGTAAGTATTCAGACAAACGCAAGTCTTTACCAACTTGCTTGGATGACAGCTTCGAACAGTTCGTTCAAGATGTAAGGGAAAAAAATAGCCAAATAATCAAATGCAAATCTGAAAGTGATTTAGAAAAGTTAGACAATTACAATATTGGTGCAATTGTTAATACGCCTTCTGTTAAAGGAAAAAAAAGAATTTCAAAATCCGTAGGTCACAAAAAGACAGTTCAAAGTAAGCATCGATCCAAGTGCAAAAAGAAATTAATCGGTAGTTATTTAGAAGATAGTTATACAGAGGATATAGCTAGCATTTCTAGTACACTGAGTAGTAATTTAATTATTGTTTCGCCCGTGAAAAATTGTAAATTAACAAATGGTTTAGTTGAATTCGATAAACAGTCATCGATGATGGAGAAGCAGGAGGAAAATGCTGAAAATGAGAATAAGTCAGGTATGCTTAATGTGGAAAATAATGATAAATCTATTAAGAAACATTCAAAGAAAAAGAAGGTTAAGTCAAAACATAAAGAAAAGTTGAAATCGAACAGTTCGTCAGACGATTTTGTGATTTCGAACGGTGAGTTAGCTATCGGAAATGAGGAAAGTTACGAAAGAGAAAAAGATAAACCGATACCGAAAGTTAACGCTTTTCAAATTATGATGGAGAGTCGTTATAAAAGCATCGGCATGAATTCTTCCGGAAAGGAGCTGAGAATTAGTGAAGAAGAAAGTACTCCGAAAAGTGAAAAAAAGCAAGAAAGTCAAAAACGAAAGTTAATGTTAGAAAAGTGGGCTGAAAACAAAGGTAGTAAAAGACGGAAAGTGCAAGATGAATTACAAGAAGAATACATTAACAAAACTTTAGAAAAAAGAGCTGTGAAATTAAAAAAGATGCTGCGAATACAAGATGAGAACGAATCTAAGAAAAAATCTGATACTCGGTTAAATAAACCGACCAAAACGTCACCGGTTGCCGACAGAAAATCTGTAAAGAGGAAAAAACCCGCTCCAGTTATAATTGAAAGTGATTCGGACCAATCAGATTTAGTCGACGAAAAAAATGAAAGTTTAACAAAAAACAAAGACGTCGAGAAAACAAAAACACTTCGACAGAAAAGCTCCAATTTGCACAGCTATTTTAATACGGATAATCACAATGATAAAAGCGAACCAAAAACGTCGTGTCCGGATGTAGCAGAAGAAACAAATGAAGCGTCTAGTTCCATAATAAAAGTCAATTTTCCGTTTACTCCGAAGAAAGAGAAGAATTTAAAATTGTCTGATTCAGAGCGCAAAAAGAAGCATAAAAAACACAGACATGTGAAAAGATTAAAAACTGTTTTAAAAGACGATAAAGAAAATGAAACTGAAAAAGAAGAAGTCGTAGAAAACAAATTGGAAGATGAAATAGAGTTGGGAGAAGAACACAGTCCTACCAACCGCGAGAA
Source organism: Venustoraphidia nigricollis (assembly GCA_034508555.1). NCBI lineage: Eukaryota > Metazoa > Arthropoda > Insecta > Raphidioptera > Raphidiidae > Venustoraphidia > Venustoraphidia nigricollis. The sequence continues at coordinate 2,374,491 of JAVRKA010000021.1, read as the reverse complement.
AATTCAAAGTAATAAAAAACACACACCTGCAAAAAGATTAAAAACTGTTTTGAAAGACGATAAAGGAAATGAAACTGAAAAAGAAGAGGTCGTAGAAAACAAATCGGAAGATGAAATAGAGTTGGGAGAAGAACGCAGTCCTACCAACCGCGAGAAAATTCAAACTATTAAAAAACACAGACATGCGAAAAGATTAACTCTTTTAAGAGACGATAAAGAAAATGAAACTGGAATAGAAGAGGTCGTAGAAAACAAATTGGAAGATGAGATGGAGTTGGGAGAAGAACGCAGTCCTGCCAACCGCGAGAAAATTCAAAGTATTAAAAAGCACAGACATGCGAAAAGATTAAACACTGTTTTAAAAGACGAGAAGGAAAATGAAACTGAAAAAGAAGAGGTAGAAAACGAATCGGAAGATGAAGTAGAGTTGGTAGAAGAACACAGTCCTGCCAACCGCGAGAAAATTCAGAGTATAATATTGGTACGGGCTACGCCAGATAGCGATGATGAACCGGTAAAAACAATAGCTAAGCGGTCTAAATTACATATTAATAAAAACAAATGGAAGTTAAAAATCAAATGCAATGGGTCTAGCGAGAACGGTATCCAAAACAATTTAAATAATGGCGGGATTGATAAAAACAATCAATCGCAACAATCGTCAGATGATAGTGTTAAATCTGATTGTTGTCCAGATAGTAGTGATGCTATTTTCACGCCAGTAAAAGAGAGGAAGTTTTTTAAGGCAAAACGCAACGATAAAATAGATGCCGCTAATAAAATAAAAAATAAAGCTCTTAAGTTTGTGTCGCCGAGTAAAAAGTCTAATTTATCGCCAGTTAAAATAAAAAGTGTGACACCAAAAAATGTCAAGTTGGCTCCACTGTTTGTGAAGAAAAAGAGCGTCCCGATGCCTAAAGAAGATTTCGAGTTTACAGAAGCCAAGCGGAATTTTTTAATTAGCGGTGTGCCAAGTTCAGTCAAAAGAATTGTCGAAAAGCAAAAAAGGTTCGTATCTTTTGTTGTACAGTAAGACCTCGGTTAACGCTGCTCCGCTTAACGCTGTTTTAGTATTACGCGGTTTCTAAAAAAAAGTTTAGTCGCTAGAACGTAAATCAATTTATACAAAATGATTCAAATTTTGAATGAAGTTCAAAAGGAAGACGAAGTGTCATTGATGCAATATCTTGCTGAACGAAACAGAAAAAGGCAAACGATATTAGATGATTTCTTCACAAAAAACGAAATATATCAAATGAGGAACCTTTCTCATCACAAACATAACTTCTTACTCGAACTTTTAATTGATTTTCATTAATGTTTTATGAACAAAAATCGATATTAGTAATTAATAAATTTATAATTAATGTGTTGAAAAAGTATTTAACAATGAATATTATAAAATTAAACAAAAAAAAAACTAAACAATTTTCTTATTCTTAGTTCTGTTTCACTTACGCTTATTATCTACGTATTAAGATGGCTTCGTTGTTTTGTATAGCGCAGGAACTTATTGGAACGTATCTCCCGCGTTAAGTGAGATCTTACTGTACTTAAATTATATTATTTATTCTACAATTTATTAATTTAATAATTGTTTTACAGAGATACCGACGATTACGTTTTTGATGTTTTTCCTTCCGTAAGTCATATTCAACAGAAATATGAGCCTGCTTCTGAAAATTCTGTTGATATTTGGAATTTACCTGCAGCCGAATTAAATTATCGAACAAAAAACACTTCCGCATTTGATTCAAAATCATTGTTGGAAAACAAAATGTTTATAGGTATGTTTTCCGATCGCAGTGAACAAAACCGACTGAAAATAATCTACGCACCGCCTTTGAAAATGTTTAATTATCGCACGATATTACATCAAATAAAACGCGAAAATCCTAATTTTCCGGTGTATAAAATATTCAGATTGTTGCGAGAAAAAAATAAATCGAAATCCTCAAATTCGATAGACGCAACACAAGATGAAAATACTTTGACGCGACCGACCAAAACGAACAAATTAAAACTAAAGAAAAACTCCGAAAAAAATAAAAAACAAAAATCGGGAAATAAAAGTGCAGAATCTGTAATTAAAAAATCAGATAAAAATGATGAGTTAGATAAAAGCATTGAAATAATTGAAGATCCGTCGACGTCTAATCAAGAGCCAATTGAAAGTACGTTGTATTCGGTGTGGTCTGAAAAATATAAGCCTAATTCATCCGATGACATAATCGGTAATTCGAATTGTGTTAGAGAACTCAAACAGTGGCTGCAATCGTGGATTACGTACACTGCAGATACAAAACGGATAAAAAATAAACGTAATGAAAGCGATAGCGATGACTTTATAGTGTTAGACGAAGACACTAAAGATAGCAGTCATTCGTTATGCAATGCGACTGTTTTGATTGGTCCGTGCGGTTCGGGAAAAACTTCAACTGTTTATGCTCTGACCAACGAGTTAGGAATAAATGTGCTAGAAATTAATGCGTCGTCGAAACGGGCGGGCAGGAAAATATTAACGGAATTACAGGAAGCCACGCAATCACATTTAGTTGGCGCGGGGGCAGCAAATAATGTCCAAGATTTGAATGGATTCTTCAAAAAAAATTCTGCCAAAGAACAAACTTCTACTGTCAAGTCTAAAAAAATTAAGGAGCATCAAAGTAAGGTTAAAAACAAAACGAAAGATTTGAATAATTATTTTGATACAAACGGCAAAAAATCAGATCAGAATGGAGACAAAATGGAAACGAAATCTGATGATTGTAGTCAAGCAGTTTCGAAAATGTCACTGATTTTGGTCGAAGACGTGGATTTATTTTTTGAGGACGAAGACGAAGGTTTTATATCGGCTATAGGTCAACTATTAGCTACCAGTAAACGTCCGGTTATTTTGGTTTCGTCGGATTCTACTTGCTTGCATGTTCAAAAATTTACCAATCAATACCCCGTCATCGAATTCAGTCCTTTATCGGGGAAAATTTTAGGAGTTTGGCTTCGGTTGGTATGTTTGCTTGAAAATATTTTGGTCGATCAGAAATCGGTTGAAGATTTATTGGAAAGTAATAGTGGCGACATACGCAAAACATTATTGCAGCTACAGTTTTGGGTTAACAGTGGAGGAGATTCCGAAAAAATATCGAATTCAACTACGTATTCCGAAATTAAACCTGTCATCGATACTGAAAAATGCGACCGATTATCCGGAAACTCGATTGAAAACGAAGATGACAATTCTAGCATGTCTTGGTTATCGAACGAAACTGATTCTCTTAACGATACCGTTAAACATAGCAATTGTGTTAATAGCTTTCTACAAACGCATTTGAGCGACGTAAATATATTTAGGAGTTGCAATCAAATTTATCCTCTCAATTTGGGAAACATATATTGGAATATACATCTCTTTTTAAATTTTCCCGATGTAGGAATCACGCACAAAAACATATCAAATAGAATAAGTGATACTAATATATCGGAAAACTCGAAGACAACAGCAGTTGACGATAAAATTGATACAAAAATAATTAAAACAGACGAAAGTGTTCTAAATTCAAAACAATTGAATTCCGAAACAAAACAATATCAGTCCACTTGTGAACAGTCAGAAATGGATGCGGTTAGTGATTTGTATGAATGCTTAGTTTTAATAGATATGGCTTATTCAAGAAATGGATTATTTGACAAGGAGCCGGCACCGACTTTAAAACCGTTTAATTTGATCGATAGTTTATCGGTACTCGAAGATTTTCGCCATTATTCGAACAAGAAACAACAAACACAGGAATGGACATATTTTATATCGAATCGTGTGATTTCTAAGTGCAAAACTGTTTTTAAAAGTGAATACAAGATAAATCTGTTGGCTCCGACTGCAGATGAAAGAAAATGGCGCGTTAAACAGTGTTCGAGTCATAACGAATTGCTAAATGCTATTCCCGTGTCAAATATCTTAGATAACTCCGCGGTATTTACCGATTATCAATCCATATTGAGAACGATTTGTCGGTTAGAACAGTATCGACAATTGACAAATACCAAAAGAAGTAAACGGTTTTTCCATTATTTAAAAGGTTTAAATGTACATTGCAGTGATAATATGCTGGATATTTTATGTACAACACTGGTTTCAAATTAATATGTTCTTTTGTTATTTGATATGCTTTTATTTACATACGTTCATTTGTTAATTTGATTAACAGTGGAATTTGAGATAACGTGTTTAACTTATCACTATTAATTACGGAAAATTACGATTACAAAACAAACGTAACGAAACGAAGGTTTTTTTTTTAAGATAAAAGAATGTATAACATTTGTAAATACTATTTTTCTTTATGCCCGGTCGAAAGTGCGTACTTTCACCATTATAGAAAAAGACTAATAACTTTCAAGTGAGCAATTTTGAGGTTATGCGCAATAATAGCTGTTAGCTACTACTGGCGGCGGCCGTTTCACGTATCAATGTGCATGAGAAAACTTTCGTCCCGCTGTTACTTTCTTTCGGCCCGCTGTTATAGATGGCGTGTGAGTAATTCCAGCAGTGCATAAATGTTAAGCTTTCTGCCTTAAAATCGAAGCCAAAAGTATGTACTTTCGACCGGGTATACAGAAAATACTATTTTATTACACTAATTTCATTTTGAAAATTCAATATAGTACTATTTTTTGTCACTTTCATACAGATGTAACGTTACATAAGTTAAAGCGAGATGATTTAACAGCGATGTAAATTCAGACATTACAAAATATCGCCAAATGATTTGATATATCAGCATTTAAAAAAATATCTTCACGATAAATGGCCCGTACTGAAATTTCAAATGTGAAATCCTGTTTTTGTGTGGTAAAACATGTGAAGTCTTCTCATATAAAATTATAAATAAGCAAAAATTGTAACTAAAACGTCTTAAAGCATAGCATTCATATACGCAAATTGTAGATTAAAATTGTAATTAATAAATAGAATTGGTAATGTAAAAAAATGGTCTATGATTTTATCTTATTTTGTTTCCTATTGGTGGAGATTCAATAATTATAACAGAAGCTTTGATTATGCAATGATTATAAGTCATTCGACAAATATTACATCTGCTTTTTTTAAAATTTTATTTAAACTTCAAATTTAAAACATACTTCAATTTAATTTTCTAGAAAAGTAGATTTTATGTAAAAATTAGTCGACATTTCTGAACTATAGAAATATTAATTCAGAAAAAAACATTACTTTTTATGAAGTCAGAACTTAAAACGTTTTTATTAGTGATGAGAACCGGTTTTTACCGATTACTTTGAGAAAAGAAACAGTATTTTGACGATTTCTTGTTACTTTTTAAACAAAGAACGAAACATTGAATATTTTTAAATTTACTTAATTAAAATCAAAACAACTAGCTAAAAATAACTAAACGCATAAGTCGTAATTTTGATTAAAAAACCAGATGTGATCGACAGCGTCTGCAACCTGCTCTTCTGGACGACGGCACATATTTCTGACTTTGGTGTTCGGATACACGAATAATGAAACACAAGTGAGTCCAAAAGTAATCGATTTTAGTAAACAAAAACCGGTTCATATCATTAGTTTTTACTTCCACCATAAAAAAATTAAAATTTAAAAAACAAACCTAAAACGATTTCATACTTCAATGTTTGGTATTCCTTCTGTGATTTTTAACAACGCTAAATTAACCAAATGCCTCATAGTAGGTCTGCCATGAGGACAATTCTAAAAAAAGAAATAAACTTAGATTCGTTTGAAAACAAATAAGACAGTTGAATAACGCAAAAATATCGATGCAAATTTACCCATGGTTGTTCCGTTTCAGCCATATGACCGACTATTGTTTCCATATCTTTTTTCGACAGATCTTTTCCTATCATCACAGATTTGCGGCAAGCTCGAGACGCAAACATTGCGCTTATACGAGATGGTCGGTGAGTAGTTTGTGGACATTCCTAAACGGAAAAAAAAGCAGCTCAAGTACAGGAACAGTCTAGACAACTCTTGGACAAAATATATCAATACATACATATACTAGATTTTTTTTTTTTTTTTTTTAATTTAAATATAATACAGTAAGAGACTGCTTAATGCGGGAGATACGTTCCAATAAGTTTCAGCGCTAAACGAGGTCATTTTAATACGTAGATAATAGGCACAAGTGAAACAGAACCGAGAATAAGAAAAGTTAACATTTATTGTTAAATACTTTTTTATCACATTAATAATAGATTTATTAATTGCTAATATCGATTTTGGTTCATAAAAAATTTATGAAAATCAAATAAAAGTTCGAGTAAGAAGTTATGTTTGTGATGAGAAAGGTTCTTAATTTGACATATTTTGTTTTTTGTGAAGAAGTCATCTAATGTCGTTTGCCTTTTTCTGTTTCGTTCAGCAAGCCGTTATCAGTAACAAGATATTGCATCAATGACACTTCGTCTTGCCTTTGAACTTCTATCGACATTTAAATCATTTTGTATAAACTGATTCAAAATTTGCGTTACAGTGGCTAAACTTTTTATTTTAGAAATCGCGTAATACTGAAACAGCATTAAGCGGAGCAGCGTTAAAGCCAATTCAGACTAGCCGCTCTCGGTTACGATTCACCGGTCCGGTTCGGTTTTCGATTAATCTAGGCTGCTCACACTATCCCGATTCGGTTCTACGATTATTCTCGGTGAGCATGCGCATTTTCGAAATATGATTTGACGTTTGATGTGTAGTTAAACAGCTGGCTAGTCACGTGACTCCAGCAAACGTTCTCATTGGCTACGGTTGCGAACGGTCCGGTTGAAATTAGAACTGAACCTAAACGCTCGAACCGAACCGCAATCGGGAACGACTACGCCCTGATTGGTCGAGCTCCCAACCGGACCGGTGAATCGTAACCGAGAACGGCTAGTCTGAATTGGCTTTTAAGCGAGGTCTTACTGTAATTTTAAATTAATAAGAGTATGTAGCGAAAAATATTAATATTTACAAACCCGTAACATAAACAATAGTTCATCTATGTCATCTTTTCCCAGTTGCCAATTTTTGCTTATTGGAATGTCAGTTAATTTCACTTTTTTACCAGTTTCAGCTAAAAAAGACAACAAAATTGGCGTTTGCAACCTCTATGTACGGCTATAGTGAAATTTATTAACACATGAGAACAGTGAAACCTAAACTCGCATAAGAAGTTTCACTTCAATAACAGGTAAACATGCATTTATTTAAAAAAAATTCACAATACCATTTTCGTCGATTTCGAATGAGAATCCATTTTTCTTAAATACATCCATATTTTCTATTAAAGCAGTTTCGTTCGCTGCTGTTAACTCCAAAGGCTGCGGTCTGAAATCAACAAAAAAAAATCGCTCAAATATTTATTGTTTGAGAGTTCCGTATTTGCAGTTTACAAGTTTCTGAGACTCTTATCTCAGAAACTACTGGACCGATTTTGATACAACTTATTTGTCGTTATGTAGTAATCGCGAAGACTACATATTGCGCCATATTTTGGGTATAGTACGTGCCATGGATCTAAAAGGCTCGGAAGTTAGATGCAAATGGAGGCTTGCGCAGGTACAGTCGGTTGAAAAACTACAAACTCGCGTTATATTATTATTTTTAATTTTTCTTTAATCTAAAGGTCTAATTCCTTGCATAAAGTCATCCAAAAAATTATTTTTCGTGCTTGTCTATGCAATACTCTATTAGGCATCTTGATCAATTAACAATCAAAGAAACAACTTAACAATAGCGCACTGGACTGTACTTTATAGCAGGAAAGCGACAATTGACACGACAACCAGCGATAACCAATCACCGACGAGCGCACGTTCTGTGTCAGTAACTGGGAGGTGGTGGGAATCTTCCTTTCCCACAAAACAACCAGGACGGCTCTATAAAATATGCATTTGCGACGCTGTTTGTGACTAGCTTCAGAACCTTTTAGAACCGTGGCGCGTATTATAGACAGCGCCGGTCCTGGGGTAGAGCGAGACGAGCGCTAGGTGACAAGAGGCGCCAAAAAGCCAAATGCAAAAAATATTTTTAGTAACTGATTGAAATTAACACCAAATACTAATTTAATTATATAGCGGTAGGAACTTTCTTAATGTTAAAGAAGCAGAAGTATAATAATTGAAGCTACTTAATTTAATTTAAATTTAACAAGTGTTGACGTTTGCAATAAAAGTTGATTTTTGAAAATTTGGGACTTATTTATTTAACATAAAACCAAAGTGAAATGAAAGCATCGGACAAAGGGCGCTGAAAGACAATCTCGCTCTACTCTGATCAAGGGCTAGGGCCGACGCAGAACCCTAAAAAAAACTACGGAATGAATAGTTTAAATAAATTAACTCACACGACTAATTTTTGATTTTCTAAAACGGTGGTCTTTTGTAATACTTCGAAGTTATATTTTTCGTCTGTTGCATGTTGATCTATGATAAACAAATCGTCGTCTAATCGTGTAATTATAAAGCCTTTATTAAACTGGCCAACTATTTTCATTTTGTTAAACATATCTTTAGATATTTCTTTCTTTAATTCTTCCTCTGCATTTTTGTTTGCGTTGGGTGCAATTTTCGATCTGAATTTAACGACAGTATTTTCGTTCTCTTTCTCATTTTGCACATAATCGGTAGCTTGTTCCATTAAACTTTTTCTTATTTCCTCGATCGAAACATCGACCGTCTCTACGCGTCGATCGGGAATTACTGATGTCTCAGCGACGTCATAATCATCGGTGTCCGGAGGGAGCAGTACTCTAACTAACTCTCGTTCTAGTATCGGAGTCCTAGGCTTTCGTTTTATAGTGTTGGTACTGCTATCTGGTTTTTCTGATTTTTCACATTTATTTTGCTTATTAATTAACACTTCAGAGCTACTCGCAGCTTCCATTTTTTCCTACAAAATTATTATTATGAAACAGAGTTTGTCTTCGGGTATTTGAAAATTAAATAAGTTAGCTCGGGAGAGATATTTATTAGTGATGCACAGTAGCTACATAATCGAGGGCCCCGGTGCAAAAATGAAATAATAATAATAATGCGTTTAACGTCCGTTTGTCGACTTTTATGTCATAACAGACGCCATTCGCACCATTACTATTTTCCATCTACCACACTTCCCGTTATTTTTCTACAGTTTTAAAACTTCAACTTATGTAATAGCAATGGGCGAATGAAGGAATTATAGGAAATTAGAATAGGATAGGTAATTTTTGAACTGGAAGTTTGATAGGTAATCGGCCATGGCCTTGAATAAGGAACCATCTCGATATTTATCTGGAATTAATTAAGGGAAACCATGGAAAACCTCAATCAAGATGGCCGGTACAGGAATAGTCGTTTCTCGGCGAGAGGCAGTAGGAAAAAGTCCCAGCCACATCTGCCCCCGTCGGGATTCAAACCCGTACCTCTCGAATGCGAACATTTTTAATTAATAAAATATTTTCCTCCATGAAAGAGTTCTTTTAAATATAGAATACTGACGCTATTTATACATTTTTGTATGTATTTGTAAATAAAGTGATTATTATTATTAGTGTATTTGCCATATGGCAACATACACTATTGGCGTCGGTCGGATGGCGGGACCTAGGGGTCGGACCAAAATTTCTCGACGTTTCATAACCTCCTAAACACATTGGCACCATTTTTAAAAATGTTTATATATATATGTATATATATATATTTATATATATATATATATATATATATGTGTGTACGCGCGATAACTTTCGAAAGAGTTAATTGATTTCAACGAAATTTGGGCCACGTGTTGAAATCCATCACCGCAAGAAGCCTATTTAAAATGGGCCTAATCGGGCTATTTTAAGGGTAGTTTTTAGGGGTTGAAAAATGTTTTTGGGCCCCAAAATACCGAAAAAATTACCCGAATCGTTTCAAAATTGAAATTTAACCCTTTGGTAGTGATTAAAAAGTGTCCCCACAATTTTAATAAAATCGGCCCGACAGGACCGGATTTACAAATTTTATGAAAACACTAGTTTGCAGATAGTGACTTATTTATTGAAGGGTGTATTTAATTCGGTGTAGGCGTTAGATTGATAATAATATTACAATTAAGAAAAAAATGTTATTTTAAGGGGTGTATTAAGGGGTTAAATTTTTTATTTTGCCCAAAAACAAACTTAATATCACATAATAAAAGTATAAAACCACACGGCCCTATACAAGCAAATACACTATATTGTCGGCAGGGTTTTGGCACTGCGACCCGGGTTTTTTATATTATTATCATCACACAACTCAGAATTATTTCGTAACTTACGCATGACAGTTCATTGGGCTCATCTTTGATACTCAATGATCTGTTTACATCTTCCGTAAGCGTTTGTGACAAAGGAACATCAACTGTCATTTGAGTACTTGTTTCTAATAGATCTTCTTTTGTTTCTTCTTCTTCATTCACACTTTCATCTTTGGTGGTAAATAACTGTGATAAAGAAACATCAACAGCACTTTGAGCAATTGTTTCAGACGTATCTTCTTTTGTTTCCTCTTCATCACTACTTTTTTCGCTCAAATCCTGCGAGAAATTTTCATCGACTTTTATCCTCTTCTGTAGGAAAATTTTCATCCCTTTTGTCATTCTTGGTTCCGGCTCCAAAGCTCTTTTGGATCCTCGAGATGAGTCCGAAGACTGACTACTACTAGTATTGCGCCATTTTCCTGCAATTATTCAAATTAAAAATATTAAATAAAAAACTTTTTTAACGACAAGATTTTATTGCAGTGTACTAAAAAGGATAAGAATGATTTTTAATAATTTAAGTTCATAATTATAAAAGAGTGGGTTGTAATTTTTATGACAGTCACGGCCCACGCTTTTATAATTATGAAACAAAATATCCTTTTTAATACACTGCAATAAAAGCTTCTCTTTATAAAAGTTTTCTATCTAATATTTTATTTTCAAATTTTTGGTTACGCCTTTTGGCCGCCATATTGGATTTTAAATAACGTCACACAGTTTACTGTATTCTACTTGTCATACCCTTTCATTTGATACCCATGTGGAGGGGGTTGCAAAGAAGAACGTAATCCGCCATTTTGTGGTGGCGGCCATTTTGGGTATGGAATGAAGTTACACTGCTGATTGTATTCTACTTGTCATACCCTTTCATTTGATACCCATGTGGAGGGGGTTGCAAAGAAGAACGTAATCCGCCATTTTGTGGTGGCGGCCATTTTGGGTATGGAATGAAGTTACACTGCTGATTGTATTCTACTTGTCATACCCTTTCATTTGATACCCATGAGGAGGGGGTTGTAAAGAAGAAAGTAATCCTCCATTTTGTGGTGGCGGCCATATTGGATCTACCATAATATTCAATGTACTATATTGTATTGTCTTCAGAACGAAAGGCGTATGCAAAATTTCAGCTCAATCAGTTGAGGATAACTACTTTAAAAATCAGTTGCAAGATTTGAACCGAAGAAACATACAAAAAGTTAAATAAAAGCTGGTAAAATAATATTGTTTTAGTTGTGTAAAATTACCTAAAACTTTGGAAATTTGATCGCAATCATCAGATTGGCTAGACTGGCTTTCTCTCTCTTCTTTGACAAAGGACATCGACTCCAAAGTTGTGTTTTGGAGTGTAAAAGTCCCAGGAATTTTTTCATACAACTTTAACAAGGATGTTTTGATTATCGCAAGCAATAATTTCTCTTCTTCAAGAAAAACTTTCCGTTTGTCAGGTGTTACATTTACGTCGACTGTACGTTGTTCGACATTTAAATGCATGAATACAAACGGGTACTGATTTCCGTTAAACTGTCGATAAATTTCATTAACCAATTTCGTTACCTTCACAGGTTCGCACGGTCGAGAATTGATGAAGTAAAACTGTCTGCAAGTTAAAAATGAAAAATAAATATTACAGTCAGACCTCGCTTAACACTGCTCCGCTTAACGCTGTTTCAGTACTACGCGGTTTTTAAGAGAACTTTAGCAACTATAACGTAAATTATGGATCAGTTTATACAAAATGATTTAAATGTTGATAGACGTTCAAAGGCAAGACGAAGTGCCATTGATGCAATAGCTTGCTAATGACAACAGCTTGCTGAACGAAACAGAAAAAGGCAAACGATGTTAGATGACTTCTTCACAAAAAACAAAATATGTCAAATGGGGAACCTTCCTCATTACAAACAACTTCTTACTCGAACTTTTGACTTTCATAAATGTTTTATGAACAACAATCGATATTAACAATTAATGAATCTATAATCAATGTGATAAAAAAGTATTTAACAATAAATGTTACAAAATTAAACCAAAAAACAACTAGCAACTTTTTTAATTCTCGGTTCTGTTTCTTTTATGCCTATTGTCTATGTATTAAAATGACCTCGTTTAGCGCTGTTTCGTATAGCGCAGAAACCTGTTGGAACGTATCTCCAGCGTTAAGCGGGGTCTTACTGTATTAACGTTTTAATTTACCTATCAGCCGCGCTTCTTCCATTTCCGTGTTCACAACTCGAAATGAAACAAGCAATTTTAAACGGATTTTGCATATTTGATATGTCCTTCACCCCGTATTCTTTTAAGATTTCTTCAGAGGGATCAATTTGTTTAAATTCAAGTAACGACTGCAATTGTTTCGAGCCAAAAATACACGAAATATTTTCTTTAACGGAACTTTTTGCTTGTGTCGACACGATTGTTGATTTTTGGCCATTCTTTGTTTGATTGGTGCACAGAATTCTATAACAATTGAAGAATAAACAAATGAATAATGATACACGCATATTGATGTCTCTACCAAAATTTTTACCTTACGTTCTCAGAAATGAGGCAATAAGCATAGAGTAGATTACACATTTTTGAAAATTCTCTTTTTAAATTACGATGGAACTCCTTGTATCTAACTGGTAAAGTTGAAAAAAGATTTAATAGTGTTACGGTGGTTCCGATTTGCCTGGCACAAGGCGTTTTCGATTTTATTTTCCCATTATGGTCATATTCTATTTTAGTTCCGTGCGTCGAAGAGCTGTGCCTTGTCGTGATAGTCAAATCAGAAAGAGCACAGAGCGAGCTCAAAGCTTCGCCTCGGAATCCAAATGTCGACACGGACATGACATCGGAAAACGAACGGATTTTTGACGTATGGTGTTTCAATGCTAAAAACAACAAAAGTTATAGTCCTTCTAAAAAAAAAAAACACAGTAGGAATCAACATTATGTAAATTTTGCGAAATGGAGAATGAAATAGCCGCCCATATCGTGTTTGAATGTGAGGCTTTAACTTACAGGAGAACAACCATCTTTGGTTACATCGATGAGGATGGAATAGTTCCACAGAATAATCTAGTATCTAATCTTCTGGAGCTTATAAGAAGATCTAGTAAAAAGGGGAAGCACAAAAATCCTTTTATGATGTGACGCAACTGGGCCAAGAGACCACCCCATTCTATTTTAATCTTTAATCCTTCTAAAAATCATGATTTTTTTAGCAAACATACTTAATCCTTCAAAATTGCAATCTTCTACGCCCGGTCCATTATCGATAACTTCAACAGCTTCGCTTCCATATTCTTTAAGTTTAATTTCGATAACAGTAGCACCTGCATCGACGGAATTTTCTACTAATTCTTTGACTGCAATCGCCAAACTTAACACCACCTGTAAAAATATAGTTAGACCACAAATTTTCAGTTGCATCTAATATTAAATTGAATAATTTTACCTGCCCAGAACAAATCCTATGAACTGAATCCTTTTCAATTGGTTTAATGCTTTTTGATGGTTCTGTAGTTGGTTGAATTCCTTCATTTGTTTCCAGTTCATTCTCATTCATATTTCAGTTGTTTCAAAAACAATCAAAAAACGATTAGGTTATGTTTTAGATGATGTTAGATCTATCCAAAACAAATAGAACTATAATAAGACAATGCGGCGAAAATGTTTTGACAGTATAAAATGCGCAAACGAAGATTGTTTTTATATAACATTCCAAAGAAACTTTGTTTACAATTTATACCTAAATGCAACCAGAAACCGAGGTTAGAAAAAACAAAACACATTCGTCGACCAGCAGTACCACCAATAGGCGTCTCCTATAGCCTCAGCCACACACTCGACGAGGGGCATGGGAAGTAGCGAGGAAAGGAGGCAGAAATGTTGTGTGGCCCCGTTACTCTTCATGCTCTTCGTCATGCCCAGTGCTCCCTCGATTGTCGGTTTTTTGTGCGCGAGTCAAAGGACCGGCACTAGGCATCAAGCAGTCTAAGTGTAAACAACAAGTTAGTTCTGGAAGGGTGTAAAGTGAAAGGCTGAAATCACGTGTCGATTTTTGTTATCAGTCATGCCGGCGGCCGACGATGAATGGTCTAATGAAAAGACATTAAAATTTATTGATTTGTTAGCTACCGAACCAGCAATTTGGGATCCGAAAAATAATCAGTATAAACTAAAACATAAGGTGTGTACCTACCGACCGAAATACGTGTCAGTTTTTTTAATTTGGAGTTATTTAAAGTTGATATCAGTTTCTGTCGTATGTAGGCACCTATGTATGTATTTATAGGGGAAACATGTCTACTGCGCATATCTGTCATCAGCCAACATTATGAGGTTTTCCTGTAGCTTGTTTTGGTTTTACCTACTTAGATACTTATTTATTTTAGGTACACGATGCTTGGTTGAGGATAGGGGATGCGATGGACACTCCTATAGAACAACTAAAAACAAAAAAAAAATCCTTGATGGCATCTTTTAGACCGTTAATCAAAAAAAAAAAAGCTTCACTTCGATCTGGGTGTTCGGCTGATGAAGTATACCAACCAACATGGTTTGCCTATGACGCAATGGAAATTTTTTTAGGGCCTATATACGAAGTAAATAAAACAATAAATACAGAAGCCAATGTAAGTTTTAATTCTATTTAATTTTTAATGATCAAAAAACAATTTACAATAAAACAACGACGCCTCCTATCTCACAAAAATATGTAAAAAGTTAATGTGATGATTTGTGTGCGTGTGCGCCTGCGCGTGTGAAATATATGTGTACCTATATGTTAAAGCACAATTAATTCATATTATAAAAATAATCAGCAAATTCGTTTCTAATTTCGGTAACATCGCTTGGAGCGCGTCTGGGTATCTGTTGTAATGATATAATTCCTGTAGTTTCAGTATAGTTTTGTCTCCAAAAGCCATCAACACGTGATTCGTTAACTATAGAATCGAAAGTTCCGGGTGGACTGTAAATGTTCCGAGAGTATTTAGTGTTTCTTAAATAATTATGTAACAAAATACAGGTCATAGTTACAAGGGGCACTTTTTCTACTTTGATTTCTATTGGTTTTTTAAAAATTCTAAAAAAAGATTACACCGAAAACATTTTGTACGATTACGCTACTTGATAGCTTTTAATTAAAAGTACGTTCTTTTGTGCCTATACTATGATTACCTAGAAAATGCTTCATTATGTGTTTATGTAAGGCAAAAGCTCCGTCGCCAAGAAATACATATGGAACACTTTTATCTCTACCGTGTAATGAAGTATCTGGTGGCAAATGGTCTAATGAAAAGACATTAGAATTTATTGATTTGTTAGCTGCCGAACCAGCAATTTGGGATCCGAAAAATAAGCAGCATAAACTAAAACATAAGGTATGTACCTACCGACCGAAATACGTGTCGGTTTTTTACTTTTATTACATGACTGTAACAAAATTTGCGTTTGGCTATTGTTTTGGTTTCGTATTGTTGTAAGTTGTAACGCAAATGTACCTATACTATATTGCCAGATTTAGTACGAATAATTTATATGTACTAAGTACTTTGTAGTCAGATCGACACAAACTGATATATTTTTTTTTAACCCACGACGTCAAAAAACGAGAGGGGTGTTACGAGTTTCAGTTTCACGTTTATGTCTGTGTATATATCTGTCTGTTATACCGAGCTGGGTAGAGTAGTGGTACAGCACTAGACTCGCATTCGGGAGGTACGGGTTCGATTCCCGGCAGGGGCAGATGTGGCTGGGACTTTTTCCTACTGCCTCTCGCCGAGAAACGGTAATTCCTGTAACGGCCATCTTGATTGAGATTTTCCATGGTTTCCCTCAATTAATTCCAGATAAATATCGAGATGGTTCCTTATTCAAGGCCATGGCCGGTTACCTATCAAACTCCTAGTTCAAAAATTACGTACCTTATCCTAATTTCTTATAATTCCTTCATTCGCCCATTGCTATTATATAAGTTGAAGTTTTAAAAAATGTAGAAAATAACGGGAGGTGGTAAATGGAAAATAGTAATGGTGCGAATGGCGTCTGTTATGACATAAAGTCGAGAAACGGACGTTAAACGCATTATTATTATTATTATATCTGTCTGTCTGCAGGTAGTTCCCAAACGGATGGACCGATTCCAATGCTTTTTTTTAAATTAAAAGCTAGTTTAATCAAGATGGTTCTTACCTATATTTGAATTGATGTGATAATTTTTAAGGCTGCATACGTAGGGGGGGGGAGATTTTAATTTGGAGCTATTTAAGTTTCTGTCGTATGTAGGCACCTATGTATGTATTTATAGGGGAAACATATCTACTGCGCATATCTGTCATCAGCCAACATTATGAGGTTTTCCTGTAGCTTGTTTTGGTTTCCTATTCGTTTACCTACTTAGATACTTATTTATTTGAGGTACACGATGCTTGGGTGAGGATAGGCGAAGCGATGGACACTCCCATAGAACAACTAAAAGCAAAAAAAAAATCCTTGATGGCATCTTTTAGACCGTTAATCAATAAAAAAAAAGCTTCACTTCGATCTGGGTGTTCGGCTGACGAAGTGTACCAACCAACATGGTTTGCCTATGACGCAATGGAAATTTTTTTAGGGCCTATATACGAAGTAAATAATACAATAAATACAGAAGTCAATGTAAGTTTTAATTCTATTTAATTTTTAATCATCAAAAATATATACTTCGATTTCTATTGGTTTTTTAAAAATTCTAAAAACTGATGTTGATACACCGAAAACATTTTCTACAATTACGCGACTACTTGATAGCTTGTAATTATAAGAACGTTCTTTTGTGCCTATACTATGATTACCTATAGAAAAGATTTCATTACGTGTTTATGTAAGGCAAAAGCTCCGTCGCCAAGAAATACATATGGAACACTTTTATCTCTACCGGGTAATGGAGTATCTGGTGGCAAATTTAAAGTACCCGTGTTAATTGCCACAGTAAACTATTTTTAAAAATCTCTCCATCACTGATTCGCCCCTGGCCTCCAATATCCGCAAAAATGAAACGATAATCACTATCAACTAAGGCCATTAGTACGACACTATAAGTATTTTTAAAGTTACAATATTCAGAGCCACTATGTGTTGGACATTGTGTCGCAATGTGTTTTCCATTTATAGCTCCAACACATCGTGGAAACCGTCTTCTGAATCCCTTTTCAATATAATAATAATAATAATTTATTTCCAAAAAGATCGCAAAAGGATGCTTGGATAGTCATACAGATACATATTATATTCACAATTCAAGGAAATCGCTAATGTTGTAAAAAGATTTTGTAATTAAAAACTTCTTAAGAGCTATTTTGAATTGAGCCATTGGCGAAATATTTTTTATATGAGAAGGCAATTTATTAGTGTATTTGCCATATGGCAACATACACTATTGGCATCGGTCGGATGGCGGGACCTAGGGGTCGGACCAAAATTTCTCGACGTTTCATAACCTCCTAAACACTTTGGCACCATTTTTAAAAATCTTTATATATATATGTATATATATATATATATATATATATATATATATATATATATATATATATATGCGTATATATATATATATATATATATATATATATATATATATATATATATATATATATATATATATATATATATATATATGTGTGTGTGCGGGCAATAACTTTCGAAAGAGTTAATTGATTTTAACGAAATTTGGCCCACGTATTGAAATCCATCACCGCAAGAAGCCTATTTAAAATGGGCATAATCGGGCCATTTTAAGGGTAGTTTTTAGGGGTTGAAAAACGTTTTTGGGCCCCAAAATACCGAAAAAATTCTCAGAATCGTTTCAAAATTGACATTTAACCCTCGAGTAGTATTTAAAAAGTGTCACTAAAATTTTAATAAAATCGGCCCGACAGGACCGGACTTTAAAATTTTATGAAAACACTACTTTGCAGATAGTGAATTATTTACTGAAAGTTGTATATAATTTGGTATAGAAGTTCGATTGATAATAATATTGCAATTAAGAAAAAAAATATTATTTTAAGGGGTGTATTAAGGAGTCAAATTTTTTATTTTGCCCAAAAACCAACTTAAGTTCGCATAATAGAGCCACACTGCCTGTATAAGCAAATACACTATATTGTCGGCAGGGTTTTGGCACTGCGACCCGGGTTTTTTTAAAAATTGTTATGGAGAAATTCAACGGGCTTCGTTGGAAGCTTGTTGTGTTACATTTGCTCCCTTTAATGGCTCCACCATGTCTGGTATTATATTCATGTGTATTACCAACCATTGGTAAAGAATGGCATCTTGCTTTTATATATACTGCTGCATAAAATATGAAAATGCAAGACAGTGTTAATATATTGTGTAATTTGAAAAATGGAACACATGAATCAGTTCTTTTTAAATTAAACATATACCTTAAAACCATTTTATGTTTTACAAAAACTTTTTTACTTAGTCCCGCTTGACCCCAGCAAAGAACTCCGTATTTAAAAAAAGGATAAATGAATGAATAATAAGCTGTTTTAATAACCGTAGGATCTTTTGAGATCCTACAAAGTCTTCTTATTAAAAAGGCATTTTTGGAAATTTTAGAACAGATATGGTGTATATGTGTAGTCCAACAGCAATTTGCATTGATTTGAAATGCTAGTAATTTAAAATCACTGACGGTTTCAAGTACCTCGTCATCAAGAACAATTGTAGGAATTTTATTCTCAGTTGCGCTTAGTGATAATTGCATCAATTTCGTTTTTTGAGTATTTAAAGTTAAACCATTGTGACTGCAATATTCAGTTAGAAAATAAAGAGATTCATTAATGTTGTCATATAGCTCTGGCATTGTTCTCTTGGATGACACGGTACTTGTATCGTCAGCATATATCACAATACCTTCCTCTTCACTGAATTGAACCGGAAGGTCGTCAATAAATAAAATGAAAAGTACAGGACCTACAATTGAACCCTGTGGAACTCCGGTGGTTATTTCTTTGATGATGTAACCACTCTTCTGGTGTTTGTGGTATCTGAAACAACGAAATAATTATTACATTACATGAACCGAAGTAATAATAAAATTCATCTTATTTTTTATTTTAGTCTAAAAATGAAAATACCGAAGATGAAAATACCCAGTATGCAAATACCCAGGATAAAAATACTTGGAATAAAAACGCATCAACTAGTGTACAAAGAAAACGGCGCCAGAACTTTGACATAGATAATGCTCAAACACAATTAAATAATAGTTTCCAGACTCTGAATAATATTTTGAGTAACAAACAGGAAAAAGACGAATGTGACTGTTATGCCGAACTTCTAGCAATAAAGTTGAGAAAATATCCAGATGGGATTCGTCAAAGAATTATGCATAAAATTGATGGTTTTCTTCTGGAAAATACTCATTCTTATCAACAACCATTATCTTTTTCGTCCTACTCATCTTCGCCGACAGGATATTCCAGGCACCATAGTTCGACACCATCTCCAGCCTATATTAATCCACAATCTCCAACCAATACTGATCCTTTAGAACAGAGTTAATAGCTTTGCAAACTTCAGGCACTATTAAAGAGATGACTTGATGTGAAACTTTGAAAAGAAAGTGAAGACTTCAGTAACTGTCTCCTGTGGCCAAATAGCGTAACGTTATTGCTAAACGTATTCTTGGTGGTATAGCGATTCTCATTTGAGTATCCTGTTTTTTTATCAGAGGTTCAATTTTGTTCAACAAAAATTCGAAATCTGAAGTTACTGAACTCTCCAGATTCCTCTCTGATAATATTGTCCATACTGCTTCTGTAACAAATAAATACCTCAAAATGTCCAACAAAAGTTATAAGTACTTTTTAGTGTTAAACATCACTGAACCGATTTCGATGACAGTTATGTTTACCCGAACTTAGTAATAATACTGACGCCTGAATGTTTTCAATACCTTTTCTTGTTTAAGATAAATTGTACTTGTCTAGTATTTTAAATACAATAAATTATTTAAATATAAACTAGTGTTATAATTCTACGGAGTTATGCGCCGATAAAGGTAGTCACATACTACATAGTAAAACGGAATATCTTAATGAAAATAACAATTACAGATTAATTAATTTGAATACTTGTACTTACCTCGTTCTATTGCGATGAATCGATGTCATCCACCATCTCCGTTGGCGAGGATGACGACTTTTAATTATATACCGAGCTGGGTAGAGTAATGGTACAGCACTAGACTCGCATTCGGGAGGTCCGGGTTCGATTCCCGGCAGGGGCAGATGTGGCTAGGACTTTTTCCTACTGCTTCTCGCCGAGAAACGCTAATTCCTGTACCGGCCATCTTGACTGAGGTTTTCCATGGTTTCCCTCAATTAATTCCAGATAAATATCGAGATGGTTCCTTATTTGAGGCCATGGCCGATTACCTATCAAACTCCTAGTTCAAAAATTACCTACCTTATCCTAATTTCCTATAGTTCCTTCATTCGCCCATTGCTATTAGTTAAGTTGAAGTTTCAGAAATGTAGAAAATAACGGGAAATGGTAAAATGGAAAATAGTAATGGTGCGAATGGCGTCTGTTATGACATAAAGTCGAGAAACGGACGTTAAACGCATTATTATTATTATTATTTAATTATATTGTTTCGTGTTACATTTATAAAATTTGCTATGCTATAAAGGCATAGTGCGCACGCTGCCACAGTATCGACCTCCATTGCCGAAAGGCGAGTGCGGAGCGTCGCGAGTACGGCAGTGTCTGGCCGCTTAGAGCAACAGCGCGATGAGCAGAGTGAGGAGCATAGTCTGGCAGTACGCTATAAGAAAAGGAAAGTACAGTAATACCTTACTTAACGCGGGAGATGTTCCAATAAGTTCTTGCGCTATACGAAACAGGTCAACCAATAGGTAAATAGGCATCAGTGAAACAGAAGCTGGAATAAGAAAAGTTGTTAGTTTTTTTTGTGAGGTCTTACTGTATGAAATAAAATCTGTTGACATTTTTTTTTATTAATCATGAACAAATAAAAAATAAACGAAATTATCACAATTATACAATATTATATTTCATTAGTCATTTCTTGTTTAGTAGACAAATGTAGATATCCACCAAAACTTTTTTTAACGATCACTTTGTCATTCCATTTTTTTTCCCAAAGTGTAATCAAACTGTCGACTAAATGTTGACTTTTTGGACAAGTAACTACAATATTTTCTATGTCAACATCAGTCATCCACATTTCAGTCGAAGTAGCGTCGTTAAAATATAAATGGACGCTGTAACAACCTTCCAAATACACAGACGATAGACTTGGTTTATGTTTTAGAATACGTTGCAAGCTTTGAAATGTTAGTTCGTTGTTATACGATAAATCTAATACTTTAAAATTGGTTAATGATGCAGCTGAAACACTAAAATAAAAAGAAAAAATTAATTCAACCGTAACGCATCTAGCGCCGGCAGTGGGACAAAGCGAGAGGAGCGGTCGCTCTAGGCGCCAAAAAGCCAAATACAAAAAACAATTTTAGTGACTGGTTGAAATTAACACCAAATACTAATTTAATTATCTAGTGGTAGGAATTTTCTTAATGTTAAAGAAGCAGAAGTATAATAATTAAAGCTATAATACTCGCCACGGTTCTAAAAGGTTCTGAAGTTAGTCACAAACAGCGTCGCAAATACATATTTTAGAGCCGTCCTGGTTGTTTTGTGGGAAAGGAAGACTTCCACCACCTCCCAGTTATCGGCACAAAACGTGCGCTCGTCGGTGATTGGTTATCGTAGGTTGTCGTGTCACTTGTCGCTTTCCTGCTATAAAGTACAGTCCAGTACGCTATTGTTAAGTTGTTTCTTTGATTGATAATTGTTTAGGATGCCTAATACAGTTTTGCATAGACAAGCACGAAAAATATTTTTTTAACCCTTCATAGGGCAGAGGAAATGCGGATTTACTACAATCACGAAAAAATCCCCGAAATTTGACATATGTCAGTCAGCTGTTCGAATTAGATGCCATATTTGTTTTTTTTTTGTTGCGTTCCGTTTCAAGATTATTTTATCTAGCAGTAATGCTCTATGGCAATCGATACGGTTAAATATTGCCGGAGCAATGAAACGGAACACGTGGTGTCTAATATATGGACAGAGCCTTATAAAGGGTTAAATGACTTTATGCAAGGAATTAGACCTTTAGATTAAAGAAAAATTAAAAATAATAATATAGCGCGAGTTTGTAGTTTTTCAACTGACTGTACCTGCGAAAGCCTCCATTTGCATCTAACTTCAGAACCTTTTAGAACCATGGCGCGTATAATACTTAATTTGATTTAAATTCAACAAGTGTTGATGTTTGCAATAATAGATGATTTCTGCAAAATTGGGACATAAAACCGAAGTACAATTTATGTGAAGTGAAAACGTCAACCAAAGGGCGCTGAAAGACAATTTCGCTCCACCCTGATCAAGGACTAGGGCCAGCGCTGAATGCATCTATAACTGCTATAACAATCAAAGAAAGCATAGTTACTTCTTACCACAACAGATTTATTCATTGAATGTACATTTCGAGAGCAAAGCTCCCATCTTCAGCAAACACTACACTACACTACACAGTGTAGTGTTTGCTGAAGATGAGAGCTTTGCTCTCGAAATGTACATTCAATGAATAAATCTGTTGTGGTAAGAAGTAACTATGCTTTCTTTGATTGTTATTGTTTCAACCACAGTGCTCATAATATATATATATATAACTGCTATACTAATAATAAAACTAACTTTAAAAATTCCCAAATTTCAGCATCGGTTGCATTACACCTCGAAAGATGTAGTTCTTCAAACGATTCACTTATACCCGTCTGACTCAAAAAATTAGTGACGACTTTAGTTACGCCTCCATCGTATTCAGTCGTTGCTGACAAATTAAGATATTTTAAAACGGTGCCTTTTAAACAACTCACAAACCGCGCGATGCTTGATTTTTTTAGTGCATTAAAACTAATATCAAAAAATTCTACAGAAGCGAAATTGAATATCACATCTGAAATCAGAAACATTGCAGTTAAAAATCAAAATCAACCGAGTAGGCCAAAGTTTGTGTTTAACCCTCGACGCAAAAAAAGAAGGGAGTTATAAGTTTGACCGCTATGTGTGTCTTTCTGTGGCACCATAGCTCTTAAATGGGTCAACTGATTTGGATGTGGTTTTTTTCTAATTTGAGAGCAGGTTTTCTAGCGGTGGTTCTTAGACATGTTTTATCAAAATCGGTTCAGCCGTTTCAAGGACATCATCTCTTTTTTTGTGTCGTGGGTTTTTCATTTCTTGACTGGTTGTTGGAAACATAATTTACCAAAAGTAAAATCTGTTATGTCACATGATGATATGTTGACTGATTTTAATTGGACGTTCCTTGATATGACGCTCAGATGTTTTAACATCCCGTTTCCGAGTGAATTATAACTAAAATCTACATCTTTTAAATGAGTTAAAAGAGGCCTTGTCGATCTTAAAAATACATCGGCGATGTGTTCTAATCCTTCGCAAGTTATGCAGTTGTTACTCAAATCTAAAACCTTAAACAGAAATAAAAAAAAATTATCAAATAACACAAAGTTCAAAAAGCCTTACAGACTATAGTCTATAATCTAAAGGCTACTTATGTTCAAACTAGAGATGGAAAAAGCGCGCGATAAATCGATTTTTGATTTTGGAATCGACTTCAAATTCTTTGACTCTTGAAGTCGATTAATCATCTCTGATAGTCGACTTTTGTGATTTAAGTCGACTTTTTAGAAATTTAGTAATTCGTGTGTACAAACTTAGATATTTTAATATTTTATTAAATTATGAACGTACAAACATAGCTGGCTATATTATTATTTTTAATTTTTCTTTAATCTAAAGGTTTAATTCCTTGCGCTAAAGTCATCCATCCTGGTCGAACTTGAGTGTGGGACTTTGGGGGTTCTCAGCAGACAAATTATCATCTGAATCACCGTATTAGGCATCTTGAACAATCAAAGAAACAATAATGGCGTAGTTGACTGTACTTTATAGCGGGAAAGCGACAATTGACAAGACAACAAACGTTAACCAATCGCCGACGAGTACACATACTGTGCCGGTAACTGGGAGGTGGTAGGAATCTTCCTTTCCTACAAAACAACCAAAATATGCATTTGCGACGCTGTTTGTGACTAACTTCAGAACCTTTTAGAACCGCGGCGAGTATTATACTAAGTAATGTATAAAAAAGTCGAAAAGTCATCGAGTGAGAATCGATTCTAATCGATTCGAGACAGGCTCAACTCGGCCCTAAAAAGTCGATTATTTTTATCAAAAGATCGATTCTTTACTAATGTCAGAGTCCACTTTCCTATCCCTAGTTCAAACAGTGTTGACTGCCGTCAGCCAATAGTAGCTAATAGTTGTTATTGCGTATAACCTCAAAATTGCTCGCTTGAAAGTTTTTAGTTTTTTTATATTTTCGACCGGGTATAAATAAAAATACCTGTAAGTTGGTAAGCGTGGGTAAAGATGCACAAAGTGATTTAATGCTGTTGTTCGACAACATGTTCCAAGCTAATTTCAGTTCACGAATACGGCTCTGATGTTGTAACGCTTTCATAACTGGACTTGCTTGACGATCTGTTAATGCTAAATCATTTAAACCGAGTATTAAAGTTGCTTGGCATTTTTCGAGATGTTCGTTCAATGACACGTCCATTTCTGAAATAAAACTTAAAGTTATTTAAAGAAATCTTATGAATTTTAAAAATTTTATAGCTCATACCCGAATTAGAATTATTACAGGCTTCTTGGTATCTCTGCAACAGGGGTGGTAAGTCCCATGAAAGCACAGTTGAATAAATTTCATTTTCGTTCGATGAAATAATCATCGAAATTGGATCCTCGTCACTAAATATGGCACCTTCTCTTGATTCAAGTTGTAACGTTGGTTTAATACCTTCTTTACTAAAATTAGAAACAAGTTTAACAAATATTTATTTTTGCAAATTCATAAGCAGTACAGTAGCTATCGTTTGCTATAACAGTTAGGAAACATCCATTGTTGCAATGCTATATTAGAAAAATTTTATTTTCAAACAACTGTCACCGTCGGGACTTAAATCCAAATCTTTCCACTTTCGCAGCGGAATGAGTTAATCAATTACCACCGTAGAGTAATTGATTAACTCATTCTGCCGCGAAAGTGGAAAGATTCGGGTTTGAATCCCCACGGTGACAGTGGATAAAAAATAAATTTTTCTAATTTAGCATTGTAACAATGAATGTTTACAACAAATACATTCAAGTTTTTACATACGTATAAAATCGTTTTGCAGCTTCTTTGGCCAACCAACCGATCGTTAACTCATTAATATTACTCGATGAAACAGGAACTCGCCATGTTTTCCCTTCGATTTTAACATTAATACCATAAATAGGCATTTGTTGATTCGCAACACAAAAAGGCACTACATTCTGATTACCGACTGAACTGAATTGTCTATGATTTGTATCGATTGTTTCGTTAGACGGTTGTCTATGCCGTAAATCTCTAACCGAGTCACCGACTTGTCTACTAAAACCAGCATCGATTAACGATATCTGACTTTTCGGACGTCTTCTGTTCGATAAAAGATTAATCGGTGTACTGTTTTGATAGGAATTCGATTCATCATCATCCACCAAATTAAAACTTTCAATATTTTCAAACGATTCTGTAATCGCTACTTCGTTACGGATATTAGTAATATTTTTATCATTTTCATTAAAAGTTACATCACTGTCGATAACATCGTCTTCTTCATTATCGCACAAATCAACTGGGATGCAAACAGGTCTTTCAAATTTCTGTTCGTTCGATTCAAATCTGGAGTTCGATTTAACACTTAAAGAAGTTTTGGAACTTTTACAAGCGTAATTAGTATTAATAAAATCGTCCTTCTTGCTCGAACCACCAAACGTTTTGCGTCTTTTTGCTTTCTGATTCAAACCAATATCGTCTTCTAACCAATTATCATCCGTTGCGCTTCCTTGAATCAAAGCAGGCTGTTTTGTCGGACTTGGGAATGAATTCCGTTTTTCAGGCACGGTGTTCGAGTTCCTCAAACTATCCATAACTCTTTTATATTCGAGTCTTGCTTTGAAACCAACATTCGACCTTTTGTTTTCAATCGAACTAGAACTCTCATCGCTGCTCGACGAGTTCTCTGTTACATTTTTACGTTTGCCCGATCTTGTTAATGTTTCATCTTCACTATCACTGTTATTTAAGCAATTCCTCGCTCTAAACTCATCGGAGCTCCGTTTTTTACTTTTTGAGGTGGAAGGCTTATTCTGCACGGTATCTGGTGTTAGTGGACGGCATATCGCTATGGGTTTATTTGATCCAAACGAACTCTGGGTAGACTGAGAACCTAACAAAATTAAAATCGATAAATTAAAATAACACACTAAAAAAAGCAAAATAATTTGACAACACAATTAGTTTTACTGTAAAAAGCGTGGGGTGCTATCTACTTAAATTTTCATAATAGCTCTGCGCTTACAATTAGCTAGTAAATGAATAATTTATTACTGATATTAAGCACTCCACGCTTTTTACAGTAAAGCTAAATAGTTTTGCATTTTTTAGTTCTTAAAAGCGTGTTGTTTTAGTTTTTTTAAGCTCTGATTTTAATTATAAGACTATAAGACAGCATTGTATTTGATTATGAGGTAGGCAATTCAACGTACGTCACTGTACAGCGTGTTAGCTTGCTTGCTGTAATTTTTTTTTTATCCTGAAGGTCCTGGTCAGGATAATGGAGCAAATTTATTAAATTATTGTATCGTCATCGGTCCTTGATAAGTGTGCAAAGTTTCAGTTTAATCTGACATTTTGAAGTAGGTGAATTTCACATTCAAAGATTTCATTACAATCAAACAAATGAACATGCAAGTGAAGCTAATAAAAGCGGGTTAAAAACGCTAGCAGTTGTACGAAGATTTATTTTACTTACTTAAAGCAGCAGTTCCCGTCTTTTCTTGTACCGATACCAATTTAGAAAGGATCTCTTCATAGTGGGACTGTTTTATGGGATCTAATTTACCGACTGTTGAGCGCCATTGGCGTAAAATATCTAGAGGCGTGTCCCCGTCGCCTGATTTAGCAGTTGCCGACGCCCCCCTTTCCAGGAGAAGTTCCATAATATCTAGATGTCCATTACTCGCTGCATCATGCAAAGGCGTTATGCCATTACAAAGCGTACCACCTACAATAATTAACGTCATTTTACAAAACCGTCAAAAAAACTATACAAAATGGTAAACCAAGGTCACCTCTGTCGTTAATCGCAGCCCCTTTATCTAATAACATTTCAACGATTTCTTTATGACCGCAAATTGCCGCCTCGTGAATTGGCAGCCATCCGCAATTATCTCTGACATTAACAACATGACCTTGATCCAATAACCTGAAAACAAAAGATGCATGGATCTAGTAATTTTAGGGGTGGAGTATACAGCTGAGGGGGGAAAACCATTGAGGGACGGATACAATATAAGACTGGAGTCAATTTGTGATTGACCGGCGCATTGCGCATGTTTAGTAGCATGAATTTCAAACATGGACGCAAGAATAATAGATCCATGTACTAAAGAAATTTTCTTTTTACACCATACTACCAACATAAATTTCATGCGCAGTGCGCCGGCCAATGACAAGCGGACACCACTCACCATCGACTTTACCCCCCTTGTCTAACATCCAAGTATAATACGCGTCACGGTTCTAAAAAGTTCTGAAGTTAGTCACAAACAGAGTCGCAAATGCATATTTTAGAGCCTTCCTGGTTGTTTTGTGGGAAAGGAAGACTCCCATCACCTCCCAGTTACCAGCATAGAACGTGCGCTCGTCAGTGATTGGTTATCGCTGGTTGTCGTGTCACTTGTCGCTTTCCTGCTATAAAGTATAGTCCAGTACGCTATTGTTAAGTTGTTTCTTTGATTGTTAATTGATCAAGATGCCTAATAGTTTTGCATAAATAAGCACGAAAAATAATTTTTTGGATGACTTTATGCAAGGAATTAGACCTTCAGATTCAAGAAAAATTAAAAATAATAATATAGCGCGAGTTTGTAGTTTTTCAACCGACTGTGTCTGAGCAAGCCTCCATTTGCATCTAACTTCAGAACCTTTTAGATCCATGGCACGTCCCTATATTCCCAAGTCCATGAAAAGAGGTTAATAAACGCATCTTTGTTTCGTGTCCAAAATTACGTACCTGCGAACTAATGTTGCATTTCCAGATATACAAGCCACATGTAACTGCGTCTCCCCTTTACTGTTTTTTTTAATAGTCAAACATTTTCCACGTCTGCGTGCTGACCGAGGTTTATCGGCAGCATTACTTTCTTCAAAGTCGCTACCTTCTGACAAATCTACAAATCAAATGCTTAGTATTAAACAAAATGAAATTACTTGCAATTACTGTTCAAATTAATTTTTTATTTATAAGACGTTTCGACCAATCATTTTGGTCCTTTTCAATTTTTTAAAAAATTTAAAAAATTGAAAAGGACCAAAATGGTTGGTCGAAACGTCTTATAAATAAAAAATTAATTTGAACAGTAATTGCAAGTAATTTCATTTTGTTTAATATTCTATTATTGTTGGTAGAGTCAATATTATCAAATGCTTAGTGTAAAAAAAATTTAGTAAGTGCTCGACGCTTTTAAACATTTCTGATAATGAAAGTGGTTGTTGCTTGAATACATCGAGCATTTACGAAAGCGCTCAATGCTTCAAACATCTAGGTTCGGTGCTTTGCCCAACTCTGTCGGCACAGTAACAAACTACACGTTCACTAATCCGACAACAGAGTTTTTCGCGTATGTCGGATTACTGGATGTAAGCACAGACTAAAACTTTAAGGTAGTTGTCGTGGTTAAGGCACATCGTCAGAAAATTCTTAATTGTTGTATACTTATTAAGGACATGATAATACAATTACCCTGAAAATTTGAAGTCGATCGACCATATATAATCTGAGATACATTCAATTAAAAATTGGATATTTAACATTGATTGTATACGATCTCTGTAGTTCTGAACCAGTTTCTTATTTATAAAAAAAGAACTAACTGGCAGAAACTTTCCAAAAACTGACAGTCTTTCAATGCATTTATTATGAGTTTAAAAAAAAATAAGAATTTTTTTTTGACCGTCTAATTATTTATAAATAACGGTTTAAAGTTCAACAATTTATAGAAAAGTATACATGCAAATGAAATGTGTGGGTTACGTTTCCACGGGTACAGTCTTGCGTACAAATTATGGATCACGTAGCTACAAGCTAGTATAATTTTGTGGCGTGTATAATCTATAACTTTTTGACAATATTGTACCACAACTACCTTAACTATTAAAAAAGAGTTCTTTTAACTTTTTTTTGTTCCTAAAGTCAATAACGACTTTATATAATACATATTTATAATACATAATGCATTATCGAAGGTTTTAACCATAAAATAATTTTTAATTTCGAACTTTTATAACACAAACAACGTGACGTTTTCTCCTTCTAATGTCTATTGTCGGACTACAGAGCGAACGACTCTACGAAACGTCAGAGTATAGAGAAATACGGTACAATCTCGGTAACACATACATTAGAGAGGTCCGTAACAGGGGTATTATCGAATTTCTATGCTCCCAATGGGTCAAACGTTTCGAAATTGATAAAAAAAAATTCTCTAAAAATTTGAGCTCTTAATATTAACTCTAAGATAGTCCGCATTCCAACCCAAGTTTCTTATAGAAAAATAACATGTGGAAAACTCCTTTTGTTCTGCCAAATTTTAAAACTTGGGGAGAAACGAATCGACAAAAATGAGACATTTTTGTAGAGAATTTAACGCTCTACAAAAAAGGTATCTTGTGATTTTTCGCTAAGTTTTCCGAGGATAAAGTTTAAACTTTAATCTCGAAAAACTTTTGAACCAGTAAACTTAGCAAAAAATCACATGATATCTTTTTTGTAGAGCGTTAAATTCTCTACAAAAATTATGTTCATATTACCGAGTTGTTTATCGCGATTGTACTGTATTAGTCAAGTAAACACGTGTGTCGGATTACAGAGCGCAATATCGCAAAAATGTCGGATTATAGAGCGATTTTTCTTGACCTCTACATAAAAACAGTGGACTACTGGACGTGTCGGATTAACAAGCAGCGAATTATCAATCGTATCCTGTTAGAGCTTTATGTCTTACCAGAAATGTCGCTAATGTTAATATCATCTCCAATATTTGGAGTTTCACTGCAATCTTCACTGTCACTACTGTCTCCATCGTCCATTTTCAATAAAGCCTGCAATTCTTTTTCCGACTGATCTGCAAGGTGATTTTTTTTATACTTTCGTTGGATAATAATCATTTTTTGTACAACGACTTTTTCACATTTCACGTCGGGAGTTTTTCGAGTTTCATCTCTCGCTCTTTTTAAATACAATTCTAATTCAGAATAGTCTCGATTCATTGCCTCCATTACATCGATTATATTAAGTAAGGTTATGTACGCTTCTTTTGGATTATTTTTGCAGAGTTCGTAGTCTTTTTCAAAATATTTTAACGACAATTCGAACTGTCTATTGTCTTTGTATGTTTGGGCTAAGCTCACATATGCAGCCGATAAACTTTTGCCAGTTTCGCCTAAAATATAACATCAAAATCACTGTTGGTTCGAATCAGGTATAAAGTTATTTCGTAGTACAGGACACGTTCTCTAATCCGACAACAAAATTTTTCGGTTTGTCGGATTACTGGATGTAAAAACGGACTAAAACTTTAACTATTAAAAAAGGGTTCTTTTTGTAGTATATGGCAATCAGCCTTTAATTATAAATTGTATAACCATGAATTATTAATTATGTAAGTTTGTTAAAATCTAAAATAACGTAGTTCAAGTTTTGTCATCTATCTAATAAAAACCTTAATATTAAATAAACTATTTAAATTAATACGCGTGTATTTTAGATTTTAACAAAATTTTTATATCTGACGCAACTTACATAATTAATAATTCATGGTTATATAATTTATAATTAAAGGCTGATTGCCATATACTACACTTTTAACTTTTTTTTGGTTCCTAAAGTCAATAAAGACTTTATATAATACATACTTATAATACATAATGCATTATTGGAGGTTTTAATAATAATATAATTTTTAATTTCGAACTTTTATAATACAGTGGAACCTTGATAAGTTAAAATCCAAGGGAAACGTTAAAAAATTTAAGTTATCGAGTTTTTTACTTATCGAGAGTTAGAGAGGTTGTCAGAGTAAAATTTTATAGAGGATGTATTTAGTTTAATAGAAGTGACATAAATTTTTTATCTATTCATTTAGAATGAATTATTTATTTATTTAAACAATCAATTATTTAAACAAAGAAATAAGTAAAGCGATTTAGTGGAAGACTAAAGTGAAAATCAATTAAGTTCTTGACAAAACCTTTTGTATGGATGACTCACTGATAAAACTTTAACTTATGGAGGTCACCAAAATATTATTTTAAGTTATCGAGGGCGATGCTCAGAATATTTGCTTAAGTTACCGAGGTTTTCTGATTTAAGTAATGGAGGTTTTATGCTTTCAGGGGAAGGGAATTCAAACATTTTTTAACTTACAGGGGTTCGTAACTTAGTGAGGTTTAACTTATCGAGATTCTACTGTACAAACAACGTGACGTCTTCTCTTTCCAATGTCTACTGTCAGACTACAGAGTGAACGACTTCACAAAACGTCGGATTATAGAGAAATATTTGTCAAGTAAACACGTGTTTCGGGTTACAGAGCGCAATATCGTAAAAATGTCGGATTATAGAGCGATAAATAATAATGCGTTTAACGTCCGTTTCTCGACTTTATGTCATAACAGACACCATTCGCACCATTACTATTTTCCATCTACCACACTTCCCGTTATTTTTCTACATTTTTAAAACTTCAACTTATGTAATAGCAATGGGCGAATGAAGGAATTATAGGAAATTAGGATAAGGTAGGTAATTTTTGAACTAGGAGTTTGATAGATAATCGGCCATGGCCTCAAATAAGGAACCATCTCGATATTTATCTGGAATTAATTGAGGGAAACCATGGAAAACCTCAATCAAGATGGCCGGTACAGGAATTACCGTTTCTCGGCGTGAGGCAGTAGGAAAAAGTCCCAGCCACATCTGCCCCCGCCGGGATTCGAACCCGGACCTCCCGAATGCGAGTCTAGTGCTGTCACCACTACTCTACCCAGCTCGGTGACCTCTACATACTTAAAAACAGCGGATTACTGGACGTGTCGGATTAACGAGCAGCAGATTTAATCAATTGTCTCCTGAATTTACAGCATTTTTTTACAAGCATTTGTACCGAGCCTGTTTTTTTCGTATCGAATATTTTAATTTCAGTTCTACTCACCAATTTTTTCGGTACACTCTAACATTTTTTTATAATAATCTATAGCTTTAGTGTAATTTTTCAATTCGCAAGCACCGTCTCCCATCTTTTCGTACAATTTTCGTTTCTCTACGTGATTATTTTCTTCTATTACTAGAAGCGAATCTTCAGTATAACACATTGCTGCCACTAAAATAAAACAAAATAAAAAAAACGAAGGTTATCAACCCATTCCTTTGTTTTTTTTTTTGTGTACACTTACCAATTTTAAGACACCTTTCGATATTTTCTCTATCTTCTTTGTTTGGTGTTTTTAATTTATACGCTTTGAGTAAGACTTGTTTAGCTCCGTTAAAATCGGCTAGTTTAATCATTACTTCAGATTTTAAGATCAATGTACCACACGTCGCAGTAATCTGAAAAATAAACATTTTATAAAAATGATTTGTCGGGAAAAAGGACTTTTTAAGTAAACACTTATTTGTTATTTATTACGTCGCTGTAATTAACAAATAAGTGTTTACTAAAAAATTATTTTTATATTAATTACGAAGGACAAAAAAGAAAAAAAGTCAATATAAACATTTTATGCGGTTGTAAACTTCATATACTAGAACAATACTATTTTTTTTATACCCGTTTCGAAAGTAAGTATTTTCGGCTTCGATTTTAAGACAGAAAGTCTAACATTTGTGCACCACTGGAATTATTCGCATGCCATCTGTAACAGCGGGCCGAAATAGTTTTCTGATACAAAAGTACATACTTCTGATCAGGTATAAAGAAAAATAGTATACACAACACGACCAGAAGGTTGAAACTCCTGCTCTTGCGGTGTGAATATAAAATTGTTTTCCTTCATACCATGCCGAAAGTACGTACTTTCTGATTCGATTTTAAAGCCGAAAGTATAACATTTATGCACTGAGATGGAATTACACGCATATCGTCTGTATAGGCGGGGCTAAATAGTTTTGTCATGCGCAATAATACGTCAGACTGCTATTTGTCAGGTTACGTATTCGCCAGTAGGCAGTATTAGGTAACCAACTGCTGTTATTACATGGACATTATTAGATCCACGTGTCATCACGTATAATCTCAATATTGCTCACTTGAAAGTAATTAGTCTTTTTATACAGGGTGTCCCACGACATGACTGCCATAGCCTGGGACTGTGTTGTTGGGGTGATTTCAAGGCAAAAATGTCTAATGAACATATACCCGGAACGCTATCGTAACTTAGCTAGAAGCATTTGAAATTTTAAATAAGTAAGCCCACTAATGCAGGTATTAGGCTCAGCTGTTGGTTTTGTTGTTATTAAAAAGACCAGGTGGCTGTGAATCACTATTCGTGCTGATCCTGAGACTCTTCGCAGAGCTACCACTTCAATTCTAAAAAGAGCTAGACTGTGTATACAGCAACTGGGTGGACATTTTGAGCAACTAATTCAATAAAGCGATTTCTTTTTAAATGGTTTTTAAATTAGTAGAGAATTTCTACTACTACTTATCTAAAATTTCAAATGCTTCTAGCTCAGTTAGGATAGCGTTCCGGGTATATGTTCATTAGACATTTTTGACTTGAAATCACCCCGGCAATACAGTCCCAAGCTATGGCAGTCATGTCGTGGGACACCCTGTATATTGGTGAAAGTGCGTACTTTTTCGGGCATGAAGAAAAATAGAATACACCACAAGAGCAGAAAGCTGAAAGATCTGCACTGCGCGACATATGATGCCCTCGATTTCGCCTCGGGCATCATGTGGCGCAGTGTAGGAAATTCAACTTTCGGCTCTTGCGGTGTAATATACTATTTAATGACCTTGTTGTCTGTGAATCTTTTAGCGATATCCAAAGCTAAATTGAGACATCGCATAGCTTTCGAATAATCATTCATCATCATATAAACACCGGCCAGCGCGTTGTAAGTTTGATGAAGTTGATCATACAATTCAGTTTGTTTACAGATAATTATCGCACGCTCCATATATTCGACTGCTCTGGCATAGTCTGCCTGATGTTCACGAACTATTCCCAGGTTTAGTAACAAACGACATCGCATGTCCATCTGTTCCACTTTCCCGATGTTTTTTAAGCTACAAAAGATTCAATATAAACATTAAGGTAGTTGTCGTGGTTAAGGCACACCGTCAGAAAATTCTTAATTTTTGTATACTTATTAAGGACATGATAATACAATTACCCTGAAAATTTGAAGTTGATGACCGTATATAATCCAAGATAAATTCAATTAAAAATTGGATAATTAACATTGATTGTATACGATCTCTGTAGTTCTGAACCAGTTTCTTATTTATAAAAAAAGAACTAACTGTCAGAAACTTTCCAAAAACTGACAGTCTTTCAATGCATTTGTTATGAGTTTAAAAAAAATAAGAAAAATTTTTTGACCGTCTAATTATTTATAAACAACGGTTTAAAGTTCAACAATTTATAGAAAAGTATACATGCATATGAATACTGTATGGGTTACGTTTCCACGGGTACAGTCTTGCGTACAAATTATGGATCACTTAGCTACGAGCTAGTATACTTTTGTGGCGCGTATAATCTATAACTTTTTGACAATATTGTATCACGACAACTACCTTAAGAGCACTGTGGTTGGAACAATAAAAATAAAAGAATAGTTACTTCTTACCACAACAGATTTATTCAGTGGATGTACATTTCGAGAGCTAAGCTCCCATCTTCAGCAAAACATTAAGGTTTAGTGTTTTGCTGAAGATGGGAGCTTAGCTCTCGAAATGTACATACACTAATAAAATTGTTGTGGTAAGAAGTAACTATTCTTTTATTTATTTTAAAAGATTCAATATTAATCAAAACAACTAATACTGAGATGGTCATTTGTTATACCTTTCACAAATCATCAAACTTTTCATGAACGCTTTGTAAGCAGCATTGAGTTCTTCTTTATCGATATTATCGGAATCGATTATCGCTTTTGTTAAATGTGTTCTGCCTATTGTTGCCAGTGCCCTTTGTTCTTCTAGCGGATTACTTAATTCTCTTGCAATATCTGAAAATATGAATATAATATTTATAGCATATTATAGTTTTGCTATCATATTATTATGAAACACTTTGTTGCAAATTAATGCGATATTAAATAAATTTATTACAATTCAAACAATATCACTGTCGGGATACGAACCCGAATCTTCCACTATCGCGGCGGCTGAATTAGCAATTATTCTACAGTACCACATTTCTAAACAATCAACACTTCTTTAATAAAGCACATTTACAACAGTATTCCATATTCTCCAAGAGCTAATTTTTCCATTAGACACTGTTCACTCGACAGAGCCAAATGTAATTGTGAATCAAAGGTGATTTTCCCTATTATTAATCTGAAAATATACTTTCAAAATGGAATCTATATTTAAAATTACAGAATAAAAAAAAAAACATTACCTAAATGTATTCCCTGATGCTGTAAGGCTTTATCAAAATCGAGTAGTGAAACCGAATAAATTTCACCGATCATACGATGAGCTACGCCACACTCCATTCGTTTACCGAGCTGCTCATATAATTCAGCTACGAACTATAAAAGCACAAATTAAAAATTATGTATTCAATCATAAATCTGTACAGGCGCTTATAAATTCTATTTTACAAACCTCATATTCTTCGATGGCTTTGTTGTAATGACCGCGATCATTGTAGAGTCCAGCTAAATCTGAACAAATTGATATTAACAGATTTTTATTATCATCATTAAGCGCTTTTTGTTTTCTTCTTCGAAGTTCTAAAAAAAATTAATATAAATCATAATAAAAACGAAACGTTTACACGCGATTTTAAAGCAAAGATATGTGATGCTTAATAAAATACGTACTTTCTTCCATATTGCATAAAAACCTTCAAATCTTATGTAAAATGACAGCGAGAAAACTCATGACTTTCCTGTACGGAATCACAGAAATTAAATTCTTGGGAGGGAAAAACTATCATGTATACCAATATTTTGTCTGACAGATTAAAGTATTGCCAATAGCATGTTTTAAACAAAAGTGACTCAAATCTTTATTTATTTAAAATTGTGCGTTTATGTTAAAATAAAATAAAAATGCTGAGGTTAAGAGTACCGTGCCAATACAGTTTCAAAATTATAGCTGATTTGGTCAATAAACAAATATCAACACAGTGCAAAGAAAAGTTAGGTTATGCATGTTCACATTTTCAAATTAAACCGCAGCTATTCAGTACGTATATTGCGTCCAAGAAAATTAAAGAAGATAAAGTTGAATCACTTGTAGATGACAACAAAAAGTCAAATGTCGAAAGTGATTTAGTTCCGGATCTCAGAGATGACCCCGACGCGTTCGGAACATTGTCTCCCGTTCGAATCAATCGAAAGAGATATGAAAATGACGAAGGAGATGCCAAAGAAGAAGAATATTTAGAAAACAAACCGATGCGCTGGCAACAGTTGTCCACCAAAGGCTATGCCGACATAATCAAAGGTCTAATCCGACAACGTAAAATTAAAGAAGCGATCGATGTTTTAGAAGTACGTATGTTAAAAGAAGACAGAGTCAAACCAGAGAATTACATTTACAGTTTGTTAATCGGTGCTTGCGGTAGAGTTGGATATACAAAAAAAGCTT
The DNA here is from genome assembly GCA_034508555.1 of Venustoraphidia nigricollis. NCBI lineage: Eukaryota > Metazoa > Arthropoda > Insecta > Raphidioptera > Raphidiidae > Venustoraphidia > Venustoraphidia nigricollis. The sequence continues at coordinate 2,337,128 of JAVRKA010000021.1, read as the reverse complement.
TTAAATTATATAACGATGTAAAAAAGCGCGGTTTAAAAGTCCACCCTGGAATGTATACAGGCTTGTTTAACGCTTGTGCAAATAGTCCATGGCTAGAAGATGGCTTATCGCGCGCAACGAAACTCCGAGAACAGATTCTAGAGAAGGGCTACGAACCTAACGAACCGAATTATCACGCTATGATTAAAGCGTTCGGAAGATGTGGCGATTTACAAACTGCTTTTGGAATCGCAGATGAAATGGTCACGAAAAAGTTTCCGTTGAAGGTTGACACCTTTAATTTCCTTTTGCAAGCGTGCAAGAGCGATAGTGAAAAAGGGTTTCGGCACGCGTTACTAGTTTGGAGAAAAATGTTATCGAAACATATTACTCCGGACATATACAGTTTTAATTTAATGTTGAAAGTAACCCAGGATTGTGGTTTGGGTGATATAGAAACGTCACAGAATGTCATAGCTCAATTGACGCAAGCCGATATCAGGGTCGAACAAATTGCAGACGAGCAAGGGAACGCGAATAAGATATTACGAATAGAGTCACCGAAATCAGAGATAAAACAGATCGAAAGAAAAACCGAACCGACTGAAAATATTCCTTCGAATAACCAATCATCCGATCAAGATTCTGAACTAAACGTTGCAACAATGGATAATAAAGTATCGTTAGTTTCAAATGACGAGATTGCAAATTTAAAGTCGAAATATACAGAACAGTTGTTAGAGAATAAACCGAATTTGTTCGGAAAGACTCCTCATTTAGGGAACATAATTGCCTTGACGGAAATAAAAAAACCTGAAGACAGGCTGCTCTTATTAGGAGGATATTCCGGTTTTCTTGAAGAAATGGAACGTCATAAAGTTAAACCAGATATAAAAACATTTACGGTGCTGTTACAAACCATCCCGCCGACAATAGCTGCTGAAAAAGCTTTGATGTCGAAGATCAAAAAGGCTGAGTTAAAACCAGATATCGCGTTCTTCAATAATTTAATAAAGAAGCGCAGTATGCGATTTGATTATGAAGCAGCTAAGGTAAAGTTATACGAACTTTTAAATAATATTCATTCTGTATCATAAAATACTAGCGGTACCCGTGCGAATAATTCGCACTGTTAGCGTATTAATATTATGTAAATTAATTATTCAATTCAATTTGATGTCACAATTTATTACAGGTATGCCATTAGTTTCTAATTTCTCACACTCTTTATAACTTTTTTCTTTTTGTTGTATTACATTACGAAGCTCGGTGACAGTTAAAGAAAATATTTTTCTAAAACTGTCATGTAGAGGCGCAAGTATCGAAAACGTTGAGCTGAAGCGCCGCCATACGAAAAGTATTTATACGTGAATTTTGATTAAAAATTAAACAAAAAAAATTTACCGACCGTCAATCATGTTGACGTTGTTTCAAAGTTAGAACCGTCAGATGGCAGCATTGCTGCATATACTGAATAAATGTATAATTATTATAATTAATTATTTTGCAAAAACAAAAGCAGTAATAGATTTTTTAATTGTTGATACACATAGAGCAAGTAATTATCTATAAAATGATACAAAATTTATGTGGAGTAATTGTGAGGTTTTTTCGAAAAAGGGAGGCAAACATCTTAACCTTAGCGTATTAATATATATGATTTTTTAACTTTACAGGACGTACTCAATTTGTTAAGATATGAGGATTTAGAACCCGATATTATAACCTTTGGAATGCTAGCTTTGGGCTGTACTACTAAAGACGATGCCACTTCTCTTATGACGACAATGAGAGAGCATGGCTACAGGTAAAATTAAACTAGAGTTTAAAAAAACTAAACTAAACAATGCGAAATAATTTGACAACATAATTAACTTTACTGTAAAAAGCGTAGGGTGCTATCTACTTAAATTTTCATAATAGCTCTATGTTAATAATAATAATGCGTTTAACGTCCGTTTCTCGACTTTATGTCATAACAGACGCCATTCGCACCGGTACTATTTTCCATCTACCACACTTCCCGTTATTTTTCTACATTTTTAAAACTTCAACTGTAACAGCAATGCGCGAATGAAGGAATTATAGGAAATTAGGATAAGGTAGGTAATTTTTGAACTAGGACTTTGATAGATAATCGGCCATGGCCTCAAATAAGGAACCATCTCGATATTTATCTGGAATTAATTGAGGGAAACCATGGAAAACCTCAATCAAGATGGCCGGTACAGGAATTACCGTTTCTCGGCGAGAGGCAGTAGGAAAAAGTCCCAGCCACATCTGCCCCCGCCGGGATTCGAACCCGGACCTCCCGAATGCGAGTCTAGTATGAAAAAAATTACCGATATTGAGCAGTCCACGCTTTTTACAGTAAAGCTAATTTTGTTGTCAAATTATTTTGCATTTTTCAGTTCATAAAAGTGTGTTTAGTTTTTTTAAACTCTAATTTTAAATATCAAACTAAAAAACGATATTGCATTTGACTATGGGGTAGGCAACGCAACGTACGTCACTGCACAGCGTGTTAGCTTGCTTGCTGTAATTTTTCAAGTTTTTTTTATCCTGAAGTTCCTGGTCAGAATAATGGGACAAACTTATTAAATTATTGTATTGTCATCGGTCCTTGATAACTGTGCAAAGCTTCAGTTTAATCTAACGTTTTGAAGTGAGTGAATTTCACGTTCAAAGATTCCGTAATAAATAAACAGCGTTAAGCGAGGTCTTACTGTATTTGTTGTTTCAGAATGAATGCGGAAATCCTAGGAGCTATGTTAAAGCAAGCCTGTATTAGAAGAAGTTTCGGATACATTTTTTCATTAATGGAAACTTGTCAAACGGAAGAAATTAAACCGAACCGACGCTTTGTGCAACATTTAGAAGATTTTCAACAGAAATGCGTAGATCTGGTTAATGAAAGAGACGATTGGACAAAAACTGATCATTTTAAAAGAGGATTTAAAAAATTCAACTCTCAATTTACGAAGTGGCTTCAAGAAGTAGAGCTCGATAGAACGGCCGAAATGCATCCCTGGGAGCAGTACCGAAAGTCATCAGGAAGTGAACCTATCTTTTTTAAGGATAAACGAGCGCACTTTAAGGCCAAACATATGTCGAGATTTAGAGTTAAAACTTCGACTAAAGTGAGATATTAAATTACTTAAGTTCTGATAAATTTGAGCTGTAAATATTTTTTATATTACTTGTGTTGTTAATAAACAAATAAATGAGTTTGCAAATGTTTTTGTGTCGTTTTCTATAAACAGGGCGAATTTGAAAAATATTAACATTTGTTAAATTTGAAAAAAATAAGCAGCCATGTTTGCGTGCTGTTAATTGAAAAGGATTCAATTGTTTGTTTTTTTTGTTCGATTGCATAAACAAAAACAGTCATTAGTTTTTTCCATGTACCGTGAATTTATTTTAAGATGAAACATACAAATTTCCGTTTACATGGTTACGCAATAACATTTCTGACAGCAATGTAATTACGCGTTTATTTTAAAATAGAACATAATATCTATCCGGGAGTTAAAGTAGTTGTCGTGGTTAAGGCACACCGTCAGAAAATTCTTAATTTTTGTATACTTATTAAGGACATGATAATACAATTACCCTGAAAATTTGAAGTCGATCGACCGTATATAATCCGAGATAAATTCAGTTAAAAAATGGATAATTAACATTGATTGTATACGATCTCTGTAGTTCTAAACCAGTTTCTTATTTATAAAAAAAGAACTAACTGCCAGAAACTTTCCAAAAACTGACAGTCTTTTAATGCATTTGTTGAGTTTAAAAAAAATAAAACATTTTTGACCGTCTAATTATTTAAAAATAACGATTTAAAGTTCAACAATTTATAGGAAAGTATACATGCACATGAATACTGTATGGGTTACGTTTCCACGGGTACAGTCTTGCGTACAAATTATGGATCACTTAGCTACAAGCTAGAATACTTTTGTGGCGCGTATAATCTATAACTTTTGACAATATTGTACCACGACAACTACCTTAAGTAACGTTTTGAAGAATTTTCATAACCGTTTAGGGCATTGCTTGGCAGTGAAAATTTACTTCGATTAGTTAAAAAAAATCATAATATAATGTGTATACGCATTCCTATGTTCTATTTTACAATAAACGCGAATTACATTGTTGTTAGAAATGTTATTGCGTAACCATGTAAACGGAAATTTGTATGATTCACCTTAAAATAAATTCACGGTATCTAATGCTTCCTATATTGCAAGTAGGGGTTTGGAGAGAGACGAAACCATTACGGTGCAGACATGTATGAGTCTATCTCTCTCGTAACTACTTCAACTCCTACGCGCATGCCCTAGAACTAGACATTAAGCTTCAAGGGAAGGGGACTTGCTTCCCCACACTCGCCAACTACCCCACCAAACCGTGACGCTTGCGCGCAATGGGTCAAGCAGTCTAAAAAGAGATAGAAGTAGTCGTTTGCTGTCTCACTTACTCCATGACACTTCCACTTACAGGCAACAGCAATCAATAATAAAAAATACTACGGCGATTATAAAGTCACTTTTATTTAAGAAATTGTAAATTAAAATACAATTTTACCGATCCTAAGGTGCTCCGGTTTATATTTTAATGTGATGCAGTTTACGATTAAGTTCTTCAAACTTAAGAATCTTCCTTATAAAGAAATCTCCGTAACGATGAGCAACTTTCGTATCGGCAATATGTATCATATCGTTATCGATATAAAAATCAAGTTCGCTACCCGATTGAAACTTTCCGTCTAAACCAGACGCAGCACCTTTGGTCCACACAACGTTCTTCATTTTATGTTTAAAACAAAGCAGGTGAATTGTCAGTGCTTGGACCTCCTTGTTGATGTCCCATTTGTCACTGTCAGCAGATCTAGAAGTGATAACAGATTTATTAGATCAACTCTTGTTACGACTTTTAACAAAATTTGAGTTTAAAAAAACTAAAACAACACGCTTTTATGAACTAAACAATGCAAAATAATTTCACAACAAAATTAGCTTTACTGTAAAAAGCGTGGAGTGCTTAATATCGGTAATACATTTTTCATTTACTAGCTAATTGTAAACGTAGAGCTACCATGAAAATTTACGAAGATAGCACTCCACGCTTTTTACAGTAAAGTTAATTTTGTTGTCAAATTATTTGCATTTTTTAGTTCATAAAAGCGTGTTGTTTCAATTTTTTAAAACTCTAATTTTAATTATAAGACTAAAAAACGAATTGCATTTAATTATGAGGTAGGCAATGCAACGTACGTCGCTGTACAGAGTGTTAGCTTGCTTGCAGTAATTTTTCAAGTTTTTTATCCTGACGATCTTGGCCAGAATAATGGAACAAACTTATTAAATTATTGTATTGTCATCGGTCCTTGATAAGTGAGCAAAGTTTCAGTTTAATCTGACGTTTTCAAGTGGGTGAATTTCACGTTCAAAGATTCCGTCACAAACATACATTTAAAGATTTTATTTTTTTATTCAGGTTATGGTCAGGATAATGGGACAAACTTATTAAATTATTGTATCGCCATCGGTCCTCGATAAGTGTGCAAGTTTCAGTTTAATCCGACGTTTTGAAGTGGGTGAATTTCACGTTCAAAGATTCCTTTTACATAGATATTAAGTTAACAAAAACGTGTTAAAAAAGTGCTGTAACCATTCGACTGAAAATTAAACAAAACAAAAGGTATTTTCTACGATATCGTACCTTCCTTGACTCATGAACGTCGCCAATTTGCTTAGCGGCAACGTAGTATACAATTTCAAATAGCTGCGAATCGTGGGCAGCATTCGTTGCTGTTGAACTTCGTCCATAAAGACTTGCGTTTGGTGTTTGATCGCTTCTTTGACGTAGTCCTCTGGCGCAGCATCTGGAGGCGGCGGGCACGGTGACAAAAATTTCGGACAAGCGAAAACAAAGCAGTTTTCAAATTCCGTCAAATCACCGTATTGCATCTTATACATTTTTTCGTGATAGTTCTTGTCTCTCAATACCTGTTTACAAAACAAGAAAATTAAAACCTGTGATTCTTTTAGTCGGAATTTAAACTGTGTTGTTTTCTTTATACCCGGTCGAAAGTACCTACTTTCGGGTTTGATTTTAAGGTAGTTGTCGGGGTTAAGGCACACCGTCAGAAAATTCTTAATTTTTGTATATTTATTAAGGACATGATAATACAATTACCCTGAAAATTTGGAGTCGATCGACCGTATATAATCCGAGATAAATTCAATTAAAAATTGGATAATTAACATTGAATGTACACGATCTCTGTAGTTCTGAACCAGTTTCTTATTTATAAAAAAAGAATTAACTGCCAGAAACTTTCCAAAAACTGACAGTCTTTCAACGCATTAGTTATGAGTTTAAAAAAAAAATAAGAAAATTTTTTTGACCGTCTAATTATTTATAAATAACGGTTTAAAGTTCAACAATTTATAGAAAAGTATACATGCATATGAATACCGTATGGGTTACGTTTCCACGGGTAGAACTATTCTTTGACTTGTTTCACGACCTATGTAGTTTTTATGAAATAAAATTATTATTATTATTATTATTATTATTATTACGTACAAATTATGGATCACTTAGCTACAAGCTAGTATACTTTTGTGGCGCGTATAATTTATAACTTTTTGACAATATTGTACCATGACAGCTACCTTAAGGCAGAAAGCCTAACATTTATGCGCAATTACTCACACGCCATCTATAACAGCGGGCCGAAACACTGATACGTGAGGCTGCAGCCAGCCAATAGTAGCTAACAGCTGTTATTGCGTATAACCTCAAAATTGTTCACTTGAAATTTATTAGTCTCTTTATATAATGGTTAAAGTACATACTTTCGACCGGGTATAAAGAAAAATAATATACACCACACGGTCAGAAAGTTCAACTTCCTGCACTGCGCGATACACGATGCTCTCGACTTCGCCTCGGACATCGTGTATCGCGCAGTGCAGGAAGTTCAACTTTCTGCCCTTGAGGTATGTTAGACTATTTCATCGAACCTGTTGTATCGATTCATCGATGCACTGCGGATGCAATACCAAACATATCGCTAGAAGATGATACATTTGATCGGTTTGTTTGTTTATTTGATCGTTTTGATAACTGCGCGAGCTGAAGAGTTGTTTGGTGCGTTGAATGTACAAAAGAATTGAACTGAATGTACGTATGGCGTCGCTGTACCTGCGCATCATCATGTAAGCAAACCCGACATAATACGATGTCGATATTTGACAAGCTGGTACGTGAGAGAATTTCTTGTGCAATTCCATGTTTTCCAATACTTTGATTGCTTGGTAATAATCGCCAAGGAGTGAATGAAGACGGAGCAAACCGACCAGGGAAAAGTAACCTAACAGACGGAAAAAATCATGATTTTTGTTACAATTACAAAAAACTATTAACACGTTTACTGCGGCAGCAATTTTTGGTACTATGTTGATTCTCACTTTCTCTGATTCCGGTATTCAGCAAATCCCCTAACAGCATAATTTTCTTTACAGTTCATTACCTGATACTGACATCTGGTATCTGTAATACCGATCTATCTTAACAAATAACATTTTTATCATCCCCGCAAGAACGACAAAATTTAGTTTTCTGTGCCGCTTGGACGGAAAGTTGCCTACCAGTCGCATGTAGTTGGTAACGCAGTGAACGTGTTAAACAGTAGAATAGCTATCTATACAGTAAAACCTCGTTTATCCGGCCCTCGATCAACCGAGCTTCCGCGTTATCCGAGACAAAGAAAAAATTTCGAATTGTTCACTTCTTCCGTGTTATCAGAGGTTTTGCTTATCCGAGGTACCTCCTCCCTACATTACCTCGGATAGACGAGGTTTTACTGTACATATAAATAAAATTGAAGTGTTGTTTATCTGTCTGTCTGTCTGGGCTAATCTCCGAAACGGAATAATTTGCAAAAAATTATTATACCGAGCATTTTGTAAAGAGAGTGTCTCCCGAAATCTCCAGCTACTGAATCAGGATCTCCGCCACTAGCGTAGACTTCGAGTTGGCGTTTGATATTCGATTTGTCTACGAGTGAATGCAATACGTTAAGAACGCATAAAACATTCCAAACTTTATTGTTTGTGTTCAGTGTATCTAATTCTTCGTCCGTCTTTTTCTGTAGTCTACAGTTAAAAAAAAAATCAAATATTGGTTAGCTGTTCAAACAAATATTTATTGTAACCACAAAATATAGATTAGAGGAGTTAATGGAGTGCCGTTAGGTTTATACCTCGGAATCCAGGGCCAGTCAATGAATCTTCATAAAAACTTTTGGACTGCGTTGTTAAAAGCTCAAATAAAAAAGTAAAAAAAAAAAATTTTTGCGATCTGGATTGCGGGGTGGAGGCCTCCCCTTCTCGGGGGTGAAAAATGTTTTGTTGAAAATAAGCACGGAAATGGATAGGTTGAATAATTATAAGCAATTTTTGTTCTATAAAGTTTTTTCTGAAAGTCCATACTTTTCGACTTATTCGCGAGTGTCAACCGGTCAAACTTCTAGAGCATGTTACAAGTACATAAATAAAGTGAATTGTGAAGTGGTAAGGATTATTTTTAATTTGTGTGGTAATAAGGGGGTGACTTTCACATTTTTTGACGTCGAAAAAAATAGGGACCAACATTATTTTCGTCAGAGCTCAGTTAGTTTTGATGCTAGGGACTTTTATAAAAAATATAAATAAAGGTTCTTTCAAGCACTTCAAAAAATGTTCCATGAGTTTCCCCCGAAAAATGCATTGTATTTTGGTAACTTCACGCTGAAACTTTCAATTTTGGCTTTTGACGAATAAGAACCAACCTTCAACAAGGTAGTTCTCCGTTTGTATTGGGTCTACAGCCACTGTAAACTCACCATTATTTTTGTTTTTTTATAAGCTACATTTTTACTAAGAATGATTTTTTCGATAAAATAATTACTTTTTCAGTTATTCGGGAAAAACCACCTGGAAACGTAGGTTTATTGGTTGAAAAATTGACACTTACACTCGCGAATAAGTCGAAAAGTATGGATTTTCAGAAAAAACTTTATAGAACAAAAATTGCTTATAATTAGTCAACCTATCCATTTCCGTGCTTATTTTCAACGAAACATTTTTCACCCCCGAGAAGGGGTGGCATCCACCCCGCAATCGAGATCGCAAAAATTTTTTTTTTCAACTTTTTTATTTGAGCTTTTAACAATACAGTCCAAAAGTTTTTATGAAGATTCATTGACTGGCCCTGGATTCCGAGGTTTTACAATTTTTACGTCTAACGGCACTCCACTAGGGGTGGTCTCTTGACCCAAATGCAGCACTTCCTGAAAGGATTTTTGTGCTTCCCCTTTTTAATAGATCTAGTCAGCAAATAATCTGGATCTTCTTATGAGCCCCAGAAGATTGGCTACTAGATTGTCCATTCTCATCAATGTAACCAAAGATGATTGTCCTCCTGTAGGTTGATATCATAGATTTAAACGCAATGTTAAAAAAATGGCTTTGACTTGATGGATAAACTATAATTCGTGAATGGATAGTACGCGCCATGGATCTGAAAGGCTCGGAAGTTAGATGCAAATGGAGGCTTGCGCAGGTACAGTCGGTTGAAAAACTACAAACTCACACTATATTATTATTTTTAATTTTTCTTTAATCTAAAGGTCAAATTCCTTGCAATAAAGTCATCCAAAAAACTATTTTTCGTGCTTGTCTATGCAAAACTGTATTAGACATCTTAATCTATTAACAATCAAAGAAACAACTTAATAATAGCGTACTGGACTGTACTTTATAGCAGGAAAGCGACAAGTGACAAGACAACCAGCGATAACCAATCACCGACGAGCGCACGTTCTGTGTCAGTAACTGGGAGGTGGTGAGAGTCTTCCTTTCTCACAAAACAACCAGGACGGCTCTAAAATATGCATTTTGCGACGCTGTTTGTGACTAACTTCAGAACATTTTTGAACCGTGACGCGTATTATATGCTGCTATGCGTATTTATGAAAATGATTATCCATCATGGATATTTATTTTTACTTAGTTAAGAAAACTTTTAAATCTTTTAATTGAATCATTTGCCTCAAAATGGTGGACAACTGTGGTCATCTGTCAGATCTAGGGACTTTAGTAATTCACGAACAATAGTGTCCAAAAAATGAATTATCGCGTGTACTTGTTTTAGTGGAAGCAAAAATCATGAAAAAGCCTACGTAGTTTCATCTCCTCTATATCTATACTTAGTGATTGTAACTTTTGGTTTACCTAGCACGATATTGCGCGAACGACTGGAATTGGTAGACGAATTCATCTACGAGCTCCCAGAGCCACTGATCCGGTAATTCGAGAGGCACTGGTCCATCGGCGCTCAAAATGTAATTGAACAAATCGCAGTAATTGAAGAACGAATTAAATCGTTGCTCTAATGACGGGCCGCCTTGAATTCGAGCATAAATATGGCGGAAATATAATTCTTTGTACAGAATCATAAAAACCTACAACGAATAAATAGTTCAAATATATGTAAATTACTGACTTTTTTCTTTTTGTCCTTGGTAATTAATATAAAAATGATTTGTCAGGAAAAAGGACTTGTGTTAGTAAACATTTATTTGTTATTTAAGTTTAAAATTAGCAGGAAATTGGACAATATTAATATTTATAATCAATTTAGCGACGTTTCGTTTTTTTTTCCATTTGAACTTAAAAAAAAAAATTCTGTCAATTAATTTTTAATTTAATTTAATAAAAAATAAAGAATTTTGGAAATTGTAAGGAGTATTATAAGTGATGTATAATAAATTCTTATTATTGAACTAAATAAATCAAGAAGCCTGATGAAGATTTAATAAAAAAACCGAACCGTCGCTAAATTGATTATAAATTTTAATATTGTCCAATTTCCTGCTAATTTTAAACTTAAAAAATTATGGATGATAACATAAATATTTATTTGTTATTTATAGCGACGTTTCGTCCCCTTCTTGGGAATTTTTCAAGCTTTATAACTGTAATAAAATTAAAATACAGTTTGTAAATATTTCCTGACAAATCATTTTTATATGTAAATTACTTTTTAGTAAAGGTGATACCAAACGGTTCACTTGAATGAATGTTCACTTTTGAAGTTTAACTTCTTTAGCGATGTATCTGTTTGAAAAAAAGTAAGAAATCGAGGGGAAGTAGAATGAAACAAATTAAGGGGAAGTTAGTTTGTCCCCTAAATTACATGAAACTGACAAGGAATTTTTTTATTCGCAAAATAGTAAGACAAGGATGAACATATAAAGTCAGTGTCTGGGAATCTGACGTTTAAAATTACAAACAATTGAAGTGCAAAACAATTTCTGTAATTACATAAAAACAAAAGAAGTTAAACTTTTTACGTGAGCTTGTGAAGGTGAGGCTCAATGTATTTTTTTTTTCATCCAGTCTTTTCCTCAAAGACGTCGTCGAATGAAGTTATGCGTCTTATTAGAATTAGTTTGATTTGTGATCATTTGATCGAAGAATTGACAAAAAAAGAAACAAAGTCTACGTTTAAATCATTAATTATGGATTTTATAGAATTTGTCCGTATTGTTCTGTCTTTGTATTCGTTAAGTTTGTGGTTCCAAAGGCATTGATACTTTTTGAAATTCTCCAAAAACAAAAATGAACCGTCTGATATCACCTTAACAAAATAAATTTTGTATTGATTCTTACCGGGTCGTTGTCGACGACATGGGCAACTTCTGTCTCATCGGGCCATGGCCGCTTTTCAAAATACTGTTCTGTTAGTTTCGGGAACGAATTTTCATACAAATTCTGTATTTCAAATATCATGCCCTCGTTGATTATGTTGCGAAAGTAAACTAAGAATTTCTTGACCATCTCCGGCATTTTGTAGTATTGCCTATCGTATTCCATATCCAAATGGGGGTCGCCAGTATGGGCGGGTTCGAACTCCGTCCCATAATTATTGTAGTCGTATCCCTAAAAATTACAAATTAGAACAGATTTCAGTACAGTAGATCGTAGACGTTCTGAGGCCATCATGATTTTAGTACACCATGTGGTAACCTAGACGGGAATTTGTATCTCACTATATTATTGCATTAGACCTTAAAAATAGTACGTTATAACATTTATTTAGTAAACTAAAATGGGTATTGTGGATATTTTAACGTAATAAAATATTTACCTGCTCATATTCTTCAGAATACATCGTGAAAACTGAAATGTATTCACTAACCGCAAAATGGTTGGTCGAACGCCAACTCTGCTGTCAATCGCACTTTTATAACCTCCTTAAAAACTTAGGAGTAGCAGAGATAACCCCTTTGAGATGGATAAGTGAATAGCAAAATCAGTTCGCTTTCTTGCACATAATGTGTTCCTTGTCGTATATACAGAAATTAAATGTAGCTATCCTTAATGCCTGCTCTATAGGTGGCACCAGTGTCTCTGCATTTCTATTGGTCACTTTAAATTGTTTACATGTCCATGGTCAACGAAACACAGAGAAAGATGAATATAAAAATGGAGGAATTTGACATTTGTGTTATTCTTTGGTTAGTGGTTTGTAATAGACACATTTCTCTACAATATTACCTTTGTGCAGTGTTTCGTGCGTATATCCAGAAACAAGTTTGTGTGTGTTGTGAATTAGTGATTTTTGACTTTGTACTTATTTTTGTTAACATTAATATGCCACAATCGAAGTGCCTAATTTGCGGTTATAGTGTATATGAAGTGGAAAAAATGCATTATTTTCCAAGAAATGATCAAAAGTAAGTATTTTTAACTATCAATAGACATTCCAAGGCTGAAATAGGCCCCATGGTTTTGAAAATAAGTGACAATGTTTTTATTTTGTGTAAGTTTTGATTAGACTAGATACCGCCATGCAGCTACACGTGTTTTTAGTTTTTGAGGTTTTCATAGAAAGCATTTAATGTATCGAAATGAAGAATAGAGTAGGCATAAATTATTATGAAAATTAAAGATTATTAAACTCTAACAAAATGTTATATGCGTTTTTTTTTAATGCAGTGGTTTCACAAAAATTGTGCCCACGTTTTGTAAAGATGTTTATATAAAGATTTCCACAAATTATTATACCCTAAATAAAAGTGTACAAAATGAAATTATTGTTTTCAGATCCAAAATATGGCAAGAAGCGATGGGACTGAAATATATGCCTGGTGTATCACTTCGTAATTATTTGATTTGTAATCGACATTTTACGGCAGATAGTTACTTGGAACATAACACATGGAAGCTTCGTGCTGATGCTGTGCCCTCATTATTCTCATTTCGAGTACAACGGGATACACCGGAGGAAACGGTAATTGAAAAAAATGTAGAGCTTACGAATGTTGAAGAACGCTTACAAAGTACTCGTATGGCTACTGACTAATTTCATTTTTTATAGTTAACTTTGTCAAAATTATTTCTATTTAGAAAATTATTCTACTGTACGTATTTTACAAATTTCGTAAGGTTTTTGTGTGTAAAGAAGTCTGGTTTTCTGTTAAGCATTTTTTCTTAGCCAGTGATCGTGCCCAGTGAATCTGACTTAGGGGTATACAACAAACAAGTCTAGCTGATGCACAAGATAAAGAAATTACTGGTAATACAAAAAGCAAGAAAATCGTTAATGCTGTACACTGATTATGTATATAAAATTGAGCCCTGTATACAAAATAATTAACGGTGACTTAACTTGACCCTGGAGATATGATTTCAGAGATAATAATGTTTTTGAAAAATAGCTCCTGTGGGTAACGTGTTAAAACATCAATGCTGTCATATTGAAAAATCATTGATGTTTTTCCCGATACATCGAAAACTCAACATTAAAGTTTTTTGTACATCCTTAAGTCAGATAACATGTTTTTTACCTCAATTTCAACACTACAACATAGATATTGTATTATAGGTGAATCTGTAATTGGCGACCCAATTCCCAGTACTTCTGGCGTTCAAAAGAGTTCTGTGTTTCGAGGTATTCGTGTGGATGCTACACCTAGAAAACGGCATTTAATACGAATGGTGAAAAACAAAGAAGCTCATATCAGGAAATTGAAAAAAATTTGCAAGCGGAAGGCTAGTGACAAAAGCAATAACAGACTTGGAAGACTCGACAGTGGTGAGAAATTTATTCGGTGGCATGTCGAATACGACTATTAATTTTCTCATCGCACAGTTACGGTGTGCCAAACGGAGACCACGTGGCAGAAGATGGACCACCCAAGAAAAAGTAATGTCTCTAGCCCTACTAAAAAAAAGCCCGAGGTGTTATAATTTGTTAAGGAAAATATTAATAATTTTTGTATTTAAAAATGTAGTTTTCGAGAAAAAAACTATTTTCCAAAAAAATTGCACGAAAATATTTTTTATTTACAAAATGTCTACAGTTTTAGTTGGCCTCAAGTAGAAGTAGATAAAAAAATAAGATGACTATGCTTTTTAAATTAAAAATATGAAAAAATTGGAACAATTTTCAGTTACGAGCAATTGTTTACTAGGTGGGAAGTATAGGAGTGGCTATTCAGTCCAATTTTTCTCTTTTTTGGTATCCGGTTCATAATGACGGATGTATGTATTCTATTAGCTGTAAATAAGCGAGTTAAATCTTTTGTTTGACATCTTTTTTGTACATAATTGTCATCAGCTTATTATATTATGTTGCCCGTTTGTACAGCTCGATTGCCATTTCTGCACTTTTGTTTTGTAATATTAATAATTTTGTGCAATGCATGTAATATGAATGAAGGAATGAACTTAGTGCACAAAAACATTTCGATTCATAATTCGTAGTATGAATATTTTAAGTTTCATGTGTCATTGATCTTCATTATGTATTTGATACTTTTCAGCCTTTTATGTAATTGTTATATTTTTAAATGTTGTATTTGTATTAACAGCTGTGCAGGACTGCTATAATTTGTTTTTTTTTTGTTTGTATTTTATCAATAAACTAGTATCAGTAAAAGTTTACTTTCTTTCTTTTAATTTTTCATCTAAAATCTTAAATAAAATACTAAAAGCTAAATAAAACACGTCCCGCGGATTTTTGAATCGCCTAAGCGATACGCGTGTCATCTACAATGTCTTCCAATCCAGTGGACCAGTTGCGAACCAAATATGTTAACGAAGTTGCCTATCTCAAAAGGGGTTATCTCTGCCATCTCTGGGAGTAGTAAAATTTAAAGACCTTCAGAAAACATTCTGGGCAGCTGTCAAAAGTCCAAAACTATCATAAAAACTATCGCTAAAACCTTGGAATCAGTCCAAATGTCTAAATGTCAAATTTAAAAAATAATCTATAAAAAAATACATTCTCCAATCTCCAATTTTTCTTACCTTTATCTGTTAATTAAGAACTACGCAGCATAATTGATCATGTTGAGCGGTGAGTTAACATACATTTAATGCCTTCCTTGTGTTTTTGGGCATGCCGTGTTTTTGTTTATGTACTAGATTTTGACAGCAAATATTAAATTGTTTTGATTGCAGCATTTTGGTCTCTTCTGGGTACTGAAAAACCCCCGACCCAAGTTTTGGACGTCCAAAGTGATTTGTATCTTCAAAGGCCTGTACACGATCGACAAGACGGCTTAATTCTTTATCTTCCTTCTCGGAACAATTTAAGAGACAATGAAAAATTCGAAATCGTTTTACATCGACCATGTACCGAATCGATGAAACATGCATACAGGTAAATCTCTCGGAATTGCATAAACTCAATTTAACGATTTACTAAAATTTTTATTTTAGTTTGTTTCGTTCAGAAAATGTCGACATCGCAGAAGAAAAGTTTCATTCGTACTGCGATAAAATTCCTGTCTTACTGGAAATTACTCGTGAGGTTCGTAAAAAATTTACTGAGAGTTTGAATATAAATTTTTATCTACCACTTTTTTGTAGTTAAACAACGCTAATGGTTTACAAAAGTTATGCGACGCCTTGAATGCGCATCCGACTTGGAACGTAGCTCATGTGGCTGCGTATTTATCATTAACCGATGCTTTCAATCATGCTGCAGTCAACAGATTTCTTAATAGTTCAGATCCTCATACTGGGATGTCGCCACTGCAGGTATAATACTCACCACGGTTCTAAAAGGTTCTGAAGTTAGTCACAAACAGCGTCGCAAATGCATATTTTATAGAGCCGTCCTGGTTGTTTTGTGGAAAAGGAAGACTCCCACCACCTCCCAGTTACCGGCACAGAACGTGCGCTCGTCGGTGATTGGTTATCGCTGGTTGTCTTCTCAATTGTCGCTTTCCTGCTATAAAGTACAGTACCGTACGCTATTGTTAAGTTGTTTCTTTGATTGTTAATTGATCTAGATGCCTAATACAGTTTTGCATAGACAAGCACGAAAAATAATTTTTTGGATGAATTTTTGCAAGGAATTAGACCTTTAGATTAAAGAAAAATTAAAAATAATAATATAGCGCGAGTTTGTAGTTGTTCAACCGACTGTACCTGCGCAAGCCTCCATTTGCATCTAACTTCAGAGCCTTTTAGATTCATGGCACGCACTATGCTACAGTTTTGGGTATTTCCCATTTCACTTGTTAAAGCCCGCGACAAAAAATGGTCGTGTGAGCGTGACGTCCCAATTAGCGTCCGTATATAGTTCGAGTCTTCCTCTGCAACTATTTTCTCTCACATTATTCTCTTCCGTCAGGCCGGAGCGCGCTAGAGCACTTCGTAATAGAGATCCATATTGATATTCAACACTAACAGCCGCGATGTCTGAAATTGCCTTTTTTAGTTTTGGGAGGCCTAAAAATCATAGAAAACACATTTTCTGACAAATTCCGCCAAGCAAGATTTTTCTAAGTTCTTCAAACTGCAGTAATTCATATTGCATAACAATATTGTTAATTTTAGGTAGCGATTACGACGAACAATGTAAAAATCGTTCTGCGGTTGATAGCGGCAAAATGTTCTTTGGAACATTTGGACAGTCAAGATAATACCGTTTTTCACTATGCAGCGGGCTCCGTTAAAGACATCATTCTTGTGAGTAATACACTTTCTGTTTGCATGAGTAAAAACAAATTGTTGCCACCTCACCGAACTCTCAAGATTATTAGAAACCAAGGTTGGGCATTAGCATTGTTGGAGGTGTGTCTAGGCGAGACGCGAGAGAGGACGGGGGAAGTATGTTTGTGGAGTCTTTTTCCAAACAGCTGGGATACTTGAATAACCAAGCTATGGGCATCGGTGACGTAAGCAATCGACTCAACCAATCACAGACGTGACCATGTTTATAGCCACTTATGCCCAATGTGGTTGGGCGTTAGCGTTGTTGAAGGTTTGTCTAGGTGAGACGCGAGAGAGGGCGGGGGACGTATGCTTGTGGAGTCTTTTTCCAAACAGCTGGAATACTTGAATAACCAAGCTATGGGCATCAGTGACGTAAGCAATTGACTCAACCAATCACAGACGTGACCATGTTTATAGCCACTTATGCCCAATATGGTTGGGCGTTAGCGTTGTTGAAGGTTTGTCTAGGCGAGACCCGAGAGAGGGCGGGGGACGTATGCTTGTGGAGTCTTTTTCCAAACAGCTGGAATACTTGAATAACCAAGCTATGGGCATCAGTGACGTAAGCAATCGACTCAACCAATCACAGACGTGACCATGTTTATAGCCACTTATGCCCAATGTGGTTGGGCGTTAGCGTTGTTGAAGGTTTGTCTAGGTGAGACGCGAGAGAGGGCGGGGGAAGTAGGCTTGTGGAGTCTTTTACCAAACAGTTGGGCATCAGTGACATAAGCAATCGACTCAACCAATCACAGACGTGACCTTGTTTATAGCCACTTATGCCCAATATGGTTGGGCGTTAGCGTTGTTGAAGGTTTGTCTAGGTGAGACGCGAGAGAGGGCGGGGGAAGTAGGCTTGTGGAGTCTTTTACCAAACAGTTGGGCATCAGTGACATAAGCAATCGACTCAACCAATCACAGACGTGACCATGTTTATAGCCACTTATGCCCAATGTGGTTGGGCGTTAGCGTTGTTGAAGGTTTGTCTAGGCGAGACGCGTGAGAGGGCGGGGGACGTATGCTTGTGGAGTCTTTTTCCTTGAGTTACCAAGCCATGGGCATCTGTGACGCAAGCAATCGACTAAACTAATCGCAGTCATGACCATGATTATAGCCTTTTACGCCCAATCTTCTAGAATTTTGGTAATCTTGCACCGAATTAGCATCCCAATAAAAGAATGGTATTTTCTTTCTGAACAGGCTTTGGGACAAACGAGCACAACGTGCTTAAACAAACGTAACACTTCAGGACACACGCCGCTCCATTTAGCGTGTATACATGATAAACCCGACTGCGTCAAGGCATTGTTAATGGTCGGTGCAGACGTTAATATAACCGCTTCTAGAGCTACGAACGGTCAGGTCAATGCACCTGGTTATGTCGGTAAATAAATTTGTAGTTAAGGCTAATTTACACTTTGTTAAGTTTTAAACGCAGGTGAAAAGTGCAGGTGTTAAGTGATTAGTAAAATCAGCGTGTAAAAATTGTATACTACGCTGCCATTAAGCAAATTGGCAACATTCATGAGTCAAGGAAGGTACAATATCGGAGAAAATACCTTGTTTTGTTTTAATTTCAGTCGAATTGTGACAGCACTTTTTTTATGTTAGTAAAGTGTTCATTGCGATATAGCTCTTGCATGATATGAATTTAATGTTACAATTTGCTGTATTATAAGAAAGATTAACTGTTGCGATATGACACCGTAGAGTAACTGATAACTCATTCCGCCGCGAAAGTGGAAAGAGTCGGGTTTGCGTTCCAAGGGTGACAGTTGTTTTAAAATACATTTTTCTTATATATAGCATTGTAACAATGGGCGTTTCTTAACAATTATAGCAAACGATAGCTATTCTTCTGTTTTTTTCATGGTCATTTTTCTTATTGCGCAACTGAGGTGTGTTCTTAAAAATAATCACGTTATTTCGGGCAATAAAAATTCAAAGTTCTGACTGCCTACTTGTTTGTTTGTTTGAACATGCTAATCTCAGGAACTACTGGTTCGAATTGAAAAAATATTTTTGTGTTGGATAGTCCATTTATCGAGGAAGGCTGTAGGCTATACTAGCTGATACCCGCGACTTCGTTTGCGTTGTTTATTAAACGCAGACAAAGTCGCGGGTATCAGTTATTATTCTAATAATACAACATAATACGTCTTAATCCGGGCTAATTTACTGCTTTGTTTAAAACCCTTGAAGTCCTACCGTTGTGATTTTAGGCGAAATCTTGACCGATCATTCAAATAAATTGTTCGTTGAAGACATGAAGCTCGGCGGGACGCCGTTACATTGGTCGGTATCGCGTGAAGTCGTAGTCGCGTTACTGAGTATGAACTGTGACATAAACGCTTTGAATTTCGACGGGCGCACTGCACTGCACGTCATGGTTTTACGTAATCGTTTGGATTGTATCGTCGCTCTGCTGAGTCACGGCGCTGAAATAAATATTGGAGACAGTGATGGAAACACTCCCCTCCACTTAGCTGTCCTGCAGCACGGCAATGAAAATAACGTAGCCATCGTTCAAGCGTTCGTTGTATTTGGAGCTGATTTGGAACATAAAAATAATAATGGCTGTACGCCGAGACATTTGGTGTTGCAAGACGACGCCAGTAAAACTAAATCTAACGCATCGCCTACTAATTCTGATGCTGATAAAATATTATATATTTTGCATGCAGTCGGAGCAAATCGTTGCGACAAAATTATGGAAGGTTTGACTTCTTTCTTTATCAGTGGCGTAATAGGGATGTTGACTATTTTTGGGAAAGTGTTTTAAATCGTGCATAAGTACCTAATATAGCCACAAATATTTATTATTTTTATTTAAATACGACTCACGCTTTAAAAATCATGTATTTTAAATTCCGTTTTAAAATTCGGTTCAAAACGCCAATACTTGTCACGTGACTGCCGTGACGCCACGGAGTCGTACCAAAGGAGGCTCAAAAGTTTACACGGGAGCTAACATTCTATAAATGCGTATTCTGTGCTCATAAACGCTAGTAAACTGGAGGTGATGAAAAGTTGTTTCGTAGTTGTCGCTATAGTTACATGTAATTTGACGTTTCCTATAAACAATTAATGATAAATTAACAAAATAAAATTACTTGCAATACTTTTCAATATTTTTATTTATATAAAAGACGTTTCAACCAACAGTTTTGGTCCTTTTCAATTTTCAAATATAAAAAGGACCAAAACTGTTGGTTGAAACGTCTTTTATATAAATAAAAATATGTAACAGTATTGCAAGTAATTTTATTTTGTTAATATCTAGTACTGTTGGTAGAGTCAATATTATTAATAATAAATTAAACTCTAAATATTAGCCAAACAATGATTTTTTTTGACAGCGGCGTAACCTATGTCATGCGCTCTGATTGGTGTCTCTTGTCACGTGACGAGAGTGATTTTATTAGGTTTTATTTATTAAATATTAATTAAATTCCTTAAAAATAAGGAAAAATATAGTGTTTTTTAGTATTTCTATCATAGAAACTACCACTTAACATTAAAATTATTTTTTTATTTGAATACAGTCAACATCCCTATTGTATCGTTTGAGGCCCGTGGCAAATTCATCGGATGGGGCCCTCCCTCAATACAAAGAAGCTCAACCGATGTTATATCTTTTTTCTTTTTCGTTCAAATCTTGATAAATTTTTTGTTTAATTTGTGAATGTACTTTAGTAGGTAACTTAAACAATTGAATACAAAACTAATAAATTTTACTAAATGCTAGGATTATCCTGTATTCGCGACCCTCTTGGATCGGCGCCCCGTGGTATTTTGCCCGGCCTGCCACCCTATTGTTACGCCACTGTTCATCACAAAACATTCATGAACACAGGTGAAATTCCATTACACCGCGCGATTTGCATGGACGTGATTGATTTTTAAATTTCCAGGATGTTCAGATGGATGTAAATATGATGGCGATTATATAGGGTTTGCGCCACCGGTAATACTTGGCCCACAAAACTTTAGTTGCCTCGAAAAATTGTTGGATGAAGAAGGTGAGAAGCGAGCACCTCCACTAAAAACAAAAGGCGGTCGACTATTATCTTTAGATGGAGGTGGTATAAGGGGTCTTATCTTGATCGAGGTACTACTAGAGTTGGAAGAGGTATTACAAAAACCTACAATACACTCCTTTGATTGGGTAGCAGGTAATTTTTAACACGCTTTTATTAGCTTCACCTGTATGTTTGTTTGTTTGTAACGGAATCTTTGAACGTGAAATTCACCCAGTTGAAAACGTCAGATTAAACTGTAACTTTGCACACTTATCAAGGACCGATGACAATACAATAATTTAATAAGTTTGTCCCATTATCCTGACCAGGACCTTCAAGATAAAAAAATAAAATCTTTGAATGTATATTTGTGACGGAATCTTCGAACGTGAAATTCGTCCAGTTCAAAACGTCAGATTAAACTGAAACTTTGCACACTTATCAAGGACCGATAACAATACAATATTTTAATAAGTTTGTCCCATTATCCTGACCATGACCTTCAGAATCAAAAAATAAAATCTTTGAATGTATATTTGTGACGGAATATTCGAACGTGAAATTCGTCCAGTTCAAAACGTCAGATTAAACTGAAACTTTGCACACTTATCAAGGATCGATGACAATACAATAATTTAATAAGCTTGTCCCATTATCCTGACTTTCAGGATAAAAAATACTTGAAAAATTACAGCAAGCAAGCTAACACGCTGTACAGTAACGTATGTTGCGTTGCCTACTCCATAGACAAATGCAAGGTTGTTTTTTAGTCTCATAATTGGAGTTTAAAAAAACTAAAACAACACGCTTTTATGAACTAGAAAATGCAAAATAATTTGACAACAAAATTAGCTTTACTGTAAAAAACGTGGAGTGCTTAATACCGGTAAAGTTTTTCATTTACTAGCTAATTGTAAATGTAGAGCAATTATGAAAATTTAAGTAGATGGCACCACACAGTAAAGCTAATTTTGTTGTGGAATTATTTTGCATTTTTTAGTTCATAAAGCGTGTTGTTTTAGTTTTTATAAACTCGATTTTTTTTAGTCGAAATATTCAATCAGTTGGAAGTATTCAACTCACAGTACACTGCATAGTTATCAAACATGCTCTTACTCCCTAAACCGAACCTAAGTCTGTATTGCAATAGCCCAGAATATTCAGGTTTAAAATTTGCAACTACCTGCTTGTTGAGTTGCTGAAGTTACTGCCCTTTCCTAAATTTAAAAGACTCTGTTAATTAAATCTTGTTTATACTAAAATCACTTCTGTTGACTTATCCTACTTAACTGTTGTCTCAGATAATAAATATATTCTATTCTATTAAACTTTCAATGGCCGATATATTTTTAGGTACGAGCACGGGAGGAATTTTAGCATTGGGTTTGGCTTGCGGTAGAACTATGCGAGAATGTTTGTGTCTGTATTTCCGCATGAAGGATATGGCATTTGTCGGCATACGGCCGTACTCTAGCGAACCGTTAGAGACGATGCTGAAGGAATGTCTCGGGACGGAAACTGTAATGGCCGACATCAGACATCCGAAGGTTATGATTACCGGTTTGCTGGCCGATAGAAAACCGGTCGATCTGCATTTGTTCAGAAACTATGAAAGCCCAGCACGCATATTGAATATCAAGTCGGACAGCAGATTTCCAGATCCTCCTGACCCAGATAAACAATTGGTTTGGCATGCTGCTAGAGCGACAGGAGCTGCTCCGTCTTATTTTAGGTTAGTCATGTCTGCTTTTACCAGATATTTAATACTCCTATATTGCTAGTAGGGGTCTGGAGAGGGATGAAACCATTACAGTGCAGACATATATGCGTCTATCTCTCTCGTAACTATTTTGAGTCCTACGCGCATGTCCTAGAACTACGAGGGTTGATCAATAAGTACCCGTGTTTGATGACAGTTGGCGTTGATATTGATCTTTTTCCATTTTGTCGCAAAATGCAAAACACGAATGATACAACTGGCTGTCAAAAATAACCTAACCTTTGAATTTATCTACAACTCAGCACGGGGTCGTTTAAAAGTCTGCAGTACATGATGGTAAAGTCAATTTCACACGTCAATGCCATCTATATATTTTTTCTGGGGATATTTTGCTGGGGATTTTTTGTCGGGGATATTCTGTTGGGGGATCAAGAACCCTGGAATCTTTATATCTTTGTGTTGTAAACTAAAAATTGTTTTTATTATAGCGCATTTGGGCGTTTCTTAGACGGCGGGCTAATGGCAAACAACCCAACAATGGATGCCCTAACCGAAATCTACGAATACAACTGTGCATTGAGAGCCAAAGGTCGCGAAGCAGAATGCCAACCCGTTACGCTCGTAGTGTCTGTTGGAACCGGACACCCGCCAGTCGTTCAACTGAAATCGGTTGACATTTTTCGACCCGAGAGCCTGTGGGATACCGCTAAAGTAGCTATGGGAATAAACAATATTGGCACTTTACTGGTCGATCAGGTAAGATATCAGAAAACTATAGAAAAAGATACGCAGATTCCAATAATTAAAAAAAGCTTCGACATTTCTTTAATTTAAAAGTAGAATCTCGATAAGTTAAAAATTTTTTGAATTCTCTTCCCCTGAAAGCATAAAACCTCCATTACTTAAATCACAAAACCTCGGTAACTCAAAAATAATATTTTGGTGACCTCCATAAGTTAAAGTATTATCAGTGAGTCATCATGAGTAAGTATCCAATCAAAGGTTTTGCCAAGAACTTAATTGATTTTCACTTTAGTCTTCCACTAAATCGCTTTACTGATTTCTTTGTTTAAATAAATAAATAGTTGATTCTAAATGAATAGCTAAAAATGTATGTAACCTCTATTGAACTAAATACATCCTCTATAAAGTCCACAAACCTCGGTAAGTTAAAAATTTTACTCTGACAGCCTCTCTAACTTCAACTCTCGATAAATAAAAAACTCGATAACTTAAATTTTTTAACGTTTCCCTTGGATTTTAACTTATCGAGGTTCTACTTTAGTATATTACACTGCAAGGGTACGAATTTCAATTTTCTGGCCGTGTGGTGTATACTATTTTTCTCTATACCTGGTCGAAAGTACGTCCTTTCGTATCAGTGTGAACGAGAAAACTGTTTTAGCTCGCTGTTACAGACGGCACGCGAGACATTCCAGCAGTGCATAAATGTTATGCTTTCTGTATCAAAATCGAAGCCGAAACTACGTACTTTCGACCGAGTACAAAGAAAATGTAATTTGTATCTTGTTTTTATTCTAGGCAACTCAAAGTATCGGACGCGTGGTGGACAGGGCCCGTTCATGGTGTTCGATGATCGGTGTACCGTATTTCCGTTTTAATCCATTGTTATCGGAGGATATTATAATGGATGAAAAAAACGACGTTAAGTTGGTTAATATGTTATGGGAAACAAAAGCATATGCGCGTGGAAAAAGAGAAGCCATGTTACAACTTGCCGAAATACTGAGTCGAGAATAATATGTGGGATTAATATAGTGAAAGCTCAAGTATTCAAAGAAAAAGTACCAAAAAAATATTCACCCAAAGATTCGGATAAGCGAGGTTTCACTGTAATTTGATATTCTTTGCTCTCTCATTCCTAATACTGTTAAATATTTATTGTAGTATAATAATAACAAAGAAATAAAAACACTACAAAAATTTGTTATTAAATTATTTCTCGACGATCGTTTCGGACAATGTCTTTCCTCTGGAATATAAAACATAGCTTTATTGACTTTTTTTCTCTTTTGTCCTTGGTAATTAATATAAAAATGATGTGTTGGGAAAAAGGACTTTTTTAGTAAACACTTATTTGTTATTTATGGCGACGTTTCGTCCCTTTCTTGGGACTTTTATAACTATTAAATGTTTCGGTCAAACAGATATAAGAGTTAGAATACACATGTAAAAATATAAATTTTAGTTAAACAATTGTTCATTAAAAAGTTTGCAGTAATTCCGTTTTTAAAAAATATTTTTACGGTTGATGTTCAAACTATTTTACTTTATTGACGGTTAGTAAATAATATCACGTGAATATCACCGTCAATAAAGTAAAATAGTTTGAACATCAACCGTAAAAATATTTTTTAAAAACGGGATTATTGCAAACTTTTTAACGAACAATTGTTTAACTAAAATTTATATTTAGATTAATGATATTGACTCTACCGACAGTAATAGATATATTAACAAAATAAAATTACTTGCAATACTGTTCAATATTTTTCGTTTCAACCAACAGTTTTGGTCCTTTTCCAAAACTGTTGCTTGACCAAAACATTTAATAGTTATAAAGCTTGAAAAAGTCCCAAGCAAGTGACGAAACGTCGCTATAAATAACAAATAAGTGTTTACTTAAAAAGTCATTTTTCCCGACAAATAATTTTTATATTAATTACCAAGGACAAAAAAGAAAAAAAGTCAATAAAACTATGTTTTATATTCCAGAGGAAGGACTTATTGTCCGAAACGATCCTCGAGAAATAATTTAATAATAATTTTAGCAGAATTATCAAATGTTTTTATTTATTTGTTATTATTTATTGTAGTGTTTATCCATTGTAGTAAGATCTCATATCCAGATAAAAGACATATGAATAATTGTTCGGATGTTCCTAAAGACATTCTATTATTAATAATAAAACCTTTAGATATGCACGTGTCCTAATGCACCAATGTTAGTGCATCTTTAAGCCCGGTCGAAAGTACGTATTTTCGGCTTCGATTTTAAGGGGAGAAAGTCTAACATTTATGCTCTGCTGGAATTACTTGCGCGCCATCTATAACAGCGGGCCGAAACACTGATACGTGAGACTGCCGCCAGCCAGTAGTAGCTAACAGCTGTTATTGCGTATAACCTCAAAATTGCTCACTTGAAAGTACCTACTTTCGACCGAAGTATAAAAAAAATTGTGTACACCACACGGGCAGAAAGTTGCAAGCTTTGTCTCGAGCATCATGTCGCGCAGTGCAGGAATTTCAACTTTCTGATCTTGTGGTGTAATATACTATTTTTTTTTCTAAAAATATTAGATTATTGATATATTAATATTTAATTGAAATCTAGATGAATTTTAGTAAAATATACTTATGAATGTAGTCAGTGGGGATTCAATAATTTAAGAATTACTGAAACAGATACGAATGATAAAAAAAAAGGTTGATATCGATTGTTATATTGCAGACTATTTTATATCAAATAAAAAAAAGAAATATGTATAATTATTTAATTAAAAATATATACTGTTTAAATTATCTATTTATGGTTTCATTAAATTTTTCTCGACTGCTTTTATTTTTAATAATATAAAACACTAACAACAAAAAATTAATAATATTGACTCTACCAACAGTAATAGATATATTAACAAATAAAATTACTTGCAATACTGTTCAATTGATTTTTATTTATATAAAAGACGTTTCAACCAACAGTTTTGGTCCTTTTCAATTTTCAAATATAAAAAGGACCAAAACTGTTGATTGAAACGTCTTTTATATAAATAAAAATCAATTGAACAGTATTGCAAGTAATTTTATTTGTTAATAAACAAAAAATTAAATCCAAAAAGATTTCAAATAGCAAATATAAAGTCTTTCTTTTAGTATAGGTATAAAAAAATTTAGACACTTTCCGTGTTTAGTTTTGTATTTACATCGTTTCGTGATCTATATTTGGTAAATAAAATACGTAGTGATGCAACAATTACTGTTTTCACAATTACGATCAACAAACTGATAGTCGTACGATTACGATTAGGTATAGATGAACTGAAGATATAATGTAAAATAATCTTTATTAAAATAGAAAACAGTATCACGGGTAATTGGAATAATGAAAATAAATCAATTTAAACACTCATTGATTGCAACGTTTCGTCTTTTCTTTAATTAGACTTTTTCAAGCTCTAAAAAATTATAGAGCTTGAAAAAATCTTAATTAAAGAAAAGACGAAACGTTGCAATTAGTGAGTGTTTAAATTGATTTATTTTATTATTCCAATTACCCGTGATACTGTTTTCTATTTTAACATATATCTGAAATTGAACTTTAAAGATGAATAATCTTTATTAGTTGATGCCAGCGCCGACCCTGGGGTAGAGCGGGAGGAGCGGTCGCTCTAGGCGCCAGGTGGCAAGGGGCACCAAAAAGCCAAATGCGACAAACAATTTCCAGCGCAAAATAAAATTTTGATTGAAATTAACACCAAGTACTAATCTATACTAATATTATAAAGAGGAAAGATTTGTATTTTTGTGTATATGTTTGTAATGAATAAACCCAAAAACTACTGTGCCGATTTAAAAAATTCTTTCACCATTAGAAAGCTACATTCACCCTGAGTAACATAAGCTATATTTATTGCTAGAAAATATTGGGTGGTTTTAGATTATACCGGGTGTTTATAGATTATACCGGATGTTTTTAGATTATACCGGATGTTTTTAGATTATATAAAACGCGTTACGAAAAACGTCTTATACGAAAGGGACTTCGTTCCAAACGCGTGTCCCGCGACACGTTCCAAGTTTTTTTTTAATTTCTTTTTGGGAAATAATATTTTTCTTCGATTTTTGAACATTCACAAATAAAAGCGATTGAATTCGCGCAAATTCAATACACGTTGAGAATTTAATGATAATGATTCTCATTTTTTATATCTTATATATTACATTTACACCCGGGCGAAGCCGGACTGGACCGCTAGTTTAATTATATAGTGGTAGGAACTTTCTTAATGTTAAAGAAGCAGAAGTATAATAATTAAAGCTACTTAATTTAATTTAAGTTCAACAAGTTGATGTTTGTAATAAAAGTTGATTTTTGAAAATTTGGGACTTATTATTTATTTAACATAAAACCGCAGTCTAATTTACGTGACATGAAAGCGTTGACCAAAGGGCGCTGAAAGACAATCTCGCTCTACCCTGATCAAGGACTGATTGTACCATTGACAATAATAGGGATGTTGACTGTATTCAAATAAAAACATAATTTTAACGTTAATTGATAGTTTCTATGATAGAAATACTACAAAACACAGTATTTTTCCTTATTTTTAAGGAATTTAATTAATATTTAATGCATAAAACCTAACTAAAACACTCTCAAGTCACGTGACAACGGACATCAATCAGAGCGCATGACGTCAGAGGGTCATGGACAGCATCAGACGCTGTAAAAAGGCTTCATTGTTTGGTTAGTATTTAGTGTGTAATTTGTTATTATTTGTTTATAGGAAACGTCAAATTACATGTAACTATAGCAACAACTACGAAACAACCTTTCATCACCTCATCAGTTTACCAGCGTTTATGACCATCTGACGTCACGGCAGTCACGTGACAAGTATTAGCGTTTTGGACCGTTTGAAACGTAATTTAAAATACATGATTTTTAAGGTCTGAGTCGTATTTAAATAAAAATTAGAAATATTTGTGGCTATATTAGGTACTTATGCACGATTTAAAACACTTTCCCCAAAAATAGTCAACATCCCTATTGTAATATAGTCGTAGATTACGATAAATCGTACAGTTGCAATAATCGTGAATTAATCGTAATCGTTGCATCACTAAAAATAAGTATATTCAATATTATAAAAAATTCTAATACCAGTGATCGTATCCGTAATAAGGCGACTCTCTGTAAGCTCTGAGCATATCGATCGAGCCTTTTTTGATCCTTCTTCCGATCGGTTCTAAATCGGCATAACACTTATCGAAAACTTTTTCGACTGCATTGATCGCTTCTTCTGCTGTAACTTGGCGAACGGCCAAAACACTCCACATGGCTTTTGTTTTAACACAATTCTGATGCATTTGTTTTATGTGGATTGGCGATGCGTCGCCTTGAGCCCACGCGCTCATAAAACTACAGTGCGTTAAGTTGGCAGCCCTGATTTCGGTACAAGCCAAATGTTCAATATTCTTGAAATCGATCTTATTTTTACAATAGTCAAACATGTGTATCATTTCGTGTGTTAGAATCCCCTGAACAATTCCCTCTCTTCGAATAACATTTTGACAGATCACTATTTGGTTTGTAAGCGGGTCGTAGCCGCCGCTCACGGAAGTATCGCAAACTTCGCAAGAAATATGTCTTCGTATGTCGATCGGGCATCCGGAACTTTTCAAAGCACTCATCATAAGTCTTACGAGAGGACTTTTTTTAACGCATGCGTACACATTGCGTTCACATTTTATACGATCTAAATGTTCTTCTCCTCCGCTTCCCAATAATATTTGCTTTGCAGTTGGAGTAAATGTTGTACCTTTACGTTCTGGGTATAAATCATAACCCCACTTTTGCTCTTTTTTTTCAGTTTTCTCGTTGCTGTTTTGTTCCGCAGATTGATCCGTTTGTTCACTCATTTTTTATTTTGATTTAGTTTTGGTCTATTCAGAATTTACACATTTCACTGTACTTATTCACAGATAAAATTGTCTAAAACGATTGTGATTTTTAGAGGTTAAGGTTTATTGCACATGAAAGTGACATAACCATAGACATTACGCAATTTTCTCCCAATGGGCAAGGGTTCAAAACTTGACAGTCAAACAGACATTTTTTAACAATAAAAAACCGTTTATCTGTACAAAAGATTACATAAAAAGACAAATAAATAAATTACTATTAAGACTTTTTCGTATTTTATGGAATACGAAATTTAATGCTTTTAAGATTACTGACTTGAAATTTGTGTATTAGATTTAAAAAAAACTAAAACACGCTTTTATGAAAAAAAAATGCAAAATAATTTGATAACCAAATTAGCTTTACTGAAAAAAGCGTGGGGTGCCATCTACTTAAATTTTCATAATAGATATACGTTTACAATTAAGCGAATAAAAGCGTGTTAAAAAATAAGTTTCAACAACAGGAGTATATTAAATACAATTCAATTATTAATTTCCCGTGGAATGATTTATTCATTATTACAAATTGTATCGACTTTCTGTAAGCTTTCATCTAAGATTTTGACGCCATGTACTTTTTGTCTGTGTCTTCTGAGTCGGCACGCTTCATAAAACGCTTTCCGGCATATATTGCAAACGTGAGGTCTGTTTCCCGTGTGAGTTCTCATATGCTGGGTCAGAGTTCCATTCAATTTAAATGCTTTGCCGCACACTGGACAAGTATGAGCTCTAACGCCAGTGTGAGTTCTACTATGGTAACGGAGGTGGCTGGTTTGAGTGAACGCCTTGCTACATATCTAAAAAGAAATAGTATATTACGCCACAAGAGCCGAAAGTTGAATTTCCTGCACTGCGCCACATGATGCCCGAGGCGAAGTCGAGATATTATTCAATCAAAAGATTTTTCAAAAAGTCTGTATAATATCTCAATTTCACAACGTAATAATAGGGATGTTGACTGTATTATTACATAATTTTAACGAAAAGTAGTAGTTTCTATGATAGAAATACTAAAAAAACACTATATTTTTCCTTATTTTTAAGGAATTTAATTAATATTTAATAAATAAAACCTAATAAAATCACTCTCAAGTCACGTGACAACAGACATCAATCAGAGCGCATGACGTCATATGTTCAGTCGCTGTCAAAAAACTTCATTGGTTAATATTTAGTGTGTAATTTATTATTTGTTTATAGGAAACGTCAAATTACATGTAACTATAGCAACGACTACGGCACAACTTTTCATCACCTCAGTATACTAACGTTTATGAGCACAGAATACGCATCTATAGGATGGTAGCTCCCGTGTAAACTTTTGAGCCTCCTTTGGTATGAACAGGTGACGTCACGCGACTAGTATTGGCGTTTTAGACCGAAATTTGAAACGGGTTTTAAAATACATGATGTTTAAGATTTGAGTCGTATTTAAATAAAAATAATAAGTATTTGTGGCTATATTAGGTACTTATGCACGATTTAAAACACTTTCCCAAAAATAGTCAACATCCCTATTGGCGGAGTAATCGCGTAACAGACGTACAAAAAAATAAAATAAAATATATAACTTCCGTTTTTTGAAGTCGGTTAAAAAAACTTACAGTGCACTTATAGGGTTTCTCCCCAGTATGTGTAAGCCCGTGTGATGTGAGTGTACTAGAATGTCTGAATGCTTTACCGCATCCTTCGTACTGACAAACATAAGGTCTTTCGCCGCTGTGTCTTCTGCCATGTTGCCATAATGACCACAGCGTACTGAACGACACACCGCACTCGCTACACAAGAAAGTACGTTCGCCTGTAAAAATCCACTATAAGATAAATGCACATACAGTACAACCTCGCTTAACGCTGTTCCAATATTACATGGTTTCTAAAAAAAAGTTTAGTCCCTATAACGTAAATAATGGATCAGTTTATACAAAATGATTCAAATGTTGATAGAAGTTCAAAGGCAAGACGAAGTGTCATTGATGCAATATCTTGCTATCAACAACAGCTTGCTGAACAAAATAGAAAAAGGCAAATGACATTAGATGACTTCTTCACGAAAAATAAAATATGTCAAATGATGAACCTTCCTCATCACAAACATAGCTTTGATTTTCATAAATGTTTTAATGAAGAAAAATCGATATTAGCAATAAATAAATCTATAATTAAAGTGATAAAAAAGTATTTAACGATAAATGTTACAAAATTAAACAAAAAAAAGCTATTAAATTTTCTAATTCTCGGTTCTTTTTCACCTATGCCTATTATCTACGTATTAACCGAACTGGGTAGAGTAGTGGTGACAGCACTAGACTCGCATTCGGGAGGTCCGGGTTCGATTCCCGGCGGGGGCAGATGTGGCTGGGACTTTTTCCTACTGCCTCTCGCCGAGAAACGGTAATTCCTGTACCGGCCATTTTGATTGAGGTTTTCCATGGTTTCCCTCAATTAATTCCAGATAAATATCGAGATGGTTCCTTATTTGAGGCCATGGCCGATTACCTATCAAACTCCTAGTTCAAAAATTGCCTACCTTATCCTAATTTCCTATAATTCCTTCATTCGCCCATTGCTATTACATAAGTTGAAGTTTTAAAAATGTAGAAAAATAACGGGAAGTGTGGTAGATGGAAAATGGTAATGGTACGAATGGCGTCTGTTATGACATAAAGTCGAGAAACGGACGTTAAACGCATTATTATTATTATTATTATCTACGTATTAAGATGACCTAGTTTAGCGCAGGAATTTATTGGAACATATCTCACGCGTTAAGCAGGGTCTTACTGTATTTCACTTAATTCATAGGCTTACTCAAACTGACCGCTATGAATATTAGAATGTGTTCGTAGAGAATCTTTGGAAGCCAATTGTTTACCGCAATCAGGACACTGATAAGTACTAGCTGGTGCCGGCGGACCTGGTTTTAAAATTCCTTCGCAAACTTTGACATGTCTATCCAATTGCGATGCCCAAAAGAAAGATTCTCCGCATTTTGAACATTTGTAGACTTCTTTTCCTGTATGACGACTGAAATGAATTTCCGATGGTAAAAGAAAAAACGGTTACGAAATAATGTTGATTGTTTTTTTTAAATCAATACCTTCGTACATGTTTGTCAAGATTTTTGAATTGTGTGAATGCGGCCGAACAAAGACTACATTGGTGGGGCTTAGCTCCCGTATGCGTTAATCTATGACGATGCAAATTGCTACCCTTGTTGAAAGCTTGACCGCATTCTTCACAAACAAATGGTTTCGTTTCGTTGTGAATCGCCTGATGTTGTTTTAATTTTGCTTCAGTCTACAAATAATGTGATACGATATAATTTTATCCAATTGTGTAGGCTTTCACGGCTGGCGTTGTTGCAAAACTTCTTGGTTTCCGGGCTTGTACGCCGTGGTCCATAAGAAATAAAAGCAATCAGAGACCTTAACATGGAGAAGGACATTATAATACTACCAGCGGACAAAGGCAACGCTACCGTAGTGTGTTAAAAAGAAGGATTACAAAAAAAAAAAAATGTACCACGGCGTACAAGCCCGGAAACCAAGAAGTTTTGATATAATTTTATTTGTGTGGCCAAAAAAATTGGATACAAAAAATCAGAATAAACATATGAAGTAACATATTAAAATTAACATTAAAATAAATCATTAAAACTATAAGGCACAGATGTTTCTTCAAGCTTTTTTTAAAATTCAAAAACTGGCAATACTTAATGTCATCTGGCAAATTTGAAAAAATCTTATAACCTACGTATATAGGACTTTTTTCAAAAAAAGTGGTATTGTGCTTAATGCAAATGTCTTTATTAGGTCTTGTGTTGTGAACATTTGGTTTTTTGTTTATTGCACCGAAATAATTTAGCCTATGCGTCAGAGTAGGCAATTCAAGAATGTAAACCCCGTAATATGTTAATATTTTGTTTTCTTTAAATAACATACATCATTCTGTACTTTTTTTCTTAAAATTTATTCTCAAAATTGTCTTTTAAATAAATTATTATTACTAGAATAAAACATACTAGAAACAATACTTCGCACTATTAGTGATCAGTTACGTAATATAACAGCGTGGATATAAATTTTATTCTATTCTATTCAGAGACTTCAGCGCCACTATACGCCATATTACCGACAACTGTAGATCTATCAAGTTCGCGGTGTTGACGAGGAATAAAATCCTCTCGCCCTCTTTTCTCTTCTAATCTACCGACAACTGTTAAAATAAATGATTACTACTAAATGGCGACCTCAAAGGCCAAAAAATCTATATAAAAAAAAAAATGGCGACGTTTGTTTTTTCTGAATGTTATTTTCGATAATGAACTTGTTAAAATTTTTAAACAGTATTTTTTTTAATGAAAACATTAATTTTAGGATATTAACTTATTTTTTGTCATTAGAGAGAAAAATAATCCGCAAAATGGTGTATTAAACATTAATTTTGATACAGTATTAAGGGAGATATTTCATACCGACAAAAAACACATTTGGGAAATAATATAGGCATTCTTTACTAAGTGAGGTCCCTGCTTCAGATTTTTACCGTATGAAGGTTAATGGCGCTGTTCAACCGATAAGTAGAATGGTAAAATCAAAATTCAGTTTTACATTTAAATGGTCTTTAACCCTTTCAGGACCATAAGATTTTAGGAGCGAAAGTAACCATTTTTTTACAATTTAGGATGATCCAATTTCCAGTGATCATAATCAAAGAATGGCGGTTCAGATGCAGTGTTGCCATATATAAAAAATGAAAAGATACGTTCAGGAAATAATAAATGTAAAATGACACCCACTAGTTTCTTAGTTATTCACTTCTTTTAAATTTTTTGTTTGGGTTAAATGTGTCCCCGTAGTCGTTAAAGAGTTAACAGTTCTCTACCATTCATGGAGTTCATTTAATAATTGATAAAACGCATTAAGCGGTAGTTTTAAGAAATAGACGCTGATGACCTCAGTTTTAAGAAAGCTCTATTGTTTTACAAATGTTAACATTTTGTACCTTAAACACTTTGGAGCAATTGTTACATTTTAAATTAATTTCACAGTTGCTTTTCTTTGATTTAATTTTCTTAGATGTTTGATCATAATCTTTTCTTTTACGTTTTACGTAACGCCTTTTCGATAGACTGATCGATTTTACATCCAGACTAGAATCATTTTCATTACAAGAAGTATAACATTCTTGTTTTAATTCGTAATCGGCTTCGTTTGCGCAGTCATCTTCGAGTTTGAAGCCGTTTCCCTAAAATTCTCACAGTTAAACTAACATAATGCATTACACAAGGGCAGAAAGCTGAACTTCCTGCACTGCGCGACATGATGTTCGAGGTGAATAATCAGTTCAGGGCTTCTTCAACTTTCTGTCCGTGTGGTGTATACTATTTTTCTTTATATCCGATTGAAAGTATGTACTTTCACCATTATATAGAACTTTATATATAACTTTCAAGTGAGCAATTTTGAGGTTATACGCAATAACAGCTGTTAGTCACTACTGACTGGCGGCAGTCTCACGAATCAGTGTGCACGAGAAAACCCTTTCATCCCGCTGTTATAGATGGTGTGTGAGTAATTCCAGCAGAGCATAAATGTTAGACTTTCTTTAAAATCTAAGCCGAAAGTACGTACTTTCGACCAGGTAAAAAGAAAACAAAGTGCATACTTACTTCAATATCTTTCAACTGTTTTCTCAATATGCTATCATTATATTGACACTGTTTTTTGAACGCGAGAATCCTACCAACTTCATCAACACAACTTTCACATATTTTATGAGGCAGATTATCTTCTTTGTTAATATAAATATCTGTGTAACGCGTCAAAATGCTTGCTAGTTCGACAGAGGAACAATCTGAAGAAACATTTTGGGGTTCATATAATGAAAATATTGATACAGATGCCTCCGGCTTTAAACATGTTCTACAAGTTACGTCTGTTAATAAATTTTCCGATTTCTTTCTGTCAACATAATTCATTTTGTTTTCCCCAACGCAAATTTTCTACTTCGACGCCCGGCACAAAAAATTATAACCTAATATTTATTTACATTTTGTTGATAGGATACTTATCACTATTTTAAATTTATATGCATATCAATTCTTACTACAAAGCTCTTTTTATTCATATTTAGTTTGGTCAAGAAAAATACAGTTTAATAGGATTAAAGTCAGAATTGTCAAATGTCAAAATTATACTGGGAGGATATAAGCTTCGTTTCATTTTCGATTGTAGGAGGATTATGACGACGCCACCGTTTGGGCCGTAGACTATATCTATGGTTTGGGCTCAATCATTTACCTGAACGGTGGTCAAATAACATATTTATAGCTGACAGCTTCAATTTCGACTGCAGTAGTATGATTTCGATTTAGTTTAAGTATTTAAATAAACTGTTGTAAGAAATTTGTATTCGAATTGCAAAAATGGGGCGCCGTTCTATAAATACCACTAAAAGTGGTAAATTTATGAATCCAACTGATCAAGCACGTAAGTAATTTTTTAGGTTAACATCTATATTTTTAATTTTTACATTAAAATAACGAGAATATATTTCATTTTACAGGCAAAGAAGCACGGAAAAAGGAATTGAAGAAAAATAAAAAACAAAGACAATTGGTCCGGGCAGCGGTTTTAAAAGGAAAAGACCCATTGCAACTTATAGAAGAAATGGAAAAAATCGACCAAATGGGTACGTAAACAAGATCCAAATTTCTATGATTAAACGAATGTACGTTTTAACATTATGTTTAACAATATGTTCATTCACTTTTACAGAATACAACGTCATGCAACCATCGCCTTTAAACGAAAAAGTTTTGAAAGAGAAGCGCCGAAAATTGAAAGAAACGTTAGATCGGGTTTTAAAAATGTATAACAAAGATGATCCGGAGAAATGGGTAGAATTGAGGCGAGCTCGAGTAGAATATGAAAAGCGAAGAGCACAATTGATTCAGTTCTTTGAATCAGTACGGCACGCACAGCAAGTACAAGTTGACGATATTCCGTTGCCAACGATAAACTTGCCAGGTGGTCCCGTCGGAGAAAATCTATTTGGACCGGGGATTCCAATGCCGCCGCCTCATTTAGATCCAGTCAATTTCCCATCTCTAGCGGCCGCTCATATTCCATTGCCTAGCGCTGATTTGAATGTACCTCTTCCACCACCGGCCATCATTCATCATCAACCTGTCGGGATTCTTAAGAAGACTACGGCGTACAGAGTGAGTATTAAAAAAAATCAAAGTTCAAAAAAACTAAAACAACACGCTTTAAGCAACATAAATACAACAACAAATTTAGCTTTATAATACGCGCCACGGTTCTAAAAGGTTCTGAAGTTAGTCACAAACAGCGTCGCAAATGCATATTTCAGAGCCGTCCTGGTTGTTTTGTGGGAAAGGAAGACTCCTACCACCTCCCAGTTACCGGCACAGGACGTGCGCTCGTCAGTGATTGGTTATCGCTGGTTGTCTTGTCAGTTGTCGCTTTCCTGCTATAAAGTACAGTCCAGTACGCTATTGTTAAGTTGTTTCTTTGATTGTTAATTGATCAAGATGCCTAATACAGTTTTGCATAGACAAGCACGAAAAATAATTTTTTGAATGACTTTATGCAAGGGATTAGGCCTGTAGATTAAAGAAAAATTAAAAATAATAATATAGCGCGAGTTTGTAGTTTTTCAACCGACTGTACCTGCGCAAGCCTCCGTTTGCATCTAACTTCCGAGCCTTTTAAATCCATGGCACGTACTATACTGTAAAAAGTGCGGAGTGCTTAATATCGCTAATAAATTGTTCATTTACTAGCTATTATGAAAATTTAAGTAAATAGTACCCCACGGTTTTTAATCTTAATTCGAACATAGACGATGAAAAAATCACTGTAAGTTATCAACTGATAATGTACTAAGTTTATTTAAAATCGATCCAGCTGTTTTCAAGTGAAACATAATAGAGTACTCGAGAAATGTACTATAAAACGAAATTACAAACTTACTGTTATTATTTATTAGTGTGAACGTTTAAATTATTTTTTTGTGTTGAGTGTACTGTTTTTATTTTCAGTCAATGGCGGATAAAAAGTCTCCGGGTGTTCCTCCAGGTCCCCCGCCTGACTTAATGGAATATGAAGACGACGAAATGGACGAGCCAGTTTTAGAACAAACGTCAGAACCAGTTGTTGCGCAACCGAAAACAATCAGATTCGCCGACGATATTCAAGATACAGACAAACAAGATGGCGAACAAACAGATGCCGGCGCAGAGAAACAAGTGCCGAAACCGACATCTTTGCAACAGAGAATGCTTGCGTTATCTGGTCAAAACATAGACGATTTTATGAAAGAAATGGAAGTAGTTCACAAAAAACGGGAACTGGACAGAGCTGCCGATTTATCAGCAAGATTATCGGCGTTAGACAAAGATGAAAACGATAAAAGTAACGATATACCGCCTCCTGGTACTGAGAATGACAACCAGGAAAAGAGTGCGTTGCCTGATAGTGAAGTTTTGCCTCCTGGTGTTGATCCCTTGCCGGAAAATCAAGATCACCAGCAGCAATCGTTACCCAGTTCAATACCGCCGCTGATGTTTAGACCACCTCCGCCAATTCGTCCACCAGCGTTAATGGCTGTTCGTTTACCGCCCGGACCTCCACCAGGTCGCCCTACTCTACCACCAGGTCCACCTCCTGGTCTTCCACCACGTCTAGGATCGGCAATCAGACTTCCACCAGGTCCACCGCCTGGCATGCCTCCTCGTATGATGCGAATGCCTGCACCGGGACTTCCGCCACAAAGACCGCCATTGCCTCCTGGAGCACCTTTACAGGCTCCTAATCAAGTACAAGCGAATACTCCTAACGTGTTATCGGCCGGCCCACAACTTATTAATCGTAGTGACGCCATAACGAAAGGAGGTGGCGCAACTATAATGGCTAAGCCACAAATTAGAAATTTGAGTGCGGACGTTACTCGGTTTGTTCCGTTAGCGTTGCGGGTAAAACGAGAAGATAAGAAACCGAAGGGGGTCACTCGAGCGATGGTCAATGAACTTAAGCAACAAGAAATGCTGAAACCTACTTCAATGCAGACGGCTGTTAAACAACAAACTAAGGACGATGCTTATCTACAATTTATGAAAGAAATGGAAGGATTTTTGTAAATTTTAGAATATCTATATTTAATCTTTATATTAGATGTATATGCAACTGTACATTAGAATAAAACTTGTAAAACATATCGAAATAATTGTCTTAAGTTCGATTATCTGAATAAGATAATCGATAAAACTGTAAATCTACGGATTAACATTACCTAGGTATAATACTCGAGACGGTTCGGAAAGGTTCTCAAGTTAGTCACAAACAACGTCGCAAATGCATATTTTAGAGCCGTCCTGGTTGTTTTGTGGGAAAGGAAGACTCCCACCATCTCCCAGTTACCGACACAGAACGTGCGCTCGTCGATGATTGGTTATCGCTGGTTGTCTTGTCACTTGTCGCTTTCCTGTTATAAAGTACAGTCCAGTACGCTATTGTTAAGTTGTATCTTTGATTATTAATTGATGCCTAATACAGTTTTGCATAGACAAGCACGACTAATAATTTTGTGGATGACTTTATGCAAGGAATTAGACCTTTAGATTAAAGAAAAATTAAAAATAATAATATAGCGCGAGTTTAGTATGATTGTTCGCGAATCTTGCGATCGATTTTTCGACCACTTCCTGATATCCAAGCATGCTGAAATTGTACACAAACCTTTGGTTCAGGCCCAGGGCCCAATGCAACATAGTATATTGAATATTATGTTGGATCCAATATGGCTGCCACTACAAAATGGTGGATTACCAACTTTACAACTCTTTCCACATGGGTATCGAATGAAAGGATATGATAGAATACAACTTCCAATTGCAAGTAAAGCTTGTAAAATCATATTTAGTTGGAACAATATATACAGAGGCAATCGCTGCATCACCAAAAGTTTAATTGTGCTAAACAGCAACAAAACTTGGTTCGTCAAGATTTAATGAAATGTTACTGTAAATTTACAAAAGAGCGTCTTCCGCAAAAACAAATGATTGTCATTAGTGTGAATGCATTAACAAACGTCCCTAACTAGAGCCATAGGTTCTAACTAACTGTTAAGCGTCTATAATCTCTCTCTTAATTAGGCCCGCGTGATCCACTGTTTTGTATTTTACATTTTAACAGATGCTCTGTCGATAATCTGCAGATTATCTAGTCAATTTGCGTAAGTATAAATTTGGAGTCTGTAGAACATTTTATATCAAACAAGGAGAATATTGTTTCTGGCTAAATTAATTATAAAGAGGTAGGCAATTATTTCCGTATTTTGAGCTAGATTGTCAATTATGGGAACTATTAGTCACAAAATATAATATTTCTATTATTTTAGATCATGACACTACAATCAACATTTCTAATTACGCGTACAATGGTCTTATTTGAACCGTAATTGTTTCAATATGTAATAAGCCAGACAGTAAACTGAAATCTTATACTGTAACTAAATAATACAATGATAAATTTAAACGACAGTTGATTTTAGGCAAATTAATATCATTAAAAAAAATGCCGCTACGTGAAGAGAATGTTTTTGTATGTTTATTGATTATATAAAGAAATTTTGAATTGGTTCCGTATTCATTTGTTCGTTGAGGTAGGGCTGAGCGTTGAGGAAATTTAAATACTTAAAAATTATTGAGGAAATGTAGTATTTAGTAGTGGAAAGCTACCGTGAATGAAATGACTTGTTTGTTTTGTATCAGAACAGGGACACGCGCTGTATAATTTGTGAATGAAAGAGTGAGAGAAATTATACGATAGCGTTCATTGCGTTCATTTACGACGATCGTCAACTGTTTACTGTCGTCACTATTCTACTACGTCATTCATTTCAATAACAAGAAGTATGGCGGACAGAAACGAGAGAATTTTAATGGAATTACTCAAAAAACCAGGAAACAATGTGTGTGCTGACTGTGGTAGTAAAAGTAAGTGCGATTTTATCAACGTACAAACAGTTCCGGGCGTTTTGAAAATTGTGTTTAATTTAATATTTTGTGTTCAAAAATTTCACTGCGGCCGATGATTGATGATCACAACCTATGGGGGGCGTTACATGGGTTAAGATGCAAACAATAGTTTTTAGGCGCAAAATAAATAATATGTGGGACGTTTTTCTTCACAACAAAGCACGTACGACGTTCCCGCGTACGATTGTCATTTGTTTCACGCAATTGCACGATCATTTTCTACACGCGATGCTCATTTATTTTTGTTTTGAATTAGCTACTACTGTAATATTTATTAACCACTTACACCTCATGACTCTCATGCTTTTTGGTCATTGACATTAAGTTGTAAACACAACTTACTGACCGCTGTGCAAATGACTTTTATAGCTCTTTTAACCAATTTCGCATGTTTAATTGAAAAAACAAAAACAAACAAAACATTTATATTTAAAAAAAATGCGCAGTTTATTTAAATATATTTAGTTCAAATATTCAGGGCGGGTTTGACGTTTCGGCGCCCTAAGCTTATGAAATATTCACTTCAAAAATTCAAAAATGTGTAAATAGACTAGACATTTTTTACATTTTGCACACGTGGCGTAACGCCCCAAATCGATTGCGTTAGACACGCAAATTGGCCACTGGTTATTAATATTAGTGATGGGTAACTCAATTTTCCAAACCGGGTTTAAAACTCAAATCGCGGCTAATTTGAGTCGACTCAAGCTTAGATTATCTAAGGCGATGTATGTATGTCTGTTATCTATAGACTCCAAAACGGCTGGACCGATTTTGATGAAATTTTCAGGCAATCTTTAGAGTAGCCCAGCCGGCGATTCTGTGAAGTTTGTTTTTTTCGGTTTTTTAGCAATTTTGATTTTCTTCGATTTTTGAACTTTCACAATTAAAAGCGATTGAATTCGCGCAATTCAACACACGTTGGGAATTTTATGATAATGATTCTCATCTTTTACGGCTATAGATATTTAGTACTGTCCGTGCGAAGTCGGATCAGACCGCTGTAGATTTAATATCTTATGAAATATCACAGAATAAACTACTTATTTATTTAATTGCGTCCTAGCGAAGCGGGACCGGGCCGCTAGGTAATAATAATTAATGATAACATTGTAGATCCAGAATGGGCAAGCTACAATATTGGAATATTCGTATGCACAAGATGTGCCGGAGTCCACAGAGGTATGGGAGCTCACATTAGTAAAGTAAAGCACTTAAAGTTAGACAGATGGGAAGATTCACAACTAGAAAGGATGAAGGAGGTTGGTAATGTGGCTGCTAGGCTTAAATACGAAGAGAGAGTACCTCCTTGTTACAGAAGGCCTACAGAAGATGATCCCCAGTAAGTAACTATTGGCATATTTAAAAGACCAACTAGAATTTCCAGACACATTTTTTTTGTGGATTGACAGATCAAGAATATTATGTGCTTTTTGATGAAATATCGGTATAATACGCGCCACGGTTCTAAAAGGTTCTGAAGCTAGATGCAAATGGAGGCTTGCGCAGGTGCAGTCGGTTGAAAAACTACAAACTCGTGCTATATTATTATTTTTAATTTTTCTTTAATCTAAAGGTCTAATTCCTTGCAAAAATTCATCCAAAAAATTATTTTTCGTGCTTGTCTATGCAAAACTGTATTAGGCATCTTGATCAATTAACAATCAAAGAAACAACTTAACAATAGCGTACTGGACTGCACTTTATAGCAGGAAAGCGACAAGTTACAAGACAACCAATCACCGACGAGCGCACGTTCTGTGCCGGTAATTGGGAGTCTTCCTTTCCCACAAAACAACCAGGATTGCTCTAAAATGTGCATTTGCGACGCTGTTTGTGACTAACCTTTTAGAACCGTGGCGAGTATTATATACATTATTTCTCAAAGGCCTTTTTTTTGTCAGTATGAAATATCCCTTAATACTGTATCAAAATTAATGTTTGAGACGCCATTTTGCAGATTATTTTTGATGAAATATTTAGAGCCGTTTTTAACCTATTGGACGCCCTTAGCACTTTCGGATAATGGGGCCTTATTGACTATTAAGGAGGACTATTTTTTCTTAAAAAAAGAGTGTAATTACTAAGCGAATCAATAATTAACAAATACATTATTAAAAAATATATCGATATATATGATATTTGTCGACTGTATCGGTTATTGAATTCTGATCTGGAACTAGGGGGCCCCATTGATCGCGGGGCCCTGGACACGTGCCCAGTGGAAAAAAGGGCCATGGAAATATTAGACTAACAATAATTATTTCTAGTTCTGTGTTCTCGTTCTTGTAAATTAGATTTTTGGTTAAATATTCTGCAATGAAAATTTCAATTATATTATTTTTGTAGGGTTTTAATAGAACAATGGATAAAAGCTAAATACCAGCGCGAAGAATTTTGTCACCCTGAAAGACAGGGCTACACAAACGGACACATGGAAGGGTTTTTAATGAAACGAGGCAAAGAAGATAGTAGGTTTCATCCTCGTAAATTTATTTTAAACGAAACGGATGACACCCTTAAGTATCACGTAAAAGAACGGAAGGATCCCAAAGCAATACTTAGGATATCAGAATTAAATGTAGCGTTTGCTCCCGAAAAGATAGGAAATATGAATTCACTACAAATTACGTTTATCAAAGATGGCTCTACGCGACACATATACGTTTATCACGACGATGCGGAAGTTATTACAAATTGGTATATGGCTATCAGGTTAGGTTATTTTTTTTTGGTTACAATTTTTTTCTTTATACTCGGTCGAAAGTATCTACTTTCGGCTTTGATTTTAATGCGGAAAATCTAACATTTATGTACTGCTAGAATAGGGAT
This sequence comes from Venustoraphidia nigricollis, assembly GCA_034508555.1. Taxonomy (NCBI): domain Eukaryota; kingdom Metazoa; phylum Arthropoda; class Insecta; order Raphidioptera; family Raphidiidae; genus Venustoraphidia; species Venustoraphidia nigricollis. The sequence continues at coordinate 2,293,727 of JAVRKA010000021.1, read as the reverse complement.
GTTGACTGTATTCAACGTTAAGTGGTAGTTTGTATGATAGAAATACTAAAAAACACTATATTTTTCCTTATTTTTAAGGAATTTAATTAATATTTAATAAATAAAAACGTAATTAAAACACTCTCAAGTCACGTGACAACGAACACCAATCAGAGTGAATGACGTCACTAACTCATAAACATTGCCCTAGAGAAGGACGCTGTTGACGCTATCAAAAGGCTTCATTGTTTGGTTAATATTTAGAGTGTGTAATTTATTATTATTTATTTTAAAAAACGTCAGATTGACTATAGCAACAATTACGAAAAAACCTTTCATCACCTCATCAGTTTACCATCATTTATGAGTGGATGACGTCACGGCAGTCACGTGACAAGTATTTTAGAGCGGAATTTGAAACGGGGTTTAAAATACATTATTTTTAAAGCTTGAGTCGTATTTAAATAAAAATAATAAATGTTTGTTGCTATATTAGGTACTTATGCACGATTTAAAACACTGTCCCAAAAATAGTCAACATCCCTAACAGTGGGCCGAAACAGTTTTCTCGTGCACAGATAAGAAAGTACGTACTTTCGACCGAGTATAAAGAAATATAGTATACATCACACGGCCAGAAAGTTGAAATTCCTATACTGCGTGCCATGATGCCATTGGCTTTGACGCGCAGTGCAGTAATTTCAACTTTCTGCCCTTGCGGTGCCATGTACTATCAATGCGCGGCATAAATATGTATATAATTGCCTTTTTTTTAGATGCGCCAAATTACACAGGTTACAAGTTGCATATCCAGCAGCGAGCGAATCTGAGTTAGTCGGCCATTTAACCAAAGACTTTGCAAAAGAAGGTTGGCTATGGAAGACGGGACCGAGGCCTACAGACGGATATAAAAAACGATGGTTCACTCTCGATCATCGCAAGCTAATGTACCACGATGAACCGTTAGATGCGCATCCTAAAGGAGAAATATTTTTGGGACACATTAGTGAAGGATACGCCGTTAGTTTAGGAGCACCAGCCGGTAAGAACAAACTTATTAAAAATGTCGGGTTACAATAAAACCTCGTTTATCCGGACCTCGATAAACCGAGCTTACGCGTTATTCGAGACAACGAACTGATCTGAGCACTGCATATTAATTGAGGTTCATTCTCGGATAATATGGAAAAACTCGGATAAAACGGATGAAGCTGCTATGCTTATGTTGTATTCCCGTAGTATTTTGCGATTGTACTTTGTTTCTTATACCATATGTATAATACGCGCCACGGTTTTAAAAGGTTCTGAAGTTAGATACAAATGGAGGCTTGCGCAGGTACAGTCGATTGAAAAACTACAAATTCGCGCTGTGTTATTATTTTAAATTTTTCTTTAATCTAAAGGTCTAATTCCTTGCATAAAGTCATCCAAAAAATTATTTTTCGTGCTTGTCTATGCAAAACTGCATCAGGCATCTTGATCAATTTACAATCAAAGAAACAACTTAACAATAGCATACTGGACTGTACTTTATAGCAGGAAAGCGACAATTGACAAGACAACCAGCAATAACCAATCTAACCATTTCAACAATTTCTTTATGACCGCAAATTGCCGACTCGTGGATCGGCAGCCATCCGCAATTATCTCTTAAATTAACAACATGATTCAGTGATTTTATTAACATTATGTTTAAACTTCTTTACTTCGGGGGTGGAAATGTCATTGTTGGTACCGATATGTCGGTTTTGTTTTTGATAGGTGCAAAAGATCAGGGCTTCTCATTCACGTTGAAGACTCCGGAAAGGACGTTCAACCTGTCAGCGGCGACCGAATCAGAACGCGATCATTGGATGGAGGTGATCAGCTCAGTATTGTCGAAGCCTCTGACGCCGCAGGACAGCTCAAGTAAGTGTTCTCGGAGAAACGCCGCCTCCACGAGTAGAGGCAGAGCCTCTACGTGGGCCAGGTGGTGTTGCTGTTGTTGCCGATGGCTTTTGCCTTACAGCACCAACGGACAAACCAAATGTTTGTCGACGATCGCTTGTGTTTGATTAATCGATAAGTATGCTCGGTTTGTAAATTGTAGATCGTAGTCTGTCATTATGATCGGTAGTACATCTTAACAAACATATAAAATCGTTTTGGTCTTTTCTCATTTTAATAAATATTCAAATAGCAATGGTCGCGCTTAGCAGAAACCACGGTATAAGAAAGAATGGAGAGCTTGTGGAGTAGCGCTGCGAGCACACCAGCAATGCTTGCTGCGTTAAAAGAGTTGCGTAACGGGTTTACCTATGCGTTGGCGTTGCGTATATTACTTTGAAAATTGAATTTAATATTTTTACACTTTTTATTTAACACAGCAAGCATTGCTGCTGAGCTCGCAGCGCTACTCCGCGGGTTCTCCGTGTATGTGGGAGATATACTACCATTCTTTCCTATACCGTTGCAGAAACCATGTTCGATGTCACGGATAGTGTAAGGGGCCATTAATTAATTACGTAATTACTTAAGTTCTAGTAATCTTGGATGAGTTCTACTGAGCGCGGCCATTGACTAAGCGAATTTTATGTATAACAAGAAATTAGTATCACTTTTAAAATGCACGCGTTACGCAAATTAAAGTATTGATAGATCTTCATTTGTTTAAAGCATGCGCCAGACACAGCAACAATATTTGAACACTTGTGAGGCACGGGTATTTGGGTATTTGTTCATAGTTTGATCACACATTTGCACTTTGCCATTCGGTGTCGGTTTTTCGAGCGCGCATCAAAGCGTTCAAAGTTCAAATGTGTGCGTAGCCTTCTACACTTGCGCAAAGTTCAGTTACTCGTAAATCACTGAGTAGAACGGTCGCTTTGTTCAGTCGCAAGATGGACGGGAGCAACAAAGTGTCCTTGAATTTATTGAGTTACTTGAAGAAGAACCATGTATATGGAACCCAAAAAGTAAAAATCATAAAAATAGAAATTTGGTTCACAAAATCGTCGTCCATCTTGTTTGTTATGTATTTGAATACTTTGCAGACACGTTTGCTAAAAGTGTCTCCAAAGCATGTCTGGCTGGTGCAGCTAACATGTGTTCAAATGTGTGAGCAAAGTCTTTGTTTAAATATTTGTCTTGTGTCTGGCGCCCATATAAAACAAAGCGTAGTTTGGAGAGTAGAATAACAAAAGTTCGTGTTTAGTACGTTTTTGTTTCTGTTTTCGTGTTTTGTTTGGACGAGACATGCGCGAAACAAACGAATGTGTTTATTTTATAAACAATCTACAATCTACAAACCTGTTTGATCCGCATTCATCTGCTTTGCGATTCGATTTTAAAACCTGGGACCAAAGTCATGTTGGTATTTTTAAAAGAATTAAACGGTAACGATGCTCATTTGTCTTTTTAAAATTCCATTGGTGATATTCTGCTTTTGAAATGATCTTTTTAAAAGAACTGAATTTTCGTGCAATTTTTTTTTTATAAATTAAATAAGTACTCAATTCATTTAAATAAAATTTGTGAATATTTACAATAGTATTATTATATGCCGAGTTAAAAACTTAGCGCTTACAACTATTAAATTTAGTGAATTAGTGTTATAATTATTGTTTTTAATAATGTCAAATTATTAAGCAATATTACGTCATATCAAGAGAAAGCTATCCAATCAAATACGTTCCTTTATCTAGGGAAACTAACTTGAACCATTTTATGTTTTTACAAATTGTTTTTATATGATCTAAAAATACATTTACAAAAAAGCTCGCTTTATTTTTCACATGTTGGTAACAGTTCGATAACAGTATAATTTCGTGTTTCTTCACTAAAAACAATGTATAGTAAAAACCAAATCTACCTGCACACTAAAGGTGGCGATTCGCGCCGCGACAGAGACAGGAGACCGAGACCGGAGACAGAGACTGGAAACCGAGACAAATGTCTCCGTCTCCGGTGGTCTGTTGTGTACCGAGACCAAAGACCTCTGTTCATTCAGTTTTGTTGAGTCGTTAGAGTCAATCGTGTCATGTTCTGGAAAATTATTAATCCACAGCGTAATGGAAAGCCATTCAGTTATGAAGTTACTATTGGAAGAAGAAGAAGACGATGACTTACTATTATATTATTATTATAAAACAAAACGAAGAATGCCTATCAACAAATTATATACAACTAGAGGCCACGAAATATTATCCTTCAAATTTTGATCTCTGTATGCGTCAAGTTGAGAATTAAATAGCGCAGGATGTATAATCATTTCAATCAATTTATCGGTGTCTTCATCAAAAAACGACGTCATTTTTCACAATTTTGCACGTGCGTCTCGAGCGAGACGCGAGACAGTACGAGTCTGAGGTAGAGACCGTCTCGCGGTCTTCTGTCTCGCGTCGCGGTCTCCTGTCTCGGTCTCGCTCGCGAACTGACACACATAGAAAACCTAAGGTCAAGTAACGGTCTCGGTCTCCAGTCTCTGTCTCCGGTCTCGGTCTCCTATCTCTGTCGCGGCGCGAACCGGCACCTTAAGTTTTAGTTTTGACGGTTTTGGCTGTATTTTGTTGTATTACATATTTTATCTAATACAATGAAAGAGTTTGTATAAAATAGTTACAAACTAACTAGGTTATTTAGTATGCATGTAGGTTTGGTTTTTGCTATAAACATTTACAATAAGATATTGACTGATTTGTTTACGTGTCGAAATTTGACTGCAATCGTATTGTGCTTGCTTGGGCATAATCATATATCAGGGTTGTCACTTTCATAAAAGATTCATTTGTTTGACAATATTTGTTTTGTTTTTGCTTAAACACTAGATTGATGATTATCTCACAAGATACTAAAACAAAATCATAACGAAAATCGTGATCTGAATATAATTTGTTTTCAATAGATAATCATCAATATCGGTGTGTTTGATTATTTTTGTACATATAAAAAATACAGTAGAAACTCGATTATATGAGCTGTTGTGAACCACTCCCAAACGAATAAATAACTTAATTTTTTGCTTATAAACGAATAATTTGAAAAACTCGAAGGACTTTTCAAGGATTCAAAAAAAATCTACATATCAAACTCATTTCGACATTTACTCATTAAAATATTTGTTAGTTATACAAAAACAATCGCTTTGCTCTTACGTGCGATAGGTCAATTAATACGACGCTGATGACCTCAGCTATTGAGCGTCTATAATCTACAGTTCGGTTAATACAGGGAGTAAAGATTAGGTGCAACCTTTGTAAATCGATAAAACAGATTTGGCAGCCCTGGATCTACGATTTTTCCGAACCGGGGCAAAAACTTGATAGTGGCGCCCCCTCTCTCCAGCGTTTGATATAAATTGTTTAAAAAAAAACTCAAAAATATATACAGTAAAACCTTGATAAGTTAAAAACCTCTGTAAGTTAAAAAATTTTTGAATTCCCTTCCCCTGAAAGCATAAAACCTCCATTACTTAAATCACAAAACCTCGGTAACTTAAACAAATATTCTGAACATCACCCTCGATAATTTAAAATAATATTTCGTGACCTCCATAAGTTAAAGTATTATCAGTGAGTCATCATGAGTAAGTATCCAAACAAAAGGTTTTGCCAAGAACTTAATTGATTTTCACTTTAGTCTTCCACTAAATCGCTTACTGATTTCTTTGTTTAAATAATTGATTGTTTAAATAAATAAATAATTGATTCTAAATGAATAGATAAAAAATGTATGTAACCTCTATTGAACTAAATACATCCTCTATAAAATCCACAGACCTCGATCAGTTAAAAATTTTACTCTGACAACCTCTCTAACTTCAACTCTCAATAAATAAAAAACTCGATAACTTAAATTTTTTAACGTTTCCCTTGGATTTTAACTTATCGAAGTTCTACTGAATATATATTTAATAATTGGTTATCAATTTTTAAACATATTATATCATTATTTTGGCGCCCCATAAACTGCCGCCCGGGGCAGGTGTCCTTCCCTAGATCGGGGGCTGAGGCTCGGTTAATCTCGGGTTCTACTGTAAACCTACATTACATATAAACATTATGACAAAAAGCACGCACATTTTTTTAAAGTAGAATTTGTTTATAATTACGAATTTTTGATCTCATAGTTTGTAGTAGTTTTTGCCTGTATATTACTAATATTAAGTTTTTTTTCATTGTATTTATGTAACATTTTATACATTTTTTGTGGTAATTTATTTTATTTATGTACCATTTATTTAATTTTCATTGCTGCTTAACTTTCATCACATACTGTTGTTTGGTTTTTAATTGAACGATATTCAAAAGAGTTCCGAATGCAAAAAAAGTGCGAGTCAAACTCGCGAAAAGAGGGTTCCGTACTATTCCGTTTTCCATTAGGTAGTATACTTTAAGACGATTTTCGTTTAGGTTTTCCTGTAAACATTTCCTATTTTTTCAAAATTTTCATCTATTTTCTTAAATAACTTTCAAACTATTTATTTTAAAATTATAAAAATAATATATTAGAGACCCTTATTATAAGCCCTTTCATTTGATATATCACACGGTACACTTTGCAAAACTTTTTTTTTTAATTTCCTAATTTGCCCCCCAAAAATGACCCTCATGTTCAAAATTCATTTATTTACGTTATGCGTCCGTCTTTGGGTCACCGACTTACATATGTGTACCAAATTTCAACTCAATCGGTCCAGTAGTTTCGGAGCAAATTTGCTGTGACACATGCGAGTGATACTATAAGGGTTCCGTTTTTTGAGGTACGGAACCCTAAAAATTAACAAAATTAAACGATCGAACAGCAGTACATCTAATTTAATTGAAGAAAATAAGTAAATAATGAGAAAATACAGGATTTGCCAGTCTTTTTGATGGAAATATTTTTTGTTTATATTGAAATCGATGTCATTGAATTTTAGTGATAACCATAATTAAAGTGTAAATATTATTTGAATAATAAGACTTTTGTATTGAATAACCGTTTTTCTTTTGATTTTTCTTTCTTTTATTTTTGTAGGTTACATTAAATTGAAAGGAAAGTCTAGATTTTTTCCTGATAAACTAAATGTAACAAAAAATGAGGTATGATATTTTTATTTCACTATATTGCTTCAATCAGCTTCAAAGCAGAACGAAAGCAACTGGCAAGATTTTTCTTAAATTCATACATCAATTGTTTTTTTTAATGCTCAATAACAAATGACTGTTGTGTATGAATTACAGAAAACCTGTCATTTGGCATGTGACATAAGATTAATAAGATAAAAAGCTTGTGATAGAAAAAAATGTTTTTAAAACAATTGAAAATATTATAAATGCAATTTACAGTTAATTAAAAAAGTGACATTTATTTACTTATTAGGATATCATAAAACTAACAGTAAGTATTAAGAAATGTATCGAGTAGGGCTGCAGACCATTTTAATATAACAAACAATTAGGGAGCATCCATAAACCATGTAGCTCGAAAGCTACGCTGAGCTATATGAGAGGAGGGGGGAGTTGGAGTCAAGCTACGTAATTTTTTTGAAGTTTAACTTCTTTAGCGATGTATCTGTTTGAAAAAAGTAAGAAATCGAGGGGAAGTGGAATGAAACAAATTAAGGGGAAGTTAGTTTGTCCCCTAAATTACATGAAACTGACAAGGATAGAAGTTTATTGTGTGTTCTATTTTGATTCGCAAAATAGTAAAACTATATAAAGTCAGTATTTGGGAATCTGACGTTTAAAATTACGAACTACTCAAGTACAAAATAATTTCTGTAGTTTGACGTACATAAAAGCTAAAGAAGTTAAACTTCTTATGTGAGCTTATGAGGGTGAGGCTTTAGCGACATATCTGTTTGAAAAAAGTAAGAAATCGAGGGGAAGTAGAATGAAACAAATTAAGGGGAAGTTAGTTTGTCCCCTAAATTACATGAAACTGACAAGGACAGAAGTTTATTGTTTGTTTCATTTTGATTCGCAAAATAGTAATACAATATAAAGTCAGTATTTGGGAATCTGACGTTTAAAATTACGAACAACTCAAGTACAAAATAATTTCTGTAGTTTGACGTACATAAAAACTAAAGAAGTTAAACTTCTATGTGAGCTTATGAGGCTGAGGCTCAGTATGTGTTTTTTTCATGTATTTTATTTGACACAATGAAAATAATTTGCAGAATAAGTTGAATATTTATTTTCAAGCATTAGTTACTTATATTTTAATATCGACATGTAACAAAGATCAGTCTTGCTCATTTTAAACCAAATTATTAGTTTATTAACAGAAAACACAAAATGTCTTCTGGACTTGATAATAAAAAAGTGTTCCATCCAGGGGTGGTCATAGGAAAGGCTACTTAGGGTACATTAAGGGAGGGAGGGGTTCCAGAGAGGCTGAAATAGGGCCACGTGGTTTATGGACTCTCCTTTAGTTATTTTTTACATAAACATTTTTCATATAATACGCTTTTGCATGCGAATGCCGTTTTACTATAAAGATCGGGCGCTCAACTGCACCCTGTATGAAAAATTCAGTGAATTCATTCCGATTGATAATTTAACTTCAGGAAAAAACCTGTCTTCCTGTACTTAAATCATTAATCAGAACGAATCCACCGGATTTTTCATACGCAATGCACCCCAGCGCCTGCACTAATAACTAAATAAAATAGTTTTTCAGTAAACGTAACAGAATCTTTCGATTTTATTAGTGTATTTGCCATATGGCAACATACACTATTGGCGTCGGTCGGATGGCGGGACCTAGGGGTCGAACCAAAATTTCTCGACGTTTCATAACCTCCTAAACACTTTTGCATCATTTTTAAAAATGTTTATATATATATATATATATATATATATATATATATATATATATATAAGCGTATATATATATATATATGTGTGCGGGCAATAACTTTCGAAAGAGTTAATTGATTTTAACGAAATTTGGCCCACGTGTTGAAATCCATCACCGCAAGAAGCCTATTTAAAATGGGCATAATCGGGCCATTTTAAGGGTAGTTTTTGGGGGTTGAAAAATGTTTTTTGGCCCCAAAATACCGAAAAAATTCTCAGAATCCTTTCAAAATTGACATTTAACCCTCCAGTAGTAATTAAAAAGTGTCCCTAAAATTTTAATAAAATTGGCCTGACTTACAAATTTTATGAAAACACTACTTTGCAGATAGTGAATTATTTACTGAAAGTTGTATATAATTTGGTATAGAAGTTCGATTGATAATAATATTGCAATTAAGAAAAAAAATGTTATTTTAAGGAGTGTATTAAGGAGTCAAATTTTTTATTTTGCCCAAAAACCAACCTAAGTTCGCATAATAAAGCCCCATTGCCTGTATAAGCAAATACACTATATTGTCGGCAGGGTTTTGGCACTGCGACCCGGGTTTTTTTATATAATTGAAATACTTTTTCTTTTTAGTTGCTGCACGACTAATAAGAAAGAGAACGGCCACAAACACGATGAATATATTTTCTGCAAGGTAGAAACAATTGACAGTTTATAAATTCAGCATATGGACATACATATCTTGTTCGAGAAGGTGAAGTGATGGGTCTGTTTACAAATCAAAAATTTAGTTACATAATTCAAGTTTAAAATGCGAACCGTTATTTATATTGAAACTTATGTAATTGTTTAATTATTGATTGTATGATAGCGCGTTCAGATGCTTCCATACAAGGAACACGAGCACAAGCTTGTAAATGGGTTGCTTGCCTATTTGAGCCGCTAATCGGGGGACGAGTGTCAGTTTTTCGACCCGAATTAACCCATTGAGTTCCAACATAATGTTTAGTGAATTGACTAAAAGTGCCACTCTCTAATTCCAAGAATCAACAAGAATGAAATAGAGTTCGTATTAGTTTGTTCCAGAGTAAAAGCTTGATCGCGCTCTTCTGGCATTCAAAGGGTTAAAGCTAACGCTCTGAATTTAAGCCAAAAATAGAGCTTTGGCTAATTGTAGACTTATTCGTGAACATTCTGCAAAAATTCTTTCTCTATTAGGACAAATCTAGGTCTCTAACGGACTACTTTTGTAATTTATGTACGATTTACTAGAAAAAAGTTGGCATTAATTGTGCCAGAAAAACACACGTTTTCAATGTCACACTACGACCTTATTCATACTTATTTCACAAAACTGTTCCATCACGAACCTAAAGTGACTCTTCCTTTTTCGGAAAAGTTTTTTAAATCTTCAAAATATTTCCCAAAATTAGAGTAATCAATTGACAGCGGCACCCTTGCAATAGCATCTTTTAGCTTCGTAGTTGGTACCAGCCAAAAATTGAAACGTGCGGATGATTTGAGCGAGACAGAGCTAAAGACGGTCACACCCACAATATGTCTTTTGCCTACCTCGCCTCTTACCGCTGGGTCTCAGCACAAACTGTCTAAAAAGTGGTCTAACACTGTTAATTAAGATTGACGCCCGCCATGCTTTCACTGACTGGCGTGTCCCGGTGCTTGGCCCGTCGGCGCGGTCCGGGCTGCGAAGCGTCTGAACGAAGCTTAACGCCCTCATTATTGAATATCAAGATTTTTTTCATTTGTAAAAAATAAGAGCAGTAATAGACAATACAATTTCAGAAGTAAATAATAGTGTACATTTATTTTATTGTGCTTAAATAAATCATTTTCTTTACTGTAAGATCATATCCGCGTAATTTATCACATCATCTATCATTTGTTTTTGTAGATAATACCTTGGTTACGCATTTTATAGTTACAATGACAGATTAAACAAATGACATTCGAACTGATTAATTTATTATAATAACAAATTATCATTTGTTTAATTGGATATTATAACTCGAAGTAAAATCCGGAAATAAAATACAGTCAAACCTGAGTGAGTGAGAACTAGGTAAGCGAGAAGACTCTCTAAGTGGGAGTAATTGCCAGGTACCGTCTTTGTAACCCTCTAAAACCTCTGTAAGTGAGAAACAGAAACCTCTATAAGACGTTTTTCACTCATGGACATCTATAATTGATACTACTACTTGCCTGAACCTCTATAAGCGACAGTTGAACGTATTAATAGTTGCACGAAATTTAAGAATGAGTCATAAATAGCTGAACTTATAACATTGTTTTTGTATCGTTGATTTGTCGAACTTACATCAGTTGATAAGTATTATTTATATTTGTTTTATTTGTTGTATTTTTATAGACCTCTATAAGCGAGAAAGGCCACTCCTGTACCTCTATAAGCTAGAAACTCGGATTAGTGGAAAACCTCCATAAGCGGAAAAGAGATCGCGATCCCTTGAACTCTTGCTTATCCAGGTTCGACTGTATTAACTTGTTTCAGCTGTTTTACCACTAGTTAATTAAGTTATTTATCGAATAGTCTTTTTTTATCTTATAAATCAAATGAAACTGATCAAACATTATCCGGAAAATAAATATAATGTGTTGTTGGTGAAATCATATTTTGACCGATGTTTTTTTTTGTAGGTATATGAAATGTAAAATACTTTAGGAATGGTATATAGTTAAAAACTAACGCTAGGTTGCAGAAATCAATCTAAGGCAGTGGTTCTCAACCTTTTTCAGCTAGCGACCCACCTTTCCTTATCCATTGGTCCATGGTGAAGTAAAAAACCATATTTATATCGTATCCTTTCCTTATGTATAGAAAATTTACCATCAAATATTGCAAATATATATGATATGCTCTTTTGAAGATACAGATTGCTCATTGATAAACAATTTGTGTTCTGATTTGAAAATGATTGACAAAATTTAAGCACTTTGTAGCCAAAAATCAAGAACCAAGAAAACAAGCAAAACACAATCCGATTTGTTTCGATTTTTCTTATCTTTTCTGATGGTTTCTGATAGTTTTAGGATTGAGTCGCGACACACCTGTAACCCTTCCGCGACCCACTAGTGGGTCGCGACCCACCGGTTGAGAACCGCTGATCTAAGGTCATTGTTAAATAAGATTTTTTGACAATGCTTTCTGTAACCCAGCATCAGTAAACTTTAAAATAATTATTATATTATGCTCATTTTGTATTCATTAAGTGTAAGTTAAAAATTGTAGCCTTTAAATTATAAAACATGAATGTAACTAAAAACAATTGATTACAAGAATTGTTATGAGTAAACAAATGAAGGAGATAGTATTACATTACAATATATTATAACAGCTTGTTTAATCTTTTGTTTTATCTGTGTGGTACAAGTTTACTAGAATACGTTTCAAATTTCTTTTTAATATTTCATATTTATATGTAAACAACATCCAAGATAAATAATACTGACCAACATCAGTGATTCGTTATTTCTAAGATGCAAATAAATCTCGCACATATCTTCGTTTTTACTTTCACAATTTGGTAATTTAGCTTCGTCAATGTTTAATACTTTTCAGTAATTACCTAAATTGTATAAAAACATTTTCATAACACCGTAATTGATTCAAAATTATCTGATTTAATAAGTTCAACAGAATAAATGTTTAAATAAATATATTATTTGTTTTACTAGCTACTTAGCAGAACCTAGATTATAGAAGCTATTGATCGACCCTATCTTGAATAATGCGAATAATATCCCTTTGCCCGGATAACCTGGGGGAGTAAAAATTAGATGTAACCTCGATAAATCGCGAATTCGAGATAAAAAGGGCTCAATAATTCAGGTTCTACTGTATTCATAGTCAAAGCAACGCCACTGAAACTTGATCTTGATAAATATAACAGTTGCCGCTAGATTAATTTAATAAGTCGAAAATTAAAGTGTCGTATCTGAGAGCATCACAGCATTCAATTTTTTTAGTGTAGTATTTATAATGGAAAAAATAGTGTCGTTGTAATAAATTCATGTAAGTAATATTGCTTAGCGCACTACATTTTTTTTGTTAGGGTCATTTTTTGTTTACACAAAATAATACATAGTCTTTTATTGAGGTTATATTTCTTTTGGCGCATTGAGGGTAAACTTTTCTCTGTCCCGGAAGTTCCACACGCAGCATGTAACGAAAATGAGACACCGTGAAGTTAGTTGTTAATTTAATATATGAATGTACTACGTGTATTGGCAAAATTGAAATCGTCGATAAAGCTGATTCTTCAATGCAGTACAGTTTTACTTTGTATTCACAGATGACACGTTTCATTTATTTGTTACAATGTGCTGATGGAGTTGTCCACCTATTATCCAAAGTAAATAAGTACTACTCGAAGTGAACAGGATAACTTTTAACTATATTTATCATCTCCCTAGACATCCTATTTTATTTTATCAATGTACACCTTTAACGAAAATGTGAATATCGATAATCGCGATCACGCCAAAGAAGTATAACTTCTGCCGCACATTTTTTTTCAAATGTTGCACAGTAAACTTGTACAATAAATACGAATGAATGTAAAATCCCCACCAAAGATTGCCCAGAATATAGATCTCCACAATATATTCGAATTTCTTTAAAATGGCGCAGGGATATTATCGGTGTTAACTTTTATTATGTTTAATAAAACAAATGAGTGAGAACGCTAGTATGCGCCATTTCAAAGCAATTTAATTCTATAATAGTACGTATTAATAAAAATAGTTCCAAACGTTTTTTACACTTGTTATTTTGAGTGCAATAATTTTTTAGACGACAATCTTATACCTAATTTCCAAGATTTTAATGAATGTATTTTTTTCTGTTCTCACTTTGTTAATTTTTGAATTTATTAATAATGCGAATAAATAGTATTGTAAATTTTTGCCGATATTCTTTTTATTTGTTAGCTGCCGATTTATAAGTTCATGCATGAGTCAGAAAAAATGATTATTGTCAAATTTACCGTTAATTTCATGATCTGATAACACATTAGCGTTAGCATTGTTGATCGAGACGCGTGAGAGGGCAGGGGAAGAGTAGGCTTGTGACGTCACATGGAGTCTTTTTCCAAACAATTGGAATAAACAATAATTGAAAAATCAAGCCACGGACATGTGATCATTAAATGTAAGTTTTAATGTGAAAAATCCCGATAAGAATATTAAATTGTTATTAATTAACCGTACCAAACATTTTTTAAATATCTTCCATACCAAAAAAACATTTGACATCCCCTCGTATACAGATTTTGGGGAAACCATTGACATACATGTAGTCATAAAACTGAAATTTGACATGTGTTAAAGAAATAGGTTATAATTTACCTATTTTAGAATTTTATTAAAATACCTCTGACTATATTTGGTTATATATATAAAGCTACTTTGATACTTTTTTATATTAATAGAAATATATTATATAAAAAAGAATACGTTTTAGTCAAAAAATGAAACGAAAATTTAAAAACGTTGAAGCAACTAATGCCGAAAGTAACGAACAACGTGTATGCGCTACGGAAAAATTAAATCTCCAGTCAAAGACAAGTACTATTAAGAAGAAGAAACGTCCAAAGAAAAGCAAGAATATTGATTTTATCGATACTGATCAATTAACCAATAGTTTTCCAAATGTGGAAAATTCAGAGAAAGAAATCGAAGTCACTTGCGAGGAAAACGAATCTGAGCCATTAGAATCTGGAGAGTTAGATAAGAATGTTCATAAGAAACAAAAGAAACGTAAAAACAAAGAAAAAGAAGCTGCGAGTGTTAGTGAGGATTGCACAACTGAAAAACAGGAAAAAAATGGTAAATCTTCAACGGAGAATGATCAAAATCATAAGGCAGATAAAAAAATTGAAAAACGCAAGAAAAAAGAACAACAAATGACAGTCGATTCCAGTCATCAACCGTCAGAATTTACGGAACAAGGTGAAGAAATTGAGTCTAAAAAACAAAAAACGGACGATGATTTGTATGAACCAACAGAAATGGAATTGAACGAATGTCAAAATCCAGAAAATATTAAACAAACGAAAGTGTCTATTCGGCAACAAAAGCGTGAGAAAAATAGAAAAAGACTCATCGAACAGAAAGAAAAAAATGAACTAACTGCAAAACAAAATGTATTAAATTACTTGTCCTTGTGGAAACATAGTAGGGATCATTGGAAATTTGAGAAATTAAAACAGATCTGGTTGTTTAATAACATGTTTAATGAAAATAAAGTACCTGATAACATGTGGGAAACTTTGATTGAATATATTAATGGTTCTAAAGGCAAGGCCAGACAAAGCTTATTGAAATCTGCTATGAAAATTATTGAGAAAGCTGAAGAAACGGAACAAATGGAAGAAGATTCAAAGTATAAAAGGGCAAGAAACATTTTACAATGTTTACAAGAATAAAATTGTATTTACTGCAATTCTTGCAATCATATAAATTATAATAAAATTTTAAACGTAATGCTTTCCTTTTATTAATTTTCAATTTACACTGGCAATTTGAGTATTTAATAATGCCTAATATAATTCCATATAACAGAACACGCCAAACCTAAAACTTGGTACGAATTACAGTAACAGATTATATTTGCTTGAAATTTAAAATACATCAGTATTAACTAAGGGTGTCACAATAATTCAGTTGGTGCTCTTAGTAGCTGTTTCTTCCACTTTTGCCTCTTGTTCAAGTACTCGGTCAATCCATTTGCGTAGTTTGTCGGCATCTTGTAAGCCTTCCAAACGTTGTTCGACCTTCCCGTTTCGAATTGCAACCAAAACCGGAATTGAACTAACTTGATAATCTAAAGCAAGTTCGGTGTTTTCATCAATATCAACTTTAGCGAGGTTTACTTTTCCTTCATTGTCTGCAATTATAGATTCCAAACGTGGAGCTAATGCTCTGCAAGGAGCACACCATCTGTAATTTTTTTAAAATTTATTAATATGTGTTAACTAACATAACAATAAACTCAGCAATCAATTAATACGATAAAATAGTACTAAATTTATCACTTACGTAGCAAAGAAATCAACAATGACTGGCACTTTACTTTTTTTGACCTTCTCGTCGAAATCTTTTGGGTCCTGGACCGTAAATGAGTCTCGCAAAGTTGCGCTTGTTGTGATGCAACGTAAATTTGGAACTAATTGATTTTTGGCAACATGTTGCAGATTTCTACAACTTGATACGACTGCAGGCTGCATTTTTAACAATTATTTTAAACAATTTCACGTAAAACCTTTTTAAAGGTTCAATTGTCAAATCTCGACTGGGGATTTTGATATGTCACTTATCGAACGCCTAAAAAGAAATAACCTCCTTTAAACGTCACTAGCAATAAAAAGAAACAAAAATAGTGTTCGGAGCATTTCACTCCGATATATTTTCTATAAATATCCTCAGCTGTCATGACTAAAACACAGGACTAGAGTGAGGAGTATTTCAGTCAAATAAATTTGTTGGTGTTCTAATGCAGTAATTTATTGTGTTCTAATTGTCAATTTTCAGAAGTTACATTCACCTTTAGAAACAGGGGGAGAAGAATACTTGAAAATATTTAATTTGACATTATTTGTATAGTTAAAATAAACAAACGCCTGAGTACACCTCTGAGAAGCGGTAAGTACAGTATGTAAAAAAATTGTCAAACTGTTTAAATATATTTTAACACTTTACAGGATTTAAATAGTTATGTTATTTGATGAAAATGGAAGCTGGACTTTATTCTGATTAGTAAAAGTACCTTTAAATTTAAATACGTCAGTAATTACAAATAATTCGTTTCATCAAATCGCATTAAGTCTTGAATGTACTTAAAGCCCCCCCACTCTGTTAAAACCCTTTGATGTTTATAAGTTATAATGGAGGACTACCATAAAAACAATTTGATGTTAACGTATTTAAATAATTATTAGTTTATTTCTCATTTTGCACTGTATAATATGTGAGAAACAGTTGAATATCATTTATCGTATCATTAAAAACAAGTAAGTAAACCGCGTTTTGGTCTGATGGAACTAGACACATCGATTTCTAGTAAAACAGTAAGATTCTTACATGAATACTTTTTGTTGCAGCCATCAAATATAATTCAGAACAAATCTTGTTAATTTAGTTACTATATGAAAAAAATAAATAACCGAGCATTTATTTGATTAGAAATAAAACAACTGAACGTCGCATTTAACAAGTGACTAACACTCTTACGAAATCGAGTCTAAACCTTTAAGTAGCCATGTAATATGTACAGTTGTCTAAAGTTATGCTTTTTTTTACAGATGTCAAGATATGATTTTTTTATAAAATAAAATATTACATTTTTAAAGATGACAGACACGGAACTACAAGCACATGAGTTTGTGCGCAGAAAAGAATGGCAAAGAGCCATAGAACTTTACGATCAGTTATTAAATACTGGATCAAATAAACATGCTGCAAAAGAAAGGATCGTGGCTTGTCTTTTGGGTCGTTCGGAGTGTTGTTTGGAACTCGGGAGACACGAAGCTGTAGTGCAGGATTGTAGACGTATAATTAAGTTATTGGCTGACGGGAACGAAAACAATAACGGTGCCAGAGCCAGAAAAAGGCTTGTCTACGCTCTATTTTCTCTGCGGAGATTTTCAGGTAAGTCGACTTTCCAAAAATTGCTTTGTCCGCCCGCGATTGTAATGATACAGAACAACAACAGTAGTGGAATCTTTATCAAGACCAAACAGCTACGTTTTCAGTTCATAGAAACTGTATTTTAAAAATTAGAGTGTGTTAATTCATTGACACCTCTGTGCTTCCCCCCTTTCCGCACCTTAGAAGACTATTAAAAGTATCTTTACTCAACAAAAGAAACATGTCTGCCAAATTTCAAGTCTGGAGGTCTAATAGTTCCGGAAGGTATCGTGATGACCTGTCAGTGACATTCATCCCCTATTTCACCCCCTTTAAGTTTTTATTTTGAGACAGAAGGTAGCCTATGCCCTTCTTTAGGATGCGATCTATTTCCTTGTCAAATTTTATCGAAATCTGTTTAGCGGTTTATAATATTAGTTAGAATTATTTATGTTTTGTAGAAGCTGAAGTGGCAACAAGAGAATGGCTCTTATCTGGAAGTCCTGGTGCTCAGAATCATCCCGAGGCTGTCAAAACGTTAGAAAGACTTCGTTCGATCTTACAAATGGCCAGTGGTCAAAAAGGCGGTAATGTAAGAATGTTACAACAGCGTTTAGACGAAGAACTGCAGGCCTTAGAGTCGCGTTTCGAAGCTCTTACTGGTTAGTATCCGTGTTTACTGTGTTAAGTGACTAACGGGCTGCCCGATTAAATTCTTTTATATAAAATCCACCCCCACCCGTTCGCATACTGTGTTCAAAAGACCGTCGAACATATATTTCTTTTTTAAGTAATTTCAGAGATACAGCGTATCCTTTATGAAGGTTTCGATCACCCTGTTCACCCCTATAAGGGTTATTTTTGCGATAAAATGTAGCCTAGATTACTCCTGGCATAATCCTTTATCTATCTGTGAAATGCCATCACAATCGGTTCAGCCGTTTCAAAGACTAGCCTGGCCAGACAGAACAAACTGACTGAAAACTGAAAATTCGCTGTAGGAATCTTTAAAACTGTACAATTACGGACTACGTTACGATGCTATTTATTTGTATTAATTGAACTAACTTCTGTAAAAGTCATTAAATCTCGCAGTATGTGGATTTTGTAATCTATTGGCTACCATATCAACCATTACTTCTGTAAAGAGTGTTCTAGTTTGAAATTGTCGATTTTATTTTATTTATTTAGATAAAAAGAAGACCGTTTGTAACATGATTGTATGCTTCCTTTTAGGTCTCGGCTCGAATCCGAAAGATAATTCTCAACATAGTAAACATCGTAATAACCGAAAACAACCGAATAATAGCGATATATCTGTAGATTCGGATAAGAAAAATTATAACAATAAACATTCGCACGATAAAAAAACTATTTTAGATAAAAATCGACAGCATAATTTTACGGTAACTAATAGTTTTCAAAAACAGCTCGATTCTATATCAAATCAGTCGGAAAACAACGGCGACGCCGGTAACGATAGAGTTTCATGTACATATTGCTGTATAACATTTACCGACAGGTAAGAACAAATTATAAATAAATAAATTTTTCTAATATAGCGTTGTAACAATGGATGTTTCATAACAATTATAGCAAACTATGGTTGTTCTACTGTTTATGAATTTAGTTTTACGAACTATAACGTATTACTAATATGAAAATATTCTTGTAGATCTGAGTTACGAACACACTGCCAATCGGAAGCTCACCAAACAGTGATTATGTCGGACGAAGGTAGAGATTGGAAATGGCGACCTCCTCCTCGTGGCTTTAAGGCCGATACGTATTCGCTGTGCGAAAATTATAGCGGAGGCTCCTGCAGGTACGGGGCGCAGTGTGTCGAAGCGCACGGAACTGACGAACTAGCCGAATGGAGGGAGAGGTTCGAATATCGACGAATGAAATTGCAGAGAGCATGCGAAAAAGAACTTTACGGAAAATCTTATACGGAGCAGTTATTAGACCGGTGGGTGCAAGCCCCGAGTCCGGATAAAGTAATGCGTGAAAAGTTGGACGGGATCGAGGACAGTTGTTCGGCCGATTTGGTGACGACCGTTTCATCGAAACTAAGCCGACGCGAATGGACGTTCATATTAAAAACAAAACGACATCTGAAAGCCATAGCTCTTTTACAAGACGCTCACAGAAACCATTTTGTTTTAAAACAAGTCATACCGGGCGATAACATTCCACAAAAAGGTACTAACGCGATTTTAAATCAGAAAAAATCGAAAGCTAATGCCCCGAACGCTGTCAAGGCCGCAGAAGTCGAATTAAAGTCCGATCAAGAATGGGTCGTGTCGTCGAGCGATAACCGAGACGAGTCGTCCGGTTTGCTCGAACATCGAGTCAAAGTCGGTTTTTCAACCGATATTTACGGGACTTTTCGTCAATCGGTCGTATTCGATTTTGGCTCGGAGCCTGTACTAGTTAAACATCTATGTGTCGATGTTATACCGATCACCGATGCCGACAAAATAAAGGAAATCAGAAAAGAAATTATTCTGTCGACGGCCGAGAGATGGCATCCTGAAAATGCGGATATCGTTGCGTTTACGTCTCCCGTAACGCCCCAGATTTTTACGCCGGCCGCTGCTGCCCGAGACGGCGAATGGGAAAGAGATTTGGTCAGCGCTTATCCGTCACCAGGAGCCGATACTTTTACGTTGACGCAATCGACGGTAGCCGAAAAAAGACTCACCAAGAATAATTATCGGGCTAGGATGCATGAACTGTTGTGTGTTGAAGAAATGGCCAGGTAAATAATTGAACTAGAATATTTAGAACTATGAGAATAATGCATTTTAATTTATGGTTACTAATCTCTCAGGTTGTAAAATATGCTCTCAGGAAATTTTGTGGTCGCAAAATTCATTTTATTACTGTTTTTATAAGCTGTCATTAAGCATTAAGCTTCACAAAATTTGGCTTTTTGCTTAAAAGAACGTATATTTTGCTCTCAAAATTGAATCAAATAACGTTAATATTTCTTTACGACACTTCACGAGATTTCGAATTACGGGAAGGCAAACATTTTGGAGTTTTTTCTTTACAAACGGACAATTTGGACTAGCTCAATAATTATTTTCAAATTTTGTTTTTTTCTGTCCAAAAATTTATGTAAAACTTATACTAACTCTTTATAATAATTAATTGTATATTCAGTTCGAAATCAAAACTGTAAAGTTCAAAAATTCGAGTAGCTTTAAAGCGTTTAATTTTGTTTTCACAGGTACGAACAGGTCGCCCGATACAACGTCACGTGCAACATCCGTGTAACGCTGAGCTACCTCCTAGCTCCAACGGGCACGGCGACGAGCACGGCCAAATATTCCCATAACGGAGAGTTGTTTGCATTGATGTCACTCGGAAAGGACGTTAGCGAAGATACGTCGGCCGGTCGACTGATTTTAAACAACTGCACGACTGTATTACTTGCTCCCAAACAAAATAAAAGCAGCACCGAAGGTTAGAATTTGTTTATAAAACTCGTTTGTTATTTTAATACTTCTAGATTACGTTCTAAATGCCATCCAATCTTTTGTTTTATACATTTTGTATGTTACTCGCTGATAATAGAGCTTTGTATTGGTGAAAGAATTTTTAAAAGCGGTTCAGTAGTTTCTGTGTTTATCCAGAACAAACAAATAAATCTTTCTCTTTATAATAGTAGTATTTTTATCATATTCATTAATTGCTAATATAGATTTTTGTTCATAAAACATTCACGAAAATTAAATAAAAGTTCGAGTAAAAAGTTATGTTTGTGTAAGGAAGGTTCCTCATTTGACATATTTAGTTTTTTGTGAAGAAGTCATCTAATGACGTTTGCCTTTTTTTGTTTCGTTCAGCAAGTTGTTGTCGATAGCAAGATATTGCATCAATGACACTTCGTCTTGCCTTTGAACTTCTATAAACGTTTGAATCACTTTGTATAAACTGATCCATAATTTACGTTATAGTGGCTAAACTGTTTTTTGAAGTTTAACTTCTTTAGCGACATATCTGTGTAAAAAAAGTAAGAAATCGAGGGGAAGTAGAATGAAACAAATTAAGGGGAAGTTAGTTTGTCCCCTATAAATTACATGAAACTGACAGGGACAGAAGTTTATAGTGTGTTGTATTTTGATTCGCAAAATAGTAAGACAAGGATGAGCATATAACGTCAGTGCTTGGGAATCTAACGTTAAAAATTACGAACAATTGAAGTGCAAAATCGTTTCTGTAATTTGACGTATAAAAAACCAAAGAAGTTAAACTTCTTATTTGAGTTTATGAGGGTGAGGCTCAATGTGTTTTTTTCTTCTAGTTGCTTTACAGCAAAATGAATTATCGGAGGGAATTACGAAACAAAAACGTAAAGTTTACGAAGCTCTCATAGAAGACAAAGGAAAAAATATGATATACTTGCGTTTATCGGCAACGACTGTAAAAGATTTAAACATGAAACCGGATACGCATTTCGTAGCCGAAATACAATTTCAGTTAAACCGAATTCCGTACTGCGAGTGGCATTACGCTATCGATAAAATAGCCGATTTCCGGGTCATCTTCCCTGACACGTATCTCGAACCGAATATTCCTTGGACGCCTCAAAGACAGTGGGCCGATATAATCGATTCGAAATTGAATTTGAAACAAAAAGAAGCCGTCGTAGCGATAACAACACCGATAAATATCGCTCTTCCGCCGATTCTGATTATCGGACCGTTCGGTACCGGAAAGACGTATACGTTAGCTCAAGCCATCAAACAGTTGCTTTTGCAGCCCGAAACTAGAATATTAATTTGTACTCATTCGAATAGTGCAGCCGATTTGTATATAAAAGATTATTTGCATCCGTACGTCGAAGCAGGGCACGACGAGGCGAGGCCTCTTCGAGTTTATTATCACAAAAGATGGGTGTCGACGGTGCATCAGGTTGTCCAAAAGGTAAGATATGCAGTTTGTCATCCATTTTTGAAGTGAAACTTCTGTAGCGTCGTATCTGTTTAAAATTTCTTCTGACGCGTAATTTTTAATTGCATAACATTGCTTATAATACAAGTCGCGGTTCTAAAAGGTTCTGAAGTTAGTCACAAACAGCGTCGCAAATGCATATTTTAGAGCCGTCCTGGTTGTTTTGTGGGAAAGGAAGACTCCCACCACCTCCCAGTTACCGGCACAGAACGTGCGCTCGTCGGTGATTGGTTATCGCTGGTTCTCGTGTCACTTGTCGCTTTCCTGCTATAAAGTACAGTCCAGTTGGCTATTGTTAAGTTGTTTCTTTGGTTGTTAATTGATCAAGATACCTAATACAGTTTTGCATAGACAAGCACGAAAAATAATTTTTTGGATTGCTTTATGGAAGGAATTAGACCTTTAGATTAAAGAAACATTAAAAATAATAATATAGCGCGAGTTTGTAGTTTTTCAAACGACCTGCGCAAGCCTCCATTTGCATCTAACTTCAGAACCTTTTAGAACCGTGGCGCGTATTATACTGTGCACTGTTATATATTAGTAGGTAATTTATGCATCTACGACTAAAGAAGTTTCACTTCCCCTGCGAGCTTACTTGAATGAAGTTCAAGGTTACTATAATACTAGAAAGTTGGACGTCAGAGGCTATAAACACGGTCTATGATTGGTTGAGTAGATTGCTTGCGTCATCGATGCCCATGGCTTGGTTTTTCAATTATTGTTATCCCAACTGTTTGAGAAAAGACTCCACAAGCCTATTTCCCCCGGCCTCTCTCGCGTCTCGCCTAGTCACACCTTCAATTATGCTAAAGGTTGGGTGTTAGAGCCTATAAACATGGTAACGTCTGTGATTGGTTGAGTCGATTGCTTGCGTCATCGATGCCCAAGGCTTGGTTTTTCAATTATTGTTATTTTACAGAAAGTTTAGCTCCTTATTTTTAATTAAAACAAATAATTCAAAGGATATTTTATGGAGCTCCATAAAATATCCTTTGAATTATTTGTTTTAATTATTGCTATCCCAACTGTTTGGGAAGAGACTTCATGTGACGTCACAAGTCTACGTCCCCTACCCTCTCTCGCGTCTCGCCATCAACAATGCTTAGGCCAACCTTAGTTTCTAGTAATCTCGGACGAGGCTTACCCATTTTTTTTGTTTGTTTTTTGTTTTACAGTATTGCTTGATCGAAACAAACAACGGAATGAGGAGCTTTCGTTTCCCAACGCTAGAGGAAATAATGAAACATCGTATAGTCGTAGTAACGTTGTCCATTTCGATGTATTTATCGACGATGGGACTTCCGAAAGGTGAGATGTGTTTTTTTACGATTAAAATTATGACGTTACTGAACACTAAACATATCGAGATATTAGTCATTTGTTTTTTTGGGTGTGCAATCTAACCCTTTACACCCGAGATTATGCAATCGTGAGTTTTGACTTTGAAAAATTCTACACCGTGCCCGAAACTATTTTTGTGAACGCAACCGATGTCGATCGATCATGACTATATCTGAGAGTGCACCAAAATATACTTTATTAAGGTAGTTGTCGTGGTTAAGGCACACCGTCAGAAAATTCTTAATTTTTGTATACTTATTAAGGACATGATAATACAATTACCTTGAAAATTTGAAGTCGATCGACCGTATATAATGAAGTGTTAAAGTTTTATTTCTTCTTTTTAGGTCATTTTACCCACATTTTACTCGATGAAGCCGCACAGGCAATGGAATGTGAGGCAATAATGCCTCTTGCTCTCGCCAACGAAACAACTAGAATCGTCTTAGCCGGAGATCATATGCAGCTGAGCCCCGAATTGTTTAGCGAGTTTGCAAAAGAACGAAATCTGCACGTCTCACTTTTAGGTATTCATTTGTTCACTGTTCAGAAACAAAACAATGCACAGTTGTGAGGCTTTCACGGCCGGCGTTGTTGTAAGACTTCTTGGCTTCCGGGCTTGTATGCCGTAGTCCATTAGTTTTCTACTTGTCGTTTCGTCTACAACTACGGTAGACATTATCAAACGCGATATGATAGCAGGCGAAGTGTCCTTCTAGACTGCTCACAGGTCAGTGTGTCATCGACTGCTGCTCCTTCTTCTTTTATGCAACGTGAATTGGTGTTCTCTACTCGGTCGCAGTTCGCTCTTTTCTGATTGGTTGTGGCGCTCAATAGTTTAGTATGCCTCAGTGCTGGTGTCCCGGTTTTACTTAAGGTACAGGCCTTCTACTTTTCGGTTTGAAATTTTGCGTGTGTTTGGGTATTTCTATGGCTTCCTTGTATATGCGCGAATAATAACTCAAGCCATAGAAATACACAAACACATGCAAAATTTCAACCGAAAAGAAGAAGGCCTGTACCTTAAGTAAAACCTGGACACCAGCACTGAGGCATACTAAACTATTGAGCTCAACGACCAATCAGAGAAGAGCGAACTACGACCGAGTAGAGAACACAAACCCACTTTGTGCAAAAGAAGAAGGAGCAGCAGTCGTCGACACATCTGTGAGCAGCCTGGAAGGACACTTCGTCTGCTACCACATCGCGTTTGATAATGTCTACCGCAGTTGTAGACGAAACATCAGGTAGAAATACCAATTGACCACGGCGTACAAGCCAAGAAGTTTTACAATTTGTAAAGGCGGTGGTTTTATGTCGTTTTGTTTTTTTCAGAACGTCTATACGACCATTATCCGACGACGTTTCCGTGCAAAATACTTCTTTGTGAGAATTATCGCGCTCACGAAGCCATCATCCAATTTACATCGGAGCTATTTTATGACCAAAAATTGATATCGAGTGGAAAACAGCCGAGGCATGACAAGTTCTATCCGTTAACGTTTTTTACGACTCGTGGCGAAGACGTCCAAGATCAAAATTCGACCGCTTTTTATAATAATTCAGAAGTGTACGAAGTTGTTGAAAGGGTTTGTGAATTAAGGAAAAAGTGGCCGGCTTCGTGGGGAAAATTGGACGATCAAAGTATCGGAATTATGACGCCTTACGCCGATCAGGTTCGAACAATTCTTTTACAAATTACCCTAATCCAGCCATACTCTCTAGGGCTCCGCTATATCTCCGCGAGGACTCCACCGAAATAATATCAACCTAAAGAACGAAACACTGACTTAAACAGCTGGTCAAAAATTAAAAAAAATAAAACAGATTTGTCGGAAAAAAGGACTTTTTAAGTAAACACTTATTCGTTATTTATAGCGACGTTTCGTCCCTTGTTTGGGACTTTTTCAAGCTTTATAACTGTAATTGAATTATTAATAATAATTCAATTATAGTTATAAAGCTTGAAAAAAACCGGTCGTTTCGGTGGGACATTTTACCTGCCAGGTAATAAAAAATTTGAGGGTCGGTTAAGCCCCGCTACCTTTCAGTCAGGTCTGTGTTTTTGTATTCGGATATTATTCAAGAGGTATTGTACAAATTTTCACAATGCCTCAAATACCTACCCAAAAATGCTTAATAGCTCACCTATTATAGATATATTCAAAAAGACAGATCGTTTCGGTGGGGCATTTTACCTGCCAGGCGATCAATATGTTTGATAAATCGCTTAAGCCTTGCTACCCTTGAGCCAGGGCTGTGTTTTTGTATTCGGATATTACTACAGAGGTATTTCATAGTGCCTTAAATACCTACCCAAAAATGTCTCTACTACAATCATGTTTCTAATCGTTCCATTAAAACAAGCTTATATTTTTTCAGGTGTTTCGTATTCGTTCCGAGTTGCGCAAACGTCGAATGGGTGGAATTTCGGTCGAACGCGTTTTGAACGTTCAAGGGAAACAATTCCGTGCAATATTTCTGTCGACCGTTCGAACGCGACGAACTTGTACCGGAGCGACCAAACCTTCCGGGGACGAAATGGATTACGGCTTTCTGTCGAACTCTAAGCTACTCAATACGGCGATCACGCGAGCGCAAAGTTTGGTTGCCGTCGTCGGAGATCCGGTCGCTTTGTGTTCGATCGGGAGATGCCGTAAAGTGTGGGAACGATTTATACATATATGCAATCAGAATAAAAGTTTGTTCGGAATCACTTGGTCGTTATTGAGGAGTCAACTGGATGGTGTCGAATTAAAAAAGACGTGAGTAAAATTAATTCTACTCTAAGTTCAGATTTTGATCTGGTATTTAGGTTATGAATGTCCGAGTTTTTGATGAACCTACTAAGGTTCTTAAAAACATAAGTTGACAATTCATAAATTAGTATGCAAACTAATGTAAGTATTCTATATTTCAGAGCTGGGCAAACTACTTGACAAAAGTAGTTGAATATAACTACTGATTACTTAAGTAAAAAAGTAGTTAAACTACTCGTTCTTAAAAGTAGTTAAACTACTAACTACTAGTAGTTAGTAGTTAAAATTTTAACTACTTTTTTAACTACTATAATAATAATAATAATAATATAAATCTCTTTATTTATGTCGTACAATCTGCACTTATAATATATGAAAATTATTTTAAAACTTATATTTAATTATATGTTTAATAACAATACGACGTTTCGGTCAAGATGTCTTTCTTTTTCAAATGAATATAAATCAAAAATTCTACAAAAAACAATTTATAACCTAGAATGTCCAAAAACGATATTTAAAAAAATATATAGGTATATTACTGTCAATTGCCATCAAGTTTTGTATATTTTAATCCTTCTTTTTGACAGTCTAGGCTGTTAATTGTTTCTAACTTAATGCTATTTTTGTTTTCTTCAATGATTATTATTTTTTATAGGATCTTTTATTTATATTCATTTGAAAAGGGCTGAAATCATGGCCGAAACGTGTTTTTATTAAATTTTGCAAATAGCAACGATGCGATTACCAGTTCCACGTTGTATTTCAAACTAAAACTCAAGGAACTGATATTTCATTATTTAAAAAAAAGTCTGATCGTGTTCCAGAATCCAGAAAAATGCATAACGAATAAGAACTTGTGCTAACACGTCGGTTAAATATAATATACTAAAATATTTTTAAAAGTAGTTAAAATTCAAAATAAGTAGTTAGATTACAAAAAAGTAGTTAAACTACCTAAAGTAGTTAGAACTAAGTAGTTAACTACATTTTTAACTACTTTTTGTGATTACTTGATAGATATTCAAAATAATAGAGTACGATTACTATGTGGAGAAAAGTAGTTAGAGTACAACTACTTTTCCAAAAAAAGTAGTTAACTACTTTTGTAGTTAACTACTGCCCAGCTCTGCTATATTTCTTAAATATATCTCTGCAGCTTGTTCGCTGCGACATACCAGCAATACATCTGATAATTTTCTTTTGGCAGATAAATATACCATTTGCTTGAGAAAACAAACCCCAAAAGCAAATAGTGTATTTTAATCTTGAATAAACTTGTGCGTAATAGAAGTGTAATAACTGTTGTGGTGTTAATATTTGTTTTAAATTAATAAAATAAAAAATATCGAGATTGTACTCTATATATTTTCTGTTCCAGTTACACCTTAAACCCGTTAGCCCCGGAATTCATACCGCGTCAGTACCAGACAGAAGCGTACATAAAATTACAAGCAGTGATGCAACCAACTTCTATACAAACCGTAAACCAAACGCCGTTCCATCAGTTAGCAGCAGCGACTAGCGGTGTGACCGCGACGAATTTGCGTTTCATTCCGCCCCAACAGATTCAGCCGCCAAACGCGAACGTGAACAACCTCGTTAACACACCACTGCCGCAGCAGCAACAGTTCACGACTTTACCGGCCAGTGTTCCGACGCCCGTTATAAACCATAACGCTATAGCGCCGGTACAACCGCATGTCTACACTCTACCGTTGATCTACTATCCGACGACGCAGTCTACAAACGTAACGGTACTGTTTATTATTAAGTACAGTAAGGCCACGCTTAACGCGGGAGATACGTTCCAATAAGTTTCTGCGCTACGAGGTCATCTTAAGGTAGTTGTCGCGGTACAATATTGTCAAAAAGTTATAGATTATACGCGCCACAAAAGTATACTAGCTTGTAGCTAAGTGATCCATAATTTGTACGCAAGACTGTACCCGTGGAAACGTAACCCATACAGTATTCATATGCATGTATACTTTTCTATAAATTGTTGAACCTTAAACCGTTATTTATAAATAATTAGACAGTCCAAAATTTTTTCTTATTTTTTTTTAAATTCATAATAAATGCGTTGAAAGACTGTCAGTTTTTGGAAAGTTTCTGACAGTTAGTTCTTTTTTTATAAATAAGAAACTGGTTCAGAACTACAGAGATCGTATACAATCAATGTTAATTATCCAATTTTTAATTGAATTTATCTCGGATTATATACGGTCGATCGACTTCAAATTTTCAGGGTAACATAATAATATAATGTCAGTGCTTGGGAATCTAACGTTTAAAATTACCAACAAAAATAGTTTCTGTAATTTGAGTGTACATAACAACTAAAGAAGTTAAACTTCTTATGTGAGTTTATGAGGTTGAGGCTCAATGTGTTTTTTTACTGAAACAGCGTTAAGCGAGGTCTTACTGTATGTATATGTAGTAAGTTGTCGTGCGTCTATAATCTACAATAAGAAAAAACGTCTATCCCGGTGCAATTTCAGTGAACACGGATTGTTTTTGTTACAGGTACCGCCTCAAATATATCCGTTGAGGAATACCGTTCCCCCACCGATACCATTTCCTGGTTCGCATAATGCCGTCACTTCGAACCATCAAGTCCAGCAAAACGCTTGGACTGGCAACGCCATCAGCTATCCGGTAGTGTCTCCGAACGGCGCTACGCAGAGAAGTTCCACTCCGACGTGGTCTCCGAAACAAACTCCGTCGCAGTCGATGGCAAAAAAAGTTCCCGGGATCGTCCCGAACTACTGCAACGCTAGCGACGCTTTAAGCATTAACGTGCGACCGGTTTCGGTCAATGTTTTGCAACAACAAGCGCCTCTGGTGAGTCCGGGAGGAGTTCCGTATCATCCGACAAATGCGCTTCCGAACACCGGATTCATACCGCTTCCGATCCAGCGGTCCTGCACGAATAGCCCGACGACGCAGCAGCAACCGATCACGACGCATTTACACGATACCTACGTCCCCGGGAACGTAATTTCGGCGAGTTACAACAACCGAAATAATTTAAGACAGTTAAACGTAATGGATAACCGTTTCATCGAAAAAGATCAAATACAATTTTTGCATAACGTACATTTTCCGGAGAGACAGAACATGGCTATTTCGGCGCAACCGAACAACTTCCCGATGCAGCTACCGACTAATTTGCAACCGTTAAACAGTACCGTAGCGTTAGCCGAACAGTTATCGTCCGTGAACCAACTTCTGCCGGCTAACACGACGTTATTAGAAATGCTGCAGCAGCCTCAAAGTCAGATCGAATGGTATCGACACTTGATCGAAAACGTCGGCATGGAATCAGCTACGAAATTCTTAGAATTAATAGCGCACGCGAAAAAAGAATGTTTTTTCCAACAAAACTTGTTACAACAAAACATAGCAGCCGCGCAACAACCCAACGACAACCGAAATTTGATCGACGATTTGTTAATTAACGATAAAAACGTTTACGACGTAAACCCGGCTTTGACGAACGGAATTGGACACTTGAATCAGATCCCACCGGCAGGACCGATACATTTGATCCCACAACAACAACAGAACGCGGAGTTTTTACGCAATATTTTACCGAACTGGCCGTCGATCGAGTTAGAAAAACAAGCGAACGAATATAATATGTTACAACAGAACGGATTCACAAAGCCTATGCAGCAACCACAGACTGGAATTCCGGTTACTTTACGAGAATTAGAAGCGTCATTCATGTATAACGTGAATTGGCAGCAACAACAACAGCAACAGCAACAACAGCAACAACAACAGCAGCAACAACAGCAGGTACAACAACTGCAAGACGAAAATATAACTAGAAATTTAGTGAGCAGGCCTCCGCCCCAACAGAATGCGCCGTTTTTACCGGAAGCAGTCAAAGTACCCTGGCAAAATAATCCTGTACAACAAAGTGTGCCGTTGTATAGAAGACAAGGCGGCCATTTGTCGAATTCGAACAGCAATGGCGGCACGAATACTCAGCTCAATCAGAATGAAGCATCTAATGCGAATATGTTGATTCAAGAAGCCGATAAGCATGGGACCGGTGCTGTGCCGGTGAGTTTTGTTTTGTTTTTGTAATGCCAAATTGTATATTATATCATAGTTTAACTATCGTGTAAGCATATTGAGAGCTTGAAAAAGTCTTAATTAAAGAAAAGACGAAACGTTGCAATCAATGAGTGTTTAAATTGATTTATTTTCATTATTCCAATTACCCGTGATACTGTTTTCTATTATAATTCAATATTCAATAATATTATGGTTTAGTTTACAATATTTTTGGTTTTGTTTTCCGAACAGATTTCATCGTCGGGCGCTTTTGCCGGCTATGCCAGAGCGGCCATGAATTTACAACAACAGACGGACCAACGTTATCCGGTGTACAACGGTTTTGCTGGAGCTCCGCCACAACAGCAGCCTTTCAACAATCAGATGCAACAGCGGCCGCCTCAAATGGATGCCCAAATGAATAACGATTTTTCAACACTGAGGGGGGGTGAAACGGTACGTTTTTCTTTTTTTTTATAAGCTTTTATTTAATATTTGTATGTTTGTTTAGGTCAAAACTTGTAACTGAATTTTAAAGCAGTTATCTTTAACTGATTGAGCTGAAATTTTGCGTACAACTTGGGTTCTGAAGACAATACAATATAATACTTTGAATATTATGGTAGATACAATATGGCCGCCCCTAAAAGATGGCCGATTACTTTTTAGGGTTCCATACCTCAAGAGAAAAAACCGGAACCCTTATAGGATCACTCGCTTGTCCGTCTGTCACAGCCAATGTGCTCCAAAACTACTGGACCGATTGAGTTGAAATTTGGTACACATACGTAA
The DNA here is from genome assembly GCA_034508555.1 of Venustoraphidia nigricollis. Lineage (NCBI taxonomy): Eukaryota > Metazoa > Arthropoda > Insecta > Raphidioptera > Raphidiidae > Venustoraphidia > Venustoraphidia nigricollis. The sequence continues at coordinate 2,262,384 of JAVRKA010000021.1, read as the reverse complement.
GTCGGTGACCCAAAGACAGACGCGTAACGTAAATAAGTGAATTTTGAACACGGGGGTTATTTTTGGGGGGCAAATTAGGAAATTAAAAAAGAAGTTTTGCAAAGTGTACCGTGTGACATATCAAATGAAAGGGCTTGCAGTAAGGGTCTCAAATATATTTTTTTTATAATTTTAAAATAAGTAGTTTTCAAGTTATTTCAGAAAATAGATGAAAATTGACCTCACTTATCTTCGAAACTACTTAGCCTAAAATTTTGAAAAAAAACAGAGAATGTCGGGTCTCACAGATATTTTACAGGAAAACCTAAACGAAATTCTTAAGTTTTAAAGCACTCACGTGAAATGGAATAGTACGGAACCCTCTTCTCGCGAGTTCGACTCGAACTTGACCGGTTTTTTGAGGTTAATTAATTAAATCGAATGTTGGTTTGTTTCAGGTGGAGGAAATGATAAATCGACAGCAGGCGGCGGCTGCAGCGACTTACGCCAGCGTGCTGAGGGCGAACGCGAACGCTAGCGCGGCCGCTCAGCAGAAAAGCGACGCCGAGAAGAACTGCAACGCGGGCCGAGATCCGTTCGCAATTCTCCGAGATTTGGGGCAGAAGGCTGCGACGGCAGCCAGCAATCAAGGTAATGCTGGTCTCTATCAGTATTTTGCTTGATGTGATAGTTAAATCAAAGTATGTACGTTTTATTTAATTTAGTGTTTTTGTAATTGTATATAATAATAATATTTTGTTGTTTTCATTATGACTGCGACGAAGATGATTTGCTTATTTTCTAAAACTGACATATTTCTCTATTCTGTGAATCTGCATTATCAATTTGTATTACTTGTATGTAGCGTTTTGTTTTTAACGTGTTTAAAATATCGCGCAATATCCTTACAACACATACGTTTTTCGGCACAACGCGTGTTTAAAACGGACCGATCTTGCAGTGTCAAGGTCCCTATTTCACATTTTGACCGCTGTGTTATATGGAGTGACTAGTAAAAGTCTGGACAACAGGTCACGTGACTTGGTCAGTTGTCGGCTGTTTCTGTAAGCAGTTTAACACAGTTAAGCAGCACCATCATTATTAATGCGGCCGAAATCTGAAGTAGGGACCATTATACTGCAAGATTTGCCTTAAACGGAGCCATAGTTTTGAATGTTCGCCGATGCTGTTTTTGAGTATAAAATGTTCGACTAGTGCGTGATTTTTAATGATTTCTAAATAAAAATATTAAAAATTTGACTTAGTCACAATTCATTTGTTTCATGATATGTTTGGTAATATTATATTATATTGTACTTAACCAACCAAATATAATTTTATTTGTTAAATAAAGAGCCATAAAGTACGTCACGCGAGATTAACCCATTTTTGACCCCCTTTGACACACTGCGTCACATTTTCTCTCACATCTCGTCACGCTAAGCAATACCCCTCCCTCCCCCCTGTTTGTGGACGTATTTTTGAACAGTCCCTAACGGAGATTTTATGATAACTGATAAATAAAAGCACTTGAAAATTCTACAAAAATATTATTAAATTATTTGTTGACGATCTGAGAGGAATGTAAAAATATACTAATATACACAATTAAGTTAGCAGGTAAGTGGACCAATGATGTAAATGAATAAACCAATTATTAATTTAGATGCCTGATGAAGGTCAAATAAATGACCGAAACGTCGCTAAATTAATAATTGGCTTATTGATTTACATCATTGGTCCACTTACCTGCTAACTTAATTGTGTATGTTTGAAAAAATATGGACGCAACAATTTCCAATATACTAATATGTTTTATATTCCTGAGGATGAACTTATTGTCCGAAACGATCGTCGAGAAATAATTTAATAATAATATTTTTGTAGAATTTTCAAGTGTTTTTGCTTATTTGTTATTATTAATAATGTTCTACCAAGTGCCGAGTGAAAAATCAGTGCGAATTATATTTACGATAAATGATCTGAAAAATTCATTTGTTATTCTGTAAACTTCGTTTGTTTCCAAACAATGATCAAGTAGTTGATATTCTGTACTTGAAGCAGCGTCGTCGAACTTTTTTTTATGGTACAGTATAAAAATTTTAACGTTGCTGTAATTGAAATTCCACAGTTTTTTTTTTGTTTAGCTTTGTGAAATTATTTATTTTTGAATTCGAAATTAATTTGTAGATAAAAATTGCCGAAGATGTATTTCTTTTTTTTCGCGTTTTTTTTTGTACACAGGTTTATTGCGACTGTAATATTAAAAATTGATTCTTAAACTGAACAGATGCAACTGGTTTGTGCAATATTAAATTACATTTTTGATAAATAACAACAATAAAAAATAATAAAATAAACAAAACAAGTTTTCTATCGTGACTTACAATGGTTTTAAAAACCCCGTTGTAATACTTGATTTTCTTGCATTAAGAGTTATTTTTAAGATGTGTATTTGTTTTTCGAGCGTTTGTTTTTGTAGCCAATCAAATTGTTTAACTTCATTGTTCTTCATTTATCGTATTTTTGCGAGAATAGCAACGTAAAATGTAAAAATATCTTCTAACCTCGAAAAAAAAAAAACAAAAAAATATCAAATCACAACAATTTCAATGTATTTTCATGCACTGTACTATACTCATTTAGGATTTAGTAAGCGTAATTGTTCATTCATAATCGTTTTTTTCTTACGTAAACAATATTTCGACGAAATATTTGATTGCAGTTTTCGTATAGGTCAAAAAAAGTTGTGTAAACCATTTATCTAACACTCCTATAAGTGAGACAGAAAACTGATGCGCATGTTCAATGTTCTCAGACATGCGCGTAGGTCTCAAAGTAGTTATGAGAGAGATAGAAGCATGTATGTCTGAACTGTAATATTAGATATATGGTGTAAACAAATGCACATCTTAAACAAATTCAGTTTCTCGTAGCTTTTGTGTATTATAATTTAAGCAAATTTTGTAGCGACTTAGTACTATGTAATCAAATATGTATAATCTGAAAACACATGTAAAATATAATATAAAATTTAAAATATACTGCACGTTTTTCGTAGATTTATTTACTAGTAATAATTTTTCAAATTTGAAATATATATATATTTAAAAAAAATTGACGAAAAAGAAAATGTTAGTGTGAATAAATTTTCAAAATAAAATATATATTAATTGTCATTAACATTTCATTTTTAAATATGCTACCTATGTTTGTTATATGGGTTCCTTCCTTTAAAAACAAATGAAACTAAAAAAAACAAAAAGAAAATAACAAAACACTGTACTTATCGGGAGTTTTTTTTCTTATCTTATAAATAATATAAAATAAGAAATGCATACTTGATGAGACAGATTTTTGTAAAAAAAAATATCGAATTATGAAATTAAAAAGTCAAAAAAGATCCAAAATTTGTAAGGTAAATAATAGAAAATATAGCTTATTTAATTAAAAAAGTTTCCGAACTGATCAAAACAAAGCTAGGTAGTTTGAAAAAAAAAATTAGTCAAAGATAAAACTTAAAAATGGAAATATGATGATAAAAAAATGTATTAAATATTAATATAAACGGGGTTTGTAAACTTGTCATAGTTTTCAATTGTTAAACAAAAGAAAAGCGCTTTAATGGCGTCAATATGATTTCAGCTTAGGAACTCCGTTAAGGCACAATTTTTCACGTCGTTAAATTTATTAAAATAAAAAAAATGAATTATATGTGTAGCAGTAGAAAATGAAAAAATGCATGAAAAATATAAAAAATATATAAATAAAATACGTAAAAAAAGAGAAAAATAAAAAAAAAACTTAAAAAATATACATATTTTCAAAAATTTCTTTGAAAAATAAAAATGTAAAGAGATTTTGAAAAATTTAAAAAGCAACATACATGTCTCTACTATAGGCAACTCGACATACTTCGGTGTTGACGTGGGTTGCCTGTACTATAGGTATGTCAATGAAATTTCAAGACAATGAATTTTCTTGAAATTGTCAAAATGTTCAATTAATTAAACCTTCTTGTGAAAATCTTCGAATCATTTAGCAATATTCTTACAAAAATAATTTTTGCGATTAAAAAAACGAGTTTATGTTAATATTAAAAAAAATTGGCAAACATTAAAAAGAACAAGAAATGGTTTTTATTTTATAACAAAAAAAAAAACATAAAAGAGATGGAATATTAATGTAATAGTAGCAATTAAACACAAAAATTTTTAAAAGGGAGGTTTTCGTCCCGTAGAAGGTTTCCCCCTGATAAAAATTAGAAATTACGAAAAAAAAAAACAACTTTTAAAACAGCAATGTTTTGATGTTTTCTACGTTTGCGTATTAAAAAAATTATTTTGAAGTAAAACTTCTTTAGGTGCATTATGAGGGGTAACTCAGATCTTTTTCTCACGGAAGTACCGTTCAGATTATGCTAAGGAGTATCGACATATCGGTAAGTTAGAAAATTTAACTGTTGAAACTTTTAGTCAATAGATGGCCGCACAGTTGTTAAAATTTCTAGCTTACCGACATAAATTGTACCAGTTGTCATTTATTCATTTTGTCACGTGCACTATCTAACCTTAAATTTAATTTAGCAAATTATTATATCTTGTCGGTGTTACACTAGAATGTAAATTTATAAATAATCAAAAAATGTCCGTTAATTCAAATAATATAACTTATTTATTTTTGTTTTTAGTTCAATCGTAAAATATGCCACTACGCTAAAGAAGTTTCACTTCAATTGCGTGTAAAAGTTACACGTAATTTTGAAACTTCGTTAGCGACGTATGTGTTTGAAATTTTCAGTAACGTTAAGGGAAAATGATTCAATGACGGAGAAATATAAGGAAAACTTTGGTAACGCAAAATTGATAACGCATCGATTATACCAGTTCATATAGCTCTAAAGAAGTTTCACTTCTCCCGTGAGCTTATCTGGGCGAGACTCCCAAGATTTTTTCGGTCAGCTACGAAAACATCAGAATTGTTTTATGTTTGAGGCATCGAGCAGTGATCAGACATGAAAGACTAAAGCTGCATGTCCACTAAGTCTGTGTCGACCAAAGTCGCGATTAAGCTAGTTGTCGTGGTTAAGGCACACCGTCAGAAAATTCTTAATTTTTGTATACTTATTAAGGACATGATAATACAATTACCCTGAAAATTTGAAGTCGATCGACCGTATATAATCCGAGATAAATTCAATTAAAAATTGGATAATTAACATTGATTGTATACGATCTCTGTAGTTCTGAACCAGTTTCTTATTTATAAAAAAATAACTAACTGTCAGAAACTTTCCAAAAACTGACAGTCTTTCAATGCATTTGTTATGAGTTAAAAAAAAATAAGAAAACATTTTGGACTGTCTAATTATTTATAAATAACAACAATTTATAGAAAAGTATACATGCATATGAATAGTGTATGGGTTACGTTTCCACGGGTACAGTCTTGCGTACAAATTATGGATCACTTAGCTACAAGCTAGTATACTTTTGTGGCGCGTATAATCTATAACTTTTTGACAATATTGTACCACGACAACTACCTTAATATAACGAGTAGGGCGTAAAAAACAAATTATACGCCGACATGGCACTCTTTTGTTTACATGCTCGATCACTTCTCAGCGCCTAAATTATAATTTATTTACTTTCGTGAACAATGTAGATATAATATTAAACAATATAAAAACAAAAAAAATCAACTTGTAATAAATCACAAAATTAAAAAAAAATTTTTTTTTGGTTGAAGTTTCACGTACGACGTTATTTCACATTTTATTCCCTAGTAGCCGAGTCTGAGAAAGAGCTTCACTTCAAAATTTGTTTTAACGTCGCTTAGGAGGCCGAGGGACCCCCGAGTTTGAGGACCCCGGTGCACTGCACCGTCTAGCTACGTCACTGGCCACCCCTTGCTAGAAAACATAGACCCATTCGACCCGTCTGTACAAAAATGATGCTACTATCTTCTCTAAGCGGAACTATAGTCCAGTCATTGAAGGGAAAATACGGCGAAACTGCTGAATTCTGCCAAGCAGCACCGATTTACACAAAAAATTGGATTTAGGCTCTACTTACCGCCTCTACTTCAAAGGTGTCCCTGTGTCGGGGGGTTCCCCTTCGGGAGTGCATAGATTGACTAATTCTAAGCAATTTTTGTTCTATAAAGTTGTTTCTGAAAGTCAATACTTTTCGAGTTATTCGCGAGTAAACATGTCAAGTTTTCAACAAATAAACCCACGTTTTCAAACGGTTTTTCGCGAATAACTGAAAAAGTAAGTATTTTATTGAAAAAATCAATCTTAGTAAAAATGTAGCTTATAAAAAAACAAAAAGAATGGTATGTTTATGGTGTCTGTAGACCCAATACAAACGGAGTATTAGCTTGTTCTAGGTTGGTTCTTATTCGTCAAACGCCAAAATAGGGATGTTGACTATTTTTGGGAAAGTGTTTTAAATCGTGCATAAGTACCTAATATTGCCACAAATATTTATTATTTTTATTTAAATACAACTCAAGCCTTAAAAATCATGTATTTTAAATCCAGTTCGGTCCAAAACGCCAATACTAGTCGCGTGACGTCACTTGTTCATATCAAAGGAGGCTCAAAAGTTTACACGGGAGCTACCATCCTATAGATGCGTATTCTGTGCTCATAAACGTTAGTAAACTGAGGTGATGAAAAGTTGTTTCGTAGTCGTTGCTATAGTTACATGTAATTTGACGTTTCCTATAAACAAATAATACTTACTACCTACCTGTAATAAATTCAATAACGAACGTCTAGCATCTAACTTACCCGTTGCATTAAAAGATATTCTCCAGGATGATGAAGCAACAATCATGAAAGTTCAACTGTTCCTTGAATTAACTAATCTGAAAAACAAAATATAAACATTAAACTAAAATAAGTGAAAATACATATTAAAAAAATCATACTTACCAATTTGCTGTAGCCAATTTTAGTACATATTACTCCCAACTGCGCATATAGCCTTAGCCGCTGAGCGCGTATATAATATAAAAAATAAATAAATTACACACTAAATATTAACCAAAAAATGAAGTTTTTTGACAGGGGCTGAACATATGACGTCATGCGCTCTGATTGGTGTCTGTTGTCACGTGACTTGAGAGTGATTTTATTAGGTTTTATTTATTATTATTCCTTAAAAATAAGGAAAAATATAGTGTTTTTTAGTATTTCTATCATAGAAACTACTACTTTTCGTTAAAATTATGTTTTTATTTGAATACAGTCAACATCTCTATTGAAAGTTTTAACGTTACCAAAAAACAATGCATTTTTCGGGGGAAACTCATGGAACCTAAATCCAAATTTTTATGAAAATCGGTGCTGCTTGGTAAAATTATGAGAGAAAATGGTCGGTGACTGGACTAGTACTTTACATTGAGTGAAATATTTAATAACTCTTCGTTTGGTTTTGCCGTAGTCCGGTAAAAAGTGTATCATTATTCTGTGCAAGCAATTTATTTTTACAAGGTTAAGTGCAATTAAGAAATAATATTGTTTGAAGTATATTAATATAGTTTGACCTTACAGTTAAAAAAATAGCGAATTTGTTTAAAATTACACAAAATTGACAAATGTTTATTAATTATGTAGAACAATTAAAAATAGTCATTAACATGCGGTGGAAATTTCGATCTTAATTACGAACAGTGGCGGATTTAACGAGAAAAAAACGGACGGTTTTTATTCAACATCATCGAATTTGGTTAGACTTAACACATATTTTTTATTTTATCTTCTAATTTCCAGAATTTTTCGATGACTTATGGTTACTGAGTACCAGCTGTTCAATATTTTCCCTTTTTCACCCTCATCGCAGTTGGATGCGTACGTGCATGTAAAATGCACTTACGTTTCAGAAAACTCTAATTTCTATGAAAAATCTTATTCAATATTTGTTGTTGATGCTTCAAAATAAACTAGAAATATGCAACATGCTTCCCGTATGACTTTTAGCCAAGTTTTTAGAGTTTATTGGATCTAAATAAATGATAAAAACAAGAAAATTTTTTATACAAAAAACAAACTAAATCCGAAAAAATTATTAAGGACGTCAAATTTGTCAGTATTTTTAACATAAAACTTCAAAATATAATTCGCCTTTCCGTAATTCGAAATCTCGTGGCGTGCTGTAAAGAAATATTGACGAATATCACGTTTCTTGATTTAACTTTCAGAACAAAAAAAAATATGTTTTTTGAAATTTTTAAGGAATAAGCCAAATTTTGTGACGCTTAATGTTTAATGGTAGCTAATAAAAAACAGTAATAAAATGAATTTTGCGACTACAGTTCGAATTTTCCCGAGAGCATATTTTACAATCTGAAGGAGCAGTCATCTTAAAAACGCCATTTTTAAGGATTACATTTTATCCCTCACTTTTGTTTTTGGTTTAGGAGTACTGTAGCCTCTAGGACTTATTGTGCTACCTCCGAATCCCGTATTACTCGTTCCTTGTACTAGGTAATTTCCCGCTTCTGTCGACTCTCCGGAAAAAAAAACAGTTCAATTTTCACTTACTATAGAAAGATGCGATTTTTACAAATCTAGCACAAACCCTAGATTTTCGTTTAAATTACGCATTTCCGGGACAGAACACTTAAAGTTCCAAGACACGGAAACAAGCCGACGACTTCCGGAACTTTTCCGGAAATTCCGTCTTTCTAACGATCTAAGATAAGTATTCACAATGTCTGTTTTTTTTCCTTTAAATTCGCCACTGATTATGGGCAAGAAAAAGTCTAGAAGAATTCGCGTGTTAGTTCAGCCTCAGTAAACACAATGATGAAGATATTTTTTTCACAATACTTATATTTTACGTAATTTATATGGAAATTAAACATACAAGTATCACCTTTTCGATTCGCAATGTCAAATATAATTTTAACACATCATTTCCTGTATAATTAATTTTGTGGGGGCGGGCATCGAGGGGATAATTTGCATAACTTTAAAAAACCGCATATATTTTTTTACGCGCTGCATTATTCGGGGACGAAAGTTGAGTTTAGCATGTCAGCGATGTAAAATAAAAATCGCGCATGCGTTGATCACAAGCATAATGTTTTCGTCCCTTTTGAAATTATTTTCAGGCGAAAGTAAGCGAAAGTGGTGCCATCCAACGTGACGATTGTGAACTGTTTAGAACAGTTCGTTTGACATAAAATATCTATTTATGGAGCTTTCATTTTTGACATCTGCATCTGCAGTAGTCGTTGCGGAGCTTTTTCCGGCCTCGGATGTACGATTTTTTCAAAACCGGGACAGAAACTTGATAATGGCGCCCTCTCTCGCCAGCGTTTGAGATAAACTGTTTAAAAAATATAAAATGGGTGGCATTCTGGTTCCAATAATTGAACTCTTTAGTAATAACAACCCTTTAATATTTTTTTAGGGTTCCGTACCTCAAAAGGAAAAAACAGAACTCTTATAGGATCACTCGTGTGTCTGTCCGTCCTACTGTCAAAGCCAATTTGCTCCGAACTACTGGACCGATTGAACTGAAATTTGGTACACATATGTAAATCGGGGACCCAAAGACGGATCTGTAACGTATTTTTTATTAATTTATTATCAATTTTTAAACATATATTATGATTTTGGCGTCTCCTGAAACTGCCGCCTAGGGCAGGTGCCCCGATTTGCTCCCCCCTAGATCCGGGGCTGGCTTTTGGGGATACGATGCAAATCATGACAAGATTATCGGGGGCGGCATTTGACTACTCGGCTATTAGGGATTGATGTATCAACCTTTGCGAAATTGCCTTGATTCTGAAAAGGCTTTGATTTTATTATTCTTCAAATGTGGAGCAATCAAACAAAACCATAGATAAATCCATTTTTTATGAAAAAACGGTTTGGTTTCTTGCAGGGCCGTCTTTAACCTATTGGAGGCCATGGGCACTTTAGGATAATGGGGCCAGTATGACTATTACGGAAGACTATTTTTTTTTAAAGATTAATTACTAAACAAATCAATAATTAACAAATACGTTATTAAAAATTAAATCGATATATGATATTTGTCGACTGTATCGGTTATCGAATGCTGATCTGGCAAGAACTAGGGGGCCCCATCGTTCGCGGGGCCCTGGGCACGTGTCCAGAGTGCCCCGTGGAAAAGAGGGCCCTGGTTTCTTGGGATCTAAGATCAATTATATCCATTGGCGTGATCAAAATGGTGGCAGGCAAGCAAAAGCAGGAATGAATATTTAAGAAAAACAATAAAACATTTATTATTTATTTTAAGAATTAGGGTTCCACGCAAAAAAATTAAAACCCTTGTAATTATGAACAAAATCCAATATCTATGCATTTTCATATTCATTTATTTCTGCGAAAAACAATATACCTACATTGTATACTGTTGTCTAGAGAAAGAATAAAAAAATAATAAAAATTTACAAATTAAGGTATGAGCTCGGGCTCCTGGGAGCGCTAATTCCCAAAAAACATTGGAATGCTGATTACATTCCAATGTTTCCCCTGAGGAAACCTATTGTCTTAATCTTAAGGTAGTTGTCGTGGTTAAGGCACACCGTCAGAAAATTCTTAATTTTTGTATACTTATTAAGGACATGATAATACAATTACCCTGAAAATTTGAAGTCGATCGACCGTATATAATCCGAGACAAATTCAATTAAAAATTGCATAATTATCATTGATTGTATACGATCTCTGTAGTTCTGAACCAGTTTCTTATTTATAAAAAAAGAACTAACTGGCAGAAACTTTCTAAAAACTGACAGTCTTTCAATGCATTTGTTGAGTTTAAAAAAAAATAAGAAAACATTTTTGACCGTCTAATTATTTATAAATAACGGTTTAAAGTTCAACAATTTATAGATGCATATGAATACTGTATGGGTTACGTTTCCACTGGTACAGTCTTGCGTACAAATTATGGATCACTTAGCTACAAGCTAGTATACTTTTATGGCGCGTACAATCTATAACTTTTTGATAATATTGTACCACGACAACTACCTTAAAATGAATTTAGCTGGTTTTGTCTGACTGCTCTACAAATATACTTTACCAAAATTTGATTATTAAAAAGCAATGAAAATAATGACTTTCTTTATAAAAATAGTAAAATGGCAATCTATTTTACTTGGTTTTTCATTTATACCAATCAGACGTCACATTTATTGTGAAAAATATTATTATTTTCATATCCGCATCTGCAAATGTGAACGTCAAAAAATCCGCATTTGCAGATGTCGGTAAAACCCACATCTGGAACATCCCTGATAGAGACTATAGAGTACAGTAGACCCCGCATAACGCGGGAGATACGTTCCAATAAATTCCAGCGCTATACGAAACAGCGCTAAACGAGGTAATCGTAATACGTAGATAATAATAGGCATTAGTGAAACAGAACCGAGAATAAAAAAATTTGTTAGTTTTTTTTTTGTTTAATTTTGTAACACTTATTGTTAAATACTTTTTATCACATTAATTATAGATTTATTTATTGCTAATATCGATTTTTGTTCATAAAACATTTATGAAAATCAAATAAAAGTTCGAGTAAGAAGTCTATGATGAGAAGGATTCTTCATTTTACATATTTTGTTTTTTGTGAAGAAGTCATCTAATGTCGTTTGCCTTTTTCTGTTTCGTTCAGCAAGCTGTTGTCGATAGCAAAATATTGCATCAATGACACTTCGTCTTGCTTTTAAACTTCTATCAACATTTGAATCATTTTGTATACGCTGATCCATAATTTTTTTTAGAAACCACATAATATTGAAACAGCGCTAAGCGAGGTCTTACTGTACTTGGATTTTTTTATCGCATTTTTATTACGCAGAACGAAACTATTCATCGATTTGAACCAAAACTTTAAATTCTGAGAAACGGATGATTCGTCGAAGCGCAATTTCATTAAAGCCGCGCTGTTGTCAAAGGTAATCGGTCAATGTTTCTCAGGTTTAGGGTTAAGATTTTTATTTTGCATAATGAAAAAAAGTATGCAAGTAGTAGATACATTGTTAGCGTTCTTTTTTATTAAATAATATAGTCGTTGCAGGTTGTTTTTTGGATCCATTTTCATTTATTTATTTTTCAAAATATAAAAAAAGACGAAAATCAGGAGGTTGTAGTTAAGGATGGATTTTCGCACAATTAATGGGTTCTTTTAATAGAACTATACTTTGTTTAATCCATACCGATTTTATGGACATCGTTTCAAAATTTGCGAAACCATAAATTTAACAAATAGATTAACAATTAACAATTGATCAGTTTGTAATCTGGGTATGCATTAAACGAATATATTTTAATTTTTAAAATATTTCACGAATTTTGTTTATAATTTTTAAATTTGTTATTTAGTCACATAATATTTTAATAATATAATCGTAAATTTATATCATTTTAATATTATATTATAACGCTATATCGATTGTGTAAAAAAATTATTGATTATTTCAAAAATAAATTTTAAACTACCTAATTTCGATTTGATTATTTTTCTGATGTGTAAACATCATTACATTGCTGCAAGTTGCGAGACATACCAGGGGCGCCACCAGAAATCTTTTCAAGAGGGGAGCAAAAACCTAGACACACGGTCGTGTATCACTCAAACTCGGCAACTGCATAAATTTTACTTTGGTAAGATCCAAGGTAATTAGGTTGCGTCGTTCCATGAATTACGTCAGTTGGCAGAGCGTTCACATTTTTATCAACCACCGAGCTGGGTAGAGTAGTGGTGACAGCACTAGACTCGTATTCGGGAGGTACGGGTTCGAATCCCGGCGAGGGCAGACGTGGTTGGGACTGTTTCCTACTGCCTCTCGCCGAGAAACGGTAATTTCTGTACCGGCCATCTTGATTGAGGATTTCCATGGTTTCCCTCAATTGATTCCAGATAAATATCGAGATGGTTCTTTATTCAAGGCCATGACCGATTACCTATCAAACTCTCAGTTCAAAAATTACCTATTCTATCCTAATTTCCTAAAATTTCTTCATTCACCCATTGCTATTGGTTATGTTGAAGTTTTTTGGAAATATAGAAAATAACGGGAAGTGGTAAAATGGAAAATAGTAATGGTGCGAATGGCGTCTGTTATGACATAAAAGTCGGCAAACGGACGTCAAACGCATTATTATTATTAGTGTATTTGCCATAGGCAATATACACTATTGGCGTTGGTCGGATGGCGGGACCTAGGGGTCGAACCAAAATTTATCGACGTTTCATAACCTTCTAAACACTTTGGTACCATTTTTAAAAATGTTTATATATATATATATATATATATATATATATATATATATATATATGTGTGTGTGTGCGCTATAACTTTCGAAAGAGTTAATTGATTTTTACGAAATTTTGCCCACATGTTGGAATCCACCACCGCAAGAACCCTATTTAAAATGGGCCCAATCGGACCATTTCAAGGGTAGTTTTTAGGGGTTGAAAAAAGTTTTTGGGCCCAAAAATGCCTAAAAAATTCTCAGAATCGTTTCAAAATTGAAATTTAACCCTTTAATAGCAATTAAAAAGCGCTCCAAAAATTTTAATAAAATGGGCCCGACAGGACCGGATTTACAAATTTTATGAAAACACTAGTTTGCAGATAGTGAATTATTTGCTGAAAGGTGTATATAATTTAGTTTAGAGGTTCGAATGATAATAATATTGCAACTGAGAAGAAAATGTTCTTTTAAGGGGTGTATTAAGGAGTGAAATTTTTTATGTTGCCCAAAAAACCAACTTAAGTTCGCATAATAAAGCCACACTGCCTATATTAGTAAATACACTATATTGTCGGCAGGGTTTTGGCACTGCGACCCGGGTTTTTTTATTAGTTTTATCAACCACGCAATAATAGTTGACAGTCCGCTGGATGACGTCATTCTCCCATTACTGTCCAACGGAACGAGATCACCTCTGCATCTAATAACCTTGGGTAAGATCTTAGAGCGAATCGTTGGCGTCAGCAATAAGTCATATTCTATAATCAGTAGAGTGACTATTACAGAGTGTGGACAACAGGTCACATGACCTAGCTGGAACACGGATTGGTTGCGCCATATTGGGCCATTTTTTACGCAGTGTACAGCTGTCGGCTGCTTCTGTAGTCGCGGTTCAATATAGTGGCGAACCTAATTTTTTGGGATCTTTGGGTATTTTGTGTGACATAATATCTGACGCTAAAACCTGTTTGCAGAATTTGTATCTGCCTGTATTTGTCCATCCTTATTGCAGCATCCTACGCAGTGGCGTAATTTGCATAAATATAATAGGAAAATATCAGCTGGAGACCTTGTCGTTATCGCTGTAAATGTGTTGTTTTTTATACTCTGACATCTGTAATCGGCGACTTTTTATAAACAAATGCAATTTATTCCTTTCATGAGTAACATTGAACAAATGATAAAAATGATCTATTTTATTTGTTTGCGTATTTAACCTTTTTTCTACAAGTTTAATTATAAGAGGCGTACTAATTTATTAGTGTATTTGCCATATTGGCATTGGTCGGATGGCTGGACCTAGGGGTCGGACCAAAATTTCTCGACGTTTTATAACCTCCTAAACACTTTGGCACCATTTTTAAAAATGTTTATACATATATATATATATATATATATATATATATATATATATATATATATATATATATATATATATATATATATATGCGTATATATATATATATATGTGTGCGGGCAATAACTTTCGAAAGAGTTAATTGATTTTAACGAAATTTGGCCCACGTATTGAAATCCATCACCGCAAGAAGCCTATTTCAAATGGGCGTAACCGCGCCATTTTAAGGGTAGTTTTTAGGGATTGAAAAACGTTTTTGGGCCCCAAAATACTGAAAAAATTCTCAAAATCGTTTCAAAATTGACATTTAACCCTTCAGTAGTAATTAAAAAGTGTCCCTAAAATTTTAATAAAATCGACCTGACAAAAAACATATTTTTTAATGTATGCTACCTCATATCTCCAACATTTGTAAAGCGATTATGATGATTTTTCTCTTATTTAATAGGGCACATCTTCAGGGTGATCCCACATAAATTTTACTTAAATCGGTTCAGTAGTTTTTAAAAATGTGCGAAATCAAATTCACCACTAAAAAGTAAAAAATAAAAAAACTTACAAAAAAAATATTAACCTCCTTCAAAAAAATCACTAAAAAGATGAAAATAATGAAATTTTGAGGTCGGCGCCTATTTAATAAAAGTAGATATGTAATTAAAAGTTTTTGTAATGAAATTAGCTCCGAACTCAAAATTTCATTATTTTCATCTTTTTAGTGATTTTTTTGAAGGAGGTTAATATTTTTTAAAAACGCTTGTCTTCGGTTATAAAATTGATTACGAATCGAATAGCTGGTAGTTACTCAAAAATAAAACTCTGTTCAATTAAAATAACATTTTTTTTGTATCCCTAAAAATATTTTAGATGTTTTATACAGTTTTGGAATCTCGTTGCAAATTTTTCAGACTATTGACACAGCGCGTCTAAAAAGATTAAATATCTCGAAAAACGTGAGGTTTTTAGTGGAGGTCATGTTTTATTATTTTGAAAGATTAGACTTATCACCGGTTAAAGTCTTACAGACTGTTAGCTAACAAAACAAGTATAATTATTTCGATCGTACTTCCCGAAGAATTATTATAAACGATTCAGAAAATACCCGAGTTGGAGACCCATATTTTCTTACCTTAGTTGAAAATAGCTATTTTTTCTGTGGCGTAGCTGAAAACTCAGAACCCCTCCGCAAAAATCTCAGTGGGGCCCTTCTTTTCCGTTTACTAATATAATTTATTTCAAACGCTAATGAAACTCTGTAATAGGTCCTCTCCTTGGACAGGTTTTTTTTTTAAACGGCCTGCAGGTGAAAGTGAGTGGCGAAAAAGGCAAAGACCAGTGAAGAGAAAAACAGTGACGAAAATTAAGCGAAAGTAACACCTCTGCCAGCATCTTCCATAAGCTCAAGTCATAAATACATTTTTCTTATTCAAAAACACGTACCAACAATAATTGGGTTGGCATTTTGTGGGCTGGAACGGATTAATGGCATTTAAAATAATTTAAATGGGAAAATTTGTTTAGAGATACGAGCAAATTGACATACGAGCAAAAGCAAAAAGCAAAAGTTTCTGAAGCCAGTCACAAACAGCGTCGCAAATGCATATTTTAGAGCCGTCTTGGTTGTTTTGTGGGAAAGGAAGACACCCACCACTTCCCAGTTACCGGCACAGAACGTGCGCTCGTCGGTGATTGGTTATCGCTGGTTGTCGTATCACTTATCGCTTTCCTGCTATAAAGTACAGACCAGTACGCTATTATTAAGTTGTTTCTGTGATTGTTAATTGCTCAAGATGTCTAATACAGTTTTGCATAGACAAATAATTTTTTGGATGACTTTATGCAAGGAATTAGACCTTGAGATTAAAGAAAAATTAAAAATAATAATATAGGGCAAGTTTGTAGTTTTTCAACCGACTGTACCTGCGCAAGCCTCCATTTGCATCTAACTTCCGAGCCTTTTAGATCCATGCCACGTACTATACCACTGTACTGTATTTCGCATGGCGAGAGTAACGGAACATTTATGGCGGAAGCAACGGGACACTTATAAGGATTTTTTAAGGGGGTCGTCTGGTATGACAACTGTTTTTTCCACGCTTTTTTGGGAATTTTTCGTGGCAAAAATGAAAGTATACTACCTTAATATTTTCATCATGTATTTATTGACATTTCACCAATCTTTCGAAATTTTTTCACGTTGAAATGTACAGATGCACCGACTGCAGATCTCCGGGATGACGCCCGTGTAAAAAAAAAGTCGGCTGACGGTTGCCACGATACATACTGTTCTGCTTATCTAAAATCAACAAATCAAATTGCGTTTTAATTGGTAGGCCTGTGACTACAGCCGGTACCAGAATTAAGTCGAAATATTGAAAACTTCATGTTTGGCGAAGATTTGAAAAAAAATTTACGAATTTCATCGTTTATTTTACTATTCCAGCTTGAAGAATAAAAAAACTATTACAGTTATTACAACGATTTTGGTTCGGGCTAGAACTATAGATGTACTGAAGATACCGTAAAAATCTCAACGCAATTGGGTCATTAGTTTTCGAGATATCGTGGCAACCATTTTAAAAAATACAGTTTCGAGAAAAACGCGTTTGAAAAATCAAGTATGCGTAACAGAAAATAGCACTTGACTCACCATCAACCTCTGTAACTTTCCAACGACTTCGAAATTCGAAAAACTCTTTCACAAACATAATCTGGAGATCCTAAAAAGGCGATTTAAGCAAAAAAAATGTTTTTTTTTGACCCCTCACACCAGACGACCCTCTTAAGTTCGCAAATTTCGCATAATTGTGGGTACTGTACAATACCAAACTAGTTTACAGTTTAATAATATTGACTATACCAACAGTAATAGAATATTAAAGAAAATGAAATTACTTGCAATTACTGTTCAAATTAATTTTTTATTTATAAGACGTTTCGACCAACCATTTTGGTCCTTTTCAATTTTTTAAATATAAAATATAATTATATTTAAAAAATTGAAAAGGACCAAAATGGTTGGTGAAACGTCTTATAAATAAAAAATTAATTTGAACAGTAATTGCAAGTAATTTCATTTTGTTTAATACTTCTTATAACTAATATTTAATTGTATTTTAATTGTATATACGTATTATTGTATTTTCCGAACTTACCCTATGTTAGTATAGGCAAATTGGCAATAAATAAGTTATTATTATTATAAGATAATCACAATTTACGGATCTATGGATTTTAAAAAATAAAAATGATGAGAAAATACCGTTTTCTTCGGTCGGTAGGGGGCCATTCCTTAATTATTTAAGGACAATTTTGGGCATTTTTGACTCCCATGTAAGAACATTATTATGTAAGATTTTATCTGGTTTTAGAAAAAGATCAATTGCACTAAAAATCCATATCCTTCACTCCCTGTTAGAAATCACACATTTCGACTTATAAACTATTACGTAAGAATGACTTTTGCACCCCCATCCCCCGAGATACGGGCATGTAAAGATTTTTAGAGCCTCCCCTACCCCTCTGGACCCTTACGTAATTAATGAATAACCCCTAGGACTTGTTACATTTTTATTAGTCTGATCAAGAGTCATCCAGGATCCAAAAGATTTCAGGAAAAAGTTCCATTTGAAACTTAATTCAGGACCATTCTTAAGTTATGTTGAACACTCCTCATAGATCGATTTCTAAGCGTTAAAAAACGATTACGAGGATGACAGACATTTGTTTGTCATTTTAATCAAAATATTTTGACAACACGACGTGTTAGAAAAACAAAAAAAAATGTCAATAATGAAATTAGAACAAATTGGTGTTATGACCTTTGCGAATTAGTTCAATCGGTTAAAAGCAAGATAACATAACTTTGACACATTTGTTAAATATTTGATTTTTCAACAATCTAAACATTTTTAAGGTACAGTCAAAAATCTGTTATAACAACATCGAAGGGACTACTCATATTTGGAAAACCGATAGTCGTAACAACCGGTGATGTTTTCGAGGTACAAAGTAATTTTTTTGTTAAGTATGTCGTATTATTAAATGTGTAAGTATATATAAATCCATAGATATTAATCATTATCATTTTTCTGTATTCATAAAATCTGTAATTTTAGTCTGTTTGAAACACTTCTGGTGCGTACGAATTTGGTTTACAATACAGCTGGTCGTTCTAACAGATATAATTCTCCGAAGATGTGAAGATATTACATTAATTGTAGTCGTTTAATGCGGTATGTTGTAATAAGCAATGTCGTAAAAAGCAGTGTTTTTTGTAAGGCGGTCATATAGCATTCAGCAGGGACCTATGATTTTGGTCAATATAACCGGTATGCTGTTCTAAACGATGTCGTCGTAAACGGTTTTGACTGTATTTCTCAAATAAACCGCGCTTGCCAAAAAAAAAACACTCAATCGAATAAGCAAAAAGAAAAATGTGATATTTCTTTTACAGTACAGCTGAACCGACTATGATAGAACTTCACAGACAGGTAAAGTGCTATGCCAGGAGTAATCTAAGCTACATTTTACCCCTTTTTAGTGTATTTGCCATATGGCAACATACACTATTGGCGTCGGTCGGATGGCGGGACCTAGAGGTCGGACCAAAATTTCTCGACGTTTCATAGCCTCCTAAACACTTTGGCACCATTTTTAAAAATGTTTATATATATATATATATATATATATATTTATATACGTATATATATATATATATATATATATATATATATATATATATATATATATATATATATATATATATATATATATATATATATGTGTGTGTGTACGCGCGATAACTTTCGAAAGAGTTAATTGATTTCAACGAAATTTGGGCCACGTGTTGAAATCCACTACCGCAAGAAGCCTATTTAAAATGGGCGTAATCGGGGTATTTTAAGGGTAGTTTTTAGGGGTTGAAAAATGTTTTTGGGCCCCAAAATACCGAAAAAATTCTCCGAATCGTTTCAAAATTGAAATTTAACCCTTTGGTAGTGATTAAAAAGTGTCCCCACAATTTTAATAAAATCGGCCCGACAGGACCGGATTTACAAATTTTATGAAAACACTAGTTTGCAGATATAGTGACTTATTTATTGAAGGGTGTATTTAATTCGGTGTAGACGTTAGATTGATAATAATATTACAATTAAGAAAAAAATGTTATTTTAAGGGATGTATTAAGGAGTTAAATTTTTTATTTTGCCCAAAAACAAACTTAATTTCACATAATAAAAGTATAAAACCACACGGCCCTATACAAGCAAATACACTATATTGTCGGCAGGGTTTTGGCACTGCGACCCGGGTTTTTTCATTTTGTGTTTGTTTGTTTGTCCGGGTTAATCTCCGAAACAGCTGAACCAATTGTGATTGCACTTCACAGGCAGGTAAAGGGCAATACCAGGAGTGATATAAGCTGCATTTTATCTCAAAAATAAACCTTAAGTGGATGAAGGTGATAAGATACACTGTATTTCTGAGAAGTGAGACTCGGAAAAAAATACTCTTCTTAGAAATAAACAAATGCATCTTCGACTATCTTTTGAACACATCTACCCTAACGGAGTGCGGGTGGACTTTATATAAAAGAACTGCAGGTGCAATCTATATCACGTGGACTAAGTTGCCGGTAAACCGCTAGTAAAGTTATAAATTCGATTCACTACATAAACAAAAAATATTGATCCGTTAGGGTAGTGACTACCGAGTGTGCTTGTGCGCATGACACTACAAACAGCTGACTGTCAAATGCTATTTTCATACGTGTGTGGTTATATTAAACGCAAATCTAAAACAAAAATAAACAACTGACTTTTCTTTTTCCTAAACAAATCTTGCCAGATAAAGTTTTAGCGAGTGTGTCATCAAGAAATATAAAATTACGTTTGTTAAAAAGTGAACATATTATTTGGAAATGAAAACTTAACTTTTGGGCACAACAAATACGCTTCAGTGGCGCACGCAAAAAGGTACAGTATTAACAGTTTT
This sequence comes from Venustoraphidia nigricollis, assembly GCA_034508555.1. Taxonomy (NCBI): domain Eukaryota; kingdom Metazoa; phylum Arthropoda; class Insecta; order Raphidioptera; family Raphidiidae; genus Venustoraphidia; species Venustoraphidia nigricollis. Next base: position 2,241,799 of record JAVRKA010000021.1, on the reverse strand, counting down.
TTTTTGTGTCAAAATTATTTGTTTTATTTGCCAGATAGCATTGTTGACGAAGTTTTATCGTCAGCTGAGTTTTATGCTGGAAGCAGCTGTCACATACGAGGTCCAGATGCAAAGATGCAGATCACTAAAAAGACCCGTTTTCCCATCTCTAATTCCTTTACGAAAAAGTTCGGGTTGTGTCGGATAATTTATTTTACATCCGCGTCTATATCTTAAGCATGCATTTTTTTTTAATATCACTATTAATTAAAATAAGTATATACATTTAATGGCAAACGTGATTTAAAATTATACAGAAATAATTACTGAGCTAGTTTTTTATGTAAACAAGTTCATTAAAAATAAATAGATATCATTGTTATGCTAACAATCACTTATTAAATTATACAGGGTTCAAACAGTTGTGGCATGTCTTTTGGCTTGTTTTAGTGTTGGGTAACTCAGATCTGAACCGGTTCAAAGAGCCGACTCCGACAGAAGATCCGTGAGAGCCGACTCACTTTTTTTTGAGCCGACGGATCAACGGATCCGCATAACTCAGTGAAACACTTAACACACAGAAGCATATTTTACACTTACGTATCAGTTCTCGCTTTGATGCATCTGTCAGCTCAAATGACTCATGCATCACATGTTTGGCTATGCATTCTTGATTCTATACAGGTCGTGATATGATTGACTGAACTAGGTAACTCAGTGGCAGACTGCAGTAACATATTCAGAACTCGGCTCTTTTTGAACCGGTTCAGTGAGCCGGCTCACATACGGGATCCAGATGCAAAGATGCAGATCATTAAAAAGACCCGTTTTTCCCATCTCTAGTTTGTTTTAATATTATTTCTTGACGGTCGTTTCGGACAAGAAGTCCATCTTGAGGAATATGTATATGTTTTATATTCCTGAGGATGGACTTATTGTCCGAAATGATGGTTGAGAAATAGTTTAAAAATATTTTTTGTAGAATTTTCAAGTGTTTTTATTTATATGGTATTATAAAATATATGTACCAAATTTCATATTTTTTGGTCCAGTAGATTCGGAGAAAATAAGCTGTGCCAGATAGACAAACACGAGAGTGATTCTATAGGGGTTCTATTGAATGTAGGGAACCCTAAAAAAATCACTCGAGTAGCAACCTTTCGATTATTTCCCAAGCCTAATCTCAGGCTTGTAGAAGTGTTAATTCTCACAAAATATTAATGTACTTGCGAATTCAGCTAAATTCCAATCAATAATATTTTTCTTGCTGTATTATTTTTTTGTTGTTGTTTGGATTGAAAACCAGCTTTAAGGTGAACTCCACGCCGTTTGATAAAATTTTTATTTTCTTTATCAATAAAGACATTACAGTGTAACCTTAATATAACGAACCTCAATATAACGATTTCCTCGATTTAACAAATTTTTCGAAATCTCCTAGAGCTGCCCGCAAAAGTTAATGCAAAATATACCTCTACATTACGAATACTTTTTGTCTCTATAACGAATTTTCATTGCAGAATATAAATAGAAAGTATAATTTACCTCTATTTAACGATTTTTGCCAACTTATAATCTTTACATAACGTATCCTACCAATCAATCACACACAATTCCACAACAACAACAACAATTCATGTCTCGACAGGCTCAGACACGTTAAATTTATCGTAAAACAATCATTGCTGTTTGATGTAAAGTAATGTAAACACTGCTGTTGGTCACTGTTGTTAGTAAATTTAAAGTTGCAGCGGCTGAGAAACGAAAAAGGTGTTCCTTAACCGTCGCAGAGAAACGAAAAATCATTAAGTATGTAGACGAGAATCCTACAAAGAAAAAATTAGACATCGCTAAAGAGTAAAGAGTTCGAAATTCCCGCAAGTACATTGACCACAATTTTAAAGTTTAAAGATAAGTTTTTAGAAGAAAATTGGTTTTCTTTCTTAGACCAACCTAACCTCTATGTAACAAACTTCATTATAACGAATTACTTGGTATAACGAATGTTTTCTAATTCCCTTCAGCTTTGTTATATCGAGGTTGTTTCTGACAACCAATAGTTAACGTAATGTTTACTATTGGCTGCCGATGACAAGCTGTTGTTTTGCAATAAAAACATACTTCAAACCTTGCATTGTATTAATTAATATTCACGATTGCATTTAGGATACCTGTATATCAAAATGCACATCCAAATATTGTACAATAATGAATAATTTGAATAGAATTACCGCCGTATTTAGTACTATGTTTGAATCTATAATCGATTTAAAAGCGCTGTACAGTGTGAAATTTTCACAATCTAGTATGAAATTGCGCAAAAACTTTTTATAGTTTTGCATAGGCATATAAATTAACTACAGGCTGATTTTTAAGTTGATTCTTTTTTTTAACAGCGTGTAGAAATCAAATAGACGAACAAATAATTCAAGTAACTTTTTTATCAAAACTCAAAAATAAGAGCGAAACACCTTTTTAAAGTTTAATTAAATTTTTTAATTTTTATTTAATTTTGAGGTCGGTCCTGGCGCTATGTTATATCACCATGGAAATATGTTATGTCATTATCAAATATCTTGGCGTCTATTTGAAAATGTGTTGATTTATAATCACGCATTTTTATGGCCAACAAAACGGGAACAATTTCGAACAATTTTTGTGCATACTTGAATAGGGATGTTGACTGTATTCAAATAAAAACATAATTTTAACGTTAATTGGTAGTTTCTATGATAGAAATACTAAAAAACACAATATTTTTCTTTATTTTAAAGTAATTTAATTAATATTTAATAAATAAAACCTAATTGAATCACTCTCAAGTCACGTGACAACGAACACCAATCAGAGCGCATGACGTCAGAGGGTTAATATTTAGTGTGTAATTTATATTTTTTGCTTATAGGAAACGTCAAATTACATGTAACTATAGCAACGACTACGAAACAACCTTTCATCACCTCATCAGTTTACCAGCGTTTATGAGCACAGCCTCCTACTTTGTGGTCGTCTAACGTCACGGTAGTCACGTGACAAGTATTGGCGTTTTGGATCGAAAGAAACGGAATTTAAAATACATGATTTTTAAGACTTGAGTCGTATTTAAATAAAAATAATAAATATTTGTGGCTATATTAGGTACTTATGCACGATTTAAAACACTTTCCCGAAAAAAGTCAACATCCCTATTATCAAGTGTTCACAGAAATTGTTCGAAGTTTTGTCATTAGATATAACATATTTTCATAGATATTCAGCTAAAATAGTTACGTTCGAATTATATTTTGCTTCAGAATAATAATTTAAACAATTATATTTTAAAACCCCTTTTTAATACGCGTTAAAAATTCATAATTAACTATAATTACCACCTATTGTTTTTCAATAATTCGATTAAATAAAATGTTGTTGAAAAGAGATGGAATTTCTAATTTTATATTGTCTGATAGATTCTGTCTTTGTTATGTTTCAATCAATTATTTATAAAGGCTATTTATGGCATGTTTTATGCACTTATTGTGTCAGAGTCACTTCTATAGAAAAACAATAATACTGAGGCTCTAGATTTGCATACAGACACGTGACTTTTAAAATACTAGCTGATGACAGCCAACCTATGGTAGTCGGAGAGCTGTTAGACATTTTTGGGTAGGTATTTGAGGCACTGTGAATTTTTTTTTTTTTTTTTTTTTTATTATTTAGGAAAGAAAGAAACAAAATAAAAGTAATACAGATATACAAACAGAAAAGGGAGGAAAATAAAAGAAGGAAAGGAAAAAAGGAAAAAAAAAAACAAAAGGGTGTATAATAAGGTGGATCGAAATATATCGTAAAATTAAAAAACAAAATATTTTATAACGGCCTTTTTGACAAAAGTTGCTAAATGCATAATTGAGGATTTTCATAAAAAAAATATTTTTTTTGAATATGTTTTTCAGGTGCCCCACCCACCGAAAAATTTTTTTTTTTTAAATAAACAATTTTTTTTTGGCCCTATATGGAAACTCTTCTGGTATGCCTAAAAAGTATGTGTATCAAAATTGGAGACGCTAGGAGTATTTTTGCAGGTGCCCCGAACAATAAAACTTTTTTTACTTATATACTTAATATATTTTATTAGGTTGATAGTTTGAGTAACAAATGAACTAAAAAATGAATTTGAGTATGCATTAGAAAATAAAAAATCGAAAATGAAATTAACCGTAAAATGTCTATATTCTATAATAAGCCCATGGAAAAAAATATTATTTGAATCTAAACTCAGATTTGGTGTTGAAAGTTTTCATAATATATCTAGACTCAAGTCGAGATCTTATAAATCCGTCCCTTCTTTCCTCTCCACAAACAAGAGATGCAGCCTCAGTAACCAATTTTACACATCTTTCAGTCCCTTGTGTGTGGCATGGGAAACTAGGTAAATTAAAAAATTGCGCTGAAGCATCCTCATTTGATATGAAACTTTGCAACTCATCATCGGAGACGTGTTTTAAAATTGGAGGCTCTAACCGTTTAACATCATTAGCCCAAAAAATAATACTAGTATAATCAGCTGCTTCCATATTTATTACTGGTACATGAAATTTTCTGACAAGGGTCGAATTCGCATTATTTTTTCTGGCAGCAATCACTCTACGGCAAGCTAATTTTCGAACATGCTCCCTGTTATCAGTCAACATTGCCAGAAGCAAATTCTCCATGTGTGCGAAATAGGCGTTCCTTTGGATGACAACATCCACTGTTTTTCTTAGGTGATCCGGCATATATCTTGAATACATAATTAGCTTCCACAAGTGTCGAGGTGCTTCGCTGCACAATGATTTTACTTTTATATGAAACCATATTGGACCATATACTTTTAAATTATAATTAACTAAATGTATCAAATTTTCGGAAGGCTCTTCAGACGCCACATAGAGGCGAAGGATTCGGTTTGCAGTTGTCAGCCGCCTAGAATGCACCACCGGCCCTGGTTGAATAGCAGCTAAATCTTGACTGCATTCTCCTGAAGACACCGCTTTTAACATATCAAACAAATATTGCTGATCCGTACTCAAAATATTCCTATCTACATCGGGAAATGGATTTCCTTCGATTTTACGGAATTTAGTGACAGGCAGCGTATGACAGTTTTGCAATAATTTGCCAATGACACCAGAAAACGCCTTGGGACCTTGAGTGACACCATCAAGTTGAACTAAAAGGTGTCTTAAAGGAAGTTCATTAAGGTGCAACATGCAAATAAACCATTGCATAGGACGATTTAACTCAACTTCCAAAAGTCTTATTACTCCTGCGTTTGTACCAGTATTGACGGCTGTCCCATCGCAACCGATAGCTATAAGTGAATCAGTTGATATACCTTTTGAATTAAAAAAGGTTAGTATTCCATCTTTGATGCTGACCGAGCGAAATAAATACTAATGCTAATTTTTATTTAAATTACTTGAGGCACCTTCAAAAATAATCCAACTGTCTCCAATTTTTGTACACGCACTTTTTACATATACGAGAACAATTTTGACATAGGGCCAAAAAAAAAAAATAAAAAAATAAAAATATTTTTGTTGTTGTTGGGGCACCTGAAGGAATTGCGTAATTTTTTTTTTGCTTGCCAAATATTATTTACCTGTACATTTAGCAACTTTTGCTACCCAGGCCGTTTTCAAATAAAAAAATTTTTTTTTTCGATCCACCTTAGTGTATAATGATGTGCATCGACTGTAAAGTCATGTCTGTGAAAATTTGTACAATACCGATTTAGTAATATTTGAATACAAAAACACAGACTTGGCTGAAGGGTAGCGGGGCTTAACCGATCCTCAAATTTTTAAATTAGCAAAATTATTTCGTAATAAAAAGCTTTTGAGGCATTTTGAAATTTTTATAACATGAAATTTAGTATTTAAAATAAAAAATGCCAGATTTTTTAATCGGGTCTAAAACTTGCCAGATGTTTCCAAATGATATTTTTGAAAAATTTTAATAATATATTTGAGGCACGTTGAAATTTAAACAGAATAATATTGGTAACTAAAAATTGATATAATAATAAAAAAACAGGTCGTTTCGGTGGGACGTTCAACCTGCCAGAGTCGGTTAAGCCTCGCTACCCTTCAGCAAGGTTTGTGTTTTTGTATTTGGATATTACTAAAGAGGTATTGTACAAATTTTCACAGTGCCTCAAATACCTATCTGAAAATGCTTAATAGCTCTTGGGCTAAAAAATATATTTGATGAACGTTAAGATTTGAATAGAATAATATTGGTAACTAAAAATAGATATATTCAAAAAGACAGGTCATTTCGATGCGACATTTTACCTGCCAGGCGACCAATATCTACACTAATATTATAAAGAGGAAAGATTTGTATGTGTGTGTGTGTCTATGTTTGTAATGAATAAACTCAAAAACTACTGTGCCGATTTAAAAAATTCTTGCACCATTAGAAAGCTACATTCACCCTGAGTAACATAGGCTATATTTATTGCTAGAAAATATTAGGGATCCTTACTAAAACTTTAGTAACGTAACCCAAGGTGTAAAAAAAATGCCATAAAACATCTTTCGTCGCATGCGCTGCGGAAAAACTATTGATGATAGAACAAAAGTATGTTCTACAATATTAAAGAACATATCAATAACTACAAAAAATTTCGTGATACTATATGTCCAACTATTATCGTTATGTCACAATAACCACTTTTTACATTTTAATAATCTATATAGATAAAAGACGATGTATATGTAATCTATGGACTCCAAACGAGTAGACCATTTTTGATGAAATTTTCAGACAATCTTTAGATTAGCCCAGCGGGTGATCTTCTGAAGTTTGGTAGCGATCGGATCAACAGCATTTTTTAAATTTCTTTTTGGGAAATAAGATTTTTAGCGATTGAATTCGAGCAAATTCAATACACGTTGAGAATTTAATGATAATGATTCTCATCTTTTATATCCTATATATTACATTTACACCCAGGCGAAGCTGGACTGGGCCGCTAGTGTTTGATAAATTGGTTAAGCCCCGCTTCCCTTCAGGCGCAGGTCTGCGTTTTTGTATTCGGATATTACTAAAGATATATTGTACAAATTTTCACAGTGGCTCAAATACCTATCCAAAAATGTCTAACAGCTCTCGGAGCTATGATTGGTCTGCCCTCCGTCAAAGAATGTAAATACAATTACAAAAATGCAGAATTATGGTGACCTTGGTGTTGCCAATTATTATTCGTTTTGATAAGAGACCAAAATAAACATTTTTATTACAGATTTATTAAAAACTGGTTTATTTGCTAGTAGAAAATAAGTTGGACCCACTGCATAAACTTTGATTATATTTTGTACCGGTTTTCGTCGAATAACGTGCCTAACTGAAACGTGTGTTATAATATTATATGTGCAATAAACATGGGCGTCCATATCTATTAAGTCTTTTTTTTTTTAATCTTATGCCGAGCTGGGTAGAGTAGTGGTACAGCACTAGACTCGCATTCGGGAGGTCCGGGTTCGATTCCCGGCGGGGGCAGATGTGGCTGGGACTTTTTCCTACTGCCTCTCGCCGAGAAACGGTAATTCCTGTACCGACCATCTTGATTGAGGTTTTCCATGGTTTCCCTCAATTAATTCCAGATAAATATCGAGGTGGTTCCTTATTTGAGGCCATGGCCGATTACCTATCAAACTCCTAGTTCAAAAATTACCTACCTTATCCTAATTTCCTGTAATTCCTTCATTCGCCCATTGCTATTATATAAGTTGAAGTTTAAGAAATGTAGAAAAAAACGGGAAGTGGTAAAATGAAAAATAGTAATGGTGCGAATGGCGTCTGTTACGACATAAAGTCGAGAAACGGACGTTAAACGCATTATTATTATTATTATTATTTTTTTAATCTTACATTCGTCATACCATAAGTTTTTCCCTTAAGAAGTTACAGTAGACGAGCAGTCTGATCTGACTTCGCTCGGTTTTGTAAATTGTCTATCAAAGATAGACATATTATTTTGCTGCCGAGGGCTTTTTTAACCCCTGACGCAAACAGAGAAGCGTTATAAGTTTAACGAGTGTATCTGTGTTTCTGTGTGACTTGGGAAAAAATACTCTGCTCAGAAAATAAAGAAATACATGTTCGACTGTCTCTCAAACATATGTCTACCCGAACGGGATGGGAGCGATTTTTATATAAAAGAACTGCGGGTGCAATCTATACCACGTGGACGAAGTCGCGGGTAAATCGCTAATCTACATATAAAAAATAACTTTGCGTGTTAATACATTCAAATTATATTTCTCAAAAAATGAAGGATAAGTGACAGAATGTATTAAGATCATTTTTGTCTGTTGAAGTAAATTTCTTAAGCCGCGTTTTATTAGTTTCGCGAGGGAGAACTTCCTGTATTGTCGTCACATAGATGGGTTAAGTATATGCATGTGGCAATTGATACTCCTGGCCGCTAACAATATATTATTTGTATGTATTGTTTACATGTTTTACTTCAACCGCGCGTAAAGGTTACTCAAACACTTTTTTTACTTAGGATCAAAACGAATACTCTAAGTTCCAAAATAAGTTACGTCTGTTTTTTACTTTTTACAAGCGATTCACAGAATTATTAGTGTATTTACCATCTGGTACCTTTGGCGTCGGTCGGATGGCGGGACCTAGGGGTCGAACCAAAATTTTTGGACGTTTCATAGCCTCTCCTGAACAATTTTTGTTTTGGGCCCAAAAATACCGAAAACATTCTTAGAACGTTTCAAATTTGAAATGTACCCCTTTAATAAAGAAAAAGTAATGTACTGCTAAAATTTAAATAAAATTGTCCCGACAGAACCGGATTTACAAATTTTATGAAAACTAGTTCGCGGATACAGATTTGCTTATTGAAGAGTGTATTTCATTTGGTTCAGATGTTGGATTAATAATAATATTACAGTTAAAAAAAATGTTGTAAAGGATGTAGTAAGGGGTTAATTTTTTTATTTTGTTCAAAAACAATAATAAATTGACACAATAAAACCAAACTGTTTGTATTAGTAAATACGTTATAATTTCGGTACAGTTTGGCACTGCGACCTGTTTTTTTTGCAGGTAACATTATAAACTCCCTAAGGCATGTTTTATTAGAATCACTTTACACTTAGTATTTTATGCGTAATGTTAATCAAAAGAATGTGGTCACCAGCGAGAGAGGCCTTCGAATAAACCGTTTTTTGTTGATACGCAGCGGTACGCAGGTTTTTGACACTATTCGGTGATGTTTGATCATTTGATGTCCTTCTGCAAACGCTACGCTTCTGAACACAGGTTTTATAGTTTTATGGTGGTCAATTATTATATTATTGACCATGCCATGGCAATTTAAAAATCTTCTGAATAAATGAACCCAGAACAGTTGTCGTTGTAATTTGCTCGAAGTTAGACGTATTCATTTTTTAGATATTTTACGGCGTAACTGACAAAACGTGAAAAAGTTTTCGTAACTAAGGAAAATTGTTCAAAAAAAATTCCAAGACAGATAACCGCTCTTTCATTCAAAAATACATAAATTATCCAAATTTAAAATAACGTAAATGTGATTAATTTTTTGAGATATTTTACGGCGTAACAAAAAATGTGAAAAAGTTTTCGTAACTAAAGAAAAAAATAATAAAGACAAAAGTAAATTCCAAGACAGATAAGCGTTCTCTCATTCAAAAATACATAAATTATCCAAATTTAAAATAACGTAAAGGTGATTAATTTTTTGAGATATTTTACGGCGTAACTGAAAAAACGTGAAACAGTTTTCGTAACTAAAGAAAAAATAATAAAGACAAAAGTAAATTCCAAGACAGATAAGCGTTCTCTCATTCAAAAATACATAAATTATCCAAATCTAAAATAACGTAAATGTGATTAATTTTTTGAGATATTTTACGGCGTAACTGAAAAAAATGTGAAACAGTTTTCGTAACTAAGGAAAAAATAATAAAGACAAAAGTAAATTCCAAGACAGATAAGCGTTCTCTCATTCAAAAATACATAAATTATCCAAATTTAAAATAACGTACATGTGATTAATTTTTTGAGATATTTTACGGCGTACATGAAAAAATGTAAAAAAGTTTTCGTATAACTAAGGAAAAAAAAACTCGGGTCGCAGTGCCCAAACCCTGCCGACAATATAGTGTATTTGCTAATATAGGTAGTGTGGCTTTATTACATAAACCTAAGTATGTTTTTGGACAAAATAAGAAAATAACTTCTTAATACACCCCTTAAAATAATATTTTTTGTCTTAGTTAAAATATTGTTATCAACATCTGCAGTTTAGTGTTTTGTTGAAGATGGGAGCTTAGCTCTCGAAATGTCCATCCACTGAATAAATCTGTTGTGGTAAGAAGTAACTATTCTTTTATTTTAAAAAATGTGATACTTATTCGACAAAATTTCTTTAGAGCACGTCGTACGAGATTGGGACAAACATTACAAATTGCGTATTTAGGTTTTGGTACTTGGTAGTGTATGTAACCATATGAACTTACGAAAAAGGATTAACTCCGAAATCACAGACAGATCCTTCAGTTTTATTTATATGTATAGACTAGCGGCCCGGTTCGTCTTCTCTCGGATAAGACGTATTATTCTGCAGTGGTCTTTCTTATAGAATAATTCTCCCATTTTTGCAAAATTTTTAATTTTCTATTGGTCGTAGCGTGATATTAGATAGCCTACAGCCTTCCTCGATAAATGGACTATCCAACACACAAATAATTTTTCAATTCGAACCAGTAGTTCCTGAGATTAGCGCGTTCAATCAAACAAACAAACTCTTCAGCGTTATAATATTAGTATATTATTACAGACTAGCGGCCCAGTCCGGCTTCGCCCGGGTGTAAATGTAATATATAGGATATAAAAGATGAGAATCATTATCATTAAATTCTCAACGTGTATTGAATTTGCTCGAATTCAATCGCTTTTATTTGTGAATGTTCAAAAATCGAAGAAAAATCTTATTTCCCAAAAAGAAATTTAAAAAATTCTGTTGATCCGATCGCTACCAAACTTCAGAAGATCACCCGCTGGGCTAATCTAAAGATTGTCTGAAAGTTTCATCAAAAATGTTCTACCCGTTGGAGTCCATAGATTACATATACATCGTCTTTTATCTATATAGATTATTAAAATGTAAAAAGTGGTTATTGTGACATAACGATAATAGTTGGACATATAGTATCGCGAAGTATTTTTGATTTGTTCTTTAATATTGTAGAACATACTTTTGTTCTATCATCAATAGTTTCCGCAGCGCATGCAACGAAAGATGTTTTATGGCATTTTTTTTACACCTTGGATTACGTTTTAGTAAGGATCCCTAATATTTTCTAGCAATAAATATAACCTATGTTACTCAGGGTGAATGTAGCTTTCTAATGGTGAAAGAATTTTTTAAATCGGCACAGTAGTTTTTGAGTTTATTCATTACAAACATACACACAAAAATACAAATCTTTCCTCTTTATAATAGCCAGATAGCCAGACACAACGTAAATAAAGTATCTACGGGTTGTCTTTCTACAATTGCGTTACAAAAACACGGAAGATATTTGATGGAATGTACCAGAACTGTAAACTTGAAGTCAAAATATCAATAAAAAATTACGTCCGTATACATAGTTAATTAGCATAATATTACCATTGTAATATGCATATTGATACATAATTCATTCATATACAAAAAATGAGAATGCCTTACATAAAACGTGTCCTTATTTCTCATTATAATATCACCTTCTTCTGAACCCCTTTAAGAGATATGAAATAAAAAAGTGTATCACTAGGTCAGTTGATATTTTTCGTAGTAATAATACTATTTATTTAATCTAATTGGCATATACAAACGTTCAGAAAACGTCAGTACATAAAAATACAAAAATAAAAAAAAAAATTACTGAATTGTGGCATTTACGCAGAAGATCAAAGTCAAGGTTTCTTCAATACAGTTAGCAATAAAATTGAAAAGTTTTTAAGTAGTTAAGTGACTTAATAGAAAGCACTGTTAGAGAACCTGGTTTTACAATGACAATTACGTGGTCGCAAAATTCGTTTTATTTTTATTTGATTAGCTGTGATTAAGCATTAAGCTTCACAAAATTTGACATACTCTTTAAAAATTTCAAAAAACATATATTATTGCCTCAAAAATTGAATAAAAAAACGTGATATTCAATATTAGGAAAAATCAGGTCTTGAAATAATTTAAATAAAAAGGATCCGGTGAAAAGACCAATTTTTAGGTACGTTTTTATTCGATATACGACGTTTCGTCGGTATTATTCCGACTTCTTCAAGTATCTCGAAAATTCTGTTAAAACATAAGTCATGCCAATATTTTTTACAATAAAATAATGAAGTACAATGATAGTCCAAAAATTATTAGCGTCAACTGATTAACTAATATGAAATTTATAATATTTTCAATATTTTTTTTTTTATTGAAAATATAAATTTCATATTAGTTAATCAGTTGACGCTAAAAATTTTTGGACTATTATTGTACTTCATTATTTTATTGTAAAAAATATTGGTATGACTTATGTTTTAACAGAATTTTCGAGATACCTGAAGAAGTCGGAATAATACCGACGAAACGTCGAATATCGAATAAAAACGTACCTAAAAATTGGTCTTTTCACCTGATCCTTTTTATTTAGTGATATTCTTTATAGCACGTCACGATTTACAGGAACGCAAATTAACAAACTTATGTTAAAAATACTGACAAATTTGGTTTGCTCTATAATTTTTTTGAAATTTAATTTTTTCTGTATAAAAATTTGTATAAAACTTATGCTAATCATCTCGTTTTATCTGATTCTAAATCGTTTATTTAAATCAAATAAACTGTAAAAACTTGATAAAAAGTCATACGGAAAGAACGGTACATTTTTCTAGTTTATTTCGAAGAATTGACATCAAAGATTGAATAAGATTTTTCATAGAAACTTGAGATTTCCGAAACGTGAATAATTTTTTTTAAATGACTACCTATATAGATTTCTTAAAAAATCATACAATTATGCTGGGTTGCAGAAAGAATTGTCAAATAATTTGATTTGACAATGACCTTAGATTGTGAACACAAATATTTCTCCTTAAGAAAAGCATTGTAGAATTTTAATTCGATTCTGTTCGAAAAATAATTGGTCGATTGAAATTATATTTTGTCTAAACTGTGTATACGATTATTTAAAATAGTTTTTTGCATAATATTTACTTCGAAACGACATTTTTCTACGCATTTTAATCAAAATTTGACTTGAAAAACAAACTTTTTCCCTGTAATCTGTAGATTTGTTTTTGTGTGAATACAATCTAATGTTGTACATAACAGGTAGTTTGAATACGACATTAGACCGCTCTTGCATGTATGAAAACTGTAAATTATTATCACAATCTAGGGTCATTGTCAAATCCAATTTTTTGACAATGTTTTGTGCAACCCAGCATTAGTTGTGCAAATATTTACGATGTGCTTTTTTGTATAACTAAAAATTTTTAAAGTCAACGACGTGTCTTTTGGGGTAACTTATAACCTTAACGTATCATCTTAAAGTATATTTGTGCTCTACTAGAGCTAAAATAACAGCATTCATGCCTCCATAGCGATAGCAAAATGAGCTATTTTGCACTAGTCCACTAGTTTGACAGAATTCTCGTTTTAACATAATTTCACAGCTCGTACTTAAAAAACTGCATTTGCGTTTCGTGTACATCAACTACTATCTTAAGGTTTAATTCGTATTTCGCAATTTTTTTTAAATAATTCGGTGATAAACAATATACTGTCAATACAATTGTATTGACATTTTTTTTTCATGGAAAAATTTGACAAAATTCTTGACCCTCAGTTAAATCATGCAAAATGTAGATCATATATTAATTAAGAGTTGATAGTGTCAGTAAATGTTTGTTGAAGATGTCCCGACACTAAAAGCAGTCCAGTTGATGTACTATTATCAAAAGCAAGAGTGAGACAGAGGTGGGGGCGGGAGGGAATAGTAGAGGGGAAGACATGTGTGATGATGCCAGGTTTTGAGGATAAAAATGATATCCAGATGTTTAATTTGCCAGCTATGACAGACGATTTACAATTTAATCATGTGCAGTGTCGGAAATGATTCATTTTTGTGACATTGTATTACGAGTGTCTTTTGTTATTTGAACAAGTGAACGTTCGGATCCAATTGTTTTTATAAAGTGAGTAACTACTCTATAATTATTAATTAGTATTGTTTCAATAAAGATTGATTTTTATAATTTACAAATAGATAAGTCGGTTCTTTTTTAATGTGAGGAACTAAGGAGAAAATTTAATAATTTAAGGTGTCGTATTTCGTTAAAAGTTTTTTGAATTTGATGCATTTTATGTTGTCATGTTAATTGAAAATTGAATATTCATTTTTATAACAACTCGTTGCTATGAAAAAAACATATTTTTATGCATTTTTTTATGAGAAGCTATCAAAATACTTTTAACCCTTTCACGCATAAGGGACCCATTTGTCCCAACATAATTCTCGCGATTTACACTAATGCTGGATGATTAAACCTTTTTAGGATTTATATTTTTAAATTATATAGTATCTTATCAAGGTTTCGCGCTGGCAACACTAGAAAAAACAAAACAATTATCTGTCAAAATTGCGCAAAAAGTGCAAAAAATTTTCGCGTAATTATTTTTATGTAAAATTATGTTAACTTAGACCAAAATAAAGAAATATACATTAACAAAATCATTTTTACTGTCTTGGCATGGTTATAAGCGTGAAAGGGTTAAGGAAAATGTGTTTTCGTAAGAAAATGTTGCCTAAGTTTGTAATTGCCAGTCGAGAATTTAATTTTATTACCAATATCTACATTAATATAAATACCTACATTATTCTACGGTTAAAAACTGCTCTATTGTTTTGTTTTTTGTTGTTCTGAGAAAGAAGAAGCGAATGCCGCTATTTTGTTTAATAGATAGTTGATTAATTAATCGGTAAACTGGTTACTATCATAAATAACTGATATTTTACATCACTAGCATGTATTATTTGTTCGTAATTATTTTTATTCATATTCCAACGAACGGTAATTTATATCAAAATTCACTTTTCAAAATTTTACAATATGCAAATGAATAGCAAATTAGATAATATTTATCACTAGTCGTTACCCGCGTCACCGCATGTTTTAACAGAAATTTTATTTTATTTATTATAATACAGTAAGACCTCGCGAAACGCTGCTCCGCTTAACGCTGTTTTAGTATTACGCGGTTCTAAAAGGAAAAGTTTAGCCACTATAACGCAAATTATGGATCAGTTTATACAAAATGATTCCAATGTTGATAGAAGTTTAAAGGCAAGACGAAGTGTTATTGATGCAATATCTTGCTATCGACAACAGCTTGCTGAATGAAACAGAAAAAGGCAAACGACATTAGACGACTTCTTCACAAAAAACAAAATATGTCAAATGAGGAACCTTCCTCATCACAAACATAACTTCTTACTCGAACTTTTATTTGGGTTTCATACATGTTTTATGATCAAAAATTGATATTAGCAATAAATAAATCTATAATTAATGTGATAAAAAAGTATTTAACAATAAATGTTACAAAATAGAACAAAAAAACGAACAAATTTTCCTATTCTCGATTCTGTTTCACTTATGCCTATTTTCTACGTATTAAGATGACCTCGTTTAGTGCTGTTTCGTATAGCGCAGGAACTTATTGGAATATATCTCTCGTGTCAAGCGAGGTTTTACTGTATATCAAATGTCAATATTTTTGAAGTTGGAATTGTCCTGTTACCCAATTGGCTGGATTTTTTTTGTCCTAAAAAGTATAGGGTCCTTTAATCCGATTATTTGGTCATTTTTTTTCATAGGCTTAAAATAACCTTTTCTAATAAATCCCGAAGTTTCAGAATTTTCGACCGTTTAGAACGCGAGATAATTAATAACAATTCATCTTTAAAGTTCAATTCCTGCAGATATATGTTATAACAGAAAACAGTAATGCCAAATTGTATATTATATATCATAGTTTAACTATCGTTTAAACATATTGAGGTTAGTCACACCATTGTTTCTTTTTAGGAAATTATCTAATCCATAATGTTTAATATTTTTATTATATGAATGTTAATTTTTGTAAAAAAAAATTTTTTAGAGCTTGAAAAAGTCTTAATAAAAAAAAAGACGAAACGTTGCAATCAATGAGTGTTTAAATTGATTTATTTTCATTATTCCAATTACCCGTGATACTGTTTTCTATTATTAATAACAATGTTCGCAATTTCCACATGCTGGCCGTGAAAATTGCGAACTTTGTTATTTAATTATCTTACGTTCTAAACGGTCAAAATTTTTAAAACTCCGGGATTTATTACAAAACGTTATTTTGAGCATATGAAAAAAAAAATCAGCAAAATCTGTCGAAAGGTGATTTCACTTTATTATACCACGCTGGAACTACCTTAAATAGGCGTTGGTACAACAAAGTAGTGCTGTTTTTTATATTATAATAAATAGTCAATTCTCGACTGATATATATATATATATCTATAATCTGCGTCTAATCTAATATTTTTTTCTACATTATTAATAATTACTTACATGTCGATCTTTTTTGTTCAAATTGTAATTTATTATAATTATGCTACGATTATTTTTTTTTACTCTTTTTTTATCCAGAATATGATATGTAAGAACGACTTTTCAATGTTATGTTTTTTTTATGATTTGTGCCAGCAAAATAAAACATCTCTTTTTGTACATTATTGTTTTTACTTATATTAAAATTTCCGAAGAGAAGTGAAATAAGATAACCGACATTTATGAAGTAAAACATCTTTTCCTACGATAGGGTGTTCCTTAATTCATTTTTTATACGTTTTAACGTTGAAAAAGAACGTTCGCCACTGCTAGTCTAAATATATCGATTATAATTAAACATTAGAACATTAACGTTAAAAAGTTCGTAAAATACCTTCTTATTTTTACGATTTAACGTGACGAAATCGAGTTTTAGATTTTCAAGTGGAAGTGAGGCATAGCCTAAGCGCTTAACGGGTTTAAGGCATGCAAGATATTTTACGCTCCTATCTAAATTAATATTTTTTTATTACGGTCAGACAGGCGTTGGAGCACGGGGCCCCCAAATTTGCGGGGCCCGTAGCATTTGCTACTCTTGCTACGTGGATAATCCGGTACTGGTAAACACAGTTTAAAAAAAATAGCGTTTCATTCGATCAATTGTTTTTGGAGCACGGTCAATAAAAAATTCTACTACCTATACTTTTTTTACGTGTGGCCACAATCTAAGGTCATTGTCAAAGCAAATTTTCTAACAATCTGCCATTAATGTATCTATTAAGTTATGTTTGTAATTTATCATTATGTTGAAACAATTCGCGTGATAAATAGAAAAAACTTGCCGTCTTCCGTGATCTTGTTTTTTTCTGCTTTGGCAAGATGTTTTTCTGACCATAAATACATATCATTAGTACAAATTGGACATTAATTAAGACAGGACCGACTTAGCAATTTTTCAAAAAAATATCACCACAAATAATTATCACTAGAACAGTGTTTATTTATTGACTTTTTTCATTCTTGTCTTTGGTAATTAATATAAAATTTATTTGTTGGGAAAAAGGACTTCTTTAAGTGAACACTTATTTGTTATATATTGCGACGTTTCGTCCCTTTATTGGGACTTTTTCAAGCGTATAACTGTAATTTACAGTTAATTATTACAAAGCTTGAAAAAGTCCCAATAAAGGGACGAAACGTCGCAATATATAACAAATAAGTGTTCACTTAAAGAAGTCCTTTTTCCCAACAAATAAATCTTATAAAGTGTTTATTTATTTTTAAAGTTCCGTATGTCAAAAGGAAAAAACGGAACCCTTATAGGATCACTCGCAATTCTGTCCGTCTGTCTGTCACAGCCAATTTGCTCCGAAACTACTGGACCGATTGAGTTGAAATTTGGTACACCTATGTAAATCGGTGACCCAAAAACGGACGTGGAACGTAAATAAATTAATTTTGAACTTGGGGGTCATTTTTGGGAGGCAAATTAGGAAATGAAAAAAAAAGTTTTGCAAACTGTACTGTGTGACATATCAAATGAAAGGGATTGTAGTAAGGGTCTCAAATATATTTTTTTATAATTTTAAAATAAATAGTTTAAAAGTTATTTAAGAAAATAGATGAAAATTGACTATCCCCCCACCTTATCGCCTAAATTACCGAGTCTAAAATTTTCAAAAAAATAAGGAATGTCAAGTCTCCCCCATAGTTTACAGGAAAACCTAAACGCAAATCTTAAGTCTTAAAATACTCACGTAAAACGAAATAGTATGGAATTTGCGAGTTCGACTCGCACTTGACCGGTTCTTTAACTGGAACTGACTCGTTTAACAATTAATATAAACTTAGCTAGAGATGGGAAAAACGGGTCTTTTTAGTGATCTGCATCTTTGCATCTGGATCCCGTATGAGAGCCGGCTCACTGAACCTGTTCAAAAAGAGCCGAGTTCTGAATATGTTACTGCAGTCTGCCACTGAGTTACCTAGTTCAGTCAACCATATCACGACTTGTATAGAATCAAGAATGCATAGCTAAACATGTGATGCATGAGTCATTTGAGCTGACAGATGCATCAAAAAGCAAGAACTGATACGTAAGTGTAAAATGTGCTTCTGTGTGTTAAGTGTTTCACTGAGTTATGCGGATTCGTTGATCCGGCGGCTCAAAAAAAAGTGAGTCGGCTCTCACGGATCTTCTGTCGGAGTCGGCTCTTTGAACCGGTTCAGATCTGAGTTACACAACTCTAAACTTAGCACCTATCGTAAATCTACAAAACCGGCACTTAACATTTAATCATATCGACTGTTTGTACAAAACGTATAAACATTCATCTCTTTTATGTTTAATTATATTATATCTTTATTTAATTTGTTGTACAAAATCACATGTAATTTTCTAATGTATTTTTTTATGCTAATGGCTTTGTGCCGAAGCGTCGATTATTAAAATAATAAAAAAGACAGCGGAAACAAAAATAGATTCTCTACCAGATAACACTTCTAATGAAGATGATACATGTTAATAAACACAAAGAAAAACGTAAAGAAAATTCTATAAAAATTCAATAATAAATCTCAGGTATTTGGATTAATAATACAAAACAATCGTGTTATTGTTAATCTTGCTACATTTCGACTACTTTATTTAGTCTTCGTCAGGCTCTGAAAAATACATATACAGTAGAATCCGTTTATTATGACTCCGCCTATATTGACCAACCGCCTATTATGACGTAATTACACGAGGTTTGGTTTTCATATAAAATTCTTTGTAACAAAGTCGGATATAATGACTTCGCTTACAGTGACATGTCGCTTATTATGACCCATTTTTAATAAATTTTGTCCGTCTATAGTGACCGACATGATTCTTTACACCTTCGGCAATGTTCGTTGATTCCCGACGACGTTCGGCACGTGGCTTGTTTTTGTTTTGAATCTCAGTGAGTAATTGATAGTTGAACGTTACGCATTGTTTTTAGTGATATCCTATGTAAAAAATGTCATCTCAACGTCGTAAAGCATTTACGATTGAGGAGAAAGGTGAATAATATGCAGATTAGAAAATGGAGAATCAAGCTCATCTCTCGCAGAGGAATTGGGCGTGGGTCATTCGACAATCTCAATGATTTTCAAAAACAAGAACTGGATTAAGCGATCGTTCAATTCAAATGTTTTGAAACCGAAGAGGCTTCGAAAATCGCGCAAGAAAATGTTGATCAAGCGTTAATTCAGAAGTTTAAAATCACGCGAAACAAAGGAATACCCGTCAGCGGCCCTATGCTACCTAAAAAAAGAAAGTTTTTTTTTTCACAAAAATGCTTTGTATGACGTCCGCTTAGTATGACGTGTTTGTCAATTCCCTTCGATGTCATTATAAACGGATTCCACTGTATAATACAAATTCAATTATACTATAATAAGTAAAAAATATATAAAAAAATTTGTAAATTATTACCATAACTAATAAATGAAATAATCAATCAAATGATTTATGTTTAATTTATGATTATTTCATTTATTAGTTATGGTAATAATTTACAAAATTTTATATATATTTTTTACTTATTATAGTATAATTGAATTTGTATATATATGTATTTTTCAGAGCCTGACGAAGACTAAATAAAGAAGTCGAAACGTAGCAAGATTAACAATAACACGATTGTTTTGTATTATTAATCCAAATACCTGAGATTTATTATTGAATTATAGTAATAATTTTGGATGCGATATAATGTCTAATTCTATAAAAATTATATATTAAAACACGTAACAGCTCCATCAATTTTTTGTCTTTCTAAATATCAATAACATATTTGTAAAAAATTAAAATTAGCTACGCGATCCACCAAAAAATATGAGTGTCCCACCCGGAATTTTTCCGGCGGCTCCATTCGCCCTTGTCTAAGGTACAGCAAACTCATGCTACTTTTTGTATCACGAGTGTGCGATTAAGTCACTTGTAGACCGTTAGATGCAGCTACCTCGTATGTTTGTCTAAAAGTGTAAGTGAAACCTAATTTATACCACGGTGAATGAATACCATTAAAAATTAATTCCGATATATAATAATAATTGGACAGTCACTCGGTAATCATAAAATGAATTGAGCGCATGCCGATTATTCTAGAACTCAATAAATTACATAACTGCATAGATAGTGATACGAAACGTACATGCAAACACACTACAAATCAGCAGTTCATTAAAAGTGGTCCGCGGACCTGGTGCCGGTAATCGACACAATTAGAAATATTATCGGAATGTAAATGCATGATTGATTTTGAAGAACAGTTAGACCTCGCTTAACGCTGCTGCGCTTAACGCTGTTTCAGTATTACGCGGTTTCTAAAAAAAGTTTAGCCACTAAATTATGGATCAATTTATACAAAATGATTCAAATGTTGATAGAAGTTCAAAGGCAAGACGAAGTGTCATTGATGCAATATTTTGCTATCGACAACAGCTTGTTGAACGAAACAGAAAAAGGTAAACGGCATTAGATGACTTCTTCACAAAAAACAAAATATGTCAAATGAGGAACCTTCCTTATATATCGGTACCGATATCGATACGATATATACCGATACTTTTTGGCACTTCCGACATCCCTAGCAGGCACTATTCAAATCGCGGCTCAATATAGCGACGATCAGATGCATTGACCACACTCTTGTCCTAACCACTCTATTTTCTGTACGTTAAGAGCGCTCTTAAAAGACCAAAGTTGAAGTACCGCTGCTATAAATGAAAGTGAACGAAGAATGTCATAGTCACGCTCTACCAACAGGTAGTTTTTGTGTAACGTCGATGTTTATATTTTTTATAATAGCTCTCATCGCCGTTTACTAAATTCATCAATGTTTTTCCCAACCTTTCAGTAAACGGTTGGAAATTTCGCCGTGACATCTAGGATTTCAGAATTTATAATTATTTCTGTTGATCATGTCCATTTTATTCAATGATAAACATTATTTCATGCGTAACTGGACAATAAGTAAATAAAGTACGACTACACTAGCGGACCCGTGCGAATACTTCGCACCGTTAGTGGTCAGTTACGTAATAAATATAACAGGGTGGAAATAAATGCTATTGTATTCTATTCAGAGAC
This sequence comes from Venustoraphidia nigricollis, assembly GCA_034508555.1. NCBI lineage: Eukaryota > Metazoa > Arthropoda > Insecta > Raphidioptera > Raphidiidae > Venustoraphidia > Venustoraphidia nigricollis. The sequence goes on along the minus strand of JAVRKA010000021.1, from coordinate 2,220,060 downwards.
TTTATTAGTGCCACTACGTTACTCAATATTACCGGCAACTGTTAAAATTAACATATTGCCACCAGATGATATTCGTTTTTTCTGAATGTTGTTTTCTGTAACGAAATTGTTAGAATTTTTAATGAAAACATTAATTTGCAGATATTAAGGTATTTGTCGTGGTACAATATTGTCAAAAAGTTATAGATTATACGCGCCACAAAAGTATACTAGCTTGTAGCTAAGTGATCCATAATTTGTACGCACGACTGTACCCGTGAAAACGTAACCCATACAATATTCATATGCATGTATACTTTTCTATAAATTGTTGAACTTTAAATCGTTATTTATAAATAATTAGACGGTCAAAACAATTTTCTTATTTTTTTTTAAACTCATAACGAATGCATTGAAAGACTGTCAGTTTTTGGAAAGTTTCTGACAGTTAGTTCTTTTTTTATAAATAAGAAACTGGTTCAGAACTACAGAGATCGTATACAATCAATGTTAATTATCCAATTTTTAATTGAATTTATCTCGGATTATATACGGCCGATCGACTTCACATTTTCAGGGTAATTATATTATCATGTCCTTAATTAAGAATTTTCTGACGGTGTGCCTTAACCACGACAACTACCTTAACTATATAGTCTTCTAGAACCGACCGAAATTTATTCACCATCGAACATTCAAATTTTACAGGAAATCTCAGACAATTGGAATTTTTAAGATATGTGATAGTTCATCCGTTATTTTTTTGGCATTTGTCCTTTGACCTTCACTAATATTAACATATTGATAACATTGCACCGTAAACTTTGCGAAATAAAAAACTTATAAAAATATTAACTTCCTTCAAAAAAGCCACTAAAAAGTGGAAAATAATAAATAAGTTTTTTATTTTTTCACGGGAAATTGGATAATTCAATTTTAATATAGATAAACTAAATTAAAAAATTTGCGACGTTTCGTTAAATCTTTTAACGAAACGCCGCAAATTTTTTAATTTACTTTATCTATATTAAAATTGAATTTTCCAAATTTCCCGTGAAAAAATAAAAAACTTATTAATTATAATGGACGTGAACAATATTGAGAAAATAATAAAGTTTAGAGATCGCAGCCAATTTCATTATTACTAAAATTTTTTACATATCAATCTATTTTTATTAAGAGGACGCTGTGGTCCAGTGGTTAGCGTGCTGGCTTCTTGACCGGACTGTCGTGGGTTCGAATCCTACCTCTGCTCATGGATGTATTGTGATGTCGGGGACAATTCTACTTCCCCTCGATTTTTACTTTTTTCAAACAGATACGTCGCCAAAGAAGTTAAACTTAAAAAAAAATACATACGGTTAAAACAATTAAAAATTAAAAAACAATTTTATAACTTAATTTTAAATCACTTCTATAGCGATTTGTTTATAAAATGTTTAAAGCATGCTACATAAGACTGTATCAGGTGTTTGGAATTTTAAGTAGTAAAGTTGTACGTTATTAATTTTACTGTTGGATTATCGATAGTTCGTTACGTAACAATTCAGGGCTTCGGCGTGTTGACATAGTGACCTAGACATCAGTGAGTCTCTGGAGGGAGTGGTTCCGATCCGCGCTATTCAACTGTCCAAACAACTTTCTTTATAGTCTGTGCTGTTTGCCAATATTTTCACACCGTTAAAAATATCTACGGGCGATTGTAAATTTCTATAGCGACAAAACCAATTTCATCTATACATATAAAAAACCCGGGTCGCAGTGCCAAAACCCTGCCGACAATATAGTGTATTTGCTTGTATAGGGCCGTGTGGTTTTATACTTTTATTATGTGAAATTAAGTTTGTTTTTGGGCAAAAAAAAAATTTAACCCCTTAATACACCCCTTAAAATAACATTTTTTTTCTTAATTGTAATATTATTACCAATCTAACGTCTACACCGAATTAAATACACCCTTCAATAAATAAGTCACTATCTGCAAACTAGTGTTTTCATAAAATTTGTAAATCCGGTCCTGTCGGGCCGATTTTATTAAAATTGTGGGGACACTTTTTAATCACTACCAGAGGCTTAAATTTCAATTTTGAAACGATTCGGAGAATTTTTTCGGTATTTTGGGGCTTAAAAACAGTTTTCAACCCCTAAAAACTACCCTTAAAATAGCCCGATTAGGCCCATTTTAAATAGGCTTCTTGCGGTGATGGATTTCAACACGTGGCCCAAATTTCGTTGAAATCAATTAACTCTTTCGAAAGTTATCACGCGTACACATATATATATATATACGTATATAAATATATATATATATATATATACATATATATATAAACATTTTTAAAAATGGTGCCGGTGTTTAGGAGGTTATGAAACGTCGAGAAATTTTGGTCCGACCCCTAGGTCCCGCCATCCGACCAACGCCAATAGTGTATGTTGCCATATGGCAAATACACTAATAAAATCGACAATTTCAAACTTTGTACGATACACCACTCTTTACAGAATTGATTATTGATGTGTTATTGTGTCATGTTTTCTTTTTGTAATTTGTGGCAGCAAAATAAAACATCTCAGTGTGTTCATTATTGTTTGAAAATGTATCCTTACAATATAAATGAAATCGACAATTCCAAACTTTGTACCATAGAGCACTCTTTACAGAAGTAATGGATTACAAAGTCCACATACTGCGAGAGTTTCTTTTTTAATGAGTTTTACCGAAGTTAGTTCAATTACTACAAATAAATAAAATCATAACGTGGCCTTTAATTGTACAGTTTTAAAGATTCCTGGAGCGAATTTTCAGTTTCCAGTAAGTTTGTTCTGTCTGTACGGGCTAATTTTTGAAACGGCTGAGCCAATTGTGATGGAACTTTACAGACAGGTAAAGGATTATGCCAGGAGTGATCTAGGCTACATTTTATCCCAAAAATGACCCTTAAGGGGGTGAACAGGGTGATGGAACCCTTCATAAAGGATACGCTGTATCTCTATTTAACTTAAGTTAAAAAAGAAATACATGATCGACGGTGTTTTGAACACACTACCCGAACGGGTGGATTTTATATAAAAGAATTTAATCGGGTACAATATATCTACTTAAAAAGTATAATGTATTTACAGTAGAGTTTCAGTAACATGAACTAATTATTGCACGTGTTCATGTTTTCGAGGTGTCTATGTCAGGCTGATAAATAATTAATAATTGATTTAGTATTTATAAACAAACATTGTTTCAAAACACCTTGAAAATAGCTAAAACAACTTTTCTTTATAAAATAGATCACGTATTGTATAATAATAATAAAACCCGGGTCGCAGTGCCAAAACCCTGCCGACAATATAGTGTATTTGTTTGTATAGGGCCGTGTGGTTTTATACTTTTATTATGTGAAATTAAGTTTGTTTTTGGGCAAAAAAAAAATTTAACCCCTTAATACACCCCTTAAAATAACATTTTTTTTCTTAATTGTAATATTATTACCAATCTAACGTCTACACCGAATTAAATACACCCTTCAATAAATAAGTCACTATCTGCAAACTAGTGTTTTCATAAAATTTGTAAATCCGGTCCTGTCGGGCCGATTTTATTAAAATTGTGGGGACACTTTTTAATCAGTACCAGAGGATTAAATTTCAATTTTGAAACGATTCGGAGAATTTTTTCGGTATTTTGGGGCCCAAAAACAGTTTTCAACCCCTAAAAACTACCCTTAAAATAGCCCGATTAGGCCCATTTTAAATAGGCTTCTTGCGGTGATGGGTTTCAACACGTGGCCCAAATTTCGTTGAAATCAATTAACTCTTTCGAAAGTTATCGCGCGTACACATATATATATATATACATATATATATAAACATTTTTAAAAATGGTGCCAAAGTGCTTAGGAGGTTATGAAACGTCGAGAAATTTTGGTCCGACCCCTAGGTCCCGCCATCCGACCGACGCCAATAGTGTATGTTGCCATATGGCAAATACACTAAAAAGAAACATGATTAATTTCTTGTAAAATGTAAAAACATACATAAATCAATGTATGTAATTTAATGTCAAATCAGGTGTTCATGTTTTGCATGTTCACGTTATTGAGATTTTATTAGTCATATATATAAAACAGGCGAATACGTTTGAAAAGTGAATAGCAAAAGAATCGCCTCTATCATATGTTTGGCTTGACTTAACATTACATAACATAATTATTAGTTGTTTTGATTACGCAACTGCGTACTCCAAAATTGTCATCTGGTTACATCTACTATGTTGCAATTGCAATTGCTCACAGAAAACCGGATTTTTGGTCATTGTTTGCTCTCCTAATGCAAATTTTAAATAGTTCATATAAACATTGCAGGTAATTCAATCTATTAACTTTTCAACATTTTTACGCAATTTTTACTTCCATATTCATGGAAATGGAAGTATGCTGATAGGTTTGAAAATCGTATGTAAAAAACCGGTCAAATGCGAGTCGAACTGGCGAGGAGACGATTCCGTACCATTCCGTTTTCCGTCAGAACTTTAGGACTTAGCATTTTCGTTTTGGTTTTCCCGTAAACTATGGGTGTGGCCCTATATTCCCTATTTTTCTCACATTTTAGGGTCATTAGTTTCAGAGATAAGGGGAGAATGCTCGATTTTTGTATATCTTTTAAACTATACGCATTTTCAAAATTATAAAAAAATATGCTTGTAAATATTTCTTGTCGTTTTTTGTATTACTAGCTGCTATTCGCGGCTCCACACGCCATTAAGATAAACAACTTTTTGTAGCTCGCTCGGCATCAACAACAGCAGTGGAGCCTTCGGCTCCACGGTTTTACAATCTGGCCTTGCGAGACTGCGCCTCGGTTGTTAATAACAACAGTTTTTTCGTTGGTCTCCAGAAATAGGGTTTTTATTTTAAAGCGATAATATATAGCCTATGTCCATTCTAAATATTGGTGAAAAAAAATTTGAAATCGGATGAGTAGTTTCAAAGATTACCGCCTACATCCAAACTTACTAACTTTACCTCTTTATAATATTGGTATAGATTGGTCTCACAACGAAAAGCGCTTTTATTTTAAAGCGATGATAGCCTCTGTCCATCTGGAAGGTCCATTCTAAATATTGATGATTTTTTTTTTTGAAATCGGTTGAGTAGTTTCTGAGATTACCTCCGACATCCAAACTTACAAACTTTATCTCTTTATAATATTAATATTGGTCTCTACGAAAAACACTTTTATTTTAAGGCGATAATATATAACCTAAGTCCATCCGGAAAGTCCATTCTAAATTTTTGTGAAAAATTTTTAAAATCGGGTGAGTAGTTTCAGAAACTACCTCCTACATCCAAAGTTACAAACCTTACATTATAATAAAAATAAAATTGATATGTCGGGAAAAAGGACTTTTTAAGTACCTAAACACTTATTTGTTATTTATAGCGACGTTTCGTTCCTTGCTTGGAACTTTTTCAAGCTTTATAACTATTAAATGTTTAGATCAAGTACATATAAAAGTTAAAATACACATGTAAATATAAATTTGAGTTAAACAATTGTTCATTAAAAGTTTATAATAATTCCGTTTTTTAAAAAATTATTTTTACGGTTGATGTTCAAATTAAAAAAAAAATAGTTTGAACATCAACCGTAAAAATATTTTTTAAAAAACGGAATTATTACAATTTTTTTAATGAACAATTGTTTAACGAAAATTTATATTTACATGTGTATTTTAACTTTTATATCTACTTGATCTAAACATTTAATAGTTATAAAGCTTGAAAAAGGAACGAAACGTCGCTATAAATAACAAATAAGTGTTTACTTAAAAAGTCCTTTTTCCCGACAAATCAATTTTACATTAATTACCAAGGACAAAAAAGAAATAACCCGGGTCACAGTGCCAAAACCCTGCCGACAATATAGTGTATTTGCTTGTATAGGGCCGTGTGGTTTTATACTTTTATTATGTGAAATTAAGCTTGTTTTGGGCAAAATAAAAAATTTAACCCCTTAATACGCCCCTTAAAATAACATTTTTTTCCTAATTGTAATATTATTATCAGTCTAACGTCTGCACCGAATTAAATACACCCTTCAATAAATATGTCACTATCTGCAAATTAGTGTTTTCAAAAAATTTGTAAGTCCGGTCCTGTTGAGCCGATTTTATTAAAATTTTAGGGGCACTTTTTAATTGCTACTAACGGGTTAAATGTCAATTTTGAAATGATTCTGAGCATTTTTTCGGTATTTTGGGGCCCAAAAACTTTTTTCAACCCCTAAAAACTACCCTTAAAACGGCCCGATTATGCCCATTTTAAATAGGCTTCTGGCGGTGATGGATTTCAACACGTGGGCCAAATTTCGTTAAAATCAATTAACTCTTTCGAAAGTTATTGCCCGCACACATATATATATACGTATATATATATATATATATATATATATATATATATATATATATATATATATATATATATATATACATATATATATATACATATATATATATATACATATATATATAAACATTTTTAAAAATGGTGCCAAAGTGTTTAGGAGGTTATGAAACGGCGAGAAATTTTGGTCCGACACCTAGGTCCCGCCATCCGACCAACGCCAATAGTGTATGTTGCCATATGGCAAATACACTAATTAGTACAGATAATTAAACAACACTAAACATAGCTGATATAAATATTTTATTATTTCTTCCACTTTTATCAATCTTATTTAATATTTATCAATTTCGAAACATTTTTTTTTTATCTCGGATAGATATACTTAAATACTATTGTGTGTGCATTTATTAAGGACTTTCAAGGTCTCACCGTGCACAAAATTAATCAATTTTTATTATTACATTTAACAGATAATTTGACGGAAAACTTACGCAATTTGTGGCAGACTTATTAAATCTTTTTTAATCATTAGTGTATTTGCCATATGGCAACATACACTATTGGCGTCGGTCGGATGGCGGGACCTAGGGGTCAGACCAAAATTTCTCGACGTTTCATAACCTCCTAAACACTTCGGCACCATTTTTAAAAATGTTTATATATATATGTATAAATAACTTTCGAAGGAGTTAATTGACTTTAACGAATTTTGGCCCACGTGTTGAAATCCATCACCGCAAAAAGCCTATTTAAAATGAGCCTAATCGGGCTATTTTAAGGGTAGTTTTTAGGGGTTGAAAAATGTTTTTGGGCCCCAAAATACCGAAAAAATTCTCCGAATCGTTTCAAAATTGAAATTTAACTCTCTGGTAGTAATTAAAAAGTGTCCCTAAAATTTTGATAAAATCGGCCTGACAGGACCGGATTTACAAATTTTATGAAAAAACTAGTTTGCAGAGTATGAATTATTTACTGAAAGGTGTATATAATTTAGTATAAGAGGTTCGATGGATAATAATATTGCAATTAAGAAAAAAAAATGTTATTTAAGGGGTGTATTAAGGAGTCTAAGTTTTTATTTTGCCCAGAAACCAACTAAAGTTCGCATAATAAAGCCACCCTGCCTGTATAAGCAAATACACTATATTGTCGGCAGGGTTTGGGCACTGCGACCCGGGTTTTTTATTATTGCATTTAACAGATAATTTGACGGAAAACTTATGCAATTTGTGGCAGACTTATTAAATCTATTTTAATCATTTTTTTTGTTATCGGTTTTTCGTATACAGTTCAATACTAGTTAATGTTTATACAAATTATAGAGAAGATTCAATTAGTTATAATTATCATTGTCTGCCTTGCAATTTTCTTTAGCAAACCTGACCGACCTTTTTCCAAATGGATAAATATTATGAGATCTGCCAGGTATAAAATAAAATTGCAAACATAATAATTGTAAATAATTGATACTTCCTATAATAATCTGTATAAACATCAAGTAATTTTGAGTCGTGTTCGCCAGTGCCCAGGGCCCTCTTTTCCACTGGGCACGTGCCCAGAGCCCCGCGATCGATGGGGCCCCCTAGTTCCAGATCAGCATCCGATAACCGATACTTCCGACAAATATATCGATATATTTCTTAATAATGTATTTGTGAATTATTGATTTACTTAGAAATTACTCTTTTTTTAAGAAAAAATTGTTCTCTTTAAAAGTCACAGGGGCTCCATTATTCGAAAGTGCCCGGGGCTCCATTATTCGAAAGTGCCCAGGGCCTCCAATAGGTTAAAGACGGCTCTGCCAGTGCTGGATTTATACTAAGGCACCACAGACACCGGCCTAGGGCATCACCGCAGACGGGGCACCACAAAAAGATATTACATTTTTAGGGTTCGTTACCTCAAAACGAAACTTTGTATGATCATTTCGTTGTCCGTATGTCGGTCAAGATCCTTTTTCTCCAAGTTGAAATTAATATCAAATATTCGGGTCTGCAATCCCTTGTAGCTGTGAAAAAATCAAACTTCTAAGTCAACGCAATCAAAAGATACGGCCGTTAATGCCGCATATTTTGACACACGCAAGGAAATCAAAAGCTATAGGGTACTTCCCGTTGGCCTAGAATCATGAAATTTGGCAAGAAGCAATTTTTTATACCACAAGTAAAGGAAAGAAGCTAGCACGTTAGATGTTGTGTAATTTAGATTTCAGACAATCATGTAGAAATATTTTTATAGATAATAACATTTTAAGGGTACCAGGAGTGTACTTATATAAGTTACTGGTAGATGTTAAGAAAAATAGCCACAAATACACAGTGAATTCAGACATTTACAGCTATAATACGCGCGAAAGCTCGATGCTCCGCATAGATAAGCATCGATGCAACTTTTTCAAATATGCTCCACAGTGTTCTGGGGCTATTTTTTTTAACAGGCTACCAGTGACTCTAAGAGAGGAGAGAAATTTTATGATATTCAAGAAACATCTGAAATCGTTTTTAATTTTAAAATGCTTATATGATGTAAGTGATTTTGTGTAATTTAATATGTATTTATGTATTGACAATTCTCATTTGTATATTCTACAACATGAGAGATGCTAATAAAACTAAACTAAACTATAACAATCAAGAAAGCATAGTTACTTCTTACCACAACAGATTTATTCATTGAATGTACATTTCGAGACCAAAGCTCCCATCTTCAGCAAACACTACAGTGTAGTGTTTGCTGAAGATGGGAGCTTTGCTCTCGAAATGTACATTCAATGAATAAATCTGTTGTGGTAAGAAGTAACTATGCTTTCTTGATTGTTATTGTTTCAACCACAGTGCTCATAATATATATATAAACTAAACTATACTAGAGCACCGTTTTAACTATAAAAACTGAGGGCGCCAAAAAGTTAAATCCGGTTCTGCGTATTCTACATATTGATTACTGACAACAAAAAATGATAAAAAATTTAATAAGTGTGCCTCTGATCTGACATTTTTATCATATTACCTAGAAAATTCAATAATAACATTTTAGTAGTGTTGATTTTTGCATGGTCGTAGTTTGGACTATAGGTAAAATAATATTTGTTCATTTTTTCCAATTTTTTGTAACTCTTGTGTGTCACTGGCTTAATTAAACTTTCAAAACAATTTTCTATGCCTTTGATAGAAAGGAAAAATGCAATTTGCTAAAATAAAACATTAATTCTAGTAATTAAACAGAACGTATTTAAAATACGTGTATTGTATGTGATATCTGCACGCTCGAAATTGTGATGAAAACTGTATTATTAAACAAACATTGTTGGATTGATTGTCAAGAAATTTGAGCCGTTTATTTTAAGGTCTACTACAGTAAGACCCCACTTAACGCGGGGGATACGTTCCAATAAGTTCCTGCGTTATACGAAACAGCACTAAATGAGGTCATCTTAATAATAGGCATAACCGAGTTGGGTAGAGTAGTGGTGACAGCACTGTACTCGTATTCGGGAGGTCCGGGTTCGAATCCCGGCGGGGGCAGATGTGGCTGGGACTTTTTCCTACTGCCTCTCGCCGAGAAACGGTAATTCCTGTACCGGTCATCTTGATTGAGGTTTTCCATGGTTTCCCTCAATTAATTCCAGATAAATATCGAGATGGTTCCTTATTTGAGGCCATGGCCGATTACCTATCAAACTCCTAGTTCAAAAATTACCTACCTTGTCCTAATTTCCTATAATTCCTTCATTCACCCATTGCTATTACATAAGTTGAAGTTTTAAAAATGTAGAAAAATAACGGGAAGTGTGGTAGACGGAAAATTGTAATGGTGCGAATGGCGTCTGTTATGACATAAAGTCGAGAAACGGACGTTAAACGCATTATTATTATTATTAATAATAGGCATAAGTGAAAAAGAGCCGAAAAAGAATTTGTTAGTATCTTTTTGTTTAATTTTGTAACATTTATTGTTAAATACTTTTTTATCACATTAATTATAGATTTATTAATTGCTAATATAGACTTTTGTGCATCAAATATTTATGAAAATCAAATAAAAGTTCGAGTAAGAAGTTATGTTTGTGATGAAAAAGGTTCCTCATTTGGCATATTTTGTTTTTGTATAGAAGTCATCTAATGTCGTTTGCCTTTTTCTGTTTTGTTCAGCAAGTTGTTGACGATAGCAAGATATTGCATCAATGCCTTTGACCTTCTATCAAAATTTGAATCATTTTGTATAAACTGATCTATAATTTACGTTATGGTGGCTAAACTTAACTAAACCTCGTAGTATTGAAATAGCGTTAAAGCCAATTCAGACTAGCCGTTCTCGGTTACGATTCACCGGTCCGGTTGGGAGCTCGACCAATCAAGGCGTAGTCGTTCCCGATTGCGGTTCGGTTCGAGCGTTTAGGTTCAGCTCTAATTTCAACCGGACCGTTCGCAACCGTAGCCAATGAAAACGCTTGCTGGAGTCACGTGACTAGCCAGCTGTTTTTGTTGACGTTTAACTACACATCAAACGTCAAATCATATTTCGAAATTGCGCATGCGCACCGAGAATAATCGTAGAACCGAATCGGGATAATGTGAGCAGCCTAGATTAATAGACAACCGAACCGGACCGGTGAATCGTAACCGAGAACGGCTAGTCTGAATTGGCTTTTAAGCGGAGCAGCGTTGAGCGAGGTCTTACTGTACTTTGACGATGGTTTAGTATGAAGAGCGTGCAGTGAACACACATATTACGTTTATAATTATATTATTTAATAGTTTTGCCGGTCGGTTCTTTTATTACGACTTTCTCTTGCTGTGTAAGTCGACTAGAAATCTTTTATTGTGCAGCAATTTATCTGTCAGTTGGGATACGCGCACCTTTGATAACAGCTGACAGTTTGAAACAAAAAGTGATCGTTGATTATCAATACGGTACGAATATTTTCATATTTAACGTATTTGTCCTATTATTAAATGAAAAATAGTTACTAGTAGGGAAAACTAAATATTTATAATAGAAAACAGTATCACAGATAATTGGAATAATGAAAATAAATCAATTTAAACACTCATTGATTGCAAAATTATTTATAATAATAATGAAAATAAATGAATAATAATGAAAATAAATCAATTTAAACACTTATTGATTGCAACGTTTCATCTTTTCTTTAATTAAGACTTTTTCAAGCTCTAAAAAAATTTTACAAAAAAATTTTTTAGAGCTTGAAAAAGTCTTAATTAAAGAAAAGACGAAACGTTGCAATCAACGAGTGTTTAAATTGATTTATTTTCATTATTCCAATTACCCGTGATACTGTTTTCTATTATAACATATATCTGGAATTGAACTTTAAAGATAAATATTTATTTTTTTTTGCCATCGCAAAAAAACGAGAAATTATTTTAATAAAATTTCTTATAGCTTCATTTCTTAAATGTTAGAAATAGGAAGAATATAAAAATTATGGTTTAATCTTCAAGGTGAAATATTTTATTGATAAAAATGGAATCATAATCAGGAAATTGGTTCCAGCACTTTTTTGACAATTTAAGCTGTTTGATGATTTCATAAGTCAGTTGAAACCGGTACCAAATATTTTAAAAACAAAATGGTTTACCTTGTAAAAATTGAATTATGAATTTTTATGTATTTAATTTAACAATTGTTTCAATGTATAATATATTTTTCGTTTTTTTCAGGTGGATGTGCTGAAGAACATTTACTGCAGAGAAAACAACTGAAGACAATCGCGTTCGTTTGTTTATAGAATAACTTCTCAAATTTAAATAGTTAATTTTTAAATTTTATGTGTGATAAAAATATGCGATCAGAATGAAATAATCTTTAATTGCAAAAATTATTTAAAACAAAATTAAAAACTAGTGCAAACATGGATGTTGAATTTAGTGATTTATCTTATATAGTAAGAAACGTTAGCAGAGGTGAGTGGACTTATTATTATTATTTGTTTATTTACACAAACGTCATTTTAAAGAATTTATTAGTGTATTTGCCATATGGCAACATACACTATTGGCGTTGGTCGGATGGCGGGACCTAGGGGTCGGACCAAAATTTCTCGACGTTTCATAACCTCCTAAACACTTTGGCACCATTTTTGAAAATGTTTATATATATACGTATATATATATATATATATATATATATATATATATATATATGTGTGTGCGGGCAATAACTTTCGAAAGAGTTAATTGATCTTAACGAAATTTGGCCCACGTGTTGAAATCCATCACCGCAAGAAGCCTATTTAAAATGGGCGTAATCGGGGCATTTTAAGGGTAGTTTTTAGGGGTTGAAAAATGTTTTTGGGCCCCAAAATACCGAAAAAATTCTCAGAATCGTTTCAAAATTGACATTTAACCCTTTAGTAGTAATTAAAAAGTGTCCCTAAAATTTTAATAAAATCGGCCCGACAGGATCGGACTTACAAATTTTTTGTAAACACTAATTTACAGATAGTGATTTATTTATTGAAGGGTGTCTTTAATTCGGTGTAGACGTTAGATTGATAATAATATTACAATTAAGAAAAAAAATATTATTTTAAGGGGTGTATTAAGGGGTTAAATTTTTTATTTTGCCCAAAAACAAACTTAATTTCACATAATAAAAGCATAAAACCACACGGCCCTATACAAGCAAATACACTATATTGTCGGCAGGGTTTTGGCACTGCGACCCGGGTTTTTTATTTACTTTTATCTGCAGCGATATATAAATTTTACTTTCCATTTTTATGCATTGGAATCGGTCTGTATTTTTTTCTATATTTTAATAGACCTTTACATCTGGGTACCCTAGGAATTATTTCAGCCCATTTTTTGGTTAATATGCGAGGGCGTGTATGTTTTTTGTCTAACTTAGAAACGGAACCCTTATAGGATCACTTGGGTGTCTGTCGTCCGTCTGTCACAGCCAATTTGCTCCGAACGACTGAACCGATTGAGTTGAAATTTAGTACACATATGTAAGTCGGTGACCCAAAGACGGACGTGCAACGTAAATAAATGCATTTTAAACATGTGGTCATTTTTGGGGGGCAATTAGGAAATTAAAAAAAAAGTTTTGCAAACTGTACCCTGTGACATATTAAATGAAAGGGCTTGTAGTAATGGTCTCAAATATATATTTTTTTATAAATTTACAATAAATAGTTTTAAAGTTATTTAAGAAAATAGTTGAAACTTGACCATTCCTCCCTTTTATTTCCGAAACTACGGAGTTTAAAATTTTGATAAAAATAGGGAATGTCGGGTCTCACCCATAGTTTACAGGAAAACCTAAACGAAAATCTTAAGTCTTAAAGTACTCACGGAAAACGGAATAGTACGGAACCCTCTTCTCGCGAGTTTGTCTCGCATTTGAGCGAGTTTTTTTTTGTTAGTGTATTAATCAGTATTTTACTTAAATATGTTTTTAAATGAAGGATCTATTAATTAATAATATCTAGGACTTTTTGAATAAAGTATCATTTTAACGGAATTAGGAGCAGGTTCTCAAGCCAACTGCATATTTTTTTTTGCTGTAAATCGGTTCAGTAGTTTTAAATTAGTGTCTTAATCAAATAATAAGAAACAAGTCCGTTAATAACGTGCAAACTACGTAATTCAAAGCTACTAAAACGTAAATTTTATAGAAAAAATAAACTGCCTTAAGAAAAGCCACTAAAAAGACGAAAATAATATAAAATTTTGAGGTCAGAGCCAATTTTAAAAAGTATACTATACATGCAGTGTATTAAGGGGTTAATTTTTTTTAATTTTGTCCAAAAACAAACTTAAGTTCACAATACTTGTATCAGCAAATACACTATATTGTCGGCAGGGTTTGGACACTGCGACCAGGGTTTTATTAAATTGATGCCGACTTCAAAATTTTGTTATTTTCCTCTTTTTAGTGCTTTTTTACAGGTTCAATTTTTTAGCATTTTAATTACATTTTGTTATCATATTGATGTTAAATTGCAAATAAATTATCATTAATAGTTTTGCTCTATTAGGTGAGAAGTATATAGTATTTTCTATGAATTAATTATAAACAAGTTTTTTTTTTGAACAGAAAAAACGAACCACGTAGTTTTTCGTTCTAATAATACACATTAACTTCAGTGGCTTTTCAACATTATAGGCAACTGAGTTAAGAAAAAATATATTTTTTTTTTGTTTTTTTGTATTTTGAAAGGTAGATGATCAATTCACGGTAGATCATCTTCCGATCATCTATACCTTAGGGATTTGATCAAATCTCCGTTTTCATCGTTTTCCTGCGATATATACATAATTGAGTACACAATTCAGTATCCGAACAATGTGTTTTCATAAAATTTGTTCAGTTTTGTTTATCCCTCACAATATAATATAAGCGGCACAGTTTTTATGCGTGAGACGGATATGCTTAATCCGTTTGCTTTGCCGTTCCATTAAGCTAACCGCGTGATGTTTAGGTCGGTGTCGTTTTTATTAACGAATCTTTATTAAACTAAATAAAATATTCTAGAATCAATCATTACATAATAAATACAATTTATACCTGTTACAAACAGTAATAAAATGATGAGTTACATTCTACTATATCAGAGCTGCACTTCAGTCTATTTTGTCAAATCTTATCTTGTTGAAGAAGAATAATTATAGATTATAGACGCTCAACAACTGAGGTCATCAGCGTCTATTTTATTTTGTTAAATTTAAATTTCAAAACAATACATTTTTTTCGATATTTTTGAGCACATAAAATGTAACTTTTAGATTGGTGCGATTGCTCTTTTTTTGAATAGGCTTCGTGCAGTGAGAGATTCCAAAAAGTATACCTACCAAATTTAGTTTAATAATAATAATAATGATAATGCGTTTAACGTCCGTTTCTCGACTTTATGTCATAACAGACGCCATTCGCACCATTACTATTTTTCATTTTACCACTTCCCGTTTTTTTTCTACATTTCTTAAACTTCAACTTATATAATAGCAATGGGCGAATGAAGGAATTACAGGAAATTAGGATAAGGTAGGTAATTTTTGAACTAGGAGTTTGATAGGTAATCGGCCATGGCCTCAAATAAGGAACCACCTCGATATTTATCTGGAATTAATTGAGGGAAACCATGGAAAACCTCAATCAAGATGGCCGGTACAGGAATTACCGTTTCTCGGCGAAAGGCAGTAGGAAAAAGTCCCAGCCACATCTGCCCCCGTCGGGAATCGAACCCGGACCTCCCGAATGCGAGTCTAGTGCTGTACCACTACTCTACCCAGCTCGGTAACCAAATTTAGTTTAAATCAAACGTTAATACACCCGCTATTTGTTTTTTGGAATTTACGAAACTTTCTTCACCTACTGCAATAGTTTACAAATTAAAAAAAAATTGCGCCGGTATAAAATATACGCATCGAATAATTTTTTTCTTTTGAAGACGGTTAAAAATAATATTTACCACCATCTCGTCTTTTGCAATTAGAATGCTTATTCTTCGTTTGTTTAATATTGTGTAATGAAAAATAATTTATTGTTATAATAATTTACACGCCATCTTAGTTTTATGTAGGTACCCACGCTGTTGCAATCATTTCAAATATCTAAAATAAAATACCTAAAATAAATCAATAAAAATACCGGATTAATTAATGATTGAAAAGTTACGAAACTATAATTAAACGATTAACTTATAAAAAAGAAATACAATTTTCGAACAACTCTTAAAATGCTTGTATCTAAAAAACGCATCAAAATAAAGATATTTAGTTTCGATTTACTACAAATTGAGGTAAAAATAGGGACACAAAATTATTATTTTGAATTTGTAATAGTCTTGAAAAATTTGGAGGACAGAATGCCAGGGAACTTTTGCTTTAATTTTTAAAATTATCGACGCCGCTGACTATCTCGTATTAAATTTATGTTTTTCAAACGTCTTAAAAAGTTAAGGTAGTTGTCGTGGTACAAAATTGGAAAAAGTTATAGATTATACGCGCCACAAAAGTATACTAGCTTGTAGCTAAGTGATCCACAATTTGTACGCAAGACTGTACCCGTGGAAACGTAACCCATACAGTATTCATATGCATGTATACTTTTCTATAAATTGTTGAACTTTAAACCGTTATTTATAAATAATTAGACGGTCAAACATTTTTTCTTATTTTTTTTAAACTCATAACAAATGCATTGAAAGACTGTCAGTTTTTGGAAAGTTTCTGACAGTTAGTTCTTTTTTTATAAATAAGAAACTGGTTCAGAACTACAGAGATTGTATACAATCAATGTTAATTATCCAATTTTTAATTGAATTTATCTCGGATTATATACGGTCGATCGACTTCAAATTTTCAGGGTAATTGTACTATCATGTCCTTAATAAGTATACAAAAATTAAGAATTTTCTGACGGTGTGCCTTAACCACGACAACTACCTTAAAATTCTTTCTACAGTTATTTATGTACATAAATTCGGAATTAAATTACGAAAAAACAGGTTAAGTATTTTGAGCAATTTTAAATTTAACTGCTACTAAATATTTAAAAATAGATATTAATATTTTTAATGAAGAATAACAAAAAGTCGTTTTTAAAGAAGTATAAATTTAGAATTGTTTTGTACACAGTGTTACAAATTAAAATTGAAAAAAATCAGTATGGAGAATTATATATGACGATAACATTTTTGTACAAACACATAGTAAACAGATTTTGTTTCCATTATTTTGAATTTTTCTGGATACATCGAAAATCTACACATACTTTTCTAACGTCTGTTTATCAAGTTTTTTCAGGAGGTCCTCGTTGACCTAGAAAGCTGAAACTTTGGGCGCGAAGAGAGCGTAAAAGAGCCGTTTTTTTGAAAATAAGTGTAAAACACACAAAAAAAATTTGTGCGTATCTTTATGTATGCGCATCGGAAGTTATACTTCTTTGACATTATTAAAAACTAATATTTTATATACATGCAAATAACTTATTGAAATAAAATCTTCAAAAAGTTCAAGAAAAAAACTTTGAAAAAAATTAAACTCAAATATTTTAAAACACAAGCGTTATAAGACTAAAAAACAATTGACTTTATTTCTTTTTTGTCCTTGGTAATTAATATAAAAATGATTTCTCGGGAAAAAGGACTTTTTTTTATTTAAGTAAACACTTAATTTTTTATTTACAGCGACGTTTCGTTCCTTGTTTGGAACTTTATCAAGCTTTAATGCCTGTAATTAAATTTTTAAAAATACAATTTATAAAATTTACAATTGAAATAACAAATAATAATAATACATACCTATTAAATGTTTTGATTAAGTAGATATAAAAGTTAATATACACATATAAATACAAATTTGAGTTTAACAATTATTAATAAAAAGTTTATAATAATTCCGTTTTTTAAAAAAAATGTTTTTACAGTTGATGTTCAAATTAATACATTTATTGACTATTAATAAATAAAGTCACGTGACTTTATTATTATTTGTTATTTCAAGTGTAAATTATATAAATTGTATTTTTAAATATTTAATTACAGTTATTAAAGCTTGATAAAGTTCCAAACAAGGAACGAAACGTCGCTGTAAATAAAAAATTAAGTGTTTACTTAAATAAAAAAAAGTCCTTTTTCCCGAAAAATCATTTTTATACTAAAAAACAATATTGTATTTGACAACGTGGTAGGCAACTCAACGTACGTTACAACGTGTTAGTTTGCTTGCTGTAAATTTTCAAGTTTTTTATTCTGAAGGTTCTGGTTAGAATAATGGGACAAACTTATTAAATTATTGTATTGTCGTCGGTCCTTGATAAGTGTGCAAAGTTTCAGTTTAATCTGACGTTTTGAAGTGGGTGAATTTCACTATCAAAGATTCCTTTACAAACATATAGGTGAAAAGATAACAAAAACGTGTTAAAAACGATAAGGTACGTAAGGCTGTCGGAACGCTCTGAATTTTGTTTGTGCTGAGACCGAGCGGTAAGGGGCGAGGTAGGCAAAAGACATATTGTGGGTGTGACTTTCTTTAGCTCTGTCTCGCTCAAATCATCCGCACGTTTTAATTTTTGGCTGGTGCCAACTATGAGTCTAAACAATTTTATTGCAAGGGTGTCGCTGTCAATTGATTACTCTAATTTTTGGAAATATTTTGAAGATTTAAAAAACTTTTCCGAAAAAGGAAGAGTCACTTTAGGTTTGTGATGGAACAGTTTTGTGAAATAAGTACGAATAAGGTCGTAGTGTGACATTGAAAACGTGTGTTTTTTTAGCATAATTAATGCCAACTTTTTTCTAGTAAATCGTACATAAGTTACAAAAGTAGTCCATTAGAGACCTAGATTTGTCCTTTATCTTCCTTATAGAGAAAGAATTTTTGCAGAATGTTGACGAATAAGTCTACAATCAGTTGACAGCCGAAGCTCTATTTTTGACTTAAATTCAGAGCGTTCCGACAGCCTTAATGAGGCCGTTTTAAAATTTTAAAGATAACTCACTGCCGAAGACAGGTGGAGATAAATGATCTTCCTCAACAGGCGATTTCTTGTACAGAATAATAATTAAACAAAAGAATGCAGAATGTAAAAGTTGATCTTTTAACACTAAGAATAACAGCAAGTGTCGTTGAGAAATCGCATTGCGTAATTGTTGTAAGAATAATGGAAGAAGAAGAAAGTTATTGTATAAATATAAATAAGTTATGAAACAAAACCTTGAAATTCGAGTGTTGCGTTAGAAAACGAATTATTATTGATTTTATTAGTCTATTTGCCTATACAAAATATATGTGCACGTGCATATAGCCTAAGTCGCTGCGCACGACCATAAAAAAAAAAAAAAAAAAAATATATATATATATATATATATATATATATATATATATATATATATATATATATGGCCCATTTGTTCTTTTCGTAGGTCTTACGGCGGAACACAGAGGTCGAAACGTAAAATTTCGACGTTCTGCGTCATTTTTAGGGTTCCGTACCCAAAGGGCGCCAACGGAAACCCTATTACTTTTTTATGAATACTGTAGGTATTTAAGATAAACCTCTTTACAGGAAGTTACAAAAATATGACAAATTTTGGTTGCGTTATTGTCGCATAAATAAAGCATACAAAAAAGAAAAAATATGATAACTACACTCAATTTACGAAGTTGTGTAACTCAGATCTGAACTGGTTCAAAGAGCCGACTCCGACAGAAGATCCGTGAGAGCCGACTCACTTTTTTTTTGAGCCGACGGATCAACGGATCCGCATAACTCAGTGAAACACTTAGCACACAGAAGCACATTTTACACTTACGTATCAGTTCTTGTTTTGATACATCTGTCAGCTCAAATGACTCATGCATCACATGTTTGGCTATGCATTCTTGACTCTATACAGGTCGTGATATGATTGACTGAATTAACTAGGTAACTCAGTGGCAGACTGCAGTAACATATTCAGAACTCGGCTCTTTTTGAACCGGTTCAGTGAGCCGGCTCACATACGGGATCCAAATACAAAGATGCAGATCACTAAAAAGTCCCGTTTTTCCCATCTCTATTTGTTACAAGGCTGTATCTTTTGAACCGAAATAGGTAGGCACTTGAAATTTTCAGTGTGTATTACAACAAATAATAAAAATAAAATAAAGTTAATAAATATTGTACGAGTACTACTTGGCCAGTTTTTTTTGGAAATGTTTATGTAAATAGAATACTTATATACCTACTTGAAATTGTGGCTTCGCTCGACTCATAAGTATATAGTATCACAGCTTAGCTTAAGGTAAAATATGCTCTCGGGAAATTTCGAACTGTAGTCGCAAAATTCATTTTATACCTGTTTTGATAACTTTCCTTAAAATTAACTTCACAAAATTTGGTTTGCTGCTTAAACATTTTAAATAACATTTATTTTTGTCTTAAGAATTGAATAAAAAACGTGATGTTCGTCAATATTTCTTTACAGCACGTCACGAGATTTGGAATTGCGGGAAAACCAAATTAACATTTTGAAGTTTTTTCTTTTCAAACGTATGTTAAAAATACTGACAAATTTGGCTTGCTCAATAATTTTTTCAAATTTAATTTTTTCTGTACAAGAATTTGTGTTAAACTTATGCTAATTTTCTCGTTTTTATCTGATTGTACATGGTTTATTTAGATCAAATAAGCTATAAAAATGGGGCTAAAAGTCATATGGGAAGAATGGTACATATTTCTACTTTATTTTCTAAGCACTACCATCAAAGATTGAAGAATAATATTTTTCAAGCTACTTGTTATTACTGCTTGATTATAAATCGATAACGTACAAAAAACACGCGAATTATTTCCATAAACTTATATATCTGTGCATTTATGAAAACAAGATGCATAATTCCCCGAGCTTGAAAACTGGTTTTATTATTTTGTTTAGAAAAATACAATTCTTTGATATGCACTACAAATAGTTTACCTATATTTGTATTATCTTTGCTTTTACACTATTATTTCTTCTTAGAAATTTTCAAATTAGAATAATTAGAAGTTTCCGTAATCCGTTCTTACCATGTATTGAAATCACTTAAACGTCGTCTAACTGATGAAGAAAAAAAATTTATTATTAAAATTTATTATTATAATCTGAAAACTACTGAAACGATTTCTGTTTTATTTTCATTGTTCGATAGGCGATACTTTAAGATAGGTATAGGCTATATGAATTTGCTGACCCGGCTTCACCCGGGTAAAATTGACAGTGTTCTCAAAAACTATTTAACCTATTTCAATTTTTGATTTATTGTTCGATAGGTGATAGATACTTTTCTTTAGAACACAGGCTATAATAACTGGCCCGAGTAAAAATCTCAGAAACTATTTTTCCGTTTTGCAGTTTTTTTACATGCTCTAAATTGAACTGTCAAACATTTTTGAAACAAAGTGAAAATCAGCTTTTCAAAAATACTATGTATATCTCGTGCGTGATGATATTATAACCCATATGACTTGTTAAAAGTCGCTGGCTCTCGTGTTCAACAATATTTAAAGTTTTCAGTGGTTTACAAAGCCTTATGAATGGTAAACGTATTTCCTATTTAATAAATAAATTATTGATCCAATGTTAGATGTAAGTTAAAAAAATGCCAAATCAAGATTATCGTTGTTCCTTGACAACTGTATCTAGGGTTGGTCATGGCAAGACATCAATATTGTCTCGCCTTGACCAACCCTAAGTAAAGTTCAAATGCTAAACTATAAACAATAATAATGAGAATCTGTTTGTTTTAAATAATATTATTGACAACGATGAGTCATTTTAATCAGGTTTGTAAATTACGTGCACGGTTGCGTGTTGGTCACTTTTTGCTCTAACCGATATACCGGAAATAACCGGAAATATGTATACGTAATTGTTCGCTTTATAAGTTACTAGCGGTTTGCCTACGACTACGTCCGCGTGGTATAGGTAGATAATGTTTTGTCTCCATTTAAATTCTTTTAAATAAAATCCACCCCCATCCCGTTGGAACATTGTGTTCAAAAGACCGTCGAATATGTAATTCTTTATTTTCTATTAACCTTTTAATAGGAGAGCTGTTAAGGTGGGGGTTCGCGCCGCGACAGAGACAGGAGACCGAAGACAGAGACGGGAGACCGAGACAAATGTCTCCGTCTCCGGTGGTCTGTTGTGTACCGAGACCAAAGACCTCTGTTCATTCAGTTTTGTTGAGTCGTTAAGAGTCAATCGTATGTTCTGGAAAATTATTAATCCACAGCGTAATGGAAAGCCATTCAGTTATGAAGTTACTATTGGAACAAGAAGAAGACGATGACTTGCTATTATATTATTATTATTATGCTTTTCCTATTATTATCTTTCAAATTTTCATCTCTGTATGCGTCAAGTTGAGAATTAAATAGCGCAGGATGTTGT
This sequence comes from Venustoraphidia nigricollis, assembly GCA_034508555.1. Taxonomy (NCBI): domain Eukaryota; kingdom Metazoa; phylum Arthropoda; class Insecta; order Raphidioptera; family Raphidiidae; genus Venustoraphidia; species Venustoraphidia nigricollis. Next base: position 2,197,794 of record JAVRKA010000021.1, on the reverse strand, counting down.
CTAATCATTTCAATCAATTTATCGGTGTCTTCATCAGAAAACGACGTCATTTTTCACAACTTTGCAAGTGCGTCTCGAGCGAGACGCGAGACAGTACTAGTCCGGGGTAGAGACCGTTTCGCGGTCTTCTGTCTCGCGTCGCGGTCTCCTGTCTCGGTCTCGCTCGCGAACTGACACACATAGAAAACCTAAGGTCAAGTAACGGTCTCTGTCTCCTGTCTCTGTCGTGGCGCGAACCGCCACCTTTACGTTGCAAATTTGGTCTCCACGAAAAGCGCTCTTATTTTAACGCGATAATATACCTACAGCCTATGTCCATCCTGAAGGCCCATTCTAAATATTGGTAAAACATTTTTTGAAATCGAATGTGTAATTTCGGAGATTACCTCCTAGGTTCAAACTTACAAACTCTTTATAATATTAGTATAGATTAGTCTCCATGAAAGCGCTTTTATTTTAACGCGATAATATACAGCCTATGTACATCCTGAAGATTAATTCTAAATATTGGTAAACAAATTTTGAAATCGGATGAGTAGTTTAGACAGCGATCATTTTTCAATATTCAAGAACATCTGAGACCGTCGACTCTACAAAAAATCGTTAGGTTTAATCAACAAAAACCAAAATCCGCAAAAATTTCACAAAAAAAACGACGTCAATAAGTTGCACAACAAATTATTCCACAGATGCATAATTCACAGAAAAGATAATGTTTCCATTAATCACTTTTTTAATAGAATTCGATTCGCTTCCTTTGCGTAAAAAATAAAAAAAATTTAATTAGAATGTTTAAAGGTTTTGGAAAACACAGGCTGAGTAATATTAAAAAAAAAAATTCCACGTACACAGGGTATCCCACGAGTTTATTTAATTTCGGGATTTTATTTCTGATATAATTTTGAATTAACGAATATGGAAGATTTTGTAATGAATAAACTCAAAAACTACTGTGCCGATTTAAAAAATTCTTTCACCATTAGAAAAGCTACATTCACCCTGAGTAACTTAGGCTATATTTATTGCTAGAAAATATTAGGGATCCTTACTAAAACTTTAGTAACGTAACCCAAGGTGTAAAAAAAATGCCATAAAACATCTTTCGTCGCATGCGCTGCGGAAACTATTGATGATAGAACAAAAGTATGTTCTACAATATTAAAGAACATATCAATAACTACAAAAAACTTCGCGATACTATATGTCCAACTATTATCGTTATGTCACAATAACCACTTTTTACATTTTAATAATCTATATAGATAAAAGATGATGTATATGTAATATATGGACTCCAAACGGGTAGACCATTTTTGATGAAATTTTCAGACAATCTTTAGATTAGCCCAGCGGGTGATCTTCTGAAGTTTGGGAGCGATCGGATCAACAGAATTTTTTAAATTTCTTTTTGGGAAATAAGATTTTTAGCGATTGAATTCGCGCAAATTCAAAACACTTTGAGAATTTAATGATAATTAATGATTCTCATCTTTTATATCCTATATATATTACATTTACACCCGGGCGAAGCCGGACTGGGCCGCTAGTCTTTTATAAGTTACATACTCGACAACTAAGGTCGTTTGAATTATTTTGTATAAACTGAGCCATAATTTACGTTATAGTGACTAAATTTTTTTTTAGAAACCGCGTAATACCGTAACAGCGTTAAGCGAGCTCTTACTGTATTTTATGGTTTCCGTTATGATACCAAGAGATCGATTATTTTTTAGTATATTAAAGTCATTGATCAATCATTTCAAGGCCAAATCAATTTATATTTTATTGTCTTTAGACCTTTTATCTAAGCTTCAAACATCTATTATTTACAATAATTTATTTATCAAGGTTACGATAGCTCTAATTTATTTAAAGTCATTGACATTCGGAAATTAGATACCGCGAAGTTCATTATTAAACAAACAAGGAGATAAAATTCATTATTTATGCATACGATGGAATCATTCAACTCAAAAATACTGACACTTGACATAATATTACTTATGTAATAAACAAAATAAAGTTTTTGTTAACGCGTAATTAATAAATATTTATATTATGACTAACTGCCCGGTCCGGCTTTGCACGGGTAGCACAAATTATCTAATTACCTAGAGTCATAAAAGATCATTATTATAAAATTCTCAACGTGTATTAAATTGGCCCGAATTCAACCGCTTTTAGTTGTGAATGTTTAAAAATCGAAAAAAATCAAAATTACCAAAAAAATAAAAAAACTTAAAAAAAAATATTAACCTCCTTCAAAAAAATCACTAAAAAGATGAAAACAATGAAATTTTGAGATCGGAGCTAATTTCATTACAAAAACTTTTAATTACATATCTACTTTTATTAAATAGGCGCCGACCTCAAAATTTTATGTGATTTTTTTTGTAATGAAATTAGCTCCGACCTCAAAATTTCATTATTTTCATCTTTTTAGTGATTTTTTTTAAGGATGTTAATATTTTTTTTTTAAGTTTTTTTTATTTTTCACTTTTTAGTGGTGGATTTGATTTCGCACATTTTTGAAAATTTCCCTCGATTTCTCCAGGGTTCCATCATCAGATCCTGACCTGATGACCATGGGACCACCTGGAATGTATACCCTTTCAAACAAAAAAAGAATTTTCCAAATCGGTTCAGGCGTCTTCGAGTAATCGGGGAACATACATAAAAAATAAAAAAAGATTCCGACGAATTGCGAACCTCCTCCTTTTTTTTGAAGTCGGTTAAAAAACAAAAAAAATCTGTTGATCCGATCTAATTGTCAAACTATATATCTCCCAACGCTCTTAGAATAGAAAATATCAATATGAATCTTCTAGAAAAGGAAATCCTGTTTAGCTTAAGGATCCAATAAAAGCGGTATTCGAAAATATGTCACATTTCTGACGTTTCGGCATAATTTTTCGCCATCCTCGGATAAAATTTGCTGTTAAATTTTGAATACATTGTCTGTCAATATGTAGTAATATGCACAATGTCTTAGCATAATTTTAATAATTTTAATCCAACAAAAAATATAAAAAAAAACCCGGGTCGCAGTGCCAAAACCCTGCCGACAATATAGTGTATTTGCTTGTATAGGGCCGTGTGGTTTTATACTTTTATTATGTGAAATTAAGTTTGTTTTTGGGCAAAATAAAAAATTTAACCCCTTAATACACCCCCTAAAATAACATTTTTTTCTTAATTGTAATATTATTATCAATCTAACGTCTACACCGAATTAAATACACCCTTCAATAAATAAGTCACTATCTGCAAACTAGTGTTTTCATAAAATTTGTAAATCCGGTCCTGTCGGGCCGATTTTGTTAAAATTGTGGGGACACTTTTTAATCACTACCAGAGGGTTAAATTTCAATTTTGAAACGATTCGGAGAATTTTTTCGGTATTTTGGGGCCCAAAAACAGTTTTCAACCCCTAAAAACTACCCTTAAAATAGCCCGATTAGGCCCATTTTAAATAGGCTTCTTGCGGTGATGGGTTTCAACACGTGGCCCAAATTTCGTTGAAATCAATTAACTCTTTCGAAAGTTATCGCGCGTACACATATATATATATATAAATATATATATATATATATATATATATATATATATATATATCTATACATATATATATAAACATTTTTAAAAATGGTGCCAAAGTGTTTAGGAGGTTATGAAACGTCGAGAAATTTTGGTCCGACCCCTAGGTCCCGCCATCCGACCGACGCCAATAGTGTATGTTGCCATATGGCAAATACACTAATTATGCTAAGAATTTGCGCATAATACTACTTATTGACAGACAATGTATTCAAAATTTGACATCAAATTTTATCCGAGGCTGGCAAAAAATTATGCCGAAACGTCAGAAATGTAGCAAATTTTCGAATACCGCTTTTATTGGATCCTTAAGCTATACAGGATTTCCTTTCCTAGAAGATTCATCTTAAACCAAAACTGGATCGCAACTGGCTCCACATTATGTAGATTAAATTAAATAGAAAATATCAATGTTTTATGGGTGCAGCTGTTTGATAGCATTTTCTTAATTAATGGCGATTCGAAAAAAAGTAATTTTTTTGACCTTGAACTTGCCGTTAAACATCGAAAGGTTAAATACAAAAAAAAACGTATTTTTTTGCATTAAGCAATATAATTTTATCAACATCATTATAATTTATATGTGATATACGTGTATCTTAGATTAAACAATCATTTTCAATTAAATAAACAATACCGCGTCTTCAAAAAATCTTGCGATTACATCATTACGTTTTGAGGTTATTGTGACATTAGATTAGGTTTATCGAGCTCTGTACCAACAGGCTGTTAGATTTATTGAAGACATTACATTTTTATTACATTTATTACGTTAAATTACAACATAAAATAATAAAATTTGTGGGTAAAAAAAAATGAAAATTTATAGTTTGATCTTTAGCACAATAAAACTTGCAAAACATTTTTTAACAGACAAAAAATTCCAGTCAATTGAACGACGATATCATTCTAGCTCCAAAAATCCTGACATTATTTTACGTAGTTATTATTAAATAAATTGACTTTTTGCTTTTTTTGTCCTTGGTAATTAATATAAAATTTATTTGTTGGGAAAAAAGGACACTTTAAGTAAACACTTATTTGTTAATTTACAAATTAACAAATAAGTGTTTACTTAAAGTGTCCTTTTTTCCCAACAAATACATTTTTTATTATTAAATAAAGTTTCTAACAGACGAACAGACTTTTCACAAAACACGAAAAATCTAGTAAAATTCTGAAAAGTGAATTTTAACCTAAATTCCCTACTTTTGGGCTTACGATAGTAAAAAACAACGAAATGAGAAAAAAACGAATATAAATTTTCAACAAGATGCAGCTATATTTATGCCGGGTTGCAGAAAGCATTGTCAAAAAATTTATTTTGACAATGAGCTTAGATTGTGATCATAAAATTACAGTTTTTACACTTTACAGGAGCATTCTAATGTCATAATGAAACTCCCTGTCATGTAGAACGTTACATTGTACTCACACAAAAACAAATGATTGATCAACCTTCAAAAAGATCGCTGTTAAGCAAAATTTTGATCAATATGCCCAGAAAAATGTTGTCTAAGAATAGGAATTGTACAAAAAACGATTTAAAAAAAAATTCTTTTCAATCGGTCTGTATTTAAAATTTTATGTTTTTCTCGGACTTGTGAAAAATACTTTTTAAAAGTATTTAAATACAAATACTCTGACTTCATTGAGTATTTAAAGTACTTAAAATACTTTTGGTCCTACAGTATTTGAAATACAAATACAAATACTTTTGGGTCATGTCTACGAAAATATTTTTGAGCAATAATTATTTATTATATAAGCGAGTGCGAAAGCTCAACTAATTAAAAAAATATTCCTAGGCAAGTATATACTTATAAAAAATATTTTCTTTTACGTATTTAAGTACAAATAACTGATAATTTCTTATTTGGAAATGACACTGCATTATTATTTTAATAATAAAATTTGTTTGAATAATTTATATGTCATTATATATGTATACTGTTGACTTGAATTATTCATTAAATGATTCATAGTTACAAAAAAAATATGTTAAGTATTTGTAAAAGTATTTGCAAAATCAAATAAAATACCAAAAAATTTGTATTTGAAATACAAATAGAAATACTTTTTTGAAAAGTATTTAAAATACAAATACTTTTGTTGAAAGATAGTTAAAATACAAATACTAGAAAAGTATTTGTATTTGTATTTTGAAATACTTTTACTCAAATACTTCACAAGTCTGGCTTTTCTTCTGGAGGAATATATATGGTTACAATCTAAGGTCATTTGTCAAATCAGATTTTTTGTGACAATGCTCTAATTTACTCTAATTCATTACTTTTTTTTATTTCAGGTGGATCTCGGACTATTTTAAAGTCCGTAAGTGGACGGTTTAGATCCGGTCAACTATCGGCTATTATGGGTCCATCTGGTGCTGGAAAAAGCAGTCTACTGAACGCCGTTTCGGGTTATAAGTACGCACATTCCTTATTTTTTTGTTTTTTTGGTGATTCGTGTTTTTTTTATACACTTTTGTAGTACATCCTGTATTATAAGGTGGTCAATCTGTAACAAAAATATTAAAATTAATAATAATATAATTTAAATAAAAATTTGACCTTATAAACACAATGTTGATCATTTTTTGATAAATTAATTCATTTTTTTTAATGTAGCATTCTTCTCATTCCTTTTCTGCCGAAAATATACTTTCAAATAAGAAATTATTATTACCGGTTTTTGAATTTTAAAGATTAGTTAGGTGACCAGTTTTTCTTTAAATACTTTTAAACAGGCTGTTTATTAAATGAACGCATTTTTTTGTCCTAAAAACGTGTTGTTAAAAATGTTATATTTACCAAAATTTCATTACAACACGGCATAAGATTTCAACTTACGGGAAATCTAACATTTTTAAGTTTCTTCTTTACAAACCTAGGTTAAAAATTTAGCTTGTTCAAGAATTTATTTGAAATTCATTTTTTTCTGTTAATTTTGTATTAAATTTTGGCTATTTTTGTTATTTTTACCTAATTTTACTCATTCATTTAGATTAAAAAATAAACAAAAATCTAGCTTTGAAAGTGCTTTATTACATTTAAAATGATTATTAAGCATTCCTAATGCTTAACAAGCTTGTTGAAAGCGCATTAAGCAATTTATAATGCTGAAGTGCTTAACAAGCCTTTATACAAGTACTCTAAGCATCAAGTATTTATTTTACAAAATTCTTTAAGCATAATAACCAAGGATCTAGTAATTTTAGGGATGTAGTATACAGCTGCAGGGGGGGATCCAATGAGGGACGGGTACAAAGCATGGTGTCGATTTTTGATTGGCCGCCGCATTGTGCTGCATACAAAAGAAATTTTCTTTTTACACCATATTACCGACATAAATTTCATGTCACTAGACATGCGTAGTGCGCCGGCCAATGACAAACGGACACCACTCACCTCGTCGCGTCCCTTAATCGGCTTTACCACCCTCGTCTAAAACCATAGTACATGATCGATATTCCTTTGTCTATGATTATGAGTGCTTCAAGCATTGTTATAAGCACTAAGTTCTCAGCATTACCCAGCTCTGTAAGGATTGTTGAAATAAATTCGCTTGTGTTTTAAATATTTCAAAATTTTCAATTATTCCGCGTTTAGCATTCTTGTAGACAATTAATTAATCCAACAGAACGTATTTATTTTAGATCTGTCGGTGTAACGGGCGTCTTAAAAACCAATGGCGCCTTACGCGACGAATTCGAATTTCACAAATCGTCCTGCTACATCACGCAGGAAGATTTGTTGCAGCCATTGTTGAGCGCTCTCGAAGCCATGCAAATTGCGGCCAGTCTGAAGTTGCCTACGAAGACGTCCCAAGAACAACGCAACGACGTTATAGTCGACATACTCAAAGATTTAGGTTAGAAACATTTTTAAATTGATATTAATGTTATCATTCATAATTTTTTAAGTTTAAAATTAGCAGGAAATTGGACAATATTAAAATTTATAATCAATTTAGCGACGTTTCGGTTTATTTATTAAATCTTCATCAGGCTTCTTGATTTATTTATAAATCGAAACGTCGCTAAATTGATTATAAATTTTAATATTGTCCAATTTCCTGCTAATTTTAAACTTATTTTTAAATTGTTTTAGTCCTCAACATTCAGGGCTATTTGGGCCTAGTACCAGTTCTTATTGCACACATTGCCAACAATAACGCTTTGTGAACCAGAGTTGAGTTTAGTAATATTTCGCAATAAATTGTAACTTTTTGAAAAGGGGAGATTCTGTTCTATAAAATGGAACTATTTTCAGATTGATTAGAGTTCGTAATAACTCTTAAAATTGTATTGAAAAATCGCGAACAGCAGTTGTTAGGTCGTTTGTACGTACGTATTTCAAGTTATTATTGAAGTGAAACTTCTTTAGCGAGAAAGTATCTGTTTGAAATTTTTTGTTACATTAAACGGGAAATGATTCAACGACAGGGAAATATAAGAAAAACCTTGGTAACGCAAAATTAAATGGGAAATAATTCAACGGCGGAAAGATATAAACGTAACCTTGGTAACGCGAAATTGATAACGCATCAATGAAACGATTCGTTTCTTTGATTCTTTCGAATTACGAATTCGTTTCAATCAATGTTAATTATCCAATTGTTGAACTTTAAACCGTTATTTATAAATAATTAGACGGTCAAAAATGTTTTCTTATTTTTTTTAAACTCATAACAAATGCATTGAAAGACTGTCAGTTTTTGGAAAGTTTCTGACAGTTAGTTCTTTTTTTATAAATAAGAAACTGGTTCAGAATTACACAGATCGTATACAATCAATGTTAATTATCCAATTTTTAATTGAAATTATTTCAGATTATATACGGTCGATCGACTTCAAATTTTCAGGGTAATTGTATTATCATGTCCTTAATAAGTATACAAAAATTAAGAATTTTCTGACGGTGTGCCTTAACCACGACAACTACCTTAATAAGACGCTAATTGTATATCATTTTTTAATTTATATCTCTAAAAAACCTTGACGACGATAGTGTTTAGTAAATTTTTTCAAAAGACGTAAGTAACAGGCCAGATAAGCAAAACCAAGATAAAACACGCAAGACCAAAACCGAGACTCAATAAGCAAGACCAAGACTAAAAATATTTGTGCAAGAACAAGGCCAAGACTGAATAAGCAAGACCAAAACTATTTTAGTCTTGGTGTTGCCTTGCTTATCACTAGGTATAATTATTCTTCGAATGTAATGGCAGAATCTTCAGCATTTATCACCCAAACGCCCGTTCGAACAGAACCATTTTTGTAAAATAGATAATTCCAAAACTGTGAATTAATTATCGACATTTGCTAATTAAAGGATTGTGGGATCATCGACACACGCGAACCGAGAAATTATCTGGTGGTCAGAAAAAACGTTTATCGATAGCGCTCGAGCTGGTGAATAATCCGCCGGTTATATTTCTTGACGAACCGACAAGCGGCCTTGACGACGTCTCAACCCGACATTGTGTCGCCATGTTAAGACGTATCGCTCAACAAGGAAGAACTGTCGTCTGTACGATTCATCAACCGAGTGCCGCTCTATTCGCAACATTCGATCAGGTATAATACGCGCCACGGTTCTAAAAGGTTCTGAAGTTAGATGCAAATGGAGGCTTGCGCAGGTACAGTCGGTTGAAAAACTACAAACTCGTGCTATATTATTATTTTTAGTTTTTCTTTAGTCTGAAGGTCTAATTTCTTGCATAAAATCATCAAAAAAATTATTTTCCGCGCTTGTCTAAGCAAAACTACTATATAGGCATCTTGTTCAATTAACAATCAAAGAAACAACTTAACAATAACATACTGGACTGTACTTTATAGCAGGAAAGTGACAAGTGACACGACAACCAGCGATAACCAATCACAAACGAGCGCACCTTCTGTGCCGGTAACTGGGAGGTGGTGGGAGTCTTCCTTTCCCACAAAACAACCAGGACGGCTCTAAAATATGTATTTGCGACGCTGTTTGTGACTAACTTCAGAACCTTTTAGAACTGTGGCGAGTATTATATATCACTGTTATTAGTTTCAGAAAGCGTTGTCAGAAAAACTGATTTGACAATGAACAAGAAAAGCATTGTAGAATTTTCAAACGATCCTGTTCAAAAAATAATTGATTAAATGTAACGATAGCTTGTGCATAAATGTATTTAACGTTGTTTTTTGCACAAATTCTACTTCGAAACAACATTTTTTTAAGCACTTTGATAAAAATTTAGCTTCAAAATCGATATTTTTCCATGTAGATCAATCATTTATTTTTTTGTCAGTACAATCTAATGTTCTAAATAACAGGGAGTTTACTCTGTAATTATATGATCACAATCTAAGCTTATTGTCAAATCAATTTTTGAAGTTTAACTTCAATAGCGACGTATCTATTTGAAAAAAGTAAGAAATCGAGGGGAAGTAGAACTGGCACATAAAGGGGAAGTTAGTTTGTCTCCCAAATTACATGAAACTGATAAGGACAGAAGTTTATAGTGTGTTGCTAAGTATGTGTAAATACTATTAATTAGTTTCACATAAAAAAAAATTAAACTTGGAAATAATATTAAAAACTAAAGAAGTTAAACTTCTTATGTGAGCTTATGAGCATGAGGCTCATTATAATTTTTTTTTTTGACAAAGCGTTTTTTGCAACCCAGCGCTAGTGTGTAGACGTTTCGTCAGTTTAGAAAAAAATTCGTTTCAATCGATCAATTATTTTTCCAGCAAGATCAATCATTGAAACGATATTTATTTAATCATTCAGCTTTAATACAATTGGATATTAATTACAGGTGTACATAATTGGCAAAGGCATGTGCGTTTACCAAGGATCCACAAAGGCACTTGTCTCTTTTTTGTCATCGGCTGGAATCGAATGCCCGACACACTACAATCCTGCTGATTTTAGTAAGTGATTTCAGTTCCACATCCATTAAATGTTTTGTACAAACCGAGCAGTGTAGAATAGTGGTGAGAGCACTAGACTCGCATTCAGGAGGTACCGGGTTCGAATCCCGGCGGAGGCAGGTGTGGTTAGAACTTTTTCCTGCCTCTCGCCGAGAAACGGTAACTCCTGTACCGGTTATCTTGTTGAGGATTCCATGGTTTCCCTCAATCAGTTCCAGATAAATATCGAGATCGTTTAATATTCAAGGCCATTGACGATTACCTGTCAAAGTTCTGTGTCAAAGTTCTTATCCTAATTTCGTATAATAGAAAACAGCATCACGGGTAATAAAAAAAAAGACGAAACGTTGCAATCAATGAGTGTTTAAATTGATTTATTTTCATTATTCCAACTACCCGTGATACTGTTTTCTATTATAACATATATCTGGAATTGAACTTAAAAGATGGATTTCGTATAATTTTACATGTACATTAGGTCATGACCTCATTGTAGAATATAAAAAAATAAATAAACTTTCTGTGTTTGTTACAGTATTAGAAATATTAGAGACTGGTCCGATGGTAAAGACATTGTCCGAAATGATTGGTAATGGTAAACTAAACAAATGCAATTCGTCGATCATTGAACCATTGACCAAACAGCAAGGAATAAATATCGATAAATCAATGAAACGTACGAGCGACAATTCTTTGAGTGTTAGAAGAAAGTTGTCTTTCTGGTCGAGCAACTTATATCTTGATCACCCGACGACCAACTGGACGCAGTTCTACATTTTGCTTAGGAGAATGTTCATTCAAATCCTAAGAAATACGCAAGGTAAATGATAGCTCCGATACAAGAGGACGGTGCGGTCCAGTGCATTGTAGTGACTTTAATGCATGTATAGAACGGAAACAAACTTCGATGCTAGGTTGCAGAAACGATTGTTAAATAATCTGATTTGACAATGATCTTAGATTGTGAACATATATATTTCTCCATAAGAAAAGCATTATAGAATTTTAATTCGATTCTGTTCGAAAAATAATTGATCGATTGAAATGATATTTTTTTAAACTATGTATATACGTGTTTTTAACATAGTTTTTTTTGCATAATTTTTACTTCATTTTTCTACGCATTTTAATCAAAATTTGACTTGAAAAACGATCTTTTTCTGTGTAGATCAAGCATTTGTTTTTGAGTGAATACAATCTAATGTTGTACATGACAGGGAGTTTGAATGCGACATTAGACTGCCTTGCATGTATCAAAACTGTAATTAAATTATCACAACTTAAGGTCATTGTCAAATCCAATTGTTTGACAATATTTTGTGCAACCCAGCCTGAGAAGCATAAAATCTAAAAGTTAGTAATTGCAACTGTCTTGTTTTAGGCTTGAGGATACAGTTTTTTCATCACTTATTGTGCGGTTTGGCCGTCGGAGGAATGTTCTATAACAATGCAAATGACGGCACGCAAATGTTCAACCATCTCAAGTTTTGCGTCGGGGTCACTCTTTTCGTGGCCTACACCCAAGTCATGGTTCCTGTACTTGTCTGTAAGTTTGGTATTTTTATTAAATTAGAGCTAATCGTTCTTTCCATTTTATTGTCTTTACTTACACAATTTTACCGAGCGACGTAGTGTAGTGGTGAGAGCACTAGACTCGCATTTGGGAGGTACTGGGTTTGAATCCTGGCGAGGGCAAAAGGTGGCCATGACTTTTTCTTACTGTCTCTCGCCGAGATACGGTAATTCCTGTACCGTCCATGGTTTCCTTCAATTAATTCCAGATAAATATCGAGATGGTTCCTCTCCTCTCCTACCTTATCCTAATTTTCTATGTTTCCTTCATTCGCCCATGCTTTAATTAAGCTGAAGTTTAAAAAATGTAGAAAAATAACTAGAAGTGTGGTGTACTCTAAGGTCGTTATATGTAGCGTATATGGAATATCGTCGATTTGTTCGTAGAATAGAATAGAAATTTATTAGTTACAGTGACAATATAATATATAATATAATTTTCATTCTTAGTCGTTGGGATATTTCAATTGGTTTAATTGCGTAATGGGTCTGGATTGGTGTTCGTCAATTAAGTATGTTTATCTAATGCGTGTTTTTATACTTTTTTGCAGACCCGCAAGAGGTTAAACTTGTCAAAAAAGAATACTTCAACCGATGGTACAATATAACTCCGTATTACGCGGCGCTTACCATTTCAAAGTTACCGTTCCAGTTCACATTTAACATGATCTTTCTAACGCTAGTCTATTTTATGACCGGACTTCCTGCCGACGTATCACGATTCGCCCTCTTTTGTTTGGTTACCAATCTAGTTTCGTTGTCGGCCGAAGGCATCGGTCTAGCTATAGGATCAATATTCAATGTTACGGTAAGATATGCTATTAAATAAAATAGAATAACAATTTTATTTGTGAACTAATAATACACCAAGTTTATAAATCCGAATGAGCTCGCTGCTTTTATGTCATCAAGAAATAACAATCTTGGCGCCCACCGTGGGACCAAATCAAGTAATTTGATCCCACGATGGGCGCCAAAATTATTATTTCTGGATGACATAAAAGCAGCGAACTCGTCGGATTGGTGTATTACTAGTTCACAGATAAAATTGTTTACTTAGACGCAATGGAGTTGAGCACTGCCATACTTTACCGTTAGCGGCGCCAGCTATATAATGACCTCAGTCTGTAAATAGTTCATAACAGTGTGTGTAAAATAAGATTATTTCAAATAATAAAAATATTGACAATGCCGACGTGCTGTATTTACCAATTATAGAGATTTTGATTTTTTCCAAAGAATCCAAAACTGAAAAATAAGTAGTTATACGTTGTCAGAAGAGAAAAAACATTTACAGTAAATGTTGGGACAATAGTTTGTGAAACCCACTTTACTAAAGAAGATTTTGCCACAAACGAAGAAATTACTGCTAGAAAAACTAACTATATTTATTTAAATGATTATCATAATATTAAAACATCACAGATTTACTCTGAATTATTCCTTACTTAAATCACGCGACTTAGGAAAGAACACGTAGACTTGGTTTTTACTATACTCCATAGTGAAAACCAATCATAACTTGGGTCATTATGTACTTGCTGCCATCTATGATACGCTTATCATGTGCCCATGTCTATTACCGTGACTGAACTGATCGTTTTCAAATGAGACTTAGAGGAGCTATTGAGATGTGCAAAGTCTACGGAAATCGGGAAGAAAGATATTCGTAATCTTCTATGACGCATTATGATTACTTAATGATAACGGCTGTCTTTTGTTTTAGAACGGGTCGGCCGTTGGTCCTATGACAATAGCGCCGTTCCTCGGCCTCGCCTGCTACGGTTTCGATTTCGCCAAAGAAATCACGTGGTACATGAGCTGTTTAATGAAGACATCGTTTTTACGTTCGGGCGTTGTCGGCTTGATTCTTTGTGTATTCGGATATGGCAGAAGGCGACTCGATTGTCCCGATGTTTATTGCCATTTCGATAAACCAGACGTTCTTCTAGAATATTTGGACTTAACGCAAGTGTCGGTATGGCATGAAGTAGCCACATTGACGGCACTTATCTGTATATTCAGGACTATTAGTTATCTCAGCCTTAGAATGAGATTTGTTTTATAATTAAATGATTTTTTTTCTCGTTTCTATGTATGTTTGTTAATCACGCCTTAATGGTGTAACGGATCTGAATGAAATTTTGCATATTAATGTTTGTCAGCTGTTTGTTTAAACGCGATAAACTATTCAGCCGATGTTTATGCGATTTCTGCGAATAGATAGAGAAAATATGAGCTACCATAACAGGGGCTATCCCGGCATTACCGGGTAAGTACGCCTTGAGACTAGTGGTACGAATCTGTAAAAATTTACAGTGTTGTTAATTAGGGTTCCGTACCCAAGGGGTGACAAAAATTATTTTCCAAAAGTTTTTGTTTTATATTACGTAGACGAGGGGGAGGACTCCCGAACCGTTCTGTCCAAAAATTATAGGGGGGACTTCTAACCGTTTTATCCAATAATTATTTTCCAACATTTATTGTACAGGCTATCCGAGAATTATCTTTACAACTTTGAAATTTAATAACTTTTGAAATAAAAAAGATATTCACATTCTGTGTTCTGCAGTTATTAATGCAACTCATAAAGTTTTTTTCTCTGGGGTTATTTGAAGGATATTGTTTATCGGAGAAAGGCTACTGACATTGCTGACTTAAACACCCGCATTACAGAGGCTTTTGCCACTGTCACAGACGTTATGTTACAGCGTACCTGGCAAGAAATCGATTACCGACTGGATGTGCTTCGGGCCACACGTGGTGCACATATGGAGGTGCTAACCTAAACAGAACAAAACTTTATGAGTTGCACAAATAACTGCAGAAAACAGAATGTGAATATCCTTTTTATTTCAAAACTTATTAAATTTCAAAGTTGTAAAGATAATTCTCGGACACCCTGTATTACGTAGATGGGAGAGGCTAAATCGTTCTGTTCAAGAATTAGAGGGGGTAAAGTTCGACATAAAAAAATTACATTTATAAATAACATCTACGACCTAAGAAGTTTCACTTCTCCCGCGAGCTTATGTGGATGAGGCTTTTTTTTGGCAAAATATTTTTTACATATTAAAAGAAATTTAAAATCAATTATGTTACGTTTCGGCGACTTAAAAATTTTAAAACTTATTTTCACTCTTTCTTGGCGTGCCGGGTAAAATATAAAAAACCAAATTATAAGCATGATGAGGGTAAGCTGACAAAAATAATTTCTGTTTTTAATATTATTTATTTATGTTCGTTTAATTTTTTATGTTTTTTTAAATATTTATTTATACTGCGTATGTTCCGCCAAATAAAGACTGTTGAGAGTCTACTCAAATAATAATTGAGGCATGACGATGCTTTTTTGTTTTTAAACAACTGAATACGTTTTCGGTTGTTTTAAAACTAATATGAAAAAAAAATATATTTTAATATTTAAAAAACTTTTAAAGAAATTAAAAATAAACCTTTGTATTGTATTATTTATAAGTGATATTTTGTAAATATTTTTGTATTTTAGTCTTTGTAAATTGTACATTATAAAAGTTATTATAAAATATGGAAAAATAAAAAAAAATATCAATAGAAATACTTGTTTTTTATTTCTCAAATGGCCAAAATTAATCTCGTAAGTACCCGCGTTTGACGACTTTACCATCGTGTACTGCAGACTTTTAAACGACCTCGTGCTGAGTTGTAGATAAATTCATCGGTTAGGTTATTTTTGACAGCCAGTTGTATCATTCGTGATTTGTATTTTTCGACAAAATGGAAACGGGTCTTTTTAGTGATCTGCATCTTTGCATCTGGATCCCGTATGTGAGCCGGCTCACTGACCCGGTTTAAAAAGAACCTAGTTCTGAATATGTTACTGCAGTCTGCCACTGAGTTACCTAGTTCAGTCAATCATATCACGACCTGTATAGAATCAAGGATGCATAGCCAAACATGTGATGCATGAGTCATTTGAGCTGACAGATGCATCAAAGCAAGAACTGATACGTAAGTGTAAAATGTGCTTCTGTGTGTTAAGTGTTTCACTGAGTTATGCGGATTCGTTGATCCGTCGGCTCAAAAAAAAAGTGACTCGGCTCTCAAAGATCTTCTGTCGGAGTCGGCTCTTTAAACCGGTTCAGATCTGAGTTACTCAACTCTACGCTGAAAGTCTATCTTGCTCTACCCTGATCAAGGGCTAGGGCCATTTCCTACCGAAACACAAAAAAATGTAGCTTCGTTTACGTAGCGTGATCAATTCTATATTTTTCATTTCAAACTCGCGGAATTGACCGAGTTTCGTACGCGGAACCAATAAAATTTGATCGGAATTGGAAACCAGACAAACTGTGTTCATAATAAAAACAGAACAAATCCATTTGCAAAGCAATTTTACGATTATTACGTAAGTGGTTTATAAAAGGGGTTAAAAGCGTGCAATGATTTACATACCTGGTTACAAACATCGCCTGTTTTCAATTAGCAGAACAGCGCGAGAGAAGTTGTTTGAGAAGGACGACGAGGGTGGTGGCTGAAGTGTATTTGTTAGGCAAACATTTTATATAAGCAACGCTAATTTCCAGCAAACCGCGGCGGCAGTGCAGTCAGTTTTATAAGTCGACAGATTTATTGACCGCAGATTTGCATTAAGATAGCTCCAAGTAAAGAGCTGCTAGTGAGCTATATCGCTTCATTCTACTGTTATATAGTACACAGTTACCGATCGGAGCCCGTTCGTTCGTTTATCTGCGATCGCAGTGCAGTACGTCGGCCGTCAACTGAACTTTACGGCACCTCCGAATTATCGTCACAAATAGAGCTGTTGGACATTTTTGGGAAGGTATATTTGAGGCACTGTGAAAATTTGTACAATAACTCTTTAGTAATATCCGAATACACCGAGCTGGGTAGAGTAGTGGTACAGCACTAGACTCGCATTCGGGAGGTCCGGGTTCGAATCCCGGCGGGGGCAGATGTGGCTGGGACTTTTTCCTACTGCCTTTCGCCGAGAAACGGTAATTCCTGTACCGGCCATCTTAATTGAGGTTTTCCATGGTTTCCCTCAATTAATTCCAGATAAATATTGAGATGGTTCCGTATTTGAGGCCATGGCCGATTACCTATCGAACTCCTAGTTGAAAAATTACCTACTTTATCCTAATTTCCTATAATTTCTTCATTCGCCCATTTCTATTACATAAGTTTTAAAACTGTAGAAAAATAACGGGAAGTGTGGTAGATGGAAAATAGTAAAGGTGCGAATGGCGTCTGTTATGACATAAAGTCGAGAAACGGACGTTAAACGCATTATTATTATTATTATTAGTAATATCCGAATACAAAAACACAGACCTGGCTGAAGGGTAGCGGGGCTTAAGCGATTTATCAAACATATTGATCGCCTGGCAGGTAAAATGCCCCACCGAAACAATCTGTCTTTTTGAATATATCTATAATAGGAGAGCTATTAAGCATTTTTGGGTAGGTATTTGAGGTACAGTGAAAATTTGTACAATGCTTCTTTAGTAAAATCCTAATACAAAAACACAGACCTGGCTGAAGATTAGCGGGGGCTAAATCGACTTAAAGTTTTAAAGTACTCACGGAAAACGGAATAGTACGGAACCCTCTTCTCGCGAGTTCTTGATCCGTCGTTCACTTACTATAACTAACTATAAGGTAATTTTCTTTGTGATCATATGGAAATTTTTACCTACAATCGACGTTTGTAGCTCCGAACAAAGAGTTCATCAATCATCCATTTTATCTTATTCACATCTTGTTCTACGCCACTGGTACTTACATTAGAGTTAGTTATGGAGTGTGGTATCTACGTCGGTATATAGTAGCTCCGCGAGCTACTGTTTGGGAGCTATGTGCAATAAGACAGCGCGGTGCTTGCGAATGATTGTATTTACCTATCAGAACATTGCTTTGTGATGCCGCTTATATAGCCGAACCGAATAATGCACCGTTCCGCGGTGGAAGTGAAGAGCTATAATAGCTCCCACTATCTGTGAAAATTATTGTACTGATCTATCGGACTAGTTTGTGATGCCGTTTATAGAGCTGAACCAAATAATGAACCGTATCGTGTTGGGAGTGAAGAGCTATAATAGCTCCCACTATCTGTGAAAATTATTGTACTGATCTATCGGACTAGTTTGTGATGCCGTTTATAGAGCTGAACCAAATAATGAACCGTATCGTGTTGGGAGTGAAGAGCTATAATAGCTCCCACTATATGTGAAAATTATTGTACTGAATTATCGGACTAGTTTGTGATGCCGTTTATAGAGCTGAACCAAATAATGAACCGTATCGTGTTGGGAGTAAAGAGCTATAATAGCTCCCACTATCTGTGAACATTATTGTATTGATCTATCAGACTAGTTTGTGATGCCGTTTACAGAGCTGAACCAAATAATGAACCGTATCGTGTTGGGAGTGAAGAGCTATAATAGCTCTCATTATCATTCAAACACTAGTATGAGATGTCGCTTATATAGCCACGCATAAGGGCTCTCAGTCTTCTACGATTTATGACCTATTGTGTATTCATAGCAGCGTTGCCAGACGTCCCGATTTTTAAATCAAAATGAAATGTCCCGCGCGGGACAGGCTCAGTCCCGCTTTTCGGAGATAATTCGACCGTATGCCTAAATAATTATTCTCTTATTGTAAGTTGCAATTTGTAACACTCACTCCTCAGACTTTTGTTTGAAACGCCATATTTTTCTAATGAACAAAACTTTTTTGATTTTGATTTCTGTTTTTTTTTTATTTTTTTTTATTCAGAAGACGAATAAGATTCAACTATTTAACGATAGAGTAAATCTGATTTAAAATATCATATTTTTATTAAAATACATTTTCTATGGCTATTATTGCTATCTATTGTCACGTAAACGTAATTTGAACTCAAATAAAAAGATAAATATTTAAAAACTTCTGATTATATCCGTTTTTTTACTATGTCCCGTTTTCGATGAAAGAATCCCGCTTTTTTCACTCAAAAAGTGCCAAAATCCCGACTTGGCAAAAAAAAATCTGGCAACGCTGATTCATAGTAACATTTTAATTTGTAGGATTCAAAAAAAATGTTTGTTGGCTTCAGCCTCCAAGCACATTGATTTCGGTCAATCGAATCAGTGTTTTTGTAATTCCACGTGAAAACATATTTGTACTAAAAAAATATCGTCAAAGGGCTTTCTGACAAACTCCACTGAAATCTTAAATAATTCTGGAAAATGATGTTAGAAAATAGACGCCTCTACCGGCATTTTCAGTAAATAAGTAGGTATTTAAAGAAAAATAAAAAAAATGAGCCGATTGTCTGCGCCCAAATTAATAGCATTAGCGATATTTAGCGTGCGGTATTACATAAGAATAATTGAAATCTGCGAGCGCTAATGGAGCGAACCTCTTGAGAACGAAATGCGATGAATATTACGTGCGCCGCTCAATCGCAATTGTGGCACGAACATAAGCAGTCCGTATAATCTAATGAGCTATAAGGTATAGCTACAGAGCTACTAGCTCTCTACCTCTTCTATTTCTATACTGTTGCTATTGTTCGGTTTGGAATTTATGTCTGTCCAAATTAGCCGATCTTCATTTTTAGGGTTCCGTACCCAAAGGGTAAAACGGGACCCTATTACTAAGACTTAAAGCTATGTTTCGATTTAGTTTTAAAGTGGGCAAAACTTTAAGTACTACGTTTTTAAACTTGTATCAAATTCTATTTGTTGCTTCAATTTGGACACAACAGATTTACGAACCGTTCCAATAAACAACTTCTCTTATAGATATTATTATTATTATTATCAAACGGAGCTGACACAAACGATTTTTTAATGAATTTATGTGACAGAATCTTCTTTGCTCTTCTCTTATTCAATTAAAATTTTTTTATTACATCTTCGCCGCATTTCTGTGTTTTCCTCTCCACCAGTGTTTCCTAAATGTTTTCGCCTACGGGTCCCCAGAGATTAGCAAAATTGTCGCAGAACCCAAAGAATATAAAATAGATTAATTTATTTATTAAATTTTTTAACATGTCTAAATGACAATTTATAACATTTAGAATTACGTAAGCTTCACTTTTGTAGTGTATAGTTTAAACAACACATTAACACTGTTGACCGTACGGCTGGCTTTTAGTAGGAGGAGAGCTATTAAGCATTTTTGGGTAGGTATTTGAGGCACTGTGAAAATTTGTACAATAACTCTTTAGTAATATCCAAATACAAAAACACACACCTAGCTGAAGGGTAGCGGAGCTTAACTAGCTTAACCGATTTTAAAATTTTTGGGCAATTAAAAATATTGAGGCATTTTGAAATTTTAATAGCTTGAAATTTAGTATTTAAAAAGTTGAAGAATAAAAAAGCCGGGTCGCAGTGCCAAAACCCTGCCGACAATATAGTGTATTTGCTAATATAGGCAGTGTGGCTTTATTATGCGATCTTAAGTTGGTTTTTTGGGCAAAATAAAAAATTTGACTCCTTAATCCACCCCTTAAAAGAACATTTTTTTCTCAGTTGCAATTATTATCAATCGAACCTCTAAACTAAATTATATACACCTTTCAGCAAATAATTCACTATCTGCAAACTAGTGTTTTCATAAAATTTGTAAATCCGGTCCTGTCGGGCCGATTTTATTAAAATTTTAGGAGCACTTTTTAATTGCTATTAAAGGGTTAAATTTCAATTTTGAAACGATTCTGAGAATTTTTTAGGTATTTTTGGGCCCAAAAACTTTTTTCAACCCCTAAAAACTACCCTTAAAATGGCCCGATTGGGCCCATTTTAAATAGGGTTCTTGCGGTAGTGGATTCCAACATGTGGGCAAAATTTCGTAAAAATCAATTAACTCTTTCGAAAGTTATAGCGCGCACACATATATATATATATATATATAAATATATATATATATATACATATATATATATAAACATTTTTAAAAATGGTGCCAAAGTGTTTAGAAGGTTATGAAACGTCGAGAAATTTTGGTCCGACCCCTAGGTCCCGCCATCCGACCAACGCCAATAGTGTATGTTGCCTATGGCAAATACACTAAAAAGCCAGATTTTTTTAATCGTGTCTAAAACTTAGCCAGGTGTTTGCAAAATGATATTTTTTAAGACTTAAAAATATATATTTAAGGCACGTTGAAATTTAAACAGAATAATATTGGTCACTAAAAATAGATATATTCAAAAAGACGGGTCGTTTCGGTGGGACATTCTACCTGCCAGGCGATCAATATGTATGATAAATCGCTTAAGCCCCGCTATCCTTCAGCCAGGTCTGTGTTTTAGTATTCGGAAATTACCAAAGAGTTATTGTACAAATTTTCACAGTACCTCAAATACCTACCCAAAAATGCTTAATAGGTCTCCTATTATAGATATATTCAAACAGACAGATTGTTTCGGTGGGGCATTTTACCTGCCAGGCGATCAATATGTTTGATAAATCGCTTAAGCCCCGCTATTTTCCAGCCAGGTCTGTGTTTTTGTATTCGGATGTTACTAAAGAGGTATTGTACCTACAAGTTTTCACAGTGCCTCAAATACCTACCCGAAAATGCTTAATAGCTCTTGAGCTATTTGGCCACTTATAAAGTGTTCCTGATCGCTAACTATCTCTGTTTGATCATTTACATCAAGATGAGTCTAAGGACCCCCGTCGGAGGTACTTACAGACCACAGTTTTAGAAACGCTGCTCTATACAACACTTCCCACCGCCTCGTCCCCTTTTTCTTTCCGATCATTATTATCTCTTTTTCTCAAGACAACGCAAAACGATGTTTGACCGTGCAGAATAAATGGATTTTTTGACATTTCTGCGATTTTCATCAAAATGCAAAAGGCAATTTTATTGGATTTATTTGTGAATATTGATCACATAAAGCTTTGAATTTGTAATGTTAAATTGTAATATTCTGCGGAAAAATCATCTTTTTATTCGTATCAATGATTCGCAGGATATTTTTCTGCCAACACAAAAAATAGTTCCTTGGACTTCAAACAAGAAATCGTATTTTCAAACACAGTAAGACCTTGCTTAACGCTGTTCCAATATTACATGGTTTCTAAAAAAAAGTTTAGTCCCTATAACGTAAATAATGGATCAGTTTATACAAAATGATTCAAATGTTGATAGAAGTTCAAAGGCAAGACGAAGTGTCATTGATGCAATATCTTGCTATCGACAACGCAGCTTGCCGAAGGAAACAGAAAAAGGGAAACGACTTGAAACGACTTTTTCACAAAAAACAAAATATGTCAAATGAGGAACCTTCCTCATCACAAACATAACTTCTTACTCGAACTTTTATTTGATTTTTATAAATGTTTTATGAACAACAATCGATATTAGTAATTATTAAATCCATAATTAATTTGATAAAAAAGTATTTAACAGACAATTTTTTTTATTTTCGGTTCTGTTTCACGTATGCCTATTATCTACGTATTAAAATGACCTCGTTTAGCGCTGTTTCGTATAGCGCAGGAACGTATTGAAACGTATCTCCCGCGTTAAGTGGGGTCTTACTGTATAAGGATGTATCATTTAAATATTTCGTAATATCTCTACAACTCGGAATATTAATTAAAAACCAAATTCAATTAGGTATTATTTATAATTTTGAATGTTTAGTTAGACAATATGTTAAATTAGTTTTAGAACAATCCAATTAAAAAAATGCAGAAAATTGCTGAAATCAGAATTCGTTAATCTACCCAAAATTGCAATAAAAAAATTCCAGCCAATTGGGCCACAGGATCATACCAACTTTAAAAAATATACACATTTGACATATTATAATAAAATGCAATTTCTGTAAACGCGCGCGGTGACGCGGGTAACGGCTTGTAAAAAATATGATATTTGCTACTCGTTACCATGGTTACAGAATATGGTTTTATATGTAAAAATTAATCAAAGCATGCTTGACAGCTATCGAACAGATCTTTGGAACAAAAGAACAAGTGATTATTTGTTATATTAAAAATATTTTCGAAACTAAAAACAAGAAAAACATTTTCTTATCAAAACTTTCTTGGAACAATAAATAGCATAATAATCCATTATAAAAAAATATACCATTATAACAGGAAGAATAATATTATAGCCCATATCTCTTCTGCACTTAAAAACTTAAATTTACGTGTCCTTGGATTCAGATCGCAGATGATCTGGGATTTTTTTATGTCGACTATTCCAGACTAAATTTACACAGCATTTATTATCACATCTGACATGATAAAATCATTTTGAACAAATTAAAACGCATTTAAAATGATACCTTTTAACTTTTACATCAAATGAAAATCAGTTGTGGTGATTCAATTTTCCAACAAAATTACTCGTAACTTCGCGGATAATTAGAAAAAAAAACCCGGTTAACTTTAAATGAAAAACGGAAGGAAAACTTATAAAAGTAAATTGATTCCGTAAATGTTGCAAATTTTATGAAACTGAACCTCGTTTAAAATAATATTCTCCTCTGTGATTGGTCGAGCGCGATTGAAATAAGAATGACAATTCAACGCGGATTTCTTATATTTTTCTAAAAGATTTAACAATGATTCTATTCGTCGAAGGTTTTGTTTCATAATTGCATTTTTTAAGCGACTGAGCGCTTGTTTTAATTGGACCATTTCGAATTTGGTGTACTAAGATACAAACAATATCTTAGATACAAAAATATCTAAAGTATCTTGGATACAAGATATTCCCCAGCTCTTATTTTTAACACTGTAAAAAAATAACAATATTACTTAGTTTATGTATCTATTATGTAATGCATTATTTAATTTGCGAGTTGTGACTTTATGGAAAAACGAGGTTCAGCGAGTTTTAACAGTCACACGAACCACAAGGGCATTACTTTCGAGGTACATACTACATTTTTTCCACGTCTATAAAATAATCGATTATCACTTCATAATAATATTTCTGACAGTTGGTGTCAATACTGTGTGAGACTATATTGTATTTAATTTAGATAGCTTACGAAAACTACGCCTGCTTCGTGTCGCTTTCCTATCTCTGTTCATCTTATAGAATTAAACGGTGATTATCAGGTCGCTTTAGGAAAGATCGCATTTTTTTGTTTTAGTTGACGATATACAGACATGAAAAGTAGCTATTTTATAGGGGTGTGTGTAAAAAGTAATTTTAGCAAGAAATTAAATTTCATTTTAAAAAGAAGATATTTAATTTTAATGCAGCATTAAAAATTTTACAAACAAAACTATGTAAATACGAATAATTGTTTTATTTTTTTATAAAAAAAAGAAGTTAAACAATGCCTCAAAGAAAAAGACTTGATAATCTCCAGTAATAAATAAATAAAAAGTGAAATGGCAATTAAAAGAGTTTTAATTATTATTTGACCAAAAAGAGAGACACAAGAAAAAGAAACAGACGACTGCATCCATCCTTTTCTACTTAACTGCGGACCGACTTATATATTACATTTTAAGTATTATATCGCAAAGTATATCGAGTTTATTTTCTTCTGTATTTAAATTGAAATGTAGATACATTTTGTATTATTCCTTTATATATCAAATTTACAAGTGTTAGCGAAGTTATCTATAGTTGGTTCCACGAGACCATCGGGAAAACACGAAAGAACTGCTCGAGAAACTGTATTTTATAAACACTATGTAGATTCTGCGAAATGGATGAAAAAGTCATCGATATCGTGTTCGAATGTGAGGCTCTAACCTACGGGAGGACAATCATCTTTGGCTACATTGATGAGGATGGAATAGTTCCACAGGACAATCTAGCAGCCAATCTTCTGGAGCTCATAAGAAGATCCAGATTAGCTGACTAGATCCAGTAAAAAGAGGAAGCACAAAAATTCTTTCAGGATGTGGTGTATTTGGGCCAATGTCTTACGAAATGGAGGATGAAACAACCACCCATCTCGTGTTCGAATGTGAGGTTCTAGCCTACAGGAGGACAACCATCTTTGGCTATATTGATGAGGATAGAATAGTTCCACAGGACAATTTAGTAGCCAATCTTCTGGAGCTCATAAGAAGATCCAGTAAAAAGGGGAAGCACAAAAATCCTTTCAGGATGTGGTGCATTTAGGCCAAGAGACCATTCCATTCTATTTTAATCTTTAATCTTAATCACTTATAGATCTCGCTGTCCTCTTCGTCTATTAGAGCTGCTCTTACAGAAAGACGCGACAGTTTCAAAAGGCAGTCAGATCAGATTATACATCTACTTACATTAATTACATGTGGTGGGGATACAGCAGGAATCAACACTATGTAGATTTTGCAAAATGGGGGATGAAGCAGCCACCCATATCGTGTTCGAATGTGAGGCTCTACCCCACAGGAGGACAACCATCTTTGGCTACATTGACGAGGATGGAATAGTTTCACAGGACAATTTAGTATAGCCAATCTTCTGGAACTCATAAGAAGACCCAGATTACTGGCTGACTGCATTCAGTAAAATGGGAAATACAAAAATTCCTTTAGGATGTGGTGCATTCCATTCTAATTTAATCTTTAATCTTAATCACTTATAAACCACGCTGTCCTCTTCGTCTATTAGAGGTGTACACATTTTCAAAAGGCAGTCAGATCAGACTATACACCTACTTTACAGTAGTTACATGTGGTGGGGATACAGCAGAAATCACCATTATGTAGATTTTGCAAAAATCGTGTTAGAATGTGAGGCTTTAACCTACAGGAGGACAACCATCTTTGGCTACATTGACGAGGATGGAATAGTTCCACAGGACAATTTAGTATAGCCAATCTTCTGGAACTCATAAGAAGATCCAGATTATTTGCTGACTAGATTCAGTAAAAATGGGAAGCACAATAATCTTTTCAGAATGTGGTGCATTTGGGTCAAGAGATCACCCCATTAATCTTAACCACTGGACCACGCTGTCCTCTTCGTCTATTAGATAGATACATTGTAGATTATAGACGCTCAACATCTGAGGTCATCAGCTCGTCTATTAGAGTCGCTCATACAGAAAGACCTGACATTTTCAAAAGGCAGTCAGATCAGACTATATCTACTTTCCAGTAGTCCTAGCGTCGCGATGTTGGAGAGGTTTATTACAATATCGCTTTCATTACAAGTCAAATATGATATGAACGTTGTACTCAACGGTGACATAAGGACGGAGTGAATAAGACGATTGTATAATTATATACGAATGTCGCGAGAGGGAGAGAGAAAGATATACAAGGGACGTCGCGATAATACCTATACAAGGAGTTGAGAGTTGCGGGGACTGTTTCTTTATTCCTTCAGAGCGTCGGATGTGGGCATGGGCCGGGTACGACGCCAGTACAGGATGGCGATGTTATTTTTTTTATCGTGGAAGGAAAGTTTGGTTGAGGAACAGTTGAAAAAAAAGAAGCTTTACCGATGTTTCGCTTGTGGC
Source organism: Venustoraphidia nigricollis (assembly GCA_034508555.1). Lineage (NCBI taxonomy): Eukaryota > Metazoa > Arthropoda > Insecta > Raphidioptera > Raphidiidae > Venustoraphidia > Venustoraphidia nigricollis. The sequence goes on along the minus strand of JAVRKA010000021.1, from coordinate 2,171,266 downwards.
CTACGTTTTGGAAAATATATTTCCATCTTCTGAAGATGGAAATATATTTTCCGAAACGTAGGCCACAAGCAAAGCATCGGTAAAGCTTCTTTTTTTCAACTGTTCCTCAAGCAAACTTTCCTTCCACGTTAAAAATATATATTGGAACAAAAAATATTAAAGACTATATTTTTTTTATAACAGAGCTGTGATTCGAAAATAACAATTTTTAAAATGACGCTACGTTACCGGCGTTCCCTCTTTCCTTTCCGCAGAAAAATGTGTTGATTAGAAAGAAATATAATGGAGTGAAGTAACAGTTATTTGAAAATAACACATTTCCAATAACAGTTAACAATAACTGCGTGTTTACTGGTTACCAATAGAATAATTAATAGAGTATAAAAAAACTAAAACATCACGCTTTTATGAACTAAAAAATGCAAAAGAATTTGACAACAAAATTAGCTTAACTGTAAAAAGCGTGGTGTGCTATTCTGCTTAAATTTTCATAATAGCTCTACGTTTACAATTATTAGCTATAGTAAATGAAAAATTTATTACCGATATTAAGCACTCCACGATTTTTACACTAGAGCTAATTGTATTGTCAAATTATTTTGCATTTTTTAGTTCATAAAAGCGTGTTGTTTTAGTTTTTTTACTCTAATTTAAATTATAAGACTAAAAAACTAATATTATATTTGACTATGGGGTAGGCAACGCAACGTACGTCACTGTACAGCGTGGTAGCTTACTTGCTATAATTTTTTAAGTTTTTTTATCCTGAAGGTCCTGGTCAGGATAATGGGACAAACTTATTAAATTATTCTATTGTCATCAGTCCTTGATAAGTGTGTAATTTTCAGTTTAATATTATATATATTCATCTTTAAAGTTCACTTCCAGATATATGTTATAATAGAAAACAGTATCACTACAATTTTCAATTTTTATAATTGTTTTTTGTAATGCCAAATTGCATATTATATCATAGTTTTACTATCATTTAAGCATATTGAGAGCTTGAAAAAGTCTTAATTAAAGAAAAGACGAAACGTTGCAATCAATGAGTGTTTAAATTGATTTATTTTCATTATTCCAATTACCCGTGATACTGTTTTCTATTATATATATTTTTGTTTTGAGTGGGAATATAACAGCTACCACGAAATAATAAAACGTTATCCACATTTTTGTTTTATTTTTAAAAATGTTTAAAGCCGTCCCTGATCAAATATGCGAAATGAAATCTGATTTACATCAGAAGCGGCCGAATTGCGATTTGCGAATGTTTTAATTCATCATCAAAAGATGTCATTCGGTGCTCTCTTTCTATTCTCTTTCTTTTTGCCCATCTGCAGATTGAGTTGAGAGAAAAGAATATTAAAGTAGGGATGTCGAAAAAATATTGATATATCGATATTGTTTATTTGATATATATTGATATTTTTGGCCGATATTTAATATTTCCATATATCGATATAAAATTCTGAGTATCGAAAACCGATATTTTTTTCCAGTAGCAACACTTGTATGTACTATCGCGATTGAGTAGTTATGGTCGTTTAATTATTTCGAAAATGTAGAAAACTCCACTGAAAAAGAAACATGTGTTTTTACATATGTTTTTGGAACATATTTTTAAGTGCGTTCCAAAAACAACAACAGTGAATAAAGCACATGTAAAACAAGTTTCTTTTTCACCGGATTTTTCGATATTTTCGGAATAATAAACAGTCAAAATAGCTATTCATGCAATATTTCATTTCATTTCTACAACATCTAGAATATTTTTAATTATTTCGATTGACACCTCAATTCATGCTGTACCAACAATTTTCTGTCGAATGGCACCTCTGGCACGCATCCCATAGGTTCACCATCCTTAGCTTTATTAATTTTTCGATTAATCTCAAAAATTATCTGCTCCTAAATATATTAGACGCTTGATTAATAAACAAAAAAAAATCTTATCGTTGGTTTTGATTTCAGATAATTATTTATTAGTTGATTTATTAGAAATAATGTCCGTTAATTGCTATTTGAGATTATATTAAGCTAGCCAATATGTATACTAAATTTCTTCGAGTGACAATGTTCTCTTTCAAATTGTACCGATATAGCGACCTTTTTTAAAAAATATCGATGCGATATATATCGATACTTTTTGGCACTTCTGACATGCCTATATTAAAGGAGACACAGCATTGCACGGTACTGTTTTATAAAGAGAGTGACGAGAGAGATTGAGAGATCGTAAATTACAATCTTTCTCTCTCTCTCTCTCAGACATTCCCAAAAAAATATTTAAATTTGATTGAAACGGTCACTGTTTGAATTAATGATAATTATACAAATAGTGGAGGGTTCCTTCTTTCATTTATTTGCTTCGAGAAGCTTCGGTCACCTCCGTCCTCCTCCTGAACTATGACATTAATACATACAGAAGCAAGTATTTACATTTGCAATTTATTCAGTTTAAAAAAAACATTACGCAAATTGCAGCAAACATGATGTCAATATGCAGAAGTTCTACTATAGTGTTTCAGTACAGTAAACGCACGTTATAAGCGTAAGTATACTTAGTATTAATGATGCTAAAGGCGCCAGCTATATAACTACTGGGCAGTTCATAGTAATGTCTGCATATTGGGTTTAAAATGACGTCACATAGCTTATCGTCTTCTATTCGTCAAATCCATTCATTTAATACCCATGTCAAAGCACTTCTGAAGAAAAATGGTAATCCGCCATCTTAGGACGTCCGCCATATTGAATTTAGAATGAGGTCTCAAAGCTTATCGTATCCTACTCGTTAAATCATTTCGTTTGCTAGTCATATCAATGGGGTTGTAAAGAAAAAGGTAATCCGCCATTTTGGGGCGTTCGTCATAATGGATTTATAATGAGGTCTCAATGCTTATCGTATCCTACTCTTCAAATACTTTCGTTTGATACCCATATCAAGGGGCTTGTGAAGAACAAGGCAATTCGCCATCTTAGGGCGTTCGCCATTATTGGATTTAGAATGAGGTTTCATAGTTTATCGTATCCTACTCGTCAAATCCTTTCGTTCGATATCTATGTCAAAAGGGCTTTTAAATAAAAATTAAACCCGCCATTTTGGGGCGTTCGCCATATTGGATTTAGAACGGTATTCGATAAACTCTATTTTACTGTCATCGAACGTATACACTAGCGCAAAATTTCAAAACTTCAGCTTGATTAAGCTGCCTGAAATATTGATTGCAATAGTTGACCTAAATATATTAAACAAGTGATGTAAAATAAAAACTTGTAAAAATAAAAAATAACGAGTTTCGAAATTTATTTACGCTTTTTAATTTACAGAATGAAACTTTTGAAGTCTAACTTTAGCAGAAAAATGTAATTTTATTTTAAGGATGTTACACTTTTTCATATCAAACGATTGTAAAAAAATTTCTCTTCCAGCAACGCGTACAATATATCAACATGTTAATTTTCAAAAAAATAATACGTTTTTAATATTTAACGATTTCATTTTCCGGTTCCTATTTTAACTGCAATATATTACACGCTTAGTTATATTTTGTTTATTCCATTCATTTTCATAAGCCTCAGTTGGGAAAACCATATTTAATGAAAGTGTCAATTGGATTTACAGTTTTCCATTTAAATATAAACTCGGCTTCTTGTTCGCTTTTAGTAATAAAATACCGCTATTTCGTTTTTAAATTAAAAAATAAAATACTTCCTCTGTTGAACCAATATTGAATACGCAATTATATTTAATTTAAATATTTTAGATATTAAACAATATTCAAGAAGAAAATTAATTAACAAATAACGAGATACAATTTTAAGATTGGATATCAAATTTGTTAAGGCGACTGTTTACCAGCTGTTCAATATGCTCCCTTTTTAGCCGCATCGTTCTATTTTATGAGCGCAGTTGGATATGTGTATGTGCATGTAATATGCACTTACTCACGACTCAGAAATCTCTGATTGCTATGAAAAATCTTATTCAATTTTTGATTGTAATGCTTCAAAATAAACTAGAAAAATGCGTATAATTCTTCCCATATGACTTTTAGCCAAGTTCTTACAGTTTATTTGATCTAAATAAACGATTTAAAATAAAATAAAAAAAAACCCGGGTCGCAGTGCCAAAACCCTGCCGACAATATAGTGTATTTGCTTATACAGGCAGTGTGGCTCTATTATGCGAACTTAAGTTGATTTTTGGGCAAAATAAAAAATTTGACTCCTTAATACACCCCTTAAAATAACATTTGTTTTCTTAATTGCAATATTATTATCAATCGAACCTCTATACCAAATTATATACAACTTTCAATAAATAATTCACTATCTGTAAACTAGTATTTTCATAAAATTTGTAAGTCCGGTCCTGTCGGCCCGATTTTATTAAAATTGTAGGGACTCTTTTTAATTATTACTAAAGGGTTAAATGTCAATTTTGAAACAATTCTGAGAGTTTTTTCGGTATTTTGGGGCCCAAAAACATTTTTCAACCCCTAAAAATTACCCTTAAAATGGCCCGATTACGCCCATTTTAAATAGGCTTCTTGCGGTGATGGATTTCAACACGTGGGCCAAATTTCGTTAAAATCAATTAACTTTTTCGAAAGTTATTGCCCGCACACATATATATATATACGTATATATATATATATATATATATATATATATATATATATATATATATATAAATATATATAAATATATATATATATATATATATATATATATATATATACGTATATATAAATATATATATATATATATATATAAATATATATATATAAATATATATATACATATATATATAAACATTTTTAAAAATGGTGCCAAAGTGTTTAGGAGCTTATGAAACGTCGAGAAATTTTGGTCCGACCCCTAGGTCCCGCCATCCGACCGACGCCAATAGTGTATGTTGCCATATGGCAAATACACTAACAAGAAAATTAGCATAAGTTTTACACAAATTGTTTTACAGCAATAATTAAATTTGAAAAAAATTATTAGGCAAGCCTTTGTCAATATTTTTAATATATAAGTTTATAAAAAAAAACTTTAAAATGTTTATTTGCCTTCCCCTAATTCAAAATCTCGTGACGTGCTGTAAAGAAATATTGACGAATGTCACGTTTTTTTATTCAATTTTTAGGGCAAAAATATACGTTCTTTGAAATTTTTAAGCAGCAAGTGAAATTTTGTTGAGCTTAATGCTTAATCACAGCTAATAAAAACAGTAATAAAATGAATTTTGCAGCAACAGATCGAAATTTTCCGAGAGCATATTTTACAATCTGAGGGATCAGTCACCTTAAACCACATTGACCAGCTTAAGGTAGTTGTCGTGGTTAAGGCACACCGTCAGAAAATTCTTAATTTTTATATACTTATTAAGGACATGATAATACAATTACCCTGAAAATTTGAAGTCGATCGACCGTATATAATCCGAGATAAATTCAATTAAAAATTGGATAATTAACATTGATTGTATACGATCTCTGTAGTTCTGAACCAGTTTCTTATTTATAAAAAAGGAACTAACTGTCAGAAACTTTCCAAAAACTGACAGTCTTTCAATGCATTTGTTATGAGTTTAAAAAAAATAAGAAAGAATTTTTGACCGTCTAATTATTTATAAATAACGGTTTAAAGTTCAACAATGTATAGAAAAGTATACATGCATAAGAATACTGTATGGGTTACGTTTCCACTGGTACAGTCTTGCGTACAAATTATGGATCACTTAGCTACAAGCTAGTATACTTTTGTGGCGCGTATAATCTATAACTTTTTGACAATATTGTACCACGACAACTACCTTAAGGCCCTGAAGATGAAAACGTTGGTCACTAGCGTAACGTCGGTAAAGCTTATTTCTTGATCCTCAACCAAACCTTCCTTCACTATGAGTCTATGGGTTCAACACTACATATACGAATAAATCACATTGGCAACAAAAATATCGACTAAAGCTGAATTTTAGAAATACATCCGCAATTGTGTTTTAAAAATATACACATAAAAAATAGAATGAAATTAAGAGACTTTAAGCGTTCGTGATCTAAAATTTCAGCAGAATAGCCAGCCTTAATATAAACCGAACGCAGTATTTTATACGCGGTCGGTCGATATATTTTATATAAAATTCTGTCGTAGGTAGATATTTTTAATCTCATCTGTTTCCAAGTAACTTGATAATTGAAGTGAAATAAAACAATACCAATGGGAAAAGCTGTATATTTCATAACTTTAAGCGAAACATATATACTTTATTAGATACTAGCGGCCCAGTCCGGCTTCGCCCGGGTGTAAATGTAATATATAGGATATAAAAGATGAGAATCATTATCATTAAATTCTCAACGTGTATTGAATTTGCGCGAATTCAATCGCTTTTATTTGTGAATGTTCAAAAATCGAAGAAAAATCTTATTTCCCAAAAGGAAATTTAAAAAATTCTGTTGATACGATCGCTACCAAACTTCAGAAGATCACCCGCTGGGCTAATCTACAGATTGTCTGAAAATTTCATCAAAAACGGTCTACCCGTTTGGAGTCCACAGATTACATATGCATCGTCTTTTATCTATATAGATTACAGAAGCGTAGATGCCTTGCCGGGGCCCCGTATAAAAATTAGTTTGGGGGTCCTTCCTCCATTGAAGTAAATGACTTAAACGGGGAAATCCCGCAGCCCGCGATAACCGATGTAGGGTGTTGCCAACTTTTAAACGCACGCTTTACGCGGGAAAAAAAGAAATTGATTTTTTTGACTTTTGTCATTTCTGAAATAAAAAGAAAATTGGGAAGTTTTTACTACTTTTTGCTTACACACATTGGGGGCCCCCGTATAATTGATACGGCAGATACGGCGGTAGCTACGCCCCTGATAGATTATTAAAATTTAAAAAGTGGTTATTGTGACATAACGATAATAGTTGGACATATAGTATCGCGAAGTTTTTTGTAGTTATTGATATGTTCTTTAATATTGTAGAACATACTTTTGTTCTATCATCAATAGTTTCTGCAGCGCATGCGACGAAAGATGTTTTATGGCATTTTTTTTACACCTTGGGTTACGTTACTAAAGTTTTAGTAAGGATCCCTAATATTTTCTAGCAATAAATATAGCCTATGTTACTCAGGGTGAATGTAGCTTTCTAATGGTGAAAGTTTTTGAGTTTATTCATTACAAACATACACACAAAAATACAAATCTTTCCTCTTTATAATATTAGTATGATTAGTATGATTTATGTATATACAGAATGATTTTTAAGTTGATTCTTCTTTTTTAACAGCGTGTCGAAATCAAATAGATGAACAAAAATTCCAAGTAACTTTTTTTATCAAATCTGAAAAATAAGAGAGAATTTTATTAAATTTGGAGGTCGGTCCTGGCGTTATGTTATGTCACTATAGAAATTGTTCTAAGTTGTCCCCGTTTTGTTTCAAATAGACAGTAAGATACTTGATAATGACATAAGATATTTCAATAGTGACAAAACAACGCCAGGATTGACCTCAAAATAAAATAAAATTAAAAAAATTTAATTTATCTTTGAATGGTTGTTTGTCTCTATTTTTGAGTTTTGATAAAAAAGTAATTTGAAATAAAAATGATTTGTCGGGAAAAAGAACTTATTTGTTATTTATAGCGACGTTTCGTCCCTTGCTTGGGACTTTTTCAAGCTTTATAACTATTAAATGTTTTGATCAAGTATAAAAGTTACACATGTAAATATAAATTTGAGTTAAACAATTGTTCATTAAAAAGTTTATAATAATTCCGTTTATTAAAAAATATTTTTACGGTCGATGTTCAAACTATTTTATTTTATTATATTATTTATTATTTTATTTTATTATAATATAAATAATTTATATAATAATAAAATAAAATAGTTTGAACATCAACCGTAAAAATATTTTTTAAAGAACGGAATTATTATAAACTTTTTAATGAACAATTGTTTAACTAAAATTTATATTTACATGTGTATTTTAACTTTTATATCTACTTGATCAAAACATTTAATAGTTATAAAGCTTGAAAAAGTCCCAAGCAAGGGACGAAACGTCGCTATAAATAACAAATAATTGTTTACTTAAAAAGTCCTTTTTCCCGACAAATCATTTTTTTATTAAACAAAATGAAATTACTTGCAATTACTGTTCAAATTAATTTTTTATTTATAAGACGTTTCGACCAACCATTTTGGTCCTTTTCAATTTTTTAAATATTGTTTTAGGTTTTTTGTGTCACTCACTGTTTTAATATATGGCATTTCATTACCATAGATTATATAATTTTTATAAAAAATTTTAGTAACTGTTTTTAATATTTTGTTTTGTTTTTATATAAACAATTGTAATTTATTTTATATTTAAAAAATTGAAAATATTTTGTCATTTTAATTTGTAATATGTGCTAATGGCCTGAGTAGCCAAAGCACTTTTTTTTTTGTTTAAATAAAAAAAAAAAAAAAAAAAATTAAAAGGACCAAAATGGTTGGTCGAAACGTCTTATAAATAAAAAATTAATTTGAACAGTAATTGCAAGTAATTTCATTTTGTTTAATATTCTATTACTGTTGGTAGAGTCAATATTATTAATCATTTTTATATTAATTACCAAGGACAAACAAGAAAAAAAGTTAGTAATTTGAAATATTTGTTCGTCTGTTAAGTCTCAACTTAAAAATCATCCTGCACAAATATATTCTGAGATATTTCTTTAAAGACACCTCATTAAATTAAAAGGAAAATGCAAAAATAATAATTGTTTTTCAAAAAGAAAAATAAATATAGTCGAACGAATAATAATTGTATTCGCAGACATCATTATGCCGGTTAAATCGTTATACGATCTACCAAGAAACCGTTCTGTGCTTATACGACAAAAAATACGCTATCGATACGGTTAAAAATGCTATCAGTAATTCACTTTCAAAACACGTTACTTCCACCGTAAAACACGCCGCTTCCACCAGACGAAACGTCGCACTGAAGAATAATGATGCCGTTTTACCACGATAATATTTATGTCGTCCTTAACAAAGTTGGATCACTTTCACACAGTTTGTGCTGAGACACAGCGGTAAGAGCCGAGGTAGGCAAAAGACATATTGTGGATGTGACCTTCTTTACCTCAGTCTTGCTTAAATCATCCGCACGTTTCAATTTTTGGTTGGTGTCAACTACGAGGCTAAAAGATGTTATTGCAAGGGTGCCGCTGTCAATTGATTACTCTAATTTTTGGAAATATTTTGAAGATCTAAAACACTTTTCCGAAAAAGGAAGAGTCACTTTACGTTTGTGATGGAACAGTTTTGTGAAATAAGTACGAATAAGGTCGTAGTGTATTTTTTTGGCACAATTAATGCCAACTAGTAAATCGTACATAAATTACAAAAGTAGTCCACTAGAGACCTAGATTTGTCCTTTATCTTCCTTATAGAGAAAGAATTTTTGCAGAATGCTGACGAATAAGTCTACAATCAGTTGACAGCCGAAGCTCTATTTTTGGTTTAAATTCAGAGCGTTCCGACAGCCTTAAGATTATTCGTCTAGCACCGTATTAGTAGTAATTGCGTCCATATTTTCTTGTAATAAAAAACTCTTATATGACATCATAAATAGTTATTACTCATTTAAATACTGTATCCTATACCAGCGGTTAGTATTATCTATTATTATTATCTATGGCCAACGGCCATAGAAGATGAGAATCATTATCATAAAATTCTCAACGTGTATTGAATTTGAGCGAATTTAATCGCTCTTAACCCGGCGAAAATGAACCTCATTTCAATCATATCGCCAATGAACCAGGATGAATTTTACCCGGTTATCGATTTCAATATATTTCGTTTGAAATAGTTTTTTCTTATCTAGATCAGTTACCTAATAGGATATTGTTATAATATACATCATAATAAAAAACATGTTTAATATTATAACTATTTATTTATGAAGAAACTTTTTTGACTGATGCACTCTTCTTCGTCAACATCAGACCCCGATAGACAGCTTTCTTCCGAAGAACATTCTTACAAATGGCGCATTATCATTTCGTCTTCCATCACGAACAAAATATTATAATTGATTACGTACAATCCAAAAAAAAAAAGAGAAAATATAAAAATGCCGTTAAAACTGTTTATCACGCGAACTATGAACCTTGATAAAATATGCCCAAGTGCACTTTGAACTCTGCTATCACCAGCGACGTCACGCGCAACATTGATTCGCATTAAACAATCGACGCATTATTTTCAAGATGGCAGGTACCGAGGCGCAGAAGGTAGGATACCGCCAATTGTGACAAGTGTATGCGTTTTTATATACTAGTGGGTGCTAAAAACTCTGGTTCATTCATGCCGGGTTAATTGTGAATGTTCAAAAATCGAAGACAAATCAAAATAGATAAAACAAAATCTAAAAAAATAAATAATAATTTAACATCAGGTACAATTTGACTACAGCAACATCTTGCGTACAATGTGTTTGACAGAGACAGATATAGTTCAAATGTGGCTGACAATTAGTAATTTGGTATTTCCATCTCTATTCGTTAGATCAGTTAAATTTTTCACAACGCAAATACCTTAAACTAAGAATGTAACAGTTAATACAGACGTTTTTTTTTGCTGTCAAAAGTTTTGTCCTTTTAGGTTTTGCACGCTGTTTCAGACAGTTGCATATGAACTCTCGAAGTATGATGCATTTTCGTAGCTTACACAGCTTTGCTATTAGTTCTATGAATATTTCAGTAGTTTTGTATGAATCGCACAGAAGATACCGTAAAAATTGATGCTGAATCGGTTACTTGCGTTTACAAAAACTGAAAGAATGCGAATAAAATGTTACGACCTCTGTGCCAAAAATTGCTTATGTCGAAATCTTGATAATAATTTGAACTTATTTAGTGAGGTTATGTTCATCAGATAGAGATGGGTTGATACAGGGTCGGACTGGGCCGGAAGGGCCCGGTTGGCTCCCCAAAAGCCCGGGGCCCGAGACTGGATAATGGTAGATGGGATATTTTTCTATTTCATTTCTCTCAATTGTATGAACGAACTATCTGATCTAGTTTACATTTAGGTCGCAAGAGCTGGGACCTAGCCTGCGTGGGCCCCCTATCCTACCTACCGCCTGGCTTGCGGCAAGCCCCGCAAACCTATAACCGTTACAGCGTTTTCGGCACGGGTTAATTTTAATCATTCGAGCTGAAATTTTCAGAGAATCATTTTTTCAATGTAAAGAACCATTTTTAAGGTTAATATGTGACAATTCACAGCTTGTTAAAATAAGGGCCAATCTATTAGACTGCCCCTTATTTGTATAAGTCAATTTTTTTTTCAAATTTTTTGAGTTGCTACCCCCTGAAATGGTTCCATATATTGAAAAAATGATTAGCTTAAAATTTCAGCTCAATTTATACAGTGTAACCCGTGCCGAAAACGCAGAGAATTTCGAAAATACGTTACGTACATAGAAAGCAAATTCCGAAACTACTTCACTTTGTGCTTAGGGTATAAAAAATTAACTTTTCCTATGGATCTGGAAAAATCAATTCGCCTCTTATTCACATCTTAAGACTTCTTTAAGGTAAAAATTGGTTGGTGTTAAGTCATAGACAAATTTTCGCACTCGCACTACGGAACGTAATGCTCCGTGTGGGGCCCGCGCAGGCTGGGGCTCGGCTGGAAATCGCCGGCTCGACTATATGGCCAGTCCGACGCTGGATTGATAAAGAAATGGATATACCGTTTGAAAAATATTGAATTTTTTCGTCGACTAGATTTGAAGAAAATAATAATAATGATAATAATAATAATAATGCGTTTAGTGTTCCGTTATCATAACAGACGCCATTCGCACCATTACTATTTTCCATCTATCACACTTCCCGTTATTTTTCTACACTTTTAAAACTTCAACTTATATAATAGCAATGGGCGAATGAAGGAATTATAGGAAATTAGGATAAGGTAGGCAATTTTTTGAACAAGGAGTTTGATAGGTAATCGGCCATGGCCTTAAATAAGGAACCATCCCTATATTTATCTGGAATTAATTGAGGGAAACCATGGAAAACCTCAATCAAGATGGCCGGTACAGGAATTACCGTTTCTCGGCGAGAGGCAGTAGGAAAAAAACCCAGCCACATCTGCCCCCGCCGGGAATCGAACCCGGTACCTCCCGAATGCGAGTCTAGTGCTGTCACCACTACTCTACCCAGCTCGGTAGATTTGAAGAAAATAGGCTGTGACACACAGACAGACAGACAGACAGACAGACACGACAGTGATCTCAAAAGGCAGCGTTTCCTAAAATCTTCAACCGCGTCTCGGAACTTTTTCGCGACTCACCTTACGAAACAAATCATTTATTTACAAAACAAATTTTATTTTTTAATAGAAATCAAGTTATTTTGTTTGCTTATTTCATATCCAAAAATTTACAATTTTTGTTCGCGACCCGGCAAAATTTTTCGACGACTCGTTACCGGGTCGCGACTCGCACTCTGGAAAACGTTGCTTTAAGGGTTGCGTTTTCACATCGGACGTACGAAATCGGTTAATGCACGCGTGTTTATGTTTCGTAAAAGAGACAATAATATAATGTCGTATTGATCGCTGAGACAGACAGTCAACTGTTTCGTAATACGTATGTGTCAACTGTTTTGTGTGACGTAGCGAAACGCGAAGAGCATTCTTTATTCAATGTTAAAAATGCGGAATTTGATTTGCTGACGTGGCAATATATTTACTGTGAAGATACACAAGATTCAGGTACAACCGGCACTCGAAAAATTGTTCCGATTCAGAAGAAAGCGCGTCCATTCTGAGTGTCTTATCGGGTATCGCAAACACGCGCCTTTGCGTTTAGACGGTACTTAGACTGTTTTCGCGTACATCGGTATCAATTTCCCACCACCGACAGCTTTACATATGTGTGATGAAAATTGAAAACTCTCTTTTTTCCTTCTCTTTCTTTTTCAGTGACGGCACGTTGTATTTCATTTAACAGTGTTGGATCACTTTCACACAGTTTGTGTTGAGACCCATCGGTAAAAGGCGAGGTAGGCAAAAGACATATTGTGGGTGTGACCTTCATTAGCTCTGTCTCGCTCAAATCATCCGCACGTTTCAATTTTTGGCTGGTGCCAACTACGAGGGTTAAAGATGCTATTGCAAGGATGCCGCTGTCAATTGATTACTCTAATTTTTGGGAATACTTTGAAGATTTAAAAAACTTTTCCGAAAAAGGAAGAGTCACTTTAGTTTTGTGATGGAACAGTTTTATGAAATAAGAACGAATAAGGTCGTAGTGTGACATTGAAAACGTGTGTTTTTTTGGCACAATTAATGCCAACTGTTTTCTAGCAAATCGTACATAAATTACAAAAGTAGTCCACTAAAGACCTAGACTTGTCCTTTATCTTCCTTCTAGAGAAAGATTTTTTGCAGAATGTTGACGAATAAGTCTACAATCAGTTGACAGCCGAAGCTCTATTTTTGGCTTAAGTTCAAAGCGTTCTGATAGCTTTAAAAGCATCAAATTGTAGTAGGTATATTTTATTACCAGCCGTTACCAGCGTATTTAGCGAGTTTAACAACAAACCTTCTCCATGAAAAAATACATATATGTGTCAACTTTCATGGTGATCGGTCAAACGGTGCCGAAGTCTATTAATCTCAAACAAACCAATATCCATTTTTATACAGGTGGGACATTTAAAGTGTTACAGAGCAATATCACTTAAAATATTGATGATATCCAAAAAAATTTCAGACAAAAATTATTCAGTTTGAAAGATGACATCGTTTGGAGACAAATACCATCCCTCATCACCAACACCTGCGCAGAGATGAGGGTGATTTTGACATTTTTAATAGGAACACTTATTTTTTATCACAAATCATGATTTTTCGATAAAAAATATGCACTATATGTCTGAAACAGTTTTTTATCCGAGCTTTCCTCAACCCCTAAAATGCATGTCCAAAATCGGTTTCCCGAAACTCCATTAAATTTTTATGTCTAAACAACGATCTTGCGCAGAAAATTACAAGAGGTAAAGTGGTTTGGTTTGGGAAGGGTAATCGATTAAACATAAAAAGAACCCACCAACCCCGCACAGGGGGTGGGGGTTCTTTTTGTGTGGGGTGGGAGGTTATTTTTATAACTGAGGTATTACTGCGCAAGGGCAGAAAGTTAAAATTCCTCCACTGCGCGACACATGATGTCCATCCTCGGAATATGAAACATATGTTTTATATTCCTGAGGATGGAATTTCAACATTCTGCCCTTGCGCGGTAATACAGGGTGGCAAAGATAAAAGAGGTCCCGTGTGAATACAGAAAGGTAAATTAATAACAACATAGTGGACATTCATTAGTTCACAACAAGTGTTGAAAATGTTCACCATTAACTTCGATACACAACTCAGCACGTCTCAACATGTTTTGGAAAGCTTTTGCCAATTCATTTGGTGTGATTTCCGCAATCGTATTGCGAATGTTCATTTTCAACTCTTCAATTGTATGCGGATTGTTACAGTACACTTTACCCTTTAAATTGCCCCACAAATAAAAATCGCAGGTAGACAGATCGGGCGATCTGGGAGGTCATAAGCCTGCGGAAACTGTACGCTCTAAATTTAGCTATCATTTTCTGGACAACACTTCTAGCAGGAGCAACTGTCTGTGGGTATTTTGAGGTGAACCTTTCATTTAACGTTACAAACGATTTACATCCAAAATAAGTTTCAACAATGAACACTCTTTGTTCAATTGAAAATGGCATTCTGCAGAACTTATTCACAACCGTTATCAACAAGTGACAATGCAACACTGAGCAATACACAGTTAACACAACGCTGGATATCACGTGACCTCGCGCAAGCGCTCAATATCACTTTCAGTACACGGGACCTCTTTTATCTTGGCCACTCTGTACCTACTTAGAGCGATGACACACACAGCGGTTTTCGCCGAGACGGCTGCCGACTCGGCCGCCGTCTCGGCCTGTGTAATCTAACATTTTAAATGGATGAAACACACACAGCGGCAAACGAGCCTCGCTGTTTTTTAGCCGTGTCGGCACGTCCGACTGTTGTATGCACCGCTAGCTGTTTTATG
Source organism: Venustoraphidia nigricollis (assembly GCA_034508555.1). Lineage (NCBI taxonomy): Eukaryota > Metazoa > Arthropoda > Insecta > Raphidioptera > Raphidiidae > Venustoraphidia > Venustoraphidia nigricollis. Next base: position 2,156,101 of record JAVRKA010000021.1, on the reverse strand, counting down.
ACTCAGGCGGTGTTACTTTTCATTGTTGTATATGCGACAAGTCAGACACAGCGGTTTTGCGGGCGGTTTATAAAGTTAGGTTTATTTGATTATCGTTTTATCGTTAATAATGGATGCTAACATTGACGTTGAAGAATTATTGAGAGAAATTGAAACTCGACCAGCTTTATTTTTTGTGTTTCTTTTCTTCCATCGACGATAAAGTAGGCACAATATTATTACACGTTGATATTCTATATCCATAATTGCAACTGTTTTGATACGACTGCCGACTCTCAACCGCTGTGTATGTCAGTGTGCTAAATTTGGCCGAGTCGGCGGCCGTCTCGGCGGAAACCGCTGTGTGTGTCATCGCACTTATACTATTCAGTCATGGATACGAAACGCTACTGATGTCTTTTTCGTGTTGTGTTGTTGGAAACGAGGGTGGAAAATAGCAAAGTTTTCCTTCTTTTCGGATCACATCGACAACACACATACACTTGGGTACAAGTATATCATTATGTCTACAATTCGACGCACGTTTCGTCAAAAACTAAAAATTGAATTGTGTGGTTTTCTTTTCTACAAAAGCAGCGAATGAAAAAAGTATTTCATAATATGTTGCGGCGTATATTGTTCTTTTACTGTACAAATGTTACAGGATGTAAACGTGTTAGCTACCAGAAGACTTCATAAACGGTGAAACATTCAAACTAGAGAAGTAGGTAATCTATATATGAATTCTGCGGCAACAATTTGAAATTTCCCGAGAGCGTATTTTACGATCTGAGGAATCAATCACTTTAAGTTAGGCTGTAATATATATTGTAGCGCGTCCCTAATTGTTACGTCACTGGAAATGACAGATGCTTCTCGAACGAATTGACAGAAGTTTCTGGAACGATTGAGAACGGTGTATTCCCGTTCTCGATCGTTCCAGAAACTTCTGTCTGCCTATAAATATAGCGCGTGTGGGGCGCGACATTCATTCAGTCAGAGACAGTAAGTGAGTCAAGGTCAGTTGCTACACTGCAGTGAATTCAGTCGATAGTCAGTTCTCGCAACAGTCAACCAATTGGTACGGCGGTACAGAAGACATAAATAATCACTTAGTACATAAATAACAGAACATAAATTTGTGTGTGTGTGTTAAGAATAGTGTATAGTTGTGTTAAAAAAACTAAAACAACACGCTTTATGCACTAAAAAATGCTAAATAATTTGACAACAAACTTAGCTTTACTGTAAAAAGCGTGGACTGCTTAATATCGGTAATATATTTTTTATTTACTAACTAATTGTAAACGTAGAGCTATTACGAAAATTTGAGTAGATATATCCCATAATCAAATGCAATATTACTTTTTAGTCCTCTAATTAAAATTATAGTTTAAAAAAACTAAAACAACACGCTTTTATGAACTAAAAAATGCAAAATAATTTGACAACAAAATTAGCTTTACTGTAAAAAGCATCTATCTACTTAAATTTTTTTAATAGGTCTACTTTTATAATTAGCTAGTATATGAAAAATTAATTTGCGATATTAAGGCACTCCACGCTTTTTACAGTAAAGCTCATTTTTTTGTCAAATTATTTTGCATTTCTTAGTTCATAAAAGTGTGTGGTATTAGTTTTTTTATACTCTTATTTTAATTGCGTTTAGACTTGAGTTTCTGACCGGATAATCAGTTTGTGAGTTTTTGCTAGTTGGGTAAATTTATTGGGGAGCCCTGTATATAATATTTTTGTCTAAACAGGAAGTATATAAAAATATATCGACATAAAATCAGCGCTGTGAAGTTGTGACAGATGTATCGGAGTCAAAAGGGTACCCATTTTCGCATGGCGGTCGACGTGCTGACTTTAGTTACGTACTACCAACATAGTTTTCTATTCATCATTTCTCGCGTTGATTTTAGAATACCGGGGAAAAGTTTTTTTCCTTTACAATTCACCAATACATGGAAGCGTGCAGTCATTTTCGTTCACACACACGACGCGTTTAGCATTTCTCACATGTACAGAAAATTTCCGAAATTGTATTCAAAAAAACAAGATGAAAAATTTTATATTTTCATATATTCTTAAGACGGTCGGAACGCTCTGAATTTAAGCCAAAAATAGAGCTTCGGCTGTCAACTGATTGTCGACTTTCGTCACCATTCTACAAAAATTCTTTCTCTATAAGCAAGATAAAGGACAAATCTAGGTCTCTAATAGACCATTTTTGTAATTTATGTGCGATTTATTAGAAAATTAATGGTGCCAAAAAAACACACGTGGTCAATGTGACACTACGACCTTATTCGTCTGTTAATGTCGTTTGCCTTTTTCTGTTTCGTTCAGCAAGCTGTTGTCGATAGCAAGATATTGCATCAACGACACTTCGTCTTGCCTTTGAACTTCTATCAACATTTGAATCATTTTGTATAAACTGATCCATAATTTACGTCATAGTGGCTAATTAGTGTATTTGCCATATGGCAACATACACTATTGGCGTCGGTCGGATGGCGGGACCTAGGGGTCGGACCAAAATTTCTCGACGTTTCATAACCTCCTAAACACTTTGCCACCATTTTTAAAAATGTTTATATATATATGTATATATATATATATATATATATATATATATATATATATATATATATATATATATATATGTATCTATATACGTATATATATATATATGTGTGCGGGCAATAACTTTCGAAAGAGTTAATTGATTTTAACGAAATTTGGCCCACGTGTTGAAATCCATCACCGCAAGAAGCCTATTTAAAATGAGCGTAATCGGGTCATTTTAAGGGTAGTTTTTAGGGGTTCAAAATTGTTTTTGGGCCCCAAAAACACCGAAAAAATTCTCCGAATCGTTTTAAAATTGAAATTTAACCCTCTGGTAATAATTAAAATGTGTCCCTAAAATTTTAATAAAATCGGCCCGACAGGACCGGATTTACAAATTTTATGAAAACACTATTTTGCAGATATGGAATTTTTTACTGAAAGGTGTATATAATTTGGTATATAGATTCGATTGATAATAATAGTGCAATTAAGAAAAACAAATTTTATTTTAAGAGGTGTATTAAGGAGTAAAATTTTTTATTTTGCCCAAAAACCAACTTAAGTTCGCATAATAAAGCCACACTGCCTGTATATCAAATACACTATATTGTCGGCAGGGTTTTGGCACTGCGACCCGGGTTTTTATTTTTTTTTAGTAACCACGTAATACTGAAACAGCGTTAAGCGAGGTCTTAGTGTAACGGCCGAACTTATATTGCATAATGTGAAATGTACACGTAAGTGTATTAGTTGAATTGTTCGATTAAAAATTATTGAGTTATTAGTTAGAACATAGCCAAGTGCTTGATTTATACTTAACAAAGTTAATAACACAAACATAATGTATGCTTCAAAGTACGGCCGGTAGAGGTAAGTTTGGTTTGTGGGCATAGCTCTCCTTTCAACAACATTTCATGAGCAACGCTGTGCTCTGATCCAAACATTTTATCGTCAAAACATACTTCACTGGACCAATTCAGTGTACTTGATATTTATTAATTTTAATTATTCGATTGTTATACGACTTCAAAAAAGCCTTATATGCGTTCGGAATTGATTTTTATTTCTTGTACCTCCATAATTCCTGTGCGACGCAACGCAAAATAACAAAACAATTATCAAAATTTAGAAGGAAGTCCGAAGAATGATGAGGATAAAATATTTTTTCTTTATACCCGGTCGAAAGTACGTATTTTCTCCATTATATAAAAAGACTAATAACTTTCAAGTGAGCAATTTTGAGGTTATACGCAATAACAGCTGTTAGCTCCTACTGGCTGGCGGTTGTCTCACGTATCAGTGTGCACGAAAACACTATTTCGTCCCGCTGTTATTTTCTTTCAGTCCGCTGTTATAGATGGCGTCCGAGTAATTCCTACAGAGCATAAATATTAGGCTTTCTGCCTTAAAATCGAAGCCGAAAGTACGTACTTTCGATCGAGTATAATAGGGATGTCGGAAGTTCCAAAAAGTATCGATATATATCGTATCGATATCGGTACTGATATATTTTTTAAAAAATATCGATATATCGGTCCAATTTGAAAGAGAACATTGGCACTCGAAGAAATTTAGTATACATGTTGGCTAGCTTAATATAATCTCAAATAGCAATTAACGGACATTATTTCTAATAAATCAACTAATAAATATTTATCTGAAATCAAAAACAACGATAAGAATTTGTTTTGTTTATTAATTAAATGTCTAATACATTTAGGAGCAGATAATTTTAGAAATTAATCGAACAATTAATAAAGCCAGGGATGGTGAACCTATGGGATGCGTGCCAGAGGTGACATTCGACAGAAAATTGTTGGTACAGCATGAATTGAGGTGTCAGTCGAAATAATTAAATATATTCTAGATGTTGTAGAAATGAAATGAAATATTGCATGAATAGCTATTTTCACTGTTTATTATTCCGAAAATATCGAAAAATCCAGCGAAAAAGAACCGTGTTTGATACGCGCTTTATTCATTGTTGTTGTTTTTGGAACGCACTTAAAAGTGCTCTAAAAACATATGTAAAAACACATGTTTCTTTTTCAGTGAAGTTTTCGATTTGTCGGAATAATTAAACGGCCATAGTCAGTCGCGGTAGTACCTACATACAAGTGTTGCAACTGGAAAAAAATATCGGTTATCGATACTCGGAATTTTATATCGATATATCGAAATATTAAATATCGCCCAAAAATATCGATATATACCAAATAAAAATATCGATATTTTTTCGACATCCCTAAGGTATAAAGAGAAAATCGTTCCGTCATCCGGCTAGTATGAAGAAGATCTTACCTACGTTAAAGCGCGTATTTTTTTTAGATAGAACAGAAGTTATCACATGACGTTAGTTAAATGGTGAAAAGCACAAAAAAGAGTAGGTTTTCAACGAACCTCACAGCTGATCACGTTATAGACATGGAATTAGTCAATTTCTAGGTTATACCGAGCTGTGTAGACTAGTGGTGACAGCACTAGACTCGCATTCGGGAGGTACCGGGTTCGAATCCCGGCGGGGGCAGATGTGGCTGGGACTTTTTCCTACTGCCTCTCGCCGAGAAACGGTAATTCTTGTACCGGCCATCTTGATTGAGGTTTTCCATGGTTTCCCTCAATTAATTCCAGATAAATATCGAGGTGGTTCCTTATTTGAGGCCATGGCCGATTACCTATCAAACGCCTAGTTCAAAAATTACCTACCTTATCCTAATTTCCTATAATTCCTTCATTCGCCCATTGCTATTACATAAGTTAAAGTTTTAAAAATGTAGAAAAATAACGGGAAGTGTGGTAGATGGAAAATAGTAATGGTGCGAATGGCGTCTGTTATGACATAATGTCGAGAAACGGACGTTAAACGAATTATTATTATTATTAATTTCTAGGTTACAGAACAGAAATAGAATAGATTTTGAACGGAGAACAGTTGATACACGCGCTACAGACATGAAGTTAGGCAAAGTCAATATTAGTTAATTTGTAGGTTATGATGAAAAGTGCGGGAAACAGCGGATTTTGAACGGAGCTCATGAGTTGGTAAGCGCGACAGACATAACTCTTGTACACACGTAGCTACCTTCATACTTGTTATATTCACATAACAAAACCTCGAGGGAAATTAGTATTGCTGACCTTTTCGTGTAGTGGCAAAACTGTTCACAGTATACGGCGTACCAACTTCCTCAATAAGAATCGAGTGGTTTGCGTATCTCTATTGTTGCGCGGTTTCCATTGTTGATCTAATATCTAATGGATACAACAATTCATTGTTTCAGTAAGTAACCAAGGACGTACCCAGGACGTAACTAGGGGGGGGGCAAGCCATGGTCGTTCAGATTGTAACATTTTATCACGGAAAAGGTGAATGAAACCAAAATATTAAGAAAATTATTTATAATTATAGCAGCGCTTTATCAACTAAGTTATTACAATTATTTGCTTGAAAAAAAATTATTCTAGTTACATAGCTTATATTAGTATCATTTTTCCTGGATTTGTAGAAGTAAAGTTATTTCAAGAATTGTAAAAATTCCAACAACAAAATTTAATAACGACTTATTTTTTGCGTAACCCAAGGTGTAAAAAAAATGCCATAAAACATCTTTCGTCGCATGCGCTGCGGAAACTATTAATGATAGAACAACAGTATGTCCTACAATATTAACGAACATATCAATAACTACAAAAAACTTCGCGTTACTATATGTCCAACTATTATCGTTGTGTCACAATAACCACTTTTTACTGCATTTTAATAATCTATATAGATAAAAGACGATGTATATGTAATCTATGGACTCCAAATGGGTAGACCATTTTTGATGAAATTTTCAGACAATCTTTAGATTAGCCCAGCGGGTGATCTTCTGAAGTTTGGTAGCGATCGGATCAACAGAATTTTTTTAATTTCTTTTCGGGAAATAAGATTTTTCTTCGATTTTTGAACATTCACAAATAAAAGCGATGAATTCGCGCAAATTCAATACACGTTGAGAATTTAATGATAATGATTCTCATCTTTTATATCCTATGTATTACATTTACACCCGGGTGAAGCCGGACTGGGCCGCTATTATTAATAAAATAAACAAACAAGAGAAAAGTTCTAGTGCAATGTATTAAACGCACAGTATTAAATGTAAAATGAATGAACAAGTGTAACTTGATCATCGTCGTATTGAGTCGGTGTGACCTTCAGTTATTTGGTCGACTGTAGTAGTGTAGTGGGTGGTGCCATTCATATGTCCAATGTTCTCACAACTGTCGTTACCCGCTTTTAACATAGACCGATATATTGCGAGGATCGGATCAGAGAACAAATGCAAACAGGTGATTCGAATTTTATCGAGTTCAAAAAAAAGCCTTATTATAATACTCGCCACGGTTCTAAAAGGTTCCGAAGTTAGTCACAAACAGCGGCGCAAATGCATATTTTAAAGCCGTCCTGGTTGTTTTGTGGAAAAGGAAGACTCCCACCACCTCCCAGTTACCGGCACAGAACGTGCGTTCGTCGGTGATTGGTTATCGCTGGTTGTCGTGTCACTTGTCGCTTTCCTGCTTTAAAGTACAGTCTAGTACGCTATTGTTAAGTTGTTTCTTTGATTGTTAATTGATCAAGATGCCTAATACAGTTTTGCATAGACAAGCACGAAAAATAATTTTTTGGATGACTTTATTAGACCTTTACAATAAAGAAAAATTAAAAATAATAATATAGCGTGAGTTTGTAGTTTTTCAACCGACTGTACCTGCGCAAGCCTCCATTTGCATCTAACTTCAGAACCTTTTAGAACCGTGACGCGTATTATACTTAGGGAGCCCATAAACTACGGAGCTCGGTCAAGAGGGAGGGAGGGTCAGTTCGAAAGCTAGCTTAGCTACGTGAGGAGAGGGGGGAGTTGGAGTCAAGCTACGTCATTTTATTCTTGTATTCTATTTGGCACAATGAAAATGCTTTTATTTTTTTTAATTTTTAACCGATAGACAATGTATTTTTAGTTTAACAAGCAAAACATTTTTCTCCGACTATGACAACAAAGTCGAAGTTAAGAATAAATTGCAAAATAATATTTTTTCCTTAATTTCAATATTTCGTCTCTGTATCGATTCATTATCTGAACAAAATTAAACCCTTTCTTTGATAGGTATATAACCTTAATTTAAATTGAAACAATTTTGAATCACCCGTTTGGTGTATGAAAATGACCACTTTTTTAAAAGTGAACAACAAATATTTACGATTTATGCAATAACTGGCACAAAAAATCGCTTCAAGTATCAACAACTGATAATTATTAAAAAACAAAGTAGGCAAACCAATTTGGGGTTTTTTATGCTAATTAACAAATGAACATTTTAATTACGGTCTCTTTTATTGTTTACAATTATAAAATTTCTGTTTAAATTGCTCTAATTAATGTACTTTGTATAAAAAAAAATCAGATAAACTGGCTTATTATAGTGAAAGCAGAAATCTCGTTTTAAGTAAAAGGAATTTTTCAAATCATTTTTTTAAAATCTGCTAATGATAAATGATACGAGCCGGCGTTCCACTAATGCCATATGAATATCTCAGTTAAGATGGATTGCTCGCATAACCGAACTTTCACTTTTACCTCGACTCAGAACAATTTTTTCTTGCCACCGTTTCATTCCTAAAAATACAGGGTTAACCAATTATCACCAAAACTGTAATGTATAAAAATAAAAATAATATAAAAAAGGTGCGGCAGAAGTTATACTTCTTTGGCCTGATCGCAATAATTGATATTCACATTTTCGTTAAAGATATACATTGATAAAATAAAATAAGATTAAATAGATGGAACGTTATCCGAGGACTTAGGGTCCAAAATAAGTCAATACTAAATTATTATTAGCGCAACTTATTATTCCTTCTTCAGGCGTTTGTGGAAACAATACATATAAAATAATAAAGTATAAATATCATTTTTGAATTTATCGATTATTTGACTGAAATCAAAATCAATATTACAGTAGTCGATAAAGTAGTCTACTGTTAGATGTCGTTGAATTACTCTATAGTAAGTCATATGTTTTTGAAGACAACATGGCTGATTGTTAATAATATAATAATAATAATAAATTTATTAGTCAAGTTGAGATACAAAATGCATCTATGTGACATGTCAGAAAATACAAAATACATAATAGGTACAATTATTAAAATATGTTACAATTTAAAATCATCGATATTATAGAGGCACGCTTCAGTCAGGATTACTTTGATTCTATTTTTAAACTTAGGTAATGATAATTTTTTTATTAATTGGGGTAGATTATTGTAATATTTTTGAGATGAGTAGTAAAAATTGTTCTGAGAACTAGACAGATTATACTTCGGTAGTCGTAATGCTTCTTTATACCTTGTATCATAATTATGGTTATCATTATTTCTGTTAAAGGATGAGATATTTATTTTGGCAAACATTAATAAATGGAATAGATATAGCGACGGTAGAGTCATTATTTTTAAGTTTTTGAAAAATGGATTGCAGTGCTCAAGAGGAGCAGCTCGAGCTAAAATACGTACTGCTCTTTTTTGGATTTTGAATACTCTGTTTATATGCGTTGAGCTACCCCAAATTAAAATTCCATATTGAAGAACTGAATGAAAAAGCCCGAAGTAACAAGTTCTGACGGTGGAAGTGGATGCAACTTCTGCGACCCTTCTCATGGCGTAAATAATACTATTTAGTCTATGACAGACGTCATCCACCCGTGTATGCCATTTTAAGCAGGGGTCAAGATATATACCCAGAAATTTTATTTGACATCCAACTGGCTGGAGACTGTGTTTTAAATGGTTTAAAGATATTTTAACTACTATTTGACTTTAAATCGTAGATTAACAATGAAACGACGAAACAAATAATTTATGACATGGTTAATATATACATCTTTTATGGTATGTGATATTAAATTTGTTAAGATTTGTTGTTTTGTAAATGCTATTTATAATTTATATGTTTTGTTTCTACAAACGCCTGAAGAAGGAATAATATATTCCGAAACGTTGCACTAATAATAATTTAGTATTGACTTGTTTTGGATACTAAAGTCCTCGGATAGTTTTCCATCTATTTAATTCATAGTCAGGATCGGAACAAGCTTTAAATTAGTACCAATCGGAACAAGCTTCGAGTAGTACTTATTTACTTTGAATAATAGGTGGACAACTCCGTCAGCACATTGTAACAGAGAAATGAGACGTGTCATCTATGAATATAAAGTAAAACTATACTGCATCGAAGAGTCAGGTTTATCGACGATTTCAACCTCACCGACACACGCAGTAGAGATGGGAAAAATGGGTCTTTTTAGTGATCTGCATCTTTGCATCTGGATCCCGTATGTGAGCCGGCTCACTGAACCGGTTCAAAAAGAGCCGAGTTCTGAATATGTTACTGCAGTCTGCCACTGAGTTACCTAGTTCAGTCCATCATATCACGACCTGTATAGAATCAAGAATGCATAGCCAAACATGTGATCCATGAGTCATTTGAGCTGACAGATGCACCAAAGCAAGAATTGATACGTAAGTGTAAAATGTGCTTCTGTGTGTTACGTGTTTCACTAAGTTAACCGGATCCGTTGATCCGTCGGCTCAAAAAAAAGTGAGTCGGTTCTCACGGACCTTCTGTCGGGGTCGGCTCTTTGAACCGGTTCAGATCTGAATTATCCAACTCTAACACGCAGTACATTCATATTAAATTAACGACTAACTTCATGGTGTCTCATTTTCGTTGCATGCGTCAAAGGAAGTATAATTTCAAAAATGTACAAAATTGTTCAAAACTGTTAAAAGTAGTTATGATAAAAAAATGGAAAGTTATGCGTCTTGTTCAAACCTACAAGTTAACAGTGGAAACAGAAATACGTTTTGAACCGAAGCTTGTAAGTTCCTGTACTATTTCTGTCTCTCTCTAGCACACATTCATGAGCTTCAAGCTCGCTTATGTAATTCATTTCTTACTTAACACATAAAAACGTGTATAAAGCAAGCAGCACGCATTTCGTTCACCTTTGAAATCCGTGCCGCGCTGTACGAATAACTTTAGAATATGCCCTAGAAAAAATACAAATACGTCCTAGGTAAAAAACAAAATAACTATCAGTACGAAAAACACACGACTTCCATGTTCCAAAATTACTTTCCAAAATAATTTTTATTGTAAAAAAAAAATTATAATGAGCCTCATAAGCTCACATTAGAAGTTTAACTTCCATAGTTTTAAATATTATTCCCAAGTTTAATTTTTTGTTATGTCAAACTAATTAATAATAAAAAAATGATTTGTCGGGAAAAAGGACTTTTTAAGTAAACACTTATTTGTTATTTATAGCGACGTTTCGTCCCTTGCTTTATAACTGTAATTGAATTATTATAAAGCTTGAAAAAGTTCCAAGCAAGGGACGAAACGTCGCTATAAATAACAAATAAGTGTTTACTTAAAAAGTCCTTTTTCCCGACAAATCATTTTTATACTAATTAGCAAGGACAAAAAAGAAAAAAAAGTCACGAATTAATAATATTTATATATACCTTAGCAACACACTATCAACTTCTGTCTTTGTCAGTTTCATGTAATTTAGGAGACAAACTAACTTCTCCTTTCGGGAACAATTCTACTTCCCCTCGATTTTTACTTTTTTCCAACAGATACGTCGCTAAAGAAGTTAAACTTCAAAAACTCGATTTAATTTTGCCAGGAAAATCTACGCTACTGTGATTTGACTCAATGAGTGAACTTTAGAAGAAATGTAATGTCGAATCCGCCATTTTGTATAAACATATATAGTAATACTAACAGCATATAGAATGTGAAGTATTGATACTTAGTTTAAATTTCTAGCACCAGATGGCGTATAGTTCTGTGAAAAATCACAAGACTTTGACGATATTGTTAATATCAATAATAATGCGTTTAACGCCCGTTTGTCGACATTGTGTCTTAACAGACGCCATTCGCACCATTACTATTTTCTATTTACCACACTTTCTGTTATTTTAAACTTTAACATAATAACAATGGGAAAATTAAGGAGTTATAGGAAATTAGGAAAGGTAGGTAATTTTTGAACTAGAAGTTTGATAGGTAATCGGCCATGGCCTCAATTATAAGGAACCATCTATATATTTACCTGGAATTAATTGAGGGAAACCATGGAAAATCTCAACAAGATGGCCGATACAGAAGTCACTGTTCCTCGACAAGAGGCAGTAGGTAAAAGTCTTAACCACATCTGCCCCCGCCAGGAATCGAACCCAATACCTCCCGAAAGCGAGTCTAGTGCTCTTACCACTACTCTACATCGCTTGGTGATGACATCGTTAAAATATGATTTATTGCGTTCATCGTGATGTGCACTTATGATTTATTTTAACAGATAAATAAAAACAGTTGAATATTCTACAAAAATTGTTATTAAATTATTTCTCGACGATCGCTTCGGACAATAAGTCCATCCTCAAGAATTTAAAAAATATACAAATCATGTTCTACCAAGTACAAAGTGAAAAATCAGTGCAAATTATATGATTTATTTTGTATTTACCAGGGATATTCAGCGTTTCTGAAATTGAAAGTGTTCTTGAAATTTTCGTATTTTGGCAATATGTACAAAAAAAAAGTCTTTCAGATATTTTTCATTCATGCCTTTGGCAGTTTAAATACGGTTTTCTCTCTTCATTTCTTCTAACTCTAAGAGTTAAACATTTTAAAGTATCGCCATCTGTAAGAAGCGGCAATTTAAACTCTTGATGCGGCCTTTCGACTGCCTGCTTTTCATATAAATGCTAATTCTCACTTAGAGAAAATATACACCATCTAAATGTATGTCTACATACCGAGTGGTAAAAAAACGTAACTCACTTGCTTAAGGTAGTTGTCGTGGTACAATATTGTCAAAAAGTTATAGATTATACGCGCCACAAAAGTATACTACCTTGTAGCTAAGTGATCCATAATTTGTACGTAACCCATACAGTATTCATATGCATGTATACTTTTCTATAAATTGTTGAACTTTAAACCGTTATTTATAAATAATTAGACGGTCAAAAAATGTTTCTTATTTTTTTTTAAACTCATAACAAATGCATTGAAAGACTGTCAGTTTTTGGAAAGTTTCTGACAGTTAGTTCTTTTTTTATAAATAAGAAACTGGTTCAGAACTACAGAGATCGTATACAATCAATGTTAATTATCCAATTTTTTATTGAATTTATCTCGGATTATATACGGTCGATCGATTTCAAATTTTCCGGGTAATTGTATTATCATGTCCTTAATAAGTATACAAAAATTAAGAATTTTCTGACGATGTACATTAACTACGACAACTACCTTAAGGTTTCGCCACGCTGCAAAAAATAACAGACCACAAATGGATGTTTCCTCATAATAATGATAACACAGAAAAGTTAGCACTAAAATCAATAAAACAATATTTTTGCCACCAGAACAAATTAGACCCGATTTAAAATTTCAATAGCGTATTTCAATGTTTACTAAAGGAATCTCAATTTGGATATAATTTTGAGAGCTTTTTCGCTATTTTGGGCCCAAAAACCTTCTTTAACTCTTAAAATGACCTGATTGGGCTCATGGTCCGATCTCTAGGTCCCGCCATACGACCATTGCCAATAGTGTATCTGCCATATTTGTGTGACTGTAACCGATAAATCTATCAACCTATAGTAAGACTCCGCTTAACGTGAGAGATACGTTCCAATAAGTTCTTGCGATATATCCGAAACAGCGCTAAACGAGGTCATTTTAATACGTAGATGATAGGCATAAGTGAAATAGAACCGAGAATTAAAAAAAATGTTAGCTTTTTTTGGTTTAATTTTGTAATATTTATTGTTAAATACTTTTTTATAACATTAATTACAGACTTATTTATTGCTAGTATCGATTTTTGTTTATAAAACATTTATTTAAATCAAATAAAAGTTCGAGTAAGAAGTTATGTTTGTGATGAGGAAGATTCCTCATTTGACATATTTTGGTTTTTTGTGAAGAAGTCATCTAATGTCGTTTGTCTCTTTCTGTTTCGTTCAGCAAGCTGTTGTCGATAGCACTTCGTCTTGCCTTTGAATGTTTGAATCATTTTGTATAAACTGATCCGTAATTTACGTTTTAGTTGCTAATTTTTTTTTAGAAACAGCGTAATACTGAAACGACGTTAAGCAAGGTTTTGGTGCATTTTGTATGATCCTGTGCCACGTTCACCATTCGGTACAATCATCTGCTATTTCAAAGTCACTAGAATAAATATCTATCTGTCTTTGTCTCTATAACACCACACAAAGATTGCACTAACTTTTACAAATGCATCAGAGACTTTAATCGACTTTTCGTATTCTTTAACTTTGTCATATGTGGCAATTCGTAATGTGCTTTGGCTGCTCAACATTTGCATTGCTCGAACTACGTGACAATCCTACCAATTCTTACACAACAAAACACACGTTGAAAATGTACTTTTGTTTCATTGTCTGACATAATAATACAATATTGACACATCTTTTCAAAACTGCATGTATACATAAAAAAAAAAATGGTTACGTGCGAGCCGAACTCGCGTAGAACGAGTTCCGTACCATTCCGTTTAAGGCTGTTGGAACGCTCTGAATTTAAGCAAAAAATAGAGCATCGGCTGTCAACTGATTGTAGACTTATTCGTTGGCATTCTGCAAAAATTCTTTCTCTATAAGGAAGATAAAGGACAAATCTAGGTGTCTAATGGACTACTTTTGTAATTTATGTACTATTTACTACAAAAAAGTTGGCATTAATTCTGCCAGAAAAACACACGTTTTCAATGTCACACTACGACCTTATTCGTATTTATTTCACAAAACTGTTCCATCACAAACCTAAAGTGACTCTTCCTTTTTCGGAAAAGTTTTTTAAATCTTCAAAATATTTCCAAAAATCAGAATAATCAATTGATAGCGGTATCCTTGCAATAACATTATTTAGCCTCGTAGTGGGCACCAGCCAAAAATTGAAACGTGCGGATGATTTGAGCGAGACAGAGCTAAAGGAGGTCACACCCACAATATGTCTTTTGCCTACCTCGCCCCTTACCGTTGGGTCTCAGCACAAACAAAATTCAGGGCGTTCCGACAGCCGTAAGACTTACAGTTTTTATTTAGATTTTCCTGTAAACTATGAGTGAGATCCTATATTCCTTTTTCTTAAAAGCTTAGTAGTTTCGGAGATAACGTGGAGATCCTCGATTTCTTATATTTTCTTAAATATCTTTGAAGCTATATCCATTTTAAAATTATAAAAAAACATATATTTGCATTTTTCGTAACCCGAGAAATTGTCTATTATGTAGAATATTAGATTATACTCAGAGACAAACAAATGATTAATCCACATAGAAAAATATCCCTTTTGAAGCTAAATTTTGATTAAAATGCGTAAAAAATGTTGTTTCGACGTGAAATTTGTGCAAAAAAAAAACAACGGTAAACACAGTTTAGAAAAAATATCGTAACAACGGATCAATTATAATTTTTCGAGCAGGATCGATTTAAAATTCTACAATGCTTTTCTTACGAAGAAATATGTATGTATGGTTTACACTCTGAGGTCATTGGCAAAATAGATTTTTTGACAACGCTTTCTGTGTAGGGAAGCGTTTCAAACAAAAATAACTTGGGGTCAAACCATGAGAAACCCCGACGATGCATGAACATTGATTCTTCACGAAGTCACGTGACTCGACGTTAATGTTAAGGTTACTAAAATACTTGAAGGTTGGGCGTAAGAGGCTATAACATGATCAGGTATGTGATTGGTTGAGTCGATTGCTTACGTCACCGATGCCCATGGCTTGGTTTTTCAATTATTTATGCAAACTGTTTGGAAAAAGACTCACAAGCCTAATTCCCCGCCCTCTCTCGCGTTTCGCCAAGTCACACCTTAACAATGCTAACGCCCAACCTTAGTTTCTGGTAACCTTGAATGTTAAGCATAAGGCGAACTGATTAAAGCGTTCACTTCATTACGGATTTACTATATCAAGCCAGACATGTATTAAAGTGCATACAAGGTGATTAAGAAACTTTACGGTAAGTTTTCTCAGCGGCTGGCTCGAAGCGGCGAAGCGAGGGCGCGGGGGAGGAGGGGGGCGCGGTGTCTGCGGAGCGTGCGTGTGTCGTGCTTACAGGTGCACACAACCGGAGGCAAATGGAGGAGCGTGTGGCATGACAATACCTGCTTTGCATAATTGATTATATAACCATATTCCACTCAGACGATCGCGCGCGAAATTGTACCTTACATGGGACTTGCTTCCACTGTTATTTTGACATTAGTCAGGCGATATACCCGGCGCCTCCACCGCCGTCGCGCTCTAATCAACGCGGTCGCGGTGGAGGGACAATGCTCAACGACGAATTACCGAGTACGTGAAACCTATGACATTTCTTGCGCTCGAAATGCATAACTACCGTTCAGTAGTTCTCAAACTGTTTACGATTTTTCTTTCAACAGTATTAGTTTTTTGTTCCAATAAATAGGTGGTTTTGAAGTAGATTCTTTTTTTTTAACAGCGTGTAGAAATCAAATATTCCAAGTAACTTTTTTATCAAAACTTAAAATAAGAAAGAAACATTTTCGAAATTTGATTAAATTCATCTTCAAAGTTCAATTCCAGATATATGTTATAATAGAAAACAAGATCACGGGTAATTGGAATAATGAAAATAAATCAATTTAAACACTCACTGATCGCAACGTTTCGTCTTTTTAGAGCTTGAAAAAGTCTTAAGGGGGTATTCTCATGTGACCACTTCGAAAAATCGATTTTTTTTCATATTTCAATAGTAAAACCTATCGAAAATATGCTGTGAAAAATAGAGACCGAAATTCCTAGTTTTAAATAAATTACAACTCATAGTCGCCGACGAGCCGTATAAGCGACTTGTTGGCTCTTGAAATCGCATTTATCTGGAAATATTATTTTCTAAAGCTGTTATGGTCCTAAAAAAAAAAGTATTCAATCGATTACTTTGAAATTTATATATGTTCTTCTACTCATTAATGGTTATCGAAAATATTTTCTTATTTTTTTTAAACGATTTTTAACAAAAAAATTACCAAAAAACAGAAACTTTTTTTCTACAGTCCGCCATTTTTTTTTTCAATGGTAGGGCCGATAGCGACATACCTACTGAACAATGATCCATTCGATTTTTTTATTTCAGACAACCTGAACAGCCGCTATTACCATGACCAGTGACCTGCTTTTTTTTTAGTGTCTAATTTAATTGAAAAAAAAATATATATAAAAACTGTAAAATAAGAGAAAACAAATTTTTTTTATACAGTTTAAGATACAAACAAAAACATAAAAAAATTAAAATGATTGAATGTTATTGTCGTCTAAAAAAAATTCCTTAAAAAGAGGTAAAATTTATGCGTTCACATGAGAATACCCCCTTAAGCGAGGTACTGTACAAGACAAAAACGTTTCTACAGGTAAAACTCAATCGAGTGCGCTATAAAATGGTGATTATAAATTCAGTTTTGAACGATCAAAGTTTCAAATTTATGTTGGCATTTAAGAGAACAAAAAAATCCAATAAATTCATGCCGACTAGATGTCGGCGAGAGATTCATAGTCGAACGAGTGGTTTTAGATAATCCCAAATGCGTAAAGAGTTATGCTTCCTTGTATGCTTTATGAATGAATAAGCCTTGTGTCCCACACACAAACACACACACATAAAACAAACTGTATTCCAGGGAATTTGTCTTAATTAAGGTTCCTGCACTGTCCCTTGGTTAATATAATTTAACTAAATTCATTAGTTCTAGTATAATATAACCAACCATCTTCAGTTGTATGTCTGGTTGCTTTGTTAGCGATATTAGCTGTTGAATACTAAAGATGGTAATTTTATGTTCTTTAAGTTGGTTATATACGCGTGTATACATTGCTGCTATCTTCACAATTTGATTTAAATGGAAAGGCCTATACATGCGTGTTTGTGTTTTATTATGTTGGTTCTCCTGTGTATTATGTTTATTTATAATTTCGTTTTGTTATTATGTAGGTCTTTCTTTTTTTTATTACAATAACAACAAAACATTCTTTTTTCTCGTTTTTAATGTTATGACATTCACGTGGTTTAAATACTTGTAAACATTCATTGTTACATTGCTAAATTAGAAAAATTTATTTTTTATCCACTGTCACCGTCGGGCTTTAAACCCGAATCTTTCCACTTTCGCAATGAGATAATCTGTTAAATTTGCTTTTAAAACCATTAAGGGGTAACACCACTGTAACAGCCTAAAAAAACGTGTTTTTTTGTCATTTTTTTTGGGTGGAAGGAAAGGTAATAAAATTATAATATTAGAGGAAGTTATTTAGCGTATATTTAAGTAACAAAATAAAAAATTATTATAAAAAAATAGAAATTAGATTCACGGGTAATTGGAATAAAAAATCAATTTAAACACTTATTGATTGCAACGTTTCGTCTTTATTAAATCAAGACTTTTTCAAGCTCTTAAAACCTTATTGATTGCAACGTTTCGTCTTTATTAAATCAAGAACTTGATAAAGTCTTGATTTAATAAAGACGAAACGTTGCAATCAATAAGTGTTTAAATTGATTTTTTATTCCAATTACCCGTGAAACTAATTTCTATTATTACATATTTTGGAATTGAACATTAAAGATTATTAAAAAATATTCAGAAATGACGGCACCACAGCCATTTTCGCGAGGCACTTAGAATTTGAGGCGCTCTGCGGCACGCAGTGTAGCTGCTGCAAATTTGGATTTAGAAAAAAAAAACACTTATTGTACATGCTTATAGCTAGAGAAATACGTAGGGGATTTTAAAAATACTGATTTATGTGTGATTGGCGAGTATTTGAATTAAATCGTTAAATTTTCAACAAAAAAAAAAAGATAATCATTTGTTAATAAATAATGATTAAATTAACTTATCGAAAATCCCCTACGTATTTCTCTTCAAAATCTTATTTTAAAGATATTGTAACAAATTCGAATGAAAAGAATGAAAATTGTTGGAGTTATGCTGCGTGCCGTTTTGAAAAATTGTGTTTCGAGAAAAACGCATTTAAAGTTTTGAAATGCATTATAGACATTATAGACGCGCTTGGGGAAGAGCTCGAAATTACAAGAAAAAAAAATACTTTGAGGTATGAAATATTTTTCTCCATATTCTAAAAGGTTCAAAGTATTTTTTAAGCCTAAAAAATTGTTGGAGTTATGCTGCGTGCCGTTTTGAAAAATTGTGTTTCGAGAAAAACGCATTTAAAGTTTTGAAATGCATTATAGACATTATAGACGCGCTTGGGGAAGAGCTCGAAATTACAAGAAAAAAAAATACTTTGAGGTATGAAATATTTTTCTCCATATTCTAAAAGGTTCAAAGTATTTTTTAAGCCTAAAAAAAAAATCGATTTTTTGAAAAATTTACAGTGGTGTTACCCCTTAAGAGATTGATTTTTTTGTTATCCAAAATTTGATTAAATTTATGTACATCGGAGCACGTTACTTTTACTCGTTTCTAGTGATCATTTTTTTCTTGCTGCAATGAAAACTTAATTTAAATAAAGTTAATGTAAAGTTCATGTAATGCTGAGTTGCAGCAAGCATTGTCAAATAATCTGACTATAAAACGACCTTTATGATCATATAATTACAGTTTTAATACGCTTTTATTAACTTCACCTGTATGTTTGTTTGTTTGTAATGAAATCTTTGAACGTGAAATTCACCTACTTTTAAACGTCAGATTAAACTGAAACTTTGAACACTTATCAAGAACCGATGACAATACAATATTTTAATAAGTTTGTCCCATTTTCCTGACCAGGACCTTCAGGATTAAAAAAAATCACTAAAAAGATGAAAATAATGAAATTTTGAGATCGGAGCTAATTTCATTACAAAAACTTTTAAATTACATATTTACTTTTTAGTGTATTTTCCATATGGCAACATACACTATTGGCGTCGGTCGGATGGCGGGACCTAGGGGTCGGACCAAAATTTCTCGACGTTTCATAATCTTCTAAATACGTTGGCACCATTTTTGGAAAAATTATATATATATATATATATATATATGTGTGTGTGTACGGGCAATAATTTTCGAAAGAGTTAATTCATTTTAACGAAATTTGGCACGCATGTTGGAATCCATAACCGCACGAAGCCTATTTAAAATGGGCTCAATCGGATCATTTTAAGGGTGGTTTTTAGGGGTTGAAAAAACTTTGGGGCCCAAAAATACCGAAAAAATTCTCAGAATCGTTTCAAAATTGAAGTTTACTTCTTTAGTAGCAATTAAAATGTGCTCCCAAAATTTGAAAAAAATCGGCCCGCCAGGACCGGATTTACCAATTTTATGAAAACACGAGTTTCCAGATAGTGAGTTATTTACTGAAAGGTGTACTTAATTTGGTGTAGATGTTCGATGATAGTAATGTTGCAATTAAGAAACAAACTGTTAATTTAAGGGGTGTATTAAGGGGTTAAATTTTTTATTTTGACCATAAACAAACTTAAGTTCATGTAATAAAACCAGACTGCCTGTATTAGCAAATACACTATATTGTCGGCAGGGTTTGAGCACTCCGACCCGGGTTTTTCTCTTTTGAGCTTTTTCGACACAAAGTCTATTTATTTTTTATTGCGGCAAAATATTGCCTTTGGGAACGCTTCAAAGTAAAGCGAACCCCCGGTACCGACCTCCATAACATGCTTCCATTCTGATACGATCGCATGGCGTGCACTACCCCTCGTACCGCAGCCTTACCTCACCAGAAAAGTGTCAAAAAAGCCAAAAAGACAAAACATCTTCCAAATGCTTGCCTAAAGAAAAATTTAAAATGCTTTTTGATCGAAAAGAATTCTAAACAAGACACTCTGCACATTTCGCATACTGTGTTAACATCATGAGGAGATGATTAAGGGTTTTAATCATCTTCTGATTATGCTAACAAGGTTAGCGGAATGTACGTCGAGAAAAGGAACTTCTGGGGTTCGCGGTTACTATTTACACCAAATAATAATTTAAATTAAGGATTTGAATTGACAATTAGTAGGCGTCGATACTTTTGTTTCAAATAAAATTAATAAACAAGATATAAGTACTTACAGAAAATTTGAATATCCGAATCATTTTTTATCACGGCCTTACAATTTTTTTGCACTGCACTGAATTCACTAAATTCACAAATTCGCGATTTACACGTTTGTATCTTTATACAAAAAATGTATTGGTTTATCAACCGAAAATCAATTTTTTGCTCAAGATCAGAATCACGTAATATTACGATAAATAAATATTATAATTAATTTTATCTCCTACGCCCCCGGGAGACAGTCTCACAGTGCTTTAAACTACACCTGCGAGTTGTACTCCGGGAGAGAAAATATAAATAACCAACACCACAAATACAATTTCGGGATCAACAATCGATAACGGGGTGGGCCTGGGAGGAGGTCGTAAGCGATCTAGACTACATTTTTGTCGTTGGCTAATCTAAAAACCGAGGGAAGATTTCAACGATAAACGAATTTTGATATTTAATTTATTTCAGATTAACTATTACCTGCAGTTTTAAAAATTGCAAAAAATGAATTTCAGATTTATTATTAAGTAAAATTTTAAAAATTGCAAAAAATTATTTCAGATTTATTATTAAGTAAAATTTTAAAAATTGCAAAAAATTTATTTCAGATTTATTATTATGTAAAATTTTAAAAATTGCAAAAAATTTATTTCAGATTTATTATTAAGTAAAATTTTAAAAATTGCAAAAAATTTATTTCAGAATTATTATTAACTAAAATCTTAAAAATTGCAAAAAACTAATTTTTTTAAGTAAATATCATATAAAATTAATAAATGAATAAACTGATGTTCTTAAAGAAATAAAAAAAAAAAACAGTTTGATTTAATTAAAAGAAAAACAACATACTTTAAAACATGAGTTTGAAATTTAAATTTTAACTTTATTTCACGGAGGGCTTCTAAGAGTAGACCACGTTGAGAAGATCAGATCTGCTATCGTTGGGCGTATTTTCAATACTTTTTCTCTAAACGCGTTTTGACTTTTTTAACCGAGACGAAACTAAGATTTTTGTCATTACGAAGTCTAGAAAATACCATTTGGCCCAAAATGATATTTTTTTAAGTGCTTACATTATAAGCACTTTTTTCTATTTTTAATGAGTTAAGCGCGTTTTAACTCACACAAATAATGAATTCCGA
Source organism: Venustoraphidia nigricollis (assembly GCA_034508555.1). Classification (NCBI taxonomy): domain Eukaryota; kingdom Metazoa; phylum Arthropoda; class Insecta; order Raphidioptera; family Raphidiidae; genus Venustoraphidia; species Venustoraphidia nigricollis. Next base: position 2,134,229 of record JAVRKA010000021.1, on the reverse strand, counting down.
TTAATTTTTCACGATTTTAAGTAAAAGAAAGTCGAAGAAATTTGGAAAACATTTTGAAAAAAAAAAAAAAAAAAACAAGTGACGACAGAAAAAGACCGAAAATAACGCCATCTGAAAAAAATCATCAGAGCGAAATGAGAGTAAATTAGTTAGACTCTTTGTCTGTGAACAGCCTAAATCCACAAAACCTACCGCGGAGAGAAAAACCAATCACCGCCCTTCACAGCGTCCGCTGGTCCTCGCTCTGGTCTCAACAGCCGTACATTTATTTTTGTGACCGGACTCACAGCTGCTGAGGACAGGACGTTAGGTCCGCTGTAAGAACGAGATTGCCGGACAACCTTTTTCGTACCGGTACGAAGCCAGCGGTCCTGAGACTAGAGCCCTAGGTGCGGTCCAACGCGGATGTCCTAGTGATGGGGGTCATGGACCGCGGAATGCGCAGCTAGCTAAAGAATAACAAAAGTGCACGACGTACCTGCAGGTGCCTTGCAACAATGCCCTGCGAAGACAGACGGCAAGCCGTACACTCGAATCCGATGACAAATAATAAACATGTGTAATGTGTTGTCCCTAAAAATCGCGATACGCAGAATTCCACCGGGAAAATTCGACCACCTTAACGCTCCTAGCGCGGTGGAGGCTAGACCTTAACCCAAAGAAAGCACAGCGACCTTCACTTATGGAAAACACAACCGATTTTCACTAAGAAAAACACAGCAATTCGATTTTCGCAATAGAAAACACGACAAGTGCGATTTTCACTACGGAAAACACGACAAGTTCGATTTTCACAATAGAAAACACAAATGCGATTTTTACGACGGAAAACTCAGTTAATATGATTTTCACGGTGGAAGGTACAGCTATTGGCTTTCGCTTAGAAGCTAGGGCAGTCTCGACCGAGCCAAGACCTAAGACTCTAAGGGCGGACACCATCGCAGGTGGTCACAAATCGCGAAGTCCTGTCCGACCTACACGCGTAAGGACGAAGTTAGCCGAACGGCGCCCTACGGCTATACCCTAATAGCTAACGTTCCCAAAGGAACCTCTGTGGAAAGAAACCCTAAACACAGCAGTGCAAACAATCAAAAGGCCCTCCCTAAATATTTCATCGAAGGCTACAATTTTCCGACGTCAATTATTATAAGAGACTTAAGTAAAAAAACTATTTAATTTCATTTATTACGGAACTCCAAATTGTATTCTCTTTTAATAATATTGACTCTACCAACAGTAATAGAATATTAAATAAAACGAAACCACTTGTGATTACTGTTCAAAACATTTTTTTATTTACAAAACGGGTCGACCAAATTTTGGTCCTTTTCAATTTATTAAAATATAAAATAAATTATATAAATTTATTTTATATTTTAATAAATTGAAAAGGACCAAAATTTGGTCGATACGTTTTGTAAATAAAAAAATGTTTTGAACAGTAATCGCAAGTGGTTTCGTTTTATTTTGTATTCTCTTTTGTTTGGTATGAGCGGCTTTTTGACTTAAGTCTTTATACCTGACACCGAATGATCTACAGTTAAACTGCTGCAATAAGTCTGAAGCTAGTTACGAAAAAAAAACAATCTAAAATGTGTAGTGGAGTAGTGAAATCACCTATTCTGTACCGCATTTCAAATTTTAATTAGAATGGAAAATGGTTTAATTTTTTTTCAACAGACGCTTTTTAGTAACTAAATATATTTCAAAGAAAGTAAGCCCCCAATAATTTTCTATAGTATATATATTGAATTTTTTAATTATGAGTATTATAGTATTATTGTTAGTGTATTTGCCATATGGCAACATACACTATTGGCGTCGGTCGGATGGCGGGACCTAGGGGTCGGACCAAAATTTCTCGACGTTTCATAACCTCCTAAACACATTGGCACCATTTTTGAAAATGTTTATATATATATTTATATATATATATATATATATATGTGTACGGGCAATAACTTTCGAAAGAGTTAATTGATTTTAACGAAATTTGGACCACGTGTTGAAATCCATCACCGCAAGAAGCCTATTTAAAATGGGCGTAATCGGGCCATTTTAAGGGTAGTTTTTAGGGGTTTTTGGGCCCCAAAATTCCGAAAAAATTCTCAGAATCGTTTCAAAATTGATATTTAACCTGTCAGTAGCAATTAAAAAGTGCCCCTAAAATTTTAATAAAATGGCCTCAACAGGACCGGACTTACAAATTTTTTGAAAACACTAATTTGCAGATAGTGATATATTTATTGAAGGGTGTCTTTAATTCGGTGTAGACGTTAGATTGATAATAATATTACAATTAAGAAAAAAAATGTTATTTTAAGGGGTGTATTAAGGGGTTAAATTTTTTATTTTGCCCAAAAACAAACTTAATTTCACATAATAAAACTAAAAAACCACACGGCCCTATACAAGCAAATACACTATATTGTCGGCAGGGTTTTGGCACTGCGACCCGGGTTTTTTTGATTTAATATATTGTTTGACATTGTATGGCCGACGTCATTAAATTAAATAAATAAATAAATAAATTTCAGATGCGATACAAAAAGGTGACGTGAAAAATTATATATTAAGCAATGCATCACACAACGTTCTAGAATAATCTAGATTCTAGGTTAACTCAATTTTTATAACTGTTGTGAAAGAACCTTGTGTTTTACATTGTTTGTTCTTATAAACTAAAATATTTGTTGGCAAAATTGAAGAGCAGGGAATTAATTGGTTTTTATTTTACTATTGGCAAAAAAACATTAAAAAATGAATTAAAAAAAATATTTCAATAAACGCGACGCGAACCGAAGGGTTGATCCCGATTAAATATTTTCAAAAAAGTGCTACAACAACGATCCAAAAATTTAATTTTACTTAAAAATCAGAAATTAATTGATTTTATCTTTGGTAAAAAAAAAAAAATTTCGAACAGATTTTTGTTCGTTGTTTTAGCTCGTTTTGAAAATGCAATTTACAAAAATATTGAAAATATATATGTAAGTGTTCACTGATTTGTGAAAATCAAATAAAATATTTTAAATTACAACGTAATTAATTAATAAAACAGGTCATAAACTTAATACAGTGATCAATATTTTTCAATAAAATATTGAAATAGTTGAGAATTTTTGAGACAGTATATCAGTGACCACTTTTCTACTGTTTGAGCTTAAAAAATAATCTCGAATCCCAAAACCCCTAACCGGGTCAACTCTAAGACACATTGAACCGTTAAAATACGTATTTCAACAGACAATGAGTTTCATAAACACGGAGGACTTGTTGACCCGAGCTCATAACAGCAGAGAATTTGAAAAAAAAAGATTAAAACACTCACCGACTTGAAGTCTGGCTAATCTGTCAGCATCCGGAAAAAGAGAAAAAGAGGTTAATATTCGCATAGACAAAAAGTATTTTTAGTGTATTTGCCATATTATGGCAACATACACTATTGGCGTTGGTCGGATGGCGGGACCTAGGGGTCGGACCAAAATTTCTCGACGTTTCATAACCTCCTAAACACTTTGGCACCATTTTTAAAAATGTTTATATATATATGTATATATGTATATATATATATATATATATATATATATATATATATATATATATATATATATATATATATATATATATATATATATATATATATATATATATTTATATACGTATATATATATATATATATATATATATATATATATTTATATGTGCGGGCAATAACTTTCGAAGGAGTTAATTCATTTTAACGAAATTTGGCATACATGTTGGAATCCATCACCGCACGAAGCCTATTTATAATGGGCCCAATCGGGTCATTTTAAGGGTAGTTTTTAGGGGTTGAAAAAAGTTTTTGGGCCCAAAAATACCGAAAAAATTCTCAGAATCGTTTCAAAATTGAAATTTAACCCTTTAGTAGCAATTAAAAAGTGCTCCTACAATTATAAGCAAATCGGCCCGACAGGACCGGACTTACAAATTTTATGAAAACTAGTTTGCGTATACGAATTTACTTACTGAAGGTCGTATTTAATTTGGTGCAGATGTTGGATTGATAACAATATTTCAACTAATAAAATTATTATTGTAAGGGGTGTATTAAGGGGTTCAATTTTTTTTTATTTTGTCCAAAAACAAACTTAATTTCATTTAATAAAGCCACAATACCTGTATTAGCAAATACACTATATTGTCGGCAGGGTTTTGGCACTGCGACCCGGGTTTTTTTTTAATTGTCGTCAACCTCAAAACTTTGGTATTTTACATATTAGAATGGCCATTTTTGAAGGAGGTTCATTTTTCTGTAGTTTCTTTTAAACATTAAAATAGTTACACAGTAACTTGACCAGTTGAGAGTTGAAGACATATTTTTTTTATTATAAATTTTCCACTGAATGTACTTAAAAATAGCAAAATATGAAAAGAACTTAGCATACCTAGGACAGTTACTTGCAGAGCTGAAAATCTCCAACGACGCAGCAACACGAAATGCAGAAGCGCGCACTATTTTTGACACTTTATTTTAAACGCGATAATTTAACTGAAAACTATATGAATACGGGTGAAAAAGCGCGCACTACTTTGGGTCTCTTCGAGATAATTTACTTAAAACTATACGGGTTAAAAATCGCGCACTACTTTGGGTCCCTTCGGGATAATTTACTTAAAACTATACGGGTTAAAAATCGCGCACTACTTTGGGTCCCTTCGGGATAATTTACTTAAAACTATACGGGTTAAAAATCGCGCACTGCAATTATGTAATATTTTATTTGACAAATTTGCGACTCCGATCTGCTGCCAGCGGTTGGCTGCCACTTGCCCGAACTTTGACGTTCGATTTTTTTCTAAAGTATTTGTGTTTTGTTTAATTATATTGTTTAGTTATTTTGTTTAATTATTTTATTTATAAAAGTCCAAAATCGCCTTCATCGAGTTTTGATACGAGCATCCGTCGCCTTAGAGAGACACATTATGTGCTCATCCGCATGACTTACGCAAATATTTCAAAAAATTGCAACCTTCCCTTTGCGTCATAGCACCGTCTGGTTTCCAGGACACAGCAGCACCTCGCTGTTCAAAGCTACCCTATTTTATTTCCGCCTTATCTACTTTTTGACTTCCATCTTTGATGAAAAGTCATGTACAACCGCTGTAGAAAGCGACAACCCTTCAAAAATACTTGCGAGATGCATCAATATCGGACACTACCGGTCTTATCAAAAAAAAAAGGAACGCGAGAGCCTGCCCCGGTCGCGGTCGCGGCGCACTACGCGGCTCTATACGCGATTACCGAGCGATTCGACGGCCATCGTTCAATTTGCAATTTGAGTCCAGGGAGATTAGTAGACGCGCGACAACACAAGTCGACACATTTGATAAGAATGTCAACTTCCTCATTTAATTACCCCAAATTTTCAAACAAAGTGTAGCGAGGATTTGTAATTACGTTAAGTGATGCTATTGAGTGATTTTGGTGCAAATTGAACGGATGTGTGAGCTCACTGAAAGTAAAGTAAGCGAGCATGAAATCATCACGGGAAGGATAGCAAGGCGGAAAACTATCTTTCCCGAAAAAATAATTCGCATTAGACTGAAAGTAAAATTTTGTAGGTACTAACAGCACTAGAAACACGGAGCAAAAGATAAAAAGGTGAAAAATGAAATGCTGTTTTTGTCATGGGTAAAAAAATTAACCATTTAATTACCAATTGGAAATCGCATTCAAAAATTAGAAAATCTTTCGATTCCAGTCGATTGTTCCAGTTTTCATACTAATTTCGGGGACGAACAAAGTTGTGGCTCAAAGCAAATTAAAACTGGAAATTAAATTCTCACTTCCCGTGGGACTTGAACCCACAAAATACATTCGACAAAGAACGGCTGCGCTGGAGGCAATTTGGTTTTAAGCGACGTCAAACAGCAATTTTATTTCGAATTTCAATTATATGAATTTATATCGCTGTAAGTATATCCAAGTAGAAGCGGTTTATAATTGTGATCGCAATACGCCGACTTCAGGCTTCTCGAATCACCGTAGCCCGATTACCAAAAAAAAAATATGGAAGGAGAGGATTTCCAACCTCCAGCCATCGCAGGTCTCAAGGCGGTACGACCCTCGAGGGCGCCCAACCCCGTACAAATATTGCAACAGAACTCTATTCATCAACGTTCCTCAGCTAAGCTAACCACAAAGAGCAAGTTACCACTTATTACTTTTTGATTCTTCCTTATAAGATATTTTTATTTAAATTTTGGAAGATCAGTTAATATATATTAAGTATCCGCAATCAGACTGACTGGAGTGACGAATCGCCTGTCCGCAACGTTCACTAGCCCACCAATTACGATGAACTTCTCAGTGCAATGCCGCCCCGGAATATTCGCATATATGAATATAACAGCTTGCATCCCACCGAAAAGGGAATATAGCAGAGTAGAGACGCTGCTAAGACGACTGCTTCAAACCCTCAGAAGAATTACGAACGTTCAACGGCTCGAACAACGCAGCAATTCGAAACACGGAGAGAGAACGCGAATACAAACTGACTCAGTTGTTTTCCCCGCTGAAAGATCCCTTACTCAGTATGGCGAGCCGCCAAGTTCCATTGGGAATGTCGTAACTAGTCTTAGACCACTTCCTTAATTCTACTACGGAAATACTTGTTGACATCTTATTTAAATTTGCCAGGCAGCCATTCATTTGTAAAATATAAATTTAATTTGGAAGCGGGACTAGATAAAATAATAAAGAACAGCTTATTCTAGCTTTTACGTAAACTAGTCAATTAAGTGAATTGAATTTTGAAGTTTTCAGCAACAGAATTTATACATATTCTCAAACGGAGATCCTTTCAGTCTATTGTGAATAGGTACTTAAGGTCAATGGAGCCGAGCCTCGTCCATTTCTAAAACAGAAAGAAAAAACCGTTAGAATATGCATCAAACAGTACAAAAGCAACACTCGAATAAGGGAAGAATCATGTGGGCCAGGGCGACGCTTCCCTCCTCAAGATGTCACATTACAAATTTTATATAATAATAATAATACTTTATTTCATCCAAGGACCATCCCTAGCTTAATGAAATGGATTCCCGAAGCACCTGAAAAAATAACTAAGTTTATTAGTAACAATGTTAAAAATTAGATAATTATTATAAAATGGATATATTTGATATTGAATTTAGATGGCAAATGATTTCAGTTAAAATTATTGATAGTTTTATACAGAGTTCAAACAAAAGAAAAAAAAATAGAACCCAATAATATCATTAGAAATGAGAGTATCGTTTTGTCATAACGAATCATACCATTGGGTCCTGTGTGTAAAGTCACCGCCCTCTCTTTACACCGTGACGGGTCCTACGATGACTCCCCATCACCCCACAAATGTCCGATAATAAGAACAAGAAAAAAATCATATTTCAAGTTCTCTTCAATTACAGTACCTATTAGCAACTGAGTTGAATTAAAACAGATAAAATTTATATTGAATTTAGATATTAAGACACATGATTTCAGTTGAAATTATTGATAAAGTTGAAATTGAATTTTTAGTATTTTCAAAAAATATATACTTGTCACTCGTTTAACTTTACTTAGTTTTATATTTATTATAACTATGAAAAATATACTTGAATTAATTATTATTCAATTACTCGACGAAAGCGCATCAAAGAATTACCGTAATGAACTCTCAAAAAACTAATTTGGAATAGAATAAATGGGAGAATTTAACGATCGCAATCGAAATATAAAAAACCTTGAACCATTCGCCGGTTTCCACGACGGGTCCACGTTGTTCCTGGAACTGAAGAAATGCAGCACACGGGGTCTCTGAAGGCCAGTGGAAATCCGATTGCAGTCTCGGGTGCTGTATCTTTGTCAGCAATAAAAGCAGGCCGCTTTTTTATTGAAGTTGTACTTATCTGAAATTGATATAATAACCCAAATTCACCCAAAAAAATATATACATATATCTCTCTCATCTAAAACAAATCTGTGAGAAAAAAAAATATATGCTCAGAACAAAATAGAAAAAATCCATCTTATTTGGAATTTCTTCAACGCCAAGGTTTAATTTTCCTGGGTATGTTAATTTTTGTAAAAAATTTTTTCAGAAGCTTGAAAAAGTCTTAATTTAATAAAGACGAAACGTTGCAATCAATGAGTGTTTCAATTGATTTATTTTATTCCAATTACCCGTGATATTGTTTTCTATTATTACTTATTTATAATTTTGGAAAAATGAATTTCTGCATTGAAATTTAATCTAATGCAATACATGACATGTTATAGCGACTTTGGTTCTGAACGTGTATTAAATAAAGGTTAAAATTATGTTAAAATTTGTATTTTAATAATTTAGGTAATGCACAATATACAAATAAATTAATAACAATAAATACGCGAAAGTCAATAAATTCATTAATTATTATAAAAATAACTTGACTTCGATCAATTTTAATATTTTTATCTTTTCGCTTTGAATGAACTGAATTTACAAAATGAAATTGTATTTATTATTAACAAAACTAAGTACGCAAGACAGACAAGTTTGGACTTATGTTACCATGCGACTGGTATAGTTAAATTAATTCAACTTGTCTGATAATGTTTGATGTATTATTAGTGTATTTGCCATATGGCAACATACACTATTAGCATCAGTTGGATGGCGGGACCTAGAGGTCGGACCAAAATTTCTCGACGTTTTATAACCTCCTAAACTCTTTGGCACCATTTTTAAAAATGTTTATATCCTATTTAAAATGGGCGTAATCGGGCCATTTAAAGGGTAGTTTTTAGGGGTTGAAAAATGTTTTTGGGCCCCAAAATACCGAAAAAATTCTCAGAATCGTTTCAAAATTGACATTTAACTCTTTAGTAGTAATTAAAAAGTGTTCCTAAAATTTCAATAAAATCGGCCCAACAGGACCTGACTTACAAATTTTTTGAAAACACTAATTTGTAGATAGTGACTTATTTATTGAAGGGTGTATTTAATTCGGTGTAGACGTTAGATTGATAATAATATTGCAATTACGAAAAAAAATGTTATTTTAAGGGGTGTATTAAGGGGTTAAATGTTTTATTTTGCCCAAAAACAAACTTAATTTCACATAATAAAACCACACGGCCCTATACAAGCAAATACACTATATTGTCGGCAGGGTTTTGGCACAAGTTATGTTTGTGATGACGAAGGTTCCTCATTTGACATATTTTGTTTTTTGTGAAGAAGTCATCAACAAATGTCGTTTGCCTTTTTCTGTTTCATTCAGCAAGCTGTTGTCGATAGCAAGATATTGCATCAATGACACTTCGTCTTGCTTTTGAACTTCTATCAACATTTGAATCATTTTATAAAAACTGATCCATAATTTATATTGGCTAAACTTTTTTTTTCGAAACCACGTAATACTGAATCAGCGTTAAGCGAGGTCTTACTGTATACTGAAGAAGCGGTAGCTTCAACAACAAAGCAACTATAATTTTTAATCAAAGCGACATTTCTTATTAAAATGTGTTAAATTTCAATTGGATTTCAGGGTACGTACGGTACTATATGATAGGTTAGCGGTTCTCAAAAATTTTTGACGACGTTTTTTTGAAACATTAAATATTTTACGAAGCCCTCAAATAAGCAAAACCTGGTTTAATGTTCATTCTTTAATGAAAATCACACGAAAAAAAACTGGTCAAGTGCGAGTCGAACTCGCGAGAAGAGGATTTTCCGTGCCATTCCGTTTTCCGTGAAAACTTTAAGACTTAGGATTTTCGTTTAGGTTTTCCTGTAAACTATGGATGACGCCCTATATCTTATATTGCCAAGTAATAATAATAATATAATAATAGTAATAATGCGTTTAACGTCCGTTTTTCGACTTTATGTCATAACAGACGCCATTCGCACCATTACTATTTTTTCATCTACCACTTCCCGTTATTTTCTACATTTTTTTACAACTTCAACTTATGTAATAACAATGGGCGAATGAAGGAATTATAGGAAATTAGGATAAGGTAGGTAATTTTTGAACTAGGAGTTTGATAGGTAATCGGCCATGGCCTTGAATAAGGAACATCTCGATATTTATCTGGAATTAATTGAGGGAAACCATGGAAAACCTCAATCAAGATGGCCGGTACAGGAATTACTGTTTCTCGGCGAGAGGCAGTAGGAAAAAGTCCAGCCACATCTGGCCCGCTGTCACCACTACTCTACCCAGCTCGGTCATATTGCTAAGTATGTGTAAATATTATTAATTAGTTTCACATAAAAAAAATTTAACTTGGGAATAATATAAAAAACTAAAGAAGTTAAACTTCTTATGTGAGCTTATGAGGGTGAGGTTCATTATAATTTTTTTTAATTTTTGGTCAGCTGTTTAATATCTTTAGGTTGATCTTATTTCGGTGGAGCCCTCAAGGAGCCCTAGATTGCCTACATTGCATAGCCAATATTCATCAGCTCGAAAAAAGTAGATATTATAAGCGAACAAAACATATGTTAAAATTAACAAAATAAAATTACTTGCAATACTGTTCAATATTTGCAATATTGCAAGTAATTTTATTTTGTTAATATTCTATTACTGTTGGTAGAGTCAATATTATTAATATGTTAAAATTCTTTTCAAAGGACACATTTTCTTTAAAATAATATATTATGCATATTCAATTATCAAAATATGTATACGTAAAACTAAAGTCTCAAAACCAGACTTACCCAACACTGCCGAATGCTTCTAAATTTAATAAGAAAATAATGAACACTCGTTTTTTACATTTCTACGACAAACACCGAAATTATTTATTACAACAAGTAATTATAATTCTACAATTCAAATGATTATTTTATATTTTTCCAAAAAGACGACACAATATTCAGACGGTATTGTAAAATCAACGCGGTCACAGAGAACAAAGAAAGACGTGTCGTGAACAGATCTGATCACGGCCAACTTACGCAATCAGATTTTATTGAATAATTTACCTAAAATTTGATAAAACTTTATAAAAAATATTAGAATAACTATGAAGTGCGTTTTATTGATATACATTAAAAAAAAACGTTGATGCGTTTTATTAAATTAAAATCTATATCATTTGTTGCAGACACATTATTTAAATTAATAATATTGATTCTACCAACAGTAATAGATATATTAACAAAATAAAATTACTTGTAATATACTGTTCAATTGATTTTTTATTTATATAAAGACGTTTCGACTAACAGTTTTAGTCCTTTTGAATTTTCAAAACTAAAATTAAATTACAATTGTTTTTTAATTTTAGTTTTGAAAATTGAAAAGGACTAAAACTGTTAGTCGAAACGTCTTTATATAAATAAAAAATCAATTGAACGGTATATTGCAAGTAATTTTATTTTGTTAATATTATTTAAATTAATCTATATAGGTACTACTAACATAATAATATACTCAATTGAAAATGTTTGTACGAACCGCGTACGTTGTCTTAAAACTCGAAAACCGCTTAACCGATTTACAGTATTCTTCCAAATACAAATAGCTTATAGATTCAGCAGTCGCGTTCATAAATTACAGCAGCGTTTCCCAAACTTTTCCTGTTACGGAAAAATTCGCAAAAACTGCAATTTTAACGGAACATCTTATTTTATAGGGTAGGTTACAAACATTTTTAGTGTATTTGCCATATGGCAACATAGACTATTGGCGTCGGTCGGATGGCGGGACCTAGGGGTCGGACCAAAATTTCTCGACGTTTCATAACCTCCTAAACACTTTGGCATCATTTTTAAAAATGTTTATACGTACTGAAATCCATCCCTGCCAGAAGCCTATTTAAAGTGGGCGTAATCGGGCCATTTTAAAGGTAGTTTTTAGGGGTTGAAAAATGTTTTTGGGCCCCAAAATACCGAAAAAATTCTCAGAATCGTTTCAAAATTGCCATTTAACCCGTTAGTAGCAATTAAAAAGTGTCCTTAAAATTTTAATAAAATCGGCCCAACAGGACCGGACTTACAATTTTTTTGAAAACACTAATTTGTAGATAGTGACTTATTTATTGAAGGGTGTATTTAATTCGGTGTAGACGTTAGATTGATAATAATATTACAATTAAGAAAAAAAATGTTATTTTAAGGGGTGTATTAAGGGGTTAATTTTTTTATTTTGCCCAAAAACAAACTTAATTTCACATAATAAAAGTATAAAACCACACGGCCCTATACAAGCAAATACACTATATTGTCGGCAGGGTTTTGGCACTGCGACCCGGGTTTTCAATTAATTGTTATCAGCAGATAAGTTTCGTTTAATTGATTACTTATTAGTGTATTTGCCATATGGCAACATACACTATTGGCGTCGGTCGGATGGCGGGACCTAGGGGTCGGACCAAAATTTCTCGACGTTTCATAACCTCCTAAACACTTTGGCACCATTTTTAAAAATGTTTATATATATATGTATATATATATATATATATATATATATACGTATATATATATATATATATATATATATATATATATGTGTGCGGGCTATAACTTTCGAAAGAGTTAATTGATTTTAATCAAATTTGGCCCACGTGTTGAAATCCATCACCGCAAGAAGCCTATTTAAAATGGGCGTAATCGGGCCATTTTAAGGGTAGTTTTTAGGGGTTGAAAAATGTTTTTGGGCCCCAAAATACCGAAAAAATTCTCCGAATCGTTTCAAAAATGAAATTTAACCCTCTGGTAGTAATTAAAAAGTGTTCCAGAAATTTTAATAAAATCGGCCCGACAGGACCAGATTTACAAATTTTATGAAAAAACTAGTTTGCAGATAGTGAATTATTTACTGAAGTGTGTATATAATTTGGTATAGAGGTTCGATTGATAATAATATTGCAATTAAGAAAAAAAATGTTCTTTTAAGGGGTGTATTAAGGAGTCAAATTTTTTATTTTGCCCAAAAACCAACTTAAGTTCGCATAATAAAGCCACACTGCCTGTATTAGCAAATACACTATATTGTCGGCAGGGTTTTGGCACTGCGACCCGGGTTTTTTTGTTTTTAAATTAGGTTATGTATTTTATGTTATAATGTATCAGCTGAGGTTATAATTAATAACGATTTCATTTTAATGTAATTCGTAATATAGGTAAGTAGTCAAAGATTTTCATGTGTGAAAAAGTACAATTCCATATTGTGTGTATTACCAGAATAATCTCTGGCATTATATGGACCAGCGATTATCCATGTTATCGGCCTTTTCAGTTTTTACATTGTAGAGCTATTATGAAAACTTAAGTAGATCACTTCACGCTTTTTACAGTAAAGCTAATTTTGTTGTCAAATTATTTTGTATTTTTAGTTCATAAAAGCGTATTAGTTTTTTTTAAGGTAGTTGTCGTGGTTAAGGCACACCGTCAGAAAATTCTTAATTTTTGTATACTTATTAAGGACATGATAATACAATTACCCTGAAAATTTGAAGTCGATCGACCGTATATAATCCGAAATAAATTCAATTAAAAATTGGATAATTAACATTGATTGTATGCGATCTCTGTAGTTCTGAACCAGTTTCTTATTTATAAAAAAAGAACTAACTGTCAGAAACTTTCCAAAAACTGACAGTCTTTCAATGCATTTGTTATGAGTTTAAAAAAAAATAAGAAATTTTTTTTGACCGTCTAATTATTTATAAATAACGGTTTAAAGTTCAACAATTTATAGAAAAGTGTACATGCATATGAATACTGTATGGGTTACGTTTCCAGGGGTACAGTCTTACGTACAAATTATGGATCACTTAGTTACAAGCTAGTATACTTTTGTGGCGCATATAATCTATAACTTTTTGACAATATTGTACCACGACAACTACCTTAAACTCTAATTTTATTGAGGCAAAAATCACGAAAAAGGCTATGTCCTACTTTGGCACGGATGCTGACCATCCGGGTTCGTGTGAAACGGAACTTAATATGACCAAGATAGCCTGATAAGCCCTGTTCCTGAAAAGAATTCCGTTGAGATACCAGCTCATGTCAGACAATATTGTCAGTAGTTAATTCACAAGATTTTATTAAAAAAAAAAACGAAACAAACAACATTTCAAAAATCCTCAGCTTTTATGATATAATGCGAGTAATGCTGTCTATATACCGGTATATAAAGCAACTTCTATTACACTGAGATATAATAAAATAGAAGATTTAATGCTTTCTGTGCGCGGAGTTGATGATTCAGGAGGCTGTATTACCGACATAGGTACCGACTGTGTAACGCAATTGTGTTCGTCGGCGTTCACAACAACGCATTTCAAAGTTAACTTGAAGTTACACTTTCAAAATTTGCCTATACTAATCCCTAGCTCTTTTTTGATTTCTTTGTGCGACTAATGTATTTAATGCTAAAAACATAAAAAAAAGTTTTTTTTTGGCGTATTGAGGGAAAATTTTCTCTGTTACGGAAGTTGCGTACGCAGCATGCAAAGAATATGTTGCGGCAGTTGTTTCTGATAACGTCAAAATAGTTATTTCATAAAACAACAAAGTAGGTCATACTAGCGACATTGGACGGAACTTCTTAAGGGGGTATTCTCATGTGAACGCATAAATTTTATCTCTTTTTAGGGAATTTTTTTTTAGACGACAATAACATTCAATCATTTTAATTTTTTTATATGTTTTTGTTTGTATCTTTAACTGTATAAAAAAAAGTTTTTTTCTCTTATTTTACATTTTTTATATATAAGTATATTTTTTTTAATTAAATTAGACACTAAAAAAAAGCAAGTCACTGGTCTTGGTAATAGCGACTGTTCATGTTGTCTGAAATAAAAAAATCGAATGGATCATTGTTCAGTAGGGACGATAGCGACTATCGTCCCTACCAAAATTAATCAATTTCATTAAAAAAAAAATGGCGGACTGTAGAAAAAAAGTTTGTTTTTTGTTAATTTTTTTTGTTAAAAATCGTTTAAAAAAATAAGAAAATATTTTCGAAAATAAGCAATTTTGGTACGGCCGATAATCATTAATGAGTAGAAGAACATATATAAATTTCAAAGCAATCGGTTGAATACGTTTTTTTAGGACCATGACAGTTTTAGAAAATAATGTTTCCAGATAAATGCGTTTAAAGTTTCAAGAGCCAACAAGTTGCTTATACGGCTCGTCGGCGACTATGAGTTGTAATTTATTTAAAACTAGGAATTTCGGTCTCTCTTTTTCACAGCATATTTTCGATAGGTTTTACTATTGAAATATGAAAAAAAAATCGATTTTTCGAAGTGGTCACATGAGAATACCCCCTTAAAAGCTGTTAGTTTATAATTTCTTACGATTTAATTGTGTTTCATAGACATGTCCTGAATTAATAACAACTATTGACAGTTAGATAACATTAATATTTGTATTTTTTTTTAAATTATGGATTCAACAGTAGAAAAAGTAGAAAACCATCTGATAGTTAAAAAGTTAGTTTTTGTAAGCACTAAAAATGGAACAATGGTAAATGGTAAAATGTATATAAATTACAAGACCGCAAACATAACCCAACCTGTGTTTAAAAATGTTTTTCCATCTATATTTATCATCCCTCTAGACATCCTATTTTATAACATAACGTTTAAAAATCGGGTGAGTTATTGTGAACGAGCATTAAGAGTTATGTGTACTCATAAAAAGGATGCGAACAGATCGAATAATCGCGTGGAATGACAAAGAGATAAGAGACTTCTTGCTCGCAGAAGTATCAGATGTCCAAACATTAACGAAATTTAAAAAATGACACCGTAAAAACTATAAATGCTTCTGTCAGCATTAAATACAAAATAAAAAATGTCACGGGTAACTTATTTCTTTTTAGGGTTCCGTACCCAAAGGGTAAAACGGGACCCTATTACTAAGACTCTGCTGCCCGTCCGTCTGTCACCAGGCTGTATCTCATGAGCCGTGAGAGTTGAAATTTTCACAGATGATGTATTTCTGTTGCCGCTATAACAACAAATACTAAAACAGAATAAAAAAAATATTTAAGTAGGGCTCCCATACAACAGACACGATTTTTTTGCCGTTTTTATAGATAATGGTTCGGCACCCTTCGTGCGCGAGTCCGACTCGCACTTGGCCGGTTTTTTTATAGTTTTTGTGGTAAAAAAATAAAAAATATTTCATCCGCTTTTTTGTTATTTTGATTGTGGTATATGAGTATGTGAGGCAAGCAAGGGGGACACCATAATTCAGGCGCCAAGTCCCAGGAGGCGCCTCAGTGACAAAAAAAATAAAGGCTAAATATTTTTTTCACTTTTAGATTTTTTGATTGTGGTATACAGATTGTATCAACTCAAAGCTGTCCATAGGGCACTCTGTGTGTAAGACAGAGCACCATACACAAACGATAAGCAAGAGTGAGATAAATGATCGCTAATAGGTAGTAATTACTGTGGTTACTGTAAAATAAATTTAAATAAACGTCTTTGTTTTTATTTATTTCATCAATAAATTTATTACGTCGGCGGTTGAATTACCACCATAAAACCATTTAATTATTAGGATTTTTTCATGAACAGTATAAATAGCCATTTTATCAATAATTTCGGTAGTGACTACAGACTGTCATTAATTGATAAAATGGCTATTTTTACTTAAAAAACAAAGACGTTTATTTAAATTTATTTTACAGTAACCACAGTAATTACTACCTATTAGCGATTATTTATCTCACTCTTGCTTATCGTTTGTATATAGAGCTCTGTCTTACACACAGAGTGTCCTATGGACAGCTTTGAGTTGATACAATCTGTATATTAGGGGCAAGCAAGAAGGACGCTATAACACAGGCGCCAAGCCCAGGAGGTGCCTCAGTGATAAAAAATAAGGGAAAAAAATATTTTCTTCGCCTGTCGATATTTTTATTATGGTATATATATTAGGGCCAAGCAAGAGGGATGCCATAATTCCGGTGTAAAATCTCAGGAGGCGCCTCATTGGTAAAAAAAAATAAAGGAAATATTTTTTTCACTTTTCGATATTTTGATTGTTGTCTATATTAGGGACAAGCAAGGAGGACGCCATAGTCCAGTTGCCAGGTTTCAGGGGGCGTCTCGGCAAAAAAATAAAATAAAGGAAAGAATATTTCTTTCGCTTTTTGATATTTTGAATGTGGTAGGTATATATTAGGCGCAAGCAAGGAGGCCGTTTTAATCCAGGCGCTAAGACCCAGGGAGCGTCTCAGTGGTACAAAATTTAAGGAAAAAAATATATTTTTCGCGTTTCGATATTTTGATTGTGGTATATATATTAAGGGCAAGCAAATGGGGTGCCATAATTAGATCTTGTCCCGTCCTACAACTTGCCTCGGGTCGGTGCTGGTGTTCACGGTATAATACTCGCCACGGTTCTAAAAGGTTCTGAAGTTAGTCACAAACAGCGTCGTAAATGCATATTTTAGAGCCGTCGTGGTTGTTTTGTGGGAAAAGAAGACTCCCACCAACTCCCAGTTACCGGCACAGAACGTGCGCTCGTCGGTGATTGGTTATCGCTCGTTGTCTTGTCACTTGTCGCTTTCCTGCTATAAAGTACAGTCCAGTACGCTATTGTTGTTTCTTTGATTGTTAATTGATCGAGATGCCTAATACAGTTTTGCATAGACAAGCACGAAAAATAATTTTCTGGATGACTTTATGCAAGGAATTAGATCTCAAGATTAAAGAAAAATTAAAAATAATAATATAGAGCGAGTTTGTAGTTTTTCAACCGACTGTACCTGCGCAAGCCTCTATTTGCATCTAGCTTCAGAACCTTTTAGAATCGTGGCGCATATTATAACACGGCTCGTTGTGACAAACGGACGACATTTGGTAATAATAATCGGCGTCGATGAAAGCGGCAATTATAAGACGGTTGGATTAAGTATGTTAATGGTTCATCATTAAAATCCGACCGCGTCACATTCTACGACACACCGTAATGCTAATGGTATACGTTATGCCGCGCTCTGACTGTGACTGCGTGGCGACGAGAAGAAAAGTAATTCTTTTCAATGAGTACATTTATCTTATTCACCTCTTTCGTGTCTTTTATGGCTCTACACATTTTATTATCTGTGTTGCCTGCCCGCGCGTCGTTCCACTTCGCGCTTATTGAAGCGACCGCCCTCTTTCCACCCATCAACTACATATCGTTCTCACATTTACACTTACTTTTATAACAACTGCGCGCGTATAGAAATCTCCATGGGTAATCTTTAATCATTATTTAGACGTGTAGGTGGGATTCCCCTAGCGCCGGACAAAACACGCTGAAACATGAAATAACGCTCATAATAACATTCGTGTAATCGAAGATGTCAAACTCAACGGTCAGTTTTGTTCGATACGCCTTACAGGTTACACGTTAGTCATTTTGCGCAGGAATTTGTTGCGTCGAGTAATATTCAGAATGTCGAAATATGAAATAACGCTCATAATAACATTCGTGTAATCGAAGACGTCAAACTCAACGGTCAGATCCCCCCGCGGCGCGGGAGGCGTCAGTTTCGTTCGATACGCCTCACCGGTTACACGTTAGTCATTTTGCGCAGGAATTTGTAGCGTCGAGTAATATTCAGAATGTCGAAACATGAAATAACGCTCATAACAACATTCGTGTAATCGAAGACATCAAACTCAACGGTCAGATGCTTGCTGTAATTTTTCAAGATTTTTTAACTTGAAGGTCATGGTCAGGAAAATGGGATAAATTTATTAAATTATTGTATTGTCATCGGTTCTTGATAAGTGTGCAAAGTTTCAGTAGAAATTTCATCAAAATCGGTTCAGTCGTTTTGGAGTCCATAGGTAACATACATACACACATCGGCTTTTATATACAAAAAATCCAACAAATTATTAACTAATAATATTGACTCTACCAACAGTAATAGATATGTTAACAAAATAAAATTACTTGCAATACTGTTCAATATTTTTATTTATATAAAGACGTTTCAACCAACAGTTTTGGTCCTTTCCAATTTTGAAAAGGACCAAAACTGTTGGTTGAAACGTCTTTATATAAATAAAAATATTGAACAGTATTGCAAGTAATTTTATTTTGTTAATTTATTAACTAGTTGCCTAGTGGTGATTATTATTGCAACCAACATGTAAGACTTTTCTAACGAGTTTTTTTTAAATGTAAAATATTGAATGCGCTTATTGTTGGAACAGACTGTGGAGAAATTGAAGTCTTCATACAATATAAAATTACACCGTATTGGGTAACCATAGTTACTGACTCGTTATTTCATACGGGGATCATATTCTCAGAAATGCTTTACAATTTTACAATTATTGAAAAGTCCACAAAGGAATTGATACAATGAAAAAATATTATGTTAATACCATTGTTAACTCGTCGCACAAAAAAAAAAACACGCCTGTCTTATAAAGACGTACTTAAAATTCAGTAAAAATATGTCAAGCGTCAAATTTAATTGTTGTATTTGCATTTGATACCAGGGCATTGCGCAATATTTCCTTCAAATACAATTTTTGAATCATGTTACTCTGTCGTGAAAATGTTTGAAAGTAATCCAAAAGAACTTGTCAACATTCAAATCTTAAATAGTAGTTTATGACAGTCCCGGCGGGGGCAGATATGGCTGGGACTTTTTCATACTGCCTCTCGCCGAGAAACGGTAATTCCTGTACCGGCCATCTTGATTGAGGTTTTCCATGGTTTCCCTCAATTAATTCCAGATAAATATCGAGATGGTTCCTTACTTGAGGCCATGGTCGATTACCTATCAAACTCCTAGTTCAAAAATTACCTACCTTATCCTAATTTCCTATAATTCCTTCATTCGCCCATTGCTATTACATAAGTTGAAGTTGTAAAAAATGTAGAAAATAACGGGAAGTGGTAGATGAAAAAATAGTAATGGTGCGAATGGCGTCTGTTATGACCTAAAGTCGAGAAACGGACGTTAAACGCATTATTATTATTAATAGTAGTTTATGACGAGTAGTGACATTATATTAAAACAATAATTACAAAAGAAAGAAATTTTTAAGAAAAAATTGAATAAAAGCATTCTCAGCTTTCTAATGCACTTTCGAAAATTGTCGTAAGATCATTTCTCCAGGAGTTATGAGCATTTAAAGTCAAAAGCAGCACTTTTGCTTTGACAGCTGACTACTCGGTTTAAAAAAAATCGTAGGAAAATTTAAAAAAAAATGCATTTTAAAGAGAAAAGTACCAGCTTTAAGGTGCTTTACTTGAAATTTATCTGGAAATTTTTTTGGAGTCCATAGGCATGGTGCAATTTTATAAAAAATTAAGAGCTCATTTTCCTTCTTCTTTTTTCAATTGTCACGGTTCGCTAAACGGTGATAAACTTTTTTAGTGTATTTGCCATATGGCAACATACACTATTGGCGTCGGTCGGATGGCGGGACCTAGGGGTCGGACCAAAATTTCTCGACGTTTCATAACCTCCTAAACACTTTGGCACCATTTTTAAAAATGTTTATATATATATATATATATATATATATATATATATATATATATATATATATATATATATATATATATATATATATATATATATATGTGTACGCGCGATAGCTTTCGAAAGAGTTAATTGATTTCAACGAAATTTGGGCCACGTGTTGAAATCCATCACCGCAAGAAGCCTATTTAAAATGGGCCTAATCGGGCTATTTTAAGGGTAGTTTTTAGGGGTTGAAAACTGTTTTTGGGCCCCAAAATACCGAAAAAATTCTCCGAATCGTTTCAAAATTGAAATTTAACCCTTTGGTAGTGATTAAAAAGTGTCCCCACAATTTTAATAAAATCGGCCCGACAGGACCGGATTTACAAATTTTATGAAAACACTAGTTTGCAGATAGTGACTTATTATTGAAGGGTGTATTTAATTCGGTGTAGCCGTTAGATTGATAATAATATTACAATTAAGAAAAAAATGTTATTTTAAGGGGTGTATTAAGGGGTTAAATTTTTTATTTTGCCCAAAAACAAACTTAATTTCACATAATAAAAGTATAAAACCACACGGCCCTATACAAGCAAATACACTATATTGTCGGCAGGGTTTTGGCACTGCGACCCGGGTTTTTTTAAATTTTAGCTTAAAAACTAGAATGTGCAAGCTTTAAAAATAGCTTTCGTTTTTTAAAATCCGACCATTTTTCGGGGAAATACAGCGATTTGAAAATCATCAAAATTTCAACCATTTTAAGTGATCACCCTTAATTAAGTTGCGGAATGTATATATATAAACATTTTAAAAACGGTGCTAAGTTGCTTGGAATGATGTGAAACGTCGAGGGAAATTTTGGTCCGACCCTAGGTCCCGCCATTCGACGACGCCAATAGTGTATGTGTCATATGACAAACACACTAAAAAACTTCAAAAATTTTGAAAAGTGAATTTTGACTTAAATTGGCACCACTCCTACTTGTAGAGTTAGAGTGGTTAAAAAAAAGGAAAATAAGAAAAAAAAACAATCGGTCGTTTTTATAAACTTTTTAAAAACGCAATATGCAAATAAAAGACTTCCTTCCAGCGTCGAGGCGCACCTATGAAAATGCCGTCATTCATTCTCAACTCCGGTATATATGACTTTATAACCTGTATGCATCCCCAAGGACCTCGGCGCACGGGATATATATGCACTCTTCCCCTTATTTCATACGTAACATGTGTATAACAATCCCGCAGGACTGAATTCTACACTGTCTTATATCTCCGAAGATCGCGCACTGTATGCAGCTCACCAGAACTACCCGTGGACAGTCGCAGACCCGGCGCTTACACCATAAAACATCAGCATTCTTTACAGAAGTAATGATTGATGTGTTTGTATAACCATTTAGACCGTTATCCTGGTCATTGTAGTTTAGAACGAGTGCTGGTCGTCTATACATAGAAAAAAAACCCGGGTCGCAGTGCCAAAACCCTGCCGACAATATAGTGTATTTGCTGATATAGGCAGTGTGGCTTTATTATGCGAACTTAAGTTGGTTTTTGGGTAAAAAAAAATTTTACTCCTTAATACAGCCCTTAAAATGACATTTTTTTTCTTAATTGCAATATTATTATCAATCGAACCTCTATACCAAATTATATGCAACTTTCAGTAAATAATTCACTATCTGCAAACTAGTGTTTTCATAAAATTTGTAAGTCCGGTCCTGTCGGGCCGATTTTATTAAAATTTTAGGGACACTTTTTAATTACTACCGAAGGGTTAAATTTCAATTTTGAAACGATTCGGAGAATTTTTTCGGTATTTTGGGCCCCAAAAACATTTTTCAACCCCTAAAAACTACCCTTAAAATGGCCCGATTGGGCCCATTTTAAATAGGCTTCGTGCGGTGATGGATTCCAACATGTGTGCCAAATTTCGTTAAAATAAATTAGCTTCTTCGAAAGTTATAGCCCGCACACATATATACCTATATATATATATATATATATATATATATATATATATAAATATATATATATATATATATATATATATATATATATATACATATATATATACATATATATATAAACATTTTTAAAAATGGTGGCAAAGTGTTTAGGAGGTTATGAAACGTCGAGAAATTTTGGTCCGACCCGTAGGTCCCGCCATCCGACCGACGCCAATAGTGTATGTTGCCATATGGCAAATACACTAATAAATTCGACAATTCCAAACTTTGTACAATACAGCACTCTTTACAGAAGTAATGATTGATGTGTTTGTATAACCATTCAGACCGTTATCCTGATCATTGTAGTTTAGTACGAATGCTTGTTGTCTATACATATAAATAAAATCGACAATTCCAAACTTTGTACAATACAGCACTCTTTATAGAAGTAACGATTGATATGTTAGTATATATAGCCAATGGATTACAAAATCCACATACTGCGAGAGTTGCTTTTATAACGAATTTTACAATAGTTAGTTCAATTAATAGAAATAAATAAAATCGTAACGTAGTCTGTAATTGTACAGTTTTAAAGATTTCTAGAGCGAATTTTCAGTTTTCAGTCAGTTTGTTCTGTTTGTCCAGGCTAATCTTTGCTTGTTTCGACTAATCTCCGGAACTACTGGACCGATTTTGACGGAACTTTCATTGGCAGATAGCAGATATTATAGGGAGTAACTTAGATTACTTTTATTTTAGTTCGTTTTGTCTGTCCGGTCTAACCTTTGAAACGGCTGGGCCGATTGTGATGGCACTTCACAGACAGGCAAAGGATTATGCCAGGAGTGATCTAGGCTACATTTTATCCCAAAAATAACCCTTCTACGGGTGAACAGGGTGATGGAAACCTTCATAAAGGTTACGCTGTATCTCTGAAATTAATAATAATAATAATGCGTTTAATGTCCGTTTCTCGACTTTGTCATAACAGACGCCATTCGCACCATTACTATTTTTCATTTACCACCTCCCGTTATTTTCTACACTTTTTAAAACTTCAACTTATATAATAGCAATGGGCGAATGAAGGAATTATAGGAAATTAGGATAAGGTAGGTAATTTTTGAACTAGGAGTTTGATAGGTAATCGGCCATGGCCTCAAATAAGGAACCATCTCGATATTTATCTGGAATTAATTGAGGGAAACCATGGAAAACCTCAATCAAAATGGCCGGTACAGGAATTACCGTTTCTCGGCGAGAGGTAGTAGGAAAAAATCCCAGCCACATCTGCCCCTGCCGGGAATCGAACCCGTACCTCCCGAATGCGAGTCTAGTGCTGTACCACTACTCTATCCAGCTCGGTGTATCTCTGAAATTATTTGTTTACAAGCACCATATTTAAGACGCAACGACATTATTTTGGCAACCATGTACGTGTCACGGTGTGTGATTTTACATGACAGACGCGATTTATTCAATATATAAATTGACACGTGGTGCAGCTGCTGTCGTAGAATCCTTTGTCACGGTGTCGCGACTGGGCCTTAGCGACTGTGCTCTCTCTGCATATGACGCATTGCATTCCCGGTATTTATATAATCCATTCTATTGAAGTGAAAATCAAGTTTCATTGAGTCCAAATCATTCATAGTGAAACTTTTATATGCGACACGACGCCGGTTTGAACCGGAAACGCTGGAAGAAATGAGTGACACATTTTAGTGACGCCGTAGTCATAGAAACGCAAGATAAACAACGGAATTATAACAGTGTTGAATCACTTTTAAAGCCAATTCAGACTAGCCGTTCTCGGTTACGATTCACCGGTCCGGTTGGGAGCTCGACCAATCAGGGCGCAGTCGTTCAGGAACGACTGCGCCCTGATTGGTCGAGCTCCCAACCGGACCGGTGAATCGTAACCGAGAACGGCTAGTCTGAATTGGCTTTTACACAGTTTATGCTGAGACCCAACGGTAAGAGGCGAGGTAGGCAAAAGACATAATGTGGGTGTGACCTTCTTTAGCTCTGTCTCGCTCAAATCATCCGCACGTTTCAAATTTTGGCTGGTGCCAACTACGGGGCTAAAAAATCTTATTGCAAGGGTGCGGCTGTCAATTGATTACTCTAATTTTTGGAGGCGAGGTAGGCAAAAGACATATTATGGGTGTGACCTTCTTTAGCTCTGTCTCGCTCAAATTATCCGCACGTTTCAATTTTTG
This sequence comes from Venustoraphidia nigricollis, assembly GCA_034508555.1. NCBI lineage: Eukaryota > Metazoa > Arthropoda > Insecta > Raphidioptera > Raphidiidae > Venustoraphidia > Venustoraphidia nigricollis. Next base: position 2,109,586 of record JAVRKA010000021.1, on the reverse strand, counting down.
GCTGGTGCCACACTATGAGTCTAAAAGATGCTATTGCAAGGGTGCCGTTGTCAATTGATTACTCTAATTTTTGGAAATATTTTGAACATTTAAAAAACTTTTCAGAAAAAGGATGAGTTACTTTAGGTTTGTGATGGAACAATTTTGTGAAATAAGTACGAATAAGGCCGTAGTGTGACATTGAAAACGTGTTTTTTTTGGCACAATTATCGTACATAAATTACAAAAGTAGTCCATTAGAGACCTAGATTTGTCCTTTATCTTCCTTATAGAGAAAGATTTTTTGCAGAATGTTGACGAAGTTCTATTTTTGGCTTAAATTCAGAGCGTTCCGACAACCTTAAGAGGACAAAGAATCAGGATTTCAGTCAAAGCGAAATATTTCCTAGTGTGATATTGAAAATGTGTGTTTTTTTGGCACAATTAATTTCTAGTAAATTGTACATAAATTACAAAAGTAGTTCATTAGAGACCTAGATTTTGTCTTTTATCTTCCTTATAGAGAAAGAATTTTTGCAGAATGTTGACATCAGTTGACAGCCGAAGCTCTATTTTTGGCTTCAATTCAGAGCATTGCGACACCCGTAATAACCACTGCCAAAAATACATTTTCATGTACAACGGAAAATAAAAATTAAAAAAAATTATAATAAGCCTCACCCTCATAAGCTCACATAAGAAGTTTAACTTCTTTAGTTTTTAATATTATCCCCATTAGTTTAATTTTTTGTTATGTCAAACTAATTAATAATATTTACACATACCTCAGCAACACACTATAAACTTCTGTCCTTGCCAGTTTCATGTAATTTAGGAGACAAACTAACATCCCCTTTAGGGGTCGTTTCTATTTCCCATTTACAATGGACACGTGCGTATTTCTTTTCTAGTAGGGTGCAAAAGAAACATGACGTGAAAGCTTGGAGTCCATAACTTTAATTCCCCGTTTATGTATTAAGAAAAACGTCATGCAACCACGACGGTGTGTGTTCTGTCTGTCTGTCTGTCTGAAGACACACACCGATCAGATCCGTCTGACAGTCGTACCAACTCACTTGGGGTTGCACCGCGACATAAAATATGCACCCTTTTTGTAAACACGCGTCATGTAATGGATTTGTGCGTACTAGATGTCTAAGATTGTTGTTTGAAAGGTTGGCTCATTTCAAATATCTACTCTGTGACGTCACTGTATCATACGCACTGTAGCAGTAAAGCTAGTTCACAATAAAATGTAAAGAAAAACCCGGGTCGCAGTGACAAAACCCTGCCGACAATATAGTGTATTTGCTATACAGGCAGTGTGGCTTTATTATGCGAACTTAAGTTGGTTTTTGGGCAAAATAAAAAATTTTACTCCTTAATACACTCCTTAAAATAACATTTTTTTTTCTTAATTGCAATATTATTATCAATCGAACCTATATACCAAATTATATACACCTTTCAGTAAAAAATTCCCTATCTGCAAAATAGTGTTTTCACAAAATTTGTAAATCCGGTCCTGTCGGGCCGATTTTATTAAAATTTTAGGGACACATTTTAATTACTACTAGAGGGTTAAATTTCAATTTTGAAACGATTCTGAGAATTTTTTCGGTGTTTTGGGGCCCAAAAACAATTTTCAACCCCTAAAAACTACCCTTAAAATGACCCGATTAGGCCCATTTTAAATAGGCTTCTTGCTGTGATGGATTTCAACGCGTGGGCCAAATTTAGTTGAAATCAATTAACTCTTTCGAAAGTTATTGCCCGCACACATATATATATATATACCTACGTATATATATACGTATATATATATATATATATAAATATATATATATACATATATATATAAACATTTTTAAAAATGGTGCCAAAGTGTTTAGGAGGTTATGAAACGTCGAGAAATTTTGGTCCGACCGACGCCAATAGTGTATGTTGCCATATGGCAAATACACTAATAATAACAAAACTAAAAACTAAAAACCTTGCCGATGAAATAGTATATTTGCTAAAACAAGCAGCGTGGTTTTATTATGTAAACTTAAGTTGGTTTTTGGGCAAAATAAAAAAACCCGGGTCGCAGTGCCAAAACCCTGCCGACAATATAGTGTATTTGCTAATACAGGCAGTGTGGCTTTATTATGCAAACTTAAGTTGGTTTTTGGCCAAAATAAAAAAATTGACTACTTAATACACCCCTTAAAATAACATATTTTTTCTTAATTGCAATATTATTATCAATCGAACCTCTATACCAAATTAAAAATACCTTTTAGTAAATAATTCACTATTTGCAAAATAACGTTTCCATAAAATTTGTAAATCCGGTCCTGTCGGGCGATTTTATTAAAATTTTAGGGACACATTTTAATTACTATCAGAGGGTTAAATTTCAATTTTGAAACGACTGGAATTTTTTTTTTCGGTATTTTAGGGCCCTAAAACATTTTTCAACCCCTAAAAACTACCCTTAAAATAGCCCGATTAGGCCCATTTTAAATAGGCTTCTTGTTCCTGTTTTATCAATTCATCATCTGCACAAATTTATATACAGTTCTTTACCCCCAAAAATGTTTTCAAAAAATTTATAAGTCCGGTCCTGTCGATTCGGTTTTATTAGAAATTTAGGAACACTTTTTAATTAATACTAAAATGTTAAAATTCAATTTTGAATCAATCACGAGAATGTTTTCGGTATTTTTGGGCCCAAACAATTTTAAAACCCTAAGTACATCCGTTAGAATGGTTCGACTAGGCCTATTTTAAATTGGTTTCGTGCAATGATTGATTCCAATGTTAGGACGAAATTTCGTTTAAATCAATTAAGTCTGTCGCGAATTATCGTGCTAACACACACACAAATATATAAGGAGGTTACGAAACGTCGGCAAATTTTAATCCGACCCCTAGGTCCTGCCGTTCGACCGCCGCCAATAATATATGTTCTTTATATGGCAAAAAACACTAATGAATAAATACTAGAATTAATAACAGTGCAAAATTAATTATTAATTGTTTCAAATGTTTAAGAATACAATCGATTGTCAACCATTAACTCTTTAACGACTACGGGGACACATTTGTCCCAAACAAAAAATGTAAAAGAAGTGAATAACTAAGAAACTAGTGGGTGTCATTTTACATTTATTATTTCCTGAACGTATCTTTTCATTTTTTATATATGGGAACACTGCATCTGAACCGTCATTCTTTGATTGTGATCACTGGAAATTGGATCATCCTAAATTGTAAAAAAATGGTTACTTTCGCTCCTAAAATCTTATAGTCCTGAAAGGGTTAAGAAATATCCTGTGTGGCAGGCATTTTATATTTTCTTATTCGACAGCACAATGACCATTTGATCGACATGTAATTTTGATGAGCTCCAAATGTTTTGACAAACATTTTTCCCCTGTGGCTTTGTAAACATATGCTTTACTGCATTTGGTTTTTTCTGCTTATTTTCTGCAAGCAGAAAATAAAGTTTCAAATATGAACTTTCAAAATAAAAACAGCAGTTCATTGTCTAGCATTAGGTAAGAAAAATAAAAAAAAATCGAGCCACACATCATGACACCTAACATCCGTCATTTTGATTTTTTGACGTTACCTATCGTAGGACATCTGGGTTGCCGAGACAAATCCAATGATATCTTAATTTTAGAAATCCGTTCAGCCGTTTAGATGATACGAGGTTATAAAGAATATTACAAGATACGCGCGAAAACGTAACTCTTGTTGGCAGTCGGGTAAAAATTAGCTCTCGCATGATGTGAATTAACAGTTATAAATATGTCACGGTAAAGTAACTGATAACTCATTCTGCCGCGAAAGTGGAACGTTTCGGATTTGAGACCCAACGAAGACAGTATTTCAAAAAATGTATCATAATAATTGTGATAATCTTCTGTCTAAACTAAACTAAATGCTAACCTAGTAAAAATGGCTGGACTATACCAGAAACGCCAATTTTAATTTAGCGGAACGATCTGGAACAATTAATACTTTTGAATTTATTTACCCTACTGATTTATTTTGAGTGGAAATTCATGTATTGCTTATTTCGTAATATTTTATTCCTGCGATAACATTTCGATAGCTCTATCGGAAATTTACTCTATAGCTTCCTAAATATTGTATCTTTTACAAATATAAAGTGGCTTCCTAACTCAAATTTACATGTTCTGGCAGCGAATTTTCGTATGCCTATTCAGTCGAAAGCACAATTGCCTCCAAACAAACACGGTTTTGCAGTATCAGCTTATAGAAGTGTATTCAGTACGAGGCATTTTAAAATTGGAAAACAAATTCAAGTGGATCTTGTGACGTATCAAATAAAAGCGTTCGTTAGGAGATATACAGTCATGTTTTTTTATAATTTTTAAATGCGTGGTTTGAAAGATGCTAAAGAAAATGTACAAAAATCGTGCATCTCCCCTTATCTCCGATATTACTGCACCTAAAATTTTGAAGAAAATTGGGAAAGTGAGGCCTCACCCATATAGTTTACAGGAAAACCTTAAAGAAAATTCTAAGTCTTAAAGTTTTCACGGAAAACGGAATGGTTCGGCTCGCACTTGACCAGTTATTATAGGTTTGACCGTTTAGAAATATGGCGTAGTCCACCATTGCGTAATACGAATAAAAAAAATAGAGTAAAAAAAAACTACAACAACACTCTTTTATGAACTAAAAAATGCAAAATAATTTGACAATAAAATTCACTTTACTATAAAAAGCGTAGGGTGCTATCTACTTTAATTTTCCTAATAGTTTTACGTTTACAATTAGCTAGTAAATGAAAAATTTATTACCGATATTAAGCTAATTTTGTTGTCAAATTATTTTTTTAAACTCTAATTTTAATTATAAGACTAAAAAAACAACACTGCATTTGTAGGCAACGCAACGTACGTCAGTGTACAGCATATTAGCGTGCGTTAATTTTTCAAGTTTTGTTATCCTGAAGGTCCTGGTTAGAATAATGGGACAAACTTATTAAATTCTTGTATTGTCATTGGTCCTTGATAAGTGTGCAAAGTTTCAGTTTAATCCGACGTTTTGAAGTGGGTGAATTTCACGTTCAAAGATTCCGTCACATACATTCAAAGATTTTTTTTATCCTGAAGGTCCTGGCCAGGATAATAGGAAAAACTTATTAAATTATTGTATTGTCATCGGTCCTTGATAAGTGTGCAAAGTTTCAGTTTAATCCGACGTTTTGAAGTGGGTGAATTTCACGTTCAAAGATTCCGTCACATACATTCAAAGATTTTTTTTTATCCTGAAGGTCCTGGCCAGGATAATGGGAAAAACTTATTAAATTATTGTATTGTCATCAGTCCTTGATAAGTGTGCAAAGTTTCAGTTTAATCCGACGTTTTGAAGTGGGTGAATTTCACGTTCAAAGATTCCTTTACAAACAAACATACAGGTGAAGCGAATAAACCAATAAAAGCGTGATAAAAAAAAAATTGCGTTGTTCTAGACGCGGTATTGCGTTAATTTTGAACGCATCCCGGCCCACGTGAGCTTACAGTCGGCTCACATGCACGTAGAAATAATGCAAGCGATAGTCGTCGGCGTAAATATTTTATTTAACGTAAAAGAAAGTTTTTTACGATCTTTTTTTGCCAGCTTCTGTGTAATACAGTCTGCATGTCTAACTGTTATGACGTCGTGGTTAACATATTTTTTTATTGCCTACATTTGTATCCCGTGGCGTATTTTTAAAGCAAAGAATTGCGTTACAGTGTTGGTACAATTGTCAATAGAAGATTATACCATCCGCCATTGTTCTCTTTAAGTAGCTACAATAAATCGGTTAATATATTTTCGAAATATTTTCGCATCAGTGTTGCATGTATTATAATTAATGCAAGTTGAATCTCTTTTAATTAATTATACCGGGTGTCTCAGAAATCGCGCACCCAATTGTTGGGATCGAAAGAGAACAATATTCTGAGCTCAAAAATCCATGTTTGGAATTTTTTGATAACGTAGTTAATTAGTAATTAATTAATGAAAGTGACCATTCAGGAGCGCGCTACAGAAGAATAAAAAGTGAGTGGGGAGGCAGGAGGGGACGCGAGAGTGAGACGCCAGAGGGCCTTGACAAGACAGATGCGAAAAGTGGAAATCACTGGCGAGCGTTAATTAAGTTATTTTATTCATCAAAAATTATTAGTGTAGCTTAAAAAAAATTCGAAACTGGACTCAGACAGAAACTCTGGAAGGCTTTGATACAATAAATTTATTTATTTAGAAATATTAAAGTATTTTCATATTATAAATCCAACGATCGACAGATAATTTTTCTCGCAAGCGTTGCTCAAATTTATTTATTTATTCATAATTATTTGAGCAATCAAAAGAAAAAAGTCTAAATTCAATCAAGTAGATGCTCAAAATGTCGCCCGTTCTCGTTTTCTCGGACAGTTTTCAAACATGGATTTTTGGGCTCAGAATATTTTTCTCTTTCGATCCCAACAATTGGGTGCGCGATTTCTGAGACACCTGGTATAATTATTATCCAACTTGCATAATCGATTAGAATAGCTATTTAACTTAAAATATCTTTTTGTAAAATTGATTACTAAATTGTACATCCAACTGATAATTAATAAAGTGATTTTGATTTATAAACATAATATTTTTTATCAAATATAATAATAATAATAATAATAATGCGTTTAACGTCCGTTTCTCGACTTTATGTCATAACAGACGCCATTCGCACCCTTACTGTTTTTTCATCTACCACTTCCGGTTATTTTCTACATTTTTTACAACTTCAACTTATGTAATAGCAATGGGCGAATGAAGGAATTATAGGAAATTAGGATAAGATAGGTAATTTTTGAACTGGGAGTTTGATAGGTAATCGGCCATGGCCTTGAATAAGGAACCATCTCGATATTTATCTGGAATTAATTGAGGGAAACCATGGAAAACCTCAATCAAGATGGCCGGTACAGGAATTACCGTTTCTCGGCGAGAGGCAGTAGGAAAAAGTCCCAGCCACATCTGCCCCCGCCGGGATTTGAACCCGGTACCTCCCGAATGCGAGTCTAGTGCTGTGCCACGACTCTACCCAGCTCTGTCTCTACCCATCCAACAGTGGCGACGAGGATGGGATGGGAAATAACTTCCGTAACATATTCGTTGCATGCTGCGTACGCAACTTCCGTAACAGAGAAAATTTTACGCCAAAAGAGGTATAACTTCAAAAAATATTGATTACGTAATAATTATAAAAAGCTCGCACGAAGTGTAAAAGGCAGGATTTAAAACAATTTGAACGGAATAAATTTGAACTTTGTAATTAGTATTTTTTTTGCATGAAATTTAAAACTTTTCACATGCATAGATGAAAAGAACGAGGATAATATATTCGGCTGTAGTACACTGAAAAAAATACACCGAATGTTCTCCAAATACGTGGCTAAATAGGGCTGTGGACTATTTTTGGGAAAGTGTTAAGGATGTCAGAACGCTCTAAATTTAAGCCACACTGAGGCTAAAAAATGCTGTTGCAAGGGTTGATTACTTTAAATTTTGGAAATAGTTTGAAGAATTAAAAAACTTTTCCGAAAAAGGAAGATTCACTTTAGAATTGTGATGGAACAATTTTGTGAAATAAGTACGAATAATTGTCGTAGTGTGACATTGAAAACATGTTTTTTGGTACGATTAATGACATTTTTTTCTAGTAAATCCTACATAAATTGCAAAAGTAGTCCCTTAGAAATCTAGATTTGTCCTTTATCTTCCTTATAGAGAAAGAATTTTTGCAAAATGTTGACGAATATGTTGACGAATCAGCTATCAGCCGAAGCCCTATTTTTGGCTCAAATTCAGAGCATCGTGCATAAGTACCTAATATAACCACATATATTTATTATAATTTTTTAAATACGACTCACGCTTTAAAAATAATGTATTTTAAATTCCGTTTCAAATTACGCTCCGAAATGTCAATATTTGTCACGTGACTGCCGTGACGTAGATTCATAAACGCTGCTAAGCTGATGAAGTAATTGTTTTCTTAGAAATTTTCGAATCAATTACACACTCTTAACATAAACCAAACAATGAAGCCTTTTGACAGCGTGAAGTAAAGCTAATTTTGTCGTCTAATTATTTTGCATTTTTTAGTTCATAAAAGCGTGTTGTTTCTAATTTTAATTATAAGACTAAAAACAATATTGGATTTGACTATGAGGTAGGCAACTCAGCGTACGTTACTGTATAGCGTGTTAGCTTGCTTGCTGTAATTTTTCAAGTTTTTTTATCCTGATGATCCTGGTCAGGATAATGGGATAAACTTATTAAATTATTGAATTATCATCGTTCCTTAATAAGTGTGTAAAATGTCAGTTTTTTCTGACGTTTTGAAGTGGGTGAATTTCACGTTCAAAGATTCCGTCACAAACATACATTTAAAGATTTTATTTTTTTATTCAGATTATGGTCAGGATAATGGGACAAACTTACTAAATTATTGTATTGTCATCGGGCCTTGATAAGTGTGCAAAGTTTCAGTTTAATCTGACGTTTTAAATTGGGTGAATTTCACGTTCAAAGATTCCGTCACAAACATACATTTAAAGATTTTATTTTTTTATTCAGATTGATAATGGGACAAACTTACTAAATTATTGTATTATCATCGGGCCTTGATACGTGTGCAAAGTTTCAGTTTAATCTGACGTTTTCAAGTGGGTGAATTTCACGTTCAAAGATTCCTTTACAAACATACAGGTGAAGCTAATAAAAGCTTGTTAAAAAATCTCTTCTCTAGTAGAGTTGGGTAACTCAGATCTAAGCCGACTTTGACAGAAGATCCGTGAGAGCCGACTCACTTATTTTTGAGCCGACGGATCAACGGAACCGCATAACTCAGTGAAACACTTAACACACAGAAGCACATTTTACACTTACGTATCAGTTCTTGCTTTAATGCATCTGTCAGCTCAAATGACTCATGCATCACATGTTTGACTATGCATTCTTGATTCTATACGGGTCGTGATATGATGGACTGAACTAGGTAACTCAGTGGCAGACTGCAGTAGAATATTCAAAACTCGGCTCTTTTTGAACCGGTTCAGTGAGTCGGCTCACATACGGAATCCAGATACAAAGATGCAGATCACTAAAAAGACCCGTTTTTTCCATCTCTATTCTCTAGTCTGGCTAGTCGTTTTGCAAAACACCCGGTATAGTGCGATGATGTTTGTGCGGCCCATGAAACTTTTTAATTTGTACGTTAATTCCTTCATACGGGAGTTACATATACCGTCTACAACACATACATAATGTGAAAACAGAGAGTGCGACGTATTAGAAACAAATGAAGTGATTAAAAACAAATGAGCTTACGTACAGAGAGATACACGCACGCGCATATCATTGTTGTGAACAGAGACGATTTTGGCGCGACGCTTTTAGTATTTGTGTGGCGTCGCGACGCTCTCAACGTGCTACAGAGCTATAGTTTCGAAAGCTACGAAAAATATACGTAAAAACAGTCGACTATTCAGTTATTTTGAAAAAAGACTACGAGAAATATACTTTCGAATTAATATTTAAATATTCGACGGATCTTTTGATAAATTAATAATTGACATTAATTAAAAACTATCGTTTTAATTGGAGATTTAATAATTGAATGACTTTAATTATTCTTCTACGAACTGTATTTTTAAGTAGACATATCTAGCCAGTGAAGTTTGAAAAAAATATTTTCAAAAGTTTTTTTTTCGGAATGGAAATATAATGCGGTGAAAAAAGTTTTATGACATGTTGAACAAAGGAAATGATTCTTGTGGTAAGTTATTGAACATATTCTTTATTTACTTTTAATTTCAACTTGTTTTTTAAAGCTCCCCGATATGCAAAAATGAATATGAATAATTTCGCGTTAGATTCGTTAATAAATAGAAAAAAAAACATTAAAATGCATACTATGCAAATATTGTCATAGCAGAATTTTAATAGAGTACTAGCTATAAACTATCTGAATTCTTAATGACTATGTAGGAATATTGGTTAGGCATACAGAACCGGACTTATAAATTGTACTTATAAATTGCAGAATAAACAAAATATTCTACAATTTTTCATGGAATACATATAACAATATTTACACATAAGGCTGTCGGAACGCTCTGAATTTTGTTTGTGCTGAGACCCAGCAGTAAGGGGCGAGGTAGGCAAAAGACATATTGTGGGTGTGACCTTCTTTAGCTCTGTTTCGCTCAAATCATCCGCACGTTTCAATTTTTGACTGGTGCCAACTATGAGGCTAAAAAATGTTATTGCAAGGGTGCCACTGTCAACTGATTACTGTCATTTTGGGAAATATTTTGAAGATTTAAAAAACTTTTCCGAAAAAGGAAGAGTCACTTTAGGTTTGTGATGGAACAGTTTTGTGAAATAAGTACGAATAAGGTCGTAGTGTGACATTGAAAACGTGTGTTTTTTTAGCATCATAAATGCCAACTTTTTTTTAGTAAATCGTACATAAATTACAAAAGTAGTCCATTAGAGACCTAGAGAAATAATTTTTGCAGAATGTTGACGAATAAGTCTGCAATCAGTTGACAGCCGAAGTTTTATTTTTGGCTTAAATTCAGAGCGTTCCGACAGCCATAAGCATTCATTATATTGTACATTGTGACGTCAGAGAATAACATAAAACAAGCGAGGAGAGGGTTTCGTACCATTCCGTTTTCCGTGAGAACTTTATGAATCACGATTTTTGTTTAGATTTAAACTATATGAGTAAGGTTCCATATTTTTTCAGAATTTTAGGTTTAGTACTTTCGGGGTATCCGATATTCGTATATTTTCTTTATTTTTTAAACTTTGCATTTTAAAATTATAAAAAAAAGAGTGAAAAATCAGTTAAAAAAAAGATGTAGTTGTATTCCTCATAACAAGCCCTGTCATTTGATACGTCACATGATGCACTTCAATTTTTGTTTGGCCTATACTTCTAATCTTTTTTTCAAAATCTTCGCTTCAGTAATTTCGGTAATAAGAGGGCGGAAGGGGGGGGGGGTGCTCGATGTTCGTATATTTTCTTTAATATATTTTAAACTTTGCATTTTAAAAAAAACCCGGGTCGCAGTGCCAAAACCCTGCCGACAATATAGTGTATTTGCTAATACAGGCAGTGTGGCTTTATTATGCGAACTTAACTTGATTTTTGGGTAAAATAAAAAATTGGACTTCTTAGTACACCCTTTAAAAGAACATTTAATCCGGTCCTGTAGGGCTGATTTTATTAAAAGTTTAGACACTTTTTACTCATTTTGAAACGATTCGGAAAATTTTTCAACCCCTAAAAACTACCCTTAAAATGGCCCGATTGGGCCCATTTTAAATAGGGTTCGTGCGGTGATGGATTCCAACATGCGGGCCAAATTTAGTTAAAATCAATTAACTCTTTCGAAAGTTATTGCCCGCACATATATATATAAACATTTTTAAAAATGGTGCCAAAGTGTTTATAAGATGTTATGAAACGTCGAGAAATTTTGCTCTGACCCCTAGGTCCCGCCATCCGACCGATGCCAATAGTGTATGTTGCCATATGGCAAATACACTAATAATAAAAAAGTGTCGTGTGTAATTATGTACGCGCGGCAAAAGTTATGCTTCTTTGCTCTAAATCGAAATTCATTTAGTTACGTAATCGGGTTATTGAACTCTACATATGTACCAAATTTTAACTTCTTTCGTTCGGTAGATTAAGCTGCGACAGCTGAACAGACACGAAAGTGATCCTATAATGGTTCCGTTTTTTCAATCGGATGTACGGATCACTAAAAAGTATAAAAATGTATTCGTATCATAAAAACTGTTTACGTAAATAGCTCTTTCAAATCTTTTTTTTAAATAATATGAATAAAAAAACCCGGGTCGCAGTGCCAAAACCCTGCCGACAATATAGTGTATTTGCTTGTGTAGGGCCGTGTGGTTTTATACTTTTATTATGTGAAATTAAGTTTGTTTTTGGGCAAAATAAAAAATTTAACCCCTTAATACACCCCCTAAAATAACATTTTTTTCTTAATTGTAATATTATTATCAATCTAACGTCTCCACCGAATTAAATACACCCTTCAATAAATAAGTCAGTATCTGCAAACTAGTGTTTTCATAAAATTTGTAAATCCGGTCCTGTCGGGCCGATTTTATTAAAATTGTGGGGACACTTTTTAATCACTACCAAAGGGTTAAATTTCAATTTTGAAACGATTCGGAGAATTTTTTCGGTATTTTTGGGCCCAAAAACAGTTTTCAACCCCTAAAAACTACCCTTAAAATAGCCCGATTAGGCCCATTTTAAATAGGCTTCTTGCGGTGATGGATTTCAATACGTGGCCCAAATTTCGTTGAAATCAATTAACTCTTTCGAAAGTTATCGCGCGTACACATATATATATATATATATATATATATACGTATATAAATATATATATATATATATATATATATATACATATATATATAAACATTTTTAAAAATGGTGCCAAAGTGTTTAGGAGGTTATGAAACGTCGAGAAATTTTGGTCCGACCCCTAGGTCCCGCCATCCGACCAACGCCAATAGTGTATGTTGCCATATGGCAAATACACTAAAAATTGAATCAAACACACATACAGTAAAGCTTTGATTGACCGAGCCGGCTTTATCCGAGTTCGCGAGTTTTAGTTTCAGAGCTTGGATTATTCTAGCTTCTAAAACGTAAAAGTTAAATATTTATATTTAATATTTTCACGAGCAATGCTTATTTTGTCACAGAAATATGTACACTTTTTTAAATTCTTAAAAAGTGTTTTTCGATTAATTGAGATAGGGTCCTATAATCGAGGTTCTACTGTAGTCACAAAAAATATTACGTAACTAGTTTTGTCGACATCGTCGTGTGTTAGATAAAATGTGCAAATATGAAAACAGAAAAAACGTTGTTTTAATTTCAAAAAAAACCCGGGTCGCAGTGCCAAAACCCTGCCGACAATATAGTGTATTTGCTAATACAGGTATTGTGGCTTTATTAAATGAAATTAAGTTTGTTTTTGGACAAAATAAAAAAAAATGAACCCCTTAATACACTCCTTACAATAATAATTTTATTAGCTGAAATATTGTTATCAATCCAACATCTGCACCAAATTAAATACGACCTTCAGTAAGTAAATTCGTATACGCAAACTAGTGTTTTCATAAAATTTGTAAGTCCGGTCCTGTCGGGCCGATTTTATTAAAATTTTAGGGACACTTTTTAATTACTACTAAAGGGTTAAATGTCAATTTTGAAACGATTCTGAGAATTTTTTCGGTATTTTTGGGCCCAAAAACTTTTTTCAACCCCTAAAAACTACCCTTAAAATGCCCCGATTGGGCCCATTTTAAATAGGCTTCGTGCGGTGATGGATTCCAACATGTATGCCAAATTTCGTTAAAATGAATTAACTCCTTCGAAAGTTATTGCCCGCACATATAAATATATATATATATATATATATATATACGTATATAAATATATATATATATATATATATACATATATATATAAACATTTTTAAAAATGGTGCCAAAGTGTTTAGGAGGTTATGAAACGGCGAGAAATTTTGGTCCGACACCTAGGTCCCGCCATCCGACCAACGCCAATAGTGTATGTTGCCATATGGCAAATACACTAATAATATATTACTGAACAATTTTAATATCAAAACCAAGCGTTACTCGAATTTTACTGACAAGTATTCACACGAATTCGCTAATCTATACTAATATTATAAAGAAGTAAATTTTGTAAGTTTTTATGTGGTCGGTAATATGGCAATCTGTAATATCATTTACAATCAAACTTATTTTGTTACTTTTATTATAAAATACAATCAAAACTGTTTACGACAACATTGTTTAGAACAACATACCGATTATATTGATCGAAATCATAAGGTTCCGTCTGAAGGCTATAAAAAATACCTACAGCTTTTTACAACATTGTTTATTACGACATACCGCATTAAGCGACTACATTTAATGTAATATCTTCATATCTTCGGAGAATTATATCTGTTAGAACGACCAGCTGTATTGTAAATAGACTAAAATTACAGATTTTATGAATACAGAAAAATGACAATGATAATGTGAATATTATTCTTATAAAGATCTATGGATTTATATGTACCTACAGATTCAATAATTAATAGTACATACTTTGTATGTCGAAAACATCACCGGTTGTTACGACTATCAGTTTTTTTACGACCAAATATGAGTACACTCTTCGATGTCGTTATAACAGATTTTAACTGTATTTTGAATTCATAAAAATTTACATTTATTTATTTATTTCCACTCTATTATATTACGTAACTGACCATGAACGGTGCGAAGTATTCGCACGGGTCCGCTAGTACACTATATTGTCGGCAAGGTTTGGCATTACGACCGAGTTTTTTTATACAGCAATGTTAAAATACGAAAAAGATTTTGGCTGCGCCTATTCGTCCGGGTATCGGACAAATAATTTCATATTTATTACTACGGATACTGGAAAACAATTATATCCAAACAAATAGTATATAAATATACATTAAAATTAAATATAACACAGGCCGACATGATTTTTGGTGTTTTGATTTTGACGAGTGTTCTTAACTAATTTGGGTACGCTGATTCCTAATATGAATTCGGTTTGAGTCCATCACGTCAGGATTTTTAACAAAATAAAAAAAAAGTTTTGATATTTTTTTGTATGATGGCAAAATTCCACCTAGTTGAGAATTCCTTAATTTCGTTAAATTTCTTAAATTTCATTCATGATATTAAGTATTTCGATAGAATTAATACTGTAGGATAATATATGTAAATTTATATGGCAACACTGTTAGCTCTCCGCATCTGTCAAAGTCAACTTGACAGCAGTTATTCGCGAAATAGGTTCTGTGGTGTAGGTCTATATATATATATAATTTTTCCAAAAATGGTGCCAAAGCGCTTAGAAGGTTATGAAACGTCGAGAAATTTTGGTCCGACCCCTAGGTCCCGCCATCCGACCGACGCCAATAGTGTATGTTGCCATATGGCAGCTATGTGGAGACCTCAAAATAATATGCATGCTATTGGGTCAGCAGTCCGGATTCACAAAGTATCCGTGTTTCTTGTGTGAGTGGGACAGTCGAGCACGAAATCTACATTACGTGAAGAAAGAATGGCCAGCCAGAAACCCACTCGTGCCTGGACACAAAAATGTGCAGCGTGATGCATTAGTTGACCCAAAGTTAGTTCTTTTGCCTCCCCTTCACATCAAATTAGGACTGATGAAACAATTTGTCAGGGCTTTAAATAAACAAGGTGACTGTTTTAAATACCTGTGCGAAAAATTTTCTGCACTTTCTGAAGCGAAACTGAAGGAAGGAATTCTCGTAGGTCCTCAAATTCGAACCTTAAAATTCGACAGATTGTTCCAGAATATACGATGACCCAGGATGAATCTGATGCATGGAGTTCTTTCGTAGAGGTCATAGATGGTTTTCTCGGAAACAACAAGTCTCCAGACTACAAAGAAATTGTAGCCAAAATGGTTGAAAATTATAAAAAACTGGGATGCAATATGAGCGTTAAACTCCATTTTCTCGATTCCCACGTGGAGTATTTTCCTGAAAATCTTGAGGCTGTCAGCGAGGAACAAGGAGAGAGGTTTCACCACATAAAAGACATAAAGGATATGGAGAGACGTTATCAAGGAAGATGGGATGTTAGAATGATGGCGGACTACTGCTGGACATTGAAGAGGGATTCACCGGCTAAACTACACAAAAAGAAAACAACAAAACGAAGTTTTCAGGGAAAAAGGGAAAGATTTCATTAAAAAAAACCAATGCTTGTGTAATGTACACACTACAACTCTTGTTTTGCAATGCATCTTTCGATCTGTATAATTGTTTTAATAAATATTTTCTCTGTACTTATTGTCGTTTATATGAAAATTTACAAAATCCCTTTACACACTTTTCTTGAAAATCTGACGTGCTGCAAAAAAACTAATCATAGATTCGTGATCAGCATACCCCAATTACTATAATACACCTATCAGACCTGAAACACTTTTTCATAAAAAAAAAAATGTAGGCCTGTGTAATTAATTAAATTACTCATTGTAAAAAAATTCAATTATTTTGCAAAAAAATATTTTGACTCATGTAAGAACTAAATGCTGACTTATGTTGGCAGCACTAAACAAATTTTAAGTTTTTTTTAGTTCGTATGGGTGGTAACAATACACACGAATTTCAGATAAACTTTAGAAAAAGAGGGAAAATAAACCAATTTTACTGCTAATTTTATTTTAATTTCTCATAAAAAAAGAATAATATATAAAGTTTTTACTGATAATTAATTATTCTAAAATAACTCCGATTTCTAGCGTTTATTTTGTATAATTTTCGTAATTAAAAAAAACAAAACATAAGTATACCCGTATAAATAGTGATTATTTTATTTATCCAGTACCCGTATAAATAGTGATAATTTTATTTATACAGTACCCGTATAAATAGACACTTCCAAAGATTTTCTTCCCAGTTTTTTTCTAACACGTAACCTTACTTTCATTACAAAGTACAACAATGAGCTGTCAACTGTTTCCACCCAGTAGACATATGCAAACGGACCTATCACATTTCACTACAACTAGATGCGAGAACAATAATTAAAAAAGAATGCATATTAAATAGTTGTGCATATTTAAGTATGCACTTAAAGTTGACGACGCGGTACCCCAAAAAGATTTTCTTTATAATCGGTCGCAAGTACGTACTTTCGGGTTCGATTTTAAGGCAGAAAGCCTAACGTTTATGCACTGCTGGAATTACTCGCACGCCATCTGTAACAGCGGGCCGAAACAGTTTTCTCGTGCACACTGATACGAAAGTACGTACTTTCGGGTCGATTTTACGGCAGGAAGCCTAACATTGGTGGAAATACTCGCATGTCATCTGTAACAGCGGGCCGAAAGAGTTTTCTCATGCACACTGATACGTACTTTCTGTTTCGATTTTAAGGCAGAAAGCATAACATTTATGCACTGCTGGAATTACTCGCACGCCATCTGTAACAGCTAGGGTTTGCAATCCCGCATTCCGCATTACAGCGGTTTCCCGCATGCCAAGAGACCTGCGGAATTCCCGCATGTGTGCTGTAAATCTCGCGCGGGAAATTTTTTGAACTTTTTTGCCTTTTTCAGGTACATACAGAAAATTCAATCTAATATTTTTGTCCACAGTCCTGCGATTTTTCTTAATATTATAATAAGTAACTTTTATTTTCATGATTTGTGATTTTTTGTTTGGTTTTTTTAACACGAAGTTATATTTTAATTCTGATTTGTTAGATGTTTACTTATAAGTACAACTTTAAAATTTAAATACACGATAAGTTCGTTAGTCGTTACGTATTTATAGTTGACTAAATAAATATTACCAATTAATAATTGTCGGTTGATCGATCTATTTGACTTCTAGTGTCAGCAATTTTTTTTTTATTTCTTTAGAAGTTTATAAATTTACTAATCAGCAAGAAGTACGTTAGGTAAATAGAGACAATAATATCTATGGATAAGTAACAAAAGCCATATCATATGTTATCGATATGCTAATTTCTGTTAATTCTTAGATAATACTTAAT
The DNA here is from genome assembly GCA_034508555.1 of Venustoraphidia nigricollis. Classification (NCBI taxonomy): domain Eukaryota; kingdom Metazoa; phylum Arthropoda; class Insecta; order Raphidioptera; family Raphidiidae; genus Venustoraphidia; species Venustoraphidia nigricollis. The sequence continues at coordinate 2,091,883 of JAVRKA010000021.1, read as the reverse complement.
AAACATAGTTTTTAATGTGCATAGGTATATAATGCTTACCTGTTTGATTTCTACATACCAAGAATTATTTATATTTTTTTTGATTAAATATAAACATTCCACAATAATAGCATTATTTTCATATATAAATATATTTTTAAATCTCTCGCGGGAATTACAGCGGGTAAAGGCAAATTTACCGCAAATTTACAGCTGGAAAAAAAAGACTGCGGGATTGCAAACTCTAGTAACAGCGGACCGAAACAGTTTTTTTCGTGCACACTAATACGAAAGTATGTACTTTGGACCGGGTAAAAAGAAAAATAGTATACACCACATGGCCAGAAGAAAGTATGCCATAAAATTAAAAAAAAGAAATTTATTCCTAATTTTATTTTTTCAATTTTTTATTTCTATTTCGCCCGAATAATTATTCTTTTTTTAACTTTCTCGAATGTTTTCTACTCGCACATCCTTGTTGTACATTTCAGTCAGGTAGTAACGGTCTGACAGTTACGCGAACGCAGTCGAACCCTAAAAGAACGGGTAACAAGTCCCACGACCAGGTACTTCAATTCCCGGGACGTAATATAATAAACTGTAACCTACACTGGTAAGATAAATACTAAGCTAACACAGTGCTAACAGCACAGTCAGTCGGTTTGATCTAATTTAAATATTTATGAGCCGAGAACATAAACCGGCACCTTTATTTTTACTTGTTATTATATAATTTATTTCAATAATGGAATGCGAGAAATACATTATAGTCCAGGAGCTATTAAGCATTTTTGGGTAGGTATTTGAGACCCTGTGAAAATTTGTACAATAATTCTTTAGTAATATCCAAATACAAAAAACTTAAAAAAAAGTTCATCTTTAAAGTTCAATTCCAGATATATGTTATAATAGAAAACAGTATCACGGGTAATTGGAATAATGTAAATAAATCAATTTAAACACTCATTGATTGCAACGTTTCGTCTATTCTTTAATTATATAAATAAACATATTGAGGTTAGTCACACCATTGTTTCTTTTTAGTAAATTATTTAATCCATAATGTTTCAATTTAAACACTCATTGATTGCAACGTTTCGTCTTTTCTTTAATTAAGACTTTTTCAAGCTCTAAAAATTTTTTACAAAAATTAACATTCATATACTTAATAAAAAATATTAATTTTTGTAAAAAATTTTTAGAGCTTGAAAAAGTCTTAATTAAAGAAAAGACGAAACGTTGCAATCAATGAGTGTTTAAATTGATTTATTTTCATTATTCCAATTACCTGTGATACTGTTTTCTATTAAAAAAAAAATGTTAACCTTCTTCAAAAGTCACTAAAAATAATCAAATTTTGAGGTGGGCGCCAATTTAAAAAAGTAGATATGTAATTAGAAGTTTTAGTAATGATATTGACTCCGACCTGAAAGTTTCATTATTTTCATCTTTTTAGTGACTTTTTTGAAGAAGGTTAATATTATTTTTTGAATTTTTTTTATTTTTTACTTTTTAGTGGATTTGATTTCGCAGTTTTATTAATAGTATTTCGTAGTTGCTTTGTTTATAAATTATAATAAAAAACAGATTTAAGTAAAAATTATGTGGGCCATCTGAATATATTATTAAATAAGAAAAGAATCATTATCAAAACGGTTCACAAATATTGGCGATATGAGGTAGCGTTCATATAAAAATATAATTTTTTGATGTCATTTAAAAACGGACGAACCGATTTTAATAAAAACTACATGGTACCAATCTGGTAGCATTCTGAAAAAAATGGCGTTGAAATTTTTAAAATCGGCTTACAATTGACGAAAATATCGGTGCATAAACATATAAAAAAAAATACAACGTTTTATTTAAATCGGTTCAAAAACAGACCTGGCTGAAGGGTAGCGGGGCTTAAGCGATTTATCAAACATATTGATCGTCTGGCAGGTAAAATGTCCCACCGAAACGACCTGTCTTTTCGATTTATCTATTACTTACCGATATTATTTTGTTTAAATGTCAACGTGCCTCAAGTATATTTTTTAAGTCTTAAAAAATATAATTTTGATAACGTCTGGCTAAGTTTTAGATCCCATTAAAAAGCTGGCTTTTTTATTTTACAACTCCTTAAATACTAAATTTCAAGGTATTAAAATTTCAAAATGCCTCAAAAATTTTTTATTACACAAAAATTTAAAAATCGGTTAAGTTGGTTAAGCCCCGCTAGCCTTCAGCCAGGTCCGTATTTTTGTATTCGGATATTATTAAAGAGGTATTGTAGTACAAATTTTCACATTGCCTCAAATACCTACTCAAAAATGCTTAATAGCTCTCCTATTATAGATATATTCAAAAAGACAGATAATTTCGGTGGGGCATTTTACCTCCCAGGCGATCAATATGTTTGATAAATCGCTTAAGCCCCGCTACCTTTCAGCCAGGTCTAAGTTTTTGTATTCGGATATTACTAAAGAGTTTATTGTGCAAATTTTCACAGTGTCTCAAATACCTACCCAAAAATGCTTAATAGCTCTTCTATTATAGATATATTCAAAAAGACAGATCGTTTCGGTGGGGCATTTTATCTGCCAGGCGATCAATATGTTTGATAAATCGCTTAAGCCCCGCTACCTTTCAGCCAGGTCTGTGTTTTTGTATTCGGATATTACTAAAGAGTTATTGTACAAATTTTCACAGTGCGTCAAATACCTACCCAAAAATGCTTAATATTTCTCGTATTATAGATATATTCAAAAAAACAGATAATTTCGGTGGGGCATTTTACCTGCCAGGCGATCAATATGTTTAATAAATCGCTTAAGCCCCGCTACCTTTCAGCCAGGTCTGTGATTTTGTATTCGGATATTACTAAAGAGTTTATTGTGCAAATTTTCAGTGTCTCAAATACCTACCCAAAAATGTTTAATAGCTCTCCAACTATTACGAAAATATACACGGCCCGTAGTAAATAATGTCGGGCGTCGTAAAATGTTGTAACGCGATGTGTTTTTTGGGAAACAAGTGACGCGCCGCTTCATTAATCTATGTAAATGAAAAAAAGGTGTTCACATGGTGGAAGAAACGTGACACGCAGTGAGAATAATATGCGGGTCACCGTCAAGATTACTAGAAACTAAGGTTCGCGTTAACGAAAATTCGACAGTCTGAAGTCGGCCGCGCTAACTTAAATTCAATATAATGAAGCTGGTCACGCTAACGAATACTCGACAGTATGAAGTTAAAGAAATTAAGGAAAGAATTTTATTTTAAGGGGTGTATTAATTTTTTGTATTTTATTCAAAAACACATAATAAAGCTACGCTTTATATTAATCCACTAGCGGCCCAGTCCGGCTTCGCCCGGGTGCAAATGTAATATATAGGATATGAAAGATGAGAATCAATATCATTAAATTCTTAACGTGTATTGAATTTGCGCGAATTCAATCGCTTTTATTTGTGAATGTGCAAAAATCGAAAAAAAATCTTATTTCCCAAAAAGAAATTAAAAAAATTCTGTTGATCCGATCGCTACCAAACTTCAGAAGATCACCCGCTGGGCTAATCTAAAGATTGTCTGAAAATTTCATCAAAAATGGTCTACCCGTTTGGAGTCAATAGATTACATAATATACATCCTCTTTTATCTATATAGATTATTAAAATGTAAAAAGTGGTTATTGTGACATAACGATAATAGTTGGATATATAGTATCGGGAAGTTTTTTATAATTATTGATACGTTCTTTAAGATTGTAGAACATACTTTTATTCTATCATCAATAGTTTCCGCAGCGCATACGACGAAAGATGTTTTATGGCATTTTTTTTACACCTTGGGTTACGTTACTAAAGTTTTAGTAAGGATCCCTAATATTTTCTAGCAATAAATATAGCCTATGTTACTCAGGGTGAATGTAGCTTTCTAATGGTGAAAGAATTTTTTAAATCGGCACAGTAGTTTTTGAGTTTATTCATTACAAACATACACACACACAAAAATACAAATCTTTCCTCTTTATAATGTTAGTGTAGTAGTGTAGTGTGTAGCTAAGATTGAAATTCGTAATGATGCGAATGTCGTCTGTTATGATATAAAGTTGAGAAACGGACGTTAAACGCATTATTATTATTATTACAATAGTATTAAACAATTCTTTTAATACCTAATTAAAAATAGTTAAAGTGAAATTAGTAAATACAGCTTAGTAAGCATAAATTATAAACACATCTAAATATATCCTGTCCTTCATCTGTGCAAAGGTTACTTGTTTTCTTTTTAAATGGCACCCATTTTTTTTAAATTCCCAATACTGTTCCTTATGACTGATTATTATTTAATTGACTGGAAATTTCTATTCGAAATTTAAAAACCATTCCAACCAATCAGCAAAAGCTATTGGTTATAATATTTCAGACATATAAATTATATGAACGTTGCCCGCCATTCTTTACAATTTTAAGTTATAAGTGGTGAAAAAACGTGACATATAATAATGCCAGTCACTTTTCTTCCACCCTCGGGTATTATCGACGGATTAAAGCCACTAAATTGGTGATTATTCATATCGTAAAAGAAACTATGCGACGTTATAACTTATATGGTGGAGGCAAAGTAGCGAATTGGCAATCATATTCTGATATGGTGGGAGATACGTGACGACAATAAAGGCAAATAAGTAAAACTAGCCGGACCCGTGCAAATACTTCGCACCGTTCGTGGTTAGTTACGTAATACAGCAATGGCGTAACCAGGATCAAAACTAGGGGGGGGGGGCAAGCCATGGTCGTTCAGGTTGTAACATTTTATCACAGAAAAGGTGAATGAAACCAAAATATTAAGGAAATTATGTATAATTATAGTTATTAGTTATTATTAGTTATTATATTATTAGTTATTAGTTATTTGCTCGAAAAAAAAAAATTCTAATTATATGTCTTACACTAGTATCATTTTTCTTGGATTTGTAGAAGTAAAGTTATTTCAAGAATTGTAAAAATTCCAGCAGCAAAATTTAATAACGACTTATTTTTTGCTTCCAGGGGGGGGGGGCAGCTGTCCTTTTAGAGCCTTAGCGAGTATTATACCGATTGTAGATTATTATATTTTGTGAGTGGAACAGGGTGTCCGGTTTGTTTATTTACTGTGGAAGCAAACATGGTATATTTTAAAATAATAAAAAAAAACCTGAACAGAATCGAAATTGCAGAAGCTTGTTCTAAAACAACAATAAGTTAAAAAGCTCGGTGGAAATGTTACAAAAAAAAGGTAATAAAACAAATCGATTTACGAACATTTAACGGCCAACATAAATTTAGTTAAATGAAATAAAATTTGTGCTGCCTATACTTGTATGTATAAGCCTGTTACAAATACTATACACGATATATAGAGTTGATATTCTCCGTTTCGATCTCACGTATAGCCGGGTGCATTAAGAATTTATGAACTCCTAATAATATACAGACGAAACAATGAAAGTTAGTTTGTCCCCTAAATTACACGAAACTGACAAGGACAGAAGTTTATAGTGTGTTCTTCCCATTTTTAACCGACTTCAAAAAAAAGGAGGAGGTTCTCAATTCGTCGAAATCTTTTTTTTTATTTTTTATGTATGTTCCCCGATTACTCGAAGACGCCTGAACCGATTTGGAAAATTATTTTTTTGTTTGAAACGGTATACATCCCAGGTGGTCCCATATAGTTTTTATTAAAATCGGTTCATCCGTTTTTAAATGACGTCAAAAATTGTAAATATTGTAAAATATGTTCTCGGGTAATTCCGAACTGTGGTCACCGTAAGCGCAGAAATTTGAAATTCCTGCACTGCGCGTAACATGATGTCCAAGACGAAGTCGAGGGCATCATGTGTCGCGCAGTGCAGGAATTTCAAATTTCTGCGCTTACGGTGACCACAGTTCGGAATTACCCGAGAACATATTTTACAATATTTACAATTTTTGACGTCATTTAAAAACAGATGAACCGATTTTAATAAAAACTATATGGGACCACCTGGGATGTATACCCTTTCAAACAAAAAAATAATTTTCCAAATCGGTTCAGGCGTCTTCGAGTGATCGGGGAACATACATAAAAAATAAAAAAAAAGATTTCGACGAATTGAGAACCTCCTCCTTTTTTTTGAAGTCGGTTAAAAATGCAACACACTATAAACTTCTGTCCTTGTCAGTTTCGTGTAATTTAGGGGACAAACTAACTTTCATTCTACTTCCCATCGATTTCTTAAATTTTTCAAACAGATACGTCGCTAAAGAAGTTAAACTTCAAAAATTCAAAACCCGGGTCGCAGTGCCAAAACCCTGTCGACAATATAGTGTATTTGCTTATACAGGCAGTGTGGCTTTATTACGCGAACTTAAGTTGGTTTTTGGGCATAATTAAAGATTTGACTCCTTAATACATCCCTTAAAATTACATTTCTTTTCTTAACTGCAATATTATTATCAATCTAACGTCTACACCGAATTAAATACACCCTTCAATAAATTGTTTTCAAAAAATTTGTAAGTTCGGTCCTGTTGGGCCGATTTTATTAAAATTTTAGGGACACTTTTTAATTGGTACTAGCGGGTTAAATATCAATTTTGAAACGATTCTGAGAATTTTTTCGGTATTTTGGGGCCCAAAAACATTTTTCAACCCCTAAAAATTACCCTTAAAATGGCCCGATTACGCCCATTTTAAATAGGCTTCTGGCGGTGATGGATTTCAATACGTGGGCCATATTTCGTTAAAATCAATTAACTCTTTCGAAAGTTATTGCCCGTACACATATAAATATATATATAAATATATATATAAATATATATATAAATATATATATAAATATATATATACATATATATATAAACATTTTTAAAAATGGTGCCAAAGTGTTTAGGAGGTTATGAAACGTCGAGAAATTTTGGTCCGACCCCTAGGTCCCGCCATCCGACCGATGCCAACAGTGTATGTTTCCATATGGCAAATACACTAATAATCGACCTGTAGAATTTTTGTACGTGTAAGAGTTTACAGGTAGAACACATGCGCGCCAGCGTCAGTCAGTCATTTGTTTGACAAGTGACGGCTACACAACGCAAACGTACGAACCAAACATAATTACTGTTTTGTTTTGGTTCACCTCGGCCCTGAGCTGTCAGATTTACTATATTATGTTTTAGGTTTGCTAAGTTAGGGAAAGATGTCTGTCCGATTAATTGTTAATTGAACTTGATTGGCTGTTTTTTTTTCAACAGTTTGTTCACCTGGTTTTAGTATTATTAGTGTATTTGCCACAGGCGTAGGTCGGATTGCGGGACCTAGGGGTCGGACCAAAATGTCTCGACTTTTCACAAAATTCTAAGCAACATGGCACTATTATTGGAATTTTTTTTTTATTTTTTAACGGGAAATTGGACAATTCAAATATAGTTAAACTAAATTAAAAAATTGCGACGTTTCGTTAAATCTTTTTAACTTCTTCAATTTCCCGTTAAAAAATAAAAAAAAAAGTTCCAATAATGGTGCCATGTTGCTTAGAATTTTGTGAAACGTCGAGAAATTAATTATAATGGACGTGAACAATATAGAGAATTATTGGAAATGTTCGTATTTTTTACCAAAAACTGTGAGATTTTAATGAGCTTGGACTCATTTTACAGATTATTTTGTGTGGTAGTTCAAGATCAATAAAATCTCATAATTTTTCGTGAAAATATGTACGTTTAAAAATAAAAAAACCCGGGTCGCAGTGCCAAAACCCTGCCGACAATATAGTGTATTTCCTTATACAGGCAGCGTGGCTTTATTATGCGAACTTAAGTTGGTTTTTGGGCAAAATAAAAAAATTGACTCCTTAATACACCCCTTAAAATAACGTTTTTTTTTCTTAATTGCAATATTATCATCAATCGAACTTCTATACCAAATTAGGTATATACAACTTTCAGTAAATAATTCACTACCTGCAAAGTACATAAAATTTGTAAGTCCGGTCCTGTCGGGCCGATTTTATTAAAATTTTAGGTACACTTTTTAATTACTACTGGAGAGTTAAATGTCAATTTTGAAACGATTCTGGGAATTTTTTCGGTATTTTGGGGCCCAAAAACGTTTTTCAACCCCTAAAAACTACCCTTAAAATGGCCCGATTACGCCCATTTTAAATAGGCTTCTTGCGGTGATGGATTTCAACACGTGGGCCAAATTTCGTTAAAATCAATTAACTCTTTCGAAAGTTATTGCCCGCACACATATATATATATACGCTTATATATATATATATATATATATATAAATATATATATATATATATATATATATATATATATATATATATATATATATAAATATATATATATACATATATATATATAAACATTTTTAAAAATGGTGCCAAAGTGTTTAGGAGGTTATGAAACGTCGAGAAATTTTGGTCCGACCCCTAGGTCCCGCCATCCGACCGATGCCAATAGTGTATGTTGCTATATGGCAAATACACTAATAAAAAGCCATTGTTAACTTGTATGATAATGAATGAAAAAGTGATCCCTTAATTTTATCAAAGAAAAAAAAATTGCAGCAACTTGGGATTAGACATAGTGTTTAGTGCTACTCTTATAAGAAGAAGAACGTAAAAACATGAATAATTCCGCCATTTTAAACTAAAATGGCGTTTAAATAACAAAACAACGATAAAAGTTCGTTTTTAATAACATTTTAAAACAATAATTACAAAAGAAAGAAATTTTTAAGAAAAGAATTGAAGAAGACATTCTCAACTTTCCAATGCGTTTTTGAAAATTGTCGTACGATCATTTCTTCTTATGAGCATTTAAAATCAAAAGGGGCATTTTTGCTTTGAAAGCTGGTAACTCGGTTAAAAAAAATCGTAGGAAAATTTAAAAAAATGCACTTTAAAGAGAAAAGTATCAGCTTCAAAGTGCGTCACTCGAAATTCATCTGGAATGTTTTTTGGAGCCCATTGATATGATGCAATTTTATAAAAAAATAAGGACTCATTTTTTGTTCTTTTTTCAATTTTTACGGTTCGCTAGGGGACGATAAAAATTTTTGAGATTCTGACTTAAAAACTAGAATGTACAAGCTTTAAAATGATCTTTTGTTTTTTAAAATCCAATCATTTTTCGCGAAAATAGAGCGATTTGAAAATCATAAAAATTTCAACATTTTTTATATGACGCCTTAATTAAGTTGCGAAATATACGGGTATATTATGAGATATGTGAGATTGAATTTTAAAGTTAAAGCAAATTAATAACTATAACAAATATTTTTTTTAATTTATTAAAAAAAAAGTTTTTTTTATTTACCTACTGTACACATTTTTTTCGGGGTTGCCAGGTTCAAAAATATTTTTATAAGCAGAAAAAATTATAGAGAAAAAATGTTTTCTTACTAACCGTCAATAAAATATTTTTTAAAAACGGAATTATTACAAACTTTTTAATGAACAATTGTTTAACTCAAATTTATATTTACATGTGTATTTTAACTTTTATATCTACTTGATCAAAACATTTAATAGTTATAAAGCTTGAAAAAGTCCCAAGCAAGGGACGAAGCGTCGCTATAAATAACAAATAAGTGTTTACTTAAGAAGTCCTTTTTCCCGACAAATTATTTTTATATTAATTACCAAGGACAAAAAAGACAAAAAATCAATTTTCTTACTAAGTTCATAATAAAAAAAACAAACTGTCTTATTGAGATTTTTTTGCAATTTATAAGAAAACGCATTTATAATTTAGCAAAATTAACGGGCAACTTTCCTCCGTGACGTATGAACTGTGCTCACCCCGTTTTATAAGAGATATACGTTATGTCTAAGTGTTTTATTGAATGTTTCTCATATTCATGATTTAACTCATGAAAAACGTTAAAGCCATTTAAATGTACGGTAAGTACACCGTTTATTTTTTAAATGATGATAAGACATTTCACCCAAAAACCTTTCATAGTTTTACCTTGTTTGTTGTTAAAAAGTAAATAAAATTAAATACGTTTAATCCAAAGCTGGATTTAAGAATGCAGAGGTAAAATCGAGGCCTTTAAAACAATTTTTATTATTCTCAATATTGTTCGCCTCCATTATAATTAATAAGTTTTTTTTATTTTTTAACGGTAAATTGGACAATTCAATTTTAATATAGTTAAACTAAATTTAAAAAAAAATTTAACGAAACGTCGCAATTTTTTAATTTAGTTTAACTATATTAAAATTGAATTGTCCAATTTCCCGTTAAAAAATAAAAAAAAAATTTATTATACTTTTTTTGGCGCATTGAAGGGAAAAATTTGCCTGTCACGGAAGTTGCGCACGCAGCATGCAACGGAAATGAAACACCATGAAGTTAGTTGTTAATTTCATATAAATATATACGCGTCAAATTGATAGCCTGCTTTTTTAAGTCGGTTTAAACATATAAAATATTTAAATAACTGTGGTTCATTTTCGAATAAAATACAAGATATTCTCCAGCTCTTAAACCAAGTGAAAATCTTTTTTTGGAGTATTTTTTGGCGCATTGAGGGTAGAATTTTCTGTCACGGAAGTTGCGCACGTAGCATGCAACGAACATGAGACACCACTAAGTTAGTTGTTAATTTAATATTAATGTACTACGTGTAACAGCAAGGTTGAAATCGTCGATAAAGCTGATTCTTCCATTTAGTATAGTTTTACTTTGTATTGATAGACGACACGTCTCATTTTTATGTTACAATGTGCTGATGGTGTTGTCCACCTATTGTCCAAAGTAAATAAGTACTACTCGAAGTGAACAGGCAATAACTTTTAACTATATTTATCATCTCCCTAGACGTTCTATGTTATTTTACCAATGTAGATCTTTAATGAAAATTTGAATATCAATTATCGCGGTCACGTCAAAGAAGTATAACTTCTGCCACGCGTACATAATCACACGCACCATTTTTTATGTAACTCTGAAGGCTGTCGGAACGCTCTGAATTTTGTTTGTGCTGAGACCCAGCGGTAAGAGGCGAGGTAGGCAAAAGACATATTGTGGGTGTGACCTTCTTTAGCTCTGTCTCGCTCAAATCATCCGCACGTTTCAATTTTTGGCTAGTGCCAACTACGAGGCTAAAAAATTTTTTTGCAAGGGTGCCGCTGTCAATTGATTACTCTAATTTTTGGAAATATGTTGAAGATTTAAAAAACTTTTCCGAAAAAGGAAGAGTCACTTTAGGTTTGTGATGGAACAGTTTTGTGAAATAAGTACGAATAAAGTCATAGTGTGACATTGAAAACGTGTGTTTTTTTAGCACAATTAATGCCAAAGTTTTTCTAGTAAATTGTAAATAAATTACAAAAGTAGCCCATTAGAGACCTAGATTTGTCCTTTATCTTCCTTCTAGAGAAGGAATTTTTGCAGAATGTTTACGAATAAGTCAACAATGAGTTGACAGCCGAAGCTCTATTTTTTGGCTTAAATTCAGAGCGTTCCGACAGCCTTAAACAACTAAAAATAGTAGGTTATGTATCTAGAATGTAAATGTATTATTTTATGTGCGAGTTGTGACGTTATGGAATAACTAGAGTCAGCCAGTTTGAGCAGTCATTTGAGGATTTTAGATTTAAAACGAATATTAATAATTAATCTTTAAAGTTCAATTCCAGATATATGTTATAATAGAAAACAGTATCACGGGTAATTGGAATAATCAAAATAAATCAATTTAAACACTCATTGAATGCAACGTATCGTCACACCATTGTTTTTTTAGTAAATTATTTAATCCATAATGTCTAATATTTTTATTATATGAATGTTAATTTTTGTAAAAATTTTTTAGAGCTTGAAAAAGTCTTAGTTAAAGTAAAGACGAAACGTTGCAATCAATGAGTGCTTAAATTGATTTATTTTCATTATTCCAATTACCCGTGATACTGTTTTCTATTATTAATAATTAAATTTCGTTTAATTCAACGTACGTTTAGTAATAATGTGTCGTAAGTTTTATTTTATTAAAGCGAGAAACGCAAAGTTGAATCCATGTGCAAACTACAATAAAATCGATTTTGTATTTTTAACGATTATTTTAGGGCTTACCGTGATGGTGTTGTTACAGCTGCGTATACACTGCCGCGTCGATCCGATCCGATGCAGTGGGTGTGAATCTTTAAAGATCTACATCCACTGAATCGAATCATCTCGGTGGCAGTTTTGAGATAAATGAGATTCCACGCATTAGTCGGCTCGGATCAACTCGACAACATCTAGTGTGCCGTGTCGATCCGTTCCAGCGTGTGTGTGTGGATCTTTACAGAATGAAACGGTTATGCATCGTAAATATAGCGGCTTTAGAAGTGTAGTAATTGTTCGAAACCGCGGCATAAATAATGTTTATAAAGATAGAACATATGTAATGTCCAATCAACCTATTTTTCGTAATAAATGTTGACACAATAATTCTAACATTTATGTTCACGTGACATTTTAAATAACAGTTTACGATGACAGCAGACAATAATGGACTTAGTTTAACGACATGTTTACAGCTCTGTGTCCATTATTTTTGAACAAAAACTTAAAGTGACATAAATACTTACAATGTAGACTAAACTTTTCAAAACTTATTCATAAAATATGTATGTCGCAGCCAGGCGGTGTGTAATTAGTAGGTTCGTGATATTGTTTCATCATCTGGTCAATGATTGCAATATATTCGCTTTGTCAATAGTAAGCGAATTGAAAAATTGAATTAAAATTAGAGTTTAAAAAAACTAATACAACGTCTATTAGAACACGCAACTCTAGCTCCTATATCCTGAGCTCCTGATTTACAAAGTCATCCATGCTTATTACCAGTGATTGTTTATCGGTGGTTCGCAGAAGCGTAGCTTGCCTTGGCGGGGCCCCGTATAAAAATTTGTTTGGGGGCCCTTCCCCCGTTGAAGTAAATTACTTAAACGGGGAAATCCCGCAGCCCGCGATAACCGATGTAGGGTGTTGCCAACTTTTGAACGCACGCTTTACGCGGGAAAAAAGGAAATTGCTTTTTTGACTTTTGTCATTTCTGAAATAAAAAAAAATTGGGAAGTTTTTATTAGTGTATTTGCCATATGGCAACATACACTATTGGCGTTGGTCGGATGGCGGGACCTAGGGGTCGGACCACAATTTCTCGACGTTTCATAACCTCCTAAACACTTTGAAACGATTTTTAAAAATGTTTATATATATATGTATATATATATATATATATTTATATACGTATATATATATATATATATATATATATATATATATATATATATATATATATATATATATATGTGCGGGCAATAACTTTCGAAGGAGTTAATTAATTTTAACGAAATTTGGTATACATGTTGGAATCCATCACCGCACGAAGCCTATTTAAAATTGGCCTAATCGGGTCATTTTAAGGGTAGTTTTTAGGGGTTGAAAAAAGTTTTTGGGCCCAAAAATACCGAAAAAATTCTCAGAATCGTTTCAAAATTGAAATTTAACCCTTTAGTAGCAATTAAAAAGTGCTCCTAAAATTATAAGCAAATCGGCCCGACAGGACCGGACTTACAAATTTTATGAAAACACTAGTTTGCGTATACGAATTTACTTACTGAAGGTCGTATTTAATTTGGTGTAGATGTTGGATTGATAACAATATTTCAACTAATAAAATTATTATTTTAAGGGGTGTATTAAGGGGTTCAATTTTTTTTATTTTGTCCAAAAACAAACTTAAGTTCGCATAATAAAGCCACAATACCTATATTAGCAAATACACTATATTGTCGGCAGGGTTTTGGCACTGCGACCCGGGTTTTTAATTTTTGCTAACGCACGTTGGGGGCCCCCGTGCCCCGGGGGCCCCGTATAATTGATACGGCAGATACGGCGGTAGCTACGCCTCTGGTGGTTCGTTCCTTCATTATCAATGCAGTATCACTCGTACAATCTTTACAGATAATTAAAATTCGAGTTTAAAAAATCTAAAACACGATTTTATGAACTAAAAAATGCAAAATAATTTAACAAAAAAATTAGCTTTACTGTAAAAAGTGTACGGTGCTATCTACTTAAATTTTCATAATAGCTCTACGTTTACAATTAGCTAGTAAATGAAAAATTTATTACCGATATTAAGCACTCCACGCTTTTTACAGTAAAGCTAATTTTATTGTCAAATTATTTTGAATTTTTTAGTTCATAAAAGCGTGTTGTTTTAGTATTTTTAAACTCTAATTTTAATTATGAGACTAAAAAACAATATTGGATTTGACTATGGGGTAGGGGTACGTCACTGTACAGCGTGTTAGCTTGCTTGCTGTTTTTTTTTATCTTGAAGGTCTTGGTCAGGATAATGAGCCAAACAAGTGTTGTTACTGGAAAAAATATCGGTTTGCGATACTCGGAATTTTATATCGATATCTCGAAATATTAAATATCGCTCAAAAATATCGATATATCAAATAAAAAATATCGATATTTTTTCGACCTTCCTAAGTGGATATGCTTTACTAGAAAAAGTGGGTTGGAATAGTAAAATGCAATGAAAAGTACTATATATCCGGGATGACCAATTTTTCTGTATGTAAGATCTACTTTTTATCTTAAAAGTGTGTCGCGATCGACTTGTTGTCAGAGGCGTAGTCTAAGGGGGAAGAAGGGGTGTAGATTGCATACTATGTTTATACACTGTGTTTCAGTATAAGGTACATTCCAGCGCGGTATGGGTAGATAAGTAACTTAATTAAGGGGACACATAAAAAATGTTGAAATTTTGATGATTTTCAAATCTCAGCTTTCTAATGCACTTTGGAAAATTGTCGTACGATAATCTCGTCAGGAGTTATGATCATTTAAAGTCAAAAGTGGCATTATTGCTTTGACAGTTAATAACTCGGTTCAAAAAAATCGTAAGAAAATTTTGAAAAGTGCATTTTAAAGAGAAAAGTACTAGCTTTAAGACGCTTTACTCGAAATTTATCTGGAATTTATTTTGGAGCCCATAGTCATGATGCAACTTTACAAAAAATTAAGGGAACATTTTCTTTTTTCAATCGTCACGGTTCGCTAAGGGATGATAAAATTTTTTGAAATTTTGACTAAAAACTAGAATGTACAAGCTTTAAAATGAGCTATCGTTTTTAAAAATCCGATCATTTTTCGCGAAAATACAGCGATTTGAAAATCATCAAAATTTCAACATTTTTTATGTGTCTCCTTAATTAGGTTGAATGTATATGCTTGAAACTATTTTTTATTTTTTAAATCACTTATTAAGTTTCCGAGATAAAGGTCCAAAAAATTCACGTTCAGGGGATTTAAGAGAACATGGATAATTATTAACAATATTATATATAATTCAAAGTAGTTACAGATCGGCCAAAATTGGGCCACCCCTGCTATATATAATCAACAGATACAGCGAGCTGCCCCACCCTGTATGTGTGCCAGCGGCAAATGTAAAAATAATTATGTAATGTATGAAAATATTTTGGTTATATATCTATGTGAGCATAAGCAAAAATAATTAGTTGATATTTCCAGTCCACATGAAATGTTTAATATATTTCTATTTATGAATAACAAACAAAAAGCTTTTGTTTAGCTTTAAAATGATAAGTCCAGGAACGCTTATGAAATATTTCTGCACTAGACAATTCGATCAATTCATTTTGAAGCACGACGTGCACTAGAAACGACTTTATTCGACCAGACACGAAACAGAATAATAGACACTTTTAACCGATTTCAAAAAATTCCAGCCAATATGGCGACAGGACCGTTCCAACTTCTAAAATATTACCGAGCTGGGTAGAGTAGTGGTGACAGCACTAGACTCGCATTCGGGAGGTCCGGGTTCGAGTCCCGGCGGGGGCAGATGTGGCTGGGACTTTTTCCTACTGCCTCTCGCCGAGAAACGGTAATTCCTGTACCGGCCATCTTGATTGAGGTTTTCTCTGGTTTCCCTCAATTAATTCCAGATAAATATTGAGATGGTTCCTTATTTGAGGCCATGGCCGATTACCTATCAAACTCCTAGTTCAAAAATTGCCTACCTTATCCTAATTTCCTATAATTCCTTCATTCGCTATTGCTATTACATAAGTTGAAGTTTTAAAAATGTAGAAAAATAACGGGAAGTGTGGTAGATGGAAAATAGTAATGGTGCGAATGGCGTCTGTTATGACATAAAGTCGAGAAATGGACGTTAAACGCATTATTATTATTATTATTATTATATCTCTACTTCGTGAGTCGGCTAAAAAGGTTACTGTATTCCACTTCAACCTGTAGTTGGGCCGTAATTCCAACTCCCAAGAGAATACTGAATGTACAGACAGACGGAAATGCTGTCAATGAATCGTGTTAATAAAAGATAAACATTTTTTATTTTATATTCTATATCATATACCGTTGTGTTCGCATGGAATGCGGCGAATATTAATTAATTTGTATTTTGATAACATGCCCTGCAGTTGTTAATTTTTAATTAGAAAATAGCACTGTTTAGCATGATACGCACTGTATTGACCCAACGCAGATACTTTTAGAAAACATAAAAAATGACGGTTCGCGCGGACGTAAGATTTCTATTAATCGTGTAATCTATAAAAATATTTTCAAAAGAATTAAATCAACCTCAAAAAAGGATTAAAATTCTTCACTTTAACTGTAGGTATATTCAAAATTGAGTCGGTGCAAAAATGTCTCTATCGATATATATTATTTCTTAAAGGTGTTTTTTTGTCAGTAGGAAATATCTCCCTAATACTGCCATTTTGAAGATTATTTTTCTCTCTAAAGACGAAAATTAAGTTAAAATCTTAAAACTAATCTTTTCATTTGCTAGCGTTATCTGTGACATATATATTTTTATTTTTAAATAACGAATAAAATTTCTGACGAAGAAATTAGTACATCATAAAATGTATCTATTTTACGTTTAGGTACAGTATTTTGGATAAATAATTAAACTTTTAAATGAATATGAAACGAAAATTTGCATGCCATAATATTCATTACATTCCATGGGTGAAGTGTTTCTTTTTTAAAATAATGAATCAACAAACAGAATAAAATATTATTCAAAAAAACGACTATACTTAAATAAAAGAGTGCAAAATGAATTTTTATTACGTTTGTTTCAAACTAACTAAAATGTAAAAAAAAAACACCTGAATAAAAAATCTCTTCAGATACATATTTTCAAATGAAAACTTTTTACACTTATGTTAACAAAAGCTAAAAAATTCTACATCAAATAAAATTCGTATAAAAAATATTTTTTTATACGTACTAAAAAATTAACATGTTTTCAAACATCCCAGAAGATTAAAGTGTTTCATTTTTATTATATTTGCGCTTATATGTTTGATTTGCGTATTTCAAAAGCATTATTTATTTATTTCACACCAAGTTGCTAATCCATTAATTTTTTAAGGTCACCGATAAGTTGGATTATAACTTGAACAACATTTCCAATTTATCAGTAATATATTTCTCAAAGGTGTTTTTTGTTTGTATGAAATATCTCCCTTAATACTGTATCAAAATTAATTTTTGATACGCCATTTTGAAGATTATTTTTCTCTCTAAAGACGAATATTAAGTTAAAATCTTAAAATTATTGTTTTCATTAAAAAATTACAGTTTAAAAATTAAAACGATTTCATTACAGAAAATAACATTTAGAAAAAAACAACTGTGGCCATCTGGTGGCATTCTGTATATTTTAACAGTTGTTGGTAATATATGACGTGTAGTGATGCTGAACTGTTATTTTAATAGTTGTCGGTAATATAACGTGTAGCGGAGCTGAAGTCAGCGTGTTAGCTTGCTTGCTGTAATTTTTCAAGTTAATTAATTTATATAAATTTTAAATATATATGTAAATATTTATATAAATTATTATATTGTCATCGGTTCTTGATAAGTGTGCAAAGTTTCAGTTTAATCTGATGTTTTGAAGTGAGTGAATTTCACGTTCAAAGATTTTATTTTTTTTATCCTGAAGATCCTGGCCAGAATAATGGGACAAACTTATTAAATTATTGTATTATCATCGGTCCTTGATAAGTATGCAAAGTTTCAGTTTAATCTGATGTTTTGAAGTGAGTGAATTTCACGTTCAAAGATTCCTTTACAAACATACGTTCAAAGATTTTATTTTTTTTATCCTGAAGATCCTGGCCAGAATAATGGGACAAACTTATTAAATTATTGTATTATCATCGGTCCTTGATAAGTATGCAAAGTTTCAGTTTAATCTGATGTTTTGAAGTGAGTGAATTTCACGTTCAAAGATTCCTTTACAAACATACGTTCAAAGATTTTATTTTTTTTATCCTGAAGGTCCTGGTCAGGATAATGGGACAAACTTATTAAATTATTGTATTGTCGTCGGTCCTTGATAAGTATGCAAAGTTTCAGTTTAATCTGACGTTTTGAAGTGAGTGAATTTCACGTTCAAAGATTCCGTTACAAACAAACAAACATACATGGGAAGCTACTAAAAGTGTGTTAAAAGCCTGCTATGAACGAATATTAATCCGCCTTCTAGCAAAACTTGAGCCAATGTCCCGCCACCATTACAAATCTAACAAACTCGTCTGACAAGACAATTATTTCCTCTTCATCCAGAAACTGTGCAACTCCAAGTTCGCGGAAGTCGGAGTATTACTGTACTTGAAGTAACGATTTATATAAAACTAAGAATTAATAATCACCGCACACAAAATGGCGTCTCTTGTAATTCTGTGAAATATAATTTTATTTATTTTAGCTTTACTCGAAACCGCGTAACTCCGAGTTCGCGTAGGTCAGAGTATTACTGACCTTGGAGTAACGATTTATTTAAAGCCAAGAATGAATCACCGCACACAAAATGTCGTCTCTTGTAATTCTGTGGGAAATAATATACAATGAACTATTTTACCGATACTCTGAGCTTTTCTAGGTAGAAACTAATTAATGAGCTACATTTCATTTTAGTACCATAAATGTTGGTGCGCGTGATTTCTGTAAATATCGAATTGAATAAAACAAACATGAATCGCCCCACATAAAATGGCGTCGCTCGTAACTATGCTGGATATTTCCCGTTTCCTATTTTACCGATACACAGTGCACATAGATATTTTAAAACTTCAACAACATTAATTCCGAACATACACGATATATGGCAATATATTTTAATGGTATTCGTATATTTTAAAATATAAATACAAATTATTTGTTTTAAACATCCAGCGTGTGTGGAATCTCTGGAGGCTGAATGCGGCGCGTAATTCCACATACGATCGTGAATTTTGATTAGGTGAATAAATCCGGGCTATTTAATTTCGAGCGCAGTTTATATACTATACTGGAACAAACCGCGCGAGCTACTGAAAAAACTGAACGTGTTCAAAATGTTTCACATTTATATAAAAATCTGAAATAAATTTAGTAATACGTATAGTAGTTTATGTAACAGGGTGACAGAGTCTACAGCTTTTTGTGCCATCCACCAGCAGCACAACAAATTGAAACGCAATTTTGTTAAGTATATTATAGTAATTGGAATTTACATGAACCACACTATTCGGAAGTATTACGAAATCCCGGTGATTTAAACTCTGATTGCATGATTTGACAAACGACGCTTAATATGGATTAAAAAGTTGGCGCTGAAAAATATCATTTTTAATTGAAACAGAGTGTCTCGTTATACTGTTGGCTTATAACAAAAATTTCAATCTATATAAAAACATTATTGATCGCATCGCTAAGCTAGAATAAAAAAAAATCTGGTCGCAGTGCAGGACCCTGCCGACACAAAATAGTGTATTTGCTAATCTATATAAAGGGCCTTCAGGATAAAAAACTTCAAAAATTACGGCAAGCAAGTTAACATACTCCATGGTCAAATACAATATTGTTTTTTAGTGTATTTGCCATATGGCAACATACACTATTGGCGTTGGTCGGATGGCGGGACCTAGGGGTCGGACCAAAATTTCTCGACGTTTCATAACCTCCTAAACACTTTGGCACCATTTTTAAAAATGTTTATATATATATGTATATATATATATATATATATATATATATATATATATATATATATATATATATATATATATATATATATATGTGTACGCGCGATAACTTTCGAAAGAGTTAATTGATTTCAACGAAATTTGGGCCACGTGTTTAAATCCACCACCGCAAGAAGCCTATTTAAAATGGGCCTAATCGGGCTATTTTAAGGGTAGTTTTTAGGGGTTGAAAACTGTTTTTGGGCCCCAAAATACCGAAAAAATTCTCCGAATCGTTTCAAAATTGAAATTTAACCCTTTGGTAGTGATTAAAAAGTGTCGCCACAATTTTAATAAAATCGGCCCGACAGGACCGGATTTACAAATTTTATGAAAACACTAGTTTGCAGATAGTGACTTATTTATTGAAGGGTGTATTTAATTTGGTGTAGACGTTAGATTGATAATAATATTACAATTAAGAAAAAAATGTTATTTTAAGGGGTGTATTAAGGGGTTAAATTTTTTATTTTGCCCAAAAACAAACTTAATTTCACATAATAAAAGTATAAAACCACACGGCCCTATACAAGCAAATACACTATATTGTCGGCAGGGTTTTGGCACTGCGACCCGGGTTTTTTAGTCTTATAATCAAAATTAGAGTTTAAAAAATCTAGAAAACACGCTTTTATCAACTAAAAAAAATGCAAAATAATTTGACAACAAAATTAGCTTTACTGTAAAATAAATAAGGCAATCACTTTTGGTGGGGTTAACATTAAACCAAAATACCCCAAAGTTGAATTTTTAAAAATGAAAAAATAAGTGATTGATTCACGCTGAAATTTTTATAGCAGCTTCGTTAGATATATTTAAAAATATTTGCAAAAAGCCAGACACTTTTTCCGGGGTTTAAGATTATTTATGAGTACTTATGCACGATTTAAAACACTTTCCCAAAAATAGTCTTAAACCTCGGAAACCCGTCTGGATTTTTGCAAATATTTTTGAAAATTCATCTTTGGGGTATTTTGGTTTAATGTTAACCCCTCCAAAAGTGATTGCCTCATTTATTTATTTATTTAAAATCAACTTAACTTTCGAACAGTACTTGTTGGCTTTTGAATCAAACACTTTTTTGGCATATATTTTTTTGCACTTTTTTACACAATATTATTTTTTTGTCTTATAATTAAAATTAGAGTTAAAAAAAACTAAAACAACACGCTTTAATCAACTAAAAAAATGCAAAATAATTTGACAACAAAATTAGCTTTACTGTAAAAAACGTGGAGTGCTTAATATCTGTAATAATTTTTTCATTTATTGTAAGCGTAGAGCTATTATGAAAATTTAATTATGATAGCATCCCACGTTTTTTACAGTAAAGCTAATTTTGTTGTCAAATTATTCTGCAGTTCTTAGTTCATAAAAGCGTGCTGTTTTTAAACTCGTATTTGATTTTCCTGATCTGTTAGTCTGGGATTAAGTTTTACTGAGTTAACTGCTGATTAAAAAAAATCTTGCGAAACTTACTTTAAAAAAAGGGTATACGCGTGAACTTTTCTACTTTATATACATAAATAAACGTGATCTTCCATATATTTTTTGTCTCAAGTTTTGCGAACGTGTATGCATAGTTAATATCATATAATTAGTGAAGTCAGTGGCTTCCGTTACTCTTGTAACGATATATTCGGCCCTATCGCCATCTCTTATACTTTAAATATCACTTTGCATAATGCAGCCTTTCACATATTCATAAGATTCTGGGTTCCCATCTCGGCGGAGCAAATCTGCCTAATCATCCCCAAATTATTTTTTCCGTAAAATTAAATTTAAGTTCATCAACATTAAGACGGTAAAATTTTTAATTTAACACTGAAAATTGTAAAAAAAATTGCGACTGTTTTCCTTACTGTAGTGTTAAATTTCAATTTTGAAACGATTCTGAGATTTGGTATTTCTACCTGACGTTTCGTCTACAACTGCGGTAGACATTATCAAAGGCGATGTGGTAGCGGGCGAAGTGTCCTTCTCGGCTGCTCACAAGCAAGATTCTGAGATTTTTTCGGTATTCAAAAACACGCACAGTAGGTATAGGTAAATGAATGTTTGCTTGTTCTACCTGGATACGCCAGGTACTACGCATACAAGAAAGGTTTAAAAGAAATATGTGCTAAAAAAAATGTTTGATTCAAAAGTCACTAAGTACTATTCGAAAGTTAAGTTGATTTTAAATAAATAAATAAATGAGGGGGACACTTTTGGAGGGGTTAACATTAAACCAAAATAACCCAAAGTTGAATTTTCAAATATGAAAAAATAAGTGATTCACGATGAAATTTTTATAGCAACTTCATTAGATATATTTAAAAATATTTGCAAAAAGCCAGACACTTTTTCCGGGGTTTAAGACTATTCTTGGGAACTCATTTATGGGTAGTTATCACGATTTAAAACACTTTCCCAAAAATAGTCGACCGTATATAATCCGAGATAAATTCAATTAAAAATTGGATTATTAACATTGATTGTATACGATCTCTGTAGTTCTGAACCAGTTTCTTATTTATAAAAAAAGAACTAACTGTCAGAAACTTTCCAAAAACCGACAGTCTTTCAATGCATTTGATATGAGTTTAAAAAAAATAAGAATTTTTTTTTCGACCGTCTCTATAAATAACGGTTTAAAGTTCAACAATTTATAGAAAAGTATACATGCATATGAATACTGTATGGGTTACGTTTCCACGGGTACAGTCTTGCGTACAAATTATGTATCACTTAGCTACAAGCTAGTATACTTTTGTGGCGCGTATAATCTATAACTTTTTGACAATATTGTACCACGACAACTACCTCCAGTCAAACAATAAAACTAGTTCAGCATTTCATCTACTGATATCGGACATTGAACGCACAGAAAAGACACGTGCTCGCACGTGTTTCAAACGGTAAAATAGCGTGTTTTGATTCGCAATTTCCGTCGCCGGGATTTACCGACATCACCGATAATAGTGTCGACCGTTCGGCACCTATACTTGTTATACCGACAAGAATCTCACGACTCGAGCATCGCTATTATAAGAGGACATGTTCCACGCACACACAGAACGCGCGCTGCACGCTTCTCTCGCGCACCGGGATTCCCACGTGGCCAATGTGTCACCACACACCTCGACACACGTATTGTAGTGTGTGTGTGTGTTCGTTATAGAGATGGGAAAAACGGGTCTTTTTAGTGATCTGCATCTTTGCATCTGGATCCCGTATGTGAGCCGGCACAATGAACCGGTTCAAAAAGAGCCGAGTTCTGAATATGTTCCAGCAGTCTGCCACTGAGTTACCTTGTTCAGTCAATCATATCACGACCTGTATAGAATCAAGAATGCATAGCCAAACATGTGATGCATGAGTCATTTGAGCTGACAGATGCATCAAAGCAAGAACTGATACGTAAGTGTAAAATGTGCTTCTGTGTGTTAAGTGTTTCACTGAGTTATGCGGATCCGTTGATCCGTCGGCTCAAAAAAAAGTGAGTCGGCTCTCACGGATCTTCTGTCGGAGCCGGCTCTTTGAACTGGTTCAGATCTGAGTTACCCAACTCTAGTTCGTTAGCGTTCTTGTGCGAGCCTTGGGCCGGAAAGGCGACGGCCCCGATGCTCCACGCCATCACATCAACTATTCATTACATTTGTTTTTAACCCATTAGATCCAGGATATTTTTGACGGAAGCTGCATTCGACGCTCTTCTTATTGTTAGACGGATAACTTGTGTATGAAATAAAATTAACGAGAGTTCTAACAAATAAATAAAAATAATAATAATGCGTTTAACGTCCATTTCTCGACTTTACGTCATAATAGACGCCATTCGCACCCTTACTATTTTCCATTTACCACCTCCCGTTATTTTCTACATTTTTTAAAACTTTAACTTATATAATAGCAATCGGCGAATGAAGGAATTATAGGAAATTAGGATAAGGTAAGTAATTTTTGAACTAGGAGTTTGGTAAATAATCGGCCATGGCCTCAAAGAAGGAACCATCTCGATATTTATCTGGAATTAATTGAGGGAAACCATGGAAAACCTCAATCAAGATGGCCGGTACAGGAATTACCGTTTCTCGACGAGAGGCAGTATAGGAAAAAGTCCCAGCCACATCTGCCCCAGCCGGGAATCGAACCCGTACCTCCCGAATGCGAGTCTAGTGTTGTACCACTACTCTACCCAGCTCGGTCTAACAAACAAATAAAAACACTTGAAATTATTATTAAATTATTTCTCGACGATCGCTTCGGACCATCCTCAGGAATATAAAACATGTTTTATATTCCTGAGGATGGACTTATTGTCCGAAGCGATCGTCGAGAATTTATTTAATAATAATTTTTGTACAGTTTGCAAGTGTTTTTATTTCTTTGTTATTATTAATCATGTTCTACGAAGTGCAGAGTGAAAAATCAGTGCAAAATAAAACGAGAGTTGAGTTATTAAATCAAAATATGTGTCAGTTCAGCAATACAATCGATGTGAATTCTATCCTGTCTAAACACACAATGCCCCTGCATCCCCGTTTACAATCTTCACCAGTATACGCAGTTTACATAACAAAAAGCACTATACAATTCATTGAATGATATAACACACTGAATAGTATATTACGTCGCATGGCCAGAAAGTTGAAATTCCTGCACTGCGCGTAACATGAAGTCGAAGGCATCATGTGTCGCGCGGTGCAGGAATTTCAACTTTCTGGTTGTATTGTGTATACTGTTTTTCTTCATACCCGGTCGAAAGTACGTACTTTCGTATCGGTGTGCACGAGAAAACTGTTTCGGTCCGCTGTTACAGATGGCGTGCGAGTAATTCCAGCAGTGCATAAATGTTGGGCTTTCTGCCTTAAATTCGAAGCCGAAAGTAGGTACGTACTTTCGACCGGGTATGAAGAAGAAACATTTGTTTAATTAGTGTAGGTTAAACATTTTCCTCCACTTGTCGAAAGGATTTTTAAGACAGTACAACATAACCTATAAGCGCTGTATATTAAACTCGACAATTTGTAATATAAAGGAGCAAATAGCTCACACTAAATTAGATTCCACTCCTTGTGTGTGTGGTAAAGACAGCGTTACTGTGGTTAGTTTATTACGTAACTATAGCAGGGTTCGTTTATTCCAGGTATAGTGAATAATACACTCATACTTCATAATATAATATAAGCGATACAATTTTAAAGCGTGGGATCAAGGTTTGTACACTGCAGAGGTTGTCTTGTTCCTTTGACTAGTAGTGGGAGGATTATACAGGGTGTCTCAACCGACGTTGGCTAACATGGGTAACTTTGTTATTAGTGGAGATAGAAAGTCGGTTAAATGGGCAAAGTAGTGCAGAAAAGTGTGCTCATTAACGTTCCGTCGAAAAAACAATTGAATTTTCACACCTTATGAATTTATTCAGGAAATAGTGAAAATTGCCATTTATGAAAACTGGCCATAGCTTTCTTATTTATGAAGATATCTGAAAATTTCATTAACCATTTTTTGATGAATTTTTAAGGTCTTTTCAGTGGCGTAGGTTTAATTTTTTTTATTTTCACTACATAATGAGATATTTACATGAACTTTGATTTTTCTTATGGACGGCATTTTGGATTTTCAGATATTCGAATTCTGCTTATTTTTCTGAATAATTTGACATAGCATATCCTATATCTAAACGAATCAGAAGCTACAAAACTGACCAAAATTGGCTTTTGACGTTATCCATACCGATCACAGTGTGCCGTGTAAAACAAAATTTGTTAAAACAAATAGGTACATACCGACAGGTTAACAATCTATCGAGCGATCACTACAGTTTTGCTAATTCATTTTGTTTGATTTACTCTCTAAGATGGCTCAAGCATTTTCAAATTTGGTGAAACAGACTATTTTTGCGCATATATTCAGCGTAACAAAAATACCACGTGGGCTCAAGCAGAATACTTGAACCTTTATCCAGAAAGGCGACAGCCTTATTAAATAACTTTTAGGAACTTAAATAGAAATTTAAAGGTATACGGTTCATTTTCAAAGAAAAAAGGCAACATTCAACACTGTGAAGAAGAATTAGTTTTAACAGAAATTTTATTTTATTTATCATATGTCAAATGTGAATATTTTTAAAATCGGAATGGTCCTGTCGTACAACTGGCTGGAATTTTTTTCTTGTCACGTCTGTTACTCTCTATAATACATGCGTAATCGAAATAAATAAATTCATTTAACGAGCAATTATAAATAAATGAATAACCCGACCGTTCATTGTTTTTTCACGAACCCCATTTTAAGAAGCTCGCGTCTAAGTCTCTAAGGAATACAATGAACACAATAAATTAAAACCCACTCTTTGGCGCTTACGTCCTTTCATCAGAACGCTTTCGATTTGTAAGTTCAGGAACGGAACTGGCGAGCATATTACGTGTTAAGATATTCATGCGCCAGAAAAGAATGGCGGTGGCAAAATCACTACCCTGGTCAATTATTGGTATCGAAAATTCACATCTCGGTACAAAGAGTGCAACATGTACGGACGAACGAAGGTCCTTGTACAGTGGAATTTTCGAGTTTAGTGTTTGTTTGCTAGTTCTTCAATATGTTCTCTTTTTAACAGTGTTGGATCACTTTCACACAGTTTGTGCTGAGACAGCGGTAAGAGGCGAGGTAGGCAAAAGACATATTGTGGGTGTGACCTTCTTTAGCTCTATCTCACTCAAATCATCCGAACGTTTCAATTTTTGGCTGGTGCCACACTACAAGGCTAAAAGATGCTATTGCAAGGGTGCCGCTGTCAATTGATTACTCTAATTTTTGGAAATATTTTGAAGATTTTAAAAACTTTTCCGAAAAAGGAAGAGTCACTTTAGGTTTGTGATGGAACAGTTTTGTGAAATAAGTACGAATATGGTCGTAGTGTGACATTGAAAACGTGTGTTTTTTTGGCATAATTAATGCCAACTTTTTTCTAGTAAATCGTACATAAATTACAAAAGTAGTCCATTAGAGATCTAGATTTATCCTTTATCTTGCTTATAGAGAAAGAATTTTTGCAAAATGTTGACGAATAAATCTACAATCAGCTATCAGCCGAAGCCCAATTTTTAGCTTAAATTCAGAGCGTTCCGACAGCCCCAAGAGGACAGACGATCAAGATTTCAGTCAAAGCGAAATATTTATATTTCACGCAACGTTTCATTCAATAATTTAAATATTTCGCTTTGACTGAAATCCTGATGTCCTCTTAAACCACAATCATTGAAATATTTATACTAGTTGATATCAAGCACCCCACGCTTTTTAACAACAAAAACATATTTTTTACATATAATAATAATAGTTTTTTAGTTCGGTTTGCTATTAAAGCATGTTTTTTTAGTAAGGTGTGTGTGTGTGTATGCATGTCAAATGCACTTACTCACGTTTCGAAAATTTCGAATGTCTATAAAAAATCTTATTCAATGCTTCAAAATAAACTAGAAATATATATTACAGTTGGGTAACTCAGAACTGAACCGGTTCAAAGAGCCGACTCCCACAAAAGATCCGTGAGAGCCGACTCACTTATTTTTTGAGCCGACGGATCAACGGATCCGCATAACTCAGTGAAACACTTGACACACAGAAGCACATTTTACACTTACGTATCAGTTCTTGCTTTGATGCATCTGTCAGCTCAAATGACTCATGTATCACATGTTTGGCTATGCATTCTTGATTCTATACAGGTCGTGATATGATTGACTGAACTAGGTAACTCAGTGGCAGACTGCAGTAACATATTCACAACTCGGCTCTTTTTGAGCCGGTTCAGTGAGCCGGCTCACATACGGGATCCAGATGCAAAGATGCAGATCACTAAAAAGACCCGTTTTTCCCATCTCTAATATCATTCTTCCCGAAAGCGTGTCTCTCACCACTACTGTACATCGCTCGGTTATAAAGATTGTCTATTTACAGTTGATTAATAGATAGTAAAATCTTTTTGTACAATTTCCAAGTTATACAGAATATTGTTTCCTTATCTCTGGATTGCTCTGAAGAAGTTCAAAGTTTTCACAACTCGCGGCTCTGTCAGACAACTCTAAACTATAGCGTTTGTTGTTTTGTTCACAGGTTCTCAGTAAGTACATAAAGGTTAGATACTTGTTACGAACACTCGTGAATGAATTAATAAGTATTACAGAAAGACAGATCTGTTTTAGTTATAATTAATGTATAGCGTTCGTGCAACTATAACCCACAACCTACACTATTGTACAAAAGAATATATTAAGGTAGTCGTCGTGGTTAAGGCACACCGTCAGAAAATTCTTAATTTTTGTATACTTATTAAGGACATGATAATACAATTACCCTGAAAATTTGAAGTCGATTGACCGTATATAATCCGAGATAAATTTAATTAAAAATTGGATAATTAACATTGATTGTATACGATCTCTGTAGTTCTGAACCAGTTTCTTATTTATAAAAAAAGAACTAACTGTCAGAAACTTTCTAAAAACTGACAGTCTTTCAATGCATTTGTTATGAGTTTAAAAAAAATAAGAAAACAATTTTGACCGTCTAATTATTTATAAATAACGGTTTAAAGTTCAACAATTTATAGAAAAGTATACATGCATATGAATACTGTATGGGTTACGTTTCCACGGGTACAGTCTTGCGTACAAATTATGGATCACTTAGCTACAAGCTAGTATACTTTTGTGGCGCGTATAATCTATAGCGTTTTGACAATATTTTACCACGACAACTACCTTATTGAGAGATGAAACGGTGATTCGGTATCTGGCCTAAATTTACTAACTAGCCGGATACCGGGTAGTAACTCTAATTACTCTAATGTTTGGAAATATTTTGAAGATTTAAAAAACTTTTCCGAAAAAGGAAAAGTCATTTTAGGTTTGTGATGGAACAATTTGTGAAATAAGTACGAATAAGGTCATAGTGTGACATTGAAAACGTGTGTTTTTTTGGCACAAATAATGCCGACTTTTTTCTAGTAAATCGTACATAAATTACAAAACTAGTCCATTAGAGAGCTAGATTTGTCCTTTATCTTCCTTATAGAGAAAGAATTTTTGCAGAATGTTGACGAATAAGTCTACAATCAGTTATCAGCCGAAGGCCTATTTTTGGCTTAAATTTAAAGCGTTTCGACAGCCTTAAACTTTACATTGGCCCGAGCAAAGCTCGGTTCCCGGATACTAATAATTAAGAGGTCTTGGTGTTTGATGGTAACGTGTCTCCCCACTCATCGAAATTGTTGAAATTCCGCCAATGCTTCTTTGTCAAAGCCGACTTGTTTTCAAAATGCACTTTCCGTATTCGGTCAGTTTGTCGAAGTCGTAATTCACCTGACTATACTGTATTATCAATTCCTGATCTTCTACTGTGTCGTTCAGTTCAAAGATTTCTCCCACCGCGTGTATATGGGTGTACGCGTAGAATTAGGGGGGGGGGGGGGCATGGTGTATGTGGAGGGGGGAGAGTCTTCTCAGGTCACGCGACTATAGATGGCATTAGTGTAAAGGGTATTATCTAAGCTCCGCGGGGCTAAACCTAACTCAAACTGTAATCTGACAACAATAGAAATTTGTTATATGTACCAAAACGCGAAGGCGAGCGCGTGTAAAGACTGGACCATAAATACAAGTTCTCGAATGTCTCACAAGACGGGACCCGAGATAAGATGTCGACAATTTTGATCAATTTTTTTTGGATGAAACTAGAGAAAGAAAAATACTTTTTATATACAGTGGACCCCCGGTAATCCGGCCCCTGTCTAATCCGGCACCCCTGTAATCCGACATAATCTATTATTTATTATTGAATATTTTTTTGACAATCTTCGGTAATGCATGATTGAACAAGTTCAGAGTACATATATATAACATATAGAATCTTATCATTGGATCTGTATTTTGTCGGATTACAAGGTACTCCTTTGTAAATAATTCTGGACTATAGGGGGTCTTAGGCAGTACTCTATAATCCGACAAATTCGATAGTTCGACACTGCCCTGCAAAATGTTTGTCGGATTAACGGGGGTACACTGTATTTTAAATTTAATACACCATAACGTGTTTTTAATTATTTAAACTTAAGATAGCAATTGTTTCGTTCAAAGATTTTAGGGTAGTACCCTCGCCAAACCCGTTTTCTTAGGATTTATTTGAAATTTAGCCAGAATAATGTCTATGTAATTCTGCATCGATTGGCGCAGAATGAAATTTTTGAACAACACAGTTTCAGAGATATTAAATTCCAAAATTCGAGTTTTTGAGGCTTTTATACATTGCGGTATACGGGGTATCGAAAAATTTACCGACAAATATTTTTTGTATCTCAGAAACTTTTCTTAGGATTTTTTGAAAAATGTATATATCAGATCCTTTTGATGTTAATAAATTATAAATATTTTAGAGGAATTAGGATCAATGAAATTAAAAGACAAATTATTTTTTCACAACGCTTCGTATTAAATATTTATAATTTATTTTCTTAGGATCTTTTTAAAAAACTAAAGTAATGTTAACTAACTAAACCATTTTTCAATATAGTCCCATTAACAGTTACCAAACAGTTTCAGAGATATTTAATAAATAATAATGCAAAATTTACCGAATTTCATCAGAAGAAAGGTTATACGATAAACGATCTGGCAACATTTCAATAATATTTCTGAGGCAATTTATGTAGATAAATAAATAAATACATGTCCCGGTAAAGATTAGGCTGCTTATACATAGTACGATATACCATAGTATAATAATAAGTACCTACAACAATACTATAAAATATCTCAACGCTCCGACAGTGTTGCCAGATTTTTCGCTCGGGATTGGCTAAAATTAGTACAGAAACTGCAAAAATTATTGGGCTTGTTAATAACGACTCTCAACTACATGTACACTGCAGCATAAACTTTTTGCTACGATTGTTGCGAGGGTACTACCTTAAACTCGTCTGAGGAAGCAAAATATTGTTACAAAATCAAGTTCTTAAAACTTAAACGTTCTGTTTTATTAAATTTAAAAAATATAACATTTATTTACGTCAAGTAGCGACCGAAAAGAAATTATGGAATTTTGATAATGTTTATTTATTTTTTACCGACGTAGATATGTAAAACGTATACCTATATCTATTTTTATTTTATAATCAGTTCAGAAAACAGGATTTTTATTTCTTTAAATTACATTTATTTGTACAATTTTCGAAGTAAAAATGTAGGACATAGCTGTATTAAAAAGTTATATTAAAAAAACTGTACATATTTCGCGGTCCACTTTGTATCCGCATACTACGTGTGTGTACTAAAACTACACGTAGAATGGAAGCGGCACACCATGACAAACAACAAACTTTAGCTTCTCTGTATCGAAACATAACAGTGTCGTAGAATAAGGGTGTTAAAATGAAACGAATTCTATTTCTTTTTTTTTTTTATTTTAACAGAATGGCCTTTACTCTGATAAGTAATTAGCCAGGGCTAGTTTCTAACTTAATTGAAATAAATAAAGAAAAGTAAACGAATTCTAAGAAAAAAAATTAATCGACTTAAAGAAAAAGTCAGTATGTATCTAAGACTGTCCGACTCAATGTCGGTCGATATCAAATCGGGAAGAGATGCAGCCTAAAACGTAAAAAAAATATTTTTCTTTATATCTGGTCAAGAGAGGACATTCATAGGGTTTTATTACGACGTAAGTCAGGTTACAGGTTGGACGGTAGGCGAAGTGCAGAAGTGGGATATTGCGACAATCGACAGTAGGGGAAACGCTGAGTCGACTTCGCGAGACGATACTGTCGTTCACTGACGCATCTACACATAGATAAAGAGAAAACATTCATGGGGTTTTATTACCACGTAAGTCAAGTTACAGGTTGAACGGTACGCGGCGCGCAGAAGTGGGATATTGCGACAATCGGAAATAGGGGAAACTCGAGACAAAACTCTACGTTATTGACGCATCTACACATAGATAAAGATAGAACATTCACGGGGTTTTGTTACGACGTAAATCAAGTTACAGGTTGAACGTTACGCGACGCGCAGAAGTGGGATCTTGCAACAATCGAAAGTAGGGGAAACCCGGAGTCGATCTCGAGAGACGATACCGTTCATAGGGTTTTAATACCATGTGAGTCAAATTACAGGCTGAACGATACGCGGAGCGCAGAAGTGGGATCTTGCGACAATCGGAAATAGGGGAAACGCAAGACCATTCTGTACGTCATTGACGCATCTACACATAGATAAAGAGAGCATATTCATGGGGTTTTATTACGACGTAAGCAAAGTTACAGGCTGAACGGTAGGCGGAGCGCAGAAGTGGGATCTTGCAACAATCGAAAGTAGGAGAAACCCGGAGTCAACCTTGAGAGACGATATCGTTCATAGGGTTTTATTACCACGTGAGTCAAGTTATAGGCTGAACGTTACGCGGAGCGCAGAAGTGGGATCTTGCGACAATCGAAAATAGGGGAAACGCGACACGATATTGTACGTCACTGACGCATCTACACACAGAGAAAGAGAGAGACGGAAAGTAGTAGTGCGGCGGTTGTTTATCGTGTGAACATTTGCACGTGTCTGTGTGTTGGTTTAGTACAGAATCTTTGCTCTTTGCTCTTATGGTGCGCATGGCGGTTGCTGTTGGCTCTTCGCTCTTACAATTATCTCTGTAAGTTGAAATTGTTAATTAGTCACTGTCAGTGGCGTAGGCGTTTGCGCTCTGCACCCACCGCAACAAGCGCCTTGCTCTTCGGCGTTCTATTCTTCTTGTCGACGGAGACTTGAGGTTTTTTGTCAGACGCCAAGATTTCCAAGTCTCCCGAACATTATAAGAAAGTATTAGTACGAGAGCTGTTAGACATTTTTGGGTAGGTATTTGAGGCACTGAAAATTTGTACAATAGCTCTTTAGTAATATCCGAATACAAAAACACAGACCTAGCTGGACGGTAGCGGGATTAACCGACGCTCAAATTCTTAAATTACTCGTAGCAAAATTTTTTTCGCAATAAAAAGACATTTTGAAATTTTAATACCTTGAAATTCAGTATTTAGAGAGTTGAAAAATAAAAAACCCGGGTCGCAGTGCCAAAACCCTGCCGACAATATAGTGTATTTGCTTATACAGGCAGTGTGGCTTTATTATGCAAACTTAAGTTGGTTTTTGGCCAAAATAAAAAATTTTTTTTTTCAATATTATTATCAATCGAACCTTTATAGCAAATTATATACAACTTTTAGTAAATAATTCACTATCTGCAAACTAGTGTTTTCATAAAATTTGGAAGTCCGGTCCTGTCGGGCCGATTTTATTAAAATTTTAGGGACACTTTTTAATTACTACTAAAGGGTTAAATGTCAATTTTGAAACGATTCCGAGAATTTTTTCGGTATTTTGGAGCCCAAAAACATTTTTC
Source organism: Venustoraphidia nigricollis (assembly GCA_034508555.1). Lineage (NCBI taxonomy): Eukaryota > Metazoa > Arthropoda > Insecta > Raphidioptera > Raphidiidae > Venustoraphidia > Venustoraphidia nigricollis. The sequence continues at coordinate 2,058,372 of JAVRKA010000021.1, read as the reverse complement.
AGCCACTAAAAACTACCCTTAAAATGGCCCGATTACGCCCATTTTAAATAGGTTTCTTGCGGTGATGGATTTCAATACGTGGGCCAAATTTCGTTAAAATCAATTAATTATATAAACATTTTTAAAAATGGTGCCAAAGTGTTTAGGAGGTTATGAAATGCCGAAAAATTTTAGTCCGACCCCTAGGTCCCGCCATCCGACCGATGCCAATAGTGTATGTTGCCATATGGCTAATACACTAAAAAGCCAGATTTTTTAATCGGGTCTAAAACTTGCCCAAGTGTTTGCAAAATTATTTTTTGAAAAAATTTAAAAATATATTTGAGGCACGTTGAAATTTGAACAAAATAATATTGGTTACTAAAAATTGATATATTCAAAAAAACAGGTCGTTTCGGTGGGACATTCTACCTGCCAGGTGATTAAAAATTTGAGGGTTGATTAAGTACCCTTTTTTGCGCTTTAGTCGTTTTAAGTAGACATGTTGTGAATGAACAACTTTTGACAGTTAAATAACCTCAAAACTTGTATTTTCGTATTTTTTTTATTTCGAGGGGCGGCTAAGCCCCGCTACCCTTCTGTGTTTTTGTATTCGGATATTACTAAAGAGGTATTGTACAAATTTTCACAGTGGCTCAAATACCAACCCAAAAATGTCTAACAGCTCTCGAGCTATATGTATGTGCTTGAACATTGTGTAATATCTATTCATCGAAATTGAACATAGCTCGCACGCCGCCATTAACTAGTTAGCCAATGACGGTTGAACACAACAAATGCATAACCGTTATTTGTGATGCTTGTTGTAATCCGAATAATTATGAGCCTTTATTTATGGTGAGTGGCAGATGCACCGCTTTTCAGTTTAGCTGCCAGTGTCGTAGCTGAGAGCTGTTAGACATTTTTGGGTAGGTATTTGAGGCATTTTGAAAATTTGTACAATAACTCTTCAGTAATATCCGAATACAAAAACACAACCCTTGCTGAAGGGTAGCGGGGCTTAAGCGATTTATCAAACATATTTTAGCTCGAGCTGCTCCTCGTGAGCACTGCAAACCATTTTTCAAAAACTTAAAAATAATGACTCTACCGTCGCTATATCTATTTCATTTATTAATGTTCGCTAAAACAAATATCTCATCCATTAACAGAATTAATGATAGCCATAATTATAATACAAGGTATAAAGAAGCTCTTCGATTACCGAAGTATAATCTGTCTAGTTCTCAGAACAATTTTTACTATTCATCTCAAAAATTTTACAATAATCTGCCCCAAATAATAAAAAATTTATCATTACCTAAGTTTAAAAATAGAATCAAAGTAATCCTGACTGAAGCGTGCCTCTATAATATCGATGATTTTAAATTTTAATATATTTTAATAATGTACCTATTATGTATTTTATATTTCTGACATGTCACATAGATGCATTCTGTATCTTCAACTTGACTAATAAATTTATTATTATTATTATTATTATATTGATCGCCTGGCAGGTAAAATGCCCCAACGAAACAACCTGTCTTTTGATATATTTATTTTTAGTTACCAATATTATTCTGTTTAAATTTCAACGTGCCTCAAATATATTTTTTTAGCCCCAGAGTTATTAAGCATTTTCGGGTAGGTATTTGAGGCACTGTGAAAATTTGTACAATAACTCTTCAGTAATATCCGAATACAAAAACACAGACCTGGCTGAAGGTTAGCGGGGCTTAACCGACTTATCAAACATATTGATCGCCTGACAGGTAAACTGCCCCACCGAAACGATGTGTTTTTTTGAATATATGTGTAAAAGGACAGCTATTAAGCATTTTTGGATAGGTATTTGACGCACTGTGAAAATGTGTATTATATCGCTTTAGTAATATTCGAATACAAAAACACAGACCTGTCTGAAGGGTAGCGGGACTTGAACGATTTATCAAACATATTGATCGCCTGGCAGGTAAAATGCCACACTGAAACGATCTGTCTTTTGAATATATCTATAATAGGAGAGCTATTAAGCATTTTTTAAATATATTTTTTTAGCCCAAGAGTTATTAAGCATTTTCGGGTAGGTATTTGAGGCACTGTGAAAATTTGTACAATACTTCTTTAGTAATATCCGAATACAAAAACACAGATCTGGCTGAAGGATAGCGGGGCTTAGCCGACCCTCAAAACAAAAACAAAAAAAAACAAAACACGAAAATACAAGTATTGAGGTTATTTAACTGTCAAACGTTGTAATTCATTCAGGACATGCATATGAAAAACGGCTAAAGCGCAAAAAAGGATAAACTAATAGGTTTTAAGAAGTTCCGTCCGATGTCGCTAGTATCTAAGCTGTTTTGTTGTTTTATGAAATAACTACTTTGACGTTATCAGAAACAACTTCCGTAACATATTCGTTGCATGCTGCCTGTGCAACTTCCGTAACAGAATGCAATTTACCCTCAGTACAGCAAAAGAAGTAGGGCTTCAAAAATCCTTTGACATAAAAAAGACTGACTTCTCCTGGGTTCAAAAAGAACGCTAGATATATTCGAAGACTCTGTACCTTCCTGATGGATGTTTTTCAGGACAGAACACCCCGCAATCGTTACTTTTGTAACAGAGAAAATTTTACCCTCAGCGCGCCAAAAGAAGTATAACTTCAATAAAATACATTTTCGTTGTTAAGACATCAATTAAATTTTATCAATTGTGTATTTTCTAATCGTAAATGGTGTCGTATTGTTTTTTCCACTGTTGTAATTTTTAATTTTGACTTGTTCCACACATTTTTGTCTAAGGAACAAATAAATTATTATTATTATTAATTAATAGGAGAAGAGAAACCAAATATTGTTTTTTTAATATTCAATTCCATAAAGACAAAGAAAAAAAGGATTTCATCAAAATACATCACCAAAAATGTTTTCTTATAATTGAATTACGTTACCAGAAACAAAAAAAGGATTTAATAGAACAAAGAAATCTTTTATATTTTCGCAAACAAATAAAAAAAAAATCATTACATTACGTATAATATAATACGTACGAAGGTATACACTTAAACTTAGCAATATAGACTCAAGCCGTAATAATATTGTATTACATTAAAATTCCATAGCTGCCATACAGTTCACGCGTCATTTGTTTCACAGTAGTGTTTCTTTTGTTTCAAAGAAGTAAAATCTACGTGAGTATAGGCGCACACAACGCGAAACAGAAGCGAAGAGGAAAACAAAAGAAGAAAGAGAAAATACAAAATCCATTCTCTGATGGAATAACAAAATTCTTTTTATTTTTTTAATAGCATCAATTCGACCGTAATGCTTCGGCTTCTATACTTACAAGTAATTGTATCTAATTATTTATACACAATGTGATTTTTAGATACATATCGACAATTTGAAAACTTGTTTTACTTTGAATCAACCAATCAAGAACATTGAAATGAAATTCTTAAGGCTGTCGGAACGCTCTGAATTTAAGCCAAGAATAGAGCTTCGGCTGTCAACTGATTGTAGACTTATTCGTCAACATTCTGCAAAAAATCTTTCTCTATAAGGAAGATAAAGGACAAATCTAGATCTCTAATGGACTACTTTTGTAATTTATGTACGATTTACTAGAAAAAAGTTGGCATTAATTGTGCCAAAAAAAACACACGTTTTCAATGTCACACTACGACCTTATTCGTACTTATTTCACAAACCTGTTCCATCACAAACCTAAAGTGACTCTTCCTTTTTCGGAAAAGTCTGTTAAATCTTCAAAGTATTTCCAAATATTAGAGTAATCAATTGACAGCGGCACCCTTGCAATAGCATCTTTTAGCTTCGTAGTGGGCACCAGCCAAAAATTGAAACGTGCGGATGATTAGAGCGAGATAGAGCTAAAGGTCACACCCAAAATATGCCTTTTGTCTACCTCGTCCCTTACCTCTGGACCTCAGCACAAACTCTGTGAAAGTGATCCAATACTGTTTAAGTGATTGGTCCCTCAGATTGTAAAATATCTCCCGGGGAATTACAAATTGTGGTCGCAAAAATCATTTTAATTACTATTTTCATGAGCTGTGATTAAGCATTAAGCTCCACAAAATATGGTTGACCGCTTAAAACTTTCAAAAAACATATATTTTGCCTTTAGAGCACGTCACGAGATTTCGAATTACGGGAAGGCTAGTTAATATTTTGAAGTTTCAAATAATTAAAAACACTTAAAAATTCTACAAATAATTATTAAAGTATTTCTCGACGATCGTTTCGGACAAAGTCCATCCTCAGGACTACAAAAACTTATACTCAGTAAAAACATATGTTTTTGAAGATAATTTTTGACACTCAAATAAATAGAGATTGTATATTTTAATTAGTTTTTATAAACTATTTGGCTAAAAATTATTGACTAAAAAACCGTAGACTAAAAAATGGAAACGACAAAACAACTAAATAAAACAGTTAATACATAAAAAATAATTTATGACATACACCTGATGAAACGTCGTGATAAAAATAAACATTTAGTATTGACTTAAAAATTGATCCTAAGTCCTCAGACAATTTGTGTAAAATTTATGCTAATTTTTTCGTTTTCATCTGATATTAAACCGCTTATTTAGATCAAATAAACTGTAAAAACTTGGCTAAAAGTCATATGGAAAGAATGGTACATAATTCTAGTTTATTTTCAAAGCATTGCCATCAAAGAGTGAATAAGATTTTTCATGGAAATTAGAGATTTCCGAAAGGTAAGTGCATGTCATAAGTTGTAGTATTATTAAAAAAAAAACTAAGCGTGAAGTAACCAACAGTGTACCAACTTTTAGAGAAGTCTACATAATAATCATCAGTACGCGTTATACTGCCAACCGGGAAACATAAAATTAACTGTGACGTCATTACTTTTACAAGAGTTTTAAAAAAGTTTTCGCTTTAAAACACATTGCAAAGCGAAACACATAATGCTGTCCTTCGACCCTTTCTACTTTGGATCACTATAGCTAGTGTGCGGCGTCGTACGCGTTTTGCTTATTTATGTATGTATAATATATACATGCTGAACCCAGCTACTCTCAAAATAAATCGGGGAATCACAGACTAAGAAAACGGGATGCAATAGATATGCCAGGTTACTATTTATTTATTAATACCCAATGGACTAGCCAAATATTAATTATTTCGTTTGGAATTCGAACCCCTACAGTTAAGAAGCGGTACTAACGTACTTATTGTGTAAAATGACTACAGTAGAATCGCGATAATATGAATATGCACTCTTATGAACGACTCAGTAATATGAACATAATTTTTGTAGAGAATTGAACGCTCCACTAAAAAAGTATCTTGTGATTTTTCGCTAAGTTTACTGATTCAAAAGTTTTTCGAGATTAAAGTTTGAACTTTATCCTCGGAAAACTTTTGAACCAGTAAACTTAGCGAAAAATCACAAGATACTTTTTTTGTAGAGCGTTAAATTCTATACAAAAATAAGTATGTCTTATTTTTGAAGATTCATTTGTCTCCAAGTTTTAAAGTTTGGAAGAACAGAAGGAGTTTTCCACATGTTATTTTCCATAAGAAACTTTGGTTGGAATGCGGACTATCCTAGAATTAATATTTAGAGCTCAAATTTTTAGATTTTTTTTTGATTAATTTGGAAACGTTTGACCCCCTGGGAGCATAGAAATTCGACAATATTCCTGTTAAGGATCATCTTAATGTACATATGTTTCTTGCGACCCCGATAATATAAACATATCACTAGTATGAACGCCTCAGGATTTTTTCTGTTCATGTTAGCAAGATTGCACTGTATTTCAAAACTTCGCTGATTTAAATTATAATTATTATTGACCAAATAAAATAGGATGTCTAGGGAGATGATAAATCTAGTTGGGAAACATTTTTAAACACAGGTTACGTTTGTGATCTTATAATTTATATACATTTTACCTTTTTTCCATTTTCAAAAGTAACATTTTTTGTGCCTACATAAAGTAACCTTTTAACTATTAAAGGGTTTTCTACTGTTGAATCTTCAATTTAAAAAAAACCCGGGTTCGCAGTGCCAAAACTCTGCCGACAATATAGTGTATTTGCTTAAACAGGCAGTGTGGCTTTATTACGCGAACTTAAGTTGGTTTTTGGGCTAAATAAAAATTTTGACTCTTTAATACACCCCTTAAAATAACATATTTTTTCTTAATTGCAATATTATTATCAATCGAAGCTCTATACTAAATTATATACACACTTCAGTAAATAATTCACTATCTGCAAACTAGTTTTTTCATAAAATTTGTAAATCCGGTCCTGTCGGGCCGATTTTATTAAAATTTTAGGGACACATTTTAATTATTACCAGAGGGTTAAATTTCAATTTTGAAACGATTCGGAGAATTTTTTCGGTATTTTGGGGCCCAAAAACATTTTTCAACCCCTAAAAACTACCCTTAAAATGGCCCGATTGGGCCCATTTTAAATAGGGTTCGTGCGATGGTGGATTCCAACATGTGGGCCAAATTTAGTTAAAATCAATTACCTCTTTCGAAAGTTATTGCCCGCACACATATATATATGTATATATATATACATATATATATAAACATTTTCAAAAATGGTGCCAAAGTGTTTAAGAGGTTATGAAACGTCGAGAAATTTTGGTCCGATCCCTAGGTCCCGCCATCCGACCGATGCCAATAGTGTATGTTGCCATATGGCAAATACACTAAAAATTATCGGGGTTATTTAACTGTCAAAAGTTATTAACACTATAGCTTTTAAGAACCTCCGCCCGATGTCGTTATTATAACCTACTTTATTATTTTATGAAGTAACTACTTTGACGTTATCAGAAACAACTTCCGCAACATATTCGTTGCATGCTGCGTACGCAACTTCCGTAACAGAAAATTTTACCCTCAATGCGCCAAAAATCCAAAAATAAGTCCTAAGAAATATGAGAATGCTCACAGAAAAAAAAAATTGCAAATTCAATTTAAGAAGTTTATATCAAAACTGAGTGTTTTTAATCATAATAAAATATTTTAATATTTCACTATAAAATTTGTGCAGTTTTTCAGATACTTTTTTAAATTACTTCACAAACTGTGTCTGTATGGCATTTTAACTACTAAAAAGACAGTAAAGTGGTGTGTTATTTTACGGCGCTGGAATTGCAACGTTTTCTAAGTTTACGTTTCACTGACAAAGTGTCAATTCATTTAAAAAATCAACCAAATAACATCAACTCCGTTTGTACACAGATATAGTCTACACCAGTTTCATGAAGTGTTTGATTCAGGTAGAAATTTTATACAATAGTATATATAGCTAAGATGTATAGGTAAATGGATGTTTGCATGTCCTACATGGGTACACCAGGTACTACGCATACAGGAAAGGTTTAAAAAAAATATGTACCAAAAAAAGTGTTTGATTCAAAAGGCAACAAGTACTATTCGAAAGTTAAGTTGATTTTAAATAAATATAAGATATATTTTATTTCTACAAAATTTTATTTCTATAAAGCTGCTGAACGCTGTATAATTGTTATAAACATTCATTGTTATAATGCTAAATTAGAAAAAAATATTTTTTTATCCACCAACACCGTCGGGACTTAAACCCGAATCTTTCCACTTTCGCGGCGGAATGAGTTATCAATTACTCAACGGTGCGATATCCAAACAATCAATTCATCATGATAAAGCGAATTGTAACATATTTTTTATCCACCAACACAAATAAATAAAAAACCCGGGTCGCAGTGCCAAAACCCTGCCGACAATATAGTGTATTTGCTTATACAGGCAGGGTGGCTTTATTATGCGAACTTAGGTTGGTTTTTGGGCAAAATAAAAAATTTTACTCCTTAATACACCCCTTAAAATAACATTTTTTTTTCTTAATTGCAATATTATTATCAATCGAACTTCTATACCAAATTATATACAACTTTCAGTAAATAATTCACTATCTGCAAAGTAGTGTTTTCATAAAATTTGTAAGTGCGGTCCTGTCGGGCCAATTTTATTAAAATTTTAGGGACACTTTTTAATTACTACTGGAGGGTTAAATGTCAATTTTGAAAGGATTCTGAGAATTTTTTCGGTATTTTGGGGCCCAAAAACATTTTTCAACCCCTAAAAACTACCCTTAAAATGGCCCGATTATGCCCATTTTAAATAGGCTTCTTGCGGTGATGGATTTCAACACGTGGGCCAAATTTCGTTAAAATCAATTAACTCTTTCGAAAGTTAATGCCCGCACACACATATATATATATATATATATATATATATATATATATATATATATATATATATATATATATATATAATATATATATACATATATATATAAACATTTTTAAAAATGGTGCCAAAGTGTTTAGGAGGTTATGAAACGTCGAGAAATTTTGGTCCGACCCGTAGGTCCCGCCATCCGACCGACGCTAATAGTGTATGTTGCCATATGGCAAATACACTAATAAATGCGGCAAACACTTTTGGAGGGGTTAATATTGAATCAAAATGCGTCAAAGTTGAATTTTCAAATATGAAAAAATAAGTGATTGATTTACGCTGAAATTTTTATAGCAACTTCATAAGAAGATATATTTACAAATATTTGCGAAAAGCCAGACACTTTTTCCGGGGTTTAGGACTATTTTTGGGAACTTATTTATGGGTACTTATGCAAGATTTAAAAAACTTTCCCAAAAATAGTCTTAAACCCTGGAAAAACAGTCTGACTTTTTGCAAATATTTTTAAATATATCTAATGAAGTTGCTATAAAAATGCCAGCGTGAATCAATCGCTTATGCTTTCATTTTTGAAAATTCAACTTTGGGGTATTTTGGTTTAATGTTAACCCCTCCAAAAGTGATTGCCTCATTTATTTATTTATTTCAAATCAACTTAGCTTTCGAATAGTACTTGGGCTTTTGAATCAAACACTTTTTTGGGCACATATTTTTTTTACACCTTTCCTGTATGCGCAGTACCTGGCGTACCCAGGTAGGATAAGAAAACACTCATTTACCTATGCATTTTACCTATATATTCTATTGTATAAAACTTCTACCTGAATCAAACACTTCATCAAACGGGTGTCATCAGCTCTTGGACTAATAGTTCCATAGTTACTCTTACCCCAACCTTCTAGTAACCTTGCGTAACAGTCGGCACTCGTAAAGTACCAGTCTTCTTAGACGTTTGCGCATGTTTTATTGAGCGTTTCACTTTATAAAAAAATATTTTTGTGTTACGCACCCCTCTGGCCCCTGTATCAGCTTGAATACGCTGGGGGTTCAGATTAGTTTTAATTACGGTCCAAAAGAGCTAATACGTATCGTCAATCGATCGTTTAATTAATTAATTAATCCATTAATGCACTAGCCGATGCATTCTATGTTTGAACATATAAACGTCACGACATGTCATCGTTTTATAAACGGAAGATTATAAAATTTTACACTGTTATTTGCAGCAGGGATGTAATCCAGACGTGGTTTTTTATCTGCAGATGCAGATATTTTGACGTTCACATCTGCAAATGTCGAACTAATAATATAAGAATAGTTAATAGAAAAAACTCGAGTCGCAGTGCCAAAACCCTGCCGACAGTATAGTGTATTTGCTAATACAGGTAGTGTGATTATAATATACAATATTATATGAAATTGCTTGTTTTTGAAGAAAATACAAAACTTAACTCCTTAATACACCTCTTAAAATAATAAAATAATTTCAATATTTCGTCCCTGTTTTATCAATTCATCATCTGCACAAGTCCGGTCCTGTCAAGGCCATTTCAATTAAATTTTAGGGCCACTTATTAATTGCTACTAAAGGATTGAATTTCAAGTTTGAAACGATTCTGATAATTTTTTCGATGTTTTTGGGCACCAATTTTCAACCACTAAATACACTCCTTAAAATCGCCCGAACAGGCCCATTTTAAATAGGCTTCGTGCGGTGATGGATTCCACCATGTGGTCCAAATTTCGTTAAAATCAATTAACTCTTTCGGACTATTACGAACATTTAAAAAAATATTAAATCAGCTCAGCCGTTCTCAAGTGATGCGCTTACCAATGAACAGCATTTCATTTTTATTTATAAAGATGTAGTCGAAGTCACGCCGAATTATCTATCTATCACGTGAGCATTTATCTCATAAAGAACAAACATTTTTCATTAAGGTAGTTGTCGTGGTTAAGGCACACCGTCAGAAAATTCTTAATTTTTCTATACTTATTAAGGACATGATAATACAATTACCCTGAAAATTTGAAGTCGATCGACTGTATATAATCCGAGATAAATTCAATTAAAAATGGGATAATTAACATTGATTGTATACGATCTCTGTAATTCTGAACCAGTTTCTTATTTATAAAAAAAGAACTAACTGCCACAAAGTTTCCAAAAACTGACAGTCTTTCAATGCATTTGTTATGAGTTTAAAAAAAATAAGAAAATTTTTTTGACCGTCTAATTATTTATAAATAACGGTTTAAAGTTCAACAATTTATAGAAAAGTATATATGCATATGAATACTGTATGGGTTACGTTTCCACGGGCACAGTCTTGCGTACAAATTATGGATTACTTAGCTACAAGCTAGTATACTTTTGTGGCGCGTATAATCTATAACTTTTTGACAATATTGTACCACGACAACTACCCTAATTGTTGACCTGACGTATAATATTATTCTTTTACAGAAAAAAAAACTATTCAGTGGCGGTTGAAGTATGAACAAACTTTGGAATCGTTACTAGAAACAGTTTAATTAATTAATTAAACACGGCTCACGTTAATTATTCCATTTCTGAATGTCCCTTGCATAATATAAATAAATATACACAGTGACAAATTAACTGGCGCTCCGCCATTAAATTACATATTTAAATCCGACGTGACATAAATTGTCATCGGGTCATTCAGTTGCATTCAAAATTGTTATTATTTACAAGCAGTTTTCATTTTATAATTAGGTATGTAAAAATGTTAATTTATGCACAATTTTTTATTTTTATCGGTTCATCGGAAATTAATGCGTCCGCTAGGGTGCCAGTGTTGATAGGAAAGAAACACTAGCCCTCAGCGAAGCCTTATTATATTTAAATACGACGTGACATAAATTGTCATCGGGTCATTCAGTTGCATTCAAAATTGTTATTATTTACAAGCAGTTTTCATTTTATAATTAGGTATGTAAAAATGTTAATTTATGCACAATTTTTTATTTTTATCGCTTCATCGGAAATGAATGCGTCCGCTAGGGTGCCAGTGTTGATAGGAAAGAAACACTAGCCCTCAGCGAAGCCTTATTATATTTAAATACGACGTGACATAAATTGTCATCGGGTCATTCAGTTGCATTCAAAATTGTTATTATTTACAAGCAGTTTTCATTTTATAATTAGGTATGTAAAAATGTTAATTTATGCACAATTTTTTATTTTTATCGGTTCATCGGAAATTAATGCGTCCGCTAGGGTGCCAGTGTTGATAGGACAGAAACACTAACGCTCAGCGAAGCCTTATTCCAGAAAAGTGGAAGGCTTGAAATCAACTAAACTTTTCTTTATTTTTTTATAAAAATTTCGTATATCGACACGGGAGAACATATTTTTGGAATATGAAATAGTTTTCAAAATCCCGACAGAAATAAGATATTTTGTTACCTCAGTTAACTTAGTTTGCATTGTAACACTAAAGCTCCTCACAAACACATACATACATTACACGTCGCATTCATACAACCAAAACATGTGCACATTTACACGTTAGATACAGAACACAGACTGACAAATTCTGTATCCTTCCCCTATGCACAGAGCTCGCTCTAGAAAGGGAAATTATCTTTGTAATTTTTTCGTATAATATGATAACATGATGATATAGGATTTAATAAATAAATAAATATATAAGTACAGAATGTTCAAAAAGTCCGTTGAAGTATCTTAAAGGAGTGGTGTTTTCATGGAAAATATTCAGAATAAAAGTTTCTCAATTCCAAGCAACGCTTATTTTAGTGACAAAAATTTATCCTCTTGGGGTTGCAACCGCCGAGAGGTGTGATCATCTCTAAAATTTCAAACAGCAAACCCTATTTTTCTCTATTAGATCGTATTTTCCGAAAAAAATTTTTTTCAAGCTACCATTCACGAATGGAACTTAAAAGAATTTCCAAATTACCTCCAATCTCCTGCTGAATAGTTGAACGGGCGTTTCCATACAAAATTTTCAAACAGGGGGTTGGAGGTAGTCTGTAAATTTTTTCAAGCTCAATTCGTGACTGCGGTAGCTTGAAAACAAAATTTCTCGGACAAAAGATGTTTATTTTTGTCTGAAAAATATGATATAATGAAAAAAATAGGGTTTTCCATTTGAAATTTTAGAATTGACCCCAGCCTTCCGCGGGGGCATTTTCGAGGGGTGAAATTTTTATCACCAAAATAAGCGTTCCTTGACATTGAGAAACTTGTATTGGGAACATTTTTCATGAAAACACCATTCCCTTGAGATATTTTAGCGTTTCCAAACTTTCGGCATGGTATGAAGAAAAATTAGTAAATAAATTAAGGCTGTCGGAACGCTCTGAATTTAAGTCAAAAATAGAGCTTCGGCTGTCAACTGATTGTAGACTTATTCGTCAACATTCTGCAAAAAATCTTTCTCTATAAGGAAGATAGAGGACAAATCTAGGTCTCTAATGGACTACTTTTGTAATTTATGTACGATTTACTAGAAAAAATTTAGCATTAATTGTGCTAAAAAAACACACGTTTTCAATGTCACACTATGACCTTATTCGTACTTATTTCACAAAACTGTTCCATCACAAACCTAAAGTGACTCTTCCTTTTTCGGAAAAGTTTTTTAAATCTTCAAAATATTTCCAAAAATTAGAGTAATCAATTGACAGCGGCATCCTTGCAATCAAATTTTTTAGCCTTGTAGTTGGCACCAGCTAAAAATTGAAACGTCCGGATGATTTGAGCGAGACAGAGCTAAAGAAGGTCACACCCACAATATGTCTTTTGCCTACCTCGCCCCTTACCGCTGGGTCTCAGCACAAACAAAATTCAGAGCGTTCCGACAGCCTTAATAATATTGATTCTACCAACAGTAATAGATATATTAACAAAATAAAATTACTTGCAATATACTGTTCAATTGATTTTTTATTTATATAAAGACGTTTCGACTAACAGTTTTAGTCCTTTTCAAAATTCTGAAAATTGAAAAGGACTAAAACTGTTAGTCGAAACGTCTTTATATAAATAAAAAATCAATTGAACGGTATATTGCAAGTAATTTTATTTTGTTAATAGTAAATAAATTGTTTTCATTTATATTAAAATACAATAGCGGACTTGACAGGCATTAGGCAGACGTTAGCCAAACAGATTATTTTTTCGGAAGTGTAGTTTTTGGCTACAGGTTGTTGAAACCGATCTCGATTATTGCTACTTTTTAATCGGTTATAATCGGATTATATGGGTTCTCTTCAAAACAACATTTAACGCGACCGAATTTGCGTACGTGTAAAAAAGTTAATTATTCATAGACGTTGGTCCAGATCAATTAAATCTTAAACCGTATGCGGTTTATCTAACCGCCAACGCTTATAATAAACTACATCAAACACAATGTACTTTTACCCCATATGTGTACATAATGAGTATAAACCAGCAGAAGTGGGATTCAACTGGCGGCCCAGTCCGGCTTCGCCCGGGTGTAAATGTATTATATGGGATAAAAAGATGAGAATCATTATCATTAAATTCTCAACGTGTATTGAATTTGCGCGAATTCAATCGCTTTTAGTTGTGAATGTTCAAAAATCGAAGAAAAATCTTATTCACCAAAAACAAATTTAAAAAATTCTGATGATCCGATCGCTACCAAACTTCAGAAGATCACCCGCTGGGCTAATCTAAAGATTGTCTGAAAATTTCATCAAAAATGGTCTACCCGTTTGGAGTTCATAGATTACATATACATCGTCTTTTATCTATATCTATAGATTATTAAAATGTAAAAAGTGGTTATTGTGACATAACGACAATAGTTGGACATATAGTATCGCGAAGTTTTTTGTAGTTATAGATATGTTCTTTAATATTGTAGAACATACTTTTGTTCTATCATCAATAGTTTCCGCAGCGCATGCGACGAAAGATGTTTTATGGCATTTTTTTACACCTTGGGTTACGTTACTAAAGTTTTAGTAAGGATCTCTAATATTTTCTAGCAATAAATATAGCCTATGTTACTCAGGGTGAATGTAGCTTTCTAATGGTGAAAGAATTTTTTAAATCGGCACAGTAGTTTTTGAGTTTATTCATTACAAACATACAAAAATACAAATATTTCCTCTTTATAATATTAGTGTAGATTTTCAAGTTTTCCCGAATGCGAGTCTAGTGCTGTCACCACTACTCTACCCGGCTCGGTCTTATTTTATTATTAATTATTTGTAATATTATTATTCAATAAACAAGTTGAGGCTAATTATACTAATAGGTGCAAAACTGTAAATTAAAAAATATATACTATTTTATAAAGCGTAGTGTATCTATCTCGAACGTAATGATATCATGGTTCGTGCGATTGTTCACAACTGACATACGCTCATTTTTAAAATATTGTTACTAACTTGTACAGCATCATGTACGTTCTAGATACATAAACTACTACCTTTTTTAATAAACCTAAAAAAAATCAGTTTTAATGAGATACGAATCTGCAATCGAAGTCGACTAAGCAATAGATGCAGTTACCTGTAATATCGGCTGCATAAACACTCAGTGGGTGAGGTACGTACCTATATATTACATTTGCTAGAAATAGAGCCACTCTCAGATAATTGGTATCATGTCGATTTGTATCCGGTCTGCGGCTTGAATGGCCTATGCTTCTGTTATTCGCAAACTATAGGGCAGAGTCGATTCGTTTTAAACTGATGCGTTCGCTCTTAATGCAACATTCAGAGCGAATGCGTACAATCTGACAACGCCAGAGCTGGATTTACACTAGGGGCACTAGGGACTAGTGTCCAGGGCGACAAATTTCCAGGGGTGGCAAAATTTGGAACAAGAAAAAAAATTTGCGTTATAGAAATTTTTTTGAGAAGTGTGATTTTTAACAGCCACTAACAGATGTATATTGTTTTCGACCAAAACTATAAAATCTAACACTAAAAAGTAGTCAATAAAAAGTAAATTAAAAAAATTACTTTTCTATTATATACACGATCGATAATCTGCTGCTCGTTAATCCGACACGTCTAGTAATCCGCTGTTTTAAAGTATGCAGAGGTCTAGAAAAATCGCTCTACAATTCAACATTTTTACGATATTGCGTTCTGTAATCCGACACACGTGTTTACTTGACAAATATTTCTCTATAATCCGACGTATCGTGGAGTCGCTCGCTCTGTAGTCTGACAATAAATATTGGAAGGAGAAGACGTCACGTTTTTTGTGTTATTAAAGTTCGAAATTAAAAATTGTTTTGTTGTTAAAACCTTCAATAATGCATTATGTATTATAAATATGCATTATATAAAGTCGTTTTGACTTTAGGAGCAATAAAAAAATTTAAAGAATTCTTTTTTAACAGTTACACTTTTAGTTCGTGCTTACATCTGACATTTCCACTAATCCGACATACGCGAAAAATTCTGTTGTTGGATTAGTGAACGTGCCCTGTATTTCAATATTATTTTTTATTGATTATTGAAGTTATACTTCTTTTAGCACATCGAGGATAAAATTTAAAAACCCGGGTCGCAGTGCCAAAACCCTGCCGACAATATAGTGTATTTGCTTATACATGCAGTGTGGCTTTATTATGCGAACTTAAGTTGATTTTTGGGCAAAATAAAAAATTTGACTCCTTAATACACCCCTTAAAATAATATTTTTTTTCTTAATTGCAATAATATTATCAATCGAACCTCTATACCAAATTGTATACAACTTTCAGTCAATAATTCACTATCTGCAAACTAGTGTTTTTATAAAATTTGTAAGTCCGGTCCTGTCGGGCCGATTTTATTAAAATTTTAGGGACACTTTTTAAATACTACTAAAGGGTTAAATGTCAATTTTGAAACGATTCTGAGAATTTTTTCGGTATTTTGGGACCCAAAAACATTTTCCAACCCCTAAAAACTACCCTTAAGATGCCCCCATTACGCTCATTTTAAATAGGCTTCTTGCGGTGATGGATTTCAACACGTGGGCCAAATTTCGTTAAAATCAATTAAGTCTTTCGAAAGTTATAACCCGCACACTTATATATATATAATACACTAAAAATATGTGGTGGAGATGCCGTGATTAATAACTTCGCTTCCACCACATGTATCTATTTTTGTTAAAATGCGATTGTATAAGAATCTAGTACGTTGTATATGCTTAATTCTGTTGAAATGAATACTCCGGACGACCCGGAATAAAATTAGTGAACGTGTCCTGTAAAGGTGAAAATACCTACTTTCTACCGGGTATAAAGAAAAATGGTATACGTGGTGTATAGCATTTTTCTAAACTAAAACTAAAAAAAAACCCGGGTCGCAGTGCCAAAACCCTGCCGACAATATAGTGTATTTGCTTGTATAGGGCCGTGTGGTTTTATACTTTTATGTGAAATTAAGTTTGTTTTTGGGCAAAATAAAAAATTTAACCCCTTAATACATCCCTTAAAATAACATTTTTTTCTTAATTGTAATATTATTATCAATCTAACG
This sequence comes from Venustoraphidia nigricollis, assembly GCA_034508555.1. Lineage (NCBI taxonomy): Eukaryota > Metazoa > Arthropoda > Insecta > Raphidioptera > Raphidiidae > Venustoraphidia > Venustoraphidia nigricollis. The sequence goes on along the minus strand of JAVRKA010000021.1, from coordinate 2,041,610 downwards.
TCTACACCGAATTAAATACACCCTTCAATAAATAAGTCACTATCTGTAAACTAGTGTTTTCATAAAATTTGTAAATCCGGTCCTGTCGGGCCGATTTTATTAAAATTGTGGGGACACTTTTTAATCACTACCAAAGGGTTAAATTTCAATTTTGAAACGATTCGGAGAATTTTTTCGGTATTTTGGGGCCCAAAAACATTTTTCAACCCCTAAAAACTACCCTTAAAATAGCCCGATTAGGCCCATTTTAAATAGGCTTCTTGCGGTGATGGATTTCAACACGTGGCCCAAATTTCGTAGTAATCAATAAACTCTTTCGAAAGTTATCGCGCGTACACATATATATATATATATATATATATATATATATATATATATATATATATATATAAATATATATATATATAAATATATATATAAATATATATATACATATATATATATAAACATTTTTAAAAATGGTGCCAAAGTGTTTAGGAGGTTATGAAACGTCGAGAAATTTTGGTCCGACCCCTAGGTCCCGCCATCCGACCGACGCCAATAGTGTATGTTGCCATATGGCAAATACACTAAAAAGTATATTACACTACAAGGGCGGAAAGTTGAAAGCTTTGCGTGGAATGATGCCCTCAGCTTCGCCTCGGGCATTATGTCGCGCAGTGCAGGCATTTCAACTTTCTGTCCTTGTAGTGTAATATACTATTGAGAATAATAGCTTTAGTCTGCTGTAATTGTTAAGAAACATTCATTGTTGTAGCACTATATTAGAAAAATTTATTATTTCAACACGTCACCGTCGGGATTTAAACCCGAATCTTTCCACTTTCGTGGTGGAATGAGTTAATCAATTACTCTACGGTGCACACAATTCAATTTTTAATCCTTCATAATATAGCGATTTATAACACTCAAATTAACTACATGCGAGAGCCAATTGGCTCTCGCATGTAGAGTAATTGATTAACTCATTCCGCCGCGAAAGTGGAAAGATTCGGGTTTAAATCCCGACGGTGACGTGTTGGAATAATAAATTTTTCTAATATAGTGCTACAACAATGAATGTTTCTTAACAATTATAGCAGACTAAAGCTATTATTCTCAATTAATTCAGCAAGTACGTAGCTATAAGCGTACGAAAAATATCTACTAATAGTAATATACTATATTAGTTTCTCTTTCGTAAGGAGCGTCTTTAATAGAGAATTTTTATATATTGTTCGCTGACGTACTTTTTCAGTTCAGTGTAAAGCGTCAGTTCAAAACACTTTGAAGTACCTATAAATGCAGACGGGGTTTGTGTACAGTGTCAAATAAAACAGTAATTGGACCAAACATGAACGCTTGATACTCATTCCATTCGTACTAACAAAAAACATACTTGAATCGGCATACGCCTGCAAAAAAAATTGCACTATACACGTTCGGTCTGTATTAGTAGAGCACAATCTACCTACATTGAGAGCAGTTAACCAAAATAAAAAAAGAGAAACGAAAAATATATAAATCTCGCTGATTGGGCACCGATGCTATTTATCAACCGGTATTACAGTAATCTGTAGATCGACCGAGAGCAAGGAGAAGCGGGATGGAAACTGGGAATATTGCATGTTGTCTGTACTATAGTTACATGGTGTTGAGTCGTAACCAGTGTTGCCAGACGTCCCGATTTTGGCGGGACGTTCCGATTTTTAAATCAAAATTAAATGTCCTGCGCGGGACAGGCTCAGTCCCGCTTTTCGGGGATAACTCGACCGTGCGTAAATAATTATTATTCTCTTATTGTAAGTTGCAATTTGTAACACTCACTCCTCAGACTATTGTTTGAAACGCCATATTTTTCTAATGAGTAAAACTTTTTTGATTTTGATTTCTGTTTTTTTTATTTTATTTATTCAGAAGACGAATAAAACTCAACTATATTTAACGATAGGGTAAATCTGATGTAAAATATCATATTTTTATTAAAATACATTTTCTATGGTTATTTTTGCTATCTATTGTCACATAAACGTAATTTGAACTCAAATAAAAAGATAAATATTTAAAAACTTCTGACTATATACGTTTTTTTTTACTATGTCCCGCTTTCGACGAAAGAATCCCGCTTTTTTCACTCAAAAAGTTCCAAAATCCCGACTTGGCAAAAAAAAATCTGGCAACACTGGTGGTAACACTCGAAAGTAAATATTTTCAGTCGTGACATTCACATATAGTAGGAGAGCTATTAAGCATTTTTGGGTAGGTATTTAAGGCACTGTAATATAAAAACACAGAACTGGCTGAAGGGTAGCGGGGCTTAAACGACTTAACAAACATATTGGCCGCCTGGCAGGTAAAATGCCCCACCGAAACGATCTGTCTTTTTGAATATATCTATAATAGGAGAGCTGTTAAGCATTTTTGGGTAGGTTTTTGACGCACTGTGAAAATTTATACTACAATAACTCTAGTAATATCCGAATACAAAAATACAGAAGGTGAAGGATAGCGGGGCTTAACCGACTTAACCGATTTTTTAATTTTTGTGCAATAATAAATTCTTGAGGCATTTTGAAATTTTAATACCTTGAAATTTAGTATTTAAGGAGTTGAAAAATAAAAAAGCCAGATTTTTAATCGGGCTTAAAACTTAGCCAGGCGTTTGCAAAATTATATTGTTAAAGACTTAAAAAATATATTTGAGGCACTTTGAAATTTACACAGAATAATATTGATAACTAAAAATAGATATATTCAAAAAGACAGGTCGTTTCGGTGGGACATTTTAACTGCCCGGCGATCAATATGTTTGATAAAAAAGCCAGATTTTTTAATCGGGTCTAAAACTTTGCCAGGTGTCTGCAAAATTATATTTTTAAGACTTAAAAAATGTATTTGAGGTACGTTGAAATATAAACAGAATAATATTGATAACTAAAAATAGATATATTCAAAAAGATAGGTCGTTTCGGTGGGGCATTTTACCTGCCAGGCGATCAATATGTTTGAATAATCGGTTAAGTCGGTTAAGTCCTGCTTCCCTTAAGCTAGGTCCGTGTTTTTGTATTCGAATATTATTAATATTACCCAAAAATGCTAAACAGCCCTTGGGTTAATTTATCCATTTAGGGGCCCCGTTCATAAAATACGTTCGCATTTTAAATATTGGTGAAAATTCATCTTTAAAGTTCAATTCCAGATATATAATAGAAAACAATATCACGGGTAATTGGAATAAAGAAAATAAATCAATTTAAACACTCATTGATTGCAACGTTTCGTCTTTTCTTTAAGACTTTTGCAAGCTCTCAATATGCTTAAATGATAGTAAAACTATGATATAATATGCAATTTAGCATTACAAAAAACAATTAGAAAAATTGAAAATTGTTTAAATTGATTTATTTTCTTTATTCCAATTACCCGTGATACTGTTCTTTATTATTGGTGAAAATATTTTTGAAATCGGATGAGCAGTTTTGCAGATTACCTCTTACATTTAAACTTACAAGATTTACCTCTTTATATAGAAGAAGTTCTTTTATTATTATCTGCAAAACTACAACGTACCCTTAATTTTGAAAAACAGCTTGGTGGTCAGTTTCTATTCAACACTTTGTACGCAGTGACCAATAGGTAAATAGTGTTTCCATACAGCTTTGTTAATTTTTAACATAGATATACATGCATTCAATTGAAACGAGTGTTTTTTTTTATCTTTATTACAACACAAAAAAGTAATACTTTATTTCAGGTGCGCATTTATTTTATGGGTTAAAAGTTTTAAAAATTGATTTATAAGATCAATTGTATGCTCTAAAACAGTGCTTCCCAACCTGTAGAAGTTTGCGAACCACTCAGCTTGAAATTAAATCAGTACAGTAGTAAAACAGTTTTTTACAACACATTTTTTATTATAACAGTCATCAGCACGGTTATATTCACACCTTCTAGTTCAACGCATATCGGTTTTAAAATTCCCATTTAAGGCTGTCGGAACACTCTGAATTTAAGTCACACTACGAGGCTAAAAAATGCTGTTGCAAGGGAGCCGCTGTCAGTTGATTACTCTAAATTTTGAAAATATTTTGAAGAATTAAAAAACTTTTCCGAAAAAGGAAGAATCACTTTAGGTTTGTGATGGGACAATTTTGTGAAATAACTACGAATAAGGTCGTAGTGTAACATTGAAAACGTGAGTTTTTCGGCACAATTAATGCCAACTTTTTTCTAGTAAATCGTACATAAATTACAAAAGTAATCCATTAGAGACCTAGATTTGTCCTTTATCTTCCTTATACAGAAAGAATTTTTGTAAAATGTTGACGAAAAAGTCAACAATCAGCTAGCAGTCAAAGCCCTATTTTTGGCTTAAATTCAGAGCGTTCCGACAGCTTTAACGGCAACATTTTTATATGTGTTGCCGGACCCTTCCGCGAACCACTGGTTGGGAACGACTGCTCTAAAAATAAACAAACACATGTAAAACATTTATTATTGATGTTCATTTGAACGCATTGTAAAATATGCACTCTGTTCGAGATTACTAAAGTTATTACAACCAGATCGAAAACAGAAACTGAACAAATGAACAACACCAAAACAAAACACTACCTAGCAACTGCCATTATTATTTGCATGCACGTATTATGACTTGACGTAATATATTCGTGCTTATTGCCATTTTTAATAGTCATTCTGACTGCCGTTGAATATATTAATGCAAATATACATTGAAAATTGGAGATTTTTTACTGATAATAAAAATGACACATATAAACCTAACTATTGACCTTACCAAGGGATATCAAGTGACAACAGTACCTACAACAAGTACTATTCGAAAGTTAAGTTGATTTTAAAAAACCCGGGTCGCAGTGCCAAAACCCTGCCGACAATATAGTGTATTTGCTTGTATAGGGCCGTGTGGTGTTATACTTTTATTATGTGAAATTAAGTTTGTTTTTGGGCAAAATAAAAAATTTAACCCCTTAATACACCCCTTAAAATAACATTTTTTTCTTAATTGTAATATTATTATCAATCTAACGTCTACACTGAATTAAATACACCCTTCAATAAATAAGTCACTATCTGCAAACTAGTGTTTTCATAAAATTTGTAAATCCGGTCCTGTCGGGCCGATTTTATTAAAATTGTGGGGACACTTTTTAATCACTACCAGAGGATTAAATTTGAATTTTGAAACGATTCTGAGAATTTTTTCGGTATTTTGGGGCCCAAAAACAGATTTCAACCCCTAAAAACTACCCTTAAAATAGCCCGATTAGGCCCATTTTAAATAGGCTTCATGCGGTGATGGGTTTCAACACGTGGCCCAAATTTCGTTGAAATCAATTAACTCTTTCGAAAGTTATCGCGCGTACACATATATATATATATATATATATATATATATATATATATATATAAACATTTTTAAAAATGGTGCCAAAGTGCTTAAGAGGTTATGAAACGTCGAGAAATTTTGGTCCGACCCCTAGGTCCCGCCATCCGATCGACGCCAATAGTGTATGTTGCCATATGGCAAATACACTAATAAATAAATAAATGAGGCAATCACTTTTGGAGGGGTTTACATTAAACCAAAATACCCCAAAATTGAATTTTCAAAAATGAAATTTTTATAGCGACTTCACAAGATATATTTACAAATATTTGCAAAAAAGCCAGACACTTTTTTCGGGGTTTAAGACTATTTTTGGGAACTTATTTATGGGCACTTATGTACGATTTAAAAAACTTTCCCAAAAATAGTCTTAAACCCCGGAAAAAAATTTTGCAAATATTTTTGGAAATTCATCTTTGGGATATTTCGGTTTAAAGTTAACTCCTCCAAAAGTGATTGCCTCATTTATTTATTTATTTAAAATCAACTTAACTTTCGAACAGTACTTGTTGGCTTTTGAATCAAACACATTTTTGGCACATATTTTTTTACACTTTTCCTGTATGCGTAGTACCAGGCGTACCCAGGTAGGACAAGCAAACATTCATTTATCAATACATCTTACCTATATATACTATTGTATAAAATTTCTACCTGAATCAAACACTCCATAAAACGGGTGTCATGAGTTCTCCGGCTAAGTCAACCAAATTAAAATGTATATCGCGATTTTTCGATCGCATGTACCCTATCTATAATAACATAAAGTGAATGTATATATGTATATATATATATATATATATATATATATATATATATATATATATATATATATATATATATATATATATATATATATCGTAAAGTCAGTAAATTGTTAACAAATTTCTGTTGTGGTTGTACGACTCTCAATTCAGCGTTGTAATATCAATTCTCATGTTTTCAGTTTTTACGTTTATCTACTAAAATTTCATTGTTTTTTTCTTTTTTTAGCTGCAGATATTTTATGGTTGGAAAGCTGTTTTTTACACAAAGTATCGAATTGTTACTAGCGTAATACAAAACCTATTTAGATCGCTTACAAATGTTTAAAATATGAAACAATGCACGATTTCTAATACTAATGCTGGGTATCAGGAAGTGCTGTCAGAAAATCTGATTTGACCTTGGATGGTGACGACACATATAATTAAGTTAATAATAAGTATTTAAGGGGGTATTCTTATGTGAACGCATAAATTTTACCTCTTTTTAGGGAATTTTTTTTTAGACGAAATAACATTCAATCATTTTAATTTTTTTATATGTTTTTGTTTGTATTTTTAACTGTATAAAAAAATTTTTTTTCTCTTATTTTACATTTTTTATATATATATTTTTTTTAATTAAATTAGACACTAAAAAAAAGCAAGTCACTGGTCATGGTAATAGCGGCTGTTCATGTTGTCTGAAATAAAAACATCGAATAGATCAGTGTTCAGTAGGGATGTCGCTGTCGTCCCTACCAAAATTAATCAATTTCATAAAAAAAAAAAATGGCGGACTGTAGAAAAAAGTTTGTGTTTTTTGTTAATTTTTTTGTTAAAAATCGTTTAAAAAAAGAAAATATTTTCGAAAATAAGCAATTTTAGTACGGACGATAGCCATTAATGAGTAGAAGAACATATATAAATTTCAAAGCAATCGGTTGAATACTTTTTTTTAGGACCATGACAGTTTTAGAAAATAATGTTTCCAGAAAAATGCGTTTAAAGTTTCAAGAGCCAACAAGTCGCTTATACGGCTCGTCGGCGACTATGAGTTGTAATTTATTTAAAACTAGGAATTTCGGTCTCTATTTTTCACAGCATATTTTCGATAGGTTTTACTATTGAAAAAAATCGATTTTTCGAAGTGGTCACATAAGAATACCCCCTTAAACAATTTACGTTTTTTAATACAACAACTTTAAAACTGTTAACATGGCTAAATTTGTCACACATTTAAAACAATGACCACATGAAATAAGACGCTAAATAATTTAAGTTACCGTCGCTAAATCTGTCACGCATTTCCGTTTCACTGAGCTACCATTTTACCCTTCAAATCGACAAAGCACATGTTTCTTTAAAGTACTGTAAAAATTTGTGTCAAAAATAAAAATTATAGACTTTTAAGTCAGGTTTCTGGCAGTTGAAAGTCGTACCACGGAGTATAAAATACATCGTTTCATAAAAATAAGAAAGCTTTTTTTATAAATGAAAGACTTTACTATAATTATTTTTAACAGAAACGACTAACAAAACAAATGACAAATATCATTCTTCTTCATCTGTTTGACTTCTGTAGGTAAAAGAAAAACAAATGAATTATCCGATTCTGAACTCTATTCATATAATATAATCGTAGAAACTGATTTTTAAAATTTGGCTAGTAAATTATCTTTAAAAAAATTTCTATGAAAAAAATTGACCTGTCTTCAAAAAGGTCGCTAAAAATAGAGAAATAATAAACTTCTGAGATTGGCCCTAATTTAATAAAAGTATGTAAGAAGTTTTAGTAATTAATTAAATTAAGTAGCGTCGACCTTAAAGTATAAATGTTTTTGTCATTTTTAGTTGGAACCATTCCAACTTTATCTGAACATGCCGGAGTCAAATCAGTCAACGTCTCACAAAGATAAGGCCGAATAAACATAAAAAACAATACAAAAATACGTGTAGAATTGATAACCTCCTTTTTTAAGTCGGTTCAAACATATAATATATTTAAATAATAGAAAACAGTATCACGGGTAATTGGAATAATAAAATAAATCAATTTAAACACTCATTGATTGCAACGTTATGCCTTTTCTTTAATTAAGACTTTTTCAAGCTCTCAATATGCTTAAATGATAGTAAAACTAATCATAGTTTTACTACCATTTAAGCATATTGAGAGCTTGAAAAAGTCTTAATTAAAGAAAAGACAAAACGCTGCATTCAATGAGTGTTTATATTGATTTATTTTATTATTCCAATTACCCGTGATACTGTTTTCTATTATAACATATATCTGGAATTGAACTTTAAAGATGAATATTTAAATAACTTTGAACAGTAGTTCATTTTCAAATAAAATACAAGAAATTCTCTAGCTCTTAAACCAAGTGAAAATCTTTTTTTCACGTAATATTTCTTTTGGTGCATTGAAAGTAAAATTTTCCGTTACACGCAGCATGCAACGAAAATGAGACACCATGGAGTTAGTAGCTAATTTAATATGAATGTACTACGTGTATCGATAAGATTGAAATCGTTGATAAAGCTGACTCTTCGATGCAGTATACTTTTACTTTGTATTCATAGATGACACGTCTCATTTCTCTGTTACAATGTGCTGATGGAGTTGTCCACCTATATTATCCAAAGTAAATAAGTATGTACTATTCGAAGTGAACAGGCAATAACTTTTAACTATATTTATCATTTCCCTAGACATCCTATTTTCTTTTATCAATGTACATTTTTAACGAAAATGTGAATATCAATTATCGCGATCACGCCAAAGAAGTATAACTTCTGCCGCCCGTACATAAGTAACAGCGTTGCCAGACGTTCCGATTATTAAATCAAAATTAAATTTCCCGCGCGGGACAGGCTCTGTCCCGCTTTTCGGGGATAACTCGACCGTGCGTAAATAATTATTCTCTTATTGTAAGTTGCAATTTGTAACACTCATTCCTCAGACTATTATTTGAAACGCCATATTTTTCTAATGAGTAAAACTTTTTTGATTTTGATTTCTGTTTTTTTTATTTTATTTATTCAGAAGACGAATAAAACTCAACTATATTTAACGATAGGGTAAATCTGATTTAAAATATCACATTTTTATTAAAATACATTTTCTATGGCTATTTTTGCTATATATTGTCACGTAAACGTAATTTGAACTAAAATAAAAAGATAAATATTTAAAAACTTCTGATTACCTATATACGTTTTTTTACTATGTCCCGCTTTCGATGAAAGAATCCCGCTTTTTTCACTCAAAAAGTTCCAAAATCCCGACTTGCCAAAAAAAAAATCTGGCAAGGCTGATAAGTAGACGCATCATTCTTTTTTATTCGCAGCCGTTCGTTATAAAGAAGTTTCACTGTATTATGATTGAATACAATTTATAATTTTGTCGTTATCTGTATAGTTGCTTTAAAAGCTTTTATAATTAAATTTAAAACTTCTATGCGCAATTTAGTTATCTCAATTTCTAATATTTTCTGCGTATTATATAAAATAATTATTTTAAAAGGCTGCAGTACATTAGAGGAAGTTCTCGTTTACTGTACAACGTAACTCGCATATTATTTTCAAAAAAATATTTTAAAAAAACTTTTATAAGGACAAGCTCTTATTGCAGTGTATTAAAAAGGATAAAAATAATTTTTAATAATTTAAGTTCAAAATTATTAAAGCGTGGGTCATGACTATCGTCGAGCTTACAACCCACGCTTTTACAATTATGAACTTAAATTATTAAAAAATATTTTTATCCTTTTTAGTACACTGCAAGAAAGGCTTGTCTTCATAAAAGTTTTTTTTTTAATATTTTAATTCAAACCCACTAGTGGGGAGAATTTGGGTCAAAATTCACATTTCTAAATTTTAGAGTATTTTTTCGTTTTGAGGTCCCCTGAATCCAAAAAACATATTTTTGGAAAAAAATTCTGAACACGATACAGGTCAAACAGATGAGCGGATTGAAACCAAATTTTGGGAGGATATTTAATATGCAAATATGAAAAGTCCTACTATTTTTGGAGAAAATCTACGCATGCGCAGAAGAGATATACTCCACAATGTTTTTTTTTTTGTATAATGGTGGTTTGCTTTTTATAATGGTTTATTATTTTATTTATTTTTCCAAGAAAGTTTCATAGAAATTTTTTTTCATAGTTTCGGAACTATTTTGAAAATTAAAAAAAAGATTTTCTTTTATTCTGAAGATTTGTCAAAAATACATTAGGTAGCTGATAAGCATAATTCGGTTAATTTTTACATGTATCGTAAAACCATATTATGTAACCATGAAAATGTTTAGCAAATTTCATAATATTTATTTACCGCGTCACCGCACGTTTTAACCGAATTTTTACTTGATTTATTATAATATGTCAAATATCAATATTTTTGAAGTTGGAATGTTCCTGTCGCCCCATTGCATTGGCTGGAATTATTTTTTTCTATTTTTGTGTGGACACATTGCAATTCCGTACCCAATAGTGGTGGAGCACCGTTCAGAATCGTATGAACTGGAAGACCGAATTTTAATTAACGTAAAAGTTTAAAGCAACTGTAATAAAAAACAAAAGATGATTGCATGACATCTCTCTTTTGTTTTTCATTCATTTTTATCAAGGAACACAAACACACCATTCAAAATATTTTCATATAGGCACCGAAAAAGTTACGGTGCATTTTGAAAATTAAAAAAATAAAATAAAAATATGACACTTTGCAATTAATGTATGAACAATGAATTATTGAGATCAATCGTTGATCTAAAAAGCGGTTTGCGGTTTGCCCGTAATTTTGTTCATAATTGCATGGGTTTTAATTTTATTACGCGGAACCCTAATTCTTTATTCTAAAATAAAAGTAGCCTAATAGTTACTCCTTATAATATCAGCTATCTGCCAGTGAAAGTTCCGTCAAAATCGGTCCAGCCGTTTCGGAGATTAGCCGGAACAAACTGACTGAAAAACTAAAAGTTCACTTTCGAACGCGATATCATTAAAATAAAAATTTCAGGTTTGACTTACTTACGATTACTCAGAACAAACTCAAGCGAAGTCCAGCGCTGTTACTTTGTTAGTTTCTGGCGAAGCTAATCGAATTTAAATCATACTCTCTATGACTTTGCAATTCAAACCGCATTCAGTACTTGTATACAAGTAGGTACTCTATAGAGCTAAGTACAGGTTTCCGGTACAAAATGCTACTCACGATTGCACCTCTATTAGGTCGAGAGCTATTAGACATTTTTGGGTAGGTATTTGAGACACTGTGAAAATTTGTACAATACCTCTTTAGTAATATCCGAATAAAACACAGATTTGGCTGAAGGGAAGCGGGGCTTAACCGATCCTAAAATTTTTAATCACCTGGGGGATAGAATCTCCCACCGGATCGACCTGTTTTTTTTGAATATATCTATTCTTAGTTACCAATATTATTCTGTTCAAATTACAGCGTACCTCAAAAATATTTTAAAAATTTTTCAAAAATATAATTTTGCAAACACCTGGCTATGTTTTAGACCCGATGAAGAAATCTGGCTTTTTTATTTTTCAATTCCTTAAATATTTAATTTCAAGGTAATAAAATTTCAAAATGCCTCAAGGGCTTTTTATTGCGGAAAAAAATTTGCTAATTCAAAATTTGAGGGTCGGTTAAGCACCGCTATCCTTCAGCCAGGTCTGTGTTTTTATATTCGGATATTACTAAAGAGATATAATACAAATTTTCACAGTGCATCAAATACCTATCCAAAAATGCTTAATAGCTCTCCTATTATAGATATATTCAAAAGACAGATCGTTTCAGTGTGGCATTTTACCTGCCAGGCGATCAATATGTTTGATAAATCGTTCAAGTCCCGCTACCCTTCAGACAGGTCTGTGTTTTTGTATTCGGATATTACTGAAGAGTTATTGTACAAATTTTTACAGTGCGTCAATTACCTACCCAAAAATGCTTAATAGCCCTCCTATTAATATAAATATTAAGAGCACTGTGGTTAGAACAATAAAAATAAAAGAATATATACTTCTTACCACAACAGATTTATTCAGTGGATGTACATTTCGAGAGCTAAGCTCCCATCTTCAGCAAAACACTAAATTATAGATATATTCAAAAAGACAGATCGTTTCGGTGGGGCATTTTACCTGCCAGGCGATCAATATGTTTGATAAATCGCTTAAGCCCCGCTACCCTTCAGCCAGGTCTGTGCTTTTGTATTCGGATATTACTAAAGAGATATAGTACAAATTTTCACAGTGCCTCAAATACCTACCCAAAAATATCTAACAGCTCTCAACGATATCTTTAACCCACCACAAATATGCATGTTTGTGCAGCCCTGGACAAAACCACAACTGGCCGCGAGAAGTGGTGAATAACTTGCTCCTGCACTATACGCAGAGAGGAGAGACTTTCGCGTTTGCTACGGCTACGTCTGTGGAAGCCACATGAATGAAGAAGGGTATACCTTAATGCATTTGATGTTGGCGCGACTTCTTTACGACTTGATCGCTTTTGCAACTTCACAGGTTCTGATCTCACCGCTTCACAATTCGTGTTCGTTTTCTCTCTGCGCGCTTTCATTAGCACAAAGAGAATAATATTCTATTCTATTGTTGCGAGAGTATTTACACATGGAAAATATTATACGTTAGAATATAGAGCATTGATTCCAAAAGTGTGCGCCGCGGTGTCGCACAACTCACAAGGGCGCCACGAAACTTCTGTGCCCCAGGACGTTGTGGTTGTTTTATTGGGACGCCGTGAAAAGTTTTGATTAAATAAAATTGCAGATAGCATAGAGATATATCAATGAGTTTCTGAATTAGAAATAAAGAAAAACTATTAGTAACATAAGGTTTACCCCGAGATAACCAATGTTTTGACTTGGGACGCCGCGGAAAAATTCTGATATTTTAAGGGCGTCGGAAACCGAAATAGTTTGGGAGCCCCTACGTTGGATCACATTAATTATCTGCTTAAAGTAAGAAATGCGTCGGCTAAAGAGCGGAAATGGACGAATTTTATTTAATTTTTTTTTTGAAGTTTAACTTCTTTAGCGACGTAGGTATCTGTTCGAAAAATAGAAGAAATCGAGGGGAAGTTAGTTTGTCTTCTAAATTACATGAAACTGACAAGGCCAGAAGTTTATAGTGTATTGCATTTTGATTCGTAAAATAGTCAGACAAGGATGAACGGCTTGAATCTGACGTTAAAAACTACGAACAATTGTACAAAATAATTTCTGTATTTTGACGTACAAACGGTAGGAGCTCATAATATATATTTCATGTAAATTCAGAAAGGAAAATATTAAATATCATATTCTCTATTTTCAGATATCAGAACAATTTTCGAAATAAACATTTTTTTAAATACAAGTATATGCTGAAACATTGCATAATGTGAGGTTATGATATAGACAATTCGTATTAAACATGTTTTTCTGTAGATTATAGTATGTAAATAAAACTATGGTATGAATGTGACGATCTGTCCATGTGAGAATTTTCACATTACGTAAACGTCAAAATGCCCTCTTAAAATGTGTAATAATTTCGCCGTAATTATAATATTAAAAACTAAAGAAGTTAAACTTTTTATGTCAGTTATGAGGGTGAGGTTCATTATATTTTTTTTTTTTTGGGTTTCGTGTCTAAAATCGAAGGCTATCCTGTCACAGCCTTCTAGCTCCTAAACTGAAAGTGTTTTAAAGGAAACGAACAACGGGGCGGAATCGTATAATGGTTCCATTTTTCCTTTAGCCTTACGGAACCCCAAAAAGAAATAAATACATTTTTTGCGTGGTAGAAAATAATTGTTACATCCTAAAGTGAGTATAAGCTATGCTTTTATTGGTGTGAACTAAACGAAATCAAAGCTTCCTAATAAAAATTTAAATAAAAACCCGGGTCGCAGTGCCAAAACCCTGCCGACAATATAGTGTATTTGCTTATACAGGCAGAGTGGCTTTATTACGCGAACTTAAGTTTGTTTTTGGACAAAATAAAACAAATTGAACCCCTTAATACACCCCTTACAATAATAATTTTAATAGTTGAAATATTGTTATCAATCCAAGATTTGCACCAAATTAAATACGACCTTCAGTAACAAAATTCGTATACGTAAACTAGTGTTTTCATAAAATTTGTAAGTCCGGTCCTGTCGGGCCGATTTGCTTATAATTTTAGGAGCACTTTTTAATTGCTACTAGAGCGTTAAATTTCAATTTTGAAACGATTCTGAGGATTTTTTCGGTATTTTTGGGCCCATAAACTTTTTTCAACCCCTAAAAACCACCCTTAAAATGACCCGATTGGGCCCATTTTAAATAGGCTTCGCGCGGTGATGGATTCCAACATGTATGCCAAATTTCGTTCAAATTAATTAATTCCTTCGAAAGTTATTGCCCGCACACACAAACACATATATATATATATATATATATATATATATATATATATATATATATATATATATATACGTATATAAATATATATTTATACATATATATATAAACATTTTTAAAAATGGTGCCAAAGTGTTTAGGAGGTTATGAAACGTCGAGAAATTTTGGTCCGACCCCTAGGTCCCGCCATCCGACCGACGCCAATAGTGTATGTTGCCATATGGCAAATACACTAAAAAGTCCGGATCTGTGCTTACAGGGCAGGAAATAAAATGTCGCAAGCACGGGCACATAATAGTACGACTTCAGGGTGTATTTTAAGGCGAAAGTTTTGTACGCAAAGTAAATGCAGCTCGGATATGGTAATCTCTGCTTTCATCTACCGACTGTTCTACGAAATCTTTCTTTTCTTCTTCTTAGTTCTTTGCGTTAATATAATCAAAGAATAATGTATATATCAAAACCTTTTGATTTTAATAATTTATAAATATTTTAGAGGAATTAGGATCAATGGAATTAAAAGACAAATTATTATTTCACAACGTTTCGTATTAAATCAATACTTCATCAGGTGATCTTAATTAATTGTCTTAATAACTAGATTTAATTCGATTATCTTGTTATACTATTTTAAGATATCATAACAAATCAAATTTTTGAGTAGTTATATTACAATTTATACAGAGTAAATTTTTTTTTTTAATTTCATTGATCCTAATTCCTCTAAAATATTTATAAATTATAATCAAAGAATTTATATTAATTTTATTTATTCATTTTTTATTTTATACTAATAGATCAAATTGATCCAATTAAAAAGATCAATTCGAACTATATAGGTATATGAAATAAAAAATAAGTAAATAAAATAAAAAAAATTTATTTAATCAAGACGAAATCCAAATACGTCTGATCACAGCGAGATTGAAAATTGTATTAAACTTATTTGTTTCTTAAGCGTTGCTAATAGAAATCTCAGCACAAAACAATGCTGTGCTCGACAATACATAGTATTAATCGTTGAAAGAAAGTTTGGATGAGGAACAAACAAAAGAAAAAAACTTTACTGATGTTTCGCTTGTGGTCAGCGTTTCGAAATATTCTATTTCATCTTCAGGGCAACATTATTATTAACAAAATAAAATTACTTGCAATACTGTTCAATATTTTTATTTATATAAAAGAGGTTTCAACCAACAGTATTGCAAGTAATTTTATTTTGTTAATATTCTATTACTGTTGGTAGAGTCAATATTATTAATGTATTATGTTTGCTAATAGAAAATGTTAAATTGTTAATAACTTAATATATTATACATATTCATAGGCTCTGAAAATGAAATAAAATACAGTAGAACCTCGATAAGTTAAAATCTAAGGGAAACGTTAAAAAATTTAAGTTATCGAGTTTTTCACTTATCGAGAGTTGAAGTTAGAGAGGTTGTCAGAATAAAATTTTTAACTTAGCGATGCTTGTGGATTTATAGAGGATGTATTTAGTTCAACAGAGGATAATACTTTAACTTCTGGATGTCGCCAAAATATTATTTCAAGTTATCGAGGGGATGTTCGGAATATTTGTTTAAGTTACCGAGGTTTTGTGATTTAAGTAATGGAGGTTTTATGTTTTCAGGGGAAGGGAATTCAAAATTTTTTTAACTTATCGAGGTTCTACTGTATTTCGAAACGTTGACCACAAATGAAACATCGGTAAAGCTTTTTTCTTATGATTGTTCCTAATCCAAACTTGCTTTCAACGACTACATTATTGGAACAAAAAAAAATACTAACAACAGAGTATTCATGTTGTCTCAACAAGACCCGACAGTATTGATCCACAACGAAAAAAAACCCGGGTCGCAGTGCCAAAACCCTGCCGACAATATAGTGTATTTGATATACAGGCAGTGTGGCTTTATTATGCGAACTTAAGTCGGTTTTTGGGCAAAATAAAAAGTTTTACTCCTTAATACACCCCTTAAAATAACATTTTTTTTTCTTAATTGCACTGTTATTATCAATCGAACCTATATACCGAATTATATACACCTTTCAGTAAAAAATTCCCTATCTGCAAAATAGTGTTTTCATAAAATTTGTAAATCCGGTCCTGTCCGGCCGATTTTATTAAAATTTTAGGGACACATTTTAATTATTACCAGAAGGTTAAATTTCAATTTTAAAACGATTCGGAGAATTTTTTCGGTGTTTTGGGGCCCAAAAACAATTTTCAACCCCTGAAAAACTACCCTTAAAATGACCCGATTACGCCCATTTTAAATAGGCTTCTTGCGGTGATGGATTTCAACACGTGGGCCAAATTTCATTAAAATCAATTAACTCTTTCGAAAGTTATTGCCCGCACACATATATATATATATACGTATATATATATATATATATATAAATATATATATATATATATATATATACATATATATATAAACATTTTTAAAAATGGTGCCAAAGTGTTTAGGAGGTTATGAAACGGCGAGAAATTTTGGTCCGACCCCTAGGTCCCGCCATCCGACCGACGCCAATAGTGTATGTTGCCTTATGGCAAATACACTAAAAAGGTCGTCATCACTGTGCTGATTCCTAACCATAAAAATCATACTTCGAGGAAGTTTTCCAGTAGCTATAAGCTTGAAGGGACCTTATTTTTGGAGACATGTTGTATATATTTTGGATGCAATGTAATCTCTATTGTTATATGGTTTTACTTGGAAACTTTGAATGCGTCTGAAATATTTATAGGAAAATTACTAAGCTATTACACAACGTGAACAAAAATTTTGATCTCTTAAAAATTACAATCGGGTCGCAGTGCCAACCATGAGTAGCCCGAAGATGCACGATTGCATCAACACATCCCGCCTAGGCTTTTTTAAGGAACTGTCTCCTTCACTCTACCCTTTTTCACCGCGAAAAAAACGCAATCGCACCAACACCCTTCACTCGTGAAAAACTCTTCCCTGGCTAAAAGTTTTCTCCAGCGAGAAACAACTCTAAAACTGCTGTTTTAAAATAGACAATGTCAAAAAAAAAATGAGCCTCACCCTCAAAAGCTCATATAAGAAGTTTTAATGTCATCCTCAAGTTTAATTTTTTTTATGTGAAACTAATTAATAATATTTACACATACTTAGCAACACACTATAAACTTCTGTCCTTGTCAGTTTCATGTAATTTAAGAAACAAACTAACTTCCCCTTTATTTGCCAGTTCTATTTCCCCTCGATTTCTTACTTTTTTCAAACAGATACGTCGGTAATCAGTTAAACTTCTAAAAATGAAACAAAAAAAGCGTGAGTCAGACCCACATAAGCTCACGGGGGAAGTGAGACTTCTTTAGAATTATTAACTCGTTTCAATGATGCGTTATCAATTTTCCGTTACCAAAGTTTCGGTTAGATTTCGCCGCGTAACAAAAAATGTCAAACAGATATCTTTCTCGCTAAAGAAGTTTTACTTTAAACTATTGTTATTGCTGCCGAGCTGGGCGCAGCTCCGCGAGGCAAGACTGTAACACGGTGGAATCGAAGGCTTTACTACTGTAGTCTCGTGCGGAGCTGCGGGTAGCGGTTAGTAACAAAAAAAAAACCCGGGTCGCAGTGCCAAAACCCTGCCGACAATATAGTGTATTTGCTAATACAGGCAGTGTGGCTTTATTATGCGAACTGGAGTTGATTTTTGGGCAAAATAAAAAATTTAACTCCTTAATACACCCCTTAAAAGAACATTTTTTTTCTTAATTGCAATTATTATCAATCGAACCTCTACACCAAATCAAATACACATTTCAAATAAATAACTCACTATCTGCAAACTAGTGTTTTCATAAAATTTGTAAATCCGGTCCTGTCGGGCCGATTTTATTAAAATTTTAACAGCATATTTTAATCTTAACTAAAACGTTAAATTTCAATTTTTTAACGATTCTGAAATTTTTTTTTGTATTTTTTGGCCCAAAAACTTTTTTTAACTCCTAAAAATTACCCTTAAAATGATCCGATTGGGCCCATTTTAAACAAGGTTCTTGCGGTGATGGATTTCAACATGTGGACAAAATTTCGTTAAAATCAATTAACTCTTTCGAAAGTTATAGCCCGCACGTATATATATATATATATATATATATATATATATAAACATTTTTAAAAATGGTGCCAAAGTGTTTAGGAGGTTATGAAACGTCGAGAAATTTTGGTCGGACCCTTAGGTCCCGCCATCCGACCGATGCCAATAGTGTATGTTGCCATATGGCAAATACCTACACTAATAAAATTCGTATAGTTAGTGTATTTGCCATATGGCAACATACACTATTGGCGTCGGTCGGATGGCGGGACCTAGGGGTCGGACCAAAATTTCTCGACGTTTCATAACCTCCTAAACACTTTGGCACCATTTTTAAAAATGTTTATATATATATATATAGGTATATATGTGTGCGGGCTATAACTTTCGAAGAAGTTAATTTATTTTAACGAAATTTGGCACACATGCTGGAATCCATCACCGCACGAAGCCTATTTAAAATGGGCGTAATCGGGCCATTTTAAGGGTAGTTTTTAGGGGTTGAAAAATGTTTTTGGGGTCCAAAATACCGAAAAAATTCTCCGAATCGTTTCAAAATTGAAATTTAACCCTCCAGTAGTAATTAAAAAGTGTCCCTAAAATTTTAATAAAATCGGCCCGACAGGAGCGGACTTACAAATTTTATGAAAACACTAGTTTGCAGATAGTGAATTATTTACAGAAAGTTGCTTATAATTCGGTATAGAGGTTCCATTGATAATAATATTGCAATTAAGAAAAAAAATGTTATTTTAAGGGCTGTATTAAGGAGTAAAATTTTTTATTTTGCCCAAAAACCAACTTAAGTTCGCATAATAAAGCCACACTGCCTGTATCAGCAAATACACTATATTGTCGGCAGGGTTTTGGCACTGCGACCCGGGTTTTTTTTATAAATACAATCACAACTTGCGTTAAATAATCATACGATTAAATTTATAGTGTTAAGCAATATGCAAATAAGAATAGTATATTTGAAGCAAACTTGTTTGACAACTTCAATCACAAAAGTTTATTTCGAAGTTATGAACACAATTTATGCATAGCTAGTTTGAAGAAGGTGCAATTTCTTAGTTTAGTTTCACACGTGAAGTGTCTTGGTTTACTTTACTTTAGACAAATAAAATTAGAGATGGCAACAGTTCGAGCCTGACAAAGAAGTCAGTTCTCGAAAATTATTCGATGTTATCTTATAATGAAAGTTTATCCAGGTAACTGGTCAAGTGCGAGTCGAATTCGCGAGGAGAGGGTTCCGTACCATTCCGTTTTGCGTGAGAACTTTAAAGCTGTCGGAATGCTCTGAATATAAGCCACACTAGGAGGCTAAAAAATGCTGTTGCAAGGGTGCCGCTATCAGTTGATTACTCTGAATTTTGGAAATATTTTGAAGATTTAAAAAAACTTTTCCGAAAAAGAAAGAGTCACTTTAGGTTTGTGATGGAACAGTTTTGTGAAATAAGTGCGAATAAGGTCGTAGTGTGACACTGAAAACGTGTGTTTTTTGGTACATTTAATGCCAACTTTTTTCTAGTAAATCGTACATAAATTACAAAAGTAGTCCAATAGAGACCTAGATTTGTTCTTTATCTTCCTTATAGAGAAAGAATTTTTGCAAAATGTTGACGAATAAGTCTACAATCAGCTATCAGTCGAAACCCTATTTTTGGCTTAAATTCAGAGCGTTCCGACAGCCTTATAAGACTTACTTTTCCTGGAAGCTAATAGTGAGACCCTATATTCTCTATTTTTTTCAAAATTTTACGCTCAGCAGTTTGGGAGATTAAGAAGGAGGATATTCGATTTTCGTATATTTTCTTTAATATCTTTTAAGCTGCATATTTTAATTAATAATTTATAAAAATTTCTTTTCAAAAATTATAAAAAGGAAAATTGAATTAGTCAGCCACCGATTTGATTTTTTAGAAAAGTCATGACGTCAAAGTGAAAAATTTTTTAATCAAAAGTTTACAACCGGTGATTTGACCGGGTCTTGGTATGTTTATGCTAAGTTGCACAAAAGATTGTCAAAAAAATTGATTTCACAATGACCTTAGATTTTCTTCATACAATTATAGTTTTCATACAGGCAGGAGCAGTCTAATGTCGTTATGAAACGTCTTGTCATCTAGAACATTAGATCCTACTCATAAACAAAAACAAATGATTGATCTGCATACAGAAAAAGATCGCTTTTCAAGGTAAATTTAGATCTAAATGTAAAGAAAAAAGATGTTTCGAATTAGAAATTGTACAAAAAACGGGGTTAAATAAATGTATATACAGTTTAAGAAAAATATTGTTTCAATGGATCAATTATTTTTCGAGCAGAGTCGATTCGAAACTCAACAACGCTTTTCTTATGGTCTTTGTCAAATCAAACTTTCTGACAATGTTTTCTGCAACCCAGCATTCATGCGATATTAAAACCTATGTCAGTTTGATTCAAATGCTAGCATATTAACCATTACACTAATCAGTGTCGTTCGGTGTTTGATTTTGAAGATATCCAATATTTTAAATAATTTTTTTAAGGCTAAGTCCCAGTTTTATTGTACATTCGCTATCAAAGCATAGACGAACAAAGCGTGTTAGCGATAAGAATAAAAGATAAAAGCGAGTGCATTTTTTAAATGGTATTTCTTATCAGTTTTTTCGGTTCGGTATTTAAAACATGAATTATAAATGGGGCGATAACGATATTATCGAAGCCTTGCACATAAGTAAGATGTGAACCGCCCTCTGTGCGAGAGTAAAAATTAAATAAAATATGCTAAATACACGTAAATAAGTGAAAACATGTAAATATTTTTAATGTTGAACAGACTGTACGCAAAAAAGATTAACTTCATTTATTTGGAGATTAAAAAAATAAAACATATTGCATAACTAATGACTATAATTAAACTTTTTATTTATTGTGAGATTACATGTTTTTTATTTCTTTGAACTGTACAGGTTCGGAAAAAAGTATTTATTTACCATAACAGATAAAATAAAACCACTTGAAAATTCTACAAAATTTATTAAAAATTTGAAGGAAACTCAATGGCTCGGGATCAATACAAAGCAATACTGATGTTAAAATTGCTTTTATGGCTAACGTTTCGGTGAAGCATCCTCAGAGCAACAATGCGGTTAAAATTTCAGTATATTGTACAGTTGATAATAAATATCCATCATGAATTATTTTAATTTTGTGGAAAAATGAAAATAATCAAAATTATAAAATATTTCGGTTGCAATAAGATTCAAGCTATATGACATTTTAAATAAGAATTTTTCAAAATGTGTAGGTACACCTTTGACTATAAAATATATAGATATATACCTGTAGTCAAAGGTGTACGCAGAAAAAAACAGCAAGGATCTTATTTTGGATGGGGTCGGGCCAACGCTTTTTACATATTTTCATAAAAACCATAACGTAAAAAATATTATAAAATCACCTTATTTTTCGTTAATTTTCTTTCATATCGGTCGAAATTTCATTAATGATTTTTTTATCCCTGGAAAAGAAATGAATTTGTATATAAAAACAGTTATAATCCGAAATACGTTTTATGTAAATAAGAAAATTAAATACTTACAAAATTTCGCTTAATTATTTAGATTTTAGAAAAAATGAAGGAACTGGATTTAGTTGTCAATTTTCTCCATCGTTTTCGTTTTCGTGTCGTCAAACCAAAAACTTAAAAACTTATGCACAATAAATTGGTCTATAAATGAACTGGATGTAATTACCGAAAGAATTACCCATTCAAAAAAAAATATATGCCGTCTTCTTTAAAAAATAGAACGTTACGTTTTTTTTCTGTACCACAATCAGTGATTAACTGAAAACGCGAATATGTAAAAAACGGCACGAACTATTTAAAACAATTATTTAAATCAATTTTTATCACATCACTCACGTCTTGAAAAAAATTTAAATTCAAATTTTATATTTAGTTATCCATATCGCGATATTTTTATCTATCAAACAGTTATTGAATAAATAAAAATCATCATATATATTAATACGCTAAGGTTAAGATGTTTGCCTCCCTTTTTCGAAAAAACCACACAATTGCTCCACATAAACTTTATATCATTTTATAGATAATTGCTTGCTCTACCGACATCAACAACTAAAAAATCTATTATTGCTTTTGTTTTTGCAAAATAATTAATTATAACAATTATATATTTATTCAGTATATGCAGCAATGCTGCCATCTGACGGTTCAAACTTTGAAACAATGTCAACATGATTGACGGTCGGTAAATTTTTTTTGTTTAATTTTTAATCAAAATTCACGTATAAATACTTTTCGTATGGCGGCGCTTTAGCTCAACGTTTTCGATACTTGCGCCTCTATACGACAGTTTTAGAAAAATATTTTCTTGAACCGTCACTGAGCTTCCTAGTGTAATACAACAAAAAGAGGAAAGTTATAAAGAGTGTGAGAAATTAAAAACGAATTTTAGTGCGAATTATTCGCACAGGTACCGCTAGTTATTATTATTATTATACATAAACCGAATTTACTAAAAACTTCAGTAAAACTGGAAAATATTTCAATTTCAAGTACATATATCATAAAAATCAACCGCTAAACTTAAATTTAACATGTTAACCCTGCGCCCCCGGGAGACAGTCTCACAGTGTTTTAAACTACAACTGCGAGTTGTACCCGGGAGAGATAATACAAATATGTATTGTTAAAAATCATACAGTGTGGGATCGGGTTTTTTTTTCGGGCCCATAGAAGGGCCCACAAGGAATCAGCGCACGCGATTAATATGTGGAAAAATACGACGATTGATTTATTTATAGTCAACCACGTACTTAAAATGAGCCTACGAATTAAAAAACTGACCTGACTTACTACATTTAGTAAATATACCATGCGTTATAGTTTCATATAAGACTAAATTCATAAACAGTATAAAAGCTATCGTTTGCTATAATTGTTAAGAGATATCCATTGTTGCAATGCTATATTAGAAAAAGTTACTTTTCAAGCATCTGTCACTGTTACTACATTTGAGTGGTTGATACGACCTTTCAGTTTTAAATCTACATTTCAGAATGTCATCTATTTTCAACTAAACAACTTTAAACGGTATTACAGAATTTTAAAAAAATGTACTACCTACCTAGAACATATAGCTACTTCTAAAATAAACAAAATTTATCAAAACAGAAGTTAAAAACGTAATAAACTAACTTTAAAAATAAAAAATATTTTATTAATGAAATTTATCCGAAGCAAAAAACTCGCGATGCAAAAAATCAAAATCTTTAAAAGGTCGTTGGAACAGAGGACGGTGGCTTGTCCCTCCGTTCATCTGAAAAAAAAAATACAAAGAAATTGAGAACCATAAATACCTAGTTTTACCAACTATTTGCTGATGACTATAGTAGCATATTTTAGGCCCATAAATATGTTACTGTCATACTGAAATATTACCACAAAGTCGATGTCCTGTAGCGAGAAAGTTCTTTTGGAAATCAGAATTCCTTAGACGAAATCCTGTAGCGAGAGAGTTCTTTTGGAAATCTAAATTCCTTAGTCGAAGTCCTGTACACAAGAACACATGGAACACACGGATTGAAAGGAAAAGGATAGGAAAACAGAGGATGGCCGGGTTAGGTTCTTTTTTCGCTTGGAAATTGGGCTGGCTCACAATTTGTTCGCCACCACCGCTG
Organism: Venustoraphidia nigricollis; assembly: GCA_034508555.1. Classification (NCBI taxonomy): domain Eukaryota; kingdom Metazoa; phylum Arthropoda; class Insecta; order Raphidioptera; family Raphidiidae; genus Venustoraphidia; species Venustoraphidia nigricollis. The sequence goes on along the minus strand of JAVRKA010000021.1, from coordinate 2,017,272 downwards.
GTAGTTGGGCAGAGGGCTTGGAACTGTCCCTCCACCTTTGTGGGAACCCCCCGCACTAAAGGGGTCCGTCACGGTCTCACGGAGGAATCTGTTTGCTGTAGTGTGTGTATAGTGTTCACTTTGATTAAACGAACCCTACTCGGACCACCTCCGCCCCTGGGTCAACTATGGCTGTTGCTTACATGACCCAAGGCCTCCTAAGGACGCAAGCCAGTGGTCCAAGCCTAGGTCCTATCCTAGAAGTACCTACAAACCGCGCAAGGACCTTGTGCGTTCAAAAATCCAGCTAAGCTAATGCGAAAGCTGCGATGGTCTCATAAAATGGGGGAACTATGCTGACGAGACCGGATACCGAACCCTACTGGCCGCTTCCCAAAACCCCTAGACGCGCCCCAGTGTATTTTTAGGTGATACTATTTCAAACGGAACGTATCTTCAATATATATTAAACTAATGTTGTTCGACGATTATTCTGTTTTGTGACAGAAATATTGAAGATATGTTCGGACGTAAAAAGGTCTACTAATACACAAATAAAACACTGCAAATTTCAACATTGAATAACTTACTGATGGTAGCTTTGAACGCGTCACGTAGAAATGTTCAAATTTGCATTGCGAAAAAATTATACACACAAATATCTGAAAAAAAATGTGACACGGAGACCCTAACTGAAATTTTACGCGTCGCGAAAGATAAAAGAGGAACGATGGATCCCAATATATAATTACCGTAAAAATAACTTATCGTGCAGCAATTACATATAAGTAAAAAATTAATTTTTCCTACCTTACGCAGCTAAAATATGATAATGAAGTATCAGCAGAATATTTGACTCACCAGGCATTATGTCCATGGGTCCCACAGTCCTGTAGCAGGCCCTCCTTGCGTACTGCTTTGATTTTTGTCTTCTGTTAGTCTTCTCTTAGCTGGTCAACCTGCGGGCGAGCCTCCAAGCTCAAATCCTGCCAGCATCCATGATCATAATATCTGAAATAAAAAAGACATAAAAAATTGTGTAATAATATATCAACAAATAATAAACCAATAAAATAGTAACGGGTCTGTTTCTGCTAACATTACTTGAGAATAACTGAAACTTTTCATGAACAAAAATCGATATTAGCAATTAATAAATCAATAGTTAATGTAACAAAAAAAATTTAATTAACAATTTTTACGAAAGGTTCAGCTCTTTGTTCTTAATACAGTGGAATCCGTTTATAATGACATCGAAGGGAATTGACAAACACGTCATACTAAGCGGACGTCATACAAAGCATTTTTGTGAAAAAAAAACTTTCTTTTTTTCCGCTGACGGGTATTCCTTTGTTTCGCGTGATTTTAAACTACTGAATTAACGCTTGATCAACATTTTCTTGCGCGATTTTCGAAGCCTCTTCGGTTTCAAAACATTTGAATTGAACGATCGCTTAATCCGGTTCTTGTTTTTGAAAATCATTGAGATTGTCGAATGACCCACGCCCAATTCCTCTGCGAGAGATGAGCTTGATTCTCCATTTTCTAATCTGCATATTATTCACCTTTCTCCTCAATCGTAAATGCTTTACGACGTTGAGATGACATTTTTTACATAGGATATCACTAAAAACAATGCGTAACGTTCAACTATCAATTACTCACTGAGATTCAAAACAAAAACAAGCCACGTGCCGAACGTCGTCGGGAATCAACGAACATTGCCGAAGGTGTAAAGAATCATGTCGGTCACTATAGACGGACAAAATTTATTAAAAATGGGTCATAATAAGCGACATGTCACTGTAAGCGAAGTCATTATATCCGACTTTGTTACAAAGAATTTTATATGAAAACCAAACCTCGTTGTGTAATTACGTCATAATAGGCGGTTGGTCAATATAGGCGGAGTCATAATAAACGGATTCTACTGTATAACAAATAACTCAGAGGATTATTTTTTGGAGCGGGTAAATTAGTTCAATATTTTTTATTTAACGGACGTTTCGCAATAATTTATTGCTTCTTCATGCGTTATATACAATATTAACACTATTAAAATTTTTTTATTATTTAAATGACAATCATCAAAATTTACACCTATAGACCTGATAAGCAATAATATATGGCAAGGCAGGAAGAATTTTAATAGTGTCCGTTAAATAAAAAATATTGAACTAATTTACCCGCTCCAAAAATTAATCCTCTGAATTATTTGTTATATAATTAACAATGTTACCAAATTAAGCAAAAAAAAAAACTAACACATTTTCTTATTCTCGGTTCTGTTTCACTTATGCCTATTATCTACGTGTTAATTAAGATGACCTCATATAGCGCTGATTCTTATAGCGTAGGAATTTATTGGAACGTATTACCCGCGTTAAGCGGGGTGTTACTGTATTTATAAAATTGCGGTTTGTAAGCTTTAGATAGTCACGACCCATGCTTCTATAATTATGAGCCTAAATTATTAAACACAGCGATACATATTTTTTAGTAGTTCTATAAAATTTCGTTACGTTAAAATACCTAAACTTAAGGTAGTTTTCGTGGTACAATATTGTCAAAAAGTTATAGATTATACGTGCCACAAAAGTATACTAGCTTGTAGCTAAGTGATCCATAATTTGTACGCAAGACTGTACCCGTGGAAACGTAACCCATACAGTATTCATATGCATGTATACTTTTCTATAAATTGTTGAACTTTAAACCGTTATTTATAAATAATTAGACGGTCAAAATTTTTTTCTTATTTTTTTTAAACTCATCACAAATGCATTGAAAGACTGTCAGTTTTTGGAAAGTTTCTGACAGTTAGTTCTTTTTTTATAAATAAGAAACTGGTTCAGAACTACAGAGATCGTATACAATCAATGTTAATTATCCAATTTTTAATTGAATTTATCTCGGATTATATACGGTCGATCGACTTCAAATTTTCAGGGTAATTGTATTATCATGTCCTTAATAAGAATTTTCTGACGGTGTGCCTTAACCACGACAACTACCTTAAAAATAAGAGTGATGTCAATTATTCATCGCATTATTAATTCAGGTTTAAGGAGTAAAAGTGGTAAGTATATTTGCGAAAGAGATTACGAGAAGATTTGGTTTGAATATTCACATCCGCGCGCATTATAATATTATATCGAGCTGTAGAGGTTTGTGTAAATGGCGGTCACGCTTTAGCGTCGCGGCGGCCGACGTCCCGCGGGTGTCATTTGTTATTAATTGAAGGCGCAGTCAACCGTGTCGCCTAAATCTACACACACACACACAACCTACGCATCGTGCATAATTTGAAGTTTAAACTGGGACCAGAATTTGAATATCGTTTCGTGAGAACGAATTCAACAGCATGATTGTTTGCCGTGCGAATTGTTAAATAGAGTCGCCATTTTGAAAACATTACAAAATGTTTATATCTGTGGCCAAAAGACAAAGCCGCTTACATAGAGTTTTTGAAGTGAAACTTTATTTAGCGACGTATCTGTGACGCGTAAGGGAAAATTGACGGTTGAGTGCGAGAAAGAATTAAATTAAAAATTTTAAAAACCTTCGACAAAAAAACTATAAAGCCGGGTCCAGACGCGTGTAATGCGTAATGTAATCTATCGTGTAATGTAACACGAATTCTGCTTGTCGACGGCACTACGAGTATTACATGTAACGCTCGCGCCGGCGCTCGCCATAATCCATCGGCTGTCGGTTTTTAGCGCGAACACAAAGGCGCTCGCAGTACTCGTTTGGACGGCGTTCGTGACGATTGTGTCGTGTGTACGTTCATGATACGAACAATCGCTTGAACTTATCAGTTTGTATCAAGAAAAACGTGTTATTTGGGATCCAAAAAATCCGGATTACTTTAAAAAAATCTGAAATCTTCAGTTAATAAATATATATAAATAAAAGCAGCACCAGTTATCATGACTGTCCTATTCGGCATGTTCGTAGCAACTGAGTGGAAACAGCTTTTGACAAAGATTCGCTTTCACGATTCGCGGTGAGTTCGTGTGCTGTCCACACTTTTGACGCTAAATTACACGTAATCTTACATTACACGTTATACTCATCTGGACCCGGCTTAAAAAGTTAAAAAATAAAATTTTTGGGCCTGGTCCTTTATATAATATTTAAAGACATAATTAGTAATATTTTGTGATTCAAGCGTCGTCGTGTCGAGGTACCTAGATAGAGTACTTATATTAAAATTGCATATTTTTTTATATCATTACCAAGCTTCTTTTTACTTGTATTGTTTTTTATTTTATTTATTTAGCGGTCCCCCGACGCGACGACGCTTGAATCACAAAATATTACTAATTAAGTATATAAATATTAAAGGATCAGGCCTAGAACTTTTCTTTTTCAACTTATTATAGATGTTTTGTGTCGGAGGTTTTTTGAATTTTTAATTTAATTTTTATTTTTAACTTTTCAAACTTAGTTGCACACAAAATACCCGTTATGCGTCTAAAATTCCTACCGCAACTAAGAAAAGAGTTGATGACCTTGAAACGGCTGAGCCGATTTTGATGAAACATCTCTAAGAACCACCGCTAGAAAACCTGCTTTCATATAAAAAAATCGCATTCAAATTAGAGTTGGGTAACTCAGATCTGAACCGGTTCAAAGAGCCGACTCCGACAGAAGATCCGTGAGAGCCGACTCACTTTTTTTTTTGAGCCGACGGATAAACGGATCCACATAACTCAGTGAAACACTTAACACACAGAAGCACATTTTACACTTACGTATCAGTTCTCGCTTAGATGCATCTGTCAGCTCAAATGACTCATGCATCACATGTTTGGCTATGCATTCTTGATTCTATACAGGTCGTGATATGATTGACTGAACTAGGTAACTCAGTGGCAGATTGCAGTAACATATTCAGAACTCGGCTCTTTTTGAACCGGTTCAGTGAGCCGGCTCACATACGGGATCCAGATGCAAAGATGCAGATCCGTTTTCTCATCTCTAATTCAAATAGATAGGCATATGTATTTCAATACGTGTTTGATTATGCGACAAGATTCAATATTGAAATGAAACTTCTTTAGCGACGTATCTGTTTGAAATTTCTTGTGGCGCATAAGGGGAAATAGAAAGAAAAAAAAGGGGAAGCTAGAAGAGCTCCTTTCATAGCGATGAAAAATGGAGAATTGACGTTGAATTTATAATTGTTTATTATTTTACCACAAAAATCGACATAAGCGGTTTTACCGTTTGGTCGCAGATATGCGATTTGCTGATCATGTACTATTTCCAAATCGGTCGGTCTGGTTTCGAGCAAACAAACAGTTATTTCAAATCCGAAGAGATTTTTCTGTGTTTGTTATTGGATCGAGTGAACGCTTGATAATAATTTTTAACGATAATTAGGGTAGAATTGTTGGCAGCAGTACCGGAGTTAGCACTGACTTTAGAGAGGCTTCCACAGCCCTAAATTTGGAACCAATGTGTGTGAAGCCCCGAATCTAGGGGGGAGGGCAGTTTTAGGGGGCGCCAAAATCATAATATGTTTGAAAATTGATAACAATTAGTTAAAATAAAAAAAATATATTAACCTCCTTCAAAAAAATCACTAAAAAGATGAAAATAATGAAATTTTGAGGTCGGAGGTAATTTAATTACAAAAACTTTTAATTACATATCTACTTTTATTAAATAGGCGCCGACCTCAAAATTTCATGTGATTTTTTTTGTAATGAAATTAGCTCTTACCTCAAAATTTCATTATTTTCATCTTTTTAGTGATTTTTTTGAAGGAGGTTAATATTTTTTTTTTAAGTTTTTTTATTTTTTACTTTTTAGTGGTGGATTTGATTTCGCACATTTTTAAAAACTACTGAACCGGTTTAAGTAAAATTTATGTGGGATCACCCTGAAGATGTGCCCTATTAAATAAGAAAAGAATCATCATAATCGCTTTACTAATGTTGGAGATATGATGTAGCATACTTTAAAAAATATGTTTTTTTGACGTCATTTAAAAACGGATGAACCGATTTTAATAAAAACTATATGCGACCACCTGGGACGTTCAAACAAAAAAAGAATTTTCCAAATCGGTTCAGGCGTCTGCGAGTAATCGGGGAACATATATAAAAAAATAAAAAAAAAAAAAGATTCCGACGAATTGAGAACCTCCTCCTTTTTTTTGAAGTCGGTTAAAAAAGGATTGTACTTTCCTCTCCCGGTCACAAAATATGGTACTCATTATATATTTTTGAATTTTTTAAACGCTGGAGAGAGGGGGCGCCACTATCAAATTTCTGCCCCGGTTCGAAAAAAAATTGTAGATCCGGGCCTGTTTGTGTATGCATTTAAAATGCAATTATGTTTCGGAAATTCTCTAATTTCTATGAAAAATCTTTGTCAATCTTTGATGATAATGTTTCAAAATAAACTAATAATATGTGCTATTCTTCCCATATGACTTTTATCCAAGTTTTTACAGTTTATTTCATCTATTTAAAATCAGATAAAAACGAGAGAACTAGCATAAGATATCTAAACAAATTTTTGTACAGAAAAAATCAAATTTCAAAAAATTATTGAGCAAACAGTATGTTTAACATAAGTTTGCAAAGAAAAAACTTCACACTGTTAATTCAAAATATATCGTAACGTTTTGTAAAGAAATATTGACAAATAACACGTTTTTTTATTTAATTTTCAAGGCAAAAATATGTTTTTTGAAATTATTTTGTGAAGCTTAATGCTTAATCACAGCTAATAAAAACAGTAATAAAATTAATTTTGCGACCACAGCTCGAAATTTTCCGAGATCATTTTTTACAATCCGAAGGATCATGTCATTTTTGTACAGAAAAAAAATGTATTTAAAAAAATTATTGAGCAAGCTTTATTTGTCAGTATTTTTGACATAAGTTTGTAAAGAAAAACTTCAAAATATTAATTCAAAACAAAATTTATTTGTTGGGAAAAAAGGACACTTTAAGTAAACACTTATTAGTGTATTTGCCATATGGCAACATACACTATTGGCGTCGGTCGGATGGCGGGACCTAGGGGTCGGACCAAAATTTCTCGACGTTTCATAACCTCCTAAACACATTGGCACCATTTTTAAAAATGTTTATATATATATGTATATATATATGTATATATATATATATATTTATATATATATATATATATTTATATATATATATATTTATATATATATATATTTATATATATATATATATATATATATATATATATATATATATATATATATATATATATATATATGTGTACGCGCAATAACTTTCGAAAGAGTTAATTGATTTCAACGAAATTTGGACCACGTGTTGAAATCCATCACCGCAAGAAGCCTATTTAAAATGGGCCTAATCGGGCTATTTTAAGAGTAGTTTTTAGGGGTTGAAAAATGTTTTTGGGCCCCAAAATACCGAAAAAATTCTCCGAATCGTTTCAAAATTGAAATTTAACCCTTTGGTAGTAATTAAAAAGTGTCCCCAAAATTTTAATAAAATCGGCCCGACAGGACCGGATTTACAAATTTTATGAAAACACTAGTTTGCAGATAGTGACTTATTTATTGAAGGGTGTATTTAATTCAATGTAGACGTTAGATTGATAATAATATTACAATTAAGAAAAAAAATGTTATTTTAAGGGGTGTATTAAGGGGTTAAATTTTTTATTTTGACCAAAAACAAACTTAATTTCACATAATAAAAGTATAAAACCACACGGCCCTATACAAGCAAATACACTATATTGTCGGCAGGGTTTTGGCACTGCGACCCGGGTTTTTTGTTAATTTGCGACGTTTCGTCTCTTTATTGGAACTATTTCAAGCTTATAACTGGAATTTAAATATAAAATACAAATTTTAAAATTTACAATTGAAATATAAAATATCAGATAATAATTATACACACCATTAAATGTTCTGTTTAAGTAGATATAAAAGTTAACATGTAGATATAAATTTTATTTAAACAATTGTCCCTAGAAACTTTTATAATAAAACCGTTTTTAAATTTTTTAATTTTTTTTTTATATTTAAATTCCAGTTATAAGCTTGAAAAAGTTCCAATAAAGGGACGAAACGTCGCAAATTAACAAATAAGTGTTTACTTAAAGTGTCCTTTTTTCCCAACAAATAAATTTTATATTAATTACCAAGGACAAAAAAGCAAAAAGTTAATTTAAAATATCGTGACGTGCTGTAAAGAAATATTGACGAATATCACGTTTATTTATTCCATTTTTATGGCAAAAATATATGTTTTTTGAAATGATTAAGCAGCAAGTCAAAGTTTGTGAAGCTAGATGTTTAATCATAACTAAAAAAAAACCCGGGTCGCAGTGCCAAAACCCTGCCGACAATATAGTGTATTTGCTTGTATAGGGCCGTGTGGTTTTATACTTTTATTATGTGAAATTAAGTTTGTTTTTGGGCAAAATAAAAAATTTAACCCCTTAATACTCCCCTTAAAATAACATTTTTTTCTTAATTGTAATATTATTATCAATCTAACGTCTACACCGAATTAAATACACCCTTCAATAAATAAGTCACTATCTGCAAACTAGTGTTTTCATAAAATTTGTAAATCCGGTCCTGTCGGGCCGATTTTATTAAAATTGTGGGGGCACTTTTTAATCACTAACAAAGGGTTAAATTTCAATTTTGAAACGATTCGGAGAATTTTTTTGGTATTTTGGGGCCCAAAAACAGTTTTCAACCCCTAAAAACTACCCTTAAAATAGCCCGATTAGGCCCATTTTAAATAGACATCTTGCGGTGATGGATTTCAACATGTGGCCCGAATTTCGTTAAAGTCAATTAACTCTTTCGAAAGTTATCGCGCGTACACATATATATATATATATATATATATATATATATATATATATATATATATATATATATATATATATATATATATATATATATATATATATATATATATATATATATATATATAAATATATATATACATATATATATAAACATTTTCAAAAATGGTGCCAAAGTTTTTAGGAGGCTATGAAACGTCGCGAAATTTTAGTCCGACCCCTAGGTCCCGCCATCCGACCAACGCCAATAGTGTATGTTGCCATATGGCAAATACACTAAACAGTAATAAAATTAATTTTGCAACCGCAGTTCGAAATTTGCCGAGAGAATTTGTAATCTGAGGGATTAGCCCCCTTAAACACTACGTTTATGAGGTTTGAACCACTTGTAAACACATTACGAGTAATGAGGTCCTGTTGAATGTATCCGCGCAACCAATACTATGTCAATAGTTATTTCACAGTGTCACGGACCATAATAATCCCAGCAGGTCCTTCGGGATTCTTTCAGCAAACCTTGCTAACTCCCTTACCCATTCATCATTTCAGGAAATTAACGCGTAAACACAAAAAGTATAGGTTAGCCAAGATAGGTGGGAAAATTCTGACATTTATTATATATCAATAAAATGTATGTTAAAAAAAAAGGATTAAATAAATAATCAGAGAAGGATTTATGCATAGGCCAGACCTAGGGCGGCAAAATTTAGGAGTCACCTACAAAAAATTCCAGCCAAATATGCAGTTTACAATGTTTTTTTTAATTGTGATCTACTATAGCCAATAGCCATGGAACTTACATTTTTTTTTTACTAAAATTTTTGACTATATCTCGTGACATCTAATTTTAATCTTCAATACATAAAGCCGGGTCCAGACGTGTGTAACGTGTAATGTAAGATTACGTGTAATTTAGCGTCAACAGTGTGGCAGCACACGAACTCACCGTGAATCGTGAAAGCGAATCTTTGTCAAGAGCTGTTTCCACTCAGTTGCTACGAACATGCCGAATAGGAAAGTCATGATAGCTGGTGCTGCTTTTATTTATATATATTTATTAACTGAAGATTTCAGATTTTTTTAAAGTAATCCGGATTTTTTGGATCTTGATACAAACTGATAAGTTCAAGCGATTGTTCGTATCATGAACGTACACACGACACAATCGTCACGAACGCCGTTCAAACGAGTACTGCGAGCGCCTTTGTGTTCGCGCTAAAAACCGACAGCCGTTTTTTTTTTTTAATTCGGGAGATCTCAGATTTTTAAGACTTTGTTTAGCAGCTATAGAGAAAGTCCACTCACTCAGTACAATTATGAACTTTCTATCGCTGCTAAACAAAATTAAATATTAAAAAACCCGGGTCGCAGTGCCAAAACCCTGCCGACAATATAGTGTATTTGCTTATACAGGCAGTGTGGCTTTATTATGCGAACTTTAGTTGGTTTCTGGGCAAAATATAAAATTAGACTTCTTAATACACCCCTTAAAAAACATTTTTTTTTTCTAAATTGCAATATTATTATCAATTGAACCTATATACTAAATTATATACACCTTTCAGTAAATAATTCATAATCTGCAAACTAGTTTTTTCATAAAATTTGTAAATCCGGTCCTGTCGGGCCGATTTTATCAAAATTTTAGGGACACTTTTTAATTACTACCAGAGGGTTAAATTTCAATTTTGAAACGATTCGGAGAATTTTTTCGGTATTTTGGGGCCCAAAAACATTTTTCAACCCCTAAAAACTACCCTTAAAATAGCCCGATTAGGCTCATTTTAAATAGGCTCCTTGCGGTGATGGATTTCAACACGTGGGCCAAATTTCGTTAAAATCAATTAACTCCTTCGAAAGTTATTGCCCGCACACATATATATATATATATATACGTATATAAATATATATATATATATATACATATATATATAAACATTTTCAAAAATGGTGCCAAAGTGTTTAGGAGGTTATGAAACGTCGAGAAATTTTGGTCCGACCCCTAGGTCCCGCCATCCGACCGACGCCAATAGTGTATGTTGCCATATGGCAAATACACTAAAAAATATTTTTTACTTTTTATTTCGGTTTGCTATTATCTTTATGTCTTATTTTTTTGCCGTAATGATCCTGGTCAGGACATTAGAACAAAACTATCAAATTATTGTATTGTCATCGGTCCTTAACACGTGTGCAAAATTTTTAATCAATCAGACGTCTCGAAGTCGATGATAATTACATTGAAAGATTGCGTCACAAACAGGTGAAGGTAATAAAAGCATGTTAAAAAGTTTCGGCGCTATGAAAGCCTTAAATACAATTCAATAACGAAACATCTGTCAGCTGCAAACTTTCGCTTTTATAATTATACAGAATACAAATTGAATGCATTGGAAACTTATTCCTTTTGTCACTATTTAACATTTCAACAATATTGTGTGGTTGGTACACATGACGTGTTCACTTCAGGGACTTTACGTTTATAACAAAATGTTATATTAACTCTGTTATTTCAGCATGATCGGTTTCCACACATTAATATACTATTCAAAATTATAAACAAAATTTAACTGGGCATGTAATTGTAGTTGACGTTACGTCACCCACACTTGCAACTCCCGCGTCTTGGACATTGGGTTCTCTTTAAAGAGTCAAGTTTTAGGTTATGTCTAGAACAAGTGTGTACGTAGGCGAGATATTCAAAAATTCAGAAATTCCCGTTGGGCAAGAGAACATTTATTTACTCTATGTGCGGACATTTACCCGCTAGACTGCGTATCGTTGCCCGCATTAAGGGTCAAGAGTTCGCATTCTGACCGAGTCTATTCATTGTTTCATTCTAAGAAAACTATATACTTAGCTAATACATATACAGTGTAAACTCTTTATAACATTATTCTTTATAACGATAAACTCTCTATAACATAGAAAAAATCACAATTTGGTTGGTTTACATTAAAACCCATACATTGATACACTCTTTATAGCGCAGCAGCCATTCTCTATTACGAAGAAAGTTGTTCATATTTAGACACAGAAAATCGTCATTGTCGGTGTTATTGGTTATGTTATCTTATCAGGTTACAAAAGACGCCGACTAAACCTTTAGAAAAAATTTTATTGTTTAATCAAGAAGATTCCACCACATATCAAGAGATGGATAGAATACATAAGAAAATACAAAACAAGTACTGGCAAAGCAAAAAACATCAGGCAAAGTTAACTGACTATATGTATTAATTTTATCAAAAACATACATATTAAAGATTATTGTTAATTTAGGTGTTTTCCTTTCTTCACTCCATATAACGGTAACTCTCTATAACTATAAAAAATGCTCGGTCCCTTGAGTTTCGTTATAAAGAGTTTACACTGTACTTATATGTATTTAGTAAAGCATTAATCTTTCTACTGAGGTGGATTTAATTTCACGTAAATACTGACGTAGAGGTCTCAGAGGCCCGTATATATTCAGAGCCTTCCCACAGCCTTAAGGCTGTCAGAACGCTCTGAATTTAAGCAAAAAATAGAGCTTCGGCTGTCAACTGATTGTAGACTTATTCGTCAACATTCTGCAAAAAATATTTCTCTATAAGGAAGATAAATGACAAATCTAGGTCTCTAATGGACTACTTTTGTAATTTATGTACGATTTACTAGAAAAAAGTTTGCATTAATTTCGCCAAAAAAACACATGTTTTCAATGTCACACTACGGACCTTATTCGTACTTATTTCACAAAACTATTCCATCACAAACCTAAAGTGACTCTTCCTTTTTTGGAAAAGTTTTTTTAAATCTTTAAAATATTTGCAAAAATTAGAGTAGTGGCACCCTTGCAATAACATTTTTTAGCCTCGTAGTTAGCACCACCCAAAAATTGAAACGTGTGGATGATTTGAGCGAGACAGAGCTAAAGAAGGTCACACCCACAATATGTCTTTTGCCTACCTCGCCTCTTACCGCTGGGTCTCAGCACAAACTGTGTGAAAGTGATCCAACACTGTTAAGCGAGGTTTTACTGCATAAGGCAAAATTATGGGATTTGAAATTTACTTACAGTCGGTGGTTCGCTATATGCAAGCATGTTATAAAAACAAAACAACAACACTGAATTCTACGACAGAAAAAGAAACGTGTTATAAGAAATTTTCGAATAGTGGCCTGCACAATAGGACACAGCGAGTGTTTTGTGTTTCTTTGACCAGAGTGTTATCGTGAGTTGAGATCTGTCAGCTCTGTGGTAGGTCCCACCATTCACAACCGCGTTTCACGATTCCATTTCCCACACGTTCGAGCCGTGTATAATATACACATGTAAGTTATGTGTATGCTGATATATCGCCACGGTACCTCCATTGTGTCAACTAATTAACCTGACGATAATATCATTGCCTTTAGTTGCCGATTCTCAACTGAAATTGTTCGAATATATTGGGTATTCAACAACAAAAGACAACTCATCAATTAGATATATTGTCAAATTAAACATCTTAAAATTAAAATGGGTTTTGTAAATTAATATAGAAACAGAGCAAATGTCGCCCTTTAAAAAGCTGGTACAGAGAAAGCTCTTTAAAAAAAGTTCGTTGCGAAAAGAGTAATTTTGTTCTTAAGGGGGTATTCTTATGTGACCACTTCGAAAAATCGATTTTTTTTTCATATTTCAATAGTAAAACCTATCGAAAATATGCTGTGAAAAATAGAGACCGAAATTCCTAGTTTTAAATAAATTACAACTCATATAGTGGCCGACGCGCCGTAAGCGACTTGTTGGCTCTTGAAACTTTAAACGCATTTTTCTGGAAACATTATTTTCTAACACTGTCATGGTCCTAAAAAAAAGTATTCAACCGATTGCTTTGAAATTTATATATGTTCTTCTACTCATTAATGGTTATCGTCCGTACTAAAATTGCTTATTTTCGAAAATATTTTCTTATTTTTTTAAACGATTTTTGACAAAAAAATTAACAAAACACATAAACATTTTTTCTACATCCGCCATTTTTTTTTTAATGAAATTGATTAATTTTAGTAGGGACGATAGCGACATCCCTACTGAGCAATGATACATTCGATTTTTTTATTTCAGACAATATGAACAGCCGCTATTACCATGACCAGTGACCTGCTTTTTTTAGTGTCTAATTTAATTTTAAAAAAATATATAAAAAATGTAAAATAAGAGAAAAAAATTTTTTTATACAGTTTAAGATACAAACAAAAACATATAAAAAAATTTAAATGATTGAATGTTATTGTCGTCTAAAAAAAATTCCCTAAAAAGAGGTAAAATTTGTGCGTTCACATAAGAATACCCCCTTAAAGAGCTTGACTTATATAAAAAAAGCAAATTAAAAAAATCAAAAAAACCCGTTTGCGTTAAAAGCAAACTAAAAAGAAGGAAACAAGATTAATACCGAATGCATCCGACTGCATGTCGGATGCATTCGGTATTTCTGTTTAAGTTATTACAGTTATATAAAATAAAGTAACTTTTTAACTATTAAAAGGTTTTCTATTGTTGAATCCATAATTAAAAAAAAAAAAATACAAGTATTGTGGTTATTTAGCTGTCCACTTTTTATAATTCTTATCTCGTTTGATGTTAGAGTTTAATTTCTTATTGATTTAAATCAGAAATATTGTTCATGTCCAGAATTTATATCCTAACTTAATGTTAAAAGTAAAAATTAAAAAAGTTACTTTAAAATGCTTGGTGCTTGATGCTAATTTTTTCTAAGTACTTTAGTATGTCCTCGATACTTTTAAGCATTTTTGAAAATTAAAGCGCTTGTCCACGATATCAGAAAGAATGGTAGTGTATCTTATATTCTTTTATACATGGAAGGGGTGAATCTCTTATTAGGCGAGTACACGGAGAGCCCGCGGAGTAGCGCTGCAATCACACCAGCAATGCTTGCTGTGTTAAAAGAGATGCGTCACGGGTTTGCCTATGCGTTGGCGTTGCGTAATATATACTTTGAAAATTGAATTTAATCTTTTTACTCTTTTTATTTAACACAGCAAGCATTGCTGCTGAGTTGGCAGCGCTACTCTCCGGGTATACTAGCCCAGTATAATACTCGCCACGGTTCTTAAAGGTTCTGAAGTTAGTCACAAACAGCGTCGCAAATGCATATTTTAAAGCCGTCCTGGTTGTTTTGTGGGAAAGGAAGACTCCCACCACCTCCCAGTTACCGACACAGAGCGTGCGCTGGTCGGTGATTGGTTATCGCTGGTTGTCTTGTCGCTTTCCTGCTATAAAGTACAGTCCAGTACGCTATTGTTAAGTTGTTTCTTTGATTGTTAATTGATCAAGATGCCTAATACAGTTTTGCATAGACAAGCACGAAAACTAATTTTTTGGATGACTTTATGGAAGGAATTAGACCTTTAGATTAAAGAAAAATTAAAAATAATAATATAGCGCGAGTTTGTAGTTTTTTAACCGACTGTACCTGCGCAAGCCTCCATTTGCATCTAACTTCAGTGCCTTTTAGAACCGGGGCGCGTCTTATAAGAGACTCACTTTTTATATGGGTTTACTACCATTCTTTCTTATACCGTGCGCTTGTCGCTTGAATAAGTCAAGTAATTTAAGAAAGTGCTCGATGCTTCAAGCGCTTCGGCTCGGTGCTTTGGCCAGCTCTGGTCATTAATGGGTTAGAACAGGTACAACAATAGCACAACAGAGAGACCTGCAGCTAACGTCAAGTCGTGAGTATTATATAAGATTGAATGAGACGATAAAGTGGTCGCAATAAATGTCACTAGAGTCGTGTGAATTGTGATCGATTACGACACTAAATTTGTAACATACAACTTTTAGGGGAATTTCGCCCTCAACCGCTACTGTTTTTTTATGATACTGTACATACTTTAGTACATAATGTTGAAATTTTATATATGTACACAAAATGGTGGTTAAGAAATAGGGGTGAAAAAAACGCTGTAAATTTAAAAGTATAATAAACATAAAAAAAGACGCCTATCGCAGTGTTAATTCTAAATTCAAAGATTTACGGCGGGTCTGCCATTTTAACTCATAATAAATATTTATTGGTTAATTCACAGTTTGTTTAAAAAATCATTAAACTGAATCGGTGTTTTAAACAGGCATTTGTGTTTTACCCGGCTACTTTTCATACTGGATATCTGTTTGGTACACTTTTACTAGTCTTGTCGATTTTTTCTATTAATTATTATTTTTAATTTTTAATATTTCGATAAATCTGGACATAACGGAAAACTAAAAATTTTCATACGGTACTTATAGTTTGTAAGACTAAGTTAATAACAATATAGAATGCTTTGCTATAATTGTTAAAAACTGCCTATTGTTAAAATGCTATATTGTAAGAATAATATAACACACACGGGCAGAATTTTGAAATTCCTGCTTCGTCTCGGGTAGTGCAGGAATTTTAACATTTTGCCCGTGTGATGTATACTATTTTTCTTTATATCCGGTCAAAAGTACGTACTTGCACCATTATATAAAAAGACTAATAACTTTCAAGTGAGCAATTTTGAGGTTATACGCAATAACAGCTGTTAGCTACTACAGGCTGGCGGTAGTTACACGTATCGGTGGGCACGAGAAAAATCTTTCGTCCCGCTGATACTTTCTTTCGGCCCGCTGTTAGAGATGACGTGCAAGTAATTCCAACAGAGCATAAATGTTAGGCTTTCTGCCTTAAAATCGAAGCCAAAAGTTCGAACTTTCGACCGGGTATAAAGAAAAATGGAAGTGTCTATTTATAAGGCTACTGTATGAATAGAATAATTACTATTTATACGGGTACTGGATAAATAAAATAATCACTATTTATACGGGTATATAATTGTTTTTTTTTTAATTACGAAAATGATACAAAATAAACGCTAGAAATCGGAGTTATTTTAGAATAAGTATCAGTAAAAACTTTATATATAACAATAATTAATCTTTTTTTATGAGAAATTGAAATAAAATTAGCAGTAAAATTGGTTTACTTTCTCTCTTTTTCTAAAGTTTATCTGAAATTCGTGTGTATTGTTACCACCCATAGGAACTGAAAAAAACTTAAAATTTGTTTAGTGCTGCCAACATAAGTCAGCATTTAGTTTTTACATTGGTCAAAATATTTTTTTGCAAAATAATTGAATCTGAAGTGATTAATCTAACATACCATTTTTTATGAGTAATAATTTAATTAATTAATTATATTTAATTTTAATATATACTATTTGTTTGGGTGTAATTGTTTTCCAGCGTATTAATAAATATAAATTTATTTGTCCGGTAACCGTATTAATAAGTATAAAATTATTTGTCCGGTACGAATAGGCTAAGCCAAGAAAAATTTCTTCTCAAACACTGTCATCGTCGGGACTCAAAACCGAATCTTTCCACTATCAAGGCGGAATGAGTTATTAGTTACTCAACAGTGACATAATGGAAAATATCCAACAGGGAAATTTCCCAAGTCGCGCTGAAGATTTCTCAGCATATTGTGTACTAGATTTATGATAGAATTACTTAGATATATATGCCTTCGTGACAACTGGCAAAAAAAATTAGATCGATAACATGGCTACGTATATAAAACAAACGTCAGTATGCATAAACGTAAATTCGCTAGCTAACGACGCTATTAAAAATTGCAGATTTTATATATGCTTTCATAAAAGTTCTGAATTAAAATATATCTTTTAATAGCTTGTTTTATATCGACAGGAGTCATAAATTATTACCTGAGAGTCGCACATTTGAATTGAAATCTCGCGAATCAACATTTTTGCAGCAGAAAACTAATACGTGTCTGTACGGGCTATAACTTTCGAAGGAGTTAACTGATTTCAACGAAATTTGGGCCACATGTTGGAATCCACCACCGCATGAACCCTATTTAAAATGGGCTTGAAAAAAGTTTTTGGGCCTAAACATATCGAAAAAATTATCAGAATCCTTTCAAAATTTAAATTTAACTTTTTAGTAAAGATTAAAATGCGGTTAAAATTTTAATAAACTCGACCTGACAGGATCGGACTTACAAATTTTATGAAAACGCTAGTTTGCGTATAACGACTTACTGAATTGTGCCATTTTATTTGGTTGAGATGTTGAATTGATAACAATATTTTTACTAAGAAAAAAATGATTATTTTAAGAAGTGCATTAAGGGGTTATTTTTTTTATTTTGTACAAAAACACACTTAAATTCACGTAATAAAGCCACACTGCCTGTATTAGCAAATATACTATATTGCCGGCAGGGTTTTGGCACTGCGACCCGAGTTTTTGTTTTTTGAAGAAGCTAACTGAATGTTTTTTCAATATAAGATGTTTTAATTTCTACAAGCTGCAGAAAGTGGAAAG
Source organism: Venustoraphidia nigricollis (assembly GCA_034508555.1). Taxonomy (NCBI): domain Eukaryota; kingdom Metazoa; phylum Arthropoda; class Insecta; order Raphidioptera; family Raphidiidae; genus Venustoraphidia; species Venustoraphidia nigricollis. The sequence continues at coordinate 1,999,076 of JAVRKA010000021.1, read as the reverse complement.
ATTCTGGTTTGAGTCCAGACGGTGGTGGTGGATAAAAATTAATTTTTCTGATTTAGCATTGTAACAATGAATTTTTTCAATGTTTAAACGCCTGCTGTCTGATAAGTAGCACAGGCTATAATATTATTACACTAGCAGTTACCCGGTCCGGCTTCGCACGGGTATAGCACTATAATTATCTATAGCCATAAACGATGAGAATCATTATCATAAAATTCTCAACATGTCTCAATATTGTTCACGTCCATTATAATTAATAAGTTTTTTATTTAATCACAGGAAATTGGACAATTGAATTTTAATATAGATAAACTAGTTTATCTATATTAAAATTCAATTGTCCAATTTCCCGTGATTAAATAAAAAACTTATTCTCAACATGTTTTGCATTTGCGCGAATCCAATCGTTTTAAATTGGAACGTCCAAAAATCAAAAAAAAAAACAAAATTTCCAAAAAACCAAAAAAAAAAAAAAAATTCTGTTGATCTGATCGCTACCAAACATTATAGAATCACCCGCTGAGGCAATTTGAAGATTGCCTGCACATTTCATCAAAATCGGTCCAGTCGTTTTGGAGTCCATCGATTTTTATATACCGGGTGTTTTTTTCAAAACTTTGAATCGATTGTTCCATTGTATGGCAGTGAATGGAGAACACTTTGAAAACTTATTATCTTAATGTTAAAATAAAGAATAATTTAATTGAAGTACCTGGTGAGATTTTTAATGCAATTGGCAACTCGGAATACTCCCCCACCCCTCATCATTATCATCAACATTATCAAGACTTTACACAAAAATAACAGGGAAAATTAAAAAAAGTTTTAGACAAAAGTTGTTCATTTTTACACAAAAAAAAATTTAATCACAAAAATCGGGGGTTTTCATTTCAAAAACAACAGTTACCCCCTCCCCCTGCCGAGAGGGGGGGTTGGTATTACGTGTAAATTAATTCCCCCTCAAAACCCAACAGCTTTTGCCTAAAACTTTTTTTGATTCAACCGGTGTATCAACAAAAAAATCCATTCAAACACCCGGTATAGATAGATGAGCCAAAAAGCCGTGGAAATACGACCATTACAAGTTTCGTAAAAATCGGTCTAGCCGCGCAAAACGCAAACAGATTCTGTTTTGTTGAGTGACGAGAGGAATTTAGTTGACTGTATTCAAACCCATAACGACGCTTCGTTTGTTTTTTATTATTTCCACTCAAATGACTGTTAGATAAAAGTAAAATGTCATATTTTCTTCTGTTGTTCATAAAATACTTCTCCAATATTGTGTATACAATTTATGGGGCGGTTTTAACGTAGCCCATTGAATAAAATATGCATGTTTCTGCGTATATACAATATATAAATGAATACATAACATATAATAATAATCATTTTATCTGTTTCACGGTCCATTTGAGGCATCATTTCACTATCGGTATTGCAGGCTGCAGCTGTCCGACCGTTTATTTTGCAGCAATAACATCAACAATGGTGCCAAACCATGGTGGAAATATTATATGGTGTGCTCATTAACAAAAGCGTTGATAGTTCTAAATGGGCTCTGTATCAAACTTTGTTAGATGGGAAGTTATCCGACTGCTGCGAAGTTATATTTCTTACAAAATATAATAATAATAATAATGCGTTTAACGTCCGTTTCTCAACTTTATGTCATAACAGACGCCATTCGCACCATTACTATTTTCCATCTACCACACTTCCCGTTATTTTTCTACATTTTTAAAACTTCAACTTATGTAATAGCAATGGGCGAATGAAGGAATTATAGGAAATTAGGATAAGGTAGGCAATTTTTTGAACTAGGAGTTTGATAGGTAATCGGCCATGGCCTCAAATAAGGAACCATCTCGATATTTATCTGGAATTAATTGAGGGAAACCATGGAAAATCTCAATCAAGATGGCCGGTACAGGAATTACCGTTTCTCGGCGAGAGGCAGTAGGAAAAAGTCCCAGCCACATCTAGCCTCGCCGGGATTCGAACCCGTATCTCCCGAATGCGAGTCTAGTGCCGTCACCACTACTCTACCCAGCTCGGTAGCATTAACATAATAATATTTAAGGGGTGGTAAAGTGAGTCTAGGGTTTAAGGAAGTACGGGAAACTGCGTCTATATAATCACGAATAAGTCTCTCTGTTTCGTAAATAGTAGATACAGTCTATCCACTCGAGAGAAAGAGAGGGAAGGAGGTATAATAATAATAATAACACAGATACATATCATACGGCTGCCAAATGGTCTAAAATATCAACGTTACATAACATTGTTATAGAGCTTTGATGCTGTACGTATTTATGTCCGTCTGGCTGTACCTTAATGCTGCCATTAACAGAAAACGGCTTATTTACTCCTACACGAGTGTACCTACCAGAGACGCCTACTAAGCATTTTTGAACACTGCTAAACTGCATGTAATTTGTATTGTATTCGATAATTAAACCACGCGCTGGGCTGCGTCCCGTATGAAAAATCCGGTGGATTCATTCCGATTAATGATTCAAGTATTTAACAATAAATGTTACAAAATTAAACAAAAAAAAAACTAACAAGTGTTCTTATTCTCGGTTCTGGTTCACTTATACATATTGGTAATCGGAAAAAATAGCCCCGGAAAAAATAGACTTAGAAAAATAGACCTGGAAAAAATAAATTTGGAAAAAACAGACCTGGAAAAAATAGGTGTTGGGTGCTTTTGGATGGGTGGGTTTTGGGTGCTTTCGGTTTATAATGCTAAATGCCCATATACTGATTTTTATGTATTCTTAGTGCATATACAGGGTGAGTTTTAAGTTGATACTTTTTTTTTTACAGCGTGTAAAAATCAAATAGACGAGCAAATAGTTCAAATAGTTTTTTTATCAAAACTCAAAAATAAGAGAGAAACAGCCTTTCGAAGTTTAAATAAATTTTATTAAATTTTCTTTAATTTTGAGGTCGGTCCTGGGGTTATATTATGTTACTATGGAAATAAGTTGTTATTATCAAGTATTCACAGAAATTGTTCTCTCAAAAACAGAACAATACACATGTCAGTTTCAAATAAGCACCAACATACTTGATAATAACAACTTATTTCCATAGTAACATAATATAACCCCAGGACCGACCTCAAAATTAAAGAAAATTTAATAAAATTTATTTTAACTTCGAAAGGCTGTTTCTCTCTTATTTTTGAGTTTTGATAAAAAAACTATTTGAAATATTTGCTCGTCTATTTGATTTTTACACGCTGTAAAAAAAAAGCATCAACTTAAAACTCACCCTGTATATCGGGTCTATTTATTCCAAATTTATTTTTTCCGATCTATTTTTTCCGGGATTCATACATATTATCTACGTATTAAGATGACCTCGTTTAGCGCTGTTTCGTATATAGCGCAAGAATTCATTGGAACGTATCTCCCGTGTTAAGCGGGGTCTTAATGTACTTTTATTTTTAATAGTGCAGGCGCTAGGCTGCATCTCGTATAAAAAATCCGATGGATTTATTCCGATTGATGATTTAAGTTCAGGAAGACCTAAAGAATGAAATTCTGGAAGTTGCCCGAAAAAATGGGTCTGCAATGTTTTTTCCGGGGCTATTTTTTCCGGGATTTATACACACTAACTACGTATTAAGATGACCTCGTTTAGCGCTGTTTCGTATATAGCGCAAGAATTTATTGGAACGTATCTCCCGTGTTAAGCGGGATCTTAATGTACTTTTATTTTTAATAGTGCAGGCGCTAGGCTGCATCTCGTATAAAAAATCCGATGGATTTATTCCGATTGATGATTTAAGTTCAGGAAGACCTAAAGAATGAAATTCTGGAAGTTGCCCGAAAAAATGGGTCTGCAATGTTTTTTCCGGGGCTATTTTTTCCGGGATTTATACACACTAACTACGTATTAAGATGACCTCGTTTAGCGCTGTTTCGTATATAGCGCAAGAATTTATTGGAACGTATCTCCCGTGTTAAGCGGGATCTTAATGTACTTTTATTTTTAATAGTGCAGGCGCTAGGCTGCATCTCGTATAAAAAATCCGATGGATTTATTCCGATTGATGATTTAAGTTCAGGAAGACCTAAAGAATGAAATTCTGGAAGTTGCCCGAAAAAATGGGCCTGCAATATTTTTTAACCGGACTATGGAAGTTATCATTTAAACCGCTTTGTATGTCCGCTGAAAACGCGAGAAACGGATTTGAATGCGGTTTTTACTATATGGATTTATTTCTTATAATTTTCACATTAATGCGTCGCTGTTTGAATTAAAACACTGCTTTATTTGTGTCTTTGTTAAACATTATTAATAAAAAACAAAAAAACAAATTTTCCGTAAGATGATATTGAGGTGTTTTGAGAGATAGTATTTCAAAAGTCATTTGACAGTGTCTCGTGTTTCAGTTCAAAAGAGAACAGAGAACCAGCTAAAGTTATTGTTAGCGAATTAAACGCATGCAACAGAATAAGCCGTTTGGTAAGCTCGTCGCTTCTCAGCTTTCGTATTCACAATATTATGCGATAGGAGGAGCCGGTTTATGATTTCACAACTCTCAGTGTTGTTAGGTCTTATTGCGTGTAGTTATAACAAAATAAATACGACGACAACGTATAAATAAATTTGAAAGCGGCTCAACTTAAAAAGATTAAAGATTAAAATAGAATGGGGTGGTCTCTTGGCCCAAATGCACCACATCCTGAAAGGATTTTTGTGCTTCCCCTTTTACTGGAGCTAGTCATCAAATAATCTGGATCTTCTTATGAGCTCCAGAAGATTTGCTACTAGATTGTCCTGTGGAACTATTCCATCCTCATCAATGTAACCAAAGATGGTTGTTCTCCTGTAAGTTAAAGCCTCACATTCGAACACGATATGGGTGGCTGTTTCATCCTCCATTTCGCAAAGTCTACATAGTGTTGATTCCTGATGTATCCCCATCACATGTAGATGTTTTCTCAAGAAAGCATGACCGGTTAAAAGCCCAATCACCTTTCTGAGTATCGGTCTGCTGAGTCTAATTAAGTCCTCAGTTAACTTTGAGGAAGGACCTGCAAGCATTTTCTTCCCATGTTTGTTACCTAAAGCCAGGTCCCAATCTGAGAGATGCTGCTCATAGGTCCATCTCCTGACAGTTTGCTGGACATTTCTATAAGAAATGCCACAGACTGGTTCAGGTCCAATGAATTTCTCAGAAGCCCCTTGTCTAGCAAGGTTATCTGCATTTTCATTGCCACGAATTCCTTCATGACCTGATACCCACATAATACGAACTTTATTTTTCTGGCCCAGGTCATTTAGAAGTCGGTGACAATCCCAAACCAGCTTAGAGCTGAATTTGTAGGATTGTAGAGATTTAATTGCTGCCTGGCTATCAGAAAGAATATATATACGCTGGTTACGATAGCCCCGCTCAATATTCTCCTGCGCACATACAGCAAGGCGGCTCAACTTACTTCAGACGGTTCATTTTTTGTTCTTTTCTGTCTTTCATTCAGCATCTTTCACTCGAAGTGAAACATCTGAACACAAAATGAAACAATAGTGACGAATTAATTCATTAATGAACCGATCAAACAACGCTAGATATCGGCATGATTCATTCGCACTCCGAATGAACGAAAAATGAAACGTCTGAGCTTGGAGAAAACATTCGCTCGGGTTTGGCTATTTTGTCTCGCGTCTTATAGCGAACTGACTTGGGACTACGGGACAGCATAGTGAATATATTCTGTTTGTGTATGAGACAAAATGGTATTCAAGTGGAACGACCAAAATATGCTGCTGTTATTGGAGAATTTAAAAAATTATCAATGTTCTGGAACCACAAACTCGACGAATACAAAGACAGAACAAGTGTGTAGGCTTTCACAGCTGGCGTTGTTGCAAAACTTTTTGGTTTCCGGGCTTGTACGCCGTGGTCCATTGGTATTTCTACCTAAAATACCGATGGACCACGGCAAAGACAGAACAATACGGACAAATTCTATAAAATCTCTAATTAATGAGATAAACTTTGCATCTTTTTTATCAATGTATTCTTCAATCAAATGGTCACAAATCAAACGATTTCCAAAGCGCACAAATTTATTAAACGACATCTTCGTGGAAAAGACTGGATGAACATTCATTTCTTTGTCATTCTGTCTGTGCCGTGTGAACGCGGAATGAAAAAAAAAATGAACATTACACTCAAGTGAAAATTCATCCAAGTGAATCGTCTGATATCATCTTTAGACTTATACTGTACACTGGCGAAGAAATTTCGTTCAACGCAAGCACTTTCAAAGTTTAATTATAGTATATTACACCACAAGAACAGAAAGTTGAAATTCCTGCACTGCGCAGTTCAGGGTTTTCAGTCTTCTGTCCGTGTGTTGTATACTATTTTTCTTCATACCCGGTCGAAAGTACGTACTTTAACCATTATATAAAAAGACTAATAACTAATTTCAAGTGAACTATTTTTAGGTTATACGCAATAACAGCTATTAGCTGCTACTGGCTGGCGGCAGTCTCATGTTTCAGTGTGCATGAGAAAACTCTTTCGTCTCGCTATTATTTTATTGTTATAGATGTTAGGCTTTCTGCCTTAAAATCGAAGCCGAAAGTACGTACTTTCGACCAGGTATTAAGGTAGTTGTCATGGTTAAGGCACACCGTCAGAAAATTCTTAATCTTTGTATACTTATTACGGACATGATAATACAATTACCCTGAAAATTTGAAGTCGACCGACCGTACATAATCCGAGATAAATTCAATTAAAAATTAGATAATTAACATTGATTGTATACGATCTCTGTAGTTATGAACCAGTTTCTTATTTATAAGAAACGAACTAACTGTCAGAAACTTTCCAAAAACTGACAGTCTTTTAATGCATTTGTTATGAGTTTAAAAAAAATAAGAAAAAATTTTTGACCATCTACTTATTTATAAATAACGGTTTAAAGTTCAACAATTTATAGAAAAGTATACATGCATATGAATACTGTATGGGTTACGTTTGCACGGGTACAGTCTTGCGTACAAATTATGGATCACTTAGCTACAAGCTAGTATACTTTTGTGGCGTGTATATACTCTAGAACTTTTTGACAATATTGTACCACGACAACTAACTTAAGAAAAAATGTTTACGGAACGCTGCACTAGCGATTCATTATCTTCAACGATATAAAGTGTGCACTTAATTGCAACCGGGCAGAATGAGTGTTTACGCGTTACCTGGGACGTCGTCAACCAGGTTAACTAGTAATGAACGTCTTTTAGCGTCCGTCAGTCAGAGATGCTTACAGCAAACTAAGCCAAAACGATCGACTTCTCTATCTTTGTCTTTCACATGCATAACAGAGTAGATATTAAGAAGACAACTGCAAGTTGCCGCACCTGTCTGCCTAATTGTTATAAGAAGACATTTGCAGAGTTCATTTTCTCGCACTAATTAAAACTATTATATAAATTCAACCGGGTTGAACTTCACACCGGTTCTCTTCTGTAACGAACGTCACACTGTTCCTTGCCGAGTTAAATCTTAATTATAATAATTATAATTAAGAGTTCATATGGCAAGGAACGGTGTTTTTCCTGATGACAAAGCATTCGAACTTGATGTAAGCAGATGGATGCACATTTAGAGTTTTAACAGGATAGTAAAAAAGAGCACACGGAATTGCTCAAAAAAAAGATGAAACGCTTGGCGTGAAGACACTGATTACTATAAAAAGTAAACACGGAGCAGTGACAAAAATAGGCCATGTAAAGGTTTAAACTTCTGGAGAAATATCAATGCAAAATATTGAAGGTGTAACAATTAGCCCCACGTTGGGCGGCGATTGTTGTTTGGCGACGTTTTAGTCGATATTTTGTTACGTTAGGTAACACGAAATTAATAGTTGCAGACCAAGCAGAGATTTTCTTTGCTGTATGTTGCCTAAAATTTTGGAGATATATCAACGCAAAAATGGAACACATGTTCCATGTAACAATTGGCCCCACATTGGGCGCCAATTTTGGTTTAACCACGTTTTAGTCTATATTTTGTTACGCAGAGGCTTTCTTGCCATAGGGTGCTTGGATTTTTGGAGATGCAATGTAATTATGGGTTATATGTTCTACAAAAATGTCCGCGATAGTATATCTCTATCTTTAACAGGTTATCTATAAGCCCGAGCGAATGAAATTGTAGTAGTTTGCGATAAAGTGCGTCAACTTGTTGTTTTAAAGTCAGTTGCATCTATCCGATTTTACCGCAAAACCCCAAACGATGCATTTGTGTGCGGTTATTAAAATTCAACAAACACAAAACGTACAACGGAAAGTTGTAGACAAGCTAACAGCTTTCAACTCATTTGAAAACAATAATTATTTATCTGCGACACAAATGTTCTGAAATTATGCTTTGTTTGAATCTTAGACTATGTACTTATATAGACAAAAGATGAAATTTCTCCCTTATATCTGCACGTAGCGTATAAGACGAGGTTCAAGTTTCCAACTCATATTGATCGTATAAGAAATCTTAGTATACGCTTAAGAAACTCCAATGGCTCAAGTGAGAAAAATATTTGTTTAGTAAAATTTATATTTTTATTCAATAAAAAAACATGGTGCATAAAAGCTTAAAGAGCTAGTTTTTTTGCCTACCAATCGAAATTAATTATAATTGGTACTGATTTTTTACTCGGCACTTAGCAGAACATGATTAATAATAAAATTATAAAAGCGAATGTGAGTTTGAATGTTTGTTACGCTTTCACGCTTAAACCGCCGAACAGGTTTCGATAAAATTTGACAAGGAGATAGAGTGTATCCTAAAGAAGGACATATGTTAGCTTATGCCTCAAAATAAAAACTTAAAGGGGGTGAGATAGGAGATGAATGTCCCTGACAAGTCATCACGATACCTTCAGGAACTATTAGACCTCCAGACTTGAAATTTGGCAGACCTGTTTCTTTTGTTGAGTGGAGATACTAAAATAGTCTTCTAAGGTGTGGAAAAGGGGGGAATATAGGGGTGTCAATGATTAACACACTCTAATTTTTAAAGTACAGTTTCTATGGACTGAAAATGTAGCTGTTAGGTCTTGATGAAGATTTCACTACTGTTGTAGTTGCCGTGTATCATTTCAATCGCGAGCGGAGCCGCAGAGAGCTGGCTACTAACAAATAAATAAAAACATTAGAAAATTTTACAAAAATTATTATTAAATTATTTCTCGACGACCGTTTCGGGCAATAAGTCCATCCTCAGGAATATAAAACGAGTTTTATATTCTTGAGGATGGACTTATTGTCCGAAACGAACGTCGAGAAATATTTTATTAATATTTTTGTAGAATTTTCTAGTGTCTTACACCCCCTAGATTTGCCCCTAACAATGAATATTACGGCGTTACCGATCGCATTTCCCACTCTTCTTATTACACAGATTTATCTTAACGAAACTACTCTACCTAGATTAGATGTTAAGTAGTTATGACAAACTTTTTGATTTTTTAATTTATTGTAGATTATAGACTGTCGACAACTATTACATCAATTGTAAGGTAGTTCTAGCGTGGTATAAAAAGAAAAATCACTTTTCGACAGATTTTGCCCATTTTTTTTCATAGGCTTGAAATAACATTGTCTAATAAATCACGAAGTTTCAGTATTTTTGACCGTTTATAACGCGAGATAATTAATAACAAAGTTCGCAATTTTCATGGTCGACGGTGAAAATTGCGAACTTTGCTATTAATTATCTCGCGTCCTAAATTGCCAAAAATTCTGAAACTTCGGGATTTATTAGACAACGTTATTTCAAGCCTATGAAAAAAAATTAACAAAATCTGTCGAAAAGTGATTTTTCTTTATTTACCACGCTAGAACTACCTTAATTAAAACGACATCACAAAACATCCATGAGCGGAGGCGGGGTTCTGACTCACCAAAGTTTTAGCCAAAGGCCAGTACGCTAACCTCTTTGTAGAATTGAAATATATTTAAAATTTACAACTGTAACTCTGTCTACGCAGAATGAAACTGTTTAATACGGAAACAAAACATAAACTTTGTCTACTAGTTGGACGTATACAGTGAGTGCAAAAATAAAAACCCGGGTCGCAGTGCCAAAACCCTGCCGACAATATTAGGTATTTGATAATACAGGCAGTGTGGCTTTATTATGCGAACTTAAGTTGGTTTTTTGGCAAAATAGAAAATTTGACTCCTTAATACACCCCTTAAAATAACATTTTTTTTCTTAATTGCAATATTATTATCAATCGAACCTCTATACCAAATTATATACAACTTTCAGTAAATAATTCACTATCTGCAAAGTAGTGTTTTCATAAAATTTTTAAGTCCGGTCCTGTCGGGCCGATTTTTTTAAAATTTTAGGGACATTTTTTAATTACTACTGGAAGGTTAAATGTCAATTTTGAAACGATTCGGAGAATTTTTTCGGTATTTTGGGGCCCAAAAACGTTTTTCAACCCCTAAAAACTACCCTTAAAATAGCTCGATTACGCCCATTTCAAATAGGCTTCTTGCGGTAATGGATTTCAACACGTGGGCCAAATTTCGTTAAAATCAATTAACTCTTTCGAAAGTTATTGCCCGCACATATATATATATATATATATATATATATATAAAAATATATATATACATATATATATATAAACATTTTTAAAAATGGTGCCAAAGTGTTTAGGAGGTTATGAAACGTCGAGAAATTTTGGTCCGACCCCTAGGTCCCGCCATCCGACCGACGCCAATAGTGTATGTTGCCTTATGGCAAATACACTAAAAATTATTTTTATAATTGTTTTTTGTAATGCCAAATTGCATATTACGAGTATATCATAGTTTTACTATCATTTAAGCATATTGAGAGCTTGAAAAAGTCTTAATTAAAGAAAAGACGAAACGTTGCGATCAATGAGTGTTTAAATTGATTTTTCATTATTCCAATTACCCGTGATACTATTTTCTATTACAACATATATCTGGAATTGAACTTTAAAGATAAAAATCAGTTTCATCTATCGATACAGTCAAAGAGAATAGTTACTTCCAGTTTTTAACCTATTAATTAAAGTCTTTTCAAAAAATGTTATATCAAATAAAAACAAAATAACAACGCTAAGTTTGTGAGCTTATTGCTAGAACCAGCAGCTATCATTTGAACTTCATATAGACCAGCTTTGTAATGCCTCAGCCACACACTCGACGAGTGGCATGGAAAGTAGCGAGGAAAGGAGGCAGAGACGTTGTGTGGCCGCGTTACTTGTCATGCCGCACGTCATGCTCCTCGTCATGCCCAGTGCTCCCTCGATTGTCGGTTTTTTGTGCGCGAGTCAAAGGACCGGCAATAAGAGCACGAGTAAGCCGGCCACATACTCCCGCGCCAAGCGGTCTAAGTGTAAAGGCATAGTGCGCACGCTGCCACAGTATCGACCTCCATTGCCGAGAGGTGAAAGCCGAGTGCGGAGCGTCGCGAGTACAGCAGTGTCTGGCTGCTTAGGGCAACATCGCGACAGCGCGATGAGCAGAGCGAGGAGCATAGTCTGGCAGTAGGGTAAGAAGTTAAACAGTGAATATTATGTTTTAAAAAATGTCAAGAAAATTTTAACATCCAAACAGTTGCTGAACATATATTATGCAACAGTGCATTCTCACTAGAGATGGAAAAAACGGGTCTTTTTAGTGATCTGCATCTTTGCATCTGGATCCCGTATGTGAGCCGGCTCACTGAACCGGTTCAAAAAGAGCCGAGTTCTGAATATGTCACTGCAGTCTGTCACCGAGTTACCTAGTTCAGTCAAACATATCACGACCTATATAGAATCAAGAATGCATAGCCAAACATGTGATGCATGAGTCATTTGAGCTGACAGATGCATCAAAGCAAGAACTGATACGTAAGTGTAAAATGTGCTTCTGTGTGTTAAGTGTTTCACTGAGTTATGCGGATCCATGGATCCGTCGGCTCTCACGAATCTTCTGTCGGAGTTGGCTCTTAGAACCGGTTCAGATCTGAGTTACCCAACTCTACTTGGTTATGGGGATCGTCGAGCCGAGTGAGAAGAAAGTCGCAGAGTTATGAGCGCGTGGCGACGCGTCGCCACGTCAGCTCCGGTCTCACCCGCCGCATTAGATGTTTCACATCAAAAAATTCCATTCAAATAGTTGGTAATATGGCTAAATTGCGTCATCATGGATAGAACACACGGTATATTTTCTATAGTTGGAACGAGTAGGCTGTTGGAGTACAAAACTAGCCTTCCGCATGGCGTACAGGCTAAGAAGTTAACCTAGCACAAGCACGGCAACTGTTTGTAGTTTATAGTTTCAGAGGAAATAGTAGTTGTTTGGTGTTTTTGTTGTTGTTGTTAGGAGCGAGTTCGAGAAGTTGTAAATTTTGTCCTGGTTTATTTCAACACGCTGTATACATATTGAAACATATGTCTACAGACTATACAAAAATTTCAGGTCATCAAACTACAAGGAGTTCTTTAAGAGACATGTCTGATTTGGCTTCTAAAAATCCTAGTGTTGCCGAAAAAAACGTATGGCAGTGTTTTAAATCCTGACTAATATTATAAAGAGAAAAAGTATGTATCTTTGTTCGCCACGGGTAATCAACAATTTTCCAAGAAAAATAATAGTTTAAAAAAACTTTTAAAAAACACGCTTTAATAGCAAACCGAACTAAAAAATAAAAAAATAATATTTAATTATTAAGATTTTGTTTAACAGCGATAGAATGTTCATAGTTGAATTGAGTGAGCGGATTTTCTATCGTTGTTAAAATCTAAATAACTAGCGGCCCAGTCTGGCTTCGCCCGGGTGTAAATGTAATATATAGGATATAAAAGATGAGAATCATTATCATTAAATTCTCAACGTGTATTGAATTTGAGCGAATTCAATCGCTTTTATTTGTGAAAGTTCAAAAATCGAAGAAAAATCTTATTTCCCAAAAAGAAATTTAAAAAATTCTGTTGATCCGATCGCTACCAAACTCCAGAAGATCACCCGCTGGGCTAATCTAAGGATTGTCTGAAAATTTCATCAAAAATGGTCTACCTGTTTGGAGTCCATAAATTACATATACATCGTCTTTTATCTGTATAGATTCTTAAAATGTAAAAAGTGGTAATTGTGACATAACGATAATAGTTGGACATATAGTATCGTGAAGTTTTTTGTAGTTATTGATATGTTCTTTAATATTGTAGAACATACTTTTGTTCTACCATCAATAGTTTCCGCAGCGCATGCGACGAAAGATGTTTTATGACATTTTTTTACACCTTGGGTTACGTTACTAAAGTTTTAGTAAGGAACCCTAATATTTTCTAGCAATAAATACAGGCTATGGTACTCAGGGTGAATGTAGCTTTCTAATGGTGAAAGAATTTTTTAAATCGGCACAGTAGTTTTTGAGTTTATTCATTACAAACATACAAAAATACAAATCTTTCCTCTTTATAATATAAGTGTAGATTAGAATTTATCTCTCTCACACACACTCTTATTTTCTCTCAAATAAGAAAAAATAAGATGTTAGCTTCCCCGTCCCCCTCACGTATTAAATGGACGCTTCTTTTAGACCAAATTTGACCGTTTCCACAGAGATGAAAATTATTACCTTGCAAAATATGGTAACATCTATCAGTCCATATTTAGTTAAGGTAGTTGTCGTGGTACAATATTGTCAAAAAGTTACAGATTATACGCGCCACAAAAGTATACTAGCTTGTAGCTCAGTGATCCATAATTTGTACGCAAGACTGTACCCGTGGAAACGTAACCCATACAGTATTCATAAGCATGTATACTTTTCTATAAATTGTTGAACTTTAAACCGTTATTTATAAATAATTGAGCGGTCAAAAATTTTTTCTTATTTTTTTTAAACTCTTAACAAATGCATTGAAAGACTGTCAGTTTTTGGAAAGTTTCTGACAGTTAGTTCTTTTTTTATAAATAAGAAACTGGTTCAGAACTACAGAGATCGTATACAATCAATGTTAATTATCCAATTTTTAATTGAATTTATCTCGGATTATATACGGTCGATCGACTTTAAATTTTCAGGGTAATTGTATTATCATGTCCTTAATAAGTATACGAAAATTAAGGTGTGCCTTAACCACGACAACTACCTTAAGCTATAGTATACTCATATTTCACAATAATAAGTGGCACAGTTTTTACGCGTGGAACGGGTATGCTTTGCATTGTTCCATTACTTCGTAGCTCCATTAAGCAAGCCATACTATAATGATGCCTCACTCTCTACTTGTTCAGAACAGTATTATAGAAAGCGCATATATACTAACATATCATTATATATAAACTTAACAAGTAGGGATCTCGTTACTTAGAGACTATTAATTAGAAGTTTCAACGTTAAATTACATTGTTAGAACTTTATATAATATAGTTTAAATAAAAACAGTCTTTATTCGATCTTTAGTTTCTGTATAATACGACATTATATTATTAAGTATAGTTGATATAGTATGCCGCAGAAAGATTGTCGAAGAAAGTCGAATCGAATTACTCTTTATCTATGGCTTCGGGCTTTTCCGATATTATTTTAAAAATTAAAAAACCCGGGTCGCAGTGCCAAAACCCTGCCGACAATATAGTGTATTTGCTTGTATAGGGCCGTGTGGTTTTATACTTTTATTATGTGAAATTAAGTTTGTTTTTGGGCAAAATAAAAAATTTAACCCCTTAATACACCCCTTAAAATAACTTTTTTTTCTCTTAATTGTAATATTATTATCAATCTATCGTCTACACCGAAATAAATACAGCCTTTAATAAATAAGTCACTATCTGAAAATTAGTATTTTCAAAAAATTTGTAAGTCCGGTCCTGTTGAGCCGATTTTATTAAAATCTTAGGGACACTTTTTAATTGCTACTAACGGGTTAAATGTCAATTTTGAAACGATTCTGAGAATTTTTTCGGTATTTTGGGGCCCAAAAACATTTTTCAACCCCTTAAAATGGCCCGATTACGCCCATTTTAAATAGGCTTCTGGCGATGATAGATTTCAATACGTGGACCAAATTTCGTTAAAATCAATTAAGTCTTTCGAAAGTTATTGCCCGTACACATATATATATATATATATATATATATATATATATATATATATATATATACATATATATATAAACATTTTCAAAAATGGTGCCAAAGTGTTTAGGAGGTTATGAAACGTCGAGAAATTTTGGTCCGACCCCTAGGTCCCGCCATCCGACCAACGCCAATAGTGTATGTTGCCATATGGCAAATACACTAATTACATAAAATACATTTGTACAATTTAGTTTCGTAATTATAAAAGTGTAGGCTGCAATCTATGATAAATAACGCTTTTATAATTATGAACTTAAATTGTTAAAATTATTTTTTTCGTCTTTAGTAGATTTCAATAAAAACAAATTTTTTTTCGCAATAAAAAGCCCTTGAGGTATTTTGAAATTTTAATAGTAGGTACCTTGAAATTGAGTATTTAAGTAGTTAAAAAATAAAAAAACCCGGGTCGCAGTGCCAAAACCCTGCCGACAATGTAGTGTATTTGCTTATACAGGCAGTGTGGCTTTATTATGCGAACGTAAGTTGGTTTTTGGGCAAAATAAAAAATTTGACTCCTTAATACACCCCTTAAAATAACATTTTTTTTCTTAATTGCAATATTATTATCAATCGAACTTTTATACCAAATTATATACAACTTTCAGTAAATAATTCACTATCTGCAAACTAGTGTTTTCATAAAATTTGTAAGTCCGGTCCTGTCGGGCCGATTTTATTAAAAGTTTAAGGACACTTTTTAATTATTACCAGAGGGTCAAATTTCAATTTTGAATCGATTCGGAGAATTTTTTCGGTATTTTGGGGCCCAAAAACATTTTTCAACCT
This sequence comes from Venustoraphidia nigricollis, assembly GCA_034508555.1. Lineage (NCBI taxonomy): Eukaryota > Metazoa > Arthropoda > Insecta > Raphidioptera > Raphidiidae > Venustoraphidia > Venustoraphidia nigricollis. Next base: position 1,983,134 of record JAVRKA010000021.1, on the reverse strand, counting down.
CTAAAAACTACCCTTAAAATGGCCCGATTGGGCCCATTTTAAATAGGGTTCGTGTGGTGGTAGATTCCAACATGCGGGCCAAATTTAGTTAAAATCAATTAACTCTTTCGAAAGTTATTGCCCGCATATATATATATATATATATATATAAAAACATTTTTAAAAATGGTGCCAAAGTGTTTAGGAGGTTATGAAACGTCGAGACATTTTGGTCCCACCCCTAGGTCCCGCCATCCGACCGATGGCAATAGTGTATGTTGCCATATGGCAAATACACTAATAAAATACATTTGTACAATTTAGTTTCGTAATTATAAAAGTGTAGGCTGCAATCTATGATAAATAACGCTTTTATAATTATGAACTTAAATTGTTAAAATTATTTTTTTCGTCTTTAGTAGATTTCAATAAAAACAAATTTTTTTTCGCAATAAAAAGCCCTTGAGGTATTTTGAAATTTTAATAGTAGGTACCTTGAAATTGAGTATTTAAGGAGTTAAAAAATAAAACAGCTAGATTTTTTAATCGGGTCTAAAACTTAGCCAGGTGTTTGCAAAATTATATTTTCGAAAAATTTAAAAAATATATTTGAGGCACGTTGAAATTTAAACAGAATAATATTGGTAACTAAAAATAGATATATTAAAAAAAAACAGGTCATTTCGGTGGAACATTCTATCTGCCAGGTGATTTAAAATCTGAGGGTCGGTTAAGCCCCGCTACCCTTCAGTCAGGTCTGTGTTTTTGTATTCGGATATTACTAAAGAGTTCTCAATATTGTTCACGTCCATTATAATTAGTAAATATTATTAAATATCTAAATTTTATCAGTGTTATGGTTAACTAGTCAAAGGTATTATTTCAATTCTATTTAAAAAAAAAAATTAAATTATTTCATTAACTAATTTGTATTTTTAATCATTTCAGTTGTGCCTGAAGAAGTTAAAAAGATTTAACGAAACGTCGCAATTTTTTAATTTAGTTTAACTATATTCGAGTTGTCCAATTTTCAGGTAAAAAATAAAAAAAAATTACTAAAGAGGTATTGAACAAATTTTCAGTACCTCAAATACTTACTCAAAAATGTCTAACAGCTCTCGGCCTATTTGTTGCAAAGGCCAATACGCTGACAATTAAAAAAACTAATCTACGTATTGTCTATTAAAAATATTTAATGTTTATACAAACCGTGTTAATACTTTTTATCTTTTTTTGTTAGCTTGAAGTTGAACGCAAAAATAAACACGGAAGCCACATTCAATATGTACGGACACAAATATTAACACAGTGCTATCTTTTTCAGGAAATATGGACTGAAAATTGAAGTGATCGTAAACTACATTACTGGAGTACCAACATTAACAATGTGGGATTTAGACAGTTCGTTGTTGGTATCAATGTTCATTTTAACATTTTTAAAAGGTAAGTTTTTCAACTGAATATTTGCTGCAAAACATAAAGAAACATTTTTTCCATTCCAACCCTACAAGCGAACGGTATTAATTTAGGTCAAAATTCACTTTTCAAAATGTTGTAATATTTTTTCGTTTTAAGGTCTCCCGTGTCCAAAAAACATATTTTTGGAAAAAGTCTGTTCATTTACGCGCAGTGCAGGAATTTCAACTTTCTGGCCGTGTGGTGTATACTATTTTTTTTCATATATAGATAGGTATTTATTAAGTCAGTCGAGACGTAGGTAGGTACATCCATTTGACACGTCAGCGAAACACAGAAATAGAATTATACACTTATTCACAAAATAAATAATTCACTCACTGTGTAAAAGACGCATTCTGAAAATGTTTTCAATAACATTTGCCGTAAAAAAATATAATACCCGGTCGAAAATACGTACTTTTGTATCAATGTTCACGAGAAAACTGTTTCGGCCCGCCGTTACAGATGACTTGCGAGTAATTCCAGCAGTGCATAAATGTTAGGCTTTCTGCTTTAAGGGGGTCACCCCATGCGACGGCAGGTTTTTAAGGCATTTTTAAGGATTTTGTTTGACGACAAATAAAAAGATAGAACTTTGAATTATTTACCATTTGTTTATTAGTATTTCGAGAGTACACAAATAAATTTTCAGCTAAAAATCTTCTCTGGATCGTGAGTTGTACCGGTCTGAAGACACCCGCGTCGAAAAAAAGTGTGCTCATGGTCTCCATGATTTCGGCTGATTGGGTTATCTGACATTAAAAAGACCAACGGCATTTTAATCTGTAAGCCTGTACGAATCGCATGATGTAGAATCACTTGAAAATTTTGAAAATTGAATTTTTGACAAACTTAAAAAAAAGTTTCAAATTTTTTGATTTTTTTTCATTAAGTATCTCGTTACGAAAAAAATAGAAATACTTGGAATTTATTAATGATTCTAGTTCACGCGGTGACTCTATATGTGCTGAGTCTACCCTACAAAATTCAAGTGAATCAGTCGAACCGTTCTTGAGATACATATTTTGGAGACAAGTTCGAAAAACACAGTTTTGAGAAAAACGCGTTTCAAGTTTCAAGTACAGTTTTAACTATGAAAATCTTTAATTACCAACTAACAACTCATCATCGAAATCTCCTTCTAAACATGTATATATGAATGTACATTTGTATTGAAGGGTCTCAGGCACCAAAACGACACGTCACAATAAGCCTAGTACCCCACTTCTCAACTTAGCGCTCCGAACATCTGCCCGTTCTAACGGCTGTATCTTTACGACTTCGAATTTCAAAAAATCTCTTTACTAGCATATTCTATACATATTAAGGAATCAGTTACACGATTCTTTGGAAACATCACATGGGGTGACCACCTTAAAATCGAAGCCGAAAGTATGTACTTTCGACAGGGTACCAAGAAAAATAATACTGAAAAACGTTCATTTTATGCGAGACTCGATTAATGTTTTGAATCGCACGCCATTGTAAAGCTCCCCTCAAGACAAGTGAGTATCAATCAGTGAGTCCAACTTTATTGAGTATATACACGTGATAATCTGACGCTTTTAGTGAAATGAATGTAATCAAGTTTGTTGAATGCGTTCGATCAATTAAGCGACATCGACACAACCTTGTGTCGTGTTGATTGTCTCCGGCACGCACCGACATAAGGTACGACGCACACATGCGACAATAATGAGCCTCACGACGCGTATTTTCGATTGTTGTGACGAATCATGAAGCCATTAGACCGGCCCCTTCACCCCACCAATAATTACCTAATTACTAATAACATATTTAATTTAACTTTTCATTACACCAAGTAGGTTTTCTACCGGTGACCCGTAACTCTCATTCATAGAGTACCGGCACAAAAATACATACATAGCCAGAAGCATAACACAAAAGGAGGTGTCTTTTACGTGGCTACAGGGGCGACCCTACCATAGGGCGAACGGCGCCAAGTCCCAGGGGGCTTTTTACAGTAAAGCTAATTTTGTTGTCAAATTATTTTGCATTTATTAGTTCATATAAGCGTGTGTTTTATTTTTTTTAAACTCTACAAAGCAATATTACAATTGACTATGGGGTAAGCAACTCAACGTACGTCACTGTACAGCGTGTTAACTTGCTTGATTTTATTAAAATAGGTTCATCCGTTTTGAAATGACATATTTTTAATGTATGCTACCTAATATTTCCAGTATTTGTGGACCGATTTTGAAGATTCTTTTCTTTAAAATTCTACAAAAAGTTATTGAATTATTTATCGACGATCGTTTCGGACAAGACGTCCATCTTAAGGATTTTAAAACATATATTCCTGAGGATGAACTTAATCGTCCGAAACGATTCGTCGGGAAATAATTTAATATTACCATTCTAATCCACTAGTGGGGAATGGCATTAATTTAGGTCAAAATTAACTTTTCAACTAAAAAACAATATTGCATTTGACTATGGGGTAGGCAACGCAACGTACGTCACTGTACAGCGTGTTAGTCTGCTTGCTGTAATTTTTCAAGTTTTTTTATCCTGAAGATCCTGGTCAGAATAATGGAACAAACTTATTAAGTTATTGTATTGTCATCGGTCCTTGATAAGTGTGCAAAGTTTCAATTTAATCTGACGTTTTGAAGTGGGTGATTTTCAAGTTCAAAGATTTCGTTACATACAGGTGAAGCTAATAAAAGCGTGTTAAAAATGAAATGTCTTTCTTAACAGCTCTTTGTACTGTATTTAAATTTTCACGCGCAGCAACTTTTCATAAAACGCAATTATATCGACCCGCGATCTCCACCATAAAAATGAACACGCTTTTTCCCAAAATAAGTTTTATACAAATTATTTCAAGTCCGTTTTGAATTTTTACAATCCCCCATCTTAACTGTAAAATTGGAATGTGTTTCTGAACAAATCTGCATTTAAATTTTCACGCGCAGCAACTTTTCATAAAACGCAATTATATCGACCCGCGATCTCCACCATAAAAATGAACACGCTTTTTCCCAAAATCAGTTTTATACAAATTATTTCACATCCGTTTTGAATTTTTACAATCCCCCATCTTAACTGTAAAATTGAAATGCATTTCTGAACAAATCTGCATTTAAATTTTCTTGCGCGTCAACTTTTCATAAAACGCAATTAAATCGACCCGCGATCTCCACCATAAAAATGAACACGCTTTTTCCTAAATTCAGTTTTATACAATTTTTTTCTCGTCCGTTTTGAATTTTTACAATCCGCCATCTTAACTGTAAAATTGAAATGTGTTTCTTAACAAATCTGTATTTAAATTTTCACGCGCGTTAAGTTTTTATAATACTTAATTGTATCGACCCGCCAACTCCACCACATATAATGCGTTCAGTAGAATATCGTTCATAGCATACAGAAATTATTGATTAACAATTAATGCCTATAACAAATAATTCACATGACCTGGCGCTATCACTGCGAACAGAATAAATAAGTCATTTAATTAATCCCACGGGAAATCTGAAATTCATTAAACTGACGAATTATAAAAAGTGGAAAATAATTATTAATATCGACAAATGTGAAAAATTCATTTCGTTCATTCGGGTACAAATAACGCTATGGATTTTAATTTAATTATACAAAAGTATTAACGTACTATGGGAAGGTAGCATATCAAGTGTTCAAAAAAAAAGATTTTTTTTGCAATTCCAAATATTTGTTACTGTTCTATATAATACTCGCCACGGTTCTAAAAGGTTCTGAAGTTAGTCACAAACAGCGTCGCAAATGCATATTTTAGAGCCGTCCTGGTTGTTTTGTGGGAAAGGAAGACTCCCATCACCTCCCAGTTACCGGCACAGAACGTGCGCTCGTCGGTGATTGGTTATCGCTGGTTGTCGTGTCACTTGTCGCTTTCCTGCTATAAAGTACAGTCCAGTACGCTAATGTTAAGTTGTTTCTTTGATTGTTAATTGATCAAGATGCCTAAAACAGTTTTGCATAGACAAGCACGAAGAATAATTTTTTGGATGACTTTATGCAAGAAATTAGACCTTTAGATAAAAAAAAAATTAAAAATAATAATATAGCGCGAGTTTGTAGTTTTTCAATCGACTGTACCTGCGCAGCCCTCCATTTGGATCTAACTTCAGAACCTTTTAGAACCGTGGCGCGTATTATAATAATAATAATGCATTTAAGGCTGTCGGAACGCTTTGAATTTAAGCCAAAAATAGAGCTTCGGCTGTCAACTGATTGTAGACTTATTCGTCAACATTTTGCAAAAATTCTTTCTCTATAAGGAAGATAAAGGACAAATCTAGGTCTCTAATGGACTACTTTTGTAATTTATGTACGATTTACTAGAAAAAATTTGGCATTAATTGTGCTAAAAAAACACACGTTTTCAATGTCACACTATGACCTTATTCGTACTTATTTCACAAAACTGTTCCATCACAAACCTAAAGTGACTGTTCCAAAAATTAGAGTAATCAGTTGACAGCGGCACCCTTGCAATAACATTTTTTAGCCTCGTAGTTGGCACCAGCCAAAAATTGAAACGTGCGGATGATTTGAGCGAGACAGAGCTAAAGAAGGCCACACTCACAATATGTCTTTTTCCTACCTCTCCCCTTACCGCTGGGTCTCAACACAAACAAAATTCGGAGCGTTCCGACAGCCTTAACGTCCGTTTCTCGACTTTATGTCATAACAGACGCCATTCGCACCATTACTATTTTTTCATCTACCACTTCCCGTTATTTTCTACATTTTTTACAACTTTAACTTATGTAATAGCAATGGGCGAATAAAGGAACTATAGAAAATTTGGATAAGGTAGGTAATTTTTGAACTAGGAGTTTGATAGGTAATCGGCCATGGCCTCAAATAAGGAACCATCTCGATATTTATCTGGAATTAATTGTTGGAAACCATGGAAAACCTCAATCAAGATGGCCGGTACAGGAATTACCGTTTCTCGGCGAGAGGCAGTAGGAAAAAGTCCCAGCCACATCTGTCTCCGCCGGGATTCGAACCCGGTACCTCCCGAATGCGAGTTTAGTGCTGTCACCACTACTCTACCCAGCTCGGTATACTTGCTACATCATTTTTCAGCTGACGATTTAAATTTTCATATCTGGACAATATTCTGCTTTTTTAAGCTTGTAAATTCAATCTTGCATATTTAATAGGTTGGCAACAGTGTCTCGAGTGAAACACATATATACCTGTATAAAGTCACATATACACGATTGCTAGACTGCACGCGACAAACATCAATCATTTGTTTTTGTACTGTATCTATGTGTACATTTTATATTATAGTACAGTGTCGCAAAGCCGCTAACCTTCATTTATTTTTCCACCTTTGTCTACTGTTCGGCGTGCCGCTCAATGCTTCACCTCATTCTCTCTTTCTCTCTCTCACAAACTCACCCCTCTCCCCACCACTTTCATATCTGTGTATCTAACAGATAACAAATGAAACCGATTACGTTCAACATTTAACATTTACACAATTTATTATATATATCTGTAGAATATAATACAGTGCAACGTAAAATAAACGGCTCAGTTATTGAATTTCATCAACTCAACCAATTTTCCAGCGCGTTTTCATGAACAGAGTAAGTATTTAGAAAACTTTTGACTGCACTGTCGCTTGTCTTCATCTAAATGAGGATATCCGTTTAGTTGAAAAGAAATGACATTCTCAAATCTAGTTTCAAAATGAGTTGAATCTGCAGCTACAACGTTAACACATTGCGATATCAGTTACATGTGACTGGTAGGTAACTTTCCGTTCAAAATTTTTGTCGTTGTTACGGGGACGATAAAAATGTTATTTGTTAACATAGATTGGGTATTACAGACATCTATGTGATTGTTGCGATCTATACTAGGTGCTAGTTCGATTTCCGAATACCAGATGTCAGTGTCTGGTAACGAACTGTAAAGAAAATTATGCTGCTAGAGGATTTACCGGATACCGGAATCTGGTAAAGTGTGAATCGACCTAGTATAATAAGCTAGTCACAAACAGCGTCGCAAATGCATATTTTAGAGCCGTCCTGGTTGTTTTGTGGGAAAGGAAGACTCCCACCACCTCCCAGTTACCGACACAGAACGTGCGCTCGTAGATGATTGGTTATCGGTGGTTGTCATGTCACTTGTCGCTTTCCTGCTATAAAGTATAGTCCAGTACGCTATTGTTGTTTCTTTGATTATTAATTGATCAAGATGCCTAATAGACTTTTCCATAGACAAACACGAAAAATATTTTTTTGGATGACTTTATGAAAGGAATTAGAACTTTAGATTAAAGAAAAATTAAAAATAATAATATAGCGCGAGTTTGTAGTTTTTCAACCAACTGTACCTGCGCAAGCCTCCATTTGCATCTTTTAAATCCATGGCACGTACTATACCAAAAATTACTGCCGCAGTGAACGTGTTAAACGCATTATTATTATTATTATTTAATACCGAGCTGGGTAGACTAGTGGTGACAGCACTAGACTCGCATTCGGGAGGTCCGGGTTCGAATCCCGGCGGGGGCAGATGTGGCTGGGTCTTTTTCCTACTGCCTCTCGCCGAGAAACGGTAATTCCTGTACCGGCCATCTTGATTGAGATTTGCCATGGTTTCCCTCAATTAATTCCAGATAAATATCGAGATGGTTCCTTATTTGAGGCCATGGCAGATTACCTATCAAACTCCTAGTTCAAAAACTGCCTACCTTATCCAAATTTCCTATAATTCCTTCATTCGCTCATTGCTATTACATAAGTTGAAGTTTTAAAAATGTAGAAAAATAACGGGAAATGTGGTAGATGGTAAATAGTAATGGTGCGAATGGCGTCTGTTATGACATAAAGTCGAGACACGGACGTTAAACGCATTATTATTATTATTATTTAATGTTATATAGATTAAAATGGAGATCCACTTTTTTAACCGCGTACAGTATATCTGTCCGTACTCAAACGTGACTATTACATGTTAAATAAATAAATATGTCGTCCAACTTCTGTTATAATAGATAACAGAGTGTTGTTTAGTGTATGGCCATCGCGCGCAACCATGGAGGTGCGTGTGACCAGTCATACCAACAATACAACTACACTGTCGCGACTACCAACTGTATAAATATTCATGCAAATATTTACCGTACAATAAAGGTACTCTATTCTCGGACTGACTTGTATTGTTGGTTTAGAAAATGAAACTAATGAGGCGGAAAAGAAATCATCATCGCGTTTTTTTTTTAATGCAAATTTTATAATACATAATGTATGATTTTTTGTTAAGGAAACGTTTTTTAATTAGATTTTTTGCTGCATACATCGATTGCCAAACGTTAAATGATTTAATAACAAGTAATTAAAAAAACCACTTGAATATTCTACAAATAATTCTTTATTTCCCGACGATCGTTTCGGACAATAAGTCCATCCTCAGGAGTACAAAAACTTATAAAATATAAGTTCTGAGGATGGACTTATTGTCCGAAACGATCGTCGAGAAATAAAGAATTATTTGTAGAATTTTCAAGTGTTTTTTTAATTACTTGTTATTATTAATCATGTTCTACCACGTGCCGAGTGAAAAATCAGTGCAAATTAAGTTAAATGATTTATTTTTTGTACAATTTTTATTAAAATTATTTTTGGAGCATAGAGCTCGTATTTGTACAGATTATAGAGCATATTACTGATCCAAATTTGAGAACCGGTTTTTATCGATTACTTTGAAAAAAACGGTATTTTTAGATTTTTATGTTATCTTTTAAAGAAAGAACAAAACAATGAACATTTTTAAGTTCACTTAATTAAAATAAAAAAAACTCCTACCTAAAATATAGTTAATCGCATAAGTCGTAATTTTGATTAAGAAAACAGGTATCATCAACAGCGTCCGCTTGCAACCTGCTTTTCTGGATGACAGCACATATTATTCTGACTTTGGTGTTGGGACACACGAATAATGAAACACAAGTGAGTCCAAAATAATCGGTTTTGGTAAACAAAAACCGATGTTTATCGGTTTTTACAAAAATCGCTTTTTTAGGTTTTTCTAAAACCGATTCACATTACTAATCCAAACGTCAATATATTAATAATATATATACATTACTAGCCGCTACGCGCGATCACAAACACGTATATAGAAATTTGGACAGGACAACGTCAGTTGGGTCAGGTAGTTTGTAATAAATTGAATTTTTGAGGCAAGAGATTTACATAATATACAATGTGTTTCACTTTACATGAGGACACCTAAATAACTTTTTCATTTTAAAAGCAATCATTATAAAATTTTCAGCAGTTATGCAGGCCATTAAAATGCGTCTTTTTTGTGGGAACATTATTTTTCAAAGTCAAAATCTAGCCAGCTACGATTAAAATAAAAAGTAGGTTTTCAAATAAACCCACATGTGCGATCAAGATAGAGCAAAATTTTATTAAAAAAGTTGTTCAGAATCACAGAAAACTCTTAAGTATAAAGTTTCGTCAAAAAAAATCATTTTTAAATTTCTCAAAATATGAATGCAATCTGTAATTTATTTGTTATTTTACTAATAAGAGTGCCATGAAACAATAAAATAGCATATTAATAAAATAAAATTACTTGCATTAATGTTCAATATTTTTATTTATATAAAAGACGTTACGACCAACAATTTTGGTCCTTTTCAATTGAAAAGGACCAAAATTGTTGGTCGTAACGTCTTTTATATAAATAAAAATATTGAACAGTATTGCAAGTAATTAGTGTATTTGCCATAAGGCAACATACACTATTGGCGTCGGTCGGATGGCGGGACCTAGGGGTCGGACCAAAATTTCTCGACGTTTCATAACCTTCTAAGCACTTTGGCACCATTTTTGGAAAAATTATATATATATATATATGTATATATATATATATATATATATATATATATATATATATATATATATACGTGCGGGCTATAACTTTCGAAAGAATTAATTGATTTTAACGAAATTTGGCACACATGTTGGAATCCATCACCGCACGAAGCCTATTTGAAATGGGCCCAATCGGATCATTTTAAGGGTGGTTTTTAGGGGTTGAAAAAAGTTTTTGGGCCCAAAAATACCGAAAAAATTCACAGAATCGTTTCAAAATTGAAATTTACTCTTTTAGTAGCAATTAAAATGTGCTCCCGAAATTTGAAAAAAATCGGCCCGCTAGGGCCGGATTTACAAATTTTATGAAAACACTAGTTTGCAGATAGTGAGTTATTTACTGAAAGGTGTATTTAATTTGGTGTAGATGTTCGATGATAGTAATCTTGCAATTAAGAAAAAAACTGTTAATTTAAGGGGTGTATTAAGGGGTAAATTTTTTTATTTTTACCAAAAAACTTAAGTTCATGTAATAAAACCAGACTGCCTGTATTAGCAAATACACTATATTGTCGGCAGGGTTTGGGCACTGCGACCCGGGTTTTTTTTTATTTTGTTAATGTTCTATTACTGTTGGTAGAGTCAATATTATTAATAAAATAGCATATAAATTACAGATTGCATTCATATTTTGTGAAATTTAAAAAATGAATTTTTCTGACGAAACTTCATACTTACGAGTTTTTTGTGATTCTGAACAACTTTTTTAATAAAATTTTGCTCTATCTTGATTGCACATGTGGATTTACTTGAAAACCTACTTTTTATTTTAATCGTAGTTGACTAGATTTTGACTTTTCAAAATTTAGTTCCTACAAAAAAGATGCATCTTAATGGCCTGCATAACTGCTGAAAACTTTAATAATGATTGCTTTAAAAATGAAAAAGTTATTTAGGTGTCCACATGTTAAGTGAAACACACTGTATATGACATTTTTGATATTGCCATTATAGATTGATATAATATATAACCGATCCGCCAGCTGACGTCATTTCCCCACTGACTGGTCACGTGGAACGAGGCAACCGACCTGTAATCTACACTAAACTTGGTAACACGTTTAGAGCGGCGCTTTAACAGCACCTAGACATTACGTCACGCAGTGCAATTCTGATAAGACAATTAAATGACAGTGACAATAGCTGTCGGTCGGGTGGCGGTGGTGGGCGACCGGTTAGGGAGCGGTGGCGGAGTCTCACCCTCCACACAAAAACAGACACAGTTTATATGCAAGCAGTCTTTAATTCCGCTTTTCACTTCAAAAGCGAGCCCGTCTTCCCCTCCCCCCCCTCTTTCTACTTCGACGCCTTCTTCTCTCCGTTCCCCTCTCTCTTTATTCACGTTACAACAGTTGTTGTTGTTTCTTTATAGCGAAGACAAAACAATAATTTCCCGTGTTGTTGCCGTAAGTTCGTGTGTTGCCACTCGAGTTTATTATATAAGGTTTATCGTCCCACGGCCATTGTATCTTCGACCATACACTAATGGACTGCTCAAAGCCCAGCATGCTAGGATTGCAGCCAGCGCCGGCCTTAACTCTTGATCAGGGTAGATTTGTGCGAATGTTGATGGAAGTTCACAGGCAAGACGAAGTGTCAGCTGTTATCAAAGGTGCGCATATCCCAACTGACAGATAAATAAAAGATTTCTAGTCGATTTTAACAGCGAGAGAAAGTCGTTATAAAAGAACCGACAGGCAAAACTATTAAATAATATAATTATAAATGTATTTTGTATGTTCACTGCATGCTCGTCATACTAAACCAACGTCAAGGTACAGTAAGACCTCGCTTAACGCTGTTTCAGTATTACGCGGTTAACGTAAATTATAGATCAGTTTTTACAAAATGATTTAAATGTTGACAGAAGTTCAAAGGCGAGACGAAGTGTCATTGATGCAATATCTTGCTATCGACAACAGCTTGTTGAACGAAACGGAAAAAGGCAAACGACATTAGATGACTTCTTCACAGAAAACAAAATAAGTCAAATGAGGAACCTTTCTCACCATAAACGTAACTTCTTCCTCGAATTTTTGTTTTTCATAAATGTTTTATGAACAGAAATCGATACTAGCAATTAATAAATCTATAATTTATGTAATAAAAAATGTTTAACAATAAATGTTACAAATTAAAAAAAAAAACCCGGATTCGGAGAATTTTTTCGGTATTTTGGGGCCCAAAAACAGTTTTCAACCCCTAAAAACTACCCTTAAAATAGCCCGACTAGGCCCATTTTAAATAGGCTTCTTGCGGTGATGGATTTCAACATGTGGTCCAAATTTCGTTGAAATCAATTAACTCTTTCGAAAGTTATCGCGCGTACACATATATATATATATATATATATATATATATACGTATATAAATATATATATATATATATATATATATACATATATATATAAACATTTTTAAAAATGGTGCCAATGTGTTTAGGAGGTTATGAAACGTCGAGAAATTTTGGTCCGACCCCTAGGTCCCGCCATCCGACCGACGCCAATAGTGTATGTTGCCATATGGCAAATACACTAATAACAAATTTTCTCATTCTCGGTTCTCCTATTATCTACGTATTAAGATGACCTCGTTTAGCGCTGTTTCGTATAGCGCAAAAACTTATTGGAACATATCTCCTGCGCTAAGCGGGATCTTACTGTATCAATATTTTTGTCGCACTTAAGTACTTCAAATTAACATGGCAAATGTTTTTTTATGTTGATAAAAAAAGAATAATCTAAAAATCATCATTTGAACTGTTTATTATTATAATATAAATTTTTTAAGTGAGCTAAATACGCTAAATAGATACCCTACTGCCAGACTATGCTCCTCGCGCTGCTCCTCGCTCTGCTCATCGCGCTGTCGCGATTTTGCCCTAAGCGACCAGACACTGCTGTACTCGCGACGCTCCGCACTCGGCTTTCGCCTTTCGGCAATGGAGGTCGATACTGTGGCAGCGCGCGCACTATGCCTTTCTTAGACCGCTTGATGCGTACTGAGTGGCGCGGGAGTATGTGGCCGGCTTACTCGTGCTTTTATTGCCGGTCCTTTGACTCGCGCACAAAAAACCGACAATCGAGGGAGCACTGGGCATGACGAGGAGCATGACGTGCGGCATGACGAGTAACGCGGCCACACAACGTCTCTGCCTCCTTTCCTCGCTACTTCCCATGCCACTCGTCGAGTGTGTGGCTGAGGCAATAGGATGATTACGCGCGTTTCTGATAGACGAGACACGGGCTGAGAAGTCCGTGAGTGTATGGTCGAAGGTTATTATGTAAGGTTTATCATCACACGGCCATTGTAAGTACATAATATAGGTTATGTATAATAATAACAGATAGGAACTTCACACGACAGTGCTGCCAATAGCATACTACGCTTGTGCTCTGTGTCAAGGTTTACTGTTTAAAAAACCATGCACACACAGAACTACAAAGAACTGTTAGAAAATACAATTTTTGGAGTAAGCAAAGATTTTTTGTATGTATGTTTGAATAGATTTAACTTTAAGTGACTATACCAGCTGTTCAATATGCCCCCATTTTCAACTGCATGTTGGGCGATTCTAAAGCCCATACATAATCAGTAATCGTATATATTATTGCTCAAATGTGTTTTTTGTCAGTATGAAATATCTCCCGTAATACTGTTTCAAAATTAATGTTTGATACGCCATTTTGGACATTATTTTTCCCTCAAATTACGAAAACTAAGTTAATATCTTAAAATTAATATTGTCATTAAAAAATTACAGTTTAAAAATTTTAACAAATCCATTACACAAAATAAAATTCAGAAAAAAACGAATGTCGTCACTCGCCATCTGGTGGCAGTCTGTTTATTTTAACAGTTGTCGGTAATATTAATTGACGTAGTGGCGTTGAAGTCTCTGAATAGAATCAGATAAAATAAAACAAATGTCGTCATCTCGTGGCAATCTGTATATTTTAACAGTTGTCGGTAATATTAAGTGACTTAGTAGCGATGAAGTCTGTGAATAGAATATAGAATAAAATTTATTTCCACCCTATTATATTACGTAACCGACCATTAACGGTGCGAAGTGTTCGCACGAGTCCGCTAGTAATTAGTATTATTACTTTTATTAAAAAAAAGCAATAATTAGTTGTCGTATATTACTAAATTACATATCAGCGTCCGTTTTCTTTTTCTTTCAATAATTAAGCCAGGTAGTTCCACGGAAGTAAGCATATATTTATTTGCACATGGCTCTATTAATCACAAACAATAAAACAAAACACGGAGTCTTTAATACATTACAGTGTTTTTTTCTTCTTTCTTTCTTTTCTGTAATATAAATGCAACAACCGACGATAATATTGGCTGGTTAAAACACTAAACACAGCGTTTTACATGCTTAGTAAAGTTGCCTAATCAAATCAATCAATAAAAAATACACAGTTCATTTAGAGCATACACTTTCGTTGCCCAGAATGTATAAGTTAAAATAAAAAATGAAGCTACTTGCTATACTGTTCAAATGTATTTATTGAACTAAATAACCACTTTGAAACGTTGTTATCTATTCTCAATATTGTTCACGTCCATTATAATTAATAAGTTTTTTTTTATTTTTTCACGGGAAATTGGACCATTCAATTTTAATATAGTTAAACTAAATTAAAAAAAACGTCGCAAAATTTTTTAATTTAGTTCAACTATATTAAAATTGAATTGTCCAATTTCCTGTTAAAAAATAATAAAAAAAAAACTTGTTAGTTATTTCAATAAATGCATTTGAACAGTATAGCAAGTAACTTCATTTCTTAAATAAATCTATTAGGTACTGTTGCGTTGGTAGAGTCAATTTGTTTAAAATAAAAAAGTTTATATCCATTTTTTTCTCGCGGTTTTGATTTGATTTCTAAAGGCCCCAGTACACAGTGGTCTGTAGTGGGCCATGCTTTGCAATGTGCAGCTGTAGGCCACTATCACTTGGTGTTCATACAATGGTCCATGGCTCATTTCTGCCTGGCGAAGTACTTGCGATGGACGTGGAAGTAATTACGGCCGCGGTTATTTATTTATATACTGTTTACAAGTATTATAGTATTATAAACCTAAAAGTCTCTTCGTTGCTCCAGGATACTGACATTTTGGGCGATTAAAAATTTAAATAGTATAGCACGCAACAAAAAAAGTAGGTACCTGTCCCGGACAATGGGCCACTGTGTGAACACCACAGGCCACGCTACACCACGATTCCTTTGAAGTGTGTCAAAAAAACCGACAACAAATGGATTGCGCACCATGATTCACAATTGTCCGCCACTACAGACCATTACCCCCTGTACACAATGGCGATGGTCTACAATGGCCCACTACAGACCACTGTGTACTGGGGCCTTAAATATTTATTCCAAGATTGATTTAAATTAACTGATTATAAATATATAATAAAAATGAAATGCTGCTTGTTGGTAAGCGCATTACTTGAAACCGGCTGGACCGATTTAGCTGACTTTTTTAAAATATGCGTAATAGTCCGGATAAGGTTTTTAGGGAAAGAAAAAATTGTTAGAAAAAATGGAAAATTCGGGAAAAACTGAAAGAGGTTTTCTTGTATGGGTTTTTGTTACTACGTGAGCAAATGTCGTTTGGAAGGTGATTGTTGGGCGAAGACTCCACTAGTGTTGTTGCTACCGTGTGGGGTGGAGCCGTTAATTATTTTCATCTTTTTAGTGTATGTTGTCATATATATTATATATATGGCAAATCCACTAGAAAATAATAATCTTTTTTGAAGTCGGTAACTGATATCAATGTGAACCTCGAATTAGTATATTATTTCAAGATATTGCAAGTTTCAGGTGATTTACGATTTATGAAACCATTGGAACAGATCAAATCGGGTCGAATCGACTATAATATGATATAATTGCCGAGCATCGAGGGCAGCTTTGTCTCAGGACGGCCGATTACCGGTCGCCCCATATACCTAATATGTATATAAAACAATGGTATACAAAAACACCACATAATGTGAAATTCGCATGACTTCAGAATTGTGTCGGTTAGGGATGGCAGAAAAACTTGATTATTAAACCACTGATTGTTATCTTTTTCACGTCGACTGTGTTGTTATCTCTCTCATTTCAACCGGAAAAGTTTCCCGTCGCAGTTTTTAATTATTTATAAAGACTGATTTGTTAGTAAAGCACTTACAGAAGTCACTTTACAAATATTTACATTAAAAAGTCTATAGAATCGGTATATATTATTTCTCAAATGTGTTTTTTGTTGGTTTGAAATATCTCCCTTAATACTGTATCAAAATTAATGTTTGATACGCCATTTTGGAGATTATTTTTCTCTCTAAGCATTAAATGTGCTCTTGGGAAATTGTCGAATTGTGATCGCAACAATATTATTATAATAGAAAGCAGTATCACAGGTAATTGGAATAATGAAAATAAATCAATTTAAACACTCATTGATTGCAACGTTTCGTCTTTTTTTTATTAAGACTTTTTCAAGCTCTTTTTTAGAGCTTGAAAAAGTCTTAATAAAAAAAAGACGAAACGTTGCAATCAATGAGTGTTTAAATTGATTTATTTTCATTATTCCAATTACCCGTGATACTGTTTTCTATTATAACATATATCTGGAATTGAACTTTAAAGATGAATTATTATTATTATTTTTATTAGTTGTGATTGTAAGCATTAGCTTCACAAAATTTGGCTTGCTGTTTAAACATATCAAAAACATATATTTTTACCTCAAAAATTGAATAAAAAAACGTGATATTCGTCAATATTTCTTTACAGCACAATACGAGATTTTAAATTACGGGAAGATAGATCAACATTTTGAAGTTTTTTTTTACAAACTTATGTTAAAAATATACTGACAAAGGTTTGGCTAATAATTTTTTACATATTTATTTTTTTCTGTACAAAAATTTGTGTGAAATTTTCGTTAATTTTCTAGTTTTTGTCTGATTTTAAATCGTTTATGTAGATCAAATAAACAATAAAAACTTGACTAAAAGCCATATGGAAAGAATGGTATACATATTTCTAGTTTATTTTGAAACATTAACTTTAAAGATTGAATAAGATTTTTCATACAAATTAGAGATTTCTGAAACATGATTTGTGCAATTTCCATGCACGCACACACATATAATCGCTAGTGAGTGAAAAGGGAGCATATTGAACAGCTGGTACTTAAGGCTGTCGGAACGCTCTGAATTTAAGCCAGAAATAGACCTTCGGCTGTCAACTGATTGTAGACTTATTCATCTACATTATGCAAAAATTCTTTCTTTATAAGGAAGACAAAAGACAAATCTAGGTCTCTAAGGGACCACTTTTGTAATTTATGTATGATTTACTAGAAAAAAGTTGGCATGAATTGTGCCAAAAAAACACACGTTTTCAATGTCACACTACGACCTTATTCGTACTTATTTCACCAAACTGTTCCATCACAAACCTAAAGTGACTCTTCCTTTTTCGGAAAAGTGTTTTAAATCTTCAACATATTTCTAAAAATTAGAGTAATCAATTGACAGCGGCATCCTTGCAACAGCATCTTTTAGCCTCGTAGTTGGCACCAGCCAAAAATTGAAACGTGCGGATGATTTGAGCGAGACAGAGCTAAAGAAGGTCACATCCACAATATGTATTTTGCCTACCTCGCCGCTTACCGCCGAGTCTCAGCACAAACTGTGAAAGTGATCCAACACTGTTAACAAACTACTGTCACGATGACAAGGGATTGATATCTAGAAATAATTTGGCGTTCGTCGCATCCCTGATCGTCTAAATACGGCCGCGAGGGCAATGAAACAGAGAGCAAGTTATTTATTACGGTAAAAGATCAATTTAGTTATTTCACTAAATTGCTATTTTCATTTATTAAGCACAAGCCGTGCTCCTACTTAATCCGCTTTGTAATTAGGTTTGTTGTTCGAACTGAACGCACGTTACAAGCGCTCACAAAACCGATTTATCGAATGCGTAATATGAACCTTGCAGCTTTCACGTTTTTTTTCGCGACTGGATTTGAGAAATCAGATTGCGATTAAAATGAAAGATTGTAAAGTCGTATAGAATTTATAGTATGGTACCAGAACAACACAACTATAGCCAGTCAATTATACAATTAAACTTAAGATTCTAATATAATAATAATAATAATTCGTTTAACGTCCGTTTCTCGACTTTATGTCATAACAGACGCCATTCGCACCATTACCATTTTTTCAAGTACCACTTCCCGTTATTTTCTACATTATTTACAACTTCAACTTATGTAATAGCAATGGGCGAATGAAAGAATTATAGGAAATTAGGATAAGGTAGGTAATTTTTGAACTAGGAGTTTGATAGGTAATCGTCCATGGCCTCAAATAAGGAACCATCTCGATATTTATCTGGAATTAATTGAGGGAAACCATGAAAAACCTCAATTAAGATGGCCGGTACAGGAATTACCGTTTCTCGGCGAGAGGCAGTAGGAAAAAGTCCCAGCCACATCTGCCTCCGCCGGGATTCGAACCCGGTGCCTCCCGAATGCGAGTCTAGTGCTGTCACCACTACTCTACCCAGCTCGGTTAAGGTTCTAATATAAGCGGCATAGTTTTTAGGGTTCCGTACCTCAAATGGAAAAACGGAACCCTTATAGGATCACTCGTGTGTCTGTCCGTCTGTCACAGCTAATTTGTCCCGAAACTACTGGACCGATTGAATTGAAATATGGTACACATATGTAAGTCGGTGACCCAAAGACGGACGTGTAAAGTAAAGAAATGAATTTTGAACATGGGAGTCATTTTTGGGGGGTAAATTAGGAAATTAAAAAAAAGTTTTGCAAACTGTACCGTGTGACATATCAAATGAAAGGGCTTGTAGTAAGAGTATCAAATATATTTTTTTATAATTTTAAAATAAATAGTTTATAGTTATTTAAGAAAATAGATGAACGATTGACCATTCCCCCCTCTCCTTATCTCCGAAACTACTGAGCCTAAAATTTTGAAAAAAATATGAAATGTCGGGTCTTACACAAAGTTTACAGGAAACCTAAACGAAAGTCTTATGTCTTAAAGTACTTACGGAAAACGGAATACTACGGAACCCTCTTCTCGCGAGTTCGACTCGCACTTGACCGTTTTTTTTCTTTTTTATAGTTCGCTTTTAACGCAGTCGGGTTTTCTGATTTTTTTTTTTTAATTTACCTTTTTATTTACAGAAATTTTAGTATTAACAAATGATGAAACAATGTACAATTGAAACGTTGGTATTAGTTCAATGGAAATACTAATTACTACATGGAAGTTCAAAGGGTATATTCGACCTTCATATGAACTCTTTATAATCCTCTGAATACTACTGTAAGCCCTTCGAAAGCATAATAATATTATCAACTACGAAATCTCTAATAATTAAATGATTAATTGCAAATACAAACGTTTTTGTCTAATTTTCGTAGTATTGTAACGTGGGTTGTGCAACCTACACTTGTTTTCTGCTAGCATGTAGGTATCTGTGCGTTACATATAGCGGCATGCTATATAGTATACGCAGTACAGACTTACTGTAGAAAAATCGTTTGACAAAACCGACAAGTTCACAATAAAAAGCAAAGGCAAGATGAAGTTCAATTGTTTCAAAAGAAAATAAATGTTTAATAATTATTCCTTGTTTTAGATTTTTTATATCACTTACTGTTTTAATATAAATATAGCATTTCATTACCATAGATTATATAATTTCTATAAAAATTTAGTAACCGTTTTTAATATTTTGTTTTTAATTTTATTTAAATTGTAATTTAATTTTATATTTGAAAATTGAAAAGGACCAAAACTGTTGGTCGAAACGTCTTTTATATAAATAAAAATATTGAACAGTATTGCAAGTAATTTTATTTTGTTAAGAAAATAAATGTATTAACTATTTTGGGATGTCCGTTTCATCGTTTAATAAATTGTTTCCTGCCATATTAATCCAAGAGCTATTAAGCATTTTTGGGTAGATATTTAAGGCACTGTGAAATCTTTAGTAATATTCGAATACAAAATACAGACCTGGCTGAAGGGTAGTGGGGCTTAGCCGACTTAAACGATTTATCAAACATATTGATCGCCTGGCAGGCGAAATGTTCCACCGAAACGACCTGTCTTTTCGATACATCTATTTTTAGTTCCCAATATTATGCCATTTAACAACGACCTCAAATATATTTTTTAAATCTTAAAAAATATAATTTTGAAAGCACCTGGCTAAGTTTTAGACCCGATTAAAAAATCTCTCTTTAAATACTAAATGTCAAGGTATTTTTTATTGCACAAAAATTTTAAAATCAGTCAGGCATCCCTACGATCTGGGCTATTCTCGGCAAAACTTTTGACATACACTATATACATGTGCCTCTATGCATGTAAATATATTATGTACAATAGATGTTTAATAACAAAGACGATTAGGGAAATAGAACGTCTATTAGAACACGCAACTCTAGCTTCTATATCCTGAGCTCCTGATTTACAAAGTCATCCATGTTTATTACCAGTGATTGTTTATCGGTGGATCGCTCTCTCAGTACCGATGCAGTATTACTCATACAATCTTTACATATAATTAAAGTTAGAGTTTAAAAAAACTAAAACAACACGCTTTTATAAACTAAAAAATACAAAATAATTTGACAACAAAATTAGCTTTACTTGCAGTAAAGCTAATATTTTGTTGTCATTTTTTAGTTCATAAAAGCTTGTTGTTTTAGTTTTTTTAAACTCTTATATTAATTATAAGATTAAAAAACAATATTGCATTTGACTATGGGGCAGGCAACGCAACTTACGTCACTGTACAGTGTGTTAGCTTGCTTGTTGTAATTTTTCAAGTTTCTGTATTCTGAAGGTCCTGGTCAGGATAATGGAAAAAACTTATTAAATTATTGTATTGTCATCGGTCCTTGATAAGTGTGCAAAGTTTCAGTTTTATCTGACGGTCTGAAGTGGGTGAATTTCACGTTTAAAGATTTGTTCACAAACAAGCATAAAGGTGAAACTAATAAAAGCGTGTTAACAATGAATGATTAGAGTGACTCTCTATAAAAAATATAATCATTTTGTGAATACGTTTACCTCTCAAAAGACCTATGCAGTAATTATTATTAATATGATATATTAGCTAATATTTAATAATTATTTGCTGAAAGAGGTCATAATTTTCAAATTATTTATGTAGCAATATTAATTATTCTCGTCAGATTTTAATGCGACTATATTAAGATTTTAATATAAATTTAGTCTATATAATTAGACTCAATTACATAACAGAAAGGTATTCCGTAATTAATTTCCAAGTAGAATCTTCTCACTGTATAAAATTACCATTCAGCAAAGTGGATTTAATACAACATTCTTGTTAATCTAGATGATAATAACCTCACTTTTTAAAAACTTTTTAACCACAGCTATCCGGGAAGAACAGATACAAATGTAAACGTGCATTTCATAAGGGAAAGTTGGTAAATTGAAGTTTATTATTTTATCGTACTTTAACATTTCGAGTTCAAACGCTTTAAACAGCGCTACGTCACCGATTGACAACAAAAAAAACAAAATAAAAAAAAATCCGTTGATCTGATCGCTACCAAACTTCACAGTCACACGCTGGGTTAATCTGATGATTGCCTGAAAATTTCATCAAAATCGGTCCAGCCGTTTGTGAGTCCATATCGATAGCACACATACATCCATCGCAATTTATACATACAGATATTAATAGATCCAAATATCAATTCGTTGTAAGAAAAATAAAAATCTGAACGCCAGTGAACACGTATTTTAGAGACGCTATATAAAAATAAAGCCGCAGTGTTTTAATATTACTTCTTGTGGTAAAAGCCACAATTTCATTATATACTCGGGTTTTATTTCGGAATAAACATATTATATTTTATTTATAGTATTTTTTTTAAGTTTATATTTTTATATGTATAGATTTTAGATGTTATAAGAGAAAACAATTTTTTTTTTATATAAAAAATGCATCCGCAAAATTAATAACAATACTTAAGCAATAATAAATATGCTACATAAATTAGAAGCATCGGAGTTTTTAACCAAATTACAATTTCAATATTTTTCATATCATATGAGAGATTGGATTAAATCCAGGGCCGGATTTACTCCAAGTGCCGTCCTGGGGCACCGTAAAAAATGTCGCCTCATTACCTAAAGCATTTTAAACTAAAATAATGATCATACCAAAAAAAGTTGTGATCGAGCCAAAAACTTTCAAAAATCGAGAGTAACAAGATACTTATCCTCTTTACTAAAATGTGCGTAAAATTCTAGACACTAAATTTTTTTTCACAATTTTGTAAATAAAACTATTTTAATTTTAACATGTACTGTACTTTATAGATGCCTGATGAAAGTCAAATAAATGACCGAAACGTCGCTAAATTAATAATTGGTTTAATGATTTACATCAATTGTCCACTTTCCTGCTAACCTAATTGTGTATGTTTGAAAAAAAATATGGACGCAACAATTTCCAATAAAACTATAATGTTTATACCTAGCTAGACGTTATGTCGCATCCAAAATTATTACTATAATTCAATAATAAATCTCAGATATTTGAATTAATAATACAAAACAATCGTGTTATTGTTAATCTTGCTACGTTTCGACTTCTTTATTTAGTCTTCGTCAGGCTATGGTAATAATTTACAAAAGTTTTTTTATATTTTTTACTGATTATAGTATAATTGAATTTGTATATATTATATGTATTTTTCAGAGCCTGACGAAGACTAAATAAAGTAGTCGAAACGTAGCAAGATTAACAATAACACGATTGTTTTGTATTATAAGAATAATAATAATAGTAATAATTTATTTATCATTTGGACGAACAGTATATGACAAGTCAGAGAAAAAAAAAATTACATGAATTCAGATACTTTATAAAACATTTTAAGTAGTAAAAATTGTTTTACAGCACTTTTAAATTTCTTTAGATCTTCAATTTTTTTTATTTCTTTTGGTAGACAATTGTAAGCTTGAGTAGCACTAACCATAAAGCCATCATTTAGTACTTTCAGCCTATGCTGAGGTGTTACATAGCAGTCCTTATGACGCGTATTGTGACTATGAATTTGGCTTAATGTACTTACTTCAAGCGTGCTAATATAAGTTCTAAAAAATTTTAAAATTTTTAAAATGTAGATACACGCAATCGGCAACACTTGCAATTGTATGAACAATTCTTTGCTGGGATGATGTTGTCCAGTACCACATATTATTCTCAACGCTTTTTTTTGCATAACAAAAATGTTATCAAGCTGAGATCTGCCCCAGAAGATTATACCATAGGAACAGTGACTTAAAAAATGAGCGTAATATATCATTATGAGCGATTCCAATGAAGTTACAGGTTTGAGTCTTCTCAGTAGATAGCAGGTTTTGCTCAATTTAGTATTAAGGTCAGTAATATGGTGATGCCAGGTCATTTTCTGATCTATCATAACTCCTAAAAATTTTAAAGTTTCAACTTGACGAACTGTTCTGGAGTTTATGCTGAGCCGAATGCTTTCATTGTAGGTAGCATTTTTTGGTAGAAAATACATAAATTGAGACTTTGCTTCATTTAGTTTAAGATTGTTATCACTACACCAGTTCCGCATCGTAGAGATAGCTGATTGTGCATTTTCTAATAGTTGAGTTTTATTTTTATGTGAGACTAAAATACTGGTATCATCCGCATATATCACAGTTTTGATATCCCTAGGAAACATCATGGGTAGAAAATTTATAAAAACGATAAAAAGTAGGGGACCAAGAATCGATCCTTGTGGCACTCCAATATTGCAAACCTTTGCTGTTGATAAGACTGCAAATCCAAATACCTGAGATTTATTATTGCGAATTATAGTTTATACCTAGTTTTGAACACATTTTTAATAATGAGAAAATATAGGTATTTTATTTATGAATGTTTACAACACGATCACACTTTTCGAAAAATTTTCTATAACGCGACATTTTTTTCATGTAAATTTGCCGCACTAGCCTCTAGTGCCCCTAGTGTAAGTCCAGAGCTGATTAAGTCACTTGTTACTATCCAAATTCGTTAAAAAGACAATCGGTAAAAACCGTCGTATTTCTAATATCGTTCGATTATTATTTTTTTAATTATATTGAAGTCTTACCTTAAAAATAAACTTGAAAGGTGAGCTCGATGAACGAAATGTCAATTCAGATGTCTGCACGGTGCACAGTTCCTCTTCCACTTCCTGTCTAGTTCTTGTTTGCAGCTGTCAACTTCCGGTGTCAACGTATCTGAAATATAAATGAAATAGAATCAAATATTTATATTTTTCCATTCAAACACAAATCCGCTGGAAATTGAAATAAATCAATTTGTTGAAATAAGTATGTATAGTAAGATTTCGCTTAACACTATTTCAGTATTACGCGGTTTCTAAAAAAAAGTTTAGCCACTATAACGTAAATTATGGATCAGTTTATACAAAATGATTCAAATGTTGATAGAAGTTCAAAGGCAAGACGAAGTGTCATTGATGCAGTATTTTGCTATCGACAACAGCTTGCTGAACGAAACAGAAAAGACAAATGACATTAGATGATTTCTTCACAAAAAACAAAATATGACAAGTGAGGAACCTTTCTCATCGCAAACAATAACTTCTTACTAGAACTTCTATTTCATTATCATAAATGTTTCATGAATAAAACTCAATATTATTAACGCTCTTTCAGTATTACGCAGTTTCTAAAAAAAAGTTTAGCCACTATAACGTATATTATGGATCAATTTATACAAAATGATTCAAATGTTGATAGAAGTTGAAAGAAGACGAAGTGTCAATGCTGCAGTATCTTGCTATCGACAACAGCTTGCTAAACGAAACAGAAAAAGGCAAACGACATTAGATGACTTCTTCACAAAAAACAAAATATCTCAAGTGAGGAAGCTTCCTCATCACAAACGTAACTTCTTACTCGAACTTTTATTTGATTTTCATAGATGTTTCATGAACAAAACTCGATATTATTAACGCTCTTTCAGTATTACGCGGTTTCTAAAAAAAAGTTTAGCCACTATAACGTAAATTATGGATCAGTTTATACAAAATGATTCAAATGTTGACAGAAGTTCAAAGGCAAGACGAAGTGTCATTGATGCAATATCTTGCTATCGACAACAGCTTGCTGAACGAAACAGAAAAGGCAAATGACATTAGATGATTTCTTCACAAAAAATAAAATGTCAAGTGAGGAACCTTCCGCATCATAAACATAACTTCTTACTCGAACTTTGATTTGATTTTCATAAATGTTTCATGAACAAAAATCGATATTATTAACGCTCTTTTAGTATTACGCGGTTTCTAAAAAAAAGTTTAGCCACTATAACATAAATTATGGATCAGTTTATACAAAATGATTCAAATGTTGACAGAAGTTCAAAGGCAAGACGAAGTGTCATTGATGCAATATCTTGCTATCGACAACAGCTTGCTGAACGAAACAGAAAAGGCAAATGACATTAGATGATTTCTTCACAAAAAATAAAATATGTCAGAAAAGATGTCAAGTGAGGAACCTTCCTCATCACAAACATAATTTCTTAATCGAACTTTTATTTGATTTTCATAAACGTTTCATGAACAAAAATCTATATTAAACGTGATAAAAAAGTATTTAACAATAATCGTTGCAAAATTAAACAAAAAAAAACTAAATTTTCTTATTAATTAACCAGTAATTTATTTTTTTTTACATCACTAGATAATAGTAATAATAGCCTTGTATAATAATAATAAAGAACCGTGGTAATTCAAAAAATAAATTACATCGGTTATTTAACCGGATATTTTACCGGTTAATTAACAGGTAATTTATTTATTTTTCACTAGTTTGCAGGTTAAATTGTGGGGAAATAGTTTGATCTCCAAGCGTGCCGGCTTCTTGACCGACCTGTCGTTGGTTCGAATCCTGCGTCTGCTCACGGATGTTTTGTGATGTTTAGTTTTAAGTGAATATGTTATTTGATGTAAAGTCACTAATGACCTAAGTTATCGAGCGTCTATAATCTACAATAAATAAATAAATCCAAGCATCTGCTATCGGCTAAATTTTGTATTTCACCGGAATGTGTACAAGCAGCGTACCTGCCTTTATTCTATTTAATCCAGCTGGCAAAATTGACAACACGTTCAGTAATCTATACAAGCCTGCTCTTTGTAGGCTTTTTTTGAGCTTAATTAGCATAAAAGCTCATATGTAGCACGATAGCTCGTTACGGTGGATATTAATTGGCTGTTTAAAGTGCAAGTTTTCACTGAAGGGGAATTTTAAAAAGAGAAAAATTGCACGACAACCTGTTAGTGACCAATGGGTGTTTAGATTTCATGAGTAATGCTATAAAGTTTTCCACTTATCGAAAATTTTCTTACAGACAACAAAATTTGACATACAGTAAGATCCCGCTTAAAGATACGTTCCAATGAGTTCCTGCGCTATAGGAAACAGCGCTAAACGAGGTTCATCTTAATACGTAGATAATAAAGTGAAACAGAACCGAGAAAAAGAAAATTTGTTAGTTTTTTTTTTTTTTGTTTAATTTTGTAACATTTATTGTTGAATAGTTTTTTATCACATTAATTATAGATTTATTTATTGCTAACATGGATTTTTGTTCATAAATCATTTATGAACATCAAATAAATAATAATAATAATAATAATAATAATAATAATGCGTTTAACGTCCGTTTAACGACTTTATGTCATAACAGACGCCATTCGCACCATTACTATTTTCCATCTACCACACTTCCCGTTATTTTTCTACATTTTTAAAACTTCAACTTATGTAATAGCAATGGGCGAATGAAGGTATTATAGGAAATTAGGATAAGGTAGGTAATTTTTGAACTAGGAGTTTGATAGGTAATCGGCCATGGCCTCAAATAAGGTACCATCTCGATATTTATCTAGACTTAATTGAGGGAAACCATGGAAAATCTCAATCAAGATGGCCGGTACAGGAATTACTGTTTCTCGGCGAGAGGCAGTAGGAAAAATTCCCAGCCACATCTGCCCCCGCTGAAATTCGAACCCGGACCTCCCGAATGCGAGTCTAGTGCTGCCACCACTACTCTACCCAGCTCGGTAGTTGAAAAATAAAAAAGGTGATTTCTTAATCGGGTCTAAAACTTAGCCATCAAGTGTTTGCAAAATTACATTTTTGAAAAATTTGAAAAATATATTAATTACGTAGAAATTTAAACAGAATAATATTGGTAACTAAAAATAGATATATTAAAAAAAACAGGTCATTTCGGTGGGGCATTCTACCTGCCAGGTGATTAAAAATTTGAGTGTCGGTTAAGCCCCGCTACCCTGCAGCCAGGTTTGTGTTTTTGTATTCGGATATTACCAAAGAGGTATTATACAAATTTTCACAGTGCCTGAAACGCCTACACCCAAAAATGTCTAACAGCTATTCTACTGTTTCGATTATTGGCAAAGTAGTTAAATTATTATGAACCATTCTGTATATTCATTACAAATTCACACCGTGCAGGTTCAGTATTATTATTATTGTCAAGTCATAGTAAAGTGACGCCTAATAATATGGTTGAAACTTGACTTTTTTGTCGTTTTAATGCTCTTTAATAACACGCCGGGTTTTCTTTTAGCAAAGCTTTCGTACACGACTGAGAGAGACGAAGATAAACGCACCTGTAATAATGTGAAGAGAGAGAGGGAAAACACTTGTAGTCGTTACGTAACAGTTATTATATATTATTATATTTACAGTTGCATTTAGCCACTATATAACCAAAGGTCACATTCTATTCACTTTTCATCGATAAATAAACTAGAACTGAGTTAAAAAAAGCAGTCATTGGGGTTTAAAAATGTTAATTTTAATGTGTATAATATTGAATTTTAAAGTGTCTTAAATGTACTATATGTATCGTTTTCAGTAGAGGGCGCACTATATAGCCACATTGGCTTGTCCGAGCCACTAATAAATAAATTATTGTGAAGGAAATATTCCTTAAAAAATTTTGCATCCACAAGCACCCAAACTTCGGGTTCGTCACCGTCATACTAGGGATACTTGGAGCAAGTTGTAACTATAACCGCGTCTCTAACCATGAAATGGGCGATTACAGTGAGTTTGGGTCGTGCGCACGGAGTACACGGAGCGACCCAATAAGCACGGCCTTTTGCATACGGCAAATTAGTGACTCAGCAATATGCTGACATGCCGGAATAGTTTTCATATTTGCTAACAGTGACGGTTTTGTCCCCCCAAGAACACCAATTATACGGACAATTAATTTAACAGTATATTCTGGGTACTGCTTTCTGAGCTCAAAAAGAAGATATTGATATTTTGTCCGCTTCTCAGTCTCCTTTGTGGCTATGTTCGTTTCAGCAGGGGCTGAAAACTCGATAACATACATAGTTCGCGCAGGTTTATCAAGAACTATGTCAGGCTTTGTGGCTGAGAGTTGTCTGGTAGTACTAAATGAGTAGTTCCAGAAAATCTTGCATGACTCATTTTCGACAACGGACTCAATATCATTCGGAACATAAGGTAAAACAGGAGTTTTATCAACACCATAATGATATCTTAGGTGGTAGTATAAAACTCTTAGAGCAGCGTTGTGGCGGTGAATGTAAGCGCAACTCGCATAGTAACTACATGCCGATAAGAAATTATTATTATTATTATTATTATTATTATTATTGGGGACTGCCGACGGGAGTAAAACAAAACTATTACATTTGATAAATATATTTCCTACGTTTATCGTACGTAAGATCTCTACATAAGTTGTAGATGCTTAATGATAATTGTTAGAAAGCTTTCATTGTTACAATGCTTAATTAGAAAAATTAAAATTTTTTATCCACTGTCATCGTCGTGTCTAACGTTACCTAGCTAAAAAAATCGACTCTCGCATGTGGTGAATTTAATGTTACAATTACTTTATTAGGATGAATTAACTGTTAAGCTAGCGCACTGTAGAGTAATTGATAACTCATTCCGCTGCGAAAGTGGAAAGATTCGGGTTTGAGTCCCGACGGTAACAGTGGATAAAAATTATAAATTTTTCTAATTTAGCATTGTAACAATGAATGTTTTCTAACAAAACTCTTATAGTTGACGCGATTGAGATTATACTCGGCAGCGACAACAGTAGTAGTGCCTTGAGCTGCCTCACTCGGTATCAATAGCAGTAATGGAGCCGACACCACCGTGTTGAACTCGGGTTGCGTTGACTTAGAAGTTTGAATTTTTCACAGCTCCAAGGGATTGCAGACCTAAGTATTATATATATTAATTTCAACTTGAGACCTGCACGCGTTCCTGAGAAAAAGTGTCTTACAGACAGACATACGAACAACGAATTGATCTTATAAGCGTTATTTTTTCCTTTTGAGGTACGGAACCCTAAAAACAAGAATTTTTTGTATTATTGGGCAAAAATCGGAACACATTTTAAAGCTTCTTTAGATTTTAAGAAATCTTAGGCACAAAAAGATTCAAACATTTTCTATGGCCGATAATCGGTATTAGGTGTGTCGGTATCTTGAAAAAAATCGTATCGTTCGATCCCTACTAAAAATACTTAAAAGTTACCGAAACATATTTTCAGGTCCTAGCTGAGAGCTAGTTACTAAAGTGAATTTTATCATAAAAAATAACAATAAATTGAAAATATGATTTCGTACTACGCCCGCAAAATCACGGCAATTAACTATCTTAAAAAAGGGGGAAACTGAAAACTGAAGTGAAATTTCAATTTATTATTAAAAAAAAATAATAAAAATATGAACATGGTAAGTAGTCCTTTGTTCTGGCTGGAATTATTTTAAATTCGGGTAAACATTTTTTCAGACCGTTTTCAATATAGAAATAAAATAAATTTAGTTTTAATGCTAACAAAACAGGAACTTTTTTTTACTTTTGGAACATCTGACAACTGATTGATTAAAAACTTAAGTGTTTGGAGAATTGTTTATTTGAGAACAATAGAAAAATGTTCGTAAACAACTCGAAAGTTTTTTCATTATTAACGAAAGAAAATATTATTCTACTTTTATCCATAAATATTAAAGACGATATATTTTTGTATGATCATCAAAAAAAAAAATATACAACTTTTTATAAATTAATTAATATTTCAATAATAAATCTCAGGTATTTGGATTTAATAAGACAAAACAATCGTGTTATTGTTAATGTTGCAACGTTTCGGGCGGTACGGGTTCGAATCCTGGCGGGGGCAGATGTGGCTGGGACTTTTTCCTACTGCCTCTCGCCGAGAAACGATAATTCCTGTACCGGACATCTTGATTTAGGTTTTCCATGGTTTCCCTCAATTAATTCCAGATAAATATCGAGATGGTTCCTTATTCAAAGCTTTGGCCGATTACCTATCAAACTCCCAGTTAAAAAATTACCTATCCTATCCTTATTTCCTATAATTCCTTCATTCGCCCATTGCTATTAGTTAAGTTGTTCTAGAAATGTAGAAAATAACGGGTAGTGGTAAAATGGAAAATAGTAATGGTGCGAATGGCGTCTGTTATGACATAAAAGTCGACAAACGGACGTTAAACGCAATATTATTATTATTATTATTTTCATCTTTTTAGTACTGTTAAATAATTATTATTATGAGTTAATTATTTTTTTAAATAATACTTCTATAAACTAGCTTGTCCTAGTAGGACGGTTGAACTTAAAGTGTTTTCAGATTTGGATACAGATTTCATTACCAATTCGAAATTGGTTCCAATCTAGGAGATATCTGAAATATCGTTTAGGCATTTAACGTAATACGCACAAATATAAGAATTTTACAGTAAAATTTGTGGACAACCTTTCAAGCAAAGAAAGCAGAAAGCAAGACACGCAAGAATCTCATCGTCTGTCGCGTGACCTTACGAACTAACCCCCGACTCCCCTCCCCTATTCGTTTACACCGTACCCTCCCCTTTTCCCCATTTCTTAAATACATTACATAATATTTGTGAACACATTACGACATGAGGTTAACATATGACCCGGAATTCTATAGTTTGACCACGAAGTAACATATAAGGAGCCCAAAATGCAATGTTAAAAAAACCGGTCAAGTGCAAGTCGAACTCGCGAGGAGATGGTTCCGTACCATTTCGTTTTCCGTGAAAAAACTTAAGATTTCCGTTTAAGTTTTCCTGTAAACTATGGGTGAGGCCTATATATTTTTTTAAAAATTTTAGGCGCAGTAGTTACGAAGATAAGGGGGGGAGGTGGTTAATTTTCATATATTTTCTTAAATATAATAATAAAAAGTCCTTCCTTAAAATAACTTAATTCTTCGATTCGCCATATTATTACAAATGCGAAGGACTTCATTCAGATCAACTGACTTCTATGGTATTTTTAAGGTGGGGCAATGCCCCACAAAGCCCCTCCTCTAGCTACGACCGTTCAAAAAATGATCGTTTTTGTGGACAGAAAAATCATGAAAAAGCCAATGTCGCTTGAGCTCCTTTATATCTACACTTCGTGAGTTTGACCTGGAGCTATTTACACAATTATTGTTCAATTTGCTGACTCAAAACGTTGAAAAATTACCTTTATATAAGTGTTAAAAATATACACTATAAATAGAAAAAAATTGGTACATTAGGCGTTTTTTATATCAATAAAACACTGACGATTATTTAATGGTTCAATTTACATTTTCAATGTTGAAATTTTATTATTTAAATAATATAAAAAAAACGTGTAACATGCAAAATGTTATCTTTGAGTGAACAGACCAATGAAAAACTAAATTTAATACTCATAACATAAGCACCGCTGGTATAATTTTTTCAACCGAAGAGGAAACAATATTATAGTAGGCTATGTACCTACACAAAACATTTGTCAATTATATATTTTCGTACATCAAAGTATTATATTTATAGAGTAGAAAATATATACCAATATACTAAGCATTTTCCTCGTTAAAATTATATACAACTCTTCAAACCAAGTAAAAATGTTGAACACTGATGAAAGAAAACTTACCTCTATTCAAGAAGTCGTTATAATACTTCACAGAAAACTATGTTTAAATATATAAACTACTAAATGATATTTATTATTAATAAAAAAAGAATTACTGATTCTAATTATTATAACCATTAACAATAAAATAAAGTTTTAACCGGTTAATTAGTAAGAAACACTTGGAAACGTCAAACAATTTACAACAGTTAAAACTCACTTGCATTTGTTTGGAACATTCGATGATTCGATGCTACACCTATCAATAAAAACTGCAACCACAGCAGCTAACTAGATTCTCAGTTATAATGCTTCACAGAAAACTATGTTTAAATGTATAAACTACCAAATGATATTTATTATTAATAAAAAAAAAATACTGATTCTAATTATTATAACCATTAACATTAAAATAAAGTTTTAACCGGTTAATTAGTAAGAAACACTTGGAAACGTCAGACAATTTGCAACAATTAAAACTCACTTGCATTTGTTTGGAACATTCGATGATTCGATGCTACACCTATCAATAAAAACTGCAACCACAGCAAACTAGATTCTCGATCGCTCTATGATAAAAGAGTGAATAAGAAAGCAATTATGGAACAATTCTTAAAAGCTACTCGCATGGTAAATTTAGGAACACTTTGACAACTGTCAAATAAAATATTTGTCAATGTCAGTATCTATAAAAACTTATTATGATAAATAATAATCAATTATTAGTAGAATTTATGCATTAAACATGTATTTGGAAATAGCCTAGTTCATTGTAAGATAGTATATTGTACGTTATAGACGCTTGACAAGTAAAGTGGTAATCCGAGACCTAGTGAAAGTATAGGATTTCAATGTAATTTTAAAAATGACAAATTAAAAATATTTGTTATCAACAGTAAATTAGTTTGTGACCGTAAGCAAGCCTAGACATTCATGAAAATTGACAGGAATTAACTGGTTGCTGTGTATAACTAAAGTGCATTTAATACAGCTTTAGCCAGGCCCGGACTAGCAAACCATTTTGTAACAGGAGTCAGGACAATATCTTTGACCGACCTATACCCTAGTTCAGCGTTTCCTAAACTTTTTTGACCGCGACCCGGAACGAAGTTTTAAAATTTTTCGCGACTCATGAAAAAAAAATCATTTATTTACAAAACAAATTTTATTTTTTATTTCATACACAAAAAATTACAATTTTTTTTCGCGCCCCGACAAAACTTTTCTACGATTCGGTGCAGGGTCGCGACCCACACTTTGGGAAACGTTGCCCTAGTTCATTTTTTACAATTTAATCAGTACAAAAAATATGTAATTTTTATACTGCTTTTCTGATTCTTTAACTATTATATATGCTCGACAGTTTGAAGTGACTATATCTCGGTTCTGTAAAGGTTCAGCACATTTTCGGTTTTATTCGAACTAGGGATTGCAATGCTGGATCCAGCACATTTTTGGCCTTGCTGGATCCAGCGGTGCGGATCCGCAATCAGCTAAAAACAAGTAATTAACTGGATCTGAGAAGGATTATGATAAGATAATGAATCAAGAAAAGGCACTTTCTGAAAGTGAGGAAGTAAGAGGTGAAAATCTAACTATAATCTATGATTGTTTGATGACTCTCAAACCAACCAGCGTAGAGGCACATAGTCTTTTCCGCAGCCGGGTATATTTGCAGTTCTTTAAGAAGTTGGTTGGGAGATAACACCATCAATAACATTTCTTTTTTGGGATCTTACTTTCATAAAAGTAAAAAAAGCTGTTGCATAATTGATTGGCTTCATTTTTTAGTAGACAAGTGAAGTTTTAAATTATATAAGTTATGTTAAAGTTTTAATTCTATTAAGAATTAACTAAAGATTTTTTAAGCGGGCTACGCAATTTTATTTCGAAAATTATTGAGACTGAGAAACTGAAATATGTAAGTGAATAACTATTTTAGATATCTACAATATCAATTTAGGTGATTCATGATTGTACTGTGATAACTGATAATTAATAATAATACTCCCAATACTCGTAACTATTCGTTACTATTAGAGTACTTTACTAATGCCAAAAATTACTTGTAATTACAAAGGAATATTTGATGAAATAAATTGTTTTAACATTTTCTAGATTAAAAAAAATGTTTCATTTATTTAAAAAATCGATTAATGTTGGATCCAGCTGGATTTATGCTGTATCAAAGCTAACCAATAGCTTTGATACAGCATAAATCCAGCTGGATTGAAAATGCCGTTGGATGCAATCCCTAATTCGGACCTTGAACTGACCCAAATATTATATAACTGACTATAAAAATTTAAATTGATTTGTCAGATTATCAACTTTTTAAAACATGCAACGAAAAATGTACGAAAAACTATTATGAAAACGAAAACAATAAATAGAGAGAACTATCAATTTAAACAACTTACTTTTCCTATTACACACGCTATTTCTGTAATAGTTCAGTGTATAGGAACTGAATTTAAAGGTACTAGGTATATAATTATTGTTATTATATGAACTTAACTATAAACATAAAAATTTGTATATTAAAATTACTTCCGTGTGCCAGGCAAATTATTACAATCAAATTTGCACACGTTCTTGTCAAAAAATAACTAATGGGATATTACAAGGTGTAACAAAAATACATTAATCACAGTTGCTTTTAAGTTTTGTTGATTTAGGACACGACAATATAACACCAAAGTAAACTTATTTCTAACGGCGATTAGTTCAAACAAAAACAGTTCGTTTTAAAACGGTTTCCAAACTTTCAGTAATGTATTTATTTTTTTAAATACAGTGTAAACTCCTGTAACGTCATTCGATTTAACGTCAAACTCTCTAAAACGTCGAAATTACTCGACTTTGGTTGGCTTGCCTTGTTGTCCGTGTAATGATACTCTCTATGTAGCATCACACCCACTCTAATTAACGACCATATGTCCTTAATAAAGCAAGTAATTTAACGGCAACTTATAAAGCATCTACTGTTTGTAGGTAGGTACTTTCGAAGTTGCCGAAATTGATAACAACTTCAGCTTTATTGTCTAGCCTGTAATGTTTGTAAATTTTATGCGTTTTATTAAATAATACTATAATAGTAAAATAATATTGATTTTTCTTTCTCTTCATATAACGACAACTCTCTATAACGCCCGAAAATGCTCAGTCCCTTCAGCGTCGCTATATAGAGTTTACACTGTATTACAGGACTCTGAAATATTTTTTATTTGCAAACGTGTTATTCTTTCCAAGGGGTGTTCTTAAAGCCAATTCAGACTAGCCGTTGTCGGTTACGATTCACCGGTCCGGTTCGGTTTTCGATTAATCTAGGCTGCTCACACTATCCCGATTCGGTTCTACGATTATTCTCGGTGCGCATGCGCAATTTCGAAATATGATTTGACGTTTGATGTGTAGTTAAACGTCAACAAAAACAGCTGGCTAGTCACGTGACTCCAACAAGCGTTCTCATTGGCTACGGTTGCGAACGGTCCGATTGAAATTAGAGCTGAACCTAAACGCTCGAACCGAACCGCAATCGGCAACGACTACGCCCTGATTGGTCGAGATTCCAACCGGACCGGTGAATCGTAACCGAGAACGGCTAGTCTGAATTGGCTTTTAGGGAGCGTCCATAAACCATGTAACTCGATCAAGAAGGAGGGGGGATCAGTTCGAGAGCTATACGTTGAGCTACGTTAGGGGAGGCGGAGTTGGAGTCAAGCTACGTAATTTTTAAATATCAGTTAATTTTAAACCAATTTTTTTTTAAAGTTTGTTAACAGAAAACACAAAATGTCTTCTGGACTTGATAATATGTTCCATCCGGGGTGGGGGAGGGCTACGTTAGGCTATATGAAAGGAGGGAGGTGTTCCAAAGAGGATGAAATAGGCCCACGTGGTTTATGGACGGTCCCTTATGAGAAATAATACAATAAAGTAACAAATAGAATCTAGTAGCAAATCTTCTGGTGCTCATAATAAGATCCCGATTATTTTTAGATCCAGTACAAGGGGAAGAATAGAAATCCTTTCAGGATGTGGTGCATTTGGGCTAAGAGACCACCCCATTCTATTTTAAACTTTAATCTTTTTTACCCTGATGAGCCAGAAAAGTAGTAAACGATAAAATCGACTATACCAGTTTTCCGTTTGACGGAGACTGAACCGTTAGTATTGATAAAATGAATTCATCAACTTTAGAAGGATTCGAACTTTCGGGGTTAAAGCCAAGCGTGCAAGCCGTAATATAATGAATAAATTAACAGTGTAAAGATAACACTGACCCATTATGTAAATTCATCGTTCATCTTTTATCTCGCTCTGTTGTACACAAAGAGCTTCCGAGTTGAAGCAAGACAAAGAATGTGAGAGATATTGTGATAATATGAATATAAAACTGGGTTTAGAGAATGTGTTGAAAACATTGAACAATGTTTGGTTACATAAGAAACGCTGAAGTGACATAAAAAGTGTACATCGTTGTTTTATTGTGTACAGTGCTGCGATCTGTACGTGAGATAGCGACGTTAAACTACTAAAGTTGTCCTATATTTTGTTTGAGAGGAGTTATCTTTGTTTTTACAGAATGTCCAAAAGAAACTTATTTATTTAATTAATATCGCGTTGTCTGACAGTTGTCACACAACATAGAAAGAGACAGAGTTAATATTATAGACGCTCGACATAGTATAGAAAGTGCATATATTGATGTCAAATTAGGCAAAGTGCAAAAGACAAATTATCTTTTTTAACACGCTCATATTAGCTTCACCTGAATGTTTGTAACGGAATCTTTGAACGTGAAATTCACCTACTTCAAAACGTCAGATTAAACTGAAACTTGGTACACTTATCAAGGACCGATGACAATACAATAATAATTTAATAAGTTTGACCCATTATCCTGACCAGGACTTTAAAGATAAAAAACTTACAGCAAGCAAGCTAACACACTGTACAGCGACATACGTTGTGTTGCCTACCCCATAGGCAAATCCAATAATGTTCTTCAGTCTTATAATTTAAATTAGAGATTAAAAAAACTAAAACAACACGCTTTTATGAACTAAAAATGTAAAATAATTTGACAACAAAATTAGCTTTACTGTAAAAAGCGTAGGGTGCTATTTACTTAAATTTTCATAATAGATCTACGTTTACAATTGGCTAGTAAATGAAAAATTTATTACCGATATTAAGTACTCTGCGCTTTTTACAGTAAAGCTAATTTTGTTGTCAAATTATTTTGCAGTTTTTAGTCCATAAAAGCGTGTTTTAGTTTTTTTAAATTCTAATTTTAATTATATTAATTTGCAAATTTTTGTGACAATACTTGGGTTGATGAACTTAAGGTAGTTGTCGTGGTACAATATTGTCAAAAAATTATAGATTATACGCGCCACAAAAGTATACTAGCTTGTAGCTAAGTGATCCATAATTTGTCCGCAAGGCTGTACCCGTGGAAACGTAACCCATACAGTATTCATATGCATGTATACTTTTCTATAAATTGTTGAACTTTAAACCGTTATTTATAAATAATTAGACGGTCAAAAAAAATTTCTTATTTTTTTTAAACTCATAAAAAATGCATTGAAAGACTGTCAGTTTTTGGAAAGTTTCTGACAGTTAGTTCTTTTTTTATAAATAAGAAACTGGTTCAGAACTACAGAGATCGTATGCAATCAATGTTATTTATCCAATTTTTAATTGAATTTATCTCGGATTATATACGGTCGATCGACTTCAAATTTTCAGGGTAATTGTATTATCATGTCCTTAATAAGTATACAAAAATTAAGAATTTTCTGACGGTGTGCCTTAACCACAACTACCTTAATCATAATTTTTTGCCTGGACAAATAATAATTGAGACCAATTGCATCGAAAAAAGTTTGGTGTCATCAATGAACATTTGTTATGTTCTAAGTTTCGAAATTTATGATCTTCTAAGCAAATTTTGTGCTCTTAATAGTATCTCTGCGTAATCACATGATATTAATTATTATTTATTATTATTAATTATTACTATTTTGGAATTAGTGCTGGCACATGAGGCTAACCTTCTGAAGTGATTAGTGTTGGTAATTAAATAAAAAACATTGCAATTAGCGTTTGAATCGCTGCCAATGAATAATTGAAATTATTTTGATTTCAGATGCGTCCACACTGAGAATGCTTGGCGTGGTAATACCCCAGTACACGTTGAGAGGCGAGATGGCAATGCTTCAGTGCCGATACGAGTTAGGCGAGGACCGACTGTACTCTGTCACGTGGTATAAAGATCACGAAGAATTTTTTCGATACGATCCGGCCAGAACGCCCCCGCAGCGGTATCACAGGGTCGAAGGATTCAAATTGGAGGTAAGAACTTTTGATTTGATTTTATGTAAACTAAAGCTACAAAACAAGTCCAGTATTTAAATCCGGAAATCAAGTCAAGTAGATTTCTAATACTTAAGGTTACTGAGAACTAGCTGTTCAATATGCCCCATTTTCACGCGCATAGTTTATTTAATTTTTAGAGCCAAACTATGTGTTTTTTTTAAATTTTTAAGCCAAATTTTATGAAGCTTAATGCTTAATCACAACTAATAAAAACAATAATAAATAATCACCTTAAAGAGAACTGTATACCGGGTGTTTTTTTCAAAATGGATTTTTTTGTTGATACACCGGTTGAATCAAAAAAAGTTTTAGGCAAAAGTTGTTGGGTTTTGAGGGGGAAATAATTTACACGTCATACCAACCCCCTCCCCCACCCCTCGGCAGGGGGTAACTTTTGTTTTTTAAATGAAAACCCCCGATTTTTATGATTAAATTTTTTTTGTGTAAAAA
Source organism: Venustoraphidia nigricollis (assembly GCA_034508555.1). Classification (NCBI taxonomy): domain Eukaryota; kingdom Metazoa; phylum Arthropoda; class Insecta; order Raphidioptera; family Raphidiidae; genus Venustoraphidia; species Venustoraphidia nigricollis. The sequence continues at coordinate 1,943,840 of JAVRKA010000021.1, read as the reverse complement.
TGAACAACTTTTGTCTAAAACTTTTTTAATTTTCCTTGTTATTTTTGTGTAAAGTCTTGATAATGTTGATGATAATGATGAGGGGTGGGGGAGTATTCCGAGTTGCCAATTGCAATAAAAATCTCACCAGGTACTTCAATTAAATTATTCTTTATTTTAACATTAAGATAATAAGTTTTCAAAGTGTTCTCCATTCACTGCCATACAATGGAACAATCGATTCAAAGTTCTGAAAAAAACACCCGGTATATGTATTTGAGTGTAATTAGAGTACTTCTCGTAAGAATATTAGCGTGGAAGAAGGCGGCATTATCTTGAAAAATCCCTAGGGTCGACCCTGAGTTTAATATTAGGTGGATTTCATTATTACACAGACGTTTCTTTGAATAATTAAAAATTTCGACGTACAAAATGTTACAGCATCATCTGTCAGATAGTCAAAAAGTATTTCTCCGTAATGTGAATTTAAGAGCCAGGGGGATTTACCGCTGCGAAGTATCAGCGGAAGCGCCATCATTTACTTCCGTTCACGGAGAAGGGCGAATGGACGTGATATGTACGTATTTATTCTTCTTTATAATAATTGACAGTTCTAACAAAAGATATGAAAGCGTTCGGAATATCGGAAAAGGAAATATACTAATACATACACGGTGTTGGGTCTTTTCGTAACGTTTAAATAATAAATACTATATCTTTTAAGTAAGTAAATATGTATACTAACTGAAACTACCATACGAGGGCTGATCAATAAGTGCTCATGTTTGACGACAGATGGCGTTGACGAGTGAAATTGACTTCATAGTCCAGCAGCCACCGCCTGTTTTTTTACGTGATTAATAACAGGCTGAATCTTCGTGAGTTCGTTCGGTTCGACGAGACGCCCGAGTTTTTCCTCTGTCCAAATTCTCAAATAGGTAGGTAATGAACAGCGCAGATGTAAAACATGTCGATTTGGTAGAGTGTCGAAATTATTAATAACCAGCTGATTTTTTGTATGCAGCTTACTAAATATTAGTATAATTGAATGGCCACAATGTCCTACAAATGTAGTGGTAGGTTTTCCTAGTCCTACGCTTGGAAGTTGTCGATTCCACAGTAACACTTTTTTCATTAATAACAACCTAGGTTTGATTTTGTCCAATCGGGAATAAAGTGTAGAACACAATTTTACCAAGCGTAGGACTAGGAAAACCTACCACTACATTTGTAGGACATTGTGGCCATTCAATTATACTAATATTTAGTAAGCTGCATACAAAAAATCAGCTGGTTATTGATAATTTCGACACCCTACCAAATCGACATGTTTTACATCTGCGCAGTTCATTACCTACCTCTTTGAGAATTTGGACAGAGGAAAAACTTGGGCATCTCGTCGAACCAAACGAACTCACTTAGATTCAGCCTGTTATTAATCACTTAAAAAAACAGGCGGTGGCTGCTGGACTATCACCATTGTATACTGGAGACTTTTAAACGACCTCGTGCTGAGTTGTAGATAAATTCATAGATTAGGTTATTTTTGACAGCCAGTTGTATCATTCGTGTGTTGTATTTTTCGACCAAATGGAAAAAAAGCAATGTCGATCCGTAATTCGTTTTTAAAAAAAATAAAACTGAAGCTGGATGCTATGTCTATGGGAACCCTTCATCATGTATGACTACGGTGAGATACCCGTATAAAAAACACAGGGTCCTGGACATACGCCCAGCCAGCCCATGCGGAAAGATGGCCTAGGTAGCCATTCTGACTAATGCATGTGCAATGTATATTCTGCAAAACTTCTTGGTTTCCGGGCTTGTACGTCGTGGTCCATTGATATTTCTACCTGACGTTTCGTCTACAACTGCGGTAGAAGGACACTTCGTCCGCTACCACATCGCCTTTGATAATGTCTACCGCAGTTGTAGACGAAACGTCAGGTAGAAATACCAATGGACCACGGCGTACAAGCCCGGAAACCAAGAAGTTTTGCAACAACGCCAGCCGTGAAAGCCTACACAATTGGATAATGTAGGTATATTCTCTTTGGATAATAGTTAAAATGTCACATAAAAATAGGCCACCTAGAGCTACCTTAAAAAATGACTTACATCAGAATCTTTTTGGCTACCGAGAACTTTCAATGTTAATGAACCGACAAAAAAATATTAATTTATATTTTTTAGCGTTACCGATCGAAGGTCCCGTAATAGCTGGTGAAGATAGAATATATAACGCTGGTGATATTGTCAGTTTAAATTGTACGACGGGAAAATCGTACCCTCCAGCTAAAATCAAGTGGTACGTCAATGATATTCAGGTGCGTACGGATACTATATTTTATAAATGAATGTTTTTCCCAATACACGAACGGTTTCGAATGTCGCTGGGATCCGTCTATAATTTTTAAAACATTTCGTGTATCTTTGTATCTTTTATAATTCTTAACTCGTTTGATGTTAGAGATCAATTTCTTGTTTGTCTTGTCAATTAAAAATATTATAGAAAACAGTATCACGGGTATTGGAATAATGAAAATAAATCAATTTAAAAACTCATTGATTGCAACGTTTCGTCTTTTCTTTTTCAAGCTCTAAAATTTTTTACAAAAATTAACATTCATATAATAAAAATATTAAATATTATGGATTAAATAATTTACTAAAAAGAAACAATGGTGTGACTAACCTCAATATGTTTAAACGATAGTTAAACTATGATATAATATGCAATAAAAAGTCTTAATTAAAGAAAAGACGAAACGTTGCAATCAATGAGTGTTTAAATTGATTTATTTTCATTATTCCAATTGCCCGTGATACTATTTTCTATTATAACATATATTTGGAATTGAACTTTAAAGATGAATTAAAAATATTGTTCATGTCCAAAATTTATATCATAACTTAATGTCGGAAGTTAAGATTTAAGAAGTTACTTTTAAATGCTTTATGCTTTAAAGCAATTTTGTAAGTGCTCAATGCTTTTAAGTATTTTTCAAACTGAAATTGTTGGTTGATCCTTTAAGGCTGTCGGAACGCTTTGAATTAGAGCTTCGGCTGTCAACTGGTTGTAAACTTATTCGTCAACATTTTGCAAAAATTCTTTCTCTATAAGGAAGATAACGGACAAATCTATGGACTACTTTTGTAATTTATGTACGATTTACTAGAAAAAAGTTGGCATTAATGTGCCAACAAAACACACGTTTTCAATGTCACACTACGACCTTATTCGTACTTATTTCACAAAATTGTTCCATCACAAACCTAAAGTGACTCTTCCTTTTTCGGAAAAGTTTTTTAAAACTTCAAAATATTTCAAAAAAAAAAGAGTAATCAATTGACAGCGGCACCCTTGCAATAGCATCTTTTAGCCTCGTAGTTGGCACCAGCCAAAAATTGAAACGTGCGGATGATTCGAGCGAGACAGAGCTAAAGAAGGTCACGCCCACAATAAGTCTTTTGCCTACCTCGCCTCTTACCGCTGGGTCTCAGCACAAACTGTGATCCAACACTGTTAAGCACTTTAGTAAATATTCAATAATAGTAACTTTCATTGTTATAATACAAGGTCCAATATGGACATACATATAGATTTTTACCGAATTCATAAAATTAAAACAGGAATAAACTACTATGGTCCTAAATTGTCTAATTTTTCTTCCACAGTCTGTTAAGGCCCCAGTACACAGTGGTCTGTAGTGGGCCATGCTTTGCAATGTGCAACTGTAGGCCACTATCACTTGGTGTTCACACAATGGCCCATGACTCATTTCTGCCTGGCGAAGCACTTGCGATGGACGTGGAAGTAATTACGGCCGCGGTTATTTATTTATATACTGTTTACAAGTATTGTAGTATTATAAACCTAACAATCTCTTCATTGCTCCAGGATACTGACATTTTGGGCGAGTAAAAAGTTAAATAGTATAGCACGCAACAAAAAAAGTAGGTACCTGTCCAAACAATGGGCCACTGTGTGAACACCACAGGCCACGCTACACCACGATTCCTTTGAAGTGTGACAAAAAAACCGACAACAAATGGATTGCGCACCACGATTCACAATTGTCCGCCACTACAGACCATTACCCCCTGTGCACAATGGCGATGGTCTACAATGGCCCACTACAGACTACTGTGTACTGGGGCCTTTAGAGATTTGCCAGAAAAACAATTCAAAACACGTGTAAAAAAGAATCTTGTTAAAAACAGTCCCTACTCGATAGACGAATTCTTTAATATTATATTCTAAATTTTAAACTGTACTTGACGTGTGTAAACCTAGTTAATAGCACCAATAAAGTATCTATCTATCTATTATGATTTTAAGCATTTTTCAAACTAAAATTGTCGCTTGATACTTTAAGCATTTTAGCAAGTGCTCGATGCTTGAAGCACTTAGGTTCGGTGCTTTGTCCAGCTCTGAGCAACAGGTTACTGAATCTAAAATAATTATTCTATTGACAGATGGGTAGTGAATACGAAGCAATTCTACAGCAGCCGCCACACGGGCTTTTAACATCCGTGGCCGGATTGCGATTCCGCGCCGCCTCCGATCACTTCAGTCTTCCGCCTGCGGTCACAACTAGCAGCGGTGACGGTGGAAGCGAAGATGTCGGTAAACGGCGCATGCGCGTACGGTGCGTGGCGACTATATCGCTAATAAGTCACAACAATATCAACAACAACAATGGTAGAGTCAATATGCAAATTAGTTCACCGGGTGACGCTCAACCGCACGCCCTGCATCAACAACGGGCGGTTAAAGCTCCGTTTTTAGACACGAGGGAAGCACAGATCTTTCGTAAGTCAACAATTATTTATTAACAATTAACTATTATCCACGGATTCACTAGGTTTTGAAGGAAAGCCATTGGTGTTTCTACCTGACGTTTCGTCTACAACTGCGGTAGACATTATCAAAGGCGATGTGGTAGCGGGCGAAGTGTCCTTCCAGGCTGCTCACTGGTGAGTGTGTTGACGACTGCTGCTCCTTCTTCTTTTATGCAACGTGGGTTAGTGTTTTCTACTCGGTCGTAGTTCGCTGATTTCTGATTGGTCGTTGGACTAAGTAATTTAGTATGTCTCAGTGCTGGTGTCCAGGTTTTACTTTTCAATTGAAATTTCGCGTGAAATACACAAACGCACGCATAATTTCAACCGAAAAGTAGAAGACCTGTATCTTAAGTCAAACCTGGACACCAGCACTGAGACACACAAAACTACTGAGCGCAACGACCAATCAGAGAAGAGCGAACTACGACCGAGTAGAGAACACCAACTCAGGTCGCATAAAAGAAGAAGGAGCAACAGTTGTCGTCACACTTACCTGTGAACAGTCTGGAAGGACTCTTCGATTGCTGCCACATCGCCTTTGATAATGTCTACCGCAGTTGTAGACGAAACGTCAATAGAAATACTCAATGGACCACGGCGTACAAACCCGGAAGCCAAGAAGTTTTACAAGACTATTTCTGATTAAAAAAAATATTCTGTTTCAGTGGAAGGTGGTTCCAGTAGTCAAAACGCAATGTCGCTGTTAACTCTGTTAACGATTTGTTATATCGTTCGACGACTGACATGTGACATTTCGTGAATTGAGGACGATTCGTGAAACGAAACACGTGTGTATATATATCTATAAATTATAATACATGCAAAAAAACAAAACACTGTCGTAGCCAACGACGGTTGAGGCTGAAAGATGTTAGGGTCGGTTTATACATAACACTAAGTTACACTGCAAATCATAATTAAGGTGGGTTGCAGATTTGTCGAAAATGCAGTCTTAGACCCTAGGAGTGCAGAAATAAGAACGAAATACAGTAAGACCTCCGCTTAACGCTGTTTCAGTATTACGCGGTTTCTAAAAAATACGAATTTGGCCACTATAACGTCAATTATGGATCAGTTTATACAATATGATTCAAATGCTGATTGAAGTTCAAAGGCAAGACGAAGTCTCATTGATGCAATACAGTGCCGGATTAGCCACGTAGCAAGAGTAGCAAATGCTACGGGCCCTGCGCTCCAACGCCTGTCTGACCGTAATAAACAAATATTAATTTAGATAGGAGCGTAAAATATCTTGCATGCCTTAAACGCGAAGCGCTTAGGCTATGCCTCACTTCCACTTGAAAATCTAAAACTCGATTTCGTCACGTTAAATCGTAAAAATAAGTAGGTATTTTACGAACTTTTTAACGTTAATGTTCTAATGTTTAATTACAATCGATATATTTAGACTAGCATCTATACTATACATTTCTACCCTTCAAGCGGCCAGATTTTTATTTTTTATATAGGTATACATTTATTTTGCGAGTTTACGTAGCCGAGATTGTACTTTTTTAATCGATTTTAATATTATAATATCGATTATAAGTATTTCGAGAAAACAGGCGAACTATTTAAATTTTATTAACTCAGTTACGATCCAATCTACTGCGTTTGGTTGATTTATTATAAAATATAGATTCATTTTATGAGTGAATATAGCTGACCTTTTTTTGAATCGATTATCATATCGTCTTAATCATCTCACTTTGTTGAATATAGAGCATGATTTGCTTAAAGAAGTCGATATTGAAAGTGTTATCTCTAAATTTGCCCATATTAAATCCAGAAAAGTTTATTTGTAACAGTTTTGTTTTATTTAATACCCTAAACTTGAGAACTTAAAGCAAACCAAGGGCCCCTTAACAGAATTTGCTACAGGCCCCGCGCTGGCTTCATCCGGCACTGATGCAATATCTTGCTATCGACAACAGCTTGCTCAACGAAACAGAAAAAGGCAAACGACATTAGACGACTTCTTAACAATAAACGAAATATGTCACAAACAATAACTTCTTACTAGAACTTCTATTTCATTTTCATAAATGTTTTCTGAACAAAAATCGATATTAGCAATTAGTAAATCTACAATTAATGTGATTAAAAAAGTATTTAACAAAAAAATTATAATGAGCCTCACCCTCATAAGCTCACATCAGAAGTTTAACTTCTTTAGTTTTTAATATTCCTCCCAAGTTGAATTTTTGTTTATGTTAAATTAATTAATAATATTTACACATACTTAGCAACATACTATAAACTCCTGTCCTTGTCAGTTTCATGTAATTTAGGAAACAAACTAACTTTCCCTTTCAGGGCCAACTCGATTTTTTACTTTTTTCAAATAGATACGTCGCTAAAGAAGTTAAACTTCAATAAATGTTACAAAATTAAACAAAAAAAAATAAGTATTTTTTGATTAATAATATTGACTCTACCAACAGTAATAGATATATTAACAAATAAAATTACTTGCAATACTGTTCAATTGATTTTTATTTATATAAAAGACCTTTCAACCAACAGTTTTGGTCCTTTTCAATTGAAAAGGACCAAAACTGTTGGTTGAAACGTCTTTTATATAAATAAAAATCAATTGAACAGTATTGCCAGTTGGTTCTGTTCCACTTAGCGCTGTTTCGTATAGCGCAGGAACTTACTGGAACGTATCTCATGCGTTAAGGGGAATCCTGCTGTATTTGGTGTATATTATTAACTTATGTATAAGAAATAATGTGCATATTGTTCAAAATTATCAAATTTTGATAAACGCAGCGACTTAATTGTCGGTTTTTTTTTAATAATTAAATAAACAGCTGTAATATTATTAGTGTATTTGCCATATGGTAACATACACTATTGGCGTCGGTCGGATGGCGGGACCTAGGGGTCGGACCAAAATTTCTCGACGTTTCATAACCTCCTAAACACTTTGGCACCATTTTTAAAAATGTTTATATATATATGTATATATATATATATATATATATTTATATACGTATATATATATATATATATATATATATATGTGTACGCGCGATAACTTTCGAAAGAGTTAATTGATTTCAACGAAATTTGGGCCACGTGTTGAAACCCATCACCGCAAGAAGCCTATTTAAAATGGGCCTAATCGGGCTATTTTAAGGGTAGTTTTTAGGGGTTGAAAACTGTTTTTAGGCCCCAAAATACCGAAAAAATTCTCCGAATCGTTTCAAAATTGAAATTTAACCCTCTGGTAGTGATTAAAAAGTGTCCCCACAGTTTTAATAAAATCGACCCGACAGGACCGGATTTACAAATTTTATGAAAACACTAGTTTGCAGATAGTGACTTATTTATTGAAGGGTGTATTTAATTCGGTGTAGACGTTAGATTGATAATAATATTACAATTAAGAAAAAAATGTTATTTTAAGGGGTGTATTAAGGGGTTAAATTTTTTATTTTGCCCAAAAACAAACTTAATTTCACATAATAAAAGTATAAAACCACACGGCCCTATACAAGCAAATACACTATATTGTCGGCAGGGTTTTGGCACTGCGACCCGGGTTTTTAGTTATTACTTTTATTTTTAATAGAGCAGGCACTAGGCTGCATCCCGTATGAAAAATCCACTAGATGAGTTTAAAATTTGTATATCGGTTTAATCGAAAGAATAGCCGTTGGGGAGATTTCAAACAAATGTAATTTGAAAATTTCTTCAAAGTAAATTAAATTTAAAATAGATTCGGCCGTTACTTAATGAAAATAAATGTTATACATTTGAAAATTAAATAAAACAGCATTTTAATTTATCAGCACTTACGTTATACGAAAAGTTCTTAAGTGCAAATAAATTAAAAGCATTGTGTTTCATTTTATTTAAAATGCATAAATTAAATTTAATGTTTTGTATAAACTAAGCCTTATTTAGCGACAATCGCTCAAATGTTATGTAGTTTTTTATGTAAGCTAAATAAATATTTTTATTGATGTAAAATATATATTTAAGAAACCGTTATAAAATTGACATGATTTAAATCCACGAATTCAAAGTATATTGTTTGAAACAAAAGAGAGAAAGTAGTGCGAACAAATGATGAACGTTTATTTCACAGTCACGGTGAAATAAATAGGGCAGCTGACATTCAAAATAATTAATTAAAATGGCCTTAAAATTAAAATAAATTATTAGAATTAAACATAAGTATAAGTCCGTGGCAGAAAGTTTCCATTTTTTTAGCGGACAACTATTTTTATTTTGTAGCAGAACATAGATTAAATATGTTGTACGACAGCGTTGCCAGACGTCCCGATTTTTAAATCAAAAAATGTCCCGCGCGGGACAGGCTCAGTGCCGCTTTTCGGGGATAACTCGACCGTGCGTAAATAATTATTCTCTTTTGATTTCTGTTTTTTTTTATTCAGAAGACGAATAAGACTCAACTATTTAACGATAGATTAAATCTGATTTAAAATATCATATTTTTTTAAAATACATTTTCTATGGCTATTTTTGCTATCAATTTCACGTAAACGTAATTTGAACTCAAATAAATGATAAATATTTAAAAACTTCTGATTATATACGTTTTTTTACTATGTCCCGCTTTCGACGAAAGAATCCCGCTTTTTTCACTCAATAAGTCCCAAAATCCCGACTTGGTAAAAAAAAATCTGGCAACGCTGTCGTACGAGTATTTTTTTCTAATCGACTTATTTCAAAATTTTTACGAAATGAAACATTGTGTTAACTGTAGTCTGCTCACTTGAAATTTCCACAAGCTAGTTAAGGGGGCGTCCGTTAATTACGTGAGCTCGGAATGAGGGAAGGGGTCCGGCAAAATCTCACCAAATCTCATTTAAAGTGGGGTCAATGAAAATCTCACGTCAACTTTTTAATTCAGAAAATATACGTTATTATGACAGATAACATTTTGTAATACAAAATCAATCCGGGGCATAGACAATATTAAATATTGCCTACAGTAAGAGACAACTTAATTTATAGTAGGAGAGCTGTTAAGGTAGTTGTCGTGGTTAAGGCACACCGTCAGAAAATTCTTAATTTTTGCATACTTATTAAGGACATGATAATACAATTACCCTGAAAATTTGAAGTCGATCGACCGTATATACTCCGAGATAAATTCAATTAAAAATTAGATAATTAACATTGATTGTATACGATCTCTGTAGTTCTGAGCCAGTTTCTTATTTATAAAAAAAGAACTAACTGTCAGAAACTTTCCAAAAACTGACAGTCTTTCAATGCATTTATTATGAGTTTAAAAAAAATAAGAAAACATTTTTGACCCTCTAATTATTTATAAATAACGGTTTAAAGTTCAACAATTTAATGAAACGTATATACATGCATATGAATACTGTATGGGTTACGTTTCCACGGGTACAGTCTTGCGTACAAATTATGGATCACTTAGCTACAAGCTAGTATACTTTTGTAGCGCGTATAATCAAAAATTTTTTGTCAATATTGTACCACGACAACTACCAACGTTTTGGGTAGGTATTTGAGGCACTGTGACAATTTGTACAATACAAAAATACAGACCTGGCTGAAGGATAGATAGCGGGGCTTAAGCGACCCCCAAATTTTTACACTAGCAAAATTTGTGTGCAATAAAAAATCCTTGAGATATTTTGAAATTATAATACCTAGAAATTTAGTATTTAAGATTTTTACGAAGTTGAAAAATAAAAAAGCCAGATTTTTTAATCGAGTCTAAAACTTAGCCAGATGTTTGCAAAATTATATATTTATTTTAAAATTTAAAAATATATAAAAATGATTTGTCGGGAAAAAGGACTTTTTAAGTAAACACTTATTTGTTATTTATAACGACGTTTCGTCCCTTGCTTGGGACTTTTTCAAGCTTTATAACTATTAAATGTTTTGATCAAGTATAAAAGTTACACATGTAAATATAAATTTGAGTTAAATAATTGATGGGAAAAACGGGTCTTTTTAGTGATCTGCATCTTTGCATCTGGATCCCGTATGTGAGCCGGCTCACTGAACCGGTTCAAAAAAGAGCCGTGTTCTGAATATGTTACTGCAATCTGCCACTGAGTTACCTAGTTCAGTCAATCATATCACGACCTGTATAGAATCAAGAATGCATAGCCAAACATGTGATGCATGAGTCATTTGAGCTGACAGATGCATCAAAGCAAGAACTGATACGTAAGTGTAAAATGTGCTTCTGTGTGTTAAGTGTTTCACTGAGTTATGCGGATCCGCTGATCCGTCGGTTCAAGAAAAGTGAGTCGGCTCTCACGGATCTTCTGTCGGAGTCGGCTCTTTGAACCGGTTCAGATCTAAGTTACCCAACTCTATTTAGAATATATTTCTTATTACAGAAACAACATTTCGCCATGGACTATATTATAGTTAATTAATCGTATATTAATGTAAGAATATAATATGATAATGTTAAAATAATAAGCCAGATTCACCTGTGTAAATAAATAAGCTTTTTTGGAATATATAAGCTTACTGTAAATTTGATGAGTAAATATGAAAATGTAATTTCTAAATAAATTAAATTTCAACGATAGTACAGACTAAGTTGGTTCAACAAAATTGAAATTTTCAAACCCAAATTATTTATACATTTAAACAAAGACACTCGGTAATTTTACACCTGAAACAAATGAGTGTGTATTGTATAACACGCCGCGTGTAAAAAACTGATCAAAATACAAATACGATAGATTGTTATTGTAAATTATAGACGCTCGACAAGAAATACGAATAATGTGTAAAAATATGGCGCTTATTAGCAAACATATAATAATATCTCTGTTACTTAAAATTTCTACAGAATCTTAGCAGGGCTGGATTTAGGAATAAGCATTATAAGCAAGTGTTGGTAGGAATCCCTGGAGTTCTTAAGGTAGTTCTAGCGTGGTATTATAAAGAAAAATCACATTTTGACATTTTTTGTTCATTTTTCTTCATAGGCTCAAAATAACGGTTTCTAATAAATCCTGAAGTTTCAGAATTTTTGACTGTTTAGAACGTGAGATAAATAATAACAAAGTTCGCAATTTTCACATGCTGACTGCGAAACTTTGTTACTAATTATCTCACGTTCTAAACGGTCAAAAATTCAGAAACTTCGGGATTTATTAGAAACCGTTATTTTGAGCCTACGAAAAAAAATGAACAAAATTTGTCGAAAAGTGATTTTTCTTTATTGAACTACTTTAAAACAAACATCTGTTTGTAATAAAAATTGTTCATTGTATAAAATGCGTACTACAAAATTATGAGCCTATTAAAATTAATTTTAAATTGGAATGAAACATCTCGGATTCTGCAAGTGTGAGGTTATAGACTCAGCAAAGGTTTAGGGTCCTTTTTTATGCTACTGTATAGGGCTCACAAAGATCCAAGTCCGGCTCTGTACAAATGTTTTATTAAAAAAATACATATGTATATAATTGCTCAAAGCGTCGCGTCAAATCTTACTATAATGAAGCCGAAATTAAGAAAATAGCTCAATTTTGCAAATAAATATCAACAAACAGTAATTCCGATTTGTAGAGTCCATGAGTTACTCTGAGGAACGGCCGTAGCTAGGGGGCATCGTGGGACAATGCCCTAGTTTAACACGTTAATCGCCACGATAATATCAGAAAAATTTTCACATGGGCCATGGTAACTTTATTAGATAATTTAGTTAAAAATGTATTTCATTTTATTGTTTGTAGTAAGCCAAGAAATTTTCAGGTTTTGTTCCCAATAGGCCAAGCTTTCTAAACATGCGTCGGACATCTGTGATTGACGTGGCCTTCGCCGCCTTCTACCAAATCGCGTACGTCAGACATATATGTCTGACATGGCTCATGTGGAACTTCTTAGCGTCAGACACATATGACTGATATGGCGATTAACGTGTTAAAAAATACCATAGTTAAAAATCTGTTGATCTGAATGAAGTCCTTCGCATTTTTAATAATATGGCAAATAGGCGAACTAGTCGTTTTAAGGGAGGACTTATTATTTTGAATATAATATGTTTCGAGAAATAATATAAACCTGAATAAAATTTTTTTGCTCTTATCAATCTATCTATCTCTTCTTCAGTGACGTAGCTATCGAAGGGTTAGGCGGAGCAGTGCACCGGGGCCTTCAAGCTCAGGGAGCTTCTCGGCCTCCTGAGCAACGTTCGAAAACGTTATTAGTGTATTTGCCATATAGCAACATACACTATTGGCGTCGGTCGGATGGCGGGACCTAGGGGTCTGACCAAAATTTCTCGACGTTTCATAACCTCCTAAACACTTTGGCACCATTTTTAAAAATGTTTATATATATATGTATATATATTTATATATATATATATATATATATATATATATATATATATATATATATATATATATATATATATATGTGCGGGCAATAACTTTCGAAAGAGTTAATTGATTTTAACGAAATTTTGTCCACATGTTGGAATCCACCACCGCAAGAACCCTATTTAAAATGGGCCCAATCGGGCCATTTTAAGGGTAGTTTTTAGGGGTTGAAAAATGTTTTTGGGCCCCAAAATACCGAAAAAATTCTCCGAATCGTTTCAAAATTGAAATGTAACCCTCTGGTAGTAATTAAAAAGTGTCCCCAAAATTTTAATAAAATCGGCCCGATAGGGCCGGATTTACAAATTTTATGAAAACAGTAGTTTGCAGATAGTGACTTATTTATTGAAGGGTGTATTTAATTCGGTGTAGACGTTAGATTGTTAATAATATTACAATTAAGAAAAAAAAATGTTATTTTGAGGGGTGTATTAAGGGGTTAAATTTTTTATTTTGCCCAAAAACAAACTTAATTTCACATAATAAAAGTATAAAACCACACGGCCCTATACAATCAAATACAGTATATTGTCGGCAGGGTTTTGGCACTGTGACCCGGGTTTTTTAAATATTCTAATCGAATAAAGAATCTTTGACTCTTAGTCTGGTTCACAAGTTGAAAAACGCATTAATTTTTGCTACTGCGAGTTAAAATCATGGCCCATTGGATTCGTAATCACCTCTAGAAAATTGTGCAAAAGTTTCAAACCCACATATAAACAGTTGCAAAAGTTATTAACAATTAAAGAATTCCAAAAAAGAGGGTCTATTTTTTACAAATATCTCGAAAACTATTAATGCTAATGAATTTTTTAAAAAAGACTCCTAAAGATGAGGAAATATTCCGACAAAAATGTCGACTCCCGGAACTTTATCTCTATTATTAATACTTTTCATTTAGTGTTGAAAATAGGTCTCCGCGTGATCTGCTCTGTGTCCATAAATCTTAGCCAGTTTAGATAAGGCCTCAATTTCATTTTTACACCGGGGTCCTTGGTTACATAGCTGCGTCACTGGCTGCAAGTCATTTTTTTACACCCAAGTTCATTTCTTTTAAAAAATATATCAAAACTTAATCTGCATTTCGTAGGTTAGAAAATTTCGTGAAAATTTCATAATAATGACTGATACAAAGATATTTGTTGATTTTAATTTTGTAATGTGATGATCTCAAATTTACTTTAGCTAATTTTAAATAAGTATACGTATATATAATTATGTAATATAAAAAAAGTGTGAAAGTGTGAAATGAATATTTGTGACTGTACAATAAAATGATAAAGTGAAATAAGTACCTATAGATAATAATAATTAATGTAAAGTATAAAGATTATTTATGTCAATATAATAATTTAAATAAAAATTAAATGAAATATTAAATCAACAAATCACCTATTAATTTAATAAACTTCATTCCATAAACTGGACACGAATGATCTAATCTCAAAATAATAAAATTATGAAACTCACCATATCGTTAACAAATTCGTTGTTTGGACCGCCGAAGAACTGCTTGAAATCCTATACCGCCAGCTTTTTGAATGTAGAAATAGTCTGAAAACAATAAATACGGACCTGTAAGTATTCTCGTAAGTCACTTTTGCCAATTAGATATTGCCTGTTTGCTAATCGCAAGTTAATTAAAATAACATGAGGTACCTATATTGAAGATGTATACGTACTGAAAATAGCCTGATTTATGAAGCATAACCTAATTAAAATTTTATAAAATTTCTTTGCATCTATCAACTGGGTAACTGGGATGATTATAATCATAGTGTAAATAACCAGATTAGAATTATTCAATTAACAATATATTTTCCAATATCTATTTCAACTTGATTATACGAATACAAATAATCGATCGAAGATTTATGATAAAATATTAACGGTTTGATATGAGTTGATTGTTTCAAATACTTACACAAATTATGTTGAACACTGGAATAATAATAATTATTTGTTCTGATTACCAGAAATCAAAATTGAAACCACTTATTTTATATTATCACTTATTTAATATTCATAAAACTGTAGGGACGCCAACATGTTCTCGCAAATTCTCAAAACACGTTATGGCAAGCGTTTTTGAACAAGGGACGCCTAGTCTGTTGTCACCTTCAAGAGTCAAAATGTTTACGCAATCACGACTTCAATATGCATGATTTGTAATCAGATGACAGATAAATTATAAATATTAGGTTAAAAAACTTTTAAAAGATTTTTTATAACAATGTTTCTTACGTTAGAATATTTTGAATTGTTGCCATAAAAAAACCCTCAATATGATTGTTATGATTTATGAGTATTATTGCTAAACCAGGGTGACCACAAATGTTTGAAAAGAATATCCTAGGTTTTCCATCTACTTCAAAGTTCAACAATGCAATTTTTTCCTAATCTTTTTTGCATTTTCGTAAAATAGCAAGCCGTTAGTTTCTTTAATTCTAAAATTTGCTCTATTATTCTTACCTTACAATAAATAACTATGCTATTTAATTATTTGTTACGAAAAATAAATGTAGGTACTGTAGTATCTAAGATTAATAGAATACTAGAAGGTTGGGCGTAAGAGGCTATAAACATGGCCTCGTCTGTGATTTATTGAGTCGATTGTACGTCACTGATGCCCATGACTTGGTTTTCAAATATGTTTACCCCAACTGTTTGGAAAAAGACTCCACACACCTCCTTCCCCTCGTGTCTTGTATTGTCACACCTTTAAAAATGCTAACGCTCAACCTTAGTTTCTAGTAATCTTAGATAGTATCTTAACAGGATTGGATCACTTCCACACAGTTTGTGCCATGGCGCAGCGGTAAGAAGGGAAGTCGGTAAAAGCTTTAGCTCCGTCTCGTTCAAATCATCGAAATATATTTTGACTCTGAACAATGCTTATTTTGATATTTTTCCTTAACATATATTCCTTGATATTTCCGTGAACTATCAAAAAATTATCAATTTTTATCGATTCAGGAGTACTAAAGTTTAACCGAAGGCCAGTTTTTTATTCGAAGCAGAACTTTGACTATTTTTTCACCTTCGACTCAAGCTGAAGATATTGCATAACTCTAAAAAGAGAGCCAAACTGCCTTGAAGTTAAGAAGTATTCTGTAATTTCTTGTTTTTTTAATATTCTTTGTTTATAGAGTTGCGTGCGATTTAAATAAAATAATACTTACTTGATTATTCAGTAAATTCAGCATTCGACTTCGAGAGCACCTTCGACAGAAGCTGACAGTTTTTGGCTTAAACAGATTTAGATTAAAATAGAATGGGGTGGTTTCTTGATCCTCCATCTCGCAAAATCTAGTGTTGATTCCTGCTGTGTTTTCTTAGGAAAGCATAACCGGTTAAAAGCCCAATCACCTTTCTGAAAGTTTTTGACTTAAGGTGGTCGGAACTTCGCTTTAGAACCTGCCTATTTAATAATATAGACGCCACGATTTTTGACAATAACACAAAACATTCACAAACTTCAATAATGCAACTTGTATTAATTGTTAGTTAGCGCCAAAGTGCACGAACCCTATCTCTGTACCAACTTTGAATTAGATTTACTAGTTTCACCTAAGGCTAAGCAAGTGGTGGGTGACTAACTGGCTCATAGACCGGCATAAACAGTACTGGACCAAAATTCAACACTCAAAGGCATTCGGTGAATAAGGAAAAGAATTACAGAAGCACTAAACGTCACTTGGGACAATTTAAAAACTGTGACTGGAATATTAATAGAACATTGTCATCTTAAAAAAAACGCTTCCATAAGCTGGACATTTCCAACGATGCACTTTGCAGCAAGTGCAAAGAAGCAGAAGAAACCGTTGTTCACATACTTTGTAAGTGCGACGGTTAAGGTACAAGCACTTTGGATCAACCTCAATGTTAGTAAAGGATTTTAAAGACATCAGTTTGGGCAGGATACTAGACTATATCGATGAACTAGGAATCCTACAAAACTGATGAATTATTAGGGAAGCACGATAGACCTTACAGCAGTAGTGTTTACCGTTTGGCCCCTACCTTATAATTCTAATTTTAGGGGAGCACGATAGACCTTACAGCAGTAGTGTTTACTATTTGGCCCCTACCTTATAATTCTAATTCTAAAGGAGCACGATGGACCTTACAGATGGCAGTGTTTACCGTTTGGCCCCTACCTTATAATTCTAGTTCTAGGGGAACACGATAGACCTTACAAATGGCAGTAGTGTTTACCGTTTGGTTCCTACCTTATAATTCTAATTCTAGGGGAGCACGATCGACGTTACAGGTGACAGTGTTTACCATTTGATCCTTACCTTATAATTCTAATTCTAGAGGAGCACGGTAGACCTTACAGCAGTAGTGTTTACCATTTGGCCCCTACCTCATAATTCTAATTCTAAAGGAGCACGATAGACCTTACAGTAGTAGTGTTTACCATTTGGCCCCTACCTTATAATTCTAATTCTAAAGGAGCACGATAGACCTTACAGATGGCATTGTTTACCATTTGACCATTACCTTATAATTCTAATTCTAGGGGAGCACGATAGATCCTGGAAATGATAGTGGTTACCGTTTGGTCCCTACCTTATAATTCCATCATCTAGAACAGTACCATGACAATCGATATTCCTAAAAGATAATTATGTAATTGCCAAGATAAAATCCATGCTTGGATTTCATTTTTTAACTAACTTTCTTTCGTTGTTCATCTCAAATAACTACCATCTAGCTCCTATTTCTTTTTTTTTTTTTATTTCATATTAACGGAGCACAAAATTAATCGTTATCAAAGTGTGTAGGCTTTCATGGCCGACGTTGTTCTAAATATTCTTGGTTTCCGGGCTTGTAGGCTGCACGTCGCCTTTAAAAATGTCTACCGCAGACGACACGTCAAGTTCAAATACCAATGGACTATGCCTACATGTACGGAAACCCAGAAATTTTGAATCGATCTGGATGAGCAAATATTTTGAAAAATAAAAATAAACAAATTATAAAAAAGAACATTTTAATTATTACTCTTAAAAGTAAATACAAAAAAAAAGTAATATATTGAACATTATTAAATGTTTACAAAAATTCCATTTCTCGTTCGATGCCAACAAATTTCAGTTGTTCCGTTGGTCCATACCTAAAAAAATATGAAGAGAAAGATTTGATTGTTAATTTGTTCCGGATAAACTCAAAAACTACTGAACCGATTTTAAAAATTATTTCACCAATAGAAAGCTCTATTATAATATATTTTAGGATAGTTTTGGACTCCACCACCGTTGTGGCTCCCGAGTTTCGTTTTAATTGCGTATGAAACCACTAATAGCGGCTAGTTTATAATAAATTTGTTTGAGGTTTTTTTGTAAAATTACCTGTAATCAAAAAACAACTCCTCTCCGGGTTGAATAGCTCTTTTGGCAAAAATGCCAATACGATGATCTCCGTTTACCATCATAACTTTTGCATAACAATTAGGGTTTATGGAATGATTTGCGAACCGTATTTTATTTCCTTTACGAGTTGCATCTACAACGAAATCTAAAAAAAAAACGACACGAAATATTAACAACTTCACTGCCAACTGGGATACAAACAAGTCGTCAGAAAATCCGCTATTGATTTTCTACAAAAACAATATTTCGGATGCTTCGACATGCTATATTATTAAATGTTTTACCATTTATAACATTTTTACGAAAAAAAAATCCCTGGCTTTGCACGTGAATATCCCCAAAACAAAACACGATATCAAAAAACCACGATTCGTAAACAAAAGTTTACGTATCCAAGCACAGCGCCGACCTACAAACGTGCCCAAGCGCAGTGCCGGGCAGTACTAATTCATAGAATGTTAAGAAGCACCACTCCGCGTAAGTGCGGAGGTGGCACCCCGCGCTCTACCGTTCACTCCGCATACGTGCGGAGTTGGCAGCGAAGCTGTTAATCTATATTGTATGTGTGTGTTCCGTATGGACTCCAAAACGGCTGGACCGATTGCGACGAAATTTTCAGGCAATCTTCAGATTAGCCCAGCGGATGATCCTGTGAAGTTTGCTAGCGATCGGATCAACAGATTTTTTTCTTTTCGGATTTTTAGCAATTTTGATTTTTCTTCGATCTCTAAATATTCACAATTAAAAGCGATCGAATTCGCGCAAATCCAATACATATTAAGAATTTTATGATAATGATTCTCATCTTTTATGGCTCTAGATAATTAGTGTTACTCGTGCGAAGCCGGACCAGGCCGCTAGTATAATACTCGCCGCGGTTCTAAAAGGTTCTGAAGTTAGTCACAAACAGCGTCGCAAATGCATATTTTGGGTATTTTGTGCGAAAGGAAGACTCCTACCACCTCTCAGTTACCGGCAGAGTATGTGCACCATCGGTGATTGGTTAACATTCGTTGTCGTATCAATTGTCGCTTTCCCGCTATGCCCAGTACGCCATTATTGTTTCTTTGATTTCAAGATGCCTAATACGGTGATTCAGATAATTTGTCTGCTGAGAACCCCCAAAGTCCCATACTAAGTATGAGCAGGATGGATGACTTTAGTGCAAGGAATTAGACCTTCAGATTAAAGAAAAATTAAAAATAATAATATAGCGCGAGTTTGTAGTTTTTCAACCGACTATACCTGCATAAGCCTCCATTTGCATCTAACTTCCGAGCCTTTCAGATCATGGCACTTACTATACCTGATAATTTATTAAATTAAAGCGAAATATTTACATACCATTGTTTAGATTGAACAGAAAGCTGCACATATATTTATCGTACACTTTTCCTCTGCGATCAGCTTCGTCCTGCGAAATGATCTCTCCGCAGTATTCCGAAATGAATTCGTTTTTCTGTGCGCTTTCTTTCAAAAATATCCCCCAACCAGCCACATCGGACGGTGCCATCAGCAAGTGCTTATCTACACAAAACGAAAGAGAAAAAAGCAATTAAGTAGCTCTTCGAGATAAACGATTTACAGTAAGTTACAGTTAGTAGAATACTAGAAGGTTGGGCGTAAGAGGTTATAAACATGGTCACGTCTGTGATGGGTTGAGTCGATTGCTTGCATCACCGATGTCCATGGCTTGGTTTTTCAATTATTGTTTATCCCAACTGTTTGGAAAAAGACTCCACAAGCCTACTTCCCCCGCCCTCTCTCGCATCTCGCCAAGTCACACCTTCAACAATGCTAACGCCCAACCTTAGTTTCTAGTAACCTTGAGTCAAGGTTACTGGAAACTCAAATTGAACGTTACTATTGTTGAAGATGTGACTAGGCGAGACGCGAGAGAGGGCGGGGGACGTAGGCTTGTGGAGTCTTTTTCCAAACAGTTGGAATAAACAATAATTGAATAACCAAGCCATGTGCATCGGTGACGTAAGCAATCGGCTCAACCAATCACAGACGTGACCATGTTTATAGCCACTTACGCCCAACCTTCTAGTATTCTAGTAACCTTGACAGTAAGTCACTTACGTAATCCACGTTGAACGCTGACGTTCTTGCACGAAATCTTCGTAATATCGAACTGATCTGCCCCGCAAGTCTGACACAAATCCGGATCGCATTCTCGGACAGCCAAATAACACGGACATTGTTTTGTGTTACACTGAGCTTTACAACGGCAACCGGGGAATCGATTTTGACCTGAAAACAAAATACTCAATTAAGAATTGTTTAAATCGTTTCGTAACATTGTACTTTCCGCTTTACGAATTCGGTTCTTTTTCAAGTATCAACCAAGTCATTGCAATAAGCCCTCGACACTCATAAATACAGTCAAACCTGAGTGAAAAATCTCCATAAGCGGAAAAGAGGTCGCGGTCCCTTGAACTTTTATTTATCCAGGTTCGACTGCATGTCTGAGAGAAATAAGGCGCGCTAGAAACTATTCAATTCGTAAAGTTTGGAATTTTCTGTACACTAGGAGTTACTAACAATCAGTGCTGCATTGGCAGAACTTTTCGCAAAAGTTCTGCGCCCCAATACACGGGCACATGGTGTCACAAGGTTGTCCCGGATGATCGCACGGTGTAAAGTTATAAACGTGATTGCTGCTAGAGTCTTTCTTGAGTTGAATCTTACGGCAGTGCATCGACCATAAGCGATGCTTCTTCTTCTTCTTTCTGGGAGGAGTGTAATCACGGGCCGACTCTTCGGTCGGTATGTCAGCTGCCTCCTTTTGAGCAAACTCGTACACCTGAATAAAATATATAAAATAACACGAAGGCAAATCACTACTTAATTTATAATACAGTCAAACCACGCTTAACAGTGTTGGATCACTTTCACACAGTTTGTGCTGGGACCTAGCGGTAAGAGGCGAGGTAGGCAAGACATATTGTGGATGTGACCTTCTTTAGATTTGTCTCACTCTAATCATCCGCGCGTTTCGATTTTTGGCTGGTGCCAACTATGAGGCTAAAAGATGCTATTGCAAGGGTGCCGCTGTCAATTGATTATTCTAATTTTGTATGTTACTCGCTGATAATAGAGCTTTGTTTTGGTGGAAGAATTTTTAAAAGCGGTTCAGTAGTTTCTGTTTTTATCCAGAACAAACAATCAAATCTTTCTCTTTATAATAGTAGTATTTTAATCATATTCATTAATTGCTAACATAGATTTTTTTTCATAAAACATTCACGAAAATTAAATAAAAGTTCGAGTATCAAGTTATGTTTGAGATGAGGAAGGTTCCTCATTTGATATATTTTGTTTTATTGTGAAGAAGTCATCTAATGTCGTTTGCCTCTTTCTGTTTCATTCAACAAGCTGTTGTCGATAGCAAGATACTGCATCAATGACACTTCATCTTGCCTTTGAACTTCTATCAACATTTGAATCATTTTGTATAAATTGATCCATAATTTACGTTATAGTGGCTTAAACTTTGTTTTTAGAAACCGCGTAATACTGAAACAGCGTTAAGCGAGGTCTTACTGTATTGTTTGATTTAATGTGTTAATTAACCTGTTGGCACGTTTTTGTTATCATAATTTGTGCTATGGCACAATAGTTATTCAAAAAAACTTTGATGAGAACTCGAAAGAAGCTCTGGTCACTCCCGGTCCAGTTGGATCGATCGGTCGATGCTTGGCAATTCAGTAAATCAATCAGCGTCAACGGATTGCTTCCGTTCATTGCACCCGTTTCCGTCGTTACGTTCGCATTTTCTGCCAATTTGTATTCTAAAATGTAAAAAAAATGCATTCCATAAAATATTTATAAGGTCATGAAGAAATCAAACTTACCGTTATTGCTATCGTTACTATCTTCGGAACTAGCTTCGTTACCAGAATCGACACTTTGGCGTTTAGAAGTTCGTCGACTATTCGACGTGGTTCTTTGTAACACGGACGTTGCCTCGGAAGAATTACTCGAAGGTCCGGCACCTTCGTCGACGTCGTCTTCAAGTTTGACAACGTTGTCTCGAGCTATCGCTGCTAATTTCTCACGCATTCCATCCTACAATACGTTTTTATTAGCTTCATCTGTATGTTTGTTTGTTTGTAAAGGAATCTTTGAGCGTGAAATTCACACGCTTCAAAACGTCAGATTAAACTGAAACTTTGCACACTTATCAAGGACCGATGACAAGACAATAATTTAATAAGTTTGTCCCATTATCCTGACCAAGACCTTCAGGATAAATAAAAACTTGAAAAATACAGCAAGCAAGCTAACACGCTGTACCCCATAATCAAATGCAATATTGTTTTTTAGTCTCATAATTGAAATTATGAAAAACTAAAACAGCACGCTTTTAAGAACTAAAAAATTCAAAATATTTTGATAACAAAATTAGCTTTACTGTAAAAAGCGTGGAGTGCTTAATATCGGTAATACATTTTTTATTTACTAGCTAATTGTAAACGTAGAGCTATTATGAAAATTTAAGTAGATAGCACCCACGCTTTTTACAGTAAAGCTAATTTGGTTGTCAAATTATTTTGCACTTTTTAGTTCATAAAAACGTGTTTTAGTTTATATTTTAAACTCTAATTTTATTGCCACAATTTTTTATGTTTAGTGTGTTTCTTTATAATAAAAAATTAACTTACTAAAAGCATGTAGCAGTTTGGGCCACAAGGTTCCGTGAACGGTTTTAAATCTGGACCCTTTCGTTTTTGTAAATTGGGTTCTGGATGGCATGCTTGAAGACCTAAATGAAATTAAAGAATTCAAAAGTAATAAAAATAGTCCCGTTTCATCACTTTCGTGAAACCATACCTCTGCGTGATGCAGGGAAAATGTTTGGTTAAAGAAATGAAAATATTATAAAGAAAAAAACAAATGAGAGTAGAAAAAACAAATGAAATTAGAAGAGAAACAAAACGATGTCGATGTGAACAATTGAAATGTCTGCAAATGATGTCGCTATGATGGTGATCTGGAAATGAGATGCATTTTTTTTTAATTGCACAACAAATTGTCGACCTTACCTTGAGATCCTAGCAGCGAACAAAAATCACCTAAAGTTAAACCAGTGTCAATAACATTTCATAAAAAAACACACTTTTTTAGAGAGCGTTCATAAACCACGTGGCCCTATTTCAGCCTCTCTGGAACCCCTCCCTCCCTTCATGTAGCCTTCACTGACCAGCCCTTCAGATGGAACATAGCTTTTTATTATCAAGTCCAGAAGACATTTTGTGTTTTCTGTTAACAAACTATTAAAAATTTGGTTTAATATGAAGAAGACTGGTATTTGTTATATGTAGATAATAGATATTAAGGTAGTTGTCCTGGTTAAGGCACACCGTCAGAAAATTCTTAATTCTTGTATACTTATTAAGGACATGATAATACAATTACCCTGAAAATTTGAAGTCGATCGACCGTATATAATCCGAGATAAATTCAATTAAAAATTGGATAATTAACATTGATTGTATATGATCTCCGTAGTTCTGAGCCAGTTTCTTATTTATAAAAAAAGAGCTAACTGTCAGAAACTTTCCAAAAACTGACAGTCTTTCAATGCATTTGTTATGAGTTTAAAAAAAAATAAGAAAAAATTTTTGACCGTCTAATTATTTATAAATAACGGTTTAAAGTTCAACAATTTATAGAAAAGTATACATGCATATGAATACTGTATGGGTTACGTTTCCACGGGTACAGTCTTGCGTACAAATTATGGATCGCTTAGCTACAAGCTAGTATACTTTTGTGGCGCGTATAATCTATAACTTTTTGACAATATTGTACCACGACAACTACCTTGAGATATAAAAGTAACCAATGTTTGGAAATAAATATTCAACTTATTCTGCAAATTATTTTCGTTGTGCCAAATAAAATACATGAAAAAAATTACATAGCTTGACTTCAACTCTCCCCTGCCCTCAGGTAACTTTCGAACTGATTCCCGCTCACTCTTGATCGAGCTACATGGTTTATGGATGCTCCCTTACGAATAAATAAAACATAAATTGGCCACATTTTAAAAACAGATAACCAGTAGACCGAAAATATACTTACGATGTAGAAAGCAGTCATATTTGAAACAACGTCGGCAAAATAGCGTATGAAAAGAATGCATCGTTTGTTCGCGAGGCACAGACTCTGCATTCGGTCCATCTATGTTTGGCGTACATTCTGGAGGTAAAGCGTTGGGATCCGTGCGTTCGGTCAGTTCTTTATATCTGCAATTACCATATAAATATATTATAAAACCTTGTTTATTTGAGACGTGTATATTTGGTTGGAGGAAGCATTGACAAAAAATGTGATTTGACAATGGCCTTGGATTAACGGTTCTCAACCGGTGGGTCGTGGAAGGGTTACAGACAAACTACCAGAAACCATCGAATAAACCATCAGAAAAGATAAAAAACAAATCGAATTGTGATTTGATTGTTTTCTTGGCTCTTGATTTTTGATATCTGGCACAAACAACAGAACCACTACATCCCTCCCAATTTTTTTCTCTCCACCATGCACCGATGGACTGTATTTTGATAAGGAAAGGTGGGTCGCCAGCTGAAAAAGGTTGAGAACTACTGCCTTAGATTGTGACCACAGATATTTATCTATAAGAAAAGCATTGTAGATTTTTAAATCAATACTGCTCGACAAAATAATTGTGCGATTGAAACAGTATTTCTCTTAAACTGTGTATATATGTTCGAGTTGTTATCGTCCATGATGTTATATGTTTATAGATCGTGGGTAATTGGACACAAATAAATGAAAATTCTAAGTTTTCTAAATTTGCTACGTTTTGTAGGTTAGTTTCCTACTTCTTCAGGCAAGTTTATAGTTTAGAATCTTTGTTGCATATAAACTATAAAACTTGCCTGAAGAAGTAGGAAACTAACCTACGAAACGTAGCAAATTTAGAAAACTTAGAATTTTTATTTATTTGTGTCCAATTACCCACGATCCATAAACATGTATATATATATATATGTATTTAAAACCGTTTTTTGTACAATTTTCACTTCGAAACAACTTTTTTCTACGCACTTTGACAAAAAATTAAACTTGAAAAGCGATTTTTTCTATGTAGATCAATAATTTGTTTTTGTGTGAGTATGCAATCTAATGTTCTAGATGACAGGGACTTTCACAACGACATTAGACTGCTTTTGCATATATAAAAACTGTAATTGTATAATCACAATCTAAGGTGATTGTCAAATACAATTTTTTGACAAGACTTTCTGCAACCCAGCATTATGCTGGGTTGTCGAAAGCTTTGTTAAATATGTCATTTGACAAGGACCTCATATTGTGATTATACAATTAGTTTTTATATATGCAAAAGCAGTCTAATGTCGTTGTGAAAGTCTCTGTCATCAAGAACATTAGATTGTATACTCACACAAAAACAAATTATTGATCTACATAGAAAAAAATCGCTTTTCAAGCTGAATTTTTTGTCAAAGTGGGTAAAAAAAAGTTGTTTTGAAGAAAAATTGTACAAAAAACGGATTTAAATACATATATACGCAGTTTAAAAGAAATACTGTTTCAATCGATCAATTATTTTGTTGAGCAGGATTGATTTAAAAATCCATGCTTTTCTTATATTTGGAGGTGTGGTTACAATCTAAGGTCATTGTCAAATCAGATTTTCTGACAACACTTTCTGCACCGAGTGTTAAAGTTTTTTTTAAGATCCTGTCTTACTTTTCCTTCAACTGTTCAGGTCGTCCTTTATCGGGAAATTGCGAGGAAATCGCATGAAAAATAATCATCGGAGGAAAATCTTTAGCTTTATCTGCTTTCTCCGCATTTTTTAACGACTCTTTATCACTTGATTTATCCTTATTCTTCTCAGCTTCATCTTTTTCATGAAACTGCGTCAAAGCTTGCACAAGTTCTACGAATATTTGATCATCGATAAACCCTGATTCTCTGTCACCGTGCACTTTTCCGTCATAATTTTTAATCAGTTCTTCGATGAATGTTCCATCTTGGTCCAAAATCTCATCTCCCATGTACGGAATGTTATGTAAAACGGTTTCATCTTCAACCATGAAATTTTGTTGAATAGGAGCCCATGTATACATCGTGGGGATTGGGGTCACCGCGTTTATAATTTTCAACGGGCACGTTTGGACGTCACCGTCTGATCCGATTACTTCTGCTTTTTTCATACAACTTACATGCGGTGGCGTTTCGTTAGACATGACCCAAATGGCCTTACTTTCAGTCCACCGTTTTTGTTCGGACACCAAGTCTTCGGTCATCCTTCGACGATTCAAATTCCAAGCTACTTTTACTTCGTCTGCTCTCTTGTAGCGTTTTACTTGCCTTAATCGCATGTATTCGGATTTGACCCGCTTCTTCCATTCTGCTGATACTTTGACTTTTGACATTTTTTAAGAATAGTTCATTAAATACTTACCACAACACGTCACAAAACAAGTTATTTTAACAAACTATTTTAACATACATTACAAAAAAAAACAAATGCAAATCATATTTTGTTTTTCACACCCAACCTAACCTGCTATCCGAAAAAACAAATCAATAACAAAAAATTACAATTTCCTTCAATTTACTTCTATTATGCAGCATTTTTACACAAGAAACATAAAACGATTAATTTAAAAAGGCAAACGAATGATCTCTTCGTAAAAAAAGCTATCTTTTAATTTTGGTTCACCACTTCCCCTGCCCCTAAACAAAGACGTTTTACCTGGTTTTGTAAAGATGAAGAGTTAGAAAAGGACGAAAGAGTAATTAATCTATGGGAAACATGATGGCATGATGGGAAATTTGTTTTTTTTACTTAGGAGGATCAAAAACTTGCGCGCTTAAGATGACAGTTTGAAAACAAAACACTATCAGTTGGTTAAAAACTTTTCTCGACTTTTTATATGTTACACAGAAAAATAATTGATAGTGTTACAGTGAATTGCTTTTACAACATCTGTAGTGAAAAGTGCGGGTTAAAAAAGCCTAACATTTTTTTGATAATAAATAGTGTTTTTCTTAATGTGGATTTTGGACATTATGTTTTGTTATTTCAACATTTTAATGTAAGTTTTTTTATGATATGATATAATTTATACATGGTAATCAATAAGGTAATTAGTAACAACAAAGGTTTCCGAAATTTGCATCGTTATCAAAAATTTAGAGAAAAAATTATTTTCTTTTATGCGACAATCGTAATCGAAATTTCGATATTTTTTACGTTGAGAAATTATTAAAGTACTCGTTTACAAAATGTAAAATCATTTTAATTTATCTTTACAACGAAGTACATTGTTTCTAATAAAATTTAAGGATAGAGTTTTTTAAACTAAAGTAATTTTTCAAACACGTTCAACAGCTCAACTTCTATAGTTCCTGATCGACTGATATAGAAAATAAAATATATATCCCTGATATAAAGTATTACAAAATATATTACATTGGAAAATAAAATTACAAAACCGCATTATTCTAAATCACTTGGGTATTAATAATTAATTTGTATAAGTAGGAATTTTCTGAATTGGATAAATAATGGATAAAACGGCCCAAATAAAGTTGAGTGCTTGTGATATAAAAAAAATGTGTAGACTGTGTTTAGGAAATCGCAATATGATGTTGGATATATTTACGTTTTCCCCCAAATTGGGAATAAAAATTTCAGATCTGATTACAAAATGTCTTTCCGTTCAGGTAAGTTACAATATAAAATAATTTTTCTGTTTATTTATAATCTATAACTGTTATGACACGCTCCGAAAATATGTTTTCACAATTCAAAAATAGATTATAATAACCCGGGTCGCAGTGCCAAAACCCTGCCGACAATATAGTGTATTTGATAATACAGGCAGTGTGGCTTTATTATGCGAACTTATGTTGGTTTTTGGGCAAAATAAAAAATTTGACTCCTTAATACACCTCTTAAAATAATATTTATTTTCTTAATTGCAATATTATTATCAATCCAACCTCTATACCAAATTATAGTAAATAATTCACTATCTGCAAACTAGTGTTTTCATAAAATTTGTAAGTCCGGTCCTGTCGGGCCGATTTTATTAAAATTTTGGGGACACTTTTTAATTACTACTGGAGGGTTAACTGTCAATTTTGAAACGATTCTGAGAATTTTTTCGGTATTTTGGGGCCCAAAAACGTTTCTCAACCCCTAAAAACTACCCTTAAAATGGCCCGATTACGCCCATTTTAAATAGGCTTCTTGCGGTGATGGATTTCAACACGTGGGCCAAATTTCGTTAAAATCAATTAACTCTTTCGAAAGTTATTGCCCGCACACATATATATATATATACGCTTATATATATATATATATATAAATATATATATACATATATATATAAACATTTTTAAAAATGGTGCCAAAGTGTTTAGGAAGTTATGAAACGTCGAGAAATTTTGGTCCGACCCCTAGGTCCCGCCATCCGACCGACGCCAATAGTGTATGTTGCCATATGGCAAATACACTAAAAATGTAGAAATACAATTTCGTATTATTTTTTTGACGTAAATTTTGTGGAATATTTATACCTACGTAATTTATTTTTGTATTGACTTAATTAATTTCATTTTAGATTGGAAAATACGACGAGTTTCCACATTCAATTTGCAAATTATGTTATCGCAAATTGGAGACTGTTGATAAATTTCAGAAACAAGCAGAAAATTCTGAACGAGTCCTGCGCCATTACCTACAGCAATCAGGCGGTACACTGTGTCATTCCATCCAAAATGATTTTGAGGAAAGTTGTGTTGAAAAGTTTATTTTAAAATCTGAGAGTCCGGAAAGCTGTGACGTATCTAAATTAAATGCAACCGAAAAAGGAGAGGTTTCAGTGAGCAATAATGTCGACAAAACATACATTAGTGATGAAATAAATAGGGTAAACGCAGATGAAAAGGCATCAGTTAAATGTGAATTGGTTGTAAAAACGGACATTGTTGATTATATTGAAATTCACGAATGCACAGTTGATAAAAAAGTTGACAGTGAGAAAGAAAAGACGATCGATTTTACCAGTAATTCTGAAAACAAAAGCAACCGAAACAGAAGACAGCTATTACAAAGATTAGATAATAAGAAATGTCTTGATATTTCGTCAGACAGTAAAGCGGTTCAAACCGACAAGAAATCGTTTAAATGCGACACTTGTAACAAAAACTTTATTTCGCGAAGCCATTTAAAATCGCACAAAGTACGGCATACTGGTGAGAAACCATATCAATGTATCGATTGCAATAAATGCTTTACTCATTTGATTAGTTTGAAAAGACATAAACTGCTGCATACCGGTGAAAAACCATATCGTTGTGATGTTTGCAACAGATGCTTTACTCAGTTAGGTCACTTAAAATCGCATAAGCTTCAACACACTGGGGAGAAACCGCATCGCTGTGAAGAATGTGGTAAACGTTTTATTAATATTATTCAATTGAATCGACATAAACTGCAACATACTGGTGAAAAACCTCACCAATGTGACGTTTGCGGTAGATGTTTTACCCAATTAGGTCATTTAAAAACTCATAAACTGCTTCATACTGGAGAGAAACCCTACCAATGTGAAGTCTGTAACAGACGTTTCACACATTCGGTTCAATTAAAGCGTCACAAACTGCAACGCGCCGGTGAGAAGCCACACCAATGTGATAGTTGCGGCGAATGCTTTATTCAGTTGGGACATTTAAAAAATCATAAAATGTTACATACTGGTGAGAAACCGTATCGGTGCAATATTTGTGATAAGACATTTACACAGCAAGCACATTTAAAATCTCATAAACTACTACACACTGGCGAGAAACCGTATACATGTGACGTTTGTAACAAATGTTTCGCTTACTTGGTTCAGTTAAAAAGACACAAACTGCAACATACCGGTGAGAAACCGTATCAATGTGACGTTTGCGGCGAATGTTTTACCCAGCTGGCCAATTTGAAGAGTCACAGTTTTAGACATACGGGTGAAAAATTACATCAGTGCAGTGTCTGTAAAAAATGTTTTACTCACTCAAATGGTCTTAAAAGACACAAACTGTTACATACAGGGGAGAAACCTTATCAATGTGATATTTGCCGTAAATGTTTTACGCAATTAGCTCATTTGAAAACGCATAAACTTCTACATACCGGCGAAAAACCCCATCAATGTGATATTTGCAACAAATGTTTTACTCATTTAATTCAGTTAAAAAGACATAAACTGAAACATAACAGTGATAAGTGTTCAAATCAGTTTACTGATTTAAAAAGTCATGGGGTGATGTTGGCTTCAATCAGTACAAAAATTCCTTTAAATCCCTGATCATGAAACTAAATAAAATAGTATCATTCATAAGTACGAAAGAGGACAGTTGTGGTCTTGTGGTTAGCGTACTGGCTTTTTGACCGGACTGTCGTGGGTTTGAATCCCGCCTCTGCTCATGGATGTTTTGTGATGTCGATTAATTAGTGTATTTGCCATATGGCAACATACACTACTGGCGTCGGTCGGATGGCGGGACCTAGGGGTCGGACCAAAATTTCTTGACGTTTCATAACCTCCTAAACACTTTGGCACCATTTTTAAAAATGTTTATATATATATGTATATATATATATATGTGTACGCGCGATAACTTTCGAAAGAGTTAATTGATTTCAACGAAATTTGGGCCACGTGTTGAAGTCCATCACCGCAAGAAGCCTATTTAAAATGGGCCTAATCGGGCTATTTTAAGGGTAGTTTTTAGGGGTTGAAAGCTGTTTTTGGGCCCCAAAATACCGAAAAAATTCTCCGAATCGTTTCAAAATTGAAATTTAACTCTTTGGTAGTGATTAAAAAGTGTCCCCACAATTTTAATAAAATCGGCCCGACAGGACCGGATTTACAAATTTTATGAAAACACTAGTTTGCAGATAGTGACTTATTTATTGAAGGGTGTATTTAATTCGGTGTAGACGTTAGATTGATAATAATATTACAATTAAGAAAAAAATGTTATTTTAAGGGGTGTATTAAGGGGTTAAATTTTTTATTTTGCCCAAAAACAAACTTAATTTCACATAATAAAAGTATAAAACCACACGGCCCTATACAAGCAAATACACTATATTGTCGGCAGGGTTTTGGCACTGCGACCCGGGTTTTTTGATATTTAATGTTACTGGCCAAAATGCCTTAGGGTGGAAGCCAAATCCCCAAGTGATATAATACGAAATTAATAGAATGTTAGTTTAACCATTCTGTTCAAATATAAATGTTACTTGTAAATATATTGTAAAATCAATAAATTATTTATTTAATTATAACCACTTCGGTTCGGTTAAATTTGGACATACACGTTTTCGTTTTCAGGCCAAAGATTTGATCCAAAAGTTGAACGTGTAACTTTAGCATAAGTAAAAATTGCTTAGAAATGGATCAGATTTCGGTGCCTGTCAGTATACTGACTAAAACATGAAGACTGTGTTTAATTAGTGATGCACCCATGGTTAATGTTTTTTTGGAATTAACGTAAAATAAAATAATAGTGGAATGTGCTCCGGTTCACGTAAGTAGATGACATTGTTTTTAAATATACACTTCGGAACTGAATCTGAATTATAATTTTTCTAATTTCAGTTATCGGAACAAGATAAGTTATCGCATTAAATTTGTAGGTTATGCTAGTGAAAAGGTTTTGCAAGTTTCAGAAACGAGCATTGAAGTCTCAAATAGTACTGTGCCAATATCTATCACAGTTAAACGTTCATTCTACTTTAAAAATGGAGGAATTATCAGTTAATGAAATGCAGTTCAAACAAGAGCCTGTTTGCGAGATTTCAGAAGGTCGGTATGCGGAGGAGGACTTAATGTTAAATCCAGGAGAAAAAGTTCAATTTGAATTTAACCAAATCAATATTAAAGAAGAACCTGTCGAAAACACGTCAACATTTTCATTTCAGACAGATATAAATTCTGAATCGAAAAACTATTCGACTAATAACATTGTTAAGAACCATGGTGACATTTACAGTGAACAAATAAATCCCGATGTTGGCGACACTGCTTCAAATGACCTTTTAAATCGGTTTGAATTCATTGACTTACCCATAAATCCTGGATGCACCAAATTTGAATCGGAAAACCTAAATGACAACAATGTTTCCACTAGTATCAACCAAAAAACAAATACCTGTGACATTTGTTATAAGTGTTTTGCCACTTCGGGTGGATTAAAAACCCATAAACTTCTACATACTGGTGAGAAGCGGTACCGTTGTGACGTGTGTGACAAGTGTTTTTCCAGCTCGACTCATTTAAAAACACATAAACTTGTACATACTGGCGAGAAGGCGCACCAGTGTGATGTTTGTTTTAAATGTTTTGCTTGCGCACATCATTTAAAAACACACAGACTTGTTCATACCGGAGAGAAACCTCATCAATGTGATGTTTGCAATAAGCGTTTCGTGCGGTTAGACATTTTAAAAATACACAAACTAGTGCATACTGGCGAGAAACCCTATCGTTGCGACGTTTGCAATAAGTGCTTTTCCTGCTTGCATCATTTAAAAACGCACCAAAAAGTACACACCGGTGAAAAACCTTATCCATGTGACGTTTGCAATAAATGTTTCGTCAACTCGAGTAATTTAAAAACACACAAATTAACACACACTGGTGAGAAACCATTTCAATGTGACGTTTGCGAAAAGCGGTTTTCATGTTTGCATCATTTAAAAACACACAAATTAGTACATACTGGAGAAAAACCTTTTCAATGTGACGTTTGCAATAAGTGTTTTATTAATTTAAGCAATTTGAAAACACATAAACTAATACATACTAGTGATAAACTGTATAACTGTGACGTTTGTAATAAGTCTTTTAAACGGTTGGATATTTTAAAAAAGCATAAGTTAGCGCATACTGGGGAGAAACCATATCATTGTGACGTTTGCAATAAGAATTTTTCTTTAATGCGTCATTTAAAAACACATAAACTGGTCCATACTCGTGAAAAATCACATCAGTGTGACGTTTGTAACAAAAGCTTCTCTCAGTTAAGTAACTTAAAAATACACAAACTACGACATACGGGGGAAAGACCTCATCAATGTGACGTTTGTAATAAGTGTTTTAACCAGTTGTGTCATTTGAAAAAACACAAACGACTTCATACAAGCGATAAACCTTTTCAATGTCAAATATGCAATAAATGTTTTGCGAGTTCGGATATTTTGCAGAAACACACGGAACGGCATGCTACCAAAGAACCCGCGGGCGCTGTCGCGCCAACGTCGATTAAAGAGTAAAGTAAAAATGTTTTTTTTTAAATATTGGTGTTTAGTGAAACTTCAATCTGTCAAACTGGACAGAAAGTTAAAAATTCAATAAAAGTAGTAAACGGTATTTTTTTTCGAGAATAGTTTATCATTCGTCGCTATTAATCGCTTTTCGTTAACAATTACAATTCGCCAATGCGCTATAAAAATTTGTATGCTATTGAAAATTTAGATATGTACTTTATTGTGTGAATAAATAAATTACAAAAAAAATCTATTTTCTAGTCAAGAATAGCTCTTCTATTCTGAAAGACATGCCCCAATTATACTCATCATTAATCCTTAAGTCCAATTTCATAATCATATAATGAATGTCTTATTTGAGCCAGTTTTGAGTTAATAAAAACGATGTGTTTAATTCATCTTTAAAGTTCAATTCCAGATATATGTTATAATAGAAAACAGTATCACGGGTAATTGGAGTTTAAATTGATTTATTTTCATCATTCCAATTACCCGTGATACTGTTTTCTACACTGTGTTTAATGTCCGCTTGTCGACATTGTGGCATAACAGACGCCATTCGCACCATTAGTATTTTTCATCTACCACACTTCCCGTTATTTTGAGAATTTTTTACAACTTAATAGCAACGGGCGACTGAAGGAATCATAGGAAATTAGAAGGTAAGCAGCTATAAAAGCAGGTTATCTGCCATGGCCTCGAATAAGGAACTATCTCGATATTTACCTGGAATTAATTGAATGAAACCATGGAAAACCTCAACAAGATAGTCGGTACAGGAATTACCGTTTTTCGGCGAGAGGCACTAAGAAAAATTTCTAACCACATCTGCCCCCATCGGGATTCGAATCCAGTACCTCCCGAATGCGAGTCTAGTGCACTCACCACTACTCTACAGCGCTCGGTAGTTTTGAGTTAATAATTACACTAACATAAGTCTGAATTTCATTTCTTACGGAGCTAATTTCTGATATAAAAAAACTGAACAAGTTCTAATTCAACTCTTGCGCCGAAGATTCCATACCATCAATCATATTGTTTTCGTTTGAATTTAGAAAATTATAGTTGTTAGTAACATCGTATTAATATGGAAAAATGATTAGCTTCTGTTACGTTTAGAATCTATAATGTTCTACATTCTCGTTAAAAGGGTTGGGTGAATGGTAAAACAAAAGAAACACGATACAAAATCCGTTTTGATCAATTAGAGGTTGTCTATTTTTAGTATTTTGACATTTTTAGAAAGACTTCTTTGTTCAAAAAGCAAACTCTATATCGGATTTTTCAATAGTAAGCTAAGGAATATTTCATAAAAAGCAAACTTAGTTTTATGTAATATCTTGCAAACGCCGCTTTATATGAAACGTTCTTGAATTACCTTCCTTACGTAATATACTTTATTTTGTTTCTCAAATACTCGTAGCGAAAAAATTGTAATATTTATAGGGAGACTTCAACGCTCGATCAAGCGGGTTACATACACTAATTGAAAGTTACGGTTGTTTACTTTCAAAAGGAGCCTTTTTTTAATAATTATAATAAATGTTTTTGTAGATAATAAGGGTATAAAAAGTACTTTGATCTTCTACGTAGCCCATATAATGAATGCAGTATCGAACTGTAACACATTTGTTGTCTGAAAATTAAATAAAATTGTATCATCTGGTTTGATAACGTCTTCGAAAAGGACAGGTATGTAACTTTGTCGTGGTAACAATACCGATGTCGTCGTTAAATTTCGTACATAACCTTTGAAAAACCGGCCATTTGTATTTTATTTTCATTATACACTAGTTTGTTTAAATGAATGATACTGAATATAGATTCTATTTTGTTTATTTGCAATAACTTAATCAACAAATTTTATTTTGAACAATGAAAAATACAAGTTACTGACAGTACATTGATCACATGAAACATAAACCTATTTCAATTTTGCACATATATCCTTTTTATGTTTTTTTAAATTGTTCAAAATGTTGTAAGACTTGTGACATACGTCACACTGATACGGTTTCTCACCAGTATGCAACAGTTTATGCGATTTCAAACTAGATAACTGTGCAAATCTTTTGTTACAAACTTCACATGGATGCGGTTTCAAGCCGCTGTGAATAGTTTTGTGTCTCGTCAAATTGCCCAAAACATTGAAACTCTTTTTACAAACATCGCACTGATGTGGTTTTTCTCCAGTATGTAGCAGTTTGTGAGTTTTCAAATGATTTAAATTGAGAAAACACTTATTGCACACTTCGCATTGATGTGGTTTCTCGCCGGTATGTAAAAGTTTATGTCTTTTCAAATTGCTTAACTTCGTAAAGCACTTATTGCACGTTTCACATTGGTGAGGTTTCTCTCCTGTGTGCATTACTTTGTGGTTTTTCAAGTGATATACAAGTCCAAACGATTTGTTACAAACGTCACAGTGATGCGGTTTCTCACCGGTATGCATTAATTTGTGTCGTTTCAACTGACTTAAATGATTAAACTGTTTGTTGCAAGTATCGCAATTGTGTTTTTGTTTTAATTTATACACATATGTTTTTCCTGCATCGTCAAAATCTCCATAGTCACAATAATCGTCGATTTCGCTTAGTTCCGTTACATCCCGAGTGTTGTCGAAGAATCCCGTGGTTTCTTGATTATTACCGTTTAAGGTTATGTTTGTTTGTTCCCAACTGATATCACTGACGTCACAACTAAACGAACATTCAACTGTTTCGGTAGAACATCCTATGCCTTCGTTTTTATAGAGTAGAGCGTTGTCTTTTGAGCTGTTTTGTGATATTTCTTTTTTGTTGTCATTGTCAATGAAGGGACTGCCGGAACCACCAACTTTGCTTGTCTGGTTTATTGGAATATCATCTTTCAGTTTTTGATTCACAATTGATTCAGCGGTTTCTTTTTTGACTGTCGTTTCTTCGATTTCAGATCTGTCAATTGATTTGTTTTCTATTTCTTCTGATAAAGATTCTTCTTTTATTCGAATCTGAAATTCATCACCCTTTGGTGGATCGCACATAATGGTGCAACTCTAACAGGACCTCTTGAAATAATTTTTACTACTCTCGAAAAATTTTCTTTAATTACTCTTTCGTTATTCTATGCATAAAATATGTAAACACATATTTCGGTAATGACATCAGCTGTCGAGCGTCTATAATCTACAAAAAAACAGGTTTGCAATAATCTGATAGAGTGAGAAGCCTTGGCATTACATAAATTTACAAAATTCATTAATGAAATAACGTTACCTAAACAGAAGAACACTTCCAAAAATGTCAGTTATGTATATCCTTTCTGTTTTGATAATCTATAGGATATATCAACCATTTTAATGCTATTTTTTTAAAATAAAAACAATTATACATTTTTTAAATATTATAGAAACATTGGAAACATGTGGACGTTTGAGTTAACGCCAACGACCGCTTGTTGACGTTTGCCCGCAAACCGTAGCGTGGCGGTAAGATTAAAGGGTTAGGAAAAATCGCGAGAATGCCGCTAAACGGACGCAATAAATAGGCATCTACGCATATAATTTATAAGATTATATGCGTAGATGCCTATTTATTGCTATTTTAAGATAACTTATTTGCATTTTCTGAGAACATTTACCGTAGTAATGTATATTTTTTTTCATACCATCAGAAAGTAGAGATTTCAAGGAACAAAAAGCCCACCGATTTTTTTAAAAAAGCGGATATTTTGACGTGAGAATTTTAGATTGAAAATTGGGGTGCTTTTTCGAAATTAAGTCAAAATAAGGTGAAAAAATGAATATTTTAAATCAAAAAAATTACTGTGTATTTGGGACATAAAAAGGTAAGTTTTCACCAAATTTCGTGAAAAAATAAGTTTTTTAGCAAAAGATAAAAATAAAAAACCAAAAACTTGGTTATTTGAATTTTTCACATAAATTTTGAGGTTATGTGAAAAAAGTGTAAAAACAAAAGTTGTAGATATTTTTATTACCTACAACTTTGCGATTTAACTTTTTTTCATAGGACTTGTAGTTTTGCCGGAAATCAAGATAAACCGTTTTTTACCCTTAAAAACTCACCCCCTACCCCTTCCCAACCTCAGATCGACCGTAATTTATTTTTCCTTTCATTTTTGTTATATTCTCTACCTTTTTCAATGGGTTTCATCCTACTATAATTTTCTTTCACTTTTTATCATTTTCAAAGCTATCTACCCTGGTCTAATATACTATAAATTACTGTTTTTAAAAAATTAGAGTTTAAAAAAAACTAAAACAACACGTTTTTATAAACTAAAAAATGCAAAATAATTTGACAACAAAATTAGCTTTAGTGTAAAAAGCGTGCGTAAATTTTCATAATAGCTCTACGCAAGGGCGTCGCCAGCCTTTGAGCCAGAGGGGGGCAGAAGGATGAGAAAAAAACAAAAAATTTCGATTTTTGAGGGTTAAGATATTAAATATTAACACATTTATTGAATCCTTAAATTTGATTTTAATTTCAGAGTTTCGCTACATTTTATTCTTTACTTATTCTGTGACATTAGGCAGGAAAACTTATAACTTAAAAAAATCCCGAACCTCTAGGGAGGGGCAGCTGCCCCTACCTGCCCCCCCTTGGCGACGCTCCTGTATATATGTCGTAGGATAATTTAAAAAATCGAATTTTCGCGTAAACCCTAGGACGTTTGCAACAAACCGAATTCTAATTACCCGGTTTTTTGTAATCTTTCTAGGATTTTCGCGAAAATCCGATTTTTTAAATTATCCTAGGAAGAGAATTTTGTTATATCTGGAGGAATTTTTATTACTTTTGTATTATTAGTGTATTTGCCATATGGCAACATACACTATTGGCATCGGTCGGATGGTGGGACCTAGGGGTCGGACCAAAATTTCTCGACGTTTCATAACCTCCTAAACACTTAGGCACCATTTTTAAAAATGTTTATATATATATGTATATATATATTTATATATATATATATATATATATATATATATATACGTATATATATACGTATATATATATATATGTGTGCGGGCAATAACTTTCGAAAGAGTTAATTGATTTCAACTAAATTTGGCCCACGTGTTGATATCTATCACCGCAAGAAGCCTATTTAAAATGGGCCTAATCGGGCCATTTTAAGGGTAGTTTTTAGGGGTTGAAAAATGTGTTTGGGCCCTAAAATACCGAAAAAATTATCTGAATCGTTTCAAAATTGAAATTTAACCATCTGGCAGTAATTAAAATGTGTCCCTAAAATTTTAATAAAATCTACCTTACAGGACCGGATTTAAAAATTTTAAGAAAGACTAGTTTACTGATAGTGAATTATTTACTGAAAGGTGTATGTAACTTGGTATAGAGGTTCGGTTGATAATAATATTGCAATTAAGAAAAAAAAATGTTATTTTAAGGGGTGTATTAAGGAGTAAAATTTTTTATTTTGCCCAAAAACCAACTTAAGTTCGCATAATAAAGCCACACTGCCTGTATAAGCAAATACACTATATTGTCGGCAGGGTTTTGGCACTGCGACCCGGGTTTTTTAAAATTATTATTAAATTTTTTAAGTGTCTTAATGTCTTTGAGTTAACCGTAGCGATTTTTTCGCGCTTGTTAGGTAATTTCTTATGGTTTTAGCCAACCAAACATAAATCTACAAAAACCCGGGTCGCAGTGCCAAAACCCTGCCGACAATATAGTGTATTTGCTTGTATAGGGCCGTGTGGTTTTATACTTTTATTATGTGAAATTAAGTTTGTTTTTGGGCAAAATAAAAAATTTAACCCCTTAATACACCCCTTAAAATAACATTTTTTTCTTAATTGTAATATTATTATCAATCTAACGTCTACACCGAATTAAATACACCCTTCAATAAATAAGTCACTATCTGCAAACTAGTGTTTTCATAAAATTTGTAAATCCGGTCCTGTCGGGCCGATTTTATTAAAATTGTGGGGACACTTTTTAATCACTACCAGAGGGTTAAATTTCAATTTTGAAACGATTTTCAACCCCTAAAAACTACCCTTAAAATAGCCCGATTAGGCCCATTTTAAATAGGCTTCTTGCGGTGATGGATTTCAACACGTGGCCCAAATTTCGTTGAAATCAATTAACTCTTTCGAAAGTTATCGCGCGCACACACATATATATATATATATATATATATATATATATATATATAAATATATATATATATACATATATATATAAACATTTTTAAAAATGGTGGCAAAGTGTTTAGGAGGTTATGAAACGTCGAGAAATTTTGGTCCGACCCCTAGGTCCCGCCATCCGACCAACGCCAATAGTGTATGTTGCCATATGGCAAATACACTAATAACAAAGTCAACTGTAGTATCGGATTAATAATAACTAACTATTGATAGAAATGAAATGTATATGGCTTATTTATTAAAATACATACAATGACGATATTACAATATTTTCTATTCAATTTGTACATTGTCTTTACATTTTTAGTGTATTTGCCATAAGGCAACATACACTATTGGCGTCGGTCGGATGGCGGGACCTAGGGGTCGGACCAAAATTTCTCGCCGTTTCATAACCTCCTAAACACTTTGGCACCATTTTTAAAAATGTTTATATATATATGTATATATATATATATATATATTTATATATATACGTATATATATATATATATATGTGTGCGGGCAATAACTTTCGAAAGAGTTAATTGATTTTAATGAAATTTGGCCCACGTGTTGAAATCCATCACCGCAAGAAGCCTATTTAAAATGGGCGTAATCGGGTCATTTTAAGGGTAGTTTTTAAGGGTTGAAAATTGTTTTTGGGTCCCAAAACACCGAAAAAATTCTCCGAATCGTTTTAAAATTGAAATTTAACCCTCTGGTAATAATTAAAATGTGTCCCTAAAATTTTAATAAAATCGGCCGGACAGGACCGGATTTACAAATTTTATGAAAACACTATTTTGCAGATAGGGAATTTTTTACTGAAAGGTGTATATAATTTGGTATATAGGTTCGATTGATAATAACAGTGCAATTAAGAAAAAAAAATGTTATTTTAAGGGGTGTATTAAGGAGTAAAACTTTTTATTTTGCCCAAAAACCGACTTAAGTTCGCATAATAAAGCCACACTGCCTGTATATCAAATACACTATATTGTCGGCAGGGTTTTGGCACTGCGACCCGGGTTTTTTGTGAATTAAAGCAGTTTAACGATAAAAAACATTGCATTCAGTATACCAACGTAACTTAATCTGAGATATTAATTAAAAATAAAACGAAAAAAGAAACTATTGTATTTACTAATTAAATAATTTGTATAAATTTGTCTTACACTAAGACAAATTTAATACAAATTATTGGTTTGACAATTATAATAAACTGTTTGAAGATTTTTTTGCCAAATACTATAGTTATACATTAGTGAACAAAGAATAAATGTGCAACTACAGTAGAAAAACTAAAACTCTGTAGAAAATTAAATACGTTTATCACGCTTTGGCTATCAGAAAATGTTACGTTGTAATTTGTTCTTTGTTCCACCAATGGATGACAAAAGCTATATTTGGTAAAAAAAAATCCATATTGTATTATGTTGTAATTTTATACGTGATACTTTTTTTTACTTCTATGCATTGTTTTTAAATTGCAGTAGCCTTAGTGTTGTGCGATGACGAGATGTTTTAGTCGATTGTCTCGATTGTTCAAACATCTCGATGATTCTCGATGATTGTCACTTGGACTCGATTGTTTCATAGTTCATCGAGACCGAGTGAATCGTAGTCGTGCAGTGTCAAGAGCCACATACAATCGTTCATCACACAACAAATGTCATCGAGATTCGAGTCCCATGGTCGATTGTACAATGTACAGTCCTACAGTGTAACAGTGCCGACTGTGAATCATGAGTCACGTGGAAGTCAGTCGGCTACCTGCTAGCATATAAATAGGTGATTTTTAAGTTAATTCTTTTTTAACAGCGTTTAGAAATCAAATAGACGAACAAATACTTCAAGTAAATTTTTTATCAAAATTCAAAAATAAAAGAAAAACAGGCTTTCAAAATATAATTAAATTTTGAAGTCGGTCCTGGCGTTATGTTATGTCACTATGGAAATTTGTTGTAATTATCAAGTTTTCAAAGAAATTGTTCTAAATTAATAACATGTCCACTAGTTCATTATCGTTTAAAAACATGAGTTCAAAAATAATTGAGGCACAAACAATTCTCTCAAAAATACATCAATAAACATGTCAGTTTCAAATAGGCACCACTATACTTGATAATGCCATAACATATTTCCATAGTGACATAATATAACGACAGGGTCGACCTCAAAACTAGATAAAATTTGAAAATTGTATTTAAACTTTGAAAGGTTATTTCCCTCTTATATTGATGTTTTAATAAAAATAGTTATTCGTCTGTTTGATTTCTACACGTTAAAAAAAATAAATGAACTTAAAAATCAGTCTGTATATTATACGTTTGAATCACGACTATAATATTATCATTATAATATGTTTTTGCATTCGATGCTATTGCTATAACCTATGTGGCAAATAATCGACTTGAACAATCGAACATCTCGATTGTAAAATCAAACTCCGAGTCGATTGTGGACTCGATTGTTATTATGAACGATTGCGATTGTTTCGATTGTAAAAACATCTCGTCATCGCACAACACTAACTGTAGCCTTCAACTTCCAGCAATTGATTTATTATGTTTAAAAATGAAGCGAATGCACTGTCAAACAAAGTATTGTGATTTTTGTTCATTTAAAGCAGATCCTTCACAGTAAAAATGGGTACATATTTAATATAAAAAGTACGAGTTATAAGAAGTTAGAAGAATATTAAAATTTAAAAACAAAGTAAAAAAAAAGTATCACGTATAAAATTACAACATAATACAATATGGATTTTTTTTACCAAATATAGCTTTTGTCATCCATTGGTGGAACAAAGAACAAATTACAACGCAACATTTTCTGATAGCCAAAGCGTGATAAACGTATTTAATTTTCTACAGAATTTTAGTTTTTCTCGAGCGTCTACTGTAGCTGCACATTTATTCTTTGTTCACTAATGTATAACTAGTATTTGGCAAAAAAAATCTTCAAACAGTTTATTATAATATTGTCAAACCAATAAGCATAGCTGGGCACCGTTAATCAAATACTTAACTTCGTTAATCGTTAATCCGTTACTAAAAAAGTTAACTTCGTTAATCGTTAAGCCGTTAATCTTGCAGGTTAACGATTAACGAATCGTAAATCGTTAACTCGCGATAGAAATTCTATTTTATATTTAATGTTAATACGGGCTATGGAAGTTTAGGCAGGTCATGAAATATTAGTAAAAGAAGGGTGTATCATTAGAGTTTTTAATAATAAATTTTCAACTCAAAATACAGCTAGTCTGACATAAGGTGCATATTCCCCTTCATAAACAACAATATATTGAAGTTTTCGTCGGAAAGTGAGGCTCTTTTAGGCGTTAAAATGTCTTTTCCCGTAGAAAAAAGGCGTTCGACTGCAGCACTTGACGATATAGCGGTACTATATTTAATAAACAGATTTATTATTATCTGTTCTCCGAGGAATGCCGCATCGTT
The DNA here is from genome assembly GCA_034508555.1 of Venustoraphidia nigricollis. Classification (NCBI taxonomy): domain Eukaryota; kingdom Metazoa; phylum Arthropoda; class Insecta; order Raphidioptera; family Raphidiidae; genus Venustoraphidia; species Venustoraphidia nigricollis. The sequence continues at coordinate 1,900,311 of JAVRKA010000021.1, read as the reverse complement.
AAAAGAGTCTTTTGACTTCATGTCTAGCCACATTTTGACGAGACTTTGAGCTTTAGTTCTTAAAGATTTGTGACTTTTAGACTTTTCTTTACTTTGAGTGACCGAAATAAAAAAGTCTTCTTCATCTTCCGTACATGTCTGAACGTGTTTTTCGCGGCGCGGCACGGTCCGCACGGCGTCCTTGTGAATTGTAGGTACTTAATTAACGATTGAACGGACTTATGGCAAGTTAACGGAAGTTAATGTGTCCGTTAACATTTTTTAAAGTTAACTGAACAGTTAAATCGTTAAGCACTTTGTTAACTTCGTTAATTAACGATTAACGGATTAACGAGTTAATGCCCACCTATGCCAATAAGCTAATTCAGTCGATTTATAAAGTTAGTGTCCAAATATGCCAAATATATTATATTTGACATATTTGGACACTAATTTTATAAATCGACTGAATTAAAATCATTTCGATTTGTTCCTGCTTCGAGTTGCTCTTGGTTCTGTTGTCATTTCGGGAACAGCTTTTTGTCTGCGGGTTCTTTTTTGTTTTGGTTCTGTAATTATGTAATCTGCAGGGGTCTGATGAATTATTGTCAAATTGTCATCTTCTTGTAAGTGACTGTTTTTTTCAACTATATTTTCCTCGGCTTTTCTTTTTTTGCCTCTCAATGTGCGTTTATTCTACGTGTGTTTTTTGAGAAACATTTCTTTTATTTCTTGTACGTGGACCAAGATTAACTGGCTGTGGTAAATCGATACTGACATTCGCAAAATGTTCACCTGGAATTTTCCGACTCACCCAACACTAAAGGATTTGTAAATTTAAACATTTATGACGATTGCCGTTTCTTTCCATCAAAATTAAATGTTTTTGGTATTTCCTAGAAATTAAATAGTAAATTTAGTATCGAATGATATATCAAAAGTATAAACAAAACAAAAGGTATTTATTAGACTTGCAACGAATAGTATATTCGGCAGTATACCGAATACCGAATATTCGGCGAGCTCCCTGACCGAATAGCCGAATATTAGGCAAAAGTATTCGGCTGGATTTTAGCGTGTTTGATCAAGATTGCAGCAAAATATTTGTCGGCGCCAGGAAGTAGTGTTTATTCAGAGCGCCTTTTCTCTGAAGCTGGGATGGTCTACGAGAAAAAAAGAAGTAAACTACTTCCTAAAAATGCAGAAAAATTAGTCTTTCTGCACCATAACTTTCCCCTTTTAAATTTTGATTACGAAAATAATTCAAATGCATAGAAAAATTCTTAACTTTTCTAATACAGAAGATGATTAAATTATGTACCTGTTTTATGTACCAATGACTACTTAATAAATGATTATAAAAGAAATGAACCGAGCTGGGTAGAGTAGTGGTACAGCACTAGACTCGCATTCGGGAGGTACGGGTTCGCTTCCCGGCTGAGGCAGATGTGGCTGGGACTTTTTCCTACTGCCTCTCGCCGAGAAACGGTAATTCCTGTACCGGCCATCTTGATTGAGGTTTTCCATGGTTTCCCTCAATTAATTCCAGATAAATATCGAGATGGTTCCTTATTTGAGGCCATGGCCGATAACCTATCAAACTCCTAGTTCAAAAAATTACCTATCTTATCCTAATTTCCTATAATTCCTTCATTCGCCCATTGCTATTATATAAGTTGAAGTTTTAAAAATGTAGGAAAATAACGGGAAGTGTGGTAGATGGAAAATAGTAATGGTGCGAATGGCGTCTGTTATGACATAAAGTCGAGAAACGGACGTTAAACGCATTATTATTATTATAAAAGAAATGAGAACCTTATCCTTCTAAATTTTGATAACGACAATAATTCAAATACATAGAATCCTTAACTTCCCGCCATCCGACCGACGCCAATAGTGTATGTTGCCATATGGCAAATACACTAAAAACATATAATTTGTTAAAAGGTTGTTCCAAGCAAAACATTTTAAAATTTTACACTTCCAAAATTTAAAACGTATCTAGTAAATGTTTGCTGAATCTAGACAAAAAGAAAACTTGTACAATTCTGTTATTTAATTGTACTACTATGTAATCATTGTACTTATTATGCAACAGCATTTTATTTTAATATAATAATTTGTATTTTTAATTTTAAAAGCATTACTGAAAAAAAACTGTTTGAATTAACTATGAATTTTTATTAACAAAATTTAAAGAAACCTAACAAATTGGCGACGAGAAAGTGGCTACTTATTACAGTTCAGTAAGAACTTTTGATATGAATACAAGCGATTGGTGTATTCATTATAGATTATTAAAACAATTTTTTATAATTAATAAAATTGAAGAGGCGTCGCCAAGGGGGGGCAGGTAGGGGCAGCTGCCCCTACCTGCCCTCCCTTGGCGACGCCCCTGGCTCTACGATTAGCTAGTAAATGAAAAATTTATTACCGGTGTTAAGCATTCCACGCTTTTTACAGTAAAGCTAATTTTGTTGTCAAATTATTTTGCATTTTTTGTTCATAAAAGCGTGTTGTTTTAGTTTTTTTAAAGTCTAATTTTAATTATAAGACTAAAAAACAATGTTGCATTTCACTATGATGATATTTATGCGGGAAATATTTTCTGTTTCGTTTTATAACAAAACATTCTTCAGAATGCAAGCTATCTCTGTTCAATTTTTATCGAAAATGTGCTAGCGGCTAGAATGGATACCATCTCCTATTTACCCCCTTAATCTCTTGAGATATAGTGTAGTGACTCTATGCCAAAAACAGAAAAGGTGTCACTTTTTTGTGATGGATATTTTTTATCGTGATGAATGAATTAATGCCTAGATAACTAAAACAACCTTTTTACAAAACAAAAAAATAAAAGTGTTACGAATTTGGTACGAAAGCGCAAAAATTAACAATTTATTTAAACAAATTTAATTGTTAAATCTATGATTATGAATTTAAAAAATGTCTGTTTGAGATTAATAAACTTCGTCATCGTTTGACCGATCATGGAGAAGGTTTCACTTTGTTGTAACTGGTTAAATTAGAGTTGGGTAACTCAGATCTGAACCGGTTCAAAGAGCCGACTCCGACAGAAGATCCGTGAGAGCCGACTCACTTTTTTTGAGCCGACGGATCAACGGATCCGCATAACTCAGTGAAACACTTAACACATAGAAGCATATTTTACACTTACGTATCAGTTCTTGCTTTGATGCATCTGTCAGCTCTAATGACTCATGCATCACATGTTTGGCTATGCATTCTTGATTCTATACAGGTCGTGATATGATTGACTGAACTAGGTAACTCAGTGGCAGACTGCAGTAACATATTCAGAACTCGGCTCTTTTTGAACCGGTTCATTGTGCCGGCTCACATACGGGATCCAGATGCAAAGATGCAGATCACTAAAAAGATTCGTTTTTTCCATCTCTAGGTTAAATATAGTGGAACCGAAGGCTCCGCTACTGTTGTCGATGTCGTTTTTCATCTCAGTCGCATTCAGAACCGCGGATAGGTTTGATAAAAATTTGCGTATCGAATTAGTGAACTGAAAATACCAATATTGATTGACAAATACCCTTCTCATGCAAACAATACAAATAATTGTTTGCGAACCTCTGCTTTAGAAGACGGTATCTCGTTAAGGAAGCTTTTGTGAATCTACGTGGACTTTTTTTTTGCTTATTTCGGACCATAGAACTCGTTTTTAAATTTATTACACTTGTCTCGTTTCCTCCCTGTATTCAGTGACGGCTCTAAATAAAGTAGGCAAGAATATTGATTAACATTAAGGCTGTCGGAACGCTTTGAATTTAAGCCAAAAATAGGGTTCCTGCTGATAGCTGATTGTACTTCCCGTTGACCTAGAATCATGAAATTGGGCAAGAAGCAATGTCTTATAACACAAGTAAAGGGAAAAATTCGAAAACCGTGAATTTATAGTTATATCACAACAAAAAATAACTTTTATTTTACAAACGACAAAAGAGTGCCTATACTAGCGACATCGGATAGTCTGGTCCACATGTGGGAAGGAAAGTGCAGCAATCTTCCCGAAGCCTAAAAGTACGGCTCTTGCCTGCATCCACCTTATAAAATTACGATGGTAAGAAAGTTTATTTTCTTTCATATCTGGATTTTTCGAATAGTCTGGTCCAAACGTAAATTTTTTGCGGGAAGGAGACGACAGTAATCTTACCGAAGCCTAAAAGTACGGCTCTTGCCTGCATCCACCTTATAATAGAATTACCGTTGTAAGAAGGGTTACTTTCTCTCATATCTGGGTTACGAATAGTCTGGTCCAAATGTAAATTTTTCGCGGGAAGAAAAGGGCAGCCATCTTACCGAAACCTATAAGTACGGCTCTTGTCTGCATCCACCTTATAACAGAATTACCGTTGTAACTTTCTTTCACATTTGGATTTCGAGTAGTCTGGTCCAAATGTAAATTTTTCGCGGGAAAGAAAGGACTGCAATCTTCTCGAAGTCTATAAGTACGGCTCTTGCCTGCATCCACCTTATAACAGAATTACCGTTGTAAGAAGGCTTACTTTTTCTCTTATCTAGGTTTCGAATAGTCGGGTCCAAATGTAAATTTTTCGCGGGAAAGAAAGGACAGCCATCTTACCGAAGCCTATAAGTACGGCTCTTGCCTGCATCCACCTTATAAAATGACGATGGTAAGAAGGCTTATTTTCTTTCATATCTGGATTTTTCGAATAGTCTGGTCCAAACGTAAATTTTTTGCGAGAAGGAGAAGGCTGCAATCTTTCCGAAGCCTAAAAGTACGGCTCTTGCCTGCATCCACCTTATAACAGAATTACCGTTGTAACTTTCTTTCACATCTGGATTTCGAATAGTCCGGTCCAAATGTAAATTTTTCGCGGGAAAGAAAGGACAGCAATCTTCTCGAAGCCTATAAGTACGGCTCTTGGCTGCATCCACCTTATAACAGAGTTACCGTTGTAACTTTCTTTCACATCTGGATTTCGAATAGTCCGGTCCAAATGTAAATTTTTCGCGGGAAAGAAAGGACTGCAATCTTCTCGAAGCCTATATGTACGGCTCTTGGCTGCATCCACCTTATAACAGAATTACCGTTGTAAGAAGGCTTACTTTCTCTTATATCTAGGTTTCGAATAGTCGCGTCCAAATGTAAATTTTTCGCGGGAAGAAAAGGACAGCCATCTTACCGAAGCCTATAAGTACGACTCTTGCCTGCATCCACCTTATAACAGAATTGCCGTTGTAACTTTCTTTCACATTTGGATTTCGAGTAGTTTGGTCCAAATGTAAATTTTTCGCGGGAAAGAAAGGACAGCCATCTTACCGAAGCCTATAAGTACGGCTCTTGCCTGCATCCACCTTATAAAATGACGATGGTAAGAAGGCTTATTTGTTTCATATCTGGATTTTTCGAATAGTCTGGTCCAAACGTAAATTTTTTGCGAGAAGGAGAGGGCTGCAATCTTCTCGAAGCCTATAAGTACGGCTCTTGGCTGCATCCACCTTATAACAGAATTACCGTTGTAACTTTCTTTCACATCTGGATTTCGAATAGTCTGGTCCAAATGTAAATTTTTCGCAGGAAAGAAAGGACAGCAATCTTCTCGAAGCCTGTAAGTACGGCTCTTGGCTGCATCCACCTTATAAGAGAATTACCTTTGTAAGGAGTCTTATTGACTTTCTTATTTTAGTGTCAATAAAATGTAATTTAGCGTGAACAAGCGTGATAAATCTTCAATATTATAAGGAAGCTGATAATCAATCTTGAAGAGCACAATAGACGGATAAGAGCTTCGAGAGAATGGTGTTTTCGTGTAGCATTACAAAAAGATATAAATCATATCTCTTTTCAAAGTTTAAAGTGAACACACAGAGGGCTCTCTCTGTGAATAAAACTCACGACGCGTGGCGCACATTAGAATTGCAGATTCACAAATCACAATACGATATTTCGACAGAGCCGTATTAAGGACACAAACTGACCCCTTCAACTTGTATTTTTCGATGTGGTCGAGTTTGATCTGACGTTCCGTCAAAGTTTCAGATTCGCACAAGGTTATTACAGAGGTGACCTTGTTCATGAATGACGTTAGCCGGAAGACAGTTTTATTTTTATCAAAGACGCAATATCTAAGTAATTGACAGTCCACTGGACGTACAAAAAAATCTATTCTACAATTTTTCGTCCGAGTAACTATTTTGAAAATAAATGCCCGGGTAGTTTATCGTTCTATGTACGATGTAAGTGGAGACTTTTTCTATTTGACTATTTTACAAGCTTTTATTTAGTTTCATCTGCCCCGGTCTCTGTCTGTAATCGAATTTTGCAAGTTAAATTTGACTCACGTCTCAGTTTCAGATTAAGCTGAAATTTTGCACACACTTTTAGTTCTGAAGACAATACAATATAGTACATGGAATATTATGCTAGATTTAATATGGCCGCCACCACAAGATGGCGAATTACCTTCTTCTTTACAACCTCCTCCACATGGGTATGACAAGTAGAATCCAATCAGCAGTGTGACTTCATTCCAAATCCAAAATGGCAGCCGACACAAAATGGCGGATCATTTATTTCTTTACAACCCCCTTGATATGAGTATCAAATGAGAGGGTATGACAAGTAGAATACAGTATTTGAAATCCAATATGGCGGCCAAAAGGCGTAACTAAAATACTTTAATAAAGACAAGTTTTTATTGCAATATAGTAAAAAGGATAGAAATAATTTTTAATAAGTCAAGATTATGATTATAAAAGCGTGAGTTGTAAGCTCTATGATAGTCACAGCCCACGCTTTTGTAATTGTGAACTTAAATTATTAAAAATTTTGTTTATTTTTTTTAGTACACTGCAATAAAAGCTTGTTTTTATAAAAGTTTTTTATCTAATATTTTATTTTCAAATTTTTAGTTATCATGGAGCTTACAACCCACGCTTTTATAATTATGAACTTAAATAATTACAAAATATTTTCATCCTTTTTAGTACACTGCAATAAAAGCTTGTTTTTATAGAAGTTTTTTATCTAATATTTTATTTTCAAATTTTTAGTTATCATGGAGCTTACAACCCACGCTTTTATAATTATGAACTTAAATTATTACAAAATATTTTCATCCTTTTTAGTACACTGCAATAAAAGCTTGTTTTTATAAAAGTTTTTTATCTAATATTTTATTTTCAAATTTTTAGTTATCATGGAGCGTACAACCCACGCTTTTATAATTATGAACTTAAAATATTACAAAATATTTTCATCCTTTTTTGTACGCTGCAATAAAAGCTTGACTTTATAACAGTTTTATATTTAATGTTTTATTTTATCTAATTTGTTCGGTCTAGTAGTAAGGTTATATTGTACAATTACAAAAAAAAAAAAAATACAATAAATTGTTTTTATCTTTATCTCATTAGTAAATTTAGCGGGAATTGTTAGTAAAATAGTACCGAGTGGATTGTAAATTCTCAACAAGAAAAAAGCTATCTGGAAACTTCTAATTTAACGTAATTGACAACGTTATTGTTAATTGAGCCAATAGAGGAAATCGAGTTGGCTTTGTCCTGCCCATAACAAATGTTATACAATCTGACATGTTAATTAAAGTTTGCAGACGTGTATCAGATTAAACAACTGATGCAACGGTCAAATATTCATTGACAGTATAAACCATTCATGTTTCAGTTGTAAAAAAAACACTCATGATTCTAATTTACTAGTTCGGACATTTAACCAAAAGTTCCTCCGGAAAAGTTTGGTATAATCAATAGTCAAATCTCTACTAATATAATAAATTGTTGGTTTGTCTTTTTTTCACGTTTAAACGACTGAATAGATTTCAAAGAAATTTTGAAATACATCAATCTGTATATATATTTAAATAAATGTTGGTAAATTCGTGTCCATAATTTTAATGAAGTTGGAATCGTAGCGAATTGGACAGTTTATGAAAAGAATTAACTTTGATTAAGTTGAACGTTTCGTTGCTAATTGCAACTTCCTCAGCAACTATATTTAACAACAAACAACAAAATACAAAACAGTAAATATTACAACGACAGTTTTATATTTACTATTTTGTTGTTTGTTTTTAAATATAGTTGCTGAGGAAGTTGCAATTAGCAACGAAACGTTCAACTTAATCAAAGTTAATTCTTTTCATAAACTGTCCAATTCCCTACGATTCCAACTTCATTTAAATAAATGTCGGTATATCTATTTGAGATTAATAGATTTCGGCACCGTTTGACCGATCACCATGCAAGTTGGCACATACAGTAAGACCTCACTTAACGCTACTCCGTTTAACGCTATTTCAGTATTACGCGATTTCTAAAAAAAAAAGTTTAGCCACTACTTATAACGTAAATTATGGATCAGTTTGTACAAAATGATTCAAATGCTGATAGAAGTTCAAAGGCAAGACGAAGTGTCATTGATGCAATATCTTGCAATCGACAACAGCTTGCTGAACGAAACAGAAAAAGGCAAACGACATTAGATGACTTCTGTACTAAAAACAAAATATGTCAAATGAGGAACCTTCATCATCACAAATATAACTTCTTACTGGAACTTTTGTTTGATTTTCATAAATGTTTTATGAACAAAAATCGATATTAGCAATAAATAAATCTATAATTAATGTGATAAAAAAGTTTTAACAATAAATGTTGCAAAAAAAAACTAACACATTTTTTTATCCTCGGTCCTGTTTCACTCATGCCATTATCTACGTATTAAGATGACCTCGTTTAGGGCTGTTTCGTCTAGCACAGGAATTTATTGGAACGTAACTTACGAGTTAAGCGGGGTCTTACTGTATATGTATTTTTTCATGGGGAAGATTTTTATGATATGATATGATACTTTATTCATCAAAACACCTATTACAGGTATAGAATCGTCATAATATACAAAGTACAAATAATAATTATAATAAATACCCAACAATATAGCTGTACATCAATAATTTTTAAAATTTAAATATTCTGACAACTTATAGAAACTATTATTTGCCAAGAATGTTTTTAATTTTCTTTTGAATGTGTTTATTTTTGTGATATTTTTAATGTGGTCAGGGAGTGCATTATATAATATTATGCCAGCATGAGATGGGAGATTCTTTATGGTAATAGTTACTAAAGTTATTTAGATGCAACATTGTGCCCTGCCTAGTATTATAAGTATGCATTTGCTCAACAGTACTGAAAGTATTTAAATTAATTTTTATAAGCATTAAGGATTTGTAGATATACATTGATGTAACTGTAAGTATAGCTTTTTCTTTAAATACCTAAAATATGCTATCCACTTTGTTGTAACTCGCCACTATAGATGGCACCAAAATAAAAATTAGTAGTAGTATGGATTGTTTTTATTTATATTAAAATATGAGTACTCAATAAATCACAAATTAATATAATAGTAGATTGTAGAGCCGAAGGCTTCACTTCTGTTGCCACTGCCTTTCATCTCAGTCGCGTCACGCGTGCAGAGCCACAGGTAGCAGCTAGTAGTTGTATATCTTCGTTTAGTCATTTAAGCCAGGTCCAGACGTGTGTAACGTGTAATGTAAGATTACGTGTAATTTAGCGTCAACAGTGTGGACAGCACACGAACTCAACGCGAATCGTGAAAGCGAATCTTTGTCAAAAGCTGTTTCCACTCAGTTGCTACGAACATGCCGAATAGGAAAGTCATGATAGCTGGTGCTGCTTTTATTTATATATATTTATTAACTGAAGATTTCAGATTTTTTTTAAGTAATCCGGAGTTTTTGGATCCAAAATAACACGTTTTTCTTGATACAAACTGATAAGTTCAAGCGATTGTTCGTATCATGAACGTACACAATCGTCACGAACGCCGTCCAAACGAGTACTGCGAGCGCCTTTGTGTTCGCGCTAAAAACCGACAGCCGATGGATCACGGCGAACGCCGGCGCGAGCGTTACATGTAATGCTCGTAGTGCCGTCTACACGCAGAATTCGTGTTACATTACACGATAGATTACATTACGCGTTACACACGTCTGGACCCGGCTTGACGATAAAAAATAAAAACTGAGTATTTAGTAGACGTCTACAAATTTCTCCATTGAGTTGTAATTGTTTTTTATTTAATTGTTGTAAAATAAAACATGGAGTTCTTTTCTCGACAAATAATTACAATCATTGAACTCGATTCATTAGTCGAACTCGACTAACTTTTCCATGGAAGGAGGACAGAGACAAAAAAGCGAAAGAGAGAGATCGAGAGAGACTCATCTTGTATCGCAGCTACGGAGTAAAGCACAAAGCTTTAGCTCTCCAGTCTGTCGCAAGTGTGGCGCGTGATTGGTTGTTTTTATAGTCTGCTGTCGTGTTTTGTTCGCGCGTAAATAATCACGAATCGTATAGTTTTTGTTTCGAATAACAAAATCATGTTTGAACCTGTCAGGTAAATTTAAACTTTCGTATGCACGAAGGAAACATTTTATTTTGAAATTAAAACATTAATAATCATTATTCAATAATAAATCTCAGGTATTTGGATTAATAATACAAAACAATCGTGTTATTGTTAATCTTGCTACGTTTCGACTACTTTATTTAGGCTTCGTCAGGCTCTGAAAAGTACATATATATACAAATTCAATTATACTATAGTAAGTAAAAAATTTGTATATATATGTATTTTTCAGAGCCTGACGAAGACTAAATAAAGCTGTCGAAACGTAGCAAGATTAACAATAACACGATTGTTTTGTATTATTAATCCAAATACCTGAGATTTATTATTGAACTATAATAATAATTTTGGATGCGATATAATGTCTAATTAATAATCATTTTTTATATTTTATTAACTATGAACATTTTAAAAAGTTCTTTAATATAACGAGGTTTTTATCTGCTTTGTTATTACATAAATATATACGTAATTTGTTATTATATAATTAATTAATGTAGTTTTTAACACGCTTTTATTAGCTTCACCTGTATGTTTGTAACGGAATTTTTTGAACGTGAAATTCACCCACTTCAAAACGTCTGATTAAACTGAAACTTTGCAGAATTATCAAAGACCGATGACAATACAATAATTTAATAAGTGTGTCCCATTATCCTGACCAGGATCATCAGGATAAAAAATAAGACTAAAAATTAGAAATAAATAGTAGTTTAAAAAAACTAAAAAAAAACAGTTTAATAGCAAACCGAACTAAAAAGTAGAAAATATTGTTTTATCGTAAAAAAGCGTGGGGTGCTTATTACTACTCTACTTTTACAAATAGCTACCAATGAAATATTTATACTAGTTGATAGCAAGCACCCCACGCTTTTTTTACAATAAAAAATATTTTTTACTTTTTTGTTCGGTTTGCTATAAAAGCGTGTTTTCTGAGTTTTTTAAACTATTATTTATTTAAATTAGCATTTTGAATGATTCATATTTTAACGGATTTATTTCTTTGAGCTAAGGTAAATTTCTCAATCAAAGTTATAGTCTAAAGATTTTAGAGAAAACTAGATTGGTTGGTATATAAGAGTTAACACAATAAAGCTATGAGGCAGCAGTGATTCCGACGACAGGACAGTTTCAAAAAAAAAAAAAAAACTATTAAAAAATCTAAAAAGAAATTTAAAAATAATTTTTCAGGAAAAGCCAGGGGGTTTATTTAATATGATAAAAAGTCCTTTTTCCCGAAAAATCATTTTTATATTAATTACCAAGGACAAAAAAGAAATAAAGTCTAAAAAGAAATTGTCAATATCGAAATAATAATAATTCATTATACCTACGTCATTATACGATTAGAATTGCGTAAGCTTTTTTAATATAGGAATAATAGCTAAAATATAGTTTGCTATAATATTATGGAACACTCACTGCTGCTATTATAATGCGATATTAGAATTATTTTTTTTACTATTCAAACAATGTCACTGTCGAGATACGATTCCGAATTTTCCAGTATCGCGGCGACTGAATTACCAATTATTCTACTCACATATTTAAACCGTCACCATTTCTCTTAATAAAACACATTTGTATCAATATACTACATCCTAGAGATGGGAAAAACGGGTCTTTTTAGTGATCTGCATCTTTGCATCTGGATCCCGTATGTGAGCCGGCTCACTGAACCGGTTCAAAAAGAGCCGAGTTCTGAATATGTTACTGCAGTCTGCCACTGAGTTACCTAGTTCAGTCAATCATATCACGACCTGTATAGAATCAAGAAATCATAGCCAAACATGTGATGCATGAGTCATTTGAGCTGACAGATGCATCAAAGCAAGAACTGATACGTAAGTGTAAAATGTGCTTCTGTGTGTTAAGTGTTTCACTGAGTTATGCGGATCCGTTGATCCGTCGGCTCTCACGGATCTTCTGTCGGAGTCGGTTCTTTGAACCGGTTCAGATCTGAATTACCCAACTGTACCACATCCTCCGAGAGCTAATTGTTACATTAGATACCATTGCTTGTACAGAAAAAAATGGTGCGCAACAAAAGTTATACTTCTTTGGCATGATCGCGATAATCGATATTCACATTTTTGTTAAATAAATAAAATAGGATGTCTAGGGAGGTTATAAATATAGTTGGAAAAACATTTTTAAACACAGGCTATGTTTGTGATCTTATAATTTATATACATTTTTAGTGTATTTGCCATATGGCAACATACACTATTGGCGTCGGTCGGATGGCGGGACCTAGGGGTCGGACCAAAATTTCTCGACGTTTCATAACCTCCTAAACACTTTGGCACCATTTTTAAAAATGTTTATATATATATGTATATATATATATATATATATATATATATATATATATATATATATATATATTTATATATATATATATATATATATATATATATATGTACGCGCGATAACTTTCGAAAGAGCTAATTGATTTCAACGAAATTTGGGCCACATGTTGAAATCCATCACCGCAAGAAGCCTATTTAAAATGGGCCTAATCGGGCTATTTTAAGGGTAGTTTTTGGGGGTTGAAAACTGTTTTTGGGCCCCAAAATACCGAAAAAATTCTCCGAATCGTTTCAAAATTGAAATTTAACTCTTTGGTAGTGATTAAAAAGTTTCCCCACAATTTTAATAAAATCGGCCCGACAGGACCGGATTTACAAATTTTATGAAAACACTAGTTTGCAGATAGTGACTTATTTATTGAAGGGTGTATTTAATTTGGTGTAGACGTTAGATTGATAATAATATTACAATTAAGAAAAAAATGTTATTTTAAGGGGTGTATTAAGGGGTTAAATATTTTATTTTGCCCAAAAACAAACTTAATTTCAAATAATAAAAGTATAAAACCACACGGCCCTATACAAGCAAATACACTATATTGTCGGCAGGGTTTTGGCACTGCGACCCGGATTTTTTTTACTTTTGTCCCATTTTCAAAAGTAAAATTTCTAGTGCCTGCATAAAGTAACTTTTTAATTATTAAACGGTTTTCTACTATTGAATCCATAATTTGAACAAAATGCATGTATTGAGGTTATTTAACTGTCAAAAGTTGTTATTCATTCAGGACATGTCTATGAAAAACGACTAAACAATACAATCATAACAATAGAACATATATCCTTTTATCATGCACAAAATATAATATCAACAGAATTAACGCAAACTTACCAAACAGCTTATCCGAAATTCTCGGCGATATTCAGCAAAACACGAAAAAGCTCCTTACATTTCTAGAAGACTGCAAACTGACACACCTCATTTAACGTCGTAAGCCTAAAAAAGAAAACATTATATATTTACTTATTGGATCAAACATAAAATTTTATTAATATCTTATAATACTTACCTGATGTTACTTACCTTATCATAGTCTTACAAAATTGGCGCATATAGCCTAGTTGCTGCGCGCTTATTAAAAAAAAAAAAAACGACTAAAGTGCAAAAAAGTATAAACTAGTAGCTTTTAAGAAGTTCCGTCTGATGTCGCTAGTATAACCTGCTTTGTTATTTTATGAAATAACTATTTTGATGTTATCAGAAACAACTTCCGCAACATATTCGTTGCATGCTGCGTACGCAACTTCCGTAACAGAGAAAATTTTACCCTCAGTGCGCCAAAAGAGAGCCATACATTAAAATTTCATTTTGAGAGATGAAGGATTATCCCGACGCGGAAAGTACAATAGGTTTTTTATATAGGTGTAGAAAGCAAAAAAAAAATTGAATCAGAAAAGAATTTATGTGTTCGTTTTATCAATTTATCAATTTTTGACGGAAGACAAAAACAATAAATCTCGTGTGTGAAATCAAACATTCTTAATAACAACAAGTAACGCATGTGCCGTGAATAGATACAATGTTCGTTATGACGAAAGCAAAAAGATTAAAATCCCGGAACGGTTGAAACCCAGTTGAGGCCCGTATTATTTCTTTTTTATTTCAGTTAACCGGCAAATTATTTTAACCGCTGTAAAAAAAGCCACTAAAACATAAAAATTGTTAAATTTTCAGTCTGCGCTAATTTAATAATAGTTTATATACTTCGTTAACGTCTGTATTTATTTAGAGCTAGCGGCCCAGTCCGGCTTCGCCCGGGCGTAAATGTAATATATAGGATATAAAAGATGAGAATCATTATCATTAAATTCTCAACGTGTATTGAATTTTCGCGAATTCAATCGCTTTTATTTGTGAATGTTCAAAAATCGAAGAAAAATCTTTTTTCCTAAAAAGAAATTAAAAAAATTCTGTTGATCCGATCGCTACCAAACTTCAAAAGATCACCCGCTGGGCTAATCTAAAGATTGCCTGAAAATTTCATCAAAAATGGTCTACCCGTTTGGAGTCCATAGATTACATATACATCGTCTTTTATCTATATAGATTATTAAAATGTAAAAAGTGGGTTATTGTGACATAACGATGATAGTTGGACATATTATAGTATCGCGAAGTTTTTTGTAGTTATTGATATGTTCTTTAATATTGTAGAATATACTTTTGTTCTATCATCAATAGTTTCCGCAGCGCATGCGACGAAAGATGTTTTATGGCATTTTTTTTACACCTTGGGTTACGTTACTAAAGTTTTAGTAAGGATCCCTAATATTTTCTAGCAATAAATATAGCCTATGTTACTCGTTATCGCTGGTTTTCTTGTCACTTGTCGCTTTTCTGCTATAAAGTACAGTCCAGTACGCTATTGTTAAGTTGTTTCTTTGATTGTTAATTGATCAAGATGCCTAATACAGTTTTGCATAGACAAGCACGAAAAATATTTTTTGGACGACTTTATGCAAGGAATTAGACCTTTAGATTAAAGAAAAATTAAAAATAATAATATAGCCCGAGTTTGTAGTTTTTCAACCGACTGTACCTGCGCAAGCCTCCATTTGCATCTAACTTCAGAACATTTTAGATCCATGGCGCGTACTGTAATATAATCCTTTAAATGTACGCGGGTTAAACAAAATTTACGCTTCAATAATAAAGTTTACGCATGAAATAAAGGATAAGTATATATAGAGAGGATTTTTTAAACAATAATTCTTGTAGGTTAAAAGATGCTATATTTATGTAAATTGTTCGTTTAGTTGGAATTGCATTAATTCAGAAAACCGTGGGGAAATGTAATCTGTGATGTACTACTATATACAATGAGATCGCGTCCCCCGGTTAGCTCATTCGACGGAACGGGATAGGCTTTTAACCCACACTTCCTGTACAAACATTCATAATCTGTTCACAGTATACGATATGTCGCAGTCATCTGGTGTAATTTTATGAAATGTCTAGACCTTTCATGAACTGTCTAGTGACCCAGACAGTTCTTGAACTAAACTCTGTTAATGTTAATTTGCCTTCTCGTAATACGAAATCTCGTGACGTGCTGTAGAGAAATATTGATAAATATCATGTTTTTTTATTTAATTTTTAGGGAATTTTTTTTTTTGAAATGCTTAAACAGCAAGCCAAAGTAATGAAGCTTTAATCTTAATGACAAATAATAAAATGATTTCTGCGACTAGAGTTCGAAATTTCCCGAGAGCATATTTTACAGTCTGAGAGATAAGTCACTTTACAACACTAATTAATCGGTATATATTATTTCTCAAGGGTGTTTTTTGTCGGCATGAAATATCTCCCTTAATACTGCATCAACAATTTGGAGATTATTTTTCTCTATAATGACAAAAAATAAGTTAATATCCTTTAATTAATGTTTTTATTAAAAAATTAGACCTCAAAAACATAACATTAAAAATATGTAGCCATCTGGTGGCGGTCTGTTTATTTTAACAGTTGTCGGTAATATGACGTGTAGTGGCGCTGAAGACTGTGATTAGAATAGAATGCAATAAAATAAATGTCGCCATTTGGTAGAAATTTGTTTATTTTAACCATTGTCGGTAAATTAAGTGATGCGCTGAAATCTGTGAATAGAATAGAATAAAATTTATTTCCATCCAATAATATTACGTAACTGACCACCAACGGTGCGAAGTATTCGCACGGGTACGTTAGTTAATTTAAGGCTGTCGGAACGCTCTAAATTTAAGCCACACTACGAGGCTAAAAAATGCTGTTGCAAGGGTGCCGCTCTGTCAGTTGATTACTCTAAATTTTGGAAATATTTTGAAGATTTAAAAAACTTTTTCGAAATGGTTTGTGATGGAATAATTTTGTGAAATAAGTACGAATGAGGTCGTATAGTGTCACATTTAAAACGTGTTTTTTGGCGCAATTAATGCCAACTCTTTTCTAGTAAATCGTACATAAATTACAAAAGTAGTCCATTAGAGACCTAGATTTGTCTCTTATCTTCTTTACAGAGAAAGAATTTTTGCAAAATGTTGATGAATAAGTCTACAATCAGCTACCAAACGAAGCCCTATTTTTGGCTTAAATTCAGAGCGTTCCAACAGCCTTAAGGTAGTTGTGGTACAATATTGTCAAAAAGTTATAGATTATACGCGCCACAAAAGTATACTAGCTTGTAGCTAAGTGATCCATAATTTGTACGCAAGACTGTACCCGTGGAAACGTAACGCATACAGTATTCATATGCATGTATACTTTTCTATAAATTGTTGAACTTTAAACCGTTATTTATAAATAATTAGACGGTCAAAAATTTTTTCTTATTTTTTCTTAAACTCATAACAAATGCATTGAAAGACTGTCAGTTTTTGGAAAGTTTCTGACTGCAGTTAGCTCTTTTTTTATAAATAAGAAACTGGTTCAGAACTACAGAGATCGTATACAATCAATGTTAATTATCCAATTTTTAATTGAATTTATCTCGGATTATATACGGTCGATCGATTTCAAATTTTCAGGGTAATTGTATTATCATGTCCTTAATAAGTATACAAAAATTAAGAATTTTATGACGGTGTGCCTTAACCACGACAACTACTTTAAGTTACGAATTAGCGCTGCGCCTAAATAGGTTTTAAATAAACGATGTAAATAAATAAGTCGGCTAGTTTCAAATATTTTTGTGGCACCCTATACAATATTGCACAAACATATAATTTTTATTCTTAGAAAAGAAAGATTTGAGAAATTATTCATAAAAAGTATATCTGAACGATGCCTGTTTATGACGTAAACTTTGTTGTCTGCAAAAGAAGGTCCATAAATCAGCTCCATATGAGTCTATATGACTATGTAAAACTGTAAAAATGAATTTAAAACTTAAGAAAGTAGTAAAAACACCTATAAATAATTCAGTGCTTCGAGACGCCGGTCGAGGCGGGGACATCGAATTCTAAATATGGCGACGATTTCGTTTCAAAATACAGACTGTATTTGCCAAAGCCATTATTTTGCTGTATTGCGTTTTATTTCTTTCTCCAATGACCTATGTCACGAGACGGGCTCTCAAGACACTGCGTCAAAATAAAACTCGATTTTAAATCCTCATCTGCATCAAATTAGAGTTGGGTAACTTAGATCTGAACCGGTTCAAAGAGCCGACTCCGACAGAAGATCTGTGAGAGCCGACTCACTTTTTTTTGAGCCGACGGATCAACGGATCCGCATAACTCAGTGAAACACTTAACACAGAGAAGCACATTTTACACTTACGTATCAGTTCTTGCTTTGATGCATCGGTCAGCTCAAATGACTCATGCATCACATGTTTGGCTATGCATTCTTGATTTTATACAGGTCGTGATATGATTGACTGAACTAGGTAACTCAGTGGCAGACTACAGTAACATATTCAGAACTCGGCTCTTTTTGAACCGGTTCAGTGAGTCGGCTCACATACGGGATCCAGATGCAAAGATGCAGATCACAAAAAAGACCCGTCTTTGTCATTTCTACATCAAAGCCCAACCGCTTCTATATCCGCGTCTGAAATAGAATTTCGTAATCGGGAATTCTCGTACTAGACCTCGGGATTTTTTAAAAATATTTGCGGGAAATTTTTGTCATAAGAAAACTCGTACCCATTTAACTCTTTCTTAGTTGACCTTGAATTCCTACTGTGGAGTTAGGCGGAGCATTGCGAGGGGATAGTGTGTTGTAAGCAGGGCGAACAGAGCGGCGGCTTCAAGGGCTAAGTCCCAGGGGACGCCTCAGTGATAAAGAAAAATTAACGAAAAAATATTTTTTTGGTGTGGTACATATTAGAGGCAAGCAAGGGGGCGCCATAATCCAAGCGCTAAGTTCCAGAGGTAACCTCAGTGATAAAGAAAAATAAATGAAAAAAATATTTTTTCGCTTTTTGATATTTTAATTCTGGTATATACTAGGGGCAAGCAAGGGGGGCGCCATAATCCGGGCACCAAATCCCAGGGGGCGCCTCAATGATGAAAAATTAAAGAAAAAATATTTTTTTGGTTTTTTGATATTTTGATTGTACTACATATTCGGGGGCAAGCAAGGGGGATGACATAATCCAGGCGTCAAGTCCTAGGGGATGCCTCAGTAATAAAGGAAAAAAATTTTTTTTTTGTTTTTTTGATATTTTGATTGTTCTATATATTAGGGGCAAACAAAAGGATGCCATAATCCAGGCGCCAAGTCCTAGGGGATGCCTCAGTAATAAAGAAAAGTAAAGCAAAAAATATTTTTTTGGTTTTTTGATATTTTGATTGTACTATATATTAGGGGTAAGCAAGGAGGACGCCAAAATCCAGACGCTAAGTCCCAGGGGATGCCTCAGATATAAAGAAAAATTTTGCATTTTGATATTTTGGTTGTGATATATCGTATACTAGGTGCAAGCAAGGAGACGCTATAATTGCATCTCGCTCTATTATAGAACTTGCCTCAGGCGTATACAAATTTAATAACTAAAAACATTTTTATTTTCCAAAACAAACATTTTTTAAAAAAGTAATTAACAATAGCGGAAAATTTTTAATCGATGTACATTTTTTATTTTATCGGTAAACACACGGTATATGAATGTATTTCTAATTAACTTTTTTGCAAAAAAAACATTACGTATTTGCGGTTATAACTTTATGCCATAAATTTTCAAATTACGAACATACATTAAAAATTCGTGCGTTAACTCGACCCTAAATTCTAAAAGATAAATTTACATACATGTAAATTTAATTCCAATTTATTGGCAAAGAATCCGGAACAATTATATAAATCTTTTTTTTCGAGACTGGGACATTTTAATTTTTTTGTTCAACATATTTCATACAAGTATATTTAGATATTTGTTATACAAGATGTTCACAAAAAAACGATGTACTCTTTTCATTGAAGAATTTCATTGGCTCCGTACATCTATATAAACTTAATTAAGGGGACACTAAAAATATGTTGAAATTTTGATGTACTTCAAATCGCTGTATTTTCGCGAAAACTGATCGAATTTTAAAAAACGATAGCTCATTTTAAAGCTTGTACATTCTAGTTTTTGAGTCAAAATTTCAAAAATGATCATTCCTTAGCGAACCGTGACAGTTGAAAAAAGAAAAGGAAAAATGTCTCTTTAATTTTTTATAAAATTGCATCATGTCTATGGGCTCCAATAAAAAGAGGACATTCTCAACTTTTTAACGCACTTTGGAAAATTGTCGTTCGATCATTTCTTCAGGAGTTATGAGCATTTAAAGTCAGAAGTGGCATTTTTGCTTTGACAGCAGATAGCTCGGTTAAAAAGAATCGTAGGAAAATTGTAAAATACGCATTTTAAAGAGAAAAGTATCGGCGTTAAGGTGCTTTACTCTAAATTTATCTGAATTTTTTGGAGCCCACTGACATGATGCAATTTTATAAAAAAATAAGGAAACATTTTTCTTTTTTCAACTGTCACGGTTCGTTAAGGGATGATAAAAATTTTTGAAATTTTGACTCAAAAACTAGAATGTACAAGCTTTAAAATGAGCTCTCGTTTTTTGAAATCCGATCATTTTCCCCGAAAACACAGCGATGTATGTATGTATTTTCCTTATGAACTTCAAAACGCCTTGACCGATTTTGATGAAATTTTCAGATTAGCCCAGCGGGTGATCAACAGATTTTTTTCGTTTTTTGGCAATTTTGATTTTTCTTCGATTTTTGAACATTCACAATTAAAAGCGATTGAATTAGCGCAAATTCTATACACATTGCAAATTTTATGATAATGATTCTCATCTTTTATGGCTACAGATAATTAGTGCTACCCGTGCAAAGCCGGACCTGGCCGCTAGCACTGAATAACATTCGTTTAAATACCTCCATAGTAGTATTATTCAGGTCCATATAAATTATAAAGTAAATAATCAGTTTGATCAGACCAAAAAATAATTTAATGTTGATTAAACTTTCATAATGAAGTCAGGATGGCCGATTAAACGTCGTAACATGATGAAAGTTTAATCAATATTAAATTATTTTTTAAATAATGTATGTTAAGCATTTTTGTTTACATATACACATTTATTTTAGTGACACCATGTATATTTTTCTGTGAATTAATAGATATTTCGCGGTTAGGCGCAAAAGTCAGTGACTAAAATAAGGAATTAGTTACACCTGCTTCGTCTTTTTGACGGGTTGAACTAAAGTATCGCGTTAACTTGGCAAGCAGAGCTATCTTAATCTAAATGAACTCTGAATTAATAAAATCTTATTATAAAAACTAGACTGACACTGTTGAAATTCGACGGAGTAAGTATCTGAGAAATACAGTGTAACCTTAATATAACGAACCTCAATATAACGATTTCCTCGATTTAACAAATTTTTCGAATTCCCCTAGAACTGCCCGTAAGAGTTAATGCAAAATATACCACTACATTACGAATACTTTTTGTTACAAACCTCTTTATAACGAATTTTCAATCATTGCAGAATATTAATAGAAAGTATAATTTACCTCTATTTAACGATTTTTGTTAACCTAAAACATTTACATAACGTATCCTACCAATCAATCACACACAATTTCACAATAACAACAACAATTCATGTCTCGACAGGTTCATACACGTTAAATTTATCGCAAGACAATCATTGTTGTTTGATGTAAAGTAATGTAAACTATGCTGTTGGTCACTGTTGTTAGTAAATTCAAAATTGCACCGGCTAAGAAACGAAAAAGCTGTTCCTTAACCGTCGCAGAGAAACGAAAAATCATTAAGTATGTAGACGAGAGTCCTACAAACAAAAAATTAGACATCGCTAAAGAGTTCGAAATTCCCGCAAGTACAATTTTAAAGTTTAAAGACAAGTTTTCAGAAGAAAATGGGTTTTCTCACCTTGTTAAAACGAATCTAAGACCAATCAAACCTCTATATAACAAACTTCATTATAACGAATTACTAGGTATAACGAATATTTTCTAATTCCCTTCAGCTTTGTTATATCGAGGTTGTACTGTATGTAGCATCAAACTGTATCCCCCGATTTTGTTATCGTTAGTTTTCTGAATTGCCTACGACTATGGAAGCAAATTTAAGAATGTAACCGAGCTAGGTAGAGTAGTGGTGACAGCACTAGACTCGCATTCGGGAGGTCCGGGTTCGAATCCCGGCGGGGGCAGATGTGGCTGGGATTTTTCCTACTGCCTCTCGCCGAGAAACGGTAATTCCTGTACCGGCCATCTTAATTGAGGTTTTCCATGGTTTCCCTCAATTAATTCCAGATAAATATCGAGATGGTTCCTTATTTGAGGCCATGGCTGATTACCTATCAAACTCCTAGTTCAAAAATTGCCTACCTTATCCTAATTTCCTTTAATTCCTTCATTAGCCCATTGCTATTACATAAGTTGAAGTTTTAAAAATGTAGAAAAATAACGGGAAGTGTGGTAGATGGAAAATAGTAATGGTGCGAATGGCGTCTGTTATGACATAAAGTCGAGAAACGGACGTTAAACGCATTATTAATATTATTATTAATATTATTATTATTATTATTAAATTTAAGAATGTATTCACGTCAAAAACTAGTATGTATAACAAATGTTAAATTACACCTTGTAAGTTGTAAATCTAGACGATTTATTGCTATACAATTTTGATCGATAAAGCCAGTCAGTTCAATCAGTCAGTGTAATGCAGACTTGCCAGTTATATATTGTAATGCACCAAGTACAGTAAAACGCAATATTTCAATCTGATACCAAAAGAAAGAAAAAAAACTTTTATGGAACTGCTCCAAGTTAATCTATTCTTGTATAAGATAAAACAATCTCTACAAGAAATCACTGTTGCCAACTGCATATTATTATTAAGTGGTGGGATTGCCTTTATAAACAAGAATTATGACTGTTAGTTCACTCTGCATTGGTGCATTAGCCTACTCCGTTATTACTGTTGATTTGATTCAATTAGTTTGAACTTGGCAATTTAAAGCGATCACTAGAACAATATGCTAATGACACCAAATTATCGTGAAATACTAGTACAATTTACTGTAACGCATTCAAGAGTAGGGGAATTTCTCTCACTTGCTGATTGCATAACAGGCTAAAGCCGGGTCCAGACGTGTGTAACGTGTAATGTAAGATTACGTGTAATTTAGCGTCAACAGTGTGAAGAGCACACGAACTCAACGCGAATCGTGCTACGAACATGCCGAATAGGAAAGTCATGATAACTGGTGCTGCTTTTATTTATATATATTTATTAACTGAAGTTTCAGATTTTTTTAAAGTAATCCGGCTTTTTTGGATCCCAAATAACACGTTTTTCTTGATACAAACTGATAAGTTCAAGCGATTGTTCGTAGCATGAACGTACACACGACACAATCGTCACGAACGCCGTCCAAACGAGTACTGCGAGCGCCTTTGTGTTCGCGCTAAAAAGCCGACAGCCGATGGATCACGGCGAACGCCGGCGCGAGCGTTACATGTAATGCTCGTAGTGCCGTCCACACGCAGAATTCGTGTTACATTACGCGATAGATTACATTACGCGTTACACACGTCTGGACCCGGCTTAAGGCAGTTGCCCTGAAAACATTTCATAAAGGTGATATCAGACGGTTCATTTTTATCTTTCATTCAGCATCTTTCACTCGAAGTGAAACGTCTGAACACAAAATGAAACAATAATGACAAATTAATTCATTAATGAACCGATCCAACAACGCTAGATATCGACATTCGGCATTATTCATTCGCACTCCGAATGAACGAAAAATGAAACGTCTGAACATTCATTCGGGTTCGATCATTTTGCGTCGTGTCTTGTAGCGGGCGTACTTGGGACTACGACATCGCATAGTGAATGTCTGTGTATGAGAGAAAGAAACTTAAAAAAAAATATTAACCTCCTTCAAAAAAATCGCTAAAAAGATGAAAATAATGAAATTTTGAGGTCGGTGACAATTTCATTACTAGAACTTTTAATTACGTATTAAATTGGCACCGACCTCAAAATTTCATTATTTTCATCTTTTTAGTGATTTTTTTGAAGGAGGTTAATATTTTTTTTTAAGTTTTTTTATTTTTTACTTTTTAGTGGTGGATTTGATTTCGCACATTTTTGAAGATTTCCCTCGATTTCTCCAGGGTTCCATCATCAGATCCTGACCTGATGACCATGGGACCACCTGGGATGTATACCTACCCTTTCAAACAAAAAAATAATTTTCCAAATCGGTTCAGGCGTCTGCGAGTAATCGGGGAACATACATAAAGAAAAAAAAAAGATTCCGACGAATTGAGAACCTCCTCCTTTTTTTTGAAGTTGATTAAAAATGGTAGTCAAGTGGAACGACCAAACCACGCTGCTGTTTTTAGCGAATTTCAAAAATTTTCAATGTCTTTGGAACCACAAACTCGACGAATACAAAGACAGAACAATACGGACAAATTCATTAAAATCTCTAATTAATGATTTAAACTTAGACTTCTTTTTTGATAATTGTTCGATCAAATGATCACAAATCAAACGAATTCCAAGGCGCACGACTTCATTCGGTGACATCTTCGAGGAAAAAACTGGATGAACGTTCATTTTTATGTCATTCTGTCTGTGCCGTGTGAACGCGGAATGAAACAAAAATGAACATTCAGTCAAATGAACATTCATTCGAAATGAACCGTCTGATATCACCTTAAAATAAAATGTCACAGGAAGGGAAGATTTGGTTGAGGATCAATAAATAATAAGCTTTACCAAAGTTTCGCTAATGGCCAACGTTTCGAAAATTATATTTTCATCTTCATATAATTTTCGAAACGTTGGCCATTAGCGAACCTTTGGTAAAGCTTATTATTTATTGATCCTCAACCAAATCTTCCCTTCCTGTGACATTCTATTGGATCAACACCACCATATACGAAGACATTAAAATAAAATGATTTTGACTTATAAAAATAATATTTTTTTATCAAATATCTAACAGGTACCTATATTTTATTTAGAAAATTATTGGCTTCCACGCATGTCAGATAAATTGTTAAATAAATAAATAATTACAGTCGGACCTCATGTATTTTCAACACCATCTATTTTCAACTGATTTTACTCACGTATTTTCAAATGTTTAGTCCCTACTTTTCACGCATGATAGTGTAACTCTTAGGTCCCGTCATCCGACGAACGTCAATAGTGTATGTGTCATATACTATGTATAAGCAAATGTACCAATAATGGATAATCAATAATACCAAGTGTGCTGCTAAAAATGTATTGTAAAATCAGTGACAATTTTTAATGTGCCGCGATTAAATAAACACGCTAATAAATTAAACAACGGTACTGACAATGTTAAAGCATCGCTCACATCGTTAGTATGTGGACTAAAGAACGTCTCACAATAAATCATCTGGTGTGATACGAGCCGCCGGCCGGCAAGGTTTACAGAGGGCTCTGCTGCATCGTCGTTCGCGCCATTGACGCTATATTCTGTTGCTGAGAAATGACCCCTTCGCCCCACAAGCTGGCGTTGTATTCGCTGCTAATCTATCAACTGGTGGCAATTCTAGGTGAGGAAAATTGTTAACTAAAATTTTGAAATAAAAGAAACTTTTGTGTGTAACCTTCACGCGCGATTGAAGTGAAACTTCTTTGGCGTAGTGGCATATTTTACGATTGAACTGAAATAAAAATAAATAAATTATTGACTTTTTTCTTTTTTGTCCTTGGTAATTAATATAAAATTTATTTGTTGGGAAAAAGGACTTCTTTAAGTGAACACTGATTTGTTATATAATGCGACGTTTCGTCCCTTTATTGGGACTTTTGTCAAGCTTATAACTTATAACTTATATTACAG
The DNA here is from genome assembly GCA_034508555.1 of Venustoraphidia nigricollis. Classification (NCBI taxonomy): domain Eukaryota; kingdom Metazoa; phylum Arthropoda; class Insecta; order Raphidioptera; family Raphidiidae; genus Venustoraphidia; species Venustoraphidia nigricollis. Next base: position 1,874,651 of record JAVRKA010000021.1, on the reverse strand, counting down.
TTATAAGCTTGAAAAAGTCCCAATAAAGGGACGAAACGTCGCATTATATAACAAATAAGTGTTCACTTAAGGGGTTAGGTGGGTTTCAGAGGTTCAAAAAAAGGGTATTTTTACAATTTTTTTTTTAATATATACAATCATATATTTTATTTAAACAATTCAGCATATCAAAGATACATATTTAAACAGTATTTTGTGAAATTTTTATTTAAAAATTCCGAAAACTCAGCCGTCGGTATCTCATCTCCCTTGACGTCTCAAAAAAAATGCTCTTGCCGTGGACAGAATAACTCATTATTGGTTACTCCAAAATCAAAAAACCAAAAATATTTCGTTAGTACATGGATAAATCTAAGTAATGGACGAAGGAAAAAAAAATTAAAATTTGAATTTTGGACAGACTTTGAAAAAAAAAAACACATTTTTTGGTCAAATTTTCGTCATGTATTGGCTCGAAAAAATTAGTTGTAATAAAAAAAAATCCTTCGTTCAGTTTCTAGATAATGTTATTTCAAAGATGTGTGCAAAATTTGAACAAAATCGCTTCATAACTTTTCGAGAAATCGTGTCCACCGATTTAAGAAATTGAGTTTTGAGATAAACGCGTTTAACCTGCGAAGCGCTGCATTGACGTGGCCTGATGGGCGGAGCTTCCAAAGGGTCTATCTCTGAGAATTTTACTCGGATCGATTTGAAATTTTAGGAGAATATTTTAAACATATTGTACTATTTAATAAGATAAAAAAAAATCAATTTTTTGAAATTTTCAAGCCCACCTAACCCCTAACCTGCGAAGCGCTGCACTGACGTGGCCTGATGGACGGAACTTCCAAAGGGTCTATCTCTTAGAATTTTACTCGGATCGATTTGAAATTTTAGGAGAATATTTTAAACATATTGTACTATTTAATAAGATAAAAAAAATCGATTTTTTGAAATGTTCAAACCCACCAAACCTCTTAAAGAAGTCCTTTTTCCCAACAAATAAATTTTATATAAATAAATTATGTTATTTGAATTTTATGTAACACTATTTTTGTTGTCTTTATAAATATTTTTTTTCCTTATACTCGGTCGGAAGTACGTTCGATTTTAAGACAGAAAGTTTAAAATGTATGCACTGCTGAAATTACTCGCACGCCATCTTTAACAGCGGACCGAAACAGTTTTCTCGTGCACATTGATACGAAAGTACCTACGTATACTTTCGACCGGGTAAAAAGAAAAATAGTATATACCACACGGCTAGAAAATTGAAATTCCTGCACTGCGCGACACATGATACCCTCGGTTTCGCCTTGGACATCGTGTATCGCGCAGTGCAGGGATTTCAACTTTCTGCCTTTGCGGTGTAATATACTATTTAAATAAAAATGATTTTTCGGGATAAAGGACTTTTTTTAAGTAAACACTTAATTTTTTATTTACAGCGACGTTTCGTTCCTTGTTTGGAACTTTATCAAGCTTTAATAATTATTAAATGTTTTGATTAAGTAGATATAAAAGTTAATATACACATGTAAATATAAATTTGAGTTTAACAATTATTAATAAAAAGTTTGTAATAATTATTACAAACTTTTTATTAATAATTGTTAATCTCAAATTTTATACTTTTTTTATATCTACTTAATCAAAACATTTTATAGTTATTAAAGCTTGATAAAGTAAATAAAAAATTAAGTGTTTACTTAAAAAAAGTCCTTTTTCCCGAAAAATCATTTTTATATTAATTACCAAGGACAAAAAAGAAATAAAGTCAATAGTATTTAAATTTTTTTATCAGTCTCATTTATTGAGAAATATTCTCTGGCAAATTAAATACCAAGGTTTCGCTTATACTTCTCCGTCGTTGAATATAATTTCCCCTTTAATTTTACGTTACCACAGTGTCCATTATATTTCCCCGCCGTTGAACCATTTCCCCTTCTGCGTAACAACAAATTTCAAACAGATACGTCTTCGCTAAAGAAGTTTCATTTAAAAATCTAGACTTTCGCTGTCCTGCCGGGCCTGGTGTTTTGGACGTTCACCCAATTTCGTTCTTCCTCCTTAAGGGGGTATTCTCATGTGAACGCATAAATTTTACCTCTTTTTAGGGATTTTTTTTAGACGACAATAACATTCAATCATTTTAATTTTTTATGTTTTTGTTTGTATCTTAAACTGTATAAAAAAATTTTTTTTTTCTCTTATTTTACATTTTTTATATATATTTTGTTTAAATTAAATTAGACACTAAAAAAAAGCAGGTCACTGGTCATGGTAATAGCGGCTGTTCATGTTGTCTGAAATAAAAAAATCGAATGGATCATTGCTCAATAGGTATGTCGCTATCGGCCCTACCAAAATTAATCAGTTTCATTAAAAAAAAAAATGGTGGACTGTAGAAAAAAAGTTTGTGTTTTTTGTTAATTTTTTTGTTAAAAATCGTTTAAAAAAATTAGAAAATATTTTCGAAAATAAGCAATTTTGGTACGGCCGATAACCATTAATGAGTAGAAGAACATACATAAATTTCAAAGCAATCGGTTGAATACTTTTTTTTTTAGGACCATGACAGTTTTAGAAAATAATGTTTCCAGAAAAATGCGTTTAAAGTTTCAAGAGCCAACAAGTCGCTTACGGCGCGGCGCGTCGGCCACTATATGAGTTGTAATTTATTTAAAACTAGGAATTTCGGTCTCTATTTTTCACAGCATATTTTCGATAGGTTTTACTATTGAAATATGGAAAAAAATCGATTTTTCGAAGTGGTCACATAAGAATACCCCCTTAAACCGACACTGTCCGAACTCCTTCTCCCGGGTTACGCCATTGTTTAAAGGTACGTACAATTTCAAAAAGGTATTAAGGTTCCTCCTTTAAAAGGAGCTTATACAAAAATATGTGACAATGTGGATATAGAATGATGTAAGTCCCGGTAATACTGTAAAGTATATAACGGAGAAACTGAAGGGGGACTAATATTTCGGTCTCATATTTTTTATACTCTGAAATAATGCCATGAATTCTTCTTCAGAAAGGAATGAAGGGAAATTTTACAAGATTTAAGTGTATTCATTCTACTTCAGTATATTTGTTACCGTTAAAACCCGATATAACTAGTTGTAACATCGACCTTTCGCCAATACCAGTTTTAATTAGTCAAAACTAGTTATAACATCGACCTTTCGTCAATACCAGTTTTAACTAGTCAAAACTAAACTGTAACACCGACCTTTCGTCAATATCAGTTTTAATTAATCAAAAGTAGTTGTAACATCGACCTTTCGTCAACACCAGTTTTAACTAGTCGAAACTAGTAACAACGACCTTTCATCAATACCAGCTTAAACTAGTCAAAACTAGTTGTAACATCGACCTTTCGTCAATACCAGTTTGAACTAGTCAAAACTATTTGTCAAAAAATCTTTTAGTACATTCTAGAATAATTAACCAAAAATCTTTCACTTAATTTTAATTCTATTAGTTACAAACAAGTTAACGTTTAAGCTAGATCGTTATAAGTGTTTATAAAAGTTTAGGGATCAAATGCACGGTTTCTAATTTTTTAATGTCAAAAATTTAGAAATCGTTTGTTTGATCTAGTGTTATATATATCTAATGTTATATACAGGGTGTCCCACGACATGACTGCCATAGGCTGGGACTGCGTTGCTGGGGTGATTTCAAGTCAAAAATGTCTAATGAACATATACCCGGAACGATATCCTAACTGAGCTAGAAGCATTTGAACTTTTAGATAAGTAGTAGTAGGAATTCCCTACTAATTTAAAAACCATTTAAAAAGAAATCGCTTTATTGAATTAGTTGCTCAAAATGTCCACCCAGTTGCTGTATACATAGTCTAGCTCTTCTTAGAATTGAAGTGGTAGCTCTGCGAAGAGTCTCAGGATCAGCACGAATAGTGATTCACAGCCGCCTGGTCTTTTTAATAATAACAAAACCAACAGCCGAGCCTAATACTTGCATTAGTGGGCTTACTTATTTAAAATTTCAAATGCTTCTAGCTCAGTTAGGATAGCGTTCCGGGTATATATGTTCATTAGACATTTTTGACTTGAAATCACCCCAGCAACACAGTCCCAGGCTATGGCAGTCATGTCAAGGGACAATGGTTTTAACTGATTTCGGGGTTTAACGGTAACTTATTCATTCTACTTCAGTGTGTTCATTTTACAATACAGTAATGATTGTATAAAATTCGGAACGTAATTATTGAAACGTAAAATACACTCCATTCATTACAAAGAACTCAGTTCTCATACAGCCGTGAATTAGCTTCTATCATTCTGCTAACGTTCAGTACATATGAGTAATTACTAAAGACAGAATATGTTTAGAATGGCCTTTCAAAATTGATAATTAATATAGTCATTCATTCGAAATATGGCACTGTCGTTTGCGACGTACTGATGTAAAACTACCGGTTATTTATGATAGTATCAATTAATTCAGTGATTAAGATCCTAGGTGATTCCAATGTTTGTGATTTTAGAAGGTAGAGGATCAAGATCTTAGTCAAAATGAAATACTTATATTTACCGGCTATCTAAAATACAAAATGGCGCCGTCCGGTTTTTTTTCTCAGAACAACAAAAAACAAAACAATAGAGCAGTTTTAACAGTAGAATTGAGAGAATTAATTATAAAATATTTATATTTTTATCGATATATCCCCTATAGTACCCTTTTAGGATCACTTCGTTGTCCCCCCGTCTGTCTGTCAAGAACTGTTTTTTTCAGGAACGCGTGGAGGTATTAAGTTGAAATTAATATCAAATACTCAGGTCTGCAATCCCTTCTAAGTCAACGCAATCAAAAGATACGACCGTTTATGCCGTTTAATTTGACACTCGCAAGGGCATCAAGTAGGGTTTCTGATACCCTTAGCGAGACGTCCCGCTCAGGGTGTGTGCGGGACGCTAAATATCCCGCTTTTTGGAGGACGCTATATACATTGCATCTATTCCGTGTTCTGATGCAGCAGTAGAGAGAGTCTTCTCATTTTGTAATAATGCCTGGACGGACGCGCGAAATCGTCTTCATGTGGATTCTGTAAAGTCAGAGCTACAAGTTTTTCTTATCCATGCAAAGATTTTTACAATTTTGTACTTAAAAATAAAAACATCCTTAAAAGTGCCAAATGCCAAGAAAAATACTCATTTAAAAAGTAATTTATAGCTTTCATAATAAAGTCTAAATTACACTTTAACTGTTTTTTTGAGTAAATATTGACTATTATTAATCTAATTAATCTAACAAGATGTTTTATTTTACTACTCATCCTGATTTGTAAAGAAAATTTCACGTTTTTTTGTATTCTAAATAAAATTAGTTGGATCCCGCTTTTTAAACCCTTGTCCCGCATTTGAAATCATTATTTCCCGCAAATTTGTATTTTAAAGTTGGTAAGCCTAGCATCAAGGTACTTCCCGTTGAACTAAAAGCATGAAATTTGGCAAGAAGCAATGTTTTATAGCACAAGTATTGGAAAAAATATGAAAACCGTAAATCGCAAAAAAAAATTTTTTACGATTATAAACTTATTTGCAATTGGTAAATTGACCGCGACCTATGTCGATGTATTAGGACAACAGTTTTCCAACGGCAAAGTTAAGTTTGTCTCTCACTCCAGTTTATCTTGTCGTTAGAGCAATGTTCGGTGCTTTCATAGTTTTTTTTTATTCAAACGCTCATCAAAACATACAGGCTAATTCCCGTTGACCTAGAATCTTGTAATTGTGCACCCGAAAATGATAAATTTTTAATTTTATGTGGAATTAATACGTGTTATAACGGTACGGAACCCTAATAGCGCGAGCTCTACTCTCGCTTTTTTTCATATTGGAACTACAGAGGCACTGATTGTGGTGTATCGTATCGCTAATTTCGATGTCGTATCAAATTAACAGCTTAAGGGGTTAGGTAGGTTTGAAAATTTCAAAAAATCGATTTTTTTTTGTCTTATTAAATAGTACAATATGTTAAAAATATTCTCCTAAAATTTCAAATCGATCTGAGTAAAATTCTAAGAGATAGACCCTTTGGAAGTTCCGCCTATCAGGTCACGTCAGTGCAGCGCTTCGCAGGTTAAACGCGTTTATCTCAAAACTCAATTTTTTAAGTCGGTGGACACGATTTCTCAAAAAGTTATGAAGCAATTTTGTTCAAATTTTGGATACATCTTTGAAATAACATTATCTAGGCATTGAACGAAGGATTTTTGTTTTTATTACAACTAATTTTTTCGAGCCAATACATGGCGAAAATTTGACCAAAAAATGTGTTTTTTTGTTCAAAGTCTGTCAAAAATTCAAATTTTAATTTATTTTTTTTCCTTCGTCCAATACCTAGATTTACCCATGTACTAACGAAATATTTTTGGTTTTTTGATTTTGGAGGAACAATGAGTTATTCTGTCCACTGCACGGCAAGAGCATTTTTTTTGAGACGTCAAGGGAGATAAGGCACCAACGGCTGAGTTTTCGGAATTTTTAAATAAAAATTTCACAAAATACTGTTTAAATATGTATCTTTGATATGCTGAATTGTTTAAATAAAATATATGATTGTATATATTAAAAAAAAATAGTAAAAATACCCTGTTTTTGAATCTCTAAAACTCACGTAACTCCTTAAGAAAAAAATTAAAATAAAATTGATGAACTTCTAACGTCTCGTTTCATTAGATTCCCCTCTCCTCCCCTGTTACGCTAAGCAATACCCATCCCTCTTCCCTTTTTCGAAATATATTTTATGAACGGCTTCTTATAGCAGAAGACATGTTATCAAAAAGCGTTTCGCTCTGATCTATATAGGTTTGTAGATTTGAGATGAAGGGTTTATTCTGTATTAAGGGAATCTTGATAGCTACTGCATTGAATAGACGATAACGGTGTTAGTAGAATGCGTGCCGTTATTTTTATGGCACGGCGTGGTGTTTATGTGCGTTTGGGGATGTGCAGGTGTTTGGGGATTGCGCGGGATGCGAATTCGCGTCCCGGAGACAACGAGAGCCGGTACTCCGGTTCGACTCGCCTGCGACTACGACCTGGAACGTGCTGCTCTCTACTCGATCAAGTGGTATCGTGGAGATGAAGAGTTCTATCGTTACGTGCCGAAGGAAGATCCACCGGGAAAAGTATTCGCTGTCGAGCCCATTGCTGTCGATGTAAGTAAATGCTTCCAAAATTCAAACGGAAATTTCTGTAGATAAAATAGCTAGTACAGTGTAACCTTAATATAATGCACAGCGTTGCCAGACGTTCCGATTTTGGCGGAACGCCCCGATTTTTAAATCAAAATTAAAAACTTTTTTTTTTTTTTTTTTTTAACAGGAAATTGGACAATTCACTTTTAATATAGATAAACTAAATTAAAAAATTTGCGACGTTTCGTTAACTCTTTTTAACTTCTTCGGGCAAAACTTTAATTAGTTAACCATAACATTAATAAAATTTAGAAATTTAACAAAACATATATTTACTTGAATAAATATTAAATAGTAAATATTTAAACAAAATGAAATTATGTAATTTTTTTTTCTCTAGAACAAATTTCAAACAAATACTAAATTAAATGTCCCGCGCGGGACAGGCTCAGTCCCGCTTTTCGGGAATAATTCGACCGTGCGTAAATAATTATTCCCTTATTCTAAATTGCAATTTGTAACACTCACTCCTCAGACTATTGTTTGAAACGCCATATTTTTCTAATGAATAAAACTTTTGCGATTTTGATTTCTGTTTTTTTTTATTTTTTTTTATTCAGAAGACGAATAAGACTCAACTATTTAACGATAGGGTAAATCTGATTTAAAATAATATCATATTTTTATTAAAATACATTTTCTATGGCTATTTTTGCTATCTATTGTCACGTAAACGTAATTTGAACTCAAATAAAAAGATAAATATTTAAAAACGTCTGATTATATACGTTTTTTTTATTATGTCCCGCTTTCGACGAAAGAATCCCGCTTTTTTCACTCAAAAAGTTCCAAAATTTCGACTTGTCAAAAAAAAAATCTGGCAACGCTGATAACGCACCTTAATATAACTATTTCCTAGATTTAACAAATATTTCGAAATCCCCTAGAACTGTCCGTAAGAGTTAATGCAAAATATGTACATACTCTTTATAACGAATTTTTAATCAATGCAGAATATAAATAGAACGTATAATTTATCTTTATTTAACGATTTTTGTCAACTTAGAACCTTTAAATAACGTATCCTACTAATCAATTAGACACAATTCCACAATAACAACAACAATTCATGTCTCGACAGGTTCAGACACGATAAATTTATCGTAAGACAATCATTGTTGTTTGATGTAAAGTAATGTAAACACTGCTATTGGTCACTGTTGTTAGTAAAAAAGTTGCAGCGGTTGAGAAACGAAAAAGATGTTCCTTAAACCGTCGCAGAGAAACGAAAAATCATTAAGAATCCTACAAAGAAAAAATTAGATATCGCTAAAGATAGATATCGCTAAAGAGTTCTAAATTTCCGTAACTACATGGGCCACAATTTTAAAGTTTAAAGATAAGTTTTCAGAAGAAAATGGGTTTTTTACCTTGTTAAAACGAATGTTAGAACAGCCTAATCTCTATATGACAAACTTCATTATAACGAATTACTTGGTATAACGAATATTTTCTAACTCCCTTCAGGTTCGTTATATCAAGGTTGTACTGTATTGGGAATAATCGAATGATTGAACTTATACTCCTTATTGAAAACCAATCATACTTATCATACTTAGGTAGTAATTTACCTGCTGTCATCGACGTTACGCTTGTCGTGTAACCGCAATGTTAATTGGAAATAAATTTATCGTGTTTTATTTAAATTTAAAATACAGACCAAGTTCTTTAAGAACCACGCTTTGAGACAAAAATTATTTGTCCTAGAGAAGTGGCTTTTAATAGATAGTCATCCATTTATTTATCAAATCTCAAATCAACCTATCGGTATATACAATATCATTTCTTAAAGGTGTTTTTGTCGATATGAAATATCTCCCTTAATACTGTATCAAAATTAATGTTTGATACGCCATTTTGAAGACTATCTTTCTCTCTAATGACGAAAAATGAGCTAATATCTTAACATTAATGTTTTCATTAAAAAATTACGGAAAATAACATTAAGAAAAAACAAATGTCGCCATCTGGTGGAAATCTGTTCATTTTAACAGTTGTCGGTAATATGACGTGTAGTGGCATTGAAGTTTCTGAATAGAATAGATTAAAATTTATTTCCACTCTATTACGTAACTGACCACTAATGGTGCGAAGTATTTGCACGGGTCCGTTAAAAATTTCAAAACAATCGATGGGGAAAAGTATTAATATAAATTAATCTATTACAGTATTAATTTGACATATAGAAAATGATATAATAATTAAACGTTGCCATATTACTAATTAACATTTTGATGATTGCCAATTAACTTTGTCATTACTAATATTTAATGCTGTTTACCGTTGTTGCAATGTACATGATATGACCCATCCTCTTCTGCAGCGTGCATTAGTGTTGAAGTAGATCATATTCATTAATTGAACATATCAGTGGCGGCTTGCGATTCTTCTATATCAGGGCTCATTTGCAACTACAGTAAGACCTCGCTTAACCATATAGTAATTTTTATTTTGACGCCATCTAGTGCTGAGTTACAACAAAGTAGATAACACAAAAACCTTCATGCCAACTTTCATGGTGTTCGAACACCATGAAAGTTGGCATGAAGGTTTTTGTGTTATCCACCCAGGGCCGCATTTAGAATTTGGAGGTCCTGGGGCCATCATTTGGTGGAGGCCCCTATAGTTTCTCTGGGTAAAATCGTGTATTCTTAAATAAAACGACATGCTTATACGCACGGCATATTAAAAACTTTATTCTTGTAAAGTGTGTTGCTCACTGACAGTTTTGCGATTTTAAGTGAAAAAAGCTTTGCGCGATTTCTGATTTGCGTAAGTTTTGACAATATCATCAAAGTCTATCTCGCGAAGTATGTCACTTTCCGAACTAAGAAGCATGAGATTCGACAAGCGATCTTGAGACATTGTTGTCCCAATCTGTTCTTAATTATCCTTAGTTTTGAGAAAGATCTTTCCCCACTGCAATTCGTCACCATCATCGATAAGTACAACCGAAGTGCTACTTATGCGTTGCAGAAAGTAGATTGTACATTGTTTTGCAAAATTATCCGATAGAAAAAAATTTCATTCGTTTCACCCGTTTTCTTTTCGTACTGTTTTGCGAAAGTGGCGAGATGAGTTGACTCATTAGCCAAATTCAATTCCAAATCTTCAGGATAAGAATGTACTAGATTTTTAGCCTTCAGTTCCAACTGAGAAGGTTCCATTGTGGTCATTTCAGCCAAGAAACCAAATCGTTCATCAATGACTGCCAAAATAACTACATTAAATTTTTTTTCTTCATCTCTCTCAGAATCGAGACTAATTTTTAAAAGAAACTCATAGTTTTTCAATTTTTGCCGCATTCAATTTTTGCCATGGCCCCACTGGCCCCGTCCTAAATGCGGCCCTGGGTCAAACGATGTCGAAGTCTATTAATCTCAACACTTTGCGCTGTTAAATAATAATAATAATAAATTTATTCCTCGGAAGATAAAGAAAAAAAAACAGAATTACAAAATTAGAAAATAGAAAATAAATTACATTGCGTGTACAAAATAAATGATGGAATTTTCCACCCCAACTTGGCTATTGCCAGTTCCAGGGTTGGAATATGCTTATGTAAGCTGGACGATGTTTTCAATTTTTTTTTTACATTCAGTAATATTTTTACTGTTTTTGATTTCTGAACAAGCCTTTTTCAAATTTATTTATAATAATAATAATGCGTTTCATGTCGGGTACTCGACTTTATGCCATAACAGACGTCATTCGCACCATTACTATTTTTTCATCTATCACCCTTCCCGTTATTTTTTACAGGCTTACACTTCAACTTAATTAATAGCAATGGGCGAATGAAGGAATTATAGGAAATTAGGATAAGGGTAGGCAATTTTTGAGCTTAGGTCTTTGATAGGTAATCGGTCATGTCCTATAATTAGGATCCATTTCGATATTTATCTGGAACATGATGGTCGGTACAGGAATTCGTCTCTCGGCGAGAGGCAGTTGGAAAAATTAAATTCATTTATTTACATAAAAAATGAAAACACAAAAACAAATTCTCTATATAAATAATTTCCTGTTCAATTTGAATAGTGTCAGGGGCTTTGTTTTAAGCTAAAACTATTTATCAATGGTGGAATTTTATGCAATAAAATTCCATCACTCTAGCATGAAGTGCACTGAGCCATTCTAGTACAATCGGAACTTTTAGAATGCAGCACATAACGAAGGTCCGTCAATAGGGTCGTCCCATCTATACTAATATTTGAGAATAATAGCTTTTGTCTGCTATAATTGTTAGGAAACATTCATTGTTGTAGCACTATATTAGAAAAATTGTATTATTCCAACACGTCACCGTCGGGATTTAAACCCGAATCTTTCCAACTTCGCGGCGGAATGAGATAATCAATTACTCTACGGTGCACACAATTCAATTTTTAATCCTTCATAATATAGCGATTTACAACACTCAAATTCACTACATGCGAGAGCCAATTATTTTTTAGCAATAGCTAAACATTAACTCTCAGAGTAGCGAGGACTCTTGAATGAATCAAAGATGAACTTTCCATTATTAATAAGGACCTAAGTCACAGAACTTTTCTGTATCGTTTTAGGACTGTTTTCATGCGGAAAACTAATATTATGAAGAGGGAAAGGATTCTGTATTGTTTTAATCTTGTGTTTTATCTATACTAATATTATAAAGAGGTCAAGTTTGGATGTAGGAGGTAATCTCAGAATTAATCATCCGATTTCAAAATTTTTTTCACGAATATTTAGAATGTACAAAAATGATTTGTCGGGAAAAAGGACTTTTTAAGTAAACACTTATTTGTTATTTATAGCGACGTTTCGTCCCTTGCTTGGGACTTTTTCAAGCTTTATAACTGTAATTGAATTATAATTATAAAGCTTGAAAAAGTCCCAAGCAAGGGACGAAACGTCGCTATAAATAACAAATAAGTGTTTACTTAAAAAGTCCTTTTTTCCGATAAATCATTTTTATATTAATTACCAAGGACAAATAAGAAAAAAAGTCAATTTAGAATGTACCTTCGTACATTCTAAATTGACATTTTTTCTTATTTGTCCTACGACCAATAGGAACGGAGCATCAATTAAAAATGTTGCAAAAACGGGAAAAATTATTCCTTTTGAGAGCTTCCGTTGCGGCGTAAACGGTTATTATAATGCCCAGTGTCACCCGTAGGTGACACGGCATATTTCCAACGTCGTAAAAAACGTATTCAAAGTTATTTTTACCAATAAAAAAATTTGTACAATAGCTTATTTATTTGTTTATTACACGCAATAAGAAAAAATAACAATAGTTACGGTTTAGGCATTTTTATTTCACTTTTTATCGCAAGAGATTACACAAACACAGACTGCTCGAATTTCGCGCGAAACATCTGATTATATTAATTGACAGATGACATTTGGCTAGTGTTGTCAGAAAAAAATAATTAATAGTTTTACTTATTGGCTTTGCAACAATGGTAGTGGAATTAAATAATAAAATCTCCGTGTGGTAGAAAAAAAATATTAAACTTATGTCACCTACAAGTGACACTGGGAATTGAAGAGTTAAGGCGCTTTTTGTGGAGACCAATTTTACAACGTAAGTCGACGAAAAACTATTATATTAGCAAATACCTTATATTGTCGGCAGGGTTTTAGCACTGTGACCCGAATTTTCCATTTCTAACGTAGATCCAACCCTAAAACAATATGAATGAATCAGACAGCCCCAGATCTGGGGGGGGAGGCAAAATTATAATATAATAGGTTTGAAAATTGGTAATAAATTGCTTAAAAAACATTAAAAGGTTCTTATTTTCCCCTCCCGGTCACAAAAATTGCCACCCATTATATATTCTTGAGCTTTTCTTAACAATTTATCTCAAACGCTGGGGAGAGGGAGCACCACTAACAAATTTCTGCCCCAGTTCGAAAAAATCGTAAATCCGGGGCTGGATTCAGAGCGCATCTTGTTTTAAGATCAAGCAAAGTTCCGGTCTTTATTTATAAAAAAAACATCCTGTATAAATGAGTAGTACACGATTCACATATAAAGCTAGTAATCGATATTGGGGGTCTCATCAATGGTAACAGCTCTTTTTCAGCGGCATTCTCATGATTGGTCTAGAACCAATCAGTGTAATGGAATCCCTGCAAAATACCACCGGGGCAGGCGACTGACTAGACGAGAAATGTATGTAGTGTATACCAGTCGTTACAACCATGCACTTTACCAGTGGCATTCAAACTTTCAACCCCGTACGTTCATAATTATCATGGAAAAAAATGTGAGCCGTCGTGGGACGCCTGGTTGATGTGAAATATTACACAGATATTCGCGAGTAAAATGCCGACGTACTAACACATTAATAAAAATATATTTCAGTATATTAAATTAAATATCTGTAAATATAAAAATGGATGTTGGTCTGTTTGAAATTAATAGATCTCGATACCGTTCAACCGATCACCATGTATTCATGGAGCAAGTTTTGTTATCTACTTTGTTGTAACTAGGGTTGCCAACCGTCCCGCTATACGTCCCGTTTCTGATACCCTTAAAAGCCAATTCAGACTGGCCGTTCTCGGTTACGATTCACCGGTCCGGTTCGGTTTTCGATTAATCTAGGCTGCTCACACTATCTCGATTCGGTTCTACGATTATTCTCGGTGCGCATGCGCAATTTCGAAATATGATTTGACGTTTGATGTGTAGTTAAACGTCAACAAAAACAGCTGGCTAGTCACGTGACTTCAGCAAGCGTTCTCATTGGCTACGGTTGCGAACGGTCTGGTTGAAATTAGAGCTGAACCTAAACGCTCGAACCGAACCGTAATCGGGAACGACTACGCCTTGATTGGTCGAGCTCCCAACCGGACCGGTGAATCGTAACCGAGAACGGCTAGTCTGAATTGGCTTTAACGAGACGTCCCTCTCAGGGTGTGTGCGGGACGCTAAATATCCCGCTTTTTGGAGGACGCTATTTACATTGTATCTATTCCGTGTTCTAATGCAGCAGCAGAGAGAGTCTTCTCACTTTGTAATAATGCCTGGACCGACGCGCGAAATCGTCTTCATGTGGATTCTGTAAAGTCAGAGCTACAAGTTAAAGTAAATTTTTCTTATCCATGAAAAGATTTTTACAATTTTATACCTAAAAATAAAAAAAATCCTTAAAAGTGCCAAATGTCAAGAAAAATACTCATTAAAAAGTAATTTATAGTTTTCATAATAAAGTCTAAATTACACTATAACCGTTCTTTAGTAAATATTGACTGTTATTAATCTAACAAAGTGTTTTATTTTACTTCTCTTCCTGATTTGTAAAGGAAATTTCACGTTTTTTTGTATTCTAAATAAAAAAAACCCGGGTCGCAGTGCCCAAACCCTGCCGACAATATAGTGTATTTGCTAATACAGGCAGTCTGGTTTTATTACATGAACTTAAGTTTGTTTTTGGTCAAAATCAAAAATTTAACCCCTTAATACACCCCTTAAATTAACAGTTTGTTTCTTAATTGCAACATTACTATCATCGAACATCTACACCAAATTAAATATACCTTTCAGTAAATAACTCACTATCTGCAAACTAGTGTTTTCATAAAATTTGTAAGTCCTGTCCTGCCGGGCCGATTTTATTGAAATTTTAGGGTCACTTTTTAATTGCTACTAAAGGGTTAAATTTCAATTTTCAAACGATTCTGAGAATTTTTTCGGTATTTTGGGGCCCAAAAACATTTTTCAACCCCTAAAAACTACCCTTAAAATAGCCCGATTAGGCCCATTTTAAATAGGCTTCTTGCGGTGATGGATTTAAACACGTGGGCCAAATTTAGTTGAAATCAGTTAACTCTTTCGAAAGTTATTGCCCGCACACATATATATATATATATATATATACGTATATATATAAATATATATATATATATATATACATATATATATAAACATTTTTAAAAATGGTGCCAAAGTGTTTAGGAGGTTATGAAACGTCGAGAAATTTTGGTCCGACCCCTAGGTCCCGCCATCCGACCGATGCCAATAGTGTATGTTGCCATATGGCAAATACACTAATTAGTTGGATCCCGCTTTTTAAACCCTTGTCCTGCATTTGAAATCATTATTTCCCGCAAAATTTGTATTTTAAAGTTGGCAAGCCTAGTCGTATCTCCTCCAATTTCTCATTGAATCTGTCCAATAACTCTCTGTAGCTCTTCCTTTTTGCAAAAAGTCGATGAGGATGATTGATTTGTAATCCCAAAAGTATTTAAATACGGTATTTCAAATACTTTACAAATCTACACTCCGTTAATATTTTTAGAGAAAGAAATGTCAGAACCACTTATTGAGAGTACCTGCAGAGTAACCGTCTGTTGTCGAAGTTGTATTAGAAAATATTGTACAACACGTCGCTTTATTGGCAAAGACGAAAACACAAATCCTTGTTCGAGTCAATCGTCTCTTTAATAAAATATACGATCTTTACTTATTTAAATCAATTAAGGACAAGACTTTATTTTATAGCGTATGTTGCTTAAAATAAAGATAAATATCTACGAGAATCCGTGTTTAACGACATGTACGAAGATACGATAGCTAAAATGTAGCTTTTAATTATAATTAGTGTATTTGCCATATGGCAACATACACTATTGGCGTCGGTCGGATGGCGGGACCTAGGGGTCGGACCAAAATTTCTCGACGTTTCATAACCTCCTAAACACTTTGGCACCATTTTTAAAAATGTTTATATATATATGTATATATATATATATATATATATATATATATGTGTACGCGCGATAACTTTCGAAAGAGTTAATTGATTTCAACGAAATTTGGGCCACATGTTGAAATCCATCACCGCAAGAAGCCTATTTAAATGGGCCTAATCGGGCTATTTTAAGGGTAGTTTTTAGGGGTTGAAAACTGTTTTTAGGCCCCAAAATACCGAAAAAATTCTCCGAATCGTTTCAAAATTGAAATTTAACCCTTTGGTAGTGAGTAAAAAGTTTCCCCACAATTTTAATAAAATCGGCCCGACAGGACCGGATTTACAAATTTTATGAAAACACTAGTTTGCAGATAGTGACTTATTTATTGAAGGGTGTATTTAATTTGGTGTAGACGTTAGATTGATAATAATATTACAATTAAGAAAAAAATGTTATTTTAAGGGGCGTATTAAGGGGTTAAATTTTTTATTTTGCCCAAAAACAAACTTAATTTCACATAATAAAAGTATAAAACCACACGGCCCTATACAAGCAAATACACTATATTGTCGGCAGGGTTTTGGCACTGCGACCCGGGTTTTTTTTATTTTTCATTTTCTGTCTTTATATTAAAAGTTAAAAGACATTTTAACTGCTTTCACATAAAGTTTATACAACGTGATAATACTAAATTAACAATTGACAAGACATGAAAACATGTTTTAATTAATTATTGAAGTTAAACTTCTTATACTCTTCTTTCTCTGTTACGGAAGTTGCGTTCGTAGCATGCAACGAATATATGTTTCTGATAACGTCAAAATAGTTATTTCATAAAACAACAAAGTAATTTATACTAGCGACATCGGACGTAATTTCTTAAAAGCTAGTGTTGCTAACAATTTTTGACAGTTAACTAACCTCAATACTTGTATTTTTTTTTAATTATGAATTCAACAGTAGAAAACCATTTAATAGAGCTACTTTATGCAGGTACTAAAAATGTTAGTTTTGAAAATGAAACAAAGGTAAAATATATATAAATTAACCTACCGAGCTGGGTAGAGTAGTGGTGACAGCACTAGACTCGCATTCGGGAGGTACCGGGTTCGAATCCCGGCGGGGCAGATGTGGCTGGGACTTTTTCCTACTGGCTCTTGCCGAGAAACGGTAATTCCTGTACCGGCCATCTTGATTGGGGTTTTCCATGGTTTCCCTCAATTAATGCCAGATGAATATCGAGATGGTTCCTTATTTGAGGCCATGACCGATTACCTATCAAACTCCTAGTTCAAAAATTACCTGCCTTATCCTAATTTCCTATAATTCCTTCATTCGCCCATTGCTATTATATAAGTTGAAGTTTAAATTGTAGAAAATAACGGGAGGTGGTAAATGGAAAATAGTAATGGTGCGAATGGCGTCTGTTATGACATAAAGTCGAGAAACGGACGTTAAACGCATTATTATTATTATTAATCTAACAAGGTGTTTTATTTTACTTCTCATCCTAATTTGTAAAGAAAATTTCACGTTTTTTTGTATTCTAAATAAAATTAGTTGGATCCCGCTTTTTAAACCCTTGTCCTGCATTTGAAATCATTATTTCCCGCAAAATTTGTATTTTAAAGTTGGCAAGCCTATAAGTCGTATCTCCTCCAATTTCTCATTGAATCTGTCCAATAACTCACTGTAGCTCTTCCTTTTTGCAAAAAGTCGATGAGGATGATTGCTTTGTAATCCCAAAA
Organism: Venustoraphidia nigricollis; assembly: GCA_034508555.1. NCBI lineage: Eukaryota > Metazoa > Arthropoda > Insecta > Raphidioptera > Raphidiidae > Venustoraphidia > Venustoraphidia nigricollis. Next base: position 1,856,993 of record JAVRKA010000021.1, on the reverse strand, counting down.
GTATTTAAATACGGTATTTCAAATACTTTACAAATCTACATTCCATTAATATTTTTAGAGAAAGAACTGTCAGAACCACTTATTGAGAGTACCTGCAGAGTAACCGTCTGTTGTCGAAGTTGTATTAGAAAATATTGTACAACACGTCGCTTTATTGGCAAAGACGAAAACACAAATCCTTGTTCGAGTCAATCGTCTCTTTAATAAAATATACGATCTTTACTTATTTAAATCAATTAAGGACAAGACTTTATTTTATAGCGTATGTTGCTTAAAATAAAGATAAATATATACGAGAATCCGTGTTTAACGACATGTACGAAGATACGATAGCTAAAATGTAGCTTTTAATTATAATTAGTGTATTTGCCATATGGCAACATACACTATTGGCGTCGGTCGGATGGCGGGACCTAGGGGTCGGACCAAAATTTCTCGACGTTTCATAACCTCCTAAACACTTTGGCACCATTTTTAAAAATGTTTATATATATATGTATATATATATATATATATATATATATATATATATATATATATATATATATATATATATATATATATATATATATATATATATATATATATATATATATATATATATATATATATTATATATATATATATATATATATATATATATATATGTGTACGCGCGATAACTTTCGAAAGAGTTAATTGATTTCAACGAAATTTGGGCCACATGTTGAAATCCATCACCGCAAGAAGCCTATTTAAAATGGGCCTAATCGGGCTATTTTAAGGGTAGTTTTTAGGGGTTGAAAACTGTTGTTAGGCCCCAAAATACCGAAAAAATTCCCCGAATCGTTTCAAAATTGAAATTTAACCCTTTGGTAGTGAGTAAAAAGTTTCCCCACAATTTTAATAAAATCGGCCCGACAGGACCGGATTTACAAATTTTATGAAAACACTAGTTTGCAGATAGTGACTTATTTATTGAAGGGTGTATTTAATTTGGCGTAGACGTTAGATTGATAATAATATTACAATTAAGAAAAAAATGTTATTTTAAGGGGCGTATTAAGGGGTTAAATTTTTTATTTTGCCCAAAAACAAACTTAATTTCACATAATAAAAGTATAAAACCACACGGCCCTATACAAGCAAATACACTATATTGTCGGCAGGGTTTTGGCACTGCGACCCGGGTTTTTTTTATTTTTCATTTTCTGTCTTTATATTAAAAGTTAAAAGACATTTTAACTGCTTTCACATAAAATTTATACAACGTGATAATACTAAATTAACAATTGACAAGACATGAAAACATGTTTTAATTAATTATTGAAGTTAAACTTCTTATACTCTTCTTTCTCTGTTACGGAAGTTGCGTTCGTAGCATGCAACGAATATATGTTTCTGATAACGTCAAAATAGTTATTTCATAAAACAACAAAGTAATTTATACTAGCGACATCGGACGTAACTTCTTAAAAGCTAGTGTTGCTAATAACTTTTGACAGTTAACTAACCTCAATACTTGTATTTTTTTTTTAATTATGAATTCAACAGTAGAAAACCATTTAATAGAGCTACTTTATGCAGGTACTAAAAATGTTAGTTTTGAAAATGAAACAAAGGTAAAATATATATAAATTAACCTACCGAGCTGGGTAGAGTAGTGGTGACAGCACTAGACTCGCATTCGGGAGGTACCGGGTTCGAATCCCGGCGGGGGCAGATGTGGCTGGGACTGTTTCCTACTGGCTCTTGCCGAGAAACGGTCATTCCTGTACCGGCCATCTTGATTGGGGTTTTCCATGGTTTCCCTCAATTAATGCCAGATAAATATCGAGATGGTTCCTTATTTGAGGCCATGGCCGATTACCTATCAAACTCCTAGTACAAAAATTACCTACCTTATCCTAATTTCCCATAATTCCTTCATTCGCCCATTGCTATTAGATAAGTTGAAGTTGTAAAAAATGTAGAAAATAACGGGAAGTGGTAGATGAAAAAATAGTAATGGTGCGAATGGCGTCTGTTATGACAAAGTCGAGAAACGGACGTTAAACGCATTATTATTATTATTATTATTATATATAAATTAACCTCAAAATAGTTGTTTCATAAAACAACAAAGTAGGTTATACTAGTGACACCGGACGGAATTTCTTAAAAGCTATTGTGTTGTCAACAACTTTTGACAGTTAAATAACCTCAATACTTATATTTTTTTAAATTGTGGGTTCAACAGTAAAAAACCTTTTAATAGTTAAAAAGTTACTTTATGCATGCACTAAAAATGTTATTTTTGAAAATGGAACAAAGGTAAAAAATGTATATAAATTGTAAGACCACAAACATAACCCAACCTGTCGTTAAAAATGTTTTTCCAGCTATATTTATTATCTCCCTAGATACCCTATTTTATTTTAACGAAAACGTGAATGTCTATTATCGCGATCACACCAAAGAAGTATAACTTCTGCCGCGCGTAACGTCCGTAACAAAGAAAATTTTACCGTCAGTGCGCTAAAAGAAGTACAAATTCAAAAAGTACTGCAGATACTCTGTTAGTACCTGGTTTTAATGCGTATTAAGTGTATACGCGTCAAAGTTATTAGCGATGTAAAACTATGTCATTAGAATTGTAAATTAAAACGTTCAAAATTCCGGAGTAATTTATCATCTAAATTTTACGGTCTCGCATAAAAGACAGAATCGGTTCCTTTGATGCTTTGTTTACAAGAGAAAAACAATGCAGATTATTTGAAGTAAAAGGAAGATAGACTGATAAACTAATAATGGCCTTCTTACGTAAGAATGCGATCGCAATTTTAAGGTGAATTTACAAAACTTATTTTAGAGTTAAGTCTCGCAGAGTAGATACGATGCAAACAAATATAACGGGCTAAATTAAAAAGTTCGCTGGTGGACTAAAATGCTGTAGTTTTGTGAACTAAAACTTTTTAAAGGAAAGAAATTTTTACGTAACTGAGTTTCGTAGATTTTGGCATGTTTGTAAGTATATCGGTCAAAGGATGGCTGCTAGAGATGACACTGCGAGCCTTTCTTTGCTATTGCTGCCAACATAACGCCCGGAGATGTGTAGAATTGATGGTAATATAATGATCGTAATTGATCATTATATTATATAAAATAAATAATAATTAAATAAAACACAATAAAATTTGATTTAATCAAGACGAAGTCTAAATGCGTCTGATCACAACGAGATTTAAAATTATTATTAATATTTGTTTCTCAAGCGTTGCTAATAGAAACTTCAAACAAAACAATGTTGTGGTCGACAATGTAGAGTATTAATGTTGTCACTAGGAGACCCAACAGTAGGTTATATTACAAGCTTTTATTTAGTATCTGTCCCGGTGTCTGCCTGTCTGTAATCGAATCTTGCAATTTAAATTTGCCATAACAGACGCCATTCGCACCATTACTATTTTTTCATCTACCACTTCCCGTTATTTTCTACATTTTTTACAACTTCAACTTATGTAATAGCAATGGGCGAATGAAGGAATTATAGGAAATTAGGATAAGGTGGGTAATTTTTGAACTAGGAATTTGATAAATAATTGGCGATGGCCTCAAATAAGGAACCATATCGATATTTATCTGGAATTAATTGAGGGAAACCATGGAAAACCTCAATCAAGATGGTCGGTACAGGAATTACCGTTTCTCGGCGAGAGGCAGTAGGAAAAAGTCCCAGCCATGTCTGCCCTTGCCGGGAATCGAACCTGTACCTCCCGAATGCGAGTCTAGTGCTGTCAACACTACTCTACCCAGCTCGGTAGACAATACAATATAGTACATTGAATAGTATAGTAGATCCAATATGGTCGCCACCACAAAATGGTGGATTACTTTCTTCTTTACAACCTCCTCCTTATGGATATCAAATTAAAGGGTATGACAAGTAGAATCTAATCAGCAGTGTGTCCAAATAAAAAATGGCGGCGGACTCAAAATGGAGGGATCATCTATTCCTGTACAACCTCCTTGTTATGGGTATGAAATGAGAGGGTATGACTAGTAGAATAAAGGAAACGTTGTTTAAAATCCAATATGGCAGCCAAAAGGCATAACTAAAAATTTGAAAATCAAATACATATTAGATATAAATCTTTTTTAAAGAGAAGCTTTTATTGGAATCTACTAAAAAGAATAAAAATGATTTAAGTTCATATTATTATAAAAGGGTAAGAACTATCATCACGGCCCACGCTTTCATAATTATGGACTTAAATTTTTAAAAATGTTTTTTATCCTTTTTAGTACACTGTAATAAAAGCTAGTCTTTATAAAAGTTTTTTATCTATTTTTTTTATATCATCACGCACAAGACATATATAGGTAGCGCCCGCTCTAGCGGTTATGTCGCCCCGGACAAAAAGACAAAGTGGTGCCCCTTAAGAATATAGGTATCTATATTTTTTAAATAAAGGTACATATTTTTTTCATATGTCTGAAATCTGTAAATAATGTGATAGGTATCACAATCTCACGAATTTAAATGGATGCTGAAATTTTCCGTTTTTCCCTGAAACGGAAAAACAGTTATTTAATTAAACATACCTTTCTTTTATAATTGTTTTCTTTAGAATTAAGAATTGTAAATATTTTAGCTTTTAAACATAAACAGTATAACTACGCTACGCACTGTAAATCTTTAGAGAACGAAAAAATCGATAATATGTGAAACTGTCTCCTTTTTTTTTTGCGGAAAAAATGTGATTTGGCATCTATTGCCATTATCAATAAGATAATTTATATTACATAATAAGATAAGTGTAAATTAAATATCTATAAGTTTATTAGTGTATTTGCCATATGGCAACATACACTATTGGCATCGGTCGGATGGCGGGACCTAGGGGTCGGACCAAAATTTCTCGACGTTGTGCGGGCAATAACTTTCGAAAGAGTTAATTGATTTTAACTAAATTTGGTCCGCATGTTGGAATCCACCACCACGAACCCTATTTAAAATGGGCCCAATCGGGCTATTTTAAGGGTAGTTTTTAGGGGTTGAAAAATGTTTTTGGGCCCCAAAATACCGAAAAAATTCTCAGAATCGTTTCAAAATTGAAATTTAACCCTCTGGTAATAATTCAAAAGTGTCCCTAAACTTTTAATAAAATCGGCCCGACAGGACCGGACTTACAAATTTTATGAAAACACTAGTTTGCAGATAGTGAATTATTTACTGAAAGTTGTATATAATTTGGTATGAAGGTTCGACTCATAACAATATTGCAATTAAGAAAAAAAATGTTATTTTAAGGGGTGTATTAAGGAGTCAAATTTTTTATTTTGCCCAAAAACCAACTTAAGTTCGCATAATAAAGCCACACTGCCTGTATAAGCAAATACACTATATTGTCGGCAGGGTTTTGGCACTGCGACCCGGGTTTTTATTATTCATTAATTTGGCATTAAACACAAATATTTTTCTCTTACTTACAGCTGAATCTGTCCCCAAATTTTGGCGCCCCGGACAAATGTCTCGGTTGCCTACCCCTAGAGATTTTTCCAAATAAAAATTTATGATGTTTTAAAACAACAACGTTTCAATTATTATAGCTTTTAAGCTGTAGTGCGGCACATTGTTAGAAATATGCTCTGATGTGTTCATACCAAAGAACCCATCTCTCGTCAAAGAGACTCATTAAAAATTAATTCTTATATTGTTGGTATGCATTTTTAGCAGTCATGTTTCAATAAATATCGAACGCGTATAAGTAATAATGCTTTTCGAGAGCATTTGAAATATTATTATCGTCGTTGTCGATTTGCTCTGTCATCACTGCTTCGTCCCGTTCGTACTCTAATACAAAACAAAAGAATGAAGCAATTCGTTTGATTCATAGCTGCTCATCGAGGTTGAAAGACTATACTGGTTAGCCCATTCCGTCCGCGAATACGCGAAAGGCTGAACCAAAAGTCACTTACCAATGATCTTATATAAATATTGAGAGCACTGTGGTTGGAACAATAAAAATAAAAGAATAGTTACTTCTTACCACAACAGATTTATTCAGTGGATGTACATTTCGAGAGCTAAGCTCCCATCTTCAGCATAACACTAAACTTAGTGTTGTAGGGATGTCGGAAGTGCCAAAAAGTATCGATATATATCGTATCGATATTTTTTCAAGTATCGATATCGGTACCGATATATTTTTTTAAAAATATCGATATATCGGTCCAATTTGAAAGAGAACATTGGTACTCGAAGAAATTTAGTATACATATTGTCTAGCTTAATATAATCTCAAATAACAATTAATGGACATTATTTCTAATAAATCAACTAGTAAATATTTATCTGAAATCAAAAACAACGATAAGAATTTTTTTTTGTTTTTTCATTAAATGTCTAATACATTTAGGAGCAGATAATTTTAGAGATTAATCGAACAATTAATAAAGCCAGGGATGGTGAACCTATGGCATGCGTGTCAGAGGTGACACTCGACAGAAATTTGTTGGTACAGCATGAATTGAGGTGTAAATCGAAATAATTAAAAATATTCTAGATGTTGTAGAAATGAGACGAAATATTGCATGAATATTGAATAGCTATTTTGACTGTTTATTATTCCGAAAATATCGAAAAATCCGGTGAAAAAGAAACGTGTTTTACATGTGCTTTATTCATTGTTGTTGTTTTTGGAACGCACTTAAAAGTATGTTCCAAAAACATATATAAAAACACATGTTTCATTTTCGGAATAATTAAACGGCCATAGTCAGTCGCGGTAGTACATACAAGTGTTGCTACTGGAAAAAAATATCGGTTTTCGATACTCGGAATTTTATATCGATGTATCGAAATATTAAATATCGCCCAAAAATATCGATATATCAAATAAAAAATATCGATATTTTTTCGACATCCCTAGGGTTAACGCGAACATATAAATTGATTGACTTTATTTCTTTTTTGTCCTTGGTAATTAATATAAAAATGATTTTTCGGGAAAAAGGACTTTATTTATAAGTAAAACACTTAATATTTTATTTTCAGCGACATTTCGTTCCTTGTTTGGAACTTTATCAAGCTTTAATAACTGTAAATAAATTTTGTTTAAAAATACAATTTATAAAATTTACAATTGAAATAACAAATAATAATAATACATACCTATTAAATGTTGTGATTAAATAGATATAAAAGATAATATATACATGTGAATATAAATTTGAGTTTAAATTCAAAATTATTACACAAAATTAAAGGATAAAATAGATATGAAAGAAAGGTCAAGTTTGATTTACAGAATACCTTGCGAATGTGACAAATACTATATAGGACAAACAAAGCAGAAACTCAACATGAGAATAAATCAACATAACAATGACTGCAAGAATCACAATATGCTAAAAGCTAACAAAACAGCATTAGCTAACCATCATTTTGATACTGGTCATAAATTCGCCTTTGATAAGACAGAAATTTTGGATTATGAACATAATTATCTAAAAAGAAACATTAGTGAAATGGTTTTCATCAAGTTAAATAATACAGTAAATCTAAGATCTGATACACAAAATTTAAGCTTGGCGTATAACAATATGCTAGAAAAATATAAAAAGAGTTTAAAACAAAAAACAATGGTTCAAATGAGGAACAACCACACAAATTAAGTCACGTGACTTTGTTTATTTATAGTCAATAAATGTATTAATTTGAACATCAACTGAAAAAACATTTTTCAAAAAAAAACGAAATTATTATAAACTTTGTATTAATATTGTTAAACTCAAATTTATATTCACATGTATATATTATCTTTTATATCTATTTAATCACAACATTTAATAGGTATGTATTATTATTATTTGTTATTTCAATTGTAAATTTTATAAATTGTATTTTTAAACAAAATTTATTTACAGTTATTAAAGCTTGATAAAGTTCCAAACAAGGAACGAAACGTCGCTGAAAATAAAATATTAAGTGTTTTACTTATAAATAAAGCCCTTTTTCCCGAAAAATCATTTTTATATAAATTGATGTTTTTGTTTGCAGTTCGTCAATAGACATTAGGATCAGTCTGTTGTATATTGGGACTAGACTTATCTGCAGAATGTATAATGCCATGATTTGTGTCCGTTGTCAGTATAGAGATTAGGGTTCTTTTATTAAAGGAAACTCTTAAAAGAGAAAAATAAGTTCGACGTTTTTCAGACTGACTTATAGAAAAATTGTTGGTTTTTGTGTTAAACCAATGGATTTCCACATAAAACAATATTGCCTCCGGGAGTAATAAGATTTTACTATTGCTTACATAAATATTGAAATACGATTTTAAAAGTAAGAAATCACAAAAGAAATGCAATTAGTATTCTGCAGTTGAACGCGCTAACATTTTTGTGTTATTAGTGTATTTGCCATAAGGCAACATACACTATTGGCGTCGGTCGGATGGCGGGACCTAGGGGTCGGACCAAAATTTCTCGACGTTTCATAACCTCCTAAACACTTTGGCACCATTTTTAAAAATGTTTATATATATATGTATATATATATGTATATATATATATATATATATATATATGTATATATATGCGTATATATATATATATATATATATATATATATATGTGTGCGGGCAATAACTTTCGAAAGAGTTAATTGATTTTAACGAAATTTGGCCCACGTGTTGAAATCCATCACCGCAAGAAGCCTATTTAAAATGGGCGTAATCGGGCTATTTTAAGGGTAGTTTTTAGGGGTTGAAAAACGTTTTTGGGCCCCAAAATACCGAAAAAATTCTCCGAATCGTTTCAAAATTGACATTTAACCTTCCAGTAGTAATTAAAAAATGTCCCTATAATTTTAAAAAAATCGGCCCGACAGGACCGGACTTAAAAATTTTATGAAAACACTACTTTGCAGATAGTGAATTATTTACTGAAAGTTGTATATAATTTGGTATAGAGGTTCGATTGATAATAATATTGCAATTAAGAAAAAAAATGTTATTTTAAGGGGTGTATTAAGGAGTCAAATTTTTTATTTTGCCAAAAAACCAACTTAAGTTCGCATAATAAAGCCACACTGCCTGTATTATCAAATACACTATATTGTCGGCAGGGTTTTGGCACTGCGACCCGGGTTTTATTTATGTTTTTACAAATCATTGCTTATGTGAATCGGAATAATAATAATATTTTTTTAAATTTTTTAACAGGAGATTGGACAAATTCAAAAATAGTTAAAAACAATTTAAAAATTGCGACGTTTCCTTAATTCTTTTTAACTTCTTAAGAATTAACGAAACGTCGTAATTTTTAAATTGTTTAACTATATTTGAATTTGTCCAATTTCCTGTTAAAAAATAAAAAAAACTTATTAATTATAATGGACGTGAACAATATTGAGAATAATAATAATATTAGTAAATTGTTCACTTAGTAGGAGAGGAATTTGAGGCACTGTGAAAATTTGTACAATACCTGATGTACAATACATGATGTGAATTTATTGTTGCAATTTTGCTTTAACAGAGAAAATTTTCTCCTCAGTGCGTCAAAAGAAGTATGGCTTCAAAAAATCCACCATCTTTCCAGATCTGGCGTCCTAAACGGTCGCCCAACCTCGCAAGGCTGGTACTGCGTCCGGATATTCTCAAACCCAATCTAGATTTTTTTAATCATTTTCGCGTTGTTTTAAAGGAAGACATTTTTATGTTACAGTTGTCACAATCCAATGAGCACGAGGTGCTGTTACGAAACGTACAGCGTTCTCTGACGGGGATTTACAAATGTGAAGTTTCGGCTGATGCGCCGCTGTTTCATACTGATATCAAGTCAGCGCATATGACTGTTATAGGTGAGGCACTATTGTACTACTGGAAATGCAGTAAGACTCCGCTTAACGCGGGAAATACGTTCCAATAAGTTCCTGCGCTATACGAAACAGTGCTAAACGAGGTCATCTTAATACGTAGATGATAGGCATAATTGAAACAGAATTGACAGTAAGAAAAGTTGTTAGTTTTTTTTGTGACATTTATTGTTAAGTACTTTTTTATCACATTAATTATAGATTTATTTATTGCTAATATCGAATTCTGTTCATAAAACCTTTATGAAAATCAAATAAAAGTTCGAGTAAGAAGTTATGTTTGTGATGAGAAAGGTTCCTCATTTGACATATTTTGTTTTTTGTGAAGAAGTCATCTAATGTCGTTTGCCTTTTTCTGTTTCGTTCAGCAAGCTGTTGTCGATAGCATGATATTGCATCAATGACACTTCGTCTCGCCTTTGAACTTCCGTCAACATTTGAATCATGTTGTGGAAACTGATCCATAATTTACGTTATAGTGGCTAAACTTTTTTTTAGAGACCGCGTAATACTGAAACAGCGTTAAGCGGAGCAGCGTTAAGCGAGGTCTTACTGTTTAAATAAATAAAAACGTTGCGTTTTATATAATTTAAAACGTGCAACATCGATTTACATCAAGTAATGGTCGATTCTATTGCATTTTTAACAATCAACGTTTTTTGTTTCAGAAATTTCGGATTATGATCCAACAATAACAACGGATAAACTGAAGGTAAATATAGGGGAAACTGTAAGATTTACGTGCAGAAGTTCGCCTTCGAATCCCGCTTCGAACATAACTTGGTACGTTAATGGAGAACGCACCACCACAAATTCACCGACGAAGTTGGAATGGGCGGCTAATGGCTTGCAAGTATGTAAAATATTTCAGTTATCAATAGAGTTGCTAAAAAGTCGCATGTAGAGTAGTCTCGCTTAGAGAAGATAGTAGCGTCGTTTTTTCGTAACAAACGGGTTTCGGGTCGAACGGATCTGTGTTTTCTGACAACGTGTGAGTTCTATGAATATTGTTGGGTCTTTTTGAGACAACATTAACACTAAACCTACCATGACGGGTCAAATGCCCCATTTTAAACTTTTTGTCAGAATTTCTTGAAAATAACATTATCACATCGCCATTTGCCTTTACGACTTTTATTAAAAAATACATCGACTGTATTTTTCAAGATTTACTCCTCTCTTGTTAATTTTTTTACCGAGAAATATATGTAATCTGTCCTAACTACCGCAAGGGGTCATTTGACCCGTTCAAAGATTCTGTATCTTGATTTGTATTTCTTGTGATGCGAAACCGCTGTATTGGACATTTTTGTTATTGCGTGATGTATTTTGCTGCATTGTGCTATATTTGTTGTTGGCTGACGGATGAATAGCCAATTTCACTCTACTCCAAGTGAGTATTACAGTAATAGTTATAGTGCTATTTTGCGAATCAAGAATTCTTATTTCATCATTTTACTAATAATTCTTATCCCCAAAATATCGAAACATTCAAGATATTTGAAATCATTAGAAATTATAAATAACAGATGAAGAATGTTCGGAATTTAGTGAAGAGAAACCATCTGAAAGTGAAGTGAATAACATAAAACAATACAGTGATTCATTTGACATTACGGACGAATGTGAGTTCTTAAATTTAATATATAAACTATTTTGAATCGTTAATTGAAAAAAATTATTTTAGTCATGTACCAAATTGGCCTAATTGATATATTTTTTGCTAGACATAGTAATATATGTAACATTTTAACCCGCTTTGGTAGGAATAGGAATACATGAAGTATCGGTAGGTTTAGTGTTAATATTCTGCATTGTCAGGTGTAACACTTAGCCAGTTGTTTTAAAAATATAATTTTGCAAACACCTGGCTAAGTTTTAGACCCGATTAAAAATCTGGCTTTTTTATTTTTCAAGTCCTTAAATACTAAATTTCAAGGTAATAAAATTACAAAACGTCGATTAAGTTCTGCTACCCTTCAGCCAGGTCTCTGTTTTTGTATTTGGATATTACTAAACAATTATTGTACAAATTTTCACAGTGCCTCAAATACCTACCCAAAAACGCTTAATAACTCTTGGACTATTAAAATACCATGGTTTATGAAGTATCCTACACAAGTTATATGCGCCCATGCATGCCAATTTTTCCATTTGCAGGCTAAGATTGCATAAGAAAAGTATTTCAAAATCCTTTTTTCTGTAGCTCTATTAAAAAAAAAGAAAGTTTTATGAGCATAATTTTGGAACAAATATAATATATTCAGTTCACTTCGATATTAAAGATATTTCTAGACGTCCGATCGTTTTTCTTTAAGTTGAAACCTTAGTTGCGGCCGGTAGGTATTTTATTATAGTTTGCCACGTTTCGCACGATAATAATTTTGATTTATATTCGTCTATTAGTTTTATTACATAAGTCAAAATACCGACCCGGCTTTAAAACCTTCAGCAATAGCGTGTGATGTATTAAACAACTCCGGAAACCTGAAAAATATTGTCGTCGTTTTTCAAACACCTCTTTAAACATATTTCCTGAAGCTTCGAGTACAGTAAATTCTCTTTTTAATAAACGTTTCCTACAACCGAACCGAATATTTGTCTTTGAACGAGCATTTTCTAAATTTCGATTATAATTTCAGATGTTATCTGAGTCAGTATCAATTTATATTACTAGCGGATCCGTGCGAATACTTCGCAATGTTAGTGGTCAGTTACGTAATATAATAGGGTGGACACAAATTTCATTCCATATTCTATTCAGAGACTTCAGCACCACTACGACACTTAATATTACCGACAACTGTTAAACAGATTGCCATGAGATCGCGACATTTGTTTTATTTTATTCTTTTCTACTCAGAGACTTCAGCGCCTCTGCACGTCATATTACCGACAACTGTTAAAATAAGCAGATAGCCACCAGATAGCGAGATATGTTTTTTTCTGAATGTTGTGTTCTGTAATGAAATTGTTAAAAATTGTTAAAAGGGTGGAAATGCATTTTTTCTATTCTACTTCAGCGCCACTACGTCACAATATTACCGACAACTGTTAAAATAAATAAATTGCCAACAGATGACGACATTTGTTTTTTTGAATGGTATTTTGTGTAATGAAATTGTTAAAATTTTTAAAATAACATTTTTCGTTTCAAAAATTATTTTGTATAATACGCGCCACGGTTCTAAAAGGTTCTGAAGTTGGTCAGAAACAGCGCCGCAAATGCAAAATTTAGAGCCGTCCTGGTTGTTTTGTTGGAAAGGAAAACTCCTACCAACTCCCAGTTACCAGCACAGAATGTGCGCTCGTCGGTGATTGGTTATCGTTGGTTGTCTTGTCGATTGTCGCTTTCCTGCTATAAAGTACAGTCCAGTACGCTATTGTTAAGTTGTTTTTTTGATTGTTAATTGATCAAGATGCCTAATACAGTTTTGCATAGACAAGCACGAAAACTAATTTTTTAGATGACTTTATGCAAGGAATTAAACCTTTAGATTAAAGAAAAATTAAAAATAATAATATAGCGCAAGTTTGCAGTTTTTCAACCGACTGTACTTGCGCAAGCCTCCATTTGCATCTAACTTCCGAGCCTTTTAGATCCATGACACGTACTATAACAGTATATGGTTCTCCATACTACTGTGTTAAATTTTAAATAGAAAATTTAATACAATTAAGTTAGCAGGAAAGTGGACAAATTGATGTAAATCAATAAACCAATTATTAATTTAGCGACGTTTCGGTCATTTATTTGATTTTCATCAGGCATCTATAAAGTACAGCACATGTTAAAATTAAGTTAACAACCAAATATACAAATGTTTACAAACACAGCATATATTTACCTTAATACACGGTATATAATAAACATCATATAAATAGCAACATGGATCTTATCTTTACTTGTAAACATTACAAAATTAATAAATCTGGCAGAAATTATTAATTAACCCATTGTGTGCTAGTGGTACTCAAAAGTACCGCTTTTTTGAGCCTTTGTATTCCCACAAACATATTTTCGTCATATAATTCCAACTAATAAAACTTCAAACAATAGTGACACCAACCTAACATAATACACGTACAGGATCTGTAATACAGCTTTAAAGTACCAGTAATACGAAATCAACGATTTAGTGAGCTGTGTTAGAGAAATTCGCCTGGAAAATAACGGTACGTTTAAGTACCACTAGCACACTGTCAGACTTTTAGGTCTGGCACACAACGGGAAGAAAAAAGCATTATGAACAATTTGTCCACTTTCCTGCTAACTTAATTGTATATGTTTGAAAAAAAATATGGACGCAATAATTTCCAAAGAAAATTTAATTTTAATGAAAACTGGGAACTTCTAGACGAGCAATAGAAACGCCGTATAAATAACGACTTCAGCTTTATCTAAAGCATTTTAGGATAGTAGTTAACGTTTTGTTTATCACAGGTGTCTAGATCGGAGCTGCAGATAACAGCGGGCAAAAGAACGTTCCTGAACGGACAATTGAACATTAAATGTGCCGCTTCAGTGTTTAGTGCATACCATCGAGCAGCACATATGGTGATCAAGATGGACGCCATGCCGCCGGAACCCATGATGGCGCCCACGGTGCCGTTACGTCTCAGCGATGTGGCCAGTAAATATTACACATTTAAAATCTAACAACGTTTTTCTTTCGATTCTGTTTCACTTATCATCTACGTAATAATGATGACCTCGTTTAGCGCGGTTTCGTATAGCGCAGGAACTTACTTGAACGTATCTCCTGCGTTAAGGTAGTTGTCGTGGTACAATATTGTCAAAAAGTTATAGATTATACGCGCCACAAAAGTATACTAGCTTGTAGCTAAGTGATCCACAATTTGTACGCAAGACTGTACCCGTGGAAACGTAACCCATACAGTATTCATATGCATGTATACTTTTCTATAAATTGTTGAACTTTAAACCGTTATTTATAAATAATTAGACGGTCAAAAAAATTTTCTTATTTTTTTTAAACTCATAACAAATGCATTGAAAGACTGTCAGTTTTTGGAAAGTTTCTGACAGTTAGTTCTTTTTTTATAAATAAGAAACTGGTTCAGAACTACAGAAATCGTGTACAATCAATGTTAATTATCCAATTTTTAATTGAATTTATCTCGGATTATATACGGTCGATCGAATTCAAATTTTCAGGGTAACTGTACTATCATGTCCTTAATAAGTATACAAAAATTAAGAATTTTCTGACGGTGTGCCGTAACCACGACGACTACCTTAAATAGTATTTCCAGTAGTTTCATGCTGATTGTGAAATTGTGTAAAGGATTGATAGTAAACATTGTGTTTTTGCAGGTTCCACAAGTTGCCATAATCTAAGAAAATTCCATTCAGCATTGTTTTTCATATTAAGCGCGTCGGTAGTAATTAGTGCGTTTTAGATAATACTTAATATTTATTTATAGTATTTAAATAAACTACCTAATTATAAACAGTAAGTTAATTAATTTTAAGTAGTTTTGTTGTTTGTAAAATAAATATTATACCGGGTGTCTCAGAAATCGCGCACCCAATTGTTGGGATCGAAAGAGAACAATATTCTGAGCCCAAAAATCCATGTTTGGAATTTTTTGATAACGTAGTTAATTAGTAATTAATTAATGAAAGTGACCAGTCAAGAGCGCGCTACAGAAGAGAGTGTCGTGGGCTGATTTATTTCGGTTAATTACTAAAATAATAATTATTATTATTAAAATAAAAAACGCTTGCGAGAAAAATTATCTATGTCAACCGTTGGATTTATAATATGAAAATGGTTTAAAATTTCTAAATAAATAAATTTATTGTATCAAAAGCCTTCCAGAGTTTTTGTCTGAGTCCAGTTTTGAATTTTTTTTTAAACTACACTAATAATTTTTAATGAATAAAATAACTTAATTAACGCTCGCCAGTGATTGCCACTTTTCGCATCTGTCTTGTCAAGGTCCTCTGGCGTCTCACTCTCGCGTCCCCTACAGCCTCCCCACTCACTTTTTATTCTTCTTTAGCACGCTCCTGATTGGTCACTTTCATTAATTAATTACTAATTAACTATGTTATCAAAAAATTCAAAACATGGATTTTTGGGCTTAGAATATTTTTCTCTTTCGATCCCAACAATTGGGTGCGCGATTTCTGAGACACCCGGTATAATATTGTAAACCTAAAAAAAAGAAAACTGTTTAATAATTAGAATATTTTAGGTACATTGTGAAATAATGCATTTTTTATTGTAAAATATTTCAATTTTAATTTATATAAAAAACTAATAAATATTTAAACAGTGAATAAGGCTTTATATATTTATTTTTGATTGTTAATTTATGCGTGTTACAGTGTTTGTAATAATATAGGGTAGAATATAAATTGATAAGACCCATAAATAAACAAGTATTCAGTTATTAAATAAAGTATATTCAATTCAGCAATACAATCAATGAGAACTCCACCCTGTCTCACCACAGCTCAGAATGCTACTGCATCCACTTACAATCTTTACAATATCAATTACGCAGCTTACATAACATAATCCATTACACAATTCATAGAACAACACTGGTTAACATTTGTTTAATTATTATGGGCTAAAAATTCGTTTACAATAGGGTGTATAAATATTTAATGCGGTCTTGTCAGCTAAATCATTTCTTTTTGACAGATCAGTATTACGACAGAGCTAAAGAACAGGTAAGTAAGTTTATATATACAAAATATTTACGAGATTATTTTACAAAACTTATTTGCAAAATTGATTAAAATAATAAATCGGTAGAAAAAGTATACCATTATAATGTAAAAAATTGGGTGACATGATTATTTCAAAAAACAATGGGGCGTTTCATATTTGCATATTAAATATCCTGCCAAAATTTGGTTTTAATCCGCTCATCCGTTTGACTTGTGTCGTGTTTATAGGCGTACAACTTTTTTCCAAAAATGTGTTTTTGGATTCAGGGGATCTCAAAAATGTGTTTTTGGATTCAGGGAATCTCAAAACGAAAAAATATTCACTAGTGAAGCTAGATTGGTAAAAGATTGCTTTTCATGCTAAATTTGGTTTTCTTGTAGGTTACAACCTAAAATTATTTTCAAACGGGATTTTCTGGCAATGTTTGACTGCAGCCTAGCAATATTCTGAATGGAGGTGCTTTATCTTAATGTAATTTTAATCTTACATAAATGATAAAACCAGTGCCGGATTAAGCCAGCGCGGGGCCTGTAGCAAATTCTGTCAAGGGACCCTTGGTTTGCTTTAGGTTCTCAAGTTTAGGGTATTAAATAAAACAAAACTGTTACAAATAAACTTTTCTGGATTTAATATGGGCAAATTCAGAGATAACAATTTCCATATCGACTTCTTTAAGCAAATGAATCTATATTTTATAATAAATCAACCAACCACAGTATATTGGATCGTGACAGTTAATAAAATTTAAATAGTTCGCCTGTTACTTACAATCGATATTATATTAAAATCGATTAAAAAAGTACAATCTCGGCTACGTAAACTCGCAAAATAAATGTATATATAAAAAATAAAAATCTGGCCGCTTGAACGGTAGAAATGTGGTATAGACGCTAGTCTAAATATATCGATTATAATTAAACATTAGAACATTAACGTTAAAAAGTTCGTAAAATACCTACTTATTTTTACGATTTAACGTAACGAAATCGAGTTTTAGATTTTCAAGTGGAAGTGAGGCATAGCCTAAGCGCTTCGCGTTCAAGGCATGCAAGATATTTTACGCTCCTATCTAATTAATATTTTTTTATTACGGTCAGACAGGCATTGGAGCGCGGGGCCCGTAGCAGTTGCTACTCTTGCTACGTGGCTAATCCGGCACTGGATAAAACCCTCCTCCACTGAAACTTCGGGTTCGAATTCTTTAAAGGTCCTTTCGGCTACAACCTTAGGCCACAGCTTCTTCCATGCAACGATCAAGCTCTTCGTTGTAACACTGACTGAGCCGTAAGGCGCAAGAAAATTCGAGACATTCGTATCTCAAAAAACTCGTATGGCAGGGCAGTCGTAAGTCGAGGTACCACTGTACTTTGTAGAACCATAGCGACGACGGTTGCGATGAAAAGCCGTATTGAAAACAGGTAAGTTCACATATTTTATAGGCTGGGAGACGACGCCGCTACTATCAGCCAATAATATACCTTGCATTCCATGCAGTACGAATTATTGCTCGAAGAGGCTGTTACATAAAGCAGGAGACGCTAAGCCACCGGTACCTTTAATTTGTTAATGGCATTTAAATTAAACATTTTCCTTCCATTAATTCACTATAAAACGTTAAGTCAACACAATATTTCACGTTTATCTTAACACTTGTGTCGCGTTGCCGGAATCTAACGGTCGGCAATTAAAACCCTTCTCAATTCGTAACACCGACGTTCTCAACTCTATTGTCATTACCTAAGAAAAGCTTAGAAACGGAATAGAAAATTATTGTTTTATTATTTTTTTAACACGTTTTTATTAGCTTCACCTGTATGTTTGTTTGTTTGCAAAGGAATTTTGTACTTGAAATTCACACACTTCAAAACGTCAGATTAAATTGAAACTTTGCATATAAAGTGATTTCTCCTGGGTTCAAAAAGAACGCTATACAGATTCGAAGAGTCTATACCTCCCTGATGGATGTTTTTCAGGAAAAATAACCCCCCAATTATATTAAAGTAATCAAGAAATTATCAATACTACTTGAAGTTTAAAAAAATTATAGGTATTGATAAGCTAATTGGGAACTTGGATATAAATAAATTGATGCTAAATTTTCAAAATTTGCAACGTTTCTTTGGTTTATTTTCAACTTCTTCAGGCAAGCTACAAGAAATACAATTAATACAATTAATTACATTGATAATTATGTTACAGAAGACATATCTTGTAAAATTAGAATTAAATTTTATTTTTTTTTATTTTAACAATTATATAAAATTGTAATATATTTACTTTTGAGGTTAGCATCTTCGTTGAAATATTGTAATGCATATAGCAAATCAATTGAAATTATAAGACCAGATAAACATATTATATGTAAAGAAAAGCTTCACATCAATTTGACAAATATTTTACTAATAATGATTATTAATGATTAAATTTATGTGAAGCTTTTCGTTACATATAATATGTTTATCTGGTCTTATAATCGATTTGCTATATGCATTACAATATTTCAACGAAGATGCTAACCTCAAAAGTAAATATTACAATTTTATTTAATTGTTAAAATAAAAAAAAAAATAATAATTCTAATTTTACAAGATATGTCTTCTGTTACACAATTATCATTGTAATTAATTGTATTAATTGTATTTTTTGTAGCTTGCCTGAAGAAGTTGAAAATAGACCAACGAAACGTTGCAAATTTTGAAAATTTAGCATCAATTTATTTATATCCAAGTTCCCAATTAACTTATCAATATAAATAAACATGGATGAGAATCAACACACTAATTTAAAAAAAAATATACACGAAGCAATTAGTGTCTTCAAATAAACATCAAAATATATAATGTATTTATTAAGAATATGTTGATATAATTTCATGGTATGATGATTTCTATAATTAATTACTTATTTTCAATTATTTAATTTGTAATGTTAATTGTATAAAAAAAATATATTTTATGTATGTGTTCTATAGATTATCTGATGAAGTCGGGATGGCCAATGAAACGTCGTAACATTATGAAAGTTTAATCAACATTAAAAAATTTTTTGGTCTGATTTAATCTGATTTAATTAATAATAATAACTTTATTAAGGGACAGGCAAAAGCCTTTTAGGCTGTCTAGCGTTTGCCCTTTTCAAATACGTACATACATTCCATTGGTAAAACAAAGTAATATAAAAACATAAAAATATAACAAGACAAGTGGAGTGCCGTAAGGTTTATACCTCGGAATCCAGGGCCAGTCAATGAATCTTCATAAAACTGTTGGACTACACTGTTAAAATCTCAAATAAAAAAGTTAAAATACAAAAATTTGTCGTTCTCGATTGAGGGGTGGATGCCACCCCTTCTCGGGGGTGAAAAATGTTTCGTTGAAAAAAGGCACGGAAATGGATAGGTTGACTAATTCTAAGCAATTTTTGTTCTATGAAGTTTTTTTTGAGAGTCCATATTTTTCGACTTATTCGTGAGTGTGTCAATTTTTCAATCAATAAACCCACTTTTTCAGATGGTTTTTCCCGAATAACTGAAAAAGTAAGTATTTTATCGAAAAAATCATTCTAAGTAAAAATGTAGCTTATAAAAAAACAAAAATAATGGTGAGTTCATAGTGTTTGTAGACCCAATACAAACGGAGTACTACCTTGTTGAATGTTGGTTCTTATTCGTCAAAAACCAAAATTGAAAGTTTCAACGTGAAGTTACCAAAATACAATGCATTTTTTGGGGGAAACTCATGGAACATTTTTTGAAGTGCTTGAAAGAACCTTTATTTTTATTATCCACCCCACAATCGAGAGCGACAAATTTTTGTTTTTTAACTTTTTTATTTGAGATTTTAACAATGCAGTCCAACAGTTTTTATGAAAATTCATTGACTGATGCTGGACTCCGAGATTTTACAATTTTTACGTCTAACGGCAGTGCACTAAACACAATATACAGTATACAATATTGATTCGACACAATATTTCATTTAAAAATCGTCAGCTATTTCTGACCCATCTATATTTCAATTATACACTAAATTGAGTAAATCCATTGGCTTTGGACATTGCACGTATGATTTCGTGGTCTAAAACAATTATTATACGATTATTGTAAATGGTTTATGTAAAAGCTACATACTCTGGCCTATGTATACGATCACATTTTCAACTGGCCATTACAACGTATGATTAATACATAACTGTTTTAATTGATTTTGCTTTAATAAAGCCCGGTTAAACCACCGGCGCAGCTCCAGATTATGAGGCTGCGTTGTGTTCCAGAACAGCTATACAGGAAAAGGACAGGACAGCGGTTATTATGTAATTTGTAAAGGGTCTCGCTTTCATTTGTATACGCCCACTGATTTCGTGAAGATTCTCGCTTGGCCGGTTTCGCAAGAGCGGTTACTTTGGGTTTGCTGCATGGTGGTGTAGGTGCCCAACTAACGCAAGTCAGTCTTCAAGAAATATGCAAGCCGGTAACAAAAAACTTCCTTAAAAAACTACATATAATACTCGCCACGATTCTAAAAGGTTCTGAAGTTAGTCACAAACAGCGTCGCAAATGCATATTTTATAGCCGTTCTGGTTGTTTTGTGGGAAAGGAAGACTCCCACCACCTCCCAGTTACCGGCACAGAATGTGCGCTCGTCGGTGATTGGTTATTGTTGGTTGTCGTGTCACTTGTCGCTTTCCTGCTATAAAGTACAGTCCAGTACGCTATTGTTAAGTTGTTTCTTTGATTTGTTAATTGATCAAGATGCCTCATACAGTTTTGCATAGACAAGCACGAAAAATAATTTTTTGAATGACTTTATGCAAGGAATAAGACCTTTAGATTAAAGAAAAAATAATAATATAGCGCGAGTTTGTAATTTTTCAACCGACTGTACCTGCGCAAACCTCCATTTGCATTAAACTTCAAATCCTTTTAGAACCGTGGCGCGTATTATATCTATATATTAAATCAATGCTCGATACGTCAGCATTTTGAATCCTGCATTCATTTTTGCTTCGAAGGTAAATATCTTTTTAACACGCTTTTATTAGCTTCACATGCATGTTTGTTTTATTTTGTTTGTTTGTTTCTAAAGGAATCTCTGAACGTGAAATTCATCCTTTTTCCCGACAAATCATTTTTATATTATATTAATTACCAAGGACAAAAAAGAAAAAAAAATGTCAATTTATCAAAATAGGTTTAGCCGTTTTGGTTGTACGCGTGAGACAAAATAGTATTTGACATATCAAGGCATTTACCTTCTGGCCTATACCTATAATCATAATATGTTTGTTTCGTAATTGGGTCAGGTTCATGAAACAGGCTGCTTTAGACAAAGAAAAAAATAATTCCAATTTCTTAGTTCAGCTATCTTGTCAATGATAGCGCCATGTTGCAACTCCTTTATGGCGTCATCAGAAGCTTAATATTTCGTGGTGGTTCGCTTGACTATTTCTTGTAAACTAATACAGAAGTGTCAAAGTTTACTAAATTTTCATATTGTTTATCAATTTGAATAGTGTTTGTGTTGTATCGATCAAACTGTACTTTGTTTTATAATCGTTGTTACAAGTTACATAATAAATCTAAAACAGCATTTTTGATAATGACACCAGGCATTCTCTCACAGATATTCGCTGAATAAGTTTGAATTATAATTTTATGTGAAGTATTTATTTAAGTTAATACATAGTAATATTTAAATTTCGCTATCTCATGACAACAATACAGTGTTGTGTGGTTATAATAAAAAGTGTGGTTTTTAAAGTGCCATGGTGAATGCTGCTGATAATAGTTCGGTAAGTCATTGTTCAATTACTTTAAAATAACCATACCTAGGTACTATTTTTCATTACGTGCCAAATGTATGTATTCTCAAACAAAACTGCTTTTTGAGGTAAGTGATGTTTGCTTTTTATTTTCAAAACGCTTTTAGACATTTTAAACATTAAGTGAATCTAGTAGTCTTAAAAATATTGCGCCAATAATTAATACAAACATTTTTGTCAACATAACCTCACTTTTTGATTCACTCGTTCTGTGAAACAAAATTTCAATTTGTGGTGCGCATTGGACTTCGTTTGATTTGTGATCATTTGATCGACCAATTGACAAAAAGAAGCAAAGTCTAAGTTTAAATCATTAATTAGAGATTTTATAGAATTTGTCCGTATTGTTCTGTCTTTGAATTCATCGAGTTTGTGGTTCCAAAGACATTGATAATTTTTAAAATTCTCCAAAAACAGCAGCGTGTTTTGGTCGTTCCACTTGAATACCATTTTGTCTCATACTCAGACAGAATATATTCACTATGCGGTGTCGAAATCCCAAGTCCGTCCGCTACAAGACACGACACAAAATCATCGAACCCGAATGAATGAACTTTCTTGTGTTTATATTTACACGTGTATTTTAACTTTTATATCTACTTGATCAAAACATTTAATAGGTGTGTATAATTAATATCTGATATTTTATATTTCAATTGTAAATTTACAAATTGTATTTTAATAATTCAATTACAGTTATTAAGCTTGAAAAAGTCCCAAGCAAGGGACGAAACGTCGCTATAAATAACAAATAAGTGTTTACTTAAAAAGTCCTTTTTCCCGACAAATCATTTTTATATTGTTTTATTTTGATGTTTGTATGGCAAATTTCGAGTTAACGTACTACCGTTGCGTTGTACTATGTTATAAAGAGAAATAGTGCGATGTTAAAGCAAACATTCGGATTAAAGCGGACACAAAATGCTAAGATTAGCATGTCTGCTTTCATACGGCTCTATTAAATTATTACGGTCGACGTACGATTATGCGCACGCACGCACCACAGATCGGAAATACTGAAACGCATCACTGTTTACCTTATAAGATTTGAAAGTGTTGAATAATGCTTAATAAGAACATTTAAAATTAAAATAAGTTTCACGCGTAACCAAGCATTGCAAGCACTAATTAAGACCTGGTAAGTTTTGGTAGCATTTTATCTCAGTACTGGAGCGTCCATAAACCGCGTAGCTCCATTAAGAAAGAGGGGGGATTAGTTCTATGGCTACGCTGAACTACGTGAGGGAAGGAGGGAGTTGGAGTCAAGCTACGTAATTTTTTCATGTATTTTATTTGGCAGAATGAATATAATTTGTAGAATAAGTTGAATATTTATTTACAAACATTGGATCTTAAAAACGCTATATTCTTACAATGCCGTATGTATGTGCGACTTGAAACCAAATTTTTGTAATAGTTTGTTAATAGAAAACACAAAATAATAAAACCCGGGTCGCAGTGCCAAAACCCTGCCGACAATATAGTGTATTTGCTTGTATAGGGCCGTGTGGTTTTATACTTTTATTATGTGAAATTAAGTTTGTTTTTGGGCAAAATAAAAAATTTAACCCCTTAATACACCCCTTAAAATAACATTTTTTTCTTAATTGTAATATTATTATCAATCTAACGTCTACACCGAATTAAATACACCCTTCAATAAATAAGTCACTATCTGCAAACTAGTGTTTTCATAAAATTTGTAAACCCGGTCCTGTCGGGCCGATTTTATTAAAATTGTGGGGACACTTTTTAATCACTACCAAAGGGTTAAATTTAAATTTTGAAACGATTCGGAGAATTTTTTCGGTATTTTGGGGCCTAAAAACATTTTTCAACCCCTAAAAACTACCCTTAAAATACCCCGATTACGCCCATTTTAAATAGGCTTCTTGCGGTGGTGGATTTCAACACGTGGCCCAAATTTCGTTGAAATCAATTAACTCTTTCGAAAGTTATCGCGCGTACACATATATATATATATATATATATATATATATATATATATATATAAATATATATATATATATATATATATACATATATATATATATATATACATATATATATATATATATAAACATTTTTAAAAATGGTGCCAAAGTGTTTAGGAGGTTATGAAACGTCGAGAAATTTTGGTCCGACCCCTAGGTCCCGTCATCCGACCGACGCCAATAGTGTATGTTGCCATATGGCAAATACACTAATAAAAAACTATGTTCCATAGGAAAGGCTACATGAAAGGAGGAAGGGGTTCCAGAAAGGCTGAAATAGGCCACGTGGTTTATGATGCAACTTTTTCGTTTCTTTTCAACGATTTACCATGTTGAAATTTCGCATAGTAAGGTACACTCGCCAAATTTCGTCCCCGAACCTAATTTCGCCCCCTATCGATTTTTCTTTTACATTTATAGAAACTTAGTTTTGATGTCCTGAATCAAAAGTTAGCTACGTCAGTTGGCCACTGTAAAAAAAATCAGGTGAATCACCATCGATAGATGCCATCTATCTGATTTGATTTAACCTGAGATATTTCGTGTCCATAGTAAAACCAACTAAAGAAGACTCTGTTTTGCTGGTATTAGATCGTAATTACAACCATATAAAAATTTAGACGTATTCAATGGTGTATCTGTAATCTAGTCCTGATCATATGCATCAAATTTTTCCATAAGGATTGCGTTGAAAACCCAGGACTCAAATTTATCTGTAAACTTGTCTGGAAAATTGACAAAGGCCTGATTAGACATTATAATATGATTACTAAGTACTAATTTTATATAATTATATTATGAATACTATTTAAGTTCATGTACAGACGAATTAGGCGCTCAAAAATATATTTTAAGAAATTGCACTTTTTTTGTTAAAGCTATATTTTTCAATTTGTGACAATGTTAACGGGTTAATGATTATTTATAAGAATAAAGGACTAATGTACTTAACGTCTCATGTTGTATTTTTTATTTTATCTCTAATATTTTTTTTTCTACAACGTTATTACAAAATGGGGACGATATATGGCGACTGTACCTTATTCTTAAAAATTGTTCCAGTATTCTGAATAAAAATAAAAGTTAAAAAAAAATAGTGCGTGTAACCGTTACGCGTGATGGAAGTAAAACTTCTTTGCCGTAGTTGCACAATTTATGTCGGTAAGATAGAAATTTTACAACTGTGTGGCCATCTATTGACTTAAAGCTTCAACAGTTACCTTATAAAATTTCTAACTTACTAATATGTTGATATTTTTTTTGCATAAACTGAACGTTACTTCCGTGAGAAAAAGTTACTTCCGTTAGAAAAGTATCTGAGTTACCCTTTATTTCTTGCCTAAAGAAGTTTTACTTCACTAAAACCAGATAATGTATAACAAGAAGAAACTAAGAGTAGTATTTGCTAATAAATTATGCAAGATATTCGCAAATCAAAATGTGAGATAGTATTTTTTTGTTTTGCTTCAGTTCTCCGACATTATTGATGATAACAAAAAAATATGATCTTATATTTTGATTTGTAAATATCCTGCATAATTTATCGACAAATACTAAGCTTGTTTTCTTTTTTTGCGTAGTCAGAAAATACATTTATACGAAAATATCGGATAAAGCAAAAAGTAAATAAGATACAAAACAATTTAATCTCTTCGATACAGACTTGTAAAAAATTTAAGTAGAAATTCAAACATTTTTTCTTCAATATTTCAATAGCAATACAGTTAATACTGAAAAAAATATTTGAATTATAAATACTTTATTCTTTTTTAACAGCAAAATAGAATATGTTCTATAATCTACTTACTGACACATCGGGCGCCCTGCGACCGGGCTTCTGGTTAAACGCGCAAATACAAAGTAGGAAATAATCGGTATTAGAAAACTCGCAATAGCTAGACCTTCGGAAAAGCGCTTTTATTTGAACGCCATAAAATATGTCCATCCTTAAGGTTCATTCTAAATATTGGTGAAAACATTTTTGAAATCGGATGAGTAGTTTCCGAGATTAGCTCCTACATCCAAACTTGCAAACATTACCTTTATATAATACCAGCGGCCCAGTCCGGCTTCGCCCGGGTGTAAATGTAATATATAGGATATAAAAGATGAGAATCATTATCATTAAATTCTCAACGTGTATTGAATTTGCGCGAATTCAATCGCTTTTATTTGTGAATGTTCAAAAATCGAAGAAAAATCTTATTCCCCAAAAAGAAATTTAAAAAATTCTGTTGATCCGATCGCTACCAAACTTCAGAAGATCACCCGCTGGGCTAATCTAAAGATTGTCTGAAAATTTCATCAAAAATGGTGTACCCGTTTGGAGTCCATAGCTTACATATACATCGTCTTTTATCTATATAGATTATTAAAATGTAAAAAGTGGTTACTGTGACATAACGATAATAGTTGGACATATAGTATCGCGAAATTTTTTGTAGTTATTGATATGTTCTTTAATATTGTAGAACATACTTTTGTTCTATCATCAATAGTTTCCGCAGCGCATGCGACGAAAGATGTTTTATGGCATTTTTTTTACAACTTGGATTACGTTACTAAAGTTTTAGTAAAGATTCCTAATATTTTCTAGCAATAAATATAGGCTATGGTACTCAGGGTGAATGTAGCTTTCTAGTGGTGAAAGAATTTTTTCAATCGACACAGTAGTTTTTGAGTTTATTCATTACAAACATACACACAAAAATACAAATCTTTTTCTTTATAATATTAGTGTAGATAAGTATAAATTGGTTTCCACGAAAAGCGCTTTTATTTTAACACAA
This sequence comes from Venustoraphidia nigricollis, assembly GCA_034508555.1. NCBI lineage: Eukaryota > Metazoa > Arthropoda > Insecta > Raphidioptera > Raphidiidae > Venustoraphidia > Venustoraphidia nigricollis. The sequence continues at coordinate 1,829,836 of JAVRKA010000021.1, read as the reverse complement.
TAATATAGAGCGTATGTCGATCCTGAAGGTCCATTCTAAATATTGGTGAAAAAAAAATTGAAATCGGATAAGTAGTTTCAGAGATTATGTCGTACAACCAAATTTACAAACTTTATCTCTTTATAATATTAATATACTCGTAGATTCCTCGACTGTCGAATAAAAATAGTTGAGTAAAAATAAGTCCTTGGGTTTTTAAAATTGTTTAATTTCGACAGCATGGTTCAGCAAGAGCATAGGTGGGCATTAACTCGTTAATCCGTTAATCGTTAATTAACGAAGTTAACAAAGTGCTTAACGATTTAACTGTTCAGTTAACTTTAAAAAATGTTAACGGACACATTAACTTCCGTTAACTTGCCATAAGTCCGTTCAATCGTTAATTAAGTACCTACAATTCACAAGGACACCGTGCGGACCGTGCCGCGCCGCGAAAATCACGTTCAGACATGTACGGAAGATGAAGAAGACTTTTTTATTTCGGTCACTCAAAGTAAAGAAAAGTCTAAAAGTCACAAATCTTTAAGAACTAAAGCTCAAAGTCTCGTCAAAATGTGGCTAGACATGATGTCAAAAGACTCTTTTAACGATGCGGCATTCCTCGGAGAACAGATAATAATAAATCTGTTTATTAAATATAGTACCGCTATACCGTCAAGTGCTGCAGTCGAACGCCTTTTTTCTACGGGAAAAGACATTTTAACGCCTAAAAGAGCCTCACTTTCCGACGAAAACTTCAATATATTGTTGTTTATGAAGGGGAATATGCACCTTATGTCAGACTAGCTGTATTTTGAGTTGAACATTTATTATTAAAAACTCTAATGATACACCCTTCTCTTACAAATATTTCATGACCTGCCTAAACTTCCATAGCCCGTATAAACATTAAATATAAAATAGAATTTCTATCGCGAGTTAACGATTTACGATTCGTTAATCGTTAACCTGCAAGATTAACGGCTTAACGATTAACGAAGTTAACTTTTTTAGTAACGGATTAACGATTAACGAAGTTAAGTATTTGATTAACGGTGCCCAGCTATGAGCAAGAGCAATAGAGACGTCAGGTGTAGACGACCAAGTATTGGTAGCCCAGAGAGAACACATAGTTACAGGTGTAAACCGCTGTAATGTGCTGCGAAACAAAGGAAAGAGCGAAGAGTTAGGGCAAACGCCGAGGGTCATTGTGTAATTTATACCTATGTAAACATCCGACACATCCTCCTCTGTGATCTACAAACAAAAAGCGCCAACCTCTCTAATGAAAAGTCTTAAACTACACTGCGCGCCCTGCCACACAACGACCGAACTATTCAAGAGATCTGACCGCACACTATACTGTGCCGCTCGACCATCCTCTCGCATACTACTACAGTGTAACCTTAATATAACGAACCTCAATATAACGATTTCCTCGATTTACCGAATTTTTCGAAATCCCCTAGAACTAGAGTTGGGTAACTCAGATCTGAACCGGTTCAAAGAGCCGACTCCGATAGAAGATCCGTGAGAGCCGACTCACTTTTTTTTTGAGCCGACGGATCAACGGATCCGCATAACTCAGTGAAACACTTAACACACAGAAGCACATTTTACACTTACGTATCAGTTCTTGCTTTGATGCATCTGTCAGCTTAAATGACTCATGCATCACATGTTTGGCTACGCATTCTTGATTCTATACAGGTCGTGATATGATTGACTGAACTAGGTAACTCAGTGGCAGACTGCAGTAACATATTCAGAACTCGGCTCTTTTTGAACCGGTTCAGTGAGCCGGCTCACATACGGCATCCAGATGCAAAGATGCAGATCACTAAAAAGATCCGTTTTTCACATCTCTACCTAGAACTGCCCGTAAGAGTTAATGCAAAATATATTTCTACATTGTGAATACGTTTTGTCAAAACCTTCATTATAACAACTTTTCAATCATTACAGAATAGAAATAGAAAGTATAATTTACCTCTATTTAAGGCTGTCGGAACGCTCTGAATTTAAGCCGAAAATATGGCATCGGCTGATGACTAATTGTAGACTTAACATTTTGCAAAAATTCTTTCTCTATAAGGAAGATAAAAGACAAATCTAGGTCTCTAATGGACTACTTTTGTAATTTATGTACGATTTACTAGAAAAAAGTTGGCATTAATTTTGCCAAAAAACACGCCTTTTCAATGTCATGTGCCTTAATCGTACTTATTTCACAAAATTGTTCCATCACAAACCTAAAGTGAATCTTCCTTTGTCGGAAAAGTTTTTTAAATCTTCAAAATATTTCCAAAATTTAGAGTAGTCAATTGACAGCGGCACCCTTGCAACACCATAATATATTGTTCATCATATCATACAACAAAAACAAATATACAAGTATACTTCCTCTCACTAGAGCGAACTCTGTGTCGAGGGGAAGGATACAGAATTTGTGTCCTGTGTTGTGTCTAAGGTGTAAATGTGCATATGTTTGGGTTGTATGAATGCAACGTGTAATGTATGTATGTGTTTGTGACGAGCTTTAGTGTTACAATTCAAACTAAGTTAATTGAATAACTAAATATCTGATTTTTGTCGGCATTATGCAACCATTTAGTGATTTGTTTTTTGAAACTATTAACAGAAGTTATCGTGCGGAGTTCGTAAGGCAATATATTGTATATTTTTGGGGCCAAATCAGCGCCGGCTCTAGCCCTTGATCAGATTAGAACGAGATTGTCTTTCAGCGCCCTTTTGATCGACGTTTTCACTTCATGTAAATTGTACTTCAGTTTTATGTTAAATAAATAATAAGTCCCAAATTTTCAAAAACAACTTTTATTGTAAACATCAACATTAGTTCACATTAAATTAAATTAAAGCTTTAATTATTATACTGCTGCTTCTTTAACATTAAGAAAGTTCTTACTGCTATATAATTAAATTAGTATTTGGTGTTAATTTCAATCAGTCACTAAATAATAAAATCTTGTTTTTTGTATTTGGCTTTTTGGCGTCCCTTGTCACCTGGCGCCTAGAGCGACCGCTCCACTCGCTCTACCCCAGGGTTGTGTCTATGTGTCGGGTCTAGATTTGGCTTCGGTACTAGTATATGAACAGTACCTTACTACGTCCCTGGCTTTAAGTTTTAGAATTTATAAAATAGACGGGAAGAAAGTGTGCGTTCTTTTTGTATAACAGAAAAAGAAAATAGATAAAAGCAAGATTCGATTTAAAAATAAAAACTTCGTCCACGAGTAGTTTATTATTCGTATCCCGCGTCTGAATCCTGAATCCAGGAATCCTGCAGGGTGCGATGAAATAAACATTACAAAAGTAATTATTGTACACTTACTTTCAAAGCAATTTTTATTTGACGCTATTCTCTTTGTGTGGTGGTAATAAAATTTCTAAACATGTAGCCTTTGTCCTTTAGCTCGCAAAAGCACGCTACCTTTTTACAGCGAGGGTTCAGTACGTGTCACATTATATTATCGCCTCTGTTTCGACAGGACCGGCTTAATAAAACTCACTTCCTGTCTTCGAACAACTCTAAAAATACTGGTATAATACTCACCACGGTTCTAAAAGGTTCTGAAGTTAGTCACAAACAAATTATTTTAGATGGCCAGGTGCTGGAAGCTGTCAGTAATTAGTGTATTTGCCATATGGCAACATACACTATTGGCGTCGGTCGGATGGCGGGATCTAGGGGTCGGACCAAAATTTCTCGACGTTTCATAACCTCCTAAACACTTTGGCACCATTTTTAAAAATGTTTATATATATATGTATATATATATATATACATATATGTGTACGCGTAATAACTTTCGAAAGAGTTAATTGATTTCAACGAAACTGTTCCATCACAAACCTAAAGTGACTCTTCCTTTTTCAGAAAAGTTTTTTAAATCTTCAAAATATTTCCAAAAATTAGAGTAATCAATAGACAGCGGCACCCTTGCAATAAAATTTTTTAGCCTCGTAGTTGGCATCAGCCAAAAATTGAAACGTGCGGATGATTTGAGCGAGACAGAGCTATATGTCTTTTGCCTACCTCGCCCCTAACCGCTGGGTCTCAACATAAACAAAATTCAGAGCGTTCCGACAGCCTTAACGTTAAAATTGTGTATTTATTTGAATACAGTCAACATCCCTATTGCCGTCGAGTCCGAGCCTTGACCTGCATGTCCAGCGTCTCCAGGACAATAAATACAGCCCACAACGCGGTCTCACAACAGCGCTTTACAACTACGTGTTTATTTTATTGCCGTTGACGCGACGCGCTTCCAGCAGAATTATGTCCATAGGTCCTTCTGACCGACGGACGGTGGCGTCGCTTTAGTTTCAACTTGTCTCAAATAGTGCAACTGAATTTCTCGAAGCGTTTGTTGATTGTCAACAACTCGATAATTGATTTTGCTGCGGCTTTTGAAAATATCAAGAGAGATAGAAAACTATTCAGGATTTGTCACGTGAACTGAAATAGTATATTTTAGAGTTGGGTAACTCAGATCTGAACCGGTTCAAAGAGCCAATTCCGACAGAAGATCCGTGAGAGCCGACTCACTTTTTTTTGAGCCGACGGATCAACGGATCCGCATAACTCAGTGAAACACTTAACACACAGAAGCACATTTTACACTTACGTATCAGTTCTTGCTTTGATGCATCTGTCAGCTTAAATGACTCATGCATCACATGTTTGGCTATGCATTCTTGATTCTATACAGGCCGTGATATGATTGACTGAACTAGGTAACTCAGTGGCAGACTGCAGTAACATATTCAGAACTCGGCTCTTTTTGAACCGGTTCAGTGAGCCGGCTCGCATACGAGATCCAGATGCAAAGATGCAGATCACTAAAAAGACCAGTTTTTTCCATCTCTATGTAACACCGGAAGGTCAGAAAGTTGAAATTCCTGCACTGCCCAGAACAAGATGTCCGAGGCGAAGCCGAAGACATCGTGTCGCGCAGTGCAGGAATTTCAACTTTCTGACCGTATGGTGTGTACTATTTTTCTAACAAAATTCGTAATTTTCACATGCTGACCGTGAAAATTACGAATTTTGTTATTAATTATCTCACGTCCTAATCGATCAAAATTTCTGAAACTTCGGGATTTGTTCGAAAACGTTATTTTGAGCCTATGAAAAAAAACGGTCAAGTGCGAGTCGAACTCGCGACAAGAGGGCTCCGTACTATTCCGGTTTCCGCGCGTGAGTACTTTAAGACATGATTTTCGTGTCAATTTTCCTGGACACTATGAGTGAGATCCGACATTCCCTATTTTTTTCAAAATTTTAGGCACAGTAGTTTCGGTGATAAATAACTTTAAAACTATTTATTTCAAAATTATAAAAAAAATATATTTGGGACCCTTACCGCAAGCTCTTTATTTGATATGTCACACGGTACAGTTTGCCAGACGTTTTTTTTATTTTCTAATTTACTCCCAAAAAATGACCCCCATGTTCAAAATTCATATATTTACGTTACACGTCCGTCTTATGGACACCGACTTACATATGTGTACCAAATTTCAGCTCAATCGGTTCAGTAGTTCGGCGCAAATTGGCTTTGACAGTGGGACGGACAGACACACGAGTGATCCTATAAGAGTTCTGTTTTTTCCTTTTGAGGTACGGAACCCTAAAAATGAGCAAAATCTGTCGAAAAATGATTTTTCTTGCTTATACCACGTTAGAACTGCCTTAATTAAAGCGTGTTTTTTATTTTTTAATCTATTTTCTTTTTTTTTAATTTATTGTGATTTTCAATAAAAATCAAACCAATTACTTTCCCAATTCTTAAATTAACCCCTGAGAATGAGTGTTTGTAAACACGATCAATAGCTCGGCTATTTTTAAGACCACCATTTATTTTCAATATTGCCGATAAAACGTTGAACTCACTGTTGCTATTAATAATCACTTAGAAGAAAATCATAATACGTTATGAAAAAAAGCATTTAAAAATGAATAAAAAAAAATAGACTGTTGGATTGTTTCATCTGTTTCGAATTATTGATTTTTATTTGATGTAATGTTGATGGTTATCCTTTAAAAGCCTTTTTAATTAACATTTTGCAAGAGATAAAATCAAATTAACCTGTTGCTTTTATCTAGCTAAAGCGTTATTGTAAAATCGTTTCATTCGTGGTGGAGTACGGGTATATATATGGTGGGAGGACGGGTATCCATTTTGATATTTTTGTATATCGGGCAAGGTTACAAGTAACTAAGGTTGGGCGTCAGCATTATTGAAGGTGTGACTAGGCGAGACGCAAGAGAGGGCGGGGGAAGTAGGCTTGTGACGTTACATTGAGTCTTTTTCCAAACAGTTGGGATAAAATTAAGGGGTTACACTACCTAGGCGCGTCGAAAAAATAAGCTTTTTTTTGTGAATTTTTTTCTCGAGTTCTAGGTGGTGGATCAAACAAAAATTTAGGGCTTTATTATACATACTTATATCAAACTTTTCAAAAAATATTTTTTATTTATATACATATAACAAAATGGCGTCGTGGTAGTATAAAAAACAGAAAAAAAATTTTTTTTCGGAGAAAATCGGCGGATACCGTATCTTGTTCAATTTTTGTCAGATTGACTTGGAATTTTAACTGCAACTTCTTAGATAGTTTTTCTATATATAAAGTACATACGACTTTTATGGTTGAAAAATTATTACGCTTGCAGTTAACAATTTAAGCTCGAGTCTTTGCTAAAAAATGAAACAAAAAGTTTTCAAACAAAATTTAAAATCTTGTGTAATAAAAATAATAATAATAATAATTTATTAATCCAGTAGATCGTATAGATATAGGACCTGTCAAGTATATATATATATATTACGCTAAAATTTACTAACAACAACAATAATAACAAAATAATAATAAATAATTTTAAATAAATAAATAACAACAAAAACGAAATAAAATGACAAACAATAATATATAAATAACAAATAAAACAAGATAAAATGTAAATAACAAATTAAAAATCATTTAAAAAATCATTAAAACAATGATATGCCTTTCCAATTAGCATATTTTTTCTATGAAAAAACTATCTAAGAATTTGCAGTTAAAATTTCAAGTCAATCGGACAAAAATTGAACGAGATATGGTGTCCGCCGATTTTCTCCAAAAACATTTTTTTATTTCTGTTTTTATACTGCCACGACGCCATTTTGCTATATATATATATTAAAAAAAATCTTTTTGAAAAGTTTGATATATGTGTAATAAAGCCCTAAATTTTTTTTTTGATCCACCACCTAGAACTCGAAAAAAAAATTCACAAAAAAAAGCTTCTTTTTTCGACGCGCCTATAGGTAGTGTAACTCTTTAATTGAAAAACTAAGCCATGGGCATCGGTGACGTAAGCAATCGACTCAACCAATCACAGACGTGACTATGTTTACAGCCTTTTACGCCCAACCTTCTAGTATTCTAGTGCAACGTTTTCCAAACTTTTTAGACCGCGGCCCGTAAAGAGGGTTTAAAATTTTTTGCGGCCGTTATTTACAAGACAAATTTTATTAGAAAAAACAGTTTCACGGATAATTGGAATAATGAAAAATCAATTTAAACACTCATTGATTGCAACGTTTCCTCTTTTCTTTAATTAAGACTTTTTCAAGCTCTCAATATGCTTAAATGATAGTAAAACTATGATATAAAAAAACCCGGGTCGCAGTGCCAAAACCCTGCCGACAATATAGTGTATTTGCTAATACAGGCCTTTTGGCTTTATTATGTGAACTTAAGGTGATTATTGGGCAAAATAAAAAAATTAACTCCTTAATACACCCCTTTAAATTACATTTTTTTTAACTACATCATTATTGTCGATCAAACGTCTACACCAAAATTAAAAACACCTTTCAGGAAATAACTCACTATCTGCAAACTAGTGTTTTCAGAAAATTTTCAAATCCGGTCCTGTCGGGCCGATTTTATTGAAATTTTAGGAACACTTTTTAATTGATATTAAAGGGTTAAATTTCAATTTTGAAACGATTCTGAGAATTTTTTAGGTATTTTTGGGCCCAAAAACTTTTTTCATCCCCTAAAAACCACCCTTCAAATGACCCGATTGGGCCCATTTTAAATAGGCTTCGTGCGGTGATGGATTCCAACATGTGTGCCAAATTTCGTTAAAATAAATTAACTCCTTCGAAAGTTATTGCCCGTACACATATATACCTATATATATATATATATATATATATATATATATATATAAATATATATAAATATATATATATACATATATATATAAACATTTTTAAAAATGGTGCCAAAGTGTTTAGGAGGTTATGAAACGTCGAGAAATTTTGGTCCGACCCCTAGGTCCCGCCATCCGACCGACGCCAATAGTGTATGTTGCCATATGGTAAATACACTAATAATATGCAATTTGGCATTACAAAAAACAATTATAAAAATTGAAAATTGTAGAAAATAATATTTTTCATTTTTCCAATTACCCGTGATACTGTTTTCTATTATAACATATATCTGGAATTGAACTTTAAAGACAAATTTTATTTTTTAATAGAAATCAAGTTATTTGTTTCATACACAAAAATTTACAATTTTTGTCGCGACCCGGCAAATTTTTTTTACAAATCGGTACCGTGTCGCGACCTACATTTTGAGAAACGTTGTTCTAGCGTATATCGGGTACTAAACGACGTATCAATTGTTTTTACAATAAACAAGTTTCATTGGACGTATTTCCTCGAATTGTTTTATTTCTACAAATAATTCACGTCGTGGAATAAAAGAAGGCTCGTACAGTTATTTTATATAAAGACGCGGAAGACACAAAACATGTTTATGCCCAGCAAATCTCCGCTTAATCGGATTACACATAAGTTATAAGCTTGTGTTTTGTGTGTTGTGCGGGTTGCAGACGACAGCATTGGTAGCACTCGGTCCGCGGAGATGGAATCGCTCTAATCGACTGTCATTGGGTTTGTTCGTTCGTCTCTGAATCAAATGTGTGGTTTATAGCAAACCCGTGTTCCGTTAGGTTAGTTCTTTAGCTTTAAGGCTGTCGGAACGCTCTGAATTTTGTTTGTGCTGAGACCCAGCGGTAAGGGGCTAGGTAGGCAAAAGACATATTGTGGGTGTTACTTTCTTTAGCTCTGTCTCGCTCAAATCATCCGCACGTTTCAATTTTTGGCTGGTGCCCACCACGAGGCAAAAAAATGTTATTACAAGAGTGCCGCTGTCAATTGATTACTCTAATTTTTGGAAATATTTTGAAGATTTAAAAAACTTTTCCGAAAAAGGAAGAGTCACTTTAGGTTTGTAATGGAACAGTTTCGTGAAATAAGTACTAATAAGACATTGAAAACGTGTGTCTTTTTGGCATAATTAATGCCAACTTTTTTCTAGTAAATCGTACATAAATTACAAAAGTAGTCCATTAGAGACCTAGATTTATCCTTTATCTTCCTTATAGAGAAAGAATTTTTGCAGAATGTTGACGAATAAGTCTACAATCAGTTAACAGCCGAAGCTCTATTTTTGACTTAAATTCAGAGCGTTCCGACAGCCTTAATGGGAAAATTAAATATATAAAAATATAAATAATGCGTTTAACGTCCGTTTCTCGACTTTATGTCATAACAGACGCCATTCGCACCATTACTATTTTTCCATCTACCACACTTCCCGTTATTTTTTTACATTTTAGTGTATTTGCCATAAGGCAACATACACTATTGGCGTTGGTCGGATGGCGGGACCTAGGGGTCGGACCAAAATTTCTCGACGTTTCATAACCTCCTAAACACTTTGGCACCATTTTTAAAAATGTTTATATATATATGTATATATATATATATATATATATATATATTTATATACGTATATATACATATATATATATATATATATATATATATATATATATATATATATATATATATATATATATATATATATATATATATATTTATATGTGCGGGCAATAACTTTCGAAGGAGTCAATTCATTTTAACGAAATTTGGCATACATGTTGGAATCCATCACCGCACGAAGCCTATTTAAAATGGGCCCAATCGGGTCATTTTAAGGGTAGTTTTTAGGGGTTGAAAAAAGTTTTTGGTCCCAAAAATACCGAAAAAATTCTCAGAATCGTTTCAAAATTGAAATTTAACCCTTTAGTAGTAATTAAAAAGTGCTCCTAAAATTATAAGAAAATCGGCCCGACAGGACCGGACTTACAAATTTTATGAAAACACTAGTTTGCGTATACGAATTTACTTACTGAAGGTCGTATTTAATTTGGTGCAGATGTTGGATTGATAACAATATTTCAACTAATAAAATTATTATTGTAAGGGGTGTATTAAGGGGTTCAATTTTTTTTTATTTTGTCCAAAAACAAACTTAATTTCATTTAATAAAGCCACAATACCTGTATTAGCAAATACACTATATTGTCGGCAGGGTTTTGGCACTTCGACCCGGGTTTTTTAAAACTTCAACTTATGTAATAGAATGAATGAATTATAGGAAGTTAGGATAGGGTAGGTAATTTTTGAACTAGGAGTTTAATAGGTAATCAGCCACGGCCTCAAATAAGGAGTCATCTCGATATTTATCTGGAATTAATTGGGGGAAACCATGGAAAACCTCAATCAAGATGGCCGGTACAGGAATTACAGTTTCTCGGCGAGAGGCAGTAGGAAAAAGTCCCAGCCACATCTGCCCCCGCCGGGATTCGAACCCGGACCTCCCGAATGCGAGTCTAGCGCTGTACCACTACTCTACCCAGCTCGGTTAGGAGTGTTAGATATATGATAATCACCTTTTTGTGGTTCGCCTGTATAATACGGGTACGTCACTATGAACGTGCGTCATATGTCGCTTGACAGTGATAAATGTGAGTGACCGCAACGCCACCGATGCTCAGTGAACCTTCAGCGAAACGGTGCGTTTCCAAAAACAGTTTGTCTGCTCATCTGCATTCCGCGCAACTCTGTGTGTTCGGGACTTCCCACAGACACGCACTCCGCATCCTATGCCTCAAGGTATTTGATTTACGAACGCCCGCCGTAAACACATATTGTCATGTAATGTTTCCTGGTGAATGTATATTGAGGCTAATATGTAATCAAGAACGGGTGTAGAAAATACAAGTTAACGCCATCCTAACAAACATTATAAATGCGAATGTGAGTTTGTGTGTTTGCTACGCTTCCACGCCTAAACCGCTGAACCGATTTCGATAAAATTTGACAGGGAGATAGATTGCATCCTAAAGAAGGACATAGGCTGCCTTAAAAGAATTTAACTGGGGAGCCCGCTAGTCAGTTAACACAGTAAACACGGAGCCTGGAGCTCCTCGTAGAGATGGAAAAAACGGGTCTTTTTAGTGATCTGCATCTTTGCATCTGGATCCCGTATGTGAGCCGGACGCCCGCCGTAAACACATATTGTCATGTAATGTTTCCTGGTGAATGTATATTGAGGCTAATATGTAATCAAGAACGGGTGTAGAAAATACAAGTTAACGCCATCCTAACAAACATTATAAATGCGAATGTGAGTTTGTGTGTTTGCTACGCTTCCACGCCTAAACCACTGAACAGATTTCGATAAAATTTGACAGGGAGATAGATTGCATCCTAAAGAAGGACATAGGCTGCCTTAAAAGAATTTAACTGGGGAGCCCGCTAGTCAGTTAACACAGTAAACACGGAGCCTGGAGCTCCTCGTAGAAATGGAAAAACGGGTCTTTTTAGTGATCTGCATCTTTGCATCTAAATCCCGTATGTGAGCCGACTCACTGAACTGGTTCAAAAAGAGCCGAGTTCTGAATATGTTACTGCAGTCTGCCACTGAGTTACCTAGTTCAGTCAAGTGTTTAAATGCGGAAAACGACAATTTAATATCGGTAAATTATCAACACCATTATTTCATATTAATAGATTTTAACATAAGCTTATAGCTTTCATTACAGAAAATAACATTCAGAAAAAACAAAAGTCGTCATCTGGTGGCAATTAGTCTTGGTCTTGGTCTTGCTCAAATAGTTCCAGATTGGTCTTGATCTTGGCCTTGCTTATTCAGTCTCGGTCTTACTGGTCTTGCTTATTTAGCCTTTTACTTACGTCTTTTGAAAAATTTCCTAAACACTATCATCGTCAAGGTTTATAGAGGTATAAAATCAAGAAGTATATCTTCTAACGTGCGCAACCACTTTTCTCTTTATATATTGTTCAAATTTTCACATTAATATATTCAGCATATTTGAGTTTAGAGTTTCAATAAATATGTTCTTTAGAATAATAATGAAAAACTTATAAAACATTCCTTCAGGAAAGTTTAATTCAAATTTGCTACAAAGTAATACAAAATATATTGTAAAAAGTTATACTTATTTAAATTAGACATGCCTGTAAATTTAAACGTACATTATACCGGTTAATATTGCCTTTTAAAACAGTTTTTTATAATAACGTTAAAAAGTGTATGCAATATTATACATAAAAATAAAAATTTGGGTCGCAGTGCCAAAACACTGTCGACAATATAGTGTTTTTGAACAAAATAAATAAATGTGACTTCAAATAATACTTTTTTTCTCAGTTAAAATATTGTTATCAGACCAACATCTGCACCAAATTAAATACACCTTTCAATACCTTCGTATACAAAAACCATTGTTCTGTCGGGTCAATTTTATTAAAATTTTAGGAACATCTTTTAAGGGGTTATATACAAAGTTGGGGCGAAAAAGTGAGCTAAGTTCGTGATTTTTGAAAAGGGTTTTATGCAAATTTTATCGGAAAAAGCAAAACACAGTGTTCTAGTAGTACTATGGAAGAAATAAAAACACTTTGAGTTTCGAAAAAATTTTGAAAATTGTCGGAGTTATGGCCCATGCCCCGCAGCGCTCTTTTTTTGCAGAGGCTTGCGGTAAACATTCTCCAAGGGAAACCGCTCAACCGAAATCAAAAAAGTAAAAAAAATATTTAAGAAAAATGTATTGTGGTGTACTTGAACGATTTGGTTTCCTAAAATATTTTTTTTCAATAAAAAAAAACACGTTGACAGGAAAAAGCGATTTTTTTAGTGGTCAAAATTTCAAAAAAAAATTCATTGCAAAAAAATAAAAATTTTCGGATGAAAAATGAATCGTTCAGGTACACGAGATCTTAAATACGAATATTTAAAAAAAAAGTTTGAAAATCGGTTGAAAAGTTTTTGAGATATCACGTTCACCGCAACAGTACCTACTTTTGAAGAAAACGCATTCCGAGATTATCGCGTTTAAAGTTTTGTGTCAATTTGATTCGTGCAAAACATTTGTTCAGTCAAACTTACAAAACTTGAAAACCAGTGATCCGATCTGGATGAAATTTTGCACATATATTTTCGAAAGTATGTACTTTCAGAATATGCAAAAAAAAATTTTCGATTTTTCAAGCCCCAACTTTGTATATGACCCCTTAATTGAAACTAAAGGATTAAACTTCAATTTTAAAATGATCACTGATATTGTTTTCGGTATTTTTGGGCTTAAAAACGGTTTTCAACACTTAAAAACCAAACTTAAAATGATCCGATTTTAAATAAGCTTCGTGCAGTGATGAATTCCAGCACGTGGACCCAATTTCGTTTAAATCAAATAAGTCTGTCGAAAGTTATCGTGCTAACACATATAACTATAATAATAATAATAATAAAATATATATTTGTTTAGCCTAGATAGGATACAAAAAAGTCGAAAACAATATTTTTATAAAATTAGGTAATAATAATTAGATATATATATATTTAACATTCTCAAAAATGATGTCAAATTGTTAAGGAGGCTATGAAACGTCGAGAAATTTTGGTCCGACCCCTAGGTCCCGCCATCCGACCGACGCCAATAGTGTATATGCCATATGGGAAATACACTAAAAAGAGATGTACATTATAAAAAAAAACATTAAAATTCAAATTGCTTATTTTTATAATAAGAATATTTTAAAATTTGGGACATATAATATAAAAAGAAAATACGAAATCTTTCCTTGCGGCGTTCACGTCTTAAAAAAATTAAAATGAAATTTATAGAAACTGTTTACTTAAAATATGAAAAATGTCATATTTGCGATAAAGCTCCATACGTATTCGCGAAAGGCGACTGGCGTTTGTTCTCGAAGAGCGAGAACGAAAGAGAGAGAGAGAGAGTGAGAGAAAAGAAGCGGACGGAGATAGACAACGCGTGCTCGGAAATACCAAACCCGGGTTTCGATTAAACAGGGTCGGGCTTAAACTTTTCAATTTACTATCGTTTTATAACTGTAATTATTTAATAATTTATAAATATTTTAGAGGAATTAGGATCATTGAAATTAAAAGACAAATTATTATTTCACAACGTTTCGTATTAAATTAATACTTCATCAGGTGATCTTAATTAATTGTCTTAATAACTAGATTTAATTCAACTATCTTGTTATACTAAACTTGTTCCTCTAAACTTAAAATAGTATAACAAGATAATTAAATCTAGTTATTAAGACAATTAATTAAGATCACCTGATGAAATATTAATTTAATACGAAACGTTGTGAAATAATAATTTGTCTTTTGATTTCATTGATCCTAATTCCTCTAAAATATTTATAAATTATTAACATCAAAAGGATCTGATATATACATTTTTCAAAATGTAATTATTTATTTTATTTGTGTCTCACTAACTCGGTCATTAGTAGTTCGAAACTGCCCGTAAATCGACTTTTTTAATTATTATTAGCTTCACCTGTATGTTTGTTTGTTTGTAAAGGAATCTGCGTCAGATTAAACTGAAACTTTGCAAACTTATCAAGGACCGATGACAATACAATGATTTAATAATTTTGTCCCATTATCCTGACCAGAACCATCAGGATAAAAAAACTTGAAAAATTGCAGCAAGCAAGCTAACACGCTGTACAGTGACGTACGTTGCGTTGCCTTACCCATAGTCAAATGCAGTATTGTTTTTTAGTCTTATAATTAAAATTTAAAAAAACTAAAAAATGCTTTTATGAACTAAAAATACAAAATAATTTGACAACAAAATAAGCTTTACTGTAAAAAGTGTGGGGTGCTATCGACTTAAATTTTCATAATAGCTCTACGTTTACAATTAGCTAGTAAATGAAAAATGTATTACCGATATTAAGCACTCCACACTTTTTACAGTAAAGTTAATTTTGTTGTCAAATTATTTTGCATTTTTTAGTTTAGAAAAGTATGTTAAAGTCTAATTTTCGATGTATTAGCTGCTATATAATTTGGTGCCTGCTATAATTTATATATGGCATTAAATTTATGTTGGTAGTATGGTGTGAAAAGAAAATTTCTTTTATATGCAGCACAATGCACCGGCCAATTAAAAATCGACACCATTCTTACTTTACCTGGGTTTTGTGCCTGTCCTTCAATGAATCCCCCCCCCCCCGCAGCTGTAACTCGATCCCTATAATTACTGGATCCATGGTAAGAACGTATCGAGGGGGAAAGTCGATTGACACGCCCTTTTCTGTTTAGTGTTTACTTGCTTACAAATGTTTGACCATTAACAGTGTTGGATCACTTTCACACAGTTTATGCTGAGGTCCAGAGGTAAGGGACAAGGTAGGCAAAATACATATTGTGGGTATGACCTTCTTTAGTTCTGTCTCACTCAAATCATCCGCACGTTTCAATTTTTGGCTGGTGCCACACTACGAGGCTAAAAGATGCTATTGCAAGGGTGCCGCTGTCAATTGATTACTCTAATTTTTGGAAATATTTTGAAGATTTAAAAAACTTTTCCGAAAAAGGAAGAGCCACTTTACGTTTGTGGTGGAACAATTTTGTGAAATAAGCACGAATAAGGTCGTAGTGTGACATTAAAAACGCGTGTTTTTCTGGCACAATTAATGCCAACTTTTTTCTAGTAAATCGTACATAAATTACAAAAGTAGTCTAGATTTGTCCTTTATCTTCCATATAGAGAAAGAATTTTTGCAGAATGTTGACGAGTAAGTCTACAAATAGTTGACAGCCGAAGCTCTATTTTTGGCTTAAATTCAGACGCGTGAAGTTTACGGTTTACACGAAGCGAGGGTTTTAGTGCGAAACTTGTTTAGTACTGCAAATAGAAATGATTTAAAACATAAATGTGTTTCGTTTGCACGGAACACTAAAAACATCTGTTCTGCTCGACTTTAAATAAAGTTAAATATTTGTTAATCGATACAGAAACGTGGTGAACTGAAAGATGTAGCGAGAATATGATTTGAAAATCAAACAAAGAAGAGTTTTGCGTAATCATGCGCAAGAAACCGAATTCAATTCAGTCGATTCCATTATCAGATGTCTAAGGGGAGTAGAACCACATGCTTTACAGCACTAACGCTTATTTTTGCATTGATAAATTTTTCGCAATGCTGCATATTTAGAATGTTGAGCAACACAGCAACTTATTTTTTAATCCTTCGTTGCATGATTTTTTTAAAATTAATG
Organism: Venustoraphidia nigricollis; assembly: GCA_034508555.1. Classification (NCBI taxonomy): domain Eukaryota; kingdom Metazoa; phylum Arthropoda; class Insecta; order Raphidioptera; family Raphidiidae; genus Venustoraphidia; species Venustoraphidia nigricollis. Next base: position 1,813,339 of record JAVRKA010000021.1, on the reverse strand, counting down.
AAAAAAATATTTTCTATATTATATTATGATTCAGAATTCTAGAAAAATATTAAAAAAATTCTATTGCAAAAATTAAACTTTATTTAAACAAAAAAAAACCCGGGTCGCAGTGCCTAAACCCTGCCGACAATATAGTGTATTTGCTAATACAGATATTGTGGCGTTATTAAATGAAATTAAGTTTGTTTTTGGACAAAATAAAAAAAAATTGAACCCCTTAATACACCCCTTACAGTAATAATTTTATTAGTTGAAATATTGTTATCAATCCTTCAGTAAGTAAATTCGTATACGCAAACTAGTGTTTTCATAAAATTTGTAAGTCCGGTCCTGTCGGGCCGATTTGCTTATAATTTTAGGAGCACTTTTTAATTGCTACTAAAGGGTTATATTCTAATTTTGAAACGATTCTGAGAATTTTTCCGGTATTTTTGGGCCCAAAAACTTTTTTCAACCCCTAAAAACTACCCTTATAATGACCCGATTGGGCCCATTTTAAATAGGCTTCGTGCGGTGATGGATTCCAACATGTATGCCAAATTTCGTTAAAATGAATTAACGCCTTCGAAAGTTATTGCCCGCACATATAAATATATATATATATATATATATACGTATATAAATATATATATATATATATATATATATATATATATATATATATATATATATATAAACATTTTTATAAATGGTGGCAAAGTGTTTAGGAGGTTATGAAACGTCGAGAAATTTTGGTCCGACCCCTAGGTCCCGCCATCCGACCGACGCCAATAGTGTATGTTGCCATATGGCAAATACACTAATAATATGTTGCATTTTAGCAACAATATCGCGAATTATCGGGGTAAAATTAATTTTCGTATAAAATTATTTACCATATCGCACTTAACTATACACTAGTACTCATTTTTCCGGTAAACTTATACAAAACACAAATCAAAAATAGCAAATTTTTCATATTCAAACACAAAAAATAACATCAGACAACAAAGAGGGTTATGTGAAACCTGTTATACCACGTTATAAATAATGAATATGACTACTATGCTGAGATTTAGTGGACAAATGCGAAACTTACCACGTAGAAAAAACGTTGCAAATTTACAACATTATGATACAGAGAGTTAAAACCAATATTACATTAATAAAATACACCTTTTAAAAACTGTTGCATATTTGCTACAAAATGCAACGAAGGGTTAAATTGCGATTACAAAAGATTAAATTGTCAGACGAACATAGAATTTTGCTTATCGAGAGCAAGCGTTTTTGTTACGTTTACGTGACAATAGATAGTAAAAATAGCCATAGAAAATGTATTTTAATAAAAATATGATATTTTAAATCAGGTTTACCCTATCGTTAAATAGTTGAGTCTTATTCGTCTTCTGAATAAAAAAATTAAAAAAAAAAATCAAAATCAAAAAAGTTTTATTCATTAGAAAAATATGGCGTTTCAAACAATAGTCTGAGGAGTGAGTGTTATAAATTGCAACTTACAATAAGAGAATAATTATTTACGCATGGTCGAGCTATCCCCGAAAAGCGGGACTGAGCCTGTCCCGCGCGGGACATTTAATTTTGATTTAAAAATCGGGAAGTCCCGCCAAAATCGGGACGTCTGGCAACGCTTGTACGGAACCTCACAAACCTATATCCATCAACTGTTCTAGAAATACTGGACTCAGTATAATTCATCTTAAACTTAAATCCGGTCCTGAACGATACAGGATATTGCAAATTGTGATTTACATAATTTATTCCACTATATGTCATTTCTTAGTTAGGTCGTTCCCTTGAAGTGCATACAATTTAGTTTCTGCTAAGCATGTGAACGCAGTTGGATTACATAAGCCGAAGTTTAGAGTAAAACCGGGTCGAAAACATTGAATAAAAACAACTGTATTGTAACATAACCTCACCAATGCTATAAACGCGAACGGGTGTGAGTTATTCGTCGGGTAGATCGTTCCAGCAAACTTTACAACAATTCCAATTGAGCTCAACAACAACAACATATAAGTGTTGTTAAAATATTAAAACGTTCAAGTACCATCAAAAACAATACATCCTTTGAATTATTTCAAAGTTGGTTTTGCTAATACACTCTCGAGATAACGGTTATACAAAGCCAGTGTCTGTAAGGATTGTACTATAGAATGTAACACAATACACATTAGACTTAGAGATGGGAAAAACGGGTCTTTTTAGTGATCTGCATCTTTGCATCTGGATCCCGTATGTGAGCCGGTTCAAAAAGAGCCGAGTTCTGAATATGTTACTGCAATCTGCCACTGAGTTACCTAGTTCAGTCAATCATATCACGACCTGTATAAGAATCAAGAATGCATAGCCAAACATGTGATGCATGAGTCATTTGAGCTGACAGATGCATCAAAGCAAGAACTGATACGTAAGTGTAAAATGTGCTTCTGTGTGTTAAGTGTTTCACTGAGCTATGTGGATCCGTTGATCCGTCGGCTCAAAAAAAAGTGAGTCGGCTCTCACGGATGTTCTGTCGGAGTCGGCTCTTTGAACCGGTTCAGATCTGAGTTACCCAACTTTAATAGAAATCTCAGATTAAAAATTGGAGTTTAAAAAAATTAAAACAACACGCTTTTATGAACTAAAAATGCAAAATAATTTGACAAAAACATTAGCTTTACTGTAAAAAGCATGGAGTGCTTAATATCGGTAATACATTTTTTATTTGCTAGCTAATTGTAAACGTAGAGCTATTATGAAAATTTGAGTAGATAGCAAAACACGGTTTTTACAGTAAAGCTAATTTTGTTATAAAATTATTTTCCATTTTTTAGTTCATAAAAACAGACTATGGGGTAGGCAACGCAACATATGTCACTGTACAGCGTGTTAGCTTGCTTGCTATAATTTTTCAAGTCTTTTTATTCTGAAGGTCCTGGTCAGGATAATGGGACCAACTTATTAAATTATTGTATTATCATCGGTCCTTGACAAGTGTGCAAAGTTTCAGTTTTATCTGACGTTTTGAAGGTGAATTTCACGTTCAAAGATTTCGTTACAAGCAAACAAACATCTGAAGCTAATAAAAGCGTATTAAAAACAGAGTTTTGTTTCATTTCGGCTAGTTCAATTCCCCGTGATATTAAAATTTGATATTCAACATGGACTCGACAGTCGATCGCTAGAACGGTCTTACAAGCTTGTTTTGTAACAAAATATTTTGAAATAATTTGTATACAAGTATTTGCTATAGAGTAAAGCTGATTAAAATGTATAAAGTTGAATGAACTGACTTGGAAATAACGTTTCATATTTATTAATAGTAGCCCCTATTTGCGGCTCTGCACGCGATTGAGTTAAGACACGGCAGCGACAACAGAAGTGGAGCCTTCGGTTCCACCGTATTACGGTCTAGTGGCGAGCTACAACAAAATGGATAGCTTAAAAGCTTTCATGAAAAAAAATACATATATGTGAGAACTTTCATGGTGATCGGTGAAACGGTGTCCAAGTTTATTAATCTCAAACATACAAACATCCATATTTATATACATACTAGCGGCCCGGTCCGGCTTACACGGGTAGCACTAATTATGTAATTATCTATAGTCATAAAAGATGAGAATCATTATCATAAAATTCTCAACGTGTATTGAATTTGCGCGATTCAGTTGCTTTTAATTGTGAATGTTCAAAAAGCGAAGAATAATCAACATTTCAAAAAAAAATTGATCCGATCGCTACCAATCTTCACAGGATAACATTAATTTCTGATAAATATTTACTTTAGAACTTAAAAAGCGGGTTTCAAATAAATAATTAAAACTTTAATTAATTGTTCATTGCATAAAATCAGATGCATAATATTATCTTTATTTAAGTTAATCTAAAAAGGATATAAAATATTATTTCAATTAAATAATTCTTTCGCACATTAGTTTATTAGTGTATTTGCCATATGGCAACATACACTATTGGCGTCGGTCGGATGGCGGGACCTAGGAGTCGGACTAAAATTTCTCGACGTTTCATAACCTCCTAAACACTTTGGCACCATTTTTAAAAATGTATATTTATATATATATGTGTGTGTGTGCGGGCAATAACTTTCGAAAGAGTTAATTAATTTTAATGAAATTTGGCCCACGTGTTGACATCCACAACCGCAAGAAGCCTATTTAAAATGGGCGTAATCTGGTCATTTTAAGGGTAGTTTTTAGGAGTTGGAAAATGTTTTTGAGCCCCAAAATACCGAAAAAATTCTCTGAATCGTTTCAAAAATGAAATTTAACCCTCTGGTAGTAATTAAAAAGTGTTCCAGAAATTTTAATAAAATCGGCCTGACAGGACTGGTTTTACAAATTTTATGAAAAAACTAGTTTGCAGATAGTGAATTATTTACTGAAGTGTGTATATAATTTAGTATTGAGGTTCGATTGATAATAATATTGCAATTAAGAAAAAAAATGTTATTTTAAGGGGTGTATTAAGGAGTCTAATTTTTTATTTTGCCTAAAACCCAATTTAAGTTTGCATAAGAAAGTCACGCTGCCTGTATTAGCAAATACACTATATTGTCGGCAGGGTTTTGGCACTGCGACCCGGGTTTTTTATTATTTTTGATCAAAATTCCGAGAAGATGATATTTTCACGGGAACATTTTGATTTTGCCTTTTTGTCCCGACGTACCTTATACCTAATCTTTACGAATATATACGTATTATGTACATAATAATCATTTATTCTTTTTATACGAAAATTTACATAAATGATAATTCTTGTTCCTCTTTATTCCAGCAGGAGAACAGCATGCCTTTATATTCACTTAGAGGATTATCTTTGCCACAATTTGTACAGTCCTTAAGGATAACAAACCTGTTTTGTTTCACTCAAACTTTTGACTCGTTAGCTGCCTTGTTAACAATCTATATCTTATTTAATAGAATTGAATGTATTTAAATATTGTATTTTGCATAGTATCAGAGCCCGAAGCAAGTGTTAGGATGAAACGAGATTCAATTATGGCGCCCCCTTGCTTGCCCCTAATTACAATCAAAATATCGAAAAATGAAAAAAATATTTTTTTCCTTAATTTTTCTTTACCACTGAGGCGCCCCTTGAGACTTGGCGCCTGGATTATGACTAGGCTTGCCAACTTTAAAATACAACAAATCTGCGGGAAATAATGATTTCAAATGCGGGACAAGGGTTTAAAAAGCGGGATCCAACTAATTTTATTTAGAATACAAAAAAACGTGAAATTTTCTTTACAAATCAGGATGAGAAGTAAAATAAAACACCTTGTTAGATTAATAATAGTCCATATTTACTAAAAAAAAAAAACAGTCATAGTGTAATTTAAACTTTATTATGAAAACTATAAATTACTTTTTAAATGAGTATTTTTCTTGACATTTGGCACTTTTAAGGATTTTTATTTTTAAGTACAAAATTGTAAAAATCTTTGCATGGATAAGAAAAATTTACTTTAACTTGTAGCTCTGACTTTACATGAAGACGATTTTGCGCGTCGGTCCAGGCATTATTACAAAGTGAGAAGACTCTCTCTGCTGCTGTATTAGAACCCGGAATAGATGCAATGTAATTAGCGTCCTCCGAAAAGCGTCACACCCTGAGAGGGACGTCTCGTTAAGGGTATCAGAAACGGGACGTCCCGCGTATAGCGGGACGGTTGGCAACCCTAATTATGACGCCCCCTTCGCTTGCCGTTAATACGTCCCACAATCATAATATCGAAAAGCGAAAAGAAAAATTTCTCGTTTTTCTTTACCACTGAGGCGCTCCTTGGGTTATGGCGCCTAGAGCGACCTGTATGTTTGTTTGTTCGTAAAGGAATTTTTGAACGCGAAATTCACCCACACCAAAACGTTAAATTAAACTGAAATTTTGCATACTTATCAAGGACCGATGAAAATACAATAATTTAGTAAGTTTGATCTATTATCCGGGCCAGCACCACGCTTTTTACAGTAAAGCTAATTTTGTTGTCAAATTACCGAGCTGGGTAGAGTAGTGGTGACAGCACTAGACTCGCATTCGGGAGGTCCGGGTTCGAATCCCGGCGGGGGCAGATGTGGCTGGGACTTTTTCCTACTGCCTCTCGCCGAGAAACGGTAATTCCTGTACCGGCCATCTTAATTGAGGTTTTCCATGGTTTCCCTCAATTAATTCCAGATAAATATCGAGATGGTTCCTTATTTGAGGCCATGGCCGATTACCTATCAAACTCCTAGTTCAAAAATTACCTACCTTATCCTAATTTCCTATAATTCCTTCATTCGCCCATTGCTATTACATAAGTTGAAGTTTAAAAAATGTAGAAAAATAACGGGAAGTGTGGTAGATGGAAAATAGTAATGGTGCGAATGGCGTCTGTTATGACATAAAGTCGAGAAACGGCCGTTAAACGCATTATTATTATTATTATTATTATTATTAATTTCGTTGTCAAATTATTTTGCATTTTTCAGTTCATAAAAGCGTGTTGTTTTAGTTTTTTTAAACTCTAAATTTTATCTATATATAGATTAACATTTGATATTATTATATGGAATAGAAAACAGTATCACGGGTAATTGGAATAAAAATAATTCAATTTAAACACTCATTGATTGCGATGTTTCGTCTTTATTTAATTATTATTATTATAACATATATTATCTGGAATTGAACTTTAAAGATGAATTATATGGAATATGCGATTTGTATCACCTTGTATGCGTCAGACACGAGTCAGGATGGCCAAAATAATACACTATATTTCGGCCACCGTCCTGGCTCATATATTGTATCGACTATAGAACATTGCGAACAATATTTTACCTTAAGTTTATATATCTTTGCAGAACCGACACGTGTGTAGACATACGTTTCCACGCATGTCTACACTTAATCTGATTAAAGCTTCTCAACGTCAAAGTTTTAGTGCATCGTGGCAGTTGTTTGTCTGGCACAGCTTTTACAACAAAAAACACAACATGTCAGCTTTAAGGGTATTAACCAATGATGTCGTTTCCAATGAAAAATACAACGCGCTGACGTTCAAAGACATTTTAATTTGAAGCAGCAGTAATGGCCGACGGAACACGGTTTCAATTATTCATATATTGGGAGTAGATCGGAACCCTAATTTTGAAGTCGTAGCAAACCTAAAGAAACTCGGGTCGCAGTGCCCAAAACCCTGCCGACAATCGGTGTATATTATTTCTCCAAGGTTTTTTTGTCGGTATGAAATATCTCACTGTATACTGTATCAAAATTAATGTTTGATGCGCCATTTTGGAGATTATTTTTCTCTCTAAAAACTAGCTTAATATTTTAAAATTAATGTTTTCATTAAAATATTATAGTTTAAAAACTTTTACAATTTCATTACAGAAAATAGCATTTAGAAAAAACAAATGTCGCCATCTGGTGGTAATCTGTTTATTTTAACAGTTGTCGGTAATATTAAGTGACGTAATGGCGCTGAAGTCTCTGAATAGTAATAAAATTAAATACATGTCGCCATCTCGTGACAATCCATTTTAACAGTTATCGGTAGTATTAAGTAACGTAGTTGCGCTGAAGTCCCTGAATAGAATAGAATAAAATTTATTTCCACCCTATTAGATTACGTACCTGATCACTGGCGCAAGGGTTCGCTAGTATAGTGTATTTGCTAATATAGGCAGTAGTGTTACTTTATTATGTGAATTTGTGTTTGCTTTAGAACAAAATAAAAAATTTAACTCCTTTGTACACCGCTTAAAATAATATTTTTTTCTTAATTTTAATATAATAATAATAATGCGTTTAACGTCCGTTTCTCGACTTTATGTCATAACAGACGCCTTTCGCACCATTACTATTTTCCATTTACCACCTCCCGTTATTTTCTACATTTTTTTAAAACTTCAACTTATATAATAGCAATGGGCGAATAAAGAAATTATAGGAAATTAGGATAAGGTAGGTAATTTTTGAACTAGGAGTTTGATAGGTAAGTAATCGGCCATGGCCTCAAATAAGGAACCATCTCGATATTTATCTGGAATTAATTGAGGGAAACCATGGAAAACCTCAGTCAAGATGGCCGGTACAGGAATTACCGTTTCTCGGCGAGAGGCAGTAGGAAAAAGTCCCAGCCACATCTGCCCCTGCCGGGAATCGAACCCGTACCTCCCGCATGCGAGTCTAGTGCTGTACCACTATTCTACCCAGCTCGGTTCTTAATTTCAATATTTCATCTTTGTTTTATCAGTTCATTATCTGCACAAAATTATATACAGCCTTAAGTATAATACTCGCCACGGTTCTAAAAGGCTCTGAAGCTAGTCACAAACAGCGTCGTAAATGCATATTTTAGAGCCGTTCTGGTTGTTTTGTGGGAAAGGAAGACTTTCACCACCTTCCAGTAGCCGGCACAGAACGTGCGCTCGTCGGTGATTGGTTATCGCTGGTTGTCTTGTCAATTGTCGCTTTCCTGCTATGAAGTACAGTCCAGTACGCTATTGTTAAGTTGTTTCTTTGATTGTTAATTGATCAAGATGCCTAATACAGTTTTGCAAAGACAAGCACGAAAAAAAATTTTTTTGATGACTTTATGCAAGGAATTAGACCCCTTTAGATTAAAGAAAAATTAAAAATAATTACATAGCGCGAGTTTGTAATTTTTCAACCGACTGTACCTGCACAAGCCTCCATTTGCATCTAACTTCAGAACCTTTTAGAACCGTGGCACGTATATTATGTAATTATCTATCCGTAAGCGAGTGTTTTCATAAAATTTAAAAGTCCGGCCCTGTCGAGCTGATTTTATTAAAATCTTAGGAACATATTTTAATTGATACTAAATGGTTAAATTTCAATTCGCAATTCGCGTAAATTCAATACACGTTGAGAATTTTATGATAATAATTCTCATCTTTTATGGTTATAGATAATTAGTGCTACCCGTGCGAAGCCGGACCGGGAAGCTAGTTATGTATAGGTATAAAAATCAACCGTTCCAAGGATATACGGACAATAACAATGAGTGTGAGAGAGACGGTATGAAAAATGATTGTTTAGATTAGAACTTATCGGCTTTAAAATTGGGGGTGAAATCGTTAAAACGACGAATCATGTGAATAAAATATAAAATAAGGAATTACGACTTGTATGTTTAGCACGTACTGTGGTTCTTTACACAAAATATTACAGTAGATTTGGGCAGGCATTTGAAATTAAAGGGAAGATTCGTGATTTGTATCGTGCCGCAGTAATATCGATGCTGATCGTGACATCGGTGACGCCGTCGACCGACGTCGAAAGTGGCGGGTTTTTAAACTTCCGAGCGCTGGCTTGGAACGCTCTGAATTCAAGCCAAAAATAGAGCTTCGGATATCAACTGATTGTAGACTTATTCGTCAACATTCTGCAAAAATTCTTTCTCTATAAGGAAGATAAAGGACAAATCTAGGCCCCTAATGGACCACTTTTGTAATTTATGTACGGTTTACTAGAAAAAAGTTGGCATTAATTAAACACAGGTTTTAAATGTCACACTACGACCTTATTCGTACTTATTTCACAAAATTGTTCCATCACAAACCTAAAGTGACTTTTCTTTTTTCGGAAAAGTTTTTTAAATCTTCAAAATATTTCCAAAAATTAGAGTAATCAATTGATAGCGGCATCCTTGCAATAACATCTTTTAGCCACGTAGTTGGCACCAGCCAAAAATTGAAACGTGCGGATGATTTGAGCGAGACAGAGCTAAAGAAGGTCACACCCACAATATGTCTTTTGCCTACCTCGCCTCTTACAGCTGGGTCTCAGCACAAACTATGTGAAAGTGATCCAACACTGTTAAGGCTGTCGGAACGCTCTGAATTTAAGCCAAAAATAGAGCTTCGGCTGTCAACTGATTGTAGACTTATTCGTCAACATTCTGCAAAAATTCTTTCTCTATAAGGAAGATAAAGGACAAATCTAGGTCTCTAATGGACTACTTTTGTAATTTATGTACAATTTACTAGAAAAAAGTTGGCATTAATTGTGCTAGAAAAACACACGTTTTCAATGTCACACTACGACCTTATTCGTACTTATTTCATAAAATTGTTCCATCACAAACCTAAAGTGACTCTTCCTTTTTCGGAAATTTTTTTAAATCTTCAAAATATTTCCAAAAATTACAGTAATCAATTGACAGCGGCACCCTTGCAATAACATCTTTTAGCCACGTAGTTGGCACCAGCCAAAAATTGAAACGTGCGAATGATTTGAGCAAGACAGAGCTAAAGACGGTTACAACCATAATATGTCTTTTACCTACCTCGCCTCTTACCGCTGGGTCTCAGCACAAACTATGCGAAAGTGATCCAACACTGTTAAGGCTGTCGGAACGCTCTGAATTTAAGCCAAAAATAGAGCTTCGTCTAGATCAACTGATTGTAGACTTATTCGTCAACATTCTGCAAAAATTCTTTCTCTATAAGGAAGATAAAGGACAAATCTAGGTCTCTAATGGACTACTTTTGTAATTTATGTACAATTTACTAGAAAAAAGTTGGCATTAATTGTGCTAGAAAAACACACGTTTTCAATGTCACACTACGACCTTATTCGTACTTCTTTCATAAAATTGTTCCATCACAAACCTAAAGTGACTCTTCCTTTTTCGGAAATTTTTTTAAATCTTCAAAATATTTCCAAAAATTACAGTAATCAATTGACAGCGGCACCCTTGCAATAACATCTTTTAGCCACGTAGTTGGCACCAGCCAAAAATTGAAACGTGCGAATGATTTGAGCAAGACAGAGCTAAAGACGGTTACAACCATAATATGTCTTTTACCTACCTCGCCTCTTACCGCTGGGTCTCAGCACAAACTGTGTGAAAGTGATTCAACACTGTTAAGGGGCGATAATTTGTTGCGACGTAACTGTTAGAGCGGGCGTTGGCGTTACTCAACGTTAACGTTGCATTAACGTTACGTATGAAAGCGAAGTCATATGCAAATTAGTACGCTAACAAACACATTTTTGTTAATTCATTGAAGTGTTGTGTTTATTTAATGAAACCGGACCAGATGTTACGCTGGCGTACAGCGGACATTTTTGTGTGTGCGGGTGTGGGTGTGGGGGCGTTTTTGAACTGATATACCCTTTCACTTGAGCGCGTTATATTTCACACTGTTTTATTGTCTTCATGAAACTGTTAGCCGGCCGACCGGCTCCAAAGTATACACGCTTCATAGACAAATATGTTGTAGACGTGTTGAGCCGTACAATTTATCGGGCATGTCACACGTGTGTGTGTGTTTGTGTGTGAGTTGAGAGGATAACGCCGGTCCTAATGCTGAAACTTGTGACACGACACACTGTATACTGAATACGGAGTGTTTAGAGACGTCTATAATTAGGTTACACTGAGTACCATAGCTCGATATGTTTGTTTGTAACGGAATCTTTGAAGGTGGAATTCACCCACTTCAAAACGTCAGATTAAACTGAACCTTTGCATACTTATTAAGGACCGATGACAATACAATAATTTAATAAGTTTGTCCCATTATCCTGACCAGAACCTTCAGGATAACAAAATAAAATCTTTGAATGTATGTAAAGGAATCTTTGAATGTGCAATTCACCCACTTCAAAACGTCAGATTAAACTGAAATTTTGCACACTTATCAAGGACCGATGACAATATAATAATTTAATAACTTTGTCCCATTATCCTGACCAGAACCTTCAGGATAACAAAATAAAATCTTTGAATGTATGTAATGGAATCTTTGAATGTGCAATTCACCCACTTCAAAACGTCAGATTAAACTGAAATTTTGCACACTTATCAAGGACCGATGACAATACAATAATTTAATAAGTTTGTACCATTATCCTGGCCAGGATCTTCAAGATAAAAAATTTGAAAAATTACAGCAAGCATGCTAACACGCTGTATAGTGACGTATGTTGCGTTGCCTAACCCATAGTCAAATGCAATATTGTTTTTAGTCTTATAATTAAAATTAGAGTTAAAAAATACTCGAACAACACGCTTTTATGAATTAAATAAAAAAAATATTAACCTCCTTCAAAAAAATCACTAAAAAGATGAAAATTATTAAATTTTGAGGTCGGCGCCTATTTAATAAAAATAGATATGTAATTAAAAGTTTTTATAATGAAATTAGCTCCGACCTCAAAATTTCATTATTTTCATCTTTTTAGTGATATTTTTGAAGAAGGTTAATATTTTTTTTTATTTAATTCATAAAAGCGTGTTGTTCTAGTATTTTTAAACTCTAATTTTAATTATAAAACTAAAGACAATATTGCATTTTTTTATTTTTTACTTTTTAGTGGTGGATTTGATTTCGCACATTTTTGAAGATTTCCCTCGATTTCTCCAGGGTTCCATCATCAGATCCTGACTTGATGACCATGGGACCACCCTTTCAAACAAAAAAAGAATTTTCCAAATCGGTTCTGGCGTTTTCGAGTAATCGGGAAACATACATAAAAAATAAAAAAAAAAGATTTTGACGAATTGAGAACCTCCTCCTTTTTTTTGAAGTCGGTTTAAAATGCAAAATAATTTGACAACAATATTAGCTTAAAATACATTTTTCATTTACTAGCTTATTGTAAACGTAGAGCTATTATGAACATTTAAGTAGATAGCACCCCAAGCTTTTTACAGTAAAACTGTGAAATGCAATCTGAGAGAGACAATTGCATGAGTGTTTTAAAGAGTAAAAAAAGAGCGCATTATAATAATTTATTACTGGAGATTGTATTCTAAGTCGTAAATCGTAGGTATATAGAAATCATTCGAATGATTTTAAATAACCTGTCAAGATATTTTCATAATCGAATAGTTTGACAATTTTCACTCGAAATATCCCATTTTTAGTGTCTAGTATTGTACACATAAGTTAAACAATGACTTAAGACTGTTCCTGCGATTATAATTGGCATTTTTGCGAGTTCGTTTGTATAATTGTAAATATTTGTGACCACACTGTACAGTAAAGTGTGTTTAAGTTGGTTATTTCCACATACGTTATGTCATAATGGTATCATATTGTATGAAAACTTGTTTGCGCCAACATTTGTGATGTGACATCAAATACCGACTATCCTAAAAGGTCGTCTTTCACCGGAACTTTGGCCAATTCGACTCTTTCACATCATTCCTGAACCAAAAATACAATGATTCATTCGCAATTCTGATTTACTGATTAACAATTCTTCTGCCATTTCAACTCAGTAGTGGGGAATTGCACTAATTTAGGTGAAAATTCACATATTTTTCATTTTAGGGTCTCCCGAATCCAAAAAACAATTTTGGAAAAAGTTTGCTCGTCTGTGATCACGATACAGGTCAAAATTGATACTGCATCTAAATTGATAAATATAATTGTTTGATTGAGAATTTTGTGTATCAGTTCATCTATTTGTCGAAATTCTCCACAGTACTTACCTATTGAAATTTTTAAAATGTTGATTTTATAAGCAGATAATGGGGTTGCTAAAAAATTTCATTATTTTTAACTGACTTCAAAAAAAATGAGGAGAGGTTCTTAATTCAGTTGTGTTTTTTTTTGTATGTTTGTTACGCGATTATGAAACAATTTGAAAAATTTTAACGCCGTTTTATTCAGAATGCTACCGGGTTGGTACCATATAGTTTTTATTAAAATCGTTTTATCCGTTTTTTATATGAATGCGACCTCATATCGCCAGCATTTGTGAACCGATTTTGATGATGATTCTTTTCTTGTTTAAAAGAGCATATTTTCAAGGTGATCCCACATAAATTTTACTTAAATCGATTCAGAAATTTTTTATTATAATTTATAAACAAAGCAACTACGAAATATTATTAATAAAATCTTTAAAAAAAATTAACATCCTGCAAAGGAGTCTCTAAAAAGATGAAAATAATGAAATTTTGAGGTGGGAGTCAATTTCATAACTAAAACTTTTAAATACATATCTACTTTTATTAAACTGGCGCCGACTTCAAAATTTCATTTTTTCATTTTTTTAGTGACTTTTCTGAAAGAGGTAAATATTTTTTTTTCAAAGGTTTTTTTCTAGAAAATGTATATAAGAATCGTGATATTGAAATTTTGTTTATTCATAATTTCAATAATAATTTTATGTATTAAATAAAGCCAAGCCCACATTGACCATAGCAGGTCGGAATGCACTGCAAAAACCCGCACGGATAATTTAAATTTTTTGAAGTTATATTTCTTTTGGCGGATTGAAGGTAAACTTTTCTCTGTTACGGAAGTTGCGCACGCAGCATGCAATAAGAATGAGACACCATGAAGTTAGTTGTTAATTTAGAATGTATATCGGCAAGGTTGAAATTGTCGATGAAGCTGACAGTTTTACTTTGTATTAATTTCTCTGTTACAAAATTTTAAATTATTTGAGCAAATATTATGACACCATACTCCTACTGTTAGTTTTCGTTTTTTAGGATAAAATAAACCCTTATAGGATCACTTCGTTGTCCGTCTGTCTGTCAAGAACTGTTTTTTTCAGGAACGCGTGAAGGTATGAAGTTGAAATTAATATCAAATACTGAGGTCTGCAATCCCTTGGAGCTGTGAAAAAATCAAACTTCAAAGTCAACGCAATCAAAAGATACGGCCGTTTATGCCGCATAGGGAATCAAAACCTATAAGGTACTTCCCGTTGACCTAGAATCATGAGATTTGGCAAGAAGCAATGTCTTATAGGACAAGTAAAGGGAAAAATCCGAAAACCGTAAATTTGTAGTTGCATTTACAAACGTCAAAATAGTGCATACTGGCGACATCGAACGGAATCTCTTAAAAGCTATTAGTTCAGGCATTTATGCGCCTCAGTGTACATATTACGACAAATATTTAAAAAAAAATATAATGAGCCTCACTCTCATAAGCTCACATAAGAAGTTTAAATATTATTCCCAAGTTTAATTTTTTGTTATGTCAAACTAATTAATAATATTTACACATACGTATGAACTTAGCAACAAGGTATAAACTCCTGTCTTTGTCAGTTTCATGTAATTTAGGAGACAAACTAACTTCCCCTTTCGGGGACAATTCTACTTCCCCTCGATTTTTATTTTTTCTAACAGATAGTAATAATAATAATAAAAATAATGCGTTTAACGTCCGTTTCTCGACTTTATGTCATAACAGACGCCATTCGCACCATTATTATTTTCCATTTACCACACTTCCCGTTATTTTTCTACATTTTTTAAACTTCAACTTATGTAATAGCAATGGGCGAATGAAGGAATTATAGGAAATTAGGATAAGGTAGGTAATTTTTGAACTAGGAGTTTGATAGGTAATCGGCCATGGCCTCAAATAAGGAACCATCTCGATATTTATCTGGAATTAATTGAGGGAAACCATGGAAAACCTCAATTAAGATGGCCGGTACAGGAATTACCGTTTCTCGGCGAGAGGCAGTAGGAAAAAGTCCCAGCCACATCTGCCCCCGCCGGGATTCGAACCCGGACCTCCGAATGCGAGTCTAGTGCTGTCACCACTACTCTACCCATCTCGGTACAAACGTCAAAATAGTGCATATTGGCGACATCGAACGGAATCTCTTAAAAGCTATTAGTTCAGGCATTTACGCGCCTCAGTGTGCATATTACGACAAATAATAAAAAAAATATATAACGAGTCTCACTCTCATAAGCTCACATAAGAAGTTTAACTTCTTTAGTTTTAAATATTATTCCCACGTTTAATTTTTTGTTATGTCAAACTAATTAATAATATTGACTTTTTTTCTTTTTTGTCCTTGGTAATTAGTACAAAAATGATTTGTCGGGAAAAAGGACTTTTTAAGTAAACACTTATTTGTTATTTATAGCGACGTTTCGTTCCTTGCTTGGGACTTTTTCAAGCTTTATAACTGTAATTTAATTATTAAAATACAATTTATAAATTAACAATTGAAATATAAAATATCAGATATCAATTATTATACACACCTATTAAATGTTTTGATCAAGTAGATATAAAAGTTAAAATACACATGTAAATATAAATTTTAGTTAAACAATTATTCATTAAAAAGTTTTTAAAAAATATTTTTACGGTTGAAAAAGTCCCAAGCAAGGGACGAAACGTCGCTATAAATAACAAATAAGTGTTTACTTAAAAAGTCCTTTTTTCCGACAAATCATTTTTATACTAATTAATAATATTTACACATACGTATGTACTTAGCAACAAGGTATAAACTTCTGTCTTTGTCAGTTTCATGTAATTTAGGAAACTAACATCCCCTTTCAGGGACAATTCTACTTCCCCTCGATTTCTATTTTTTTTAAACAGATAAAGAAGTTAAACTTCAATAAAATAAACTTAATAAATATTGTACGGTGGTACGGAACCCTCCGTATGCGAGTTCGAGTCGCACTTGGCCAATTATTTATTTTTTTTGCATTTTAATATTTTTTTATACAACGGACAACTGCATAGAAAATCTTGTTTTAATGCATCAAGTTTGCGAGGACGTATTTTTGCAATGCAATGCGTTGCGCCTCGCTCCGGTAATAATGTGCACTTAACTTTATTTTTCAAGTCGACACTATCTTTTATTTAACCTGTTACATCGTCATATCTCCCGTAACGTAACTCAGGTCGAGCACGACTAACAATAAATTCAATCAAATTTAGACAAGTTTCAATGCGTTTTTAACAAGTCTAAAATACTGTTCGAGATAATTGTATATTCCATTTATGTTAAATATTTGCAAATTTCCTGACGGTGAACAGAACTTGTGTCTCTTAAGACTTATAGATATTCATATCAGAACTCGGTGAAGGCGATTTGTGACTTTCTAAATAAAATATTTAAAGAAAATAAAAATACCGTAGAAAAATATCGAACACGTTAAAATTCATTACCAGGCGCAGCCAATCGTTGAATTGATGGCAGGTTGGAATCAAGAATTTGTAAATTAAAACATTACGTAATAGCAGTGCGCGCTTTTAAATACGTATTCATTTGTCTTAATTAAATTATCTTGAAGAGACTCAAAGGATGAAGTTTAAAAATCAGTGTCCAAAGTATAGTGCGCGTTTTTACCTTTGGTGTTCCTGCGTCGTTGGACATTTTAGTTCTGCAAATAGCAGTCATAGGTATGCTAAGTTCTTTTCATATTTTACTATTTTTAATTACGTTTAGTGGAAAATTTATAATAAAAAAATTATGTTTTCAACTCAACTGGTCACCAAGTTACTATGTAATTATTTTAATGTTGAAAAAAACTATATAACAAAATGAACGTTCTTCCAAAAAGGCCACTAAAAAGTGTAAAATTACAAAGTTTTGAGGTTGGCGCCAATTTAATTACTATACCGTACTTCTGTTAAATTGGGGCTGACCTAAAAACTACGCTATTTTACAATTTTAGTGGCCGTTTTTGAAGGAGGTTCAATTGTAAGTTTTTTGAATTTGTTACATTTTCGTAGCTTTGCAATATGTAGTTCATATGTTATTAATCGCCTTTATCCTTAATATTTTAATGCGAAACTAAAAAACAGCTGAACCGATTTAAGTAGAATTTATGTGAGACCACCCTGAATGTATTTTCTATTAAGGGGGTATTCTTATGTGACCACTTCGAAAAATTGATTTTTTTTTTTCATATTTCAATAGTAAAACCTATCGAAAATATGCTGTGAAAAATAGAGACTGAAATTCCTAGTTTTAAATAAATTACAACTCATAGTCGCCGACGAGCCGTATAAGCGACTTGTTGGCTCTTGAAACTTTAAACGCATTTATCTGGAAACATTATTTTCTAAAACTGTCATGGTCCTAAAAAAAGTGTTCAACCGATTGCTTTGAAATTTATATATGTTCTTCTACTCATTAATGATTATCGTCCGTACCAAAATTGCTTATTTTCGAAAATATTTTCTTATTTTTTTAACCGATTTTTAACAAAAAAATTAACAAAAAACACAAACTTTTTTTCTAGTCCGCCATTTTTTTTTTAATGAAATTGATTAATTTTGGTAGGAACGATAGCGACATCCCTACTGAACAATGATCCATTCGATTTTTTTATTTCAGACAACATGAACAGCCGCTATTACCATGACCAGTGACCTGCTTTTTTTTAGTGTCTAATTTAATTTTAAAAAAAATATATATAAAAAATGTAAAATAAGAGAAAAAATTTTTTTTTTATACAGTTAAAGATACAAACAAAAACATGTAAAAAATTAAAATGATTGAATGTTATTGTCGTCTAAAAAAAATTCCCTAAAACGAGGTAAAATTTATGCGTTCACATAAGAATATCCCCTTAAGTAGAAAAAGAATCATCAAAATTGGTTGACAAAATGCTGGTGATATGACGTAACACATATAAAAAAATCTTTTTTGATGTTTGTTAAAAACGACTGAACCGGTTTTTAAAAAAGTTATAGGGGACCAATCGGTAAATATTTTGAACAATATGATATCGACATTTTGAAATCCGTTAACGCCTCAAAAAGCTATGGCACATTAAAAAACATGACGAATTAATTTTTTTGAAATCGGTTAAATACGAAGAAACAATATCAAAACATTTCTTGTAAATTGACAATTAGAAATTAAAAAAATATATTTTTTGTCTATGCAAATATTAACCTCAGTTCTCGTTTTTCCAGGTTCTGACATATTTGCCAGTCATCAATCGGTGAGTGTTTTTATTTTTTTTAAATTTAAATTGTCTGCTGTTATGAGCTCGGGTCAACAAGTCCCCCATGTTTATGAAACTTGTCTGTTAAAATATGCATTTTAATGGCTCAGTGTCTCTTAGAGTTGACCCGGTTAGGGGTTTTGGGATTCGAGATATTTTTTAAGCTCAAGCAGTGAAAACAATAACTATGATCAGAACTGACAAATGAGTTTATTATCTAATAGCATTAATTAATATTTGTGTTTTTTACGTTCAAAAAAACAGTGAATCCTTGCATTTTTAATATTTTTGTAGACTGAAATTTTAAAATGAACTAAACAACGAAGCTGCATTTTTTTTGAAAATTATTACGTTTCATATTTTTATTTAAAAAAATCAAAATTTCGTATGGAATCTTTTTATAAACCTATTTAAACCTTTAAATTTTTGTAACGTTGTCGTAGTATTTTTCTGAAAATGTTGAGTGAAGATTACCTCCCCCAACAAATTCCCTGCAACATAACTTTAATTCGTCGTTGATAAATTTAGATGTTGAGCGTCTATAATCTACAACGTTCATTTTTCATTTCACATCAGTCATAAACATTCAGTAATTTTGGAAAGCTGTGTTTTGCAATTTTTGTTTAATTTTGTAAAATTTATCGTTGACTACTTTTTATTACTTTTATTAATTGCTAATATCGTTGTTTGTTCATAACACATTTATGAAACTCAAATAAAAGTTCGAGTAAGAAGTTATGTTTGTCATAGAAAGGTTCCTCATTTGACATATTTTGTATTTTGTGAAGAAGTCATCTAATGTCCTTTGCCTTTTTTTGTTTCGTTCAACAAGCTATTGTCGATAGCAAGATATTGCATCAATGACACTTCGTCTTGCCTTAGAACTTCTATGAACATTTGAATCATTCTTTTTAGAAACTGCGTAATACTGAAACAGCGTTAAGCGAAGCACCGCTAAGCGAGGTCTTACTGTATATATTTCCAAAAATGGTGTCAAACTGACGTGGAACGTCGATAAATTTTGGTCCGATCCTTAGGTCTCGCCATCCGACCGAAGCCAGTAGTGTATGTGTCATATAGCAAATACACTAATAATACATTCAATATATGAAATGATAAAATATTTACACCCCCGCACATAAAAGCATACGCACGTTCAAACAAACATAATTAAAACGCATTTATGCTCCACATGGCAATAATCATAAATAAGTAAAAATTCATCCCAGCAATGGCTGTGCCAAGTTGGCTGGATTAATTTCATATATTAAACACGACTGACTGTAATCTATAATCATCATATGTATTAATACGCTAAGGTTAAGATGTGCCTCCCTTTTTCGAAAAAAACACACAATTGCTCCACATAAATTTTATATCATTTTATAGATAATTGCTTGCTCTACATCATCATCAACTAAAAAATTTATTATTGCTTTTGTTTTCGTAAATTTATTAATTATTAAAATTATATATACAGATATACATTAAGACACAATACAGCAATGCTGCCATCTGACGGCTTTGATTTTGAAACAACGTCAACATGATTGACAGTCGGTAAATTTTTTTGTTTAATTTTTAATCAAAATTCACGTATAAATACTTTTCGTATGACAGCGCTTCAGCTGGACGTTTTCGATACTTGCGCCTTCTATATGACAGTTTTAGAAAAATATTTTCTTGAACCGTCACTGAGCTTCGTAATGTAATACAATAAAAAGAAGAAAGTTATAAAGAGTGTGAGAAATTAGAAACGAATTTTAGTGCGAATTATTCGCACAGGTACCGCTAGTATATATTAATTCGCTAAGGTTAAGATGTTTGCCTCCCTTTTTCGAAAAAAACTTCACAATTACTCCACATAAATTTTGTATCATTTTATAGATAATTATTTGCTCTATGTGTATCAACAATTAAAAAATCTATTATTGCTTTTGTTTTTGCAAAATAATTAATTATAACAATTATACATTTATTCAGTATATGCAGCAATGCTGCCATCAGACGGTTCTAAATTTGAAACAACGTCAACATGATTGACGGTCGGTAAATTTTTTTTGTTAAATTTTTAATCAAAATTCACGTATAAATACTTTTCGTATGGCGGAATCCTAAGGGCGCGCGTTCTAGTCGCACTTGTCGGTTTTTTTTTATTATTCTCAGTGTATAATCTGTGCAACGAATTGAAATCAATTTCATACTTTTGATAAAACCCCTTTGATAATGTTTCTTTGATAATATCTTTCGTAATAATCGAATTAGAAATGAAATCAGAAATGCCGTAAGTAAATCCGAACGACCAAAGGAAAACAGATTTATTATAGCCTTACGGCACAAACTGTTAAAGGCAATAATATATTTGATTGCAAAAACATCATTAAGCATAAGCCCCGGATTACAGCACCTCCATAATAATTTATATTCCGTCGCATAAAATGCTCAATAAAATACAGTGAATTAGCAAGTAAAAGATTGTCATCTTTATTGAAATTTTTACTACGGAGGTATAGCATGTCTGTATGTAAAAGCTGCAATATACCCATAGCAATAACATAAACTGTGAGCTTCGTATTCGCAGGGACGTAGCTTTGCAACGTGAAAGCTTTTATCTCTTCAACGGAGGAGATACTGCTAAACTTTACCGCTATGGGCGCCAGCCAGCGTTGCCAGACGTCCAGATTTTTAAATCAAAATTAAATGTCCCGCGCGGGACAAGCTCAGTCCCGCTTTTCGAGGATAACTCGACCGTGCGTAAATAATTATTAGAGATGGGAAAACCTGTTATTTTCAAGTAACAGGTACGACCTGTTCCTGTTACTTTTAAATATCAGTTTATAATAACAGGTACAAAAGTAACTGTTACTTTGCTGCTTTAGCACAATACGCACTACGCAGTTTGGTATATAGGTACTTTAGTTTTAATAAGAAAAAGGAACAATGCTGATTATTGAATACCTTAATACAATAAAAATATCGCCCTTCCCTCCACATCCCTAATAATTCTAATCACACAATTTCGACAATCGAGATGTACTTCCGCGTCGACAATCGTGAATCGAGACTCATATATTTGATGGTACGGAACCCTCGCCGCGCGAGCCTAACTCGCAGTTGCCCGGTTTTTTTTATGAGAATGTCAGCAGATTGCAGACACTCCCTTTTTTATTGTTACAATAATTATATTTAAGTTAGGTACGTATTCATTTTAAAGTATTGGATTTTTTTATTAAAATAATGTTTTGAACATTAGATATATATGTGTAACTGTACTTAATGAAAATACATAGCTTACTATACCTATTGTTTAATTATATTTTATTACCATACCACTCTATTACTAGTTTTTTGTAACACTAGAAACTACGTATTCGGATTAAACCTGTTACTTTGTAGTTGGTTATTCAATTATTCATTTGTTAACTGTTTTGTTGCAAAAAAGTGAAGCAGCGTAGAGTACCTGTTACTTAAAGTACCTGTTACTTTTTAAATCAAATAACAGATTGTATCTGTTACAAATGAATAACAGGTACAAAGTAACAGGTTCAAAAATAACAACCCATCACTAATAATTATTCTCTTATTGCAAGTTGCAATTTGTAACACTCACTCCTCAGACTATTGTTTGAAACGCCATATTTTTCTAATGAATAAAACTTTTTTGATTTTGATTTCTGTTTTTTTTATTCAGAAGACGAATAAGACTCAACTATTTAACGATAGGGTAAATCTGATTTAAAATATCATATTTTTATTAAAATACATTTTTTATGGCTATTTTTGCTATCTATTGTCACGTAAACGTAATTTGAACTCAAATAAAAAGATAAATATTTAAAAACTTCTGATTATATACGTTTTTTTACTATGTCCCGCTTTCGACGAAAGAATCCCGCTTTTTTCACTCAAAAAATTCCAAAATCCCGACTTTGCAAAAAAAAAATCTGGCAACGCGTGCGCCAGCTATATAACGACCTCAGTCTGTGAAAACATTATGTGCTAAATTAGTTTATTTCATAAAATAAAAATAAAAGAATAGTACTTCTTACCACAACAGATTTATTCAATGGATGTACATTATGAGAGCTAAGCTCCCATCTTCAGCAAAACACTAAACACTAAATGTACATCCATTGATTAAATCTGTCGTGGTAAGAAGTACTATTCTTTTATTTTTATTCGTTCCAACCACAGTGCTCTTAATATTTTTATTATAGTTTATTTCAAATAATAAAACATTATAAATCACGTCTGGCTGCAATTGTGTGGCCATCTGTTGACTAAAAGCTTTAACAGTTACTTTATAAAATTTCTAACTTACCAATATGCCGATACTTCTGAACGTTACTTCAGTAAAAACAGTTATTTCCGTTATAAAAAAAAATTTGAGTTACCCTTCATATTGCGTCTTAAAGATTTTTACTTCAAAAATTAGCTAAATCAGTCCAGCCGTAGTCAAATGATGTGCTTACCAACAAACCGCATTTAATTGTTATTAGTGTATTTGCCATATGGCAACATACACTATTGGCGTCGGTCGGATGGCGGGACCTAGGAGTCGAAACAAAATTTCTCGACGTTCATAACTTCCTAAACATTATATATAGGTTTATATGTTTGCAGGCTATAACTTTCGAATTGGACCATTTTAAGGGTAGTTTTCAGGGGCTGGGAAATGTTTTTGGGACCCAAAATACCGAAAAAATTCTCACAATCGTTTCAAAATTTAATTTTAACCCTTTAATAGCAATAAAAAAGTGCCCCTAAAATTTTAATAAAATCGGTCAAACAGGGCCGTACTTACAAATTTTTTGAAAACACTAATTTGCAGATAGTGACTTATTTACTGAATGATGTATTTAATTCGGTGTAGACGTTAGATTGATAATAATTTTTTTTTTATTTTTTAACGGGAATTGGACAATTCAATTTTAATATAGTTAAACTAAATTAAAAAATTGCGACGTTTCGTTAAATCTTTTTAACTTCTTCGGGCAGAACTGAAATGATCAAAAATACAAATTAGTTAATGAAATAATTACATTTTTTTTTAAGAAGTTAAAAAGATTTAACGAAACGTCGCAATTTTTTAATTTAGTTTAACTATATTAAAATTGAATTGTCCAATTTCCCGTTAAAAAATAAAAAAAGCTTATTAATTATTGAACAATATTGAGAATTGATAAAAATGTTGCAATTAAAAAAAAAGAACATTATTTATGGGGTGTAGTCAGGGGTTATATTTTTAGTGTATTTGCCATATGGCAACATACACTATTGGCGGGACCTAGAGGTCGGACCAAAATTTCTCGACGTTTCATAACCTCCTAAACACTTTGGCACCATTTTAAAAAATGTTTATATATATATATATATATACGTATATATATATATATATGTGTGTGTGTACGCGCGATAACTTTCGAAAGAGTTAATTGATTTCAACGAAATTTGGGCCACGTGTTGAAACCGATCACCGCAAGAAGCCTATTTAAAATGGGCCTAATCGGGCTATTTTAAGGGTAGTTTTTAGGGGTTGAAAACTGTTTTTGGGCCCCAAAATACCGAAAAAATTCTCCGAATCGTTTCAAAATTGAAATTTAACCCTCTGGTAGTGATTAAAAAATGTCCCCACAATTTTAATAAAATCGGCCCGACAGGACCGGATTTACAAATTTTATGAAAACACTAGTTTGCAGATAGTGACTTATTTATTGAAGGGTGTATTTAATTCGGTGTAGACGTTAGATTGATAATAATATTACAATTAAGAAAAAAATGTTATTTTAAGGGGTGTATTAAGGGGTTAAATTTTTTATTTTGCCCAAAAACAAACTTAATTTCACATAATAAAAGTATAAAATCACACGGCCCTATACAAGCAAATACACTATATTGTCGGCAGGGTTTTGGCACTGCGACCCGAGTTTTTTATTTTGCTCAAAAAAACACTTCAGTTCACATAATAAAACCATACTGGCTGTATTAGCAAATACACTATATTGTCGGCAGAGTTTTGCCATTGCGACCCGAGTTTTTTTTAGATTCGCAGCTGAATTATTATGATCTAAGCTACAGCTCTGTTTCCACTGTACAAAGATCGGTATATACACAAACATAAAGTGTTTACTACACAGAAAATAAATGTAAAACGAGGTCGCGTTTCAGAAGAGATAAGTGATTTAGATAAACTTACATCGATGCAGCTCTAAGAGATTTACATTTTTAAATTTATTACTGGATAACGGATGCGTATTTATTTATCGATACTAAATTTAAAATACCGTTCAATAAACATTTTTTAATTTATTTAACTTCAAAGAATATTTTCCGAATGTTTTATAAAATATTGGCAATTGAAATAATGAAATAAATCTATAAGATCTTTTGAGATATGTTTATTTTATACTAGCTGCTACTCGCGGGTCTACACTCGATTAAGAAAAACAATGTTTTATAGCTCGCTCGGCAGCAACAATAAAACCGAAGGCTCCACCGTTTTACAATCTGTCCTGTGGCTGCGCCCCGCTCGATAGGAACAACAGTTTTTTCGTGGACATACGTTGCAAAATTGGTCTCCACGAAAAGCGCTTTTATTTTAACGCGATAATATGTAGCCTACGTCCATCCTGAAGGTCTATTCTAAATATTGGTGAAATTTTTTTTGAAATCGGATGAGTAGTTTCGGAGATTACCTCCTACATCCAAACTTACAAACTTTACCTTTTTAACACGCTTTTATTAGCTTCACCTGTATGTTTGTTTGTTTGTAAAGAAATCTTTGAACGTGAAATTCACCCAATTCAAAACGTCAGTTTAAACTGAAACTTTGCACACTTATCAAGGACCGATGACATTACAATAATGTAATAAGTCTGTCCCATTATCCTGATCTGGACCTCCAGAATAAACAAAATAAAATCTTTGAATGTATGTTTGTAAACGAATCTTTGAACGTAAAATTCACCCACTTCAAAACGCCAGATTAAACAGAAACTTTGCACACTTATCAAGGACCGACGACAATACAATAATTTAATAAGTCAATCCCATTATCTTGATCAGGACCTTTAGGATAAAAAAAATAAAATCTTTGAATGTATGTAAAGGAATCTTTTAACGTGAAATTCAACCACTTCAAAACGTCAGATTAAACTGAAACTTTGCACACTTATCAAGGACCGATGACAATACAATAATTTAATAAGTCAATCCCATTATCTTGATCAGGACCTTTAGGATAAAAAAAATAAAATCTTTGAATGTATGTAAACGAATCTTTGAACGTGAAATTCACCCACTTCAAAACGCCAGATTAAACAGAAACTTTGCACACTTATCAAGGACCGACGACAATACAATAATTTAATAAGTCAATCCCATTATCTTGATCAGGACCTTTAGGATAAAAAAAATAAAATCTTTGAATGTATGTAAAGGAATCTTTTAACGTGAAATTAACCCACTCCAAAACGTCAGATTAAACTGAAATTTTGCACACTTATCAAAGACCGATGACAATACAATAATTTAATAAGTTTGTCCCATTATCCTGACCAGGACCGTCAGGATAAAACAATCTTTGAACGTATGCTTGTGACGGAATCTGTGAATGTGAAATTCAATATGACAATATAATAATTTATGTAAATATTTACATACTTATATTTATAAAAAATGTATTTATATAAATTAATTAACTTGAACAAATTAACAAAGTATAAACCGTAAATTTTGTTGTGGGGTGAATATTTTAACACTTTAAACACGAAATACATATATACAATGACGGTCGTCCAGCGATCAAATGTTAAGAAAAAATGTTTACAGTTTAGCCCTTCAACAAGACGTATAAAACGTAAACACTGTTACGGTGTGAATTGTTCTTTGAATCAGTGTACACCCACGTTGCAACTTCTGCACGAGATATGCATTAGTGTTGGTTCAGCGATCAAATATTTACACTTTTAACTCGTCAACATAATAATATAATGTAAAAAGTGTTATGGTGTGAAATGCTCTCTAAATCAGTGTACCCTGACACTACACTTTTTACACGAGTACTGCACTAATTTTATAATAGATTCAGTCGTTATTAAATTGAATGAATGCTATCGTTTTAGTCTATTTAAAGGCCCCAGTACACAGTGGTCTGTAGTGGGCCATTGTAGACCATCGCCATTGTGTACAGGGGGTAATGGTCTGTAGTGGCGGCCAATTGCGAATCGTGGTGCGCAATCCATTTGTTGTCGGTTTTTTTGACACATTTCAAAGAAATCGTGGCGTGGCGTGGCCTGTGGTGTTCACACAGTCGCCCATTGTTTGGACAGGTACCTAATTTTTTGTTGCGTGCTATACTATTTAAATTTTTAATCGCCCAAAATGTCAGTATCCTGGAGCAATGAAGAGACTTTTAGGTTTATAATACTATAATACTTGTAAATAGTATATAAATAAATAGCCGCAGCCGTAATTACTTCCATGTCCATTGCAAGTGCTTCGCCAGGCAGAAATGAGCCATGGGCCATTGTGTGAACAAGAAGTGATAGTGGCCTACAGTAGCACATTGCAAAGCATGGCCCGCTACAGAACACTGTGTACTGGGGCCTTAAGAACTTCGTTCAATAACAAGTTTTCGTTTGTCAAAGCGTGCGACAAAATGGAATCGCTCCAAACATTTTATTTTTGTTGGAA
Organism: Venustoraphidia nigricollis; assembly: GCA_034508555.1. Taxonomy (NCBI): domain Eukaryota; kingdom Metazoa; phylum Arthropoda; class Insecta; order Raphidioptera; family Raphidiidae; genus Venustoraphidia; species Venustoraphidia nigricollis. Next base: position 1,785,933 of record JAVRKA010000021.1, on the reverse strand, counting down.
TCTATGTTACAAATATATAGATTATGAAAAAGTTTTTTTAAAAAAATTTCGGACTCTTTTTCTATAATAAAAACATAGAATCGCTACCGAATTGACATAGATAAGATTCAACCTGTGATTGGCTGACTGTGTCACGCCCACTGATTTGTGCAAACCAAAAGAAAGATCATTTGTATACATCTCTTTCTATAAATAAAGAAGTGTGACGGCCTTCTACGTCATTATATCGTGGTTTATGCTCAGTGTTCAAATAATATGTATTTATTTTTATTAATGGTGCCATGTCCATCATAAATAATTGAAAAAAAAGTTAATCGGAACTTGGACCAATGGATTAAGTTAAACTCCGTTAATTAATTGAGTTTAATTTAATCCTAATTCCCATCTTTTTTCGTTTTTTTTTATTTCTTGTTTGCAATTCAGAGGAAGGATATAGGACCGAAAAAAATGGTTTACCTTATTTGTTTATATATAGGGAATACACTGTTTTGATATGAGGGACGACTCTATTGTTATAAAAAAAATGTGTGAGCATCAGTCACATAATCTCACGGGGGAAGTGAAACTTCTTTAGTCGTAGAACGGTTTAGGAGTTCCCCCTGGTCTACGTAAAAAATTAATAAAAAAATTGTTATTTTTTTGGAACAAAACCCCTTGTTTACGTAATACAAACATTTTTTTGGCAAATAATTTTTGGAGAAAACGGTTTAGGAGTCCCCTTCTAATTTTTGGGAGCCCCGTCTCGTCTAAGTAATATAAAAACGTTTCTAAAATAATTTTTGGACAAAACGGTTTAAGAGTCCCTCTCTAATTTTTGCACAGAATGTTTTATGCGTTCCCCCTCGTCTACGTAATATAAAAAAAATTACCGAGCTGGGTAGAGTAGTGGTGACGGCACTAGACTCGCATTCGGGAGGTCCGGGTTCGAATCCCGGCGGAGGCAGATGTGGCTGGGACTTTTTCTTACTGCCTCTCGCCGAGAAACGGTAATTCCCGTACCGGCCATCTTGATTGAGGTTTTCCATGGTTTCCCTCAATTAATTCCAGATAAATATCGAGATGGTTCCTTATTTGAGACCATGGCCGATTACCTATTAAACTCCTAGTTCAAAAATTACCTACCTTATCCTAATTTCCGATAATTCCTTCATTCGCTCATTGCTATTACATAAGTTGAAGTGTTAAAAATGTAGAAAAATAACGAGAAGTGTGGTAGTTGGAAAATAGTAATGGTGCGAATGGCGTCTGTTATGACATAAAGTCGAGAAACGGACGTTAAACGCATTATTATTATAAAAAAAATTGGAAAATAATTTTTGGACAGAACGGTTTAGGAGTCTCCTCCACGGCTACTTTTCAAACAAATAGCTTGCTAAGCGTCATTCACCGTCGTAACAGAAGTTTCAAACAGATACGTCGCTAAAGAAGTTTCACTTCAACAAGAATCCTAAAGTGTAAATAAAAACTCTGTGTTTTATTGGATTTAAAAAGTGTACTGCACCAGTGTTGGTGCAGCGATCAAATTTAATGTCGGTGAGAGCCAGTGTAACAGCTTCTTAACCAGTTAAAATCAATAACATTGTGATCGTTTCAACAGGAGCATATAAAGAACTGAATTAGAGATGTTATGACCGACTGAAAAGTTACGATAAGGTTTTCAACGGCGTTGCGTGTTTCAAAACTTATACTACTAGATGCACCTATCGTAGACCCCCGCTTCATCCCGCGCCATTTTATTTCAGAAGTACCTCTTACTGAACACCTTCAATTTAAAATAAACCTAAATCAAATCAAACTTGATGTCAGCGCTGCGGCTACACCTCATAGCGAAATCTATATACAGGGTGGTCCGCTACGAGGGCTACATAGCTTAGGGGTTATTTCAAATATCCCCAAAACTCAATATTAACGGAACTATTGACGATATTATTTACATTTAATTTTACCAATAATTCAATCCACATTGGGTTTTGGACATATGTATAAAAGGTGCTTTCGATTTGAAATTGCCTAATTCTTTATAAGCTATGTTACTCGCATAGTGAGACACCCTGTATTTTAGGATTTTTTTTTAATCAAACTCTCAGAATAGTTTAAGACAGTCGTTCTTAAACTTTGCAATAGAATTTTAGTGACGAATTCTTTAAAGATTTAAAAAAACAAGCCACGAAAATAACTTCAGTTGTCGAGCATCTGAAATATTACCATTTTATTAATAAGTGCAGATATTTATTGGAAACTTTAGTCAAAACATAACTAATATTACTTCATTATTATCTAAATCTACGTTTCGTTGTTTGTTACAACTTCAGTACTCAACTAAACGTCGTAGATTTAGATAATAAAAACAATGTGTTTTTTGTTGTCCAAATTTCCCATTAACCTAAGGCGAACAAATGAAATGAATGTTACAAACCAACTAAAAAAGTAATAGTACTGTCTGTTTTCATTATTTAAAATTTGATTTCAGTTTTAATCTATCGAAAAGGCATCATGCGACTGCTTTTGTTACAAAAGGGTACGCGATTACTCCAAAGTATTTTTTTTAATTCTTCCTGTTTGATGTTCAAATTTTTAAAGATGATACTTTGAAACAAATTACCTAATTTAAAATCACTCAGTATAAGCTGGGTGTGAATCACATCTAAAATAATAGTCTAACAAGAGTCTTACGCAATACATTTTTTGGTTTAAAACGGAATTAAGGATAGATACAGTAAGTTTTAATTATAAAACTAAAAAATAAAATATTTCAATTGAGTATGGGATAGGCAACGCAACGTACGTCACTGTACAGCGTGTTAGCTTGCTTGCTGTAATTTTTCAAGTTAATTAATTTATATAAATTTATAATATATGTAAATATTTAAATATAAATTATTTTATTGTCATCGGTCCTTGATAACTGTGTAAAGTTTTAGTTTAATCTGGCTTTTTGAAATGAGTGAATTTCACGGTCAAAGATTCCGTTACAAACAAATAAACATAGCTAATAAAAACCCTAGAAAGATAACCTACGTCGAATCAACGTAATCGATTTTGAAAAATCTATATAATTCGCTCATTAATGGGAACACTGTGCTCGCCGTTCCTGCCAACTAGAGATGGGAAAAACGGATCTTTTTTGTGATCTGCATCTTTGCATCTGGATCCCGTATGTGAGCCGGCTCACTGAACCGGTTCAAAAAGAGCCGAGTTCTGAATATGTTACTGCAGTCTGCCACTGAGTTACCTAGTTCAGTCAATCATATCACGACCTGTATAGAATCAAGAATGCATAGCCAAACATGTGATGCATGAGTCATTTGAGCTGACAGATACATCAAAGCGAGAACTGATACGTAAGTGTAAACTGTGCTTCTGTGTGTTATATGTTTCACTGAGTTATGCGGATCCGTTGATCCGTCGGCTCAAAAAAAAGTGAGTCGGCTCTCACGGATCTTCTGTCGGAGTCGGCTCTTTGAACCGGTTCAGATCTGAGTTACCCAACTCTAGTGCCCATAAACATATACACGTCGAAGTGACGTATGTTTAGTGTACTACAAGATATGGTTATCTTTTTTGGGTTAATGACAATAAGTAAGCTAAACTTACGTAAAATTGTTGTTGTTTAAAACGGGCTTAAAAGAGGAAATCGATCAGTGTAAACTAGGTTTAAATCACGTCTAACATAAGATGACAATGAATTGCAATGAATATTTAGCTTCTTGTCACATACAATATGTAAAAAGGTTTCACGTTGAAATTTAATCATTTTTAGTGACTCGACTTTTATTTAGGTCAAGATAATAGTTTAGATGAATACATTTTGTTTTATGGTCTATGAATAAGAGATATAAACGAAAACTGCAAACTCAAGAAAGGAAAAACAGTTTTATAGCTCAAACGTAAATTTCACACAAATCTTCTTTTCTCTGTAACCCGAGTTTCGTTTCTTGTCATACAACATGTATTTATATTAAATAGCTGTTACCCGCGATTTCGTCTGCGTTTTAATATAATAAACAATGCACGCGAAGTCGCGGGTATCAGCTAGTCTACACTAATATTATAAAGAGGAAAGATTTGTATTTTTGTGTGTATGTTTGTAATGAATAAACTCAAAAACTACTGTGCCGATTTAAAAAATTCTTTCACCATTAGAAAGCTACATTCACCCTGAGTAACATAGGCTATATTTATTGCTATAAAATATTAGGGATCCTTACTAAAACTTTAGTAACGTAACCCAAGGTGTAAAAAAATGCTATAAAACATCTTTCGTCGCATGCGCTGCGGAAACTATTGATGATAGAACAAAAGTATGTTCTACAATATTAAAAAACATATCAATAACTACAAAAAACTTCGCGATACTATATGTCCAACTATTATCGTTATGTCACAATAACCACTTTTTTCATTTTAATAATCTATATAGATAAAAGACGATGTATATGTAATCTATGGAGTCCAAACGGGTAGACCACTTTTGATGAAATTTTCAGACAATCTTTAGATTAGCCCAGCGGGTGATCTTCTGAAGTTTGGTAGCGATCGGATCAACAGAATTTTTTAAATTTCTGTTGGGGAAATAAGATTTTTCTTCGATTTTTGGACATTCACAAATAAAAGCGATTGAATTCGTGCAAATTCAATACACGTTGAGAATTTAATGATAATGATTCTCATCTTTGATATCCTATATATTACATTTACACCCGGGCGAAGCTGGATTGGGCCGCTAGTCTAAAATAAAAGTAGCCTAAGTTATTCCTTATAACATCAACTATCTGCCAGTGAAAGTCCCGTTAAAATCGTTCCAGCCGTTTCGGAAACAAATAGACAGATAGACAAAAATTTTAGAAATTGTTTTTTTTTTTTTTGCTGTGATTTTGACATTATAAACCGGCATTTCAATTTTATTTATTTGTATAGATATTTCTTTTTCTATCGTCTGCTTATCGATACATATTTAAGCAAATCAGATCGATACATTATAACGTCTGCATTATTGTCGTTTCGTTGCAACGATAAAGAACCATTCTCGTTCTCGTCGAGACGAAACGTTTTACAGTTCTCGTCTCGTTACGTCCTTTCCGCTAAAGATAGCATAAAAAATTATCAAGACGAGAGTTTATTTCTCGCTATTAAGACGGATCCCTCAGAGCGTAAAATATGCTCTCGGGAAAATTCGAAATTACATTTTATTAATGTTTTTATTAGCTGTGATTAAGTATTAAGCTTTGCAAAATATGGCTTGCTTAAAAATTTCAAAAAAAACTTATTTGTGCCCCAAAAGTTGAATCAAACAACGTAATATTTGGCATTATTTCTTAATAGCACGTCACAAGATTTCGAATTACTGGAAGGCAAATTAACATTTTGAAGTTTTTTCTTTACAAACTAAAAATGCTGTCAAATTTGGCTTGCTCAATAATTTTTTTCAAATATCATTTTTTTAGTACAAAAATTTACGTGTGTGAACTTAGCCCCCTAATCAAGCAATATTGCTTCCAAACAATTTGTAACCTGAATATTTTAATTTGTAACTATTTGTAACCAACTTTTTTTAATTTGTAACCGAACCATTCCCGAGTTATGACCGGTTTCTCAATGGGGAGCTAACTTCACGTAGCCTCCCAAGTCACCAAATTTGTCTGACACAATTTGTAACCTTAATATTATATTAACTTGTAACTATTTGTAACCAACTTTTTAGAATTTATAACCAACGCGTTCCCGAGATATGAGCGATTTCTTGATTTAAACAGCAATGGTATTATTGACTGAGTTGAGAAAAAGCTCATAACTCGGGAACAATTTGGTTACAAACAGTTACAAATCAATATATTAAGGTTACAAATTGTTTTGGATAATTTTTATGACTTGGGTGGTGTTGTGTCCGATGGTAATTTATTGTAATTTAATAATTAGATACTTTTAAGTAAAGCGTTTTATTCCAAGTGATCATTTTTAAAATAAAATAAAATACAATTCTGCTTTTACATAGTCAGTTAAATTAAATAATATTCTAAATTAAATTAAATAATAAATCTAGGGGTGTACAATATATGCACACAACAGGGGGGCTGGCCCTTTATTGAGAATTCGCGATATATCTCGTAAGCGAATTGGTAACAGACTGTAACTTTTTGTAATTTGTAACCAATCCGCTTACAAGATACAGTGATATAAATATTAAGAGCACTGTGGCTGGAACAATAAAAATAAAAGAATAGTTACTTCTTACCACAACAGATTTATTCAGTGGATGTACATTTCGAGAGGTAAGCTTCCATCTTCAGCAAAACACTAGTGTTTTGCTGAAGATGGGAGCTTAGCTCTCGAAATGTACATCCACTGAATAAATCTGTTGTGGTAAGAAGTAACTATTCTTTTATTTTTTTTAAGATACAGTGAACTCTCAACAGAGGACCAGCCCCCTAATGTCACCAAAATGATCCGAAACGGTGTTGACTAAATGAGTTCCAGTGCTTTAGCATTCATCATCCATGCGGGTTCCATGTTTTGAAGAACATATTGTATAATCTGTGTAGATATTTGATAAACATTGTATTGCTTCTTTAATAATAAGAGTTTTAGTTTTCATTTTACTATGCTGTTAAAACAATATTAAAGAATATAGGAGAATGTACGACGTCCTTAAAAAAATAAATCTGGGAAAATATAACTAAAATAAAAACAAATCAAATTAATAATAATAAAGAGAATTGTGTTTCATATTGTCTGCTAGAAATTTTATCTTTTCTACTTTAAAACAGGTGCTCACACAGTTGGTAAATAATTTCCCAGAATTTAAGAGAGTCATTTTTCACCTTGCTCGAAAAATGTAGTTACACTATTTTCCGTACCATTGCCATAATTGGATGGAGCCATCGACAAATTTAAGTTTTCAACCAGCGTTGCCAGACGTTCAGATTATTGCGGAACCGCCCAAGTTTTTAAGGGGGTATTCTCATGTGACCACTTCGAAAAATCGATTTTTTTTCATATTTCAATAGTAAAACCTATCGAACATATGCTGTGAAAAATAGAGATCGAAATTCCTAGTTTTAAATAAATTACAACTCATAGTCGCCGACGAGCCGTATAAGCGACTTGTTGGCTCTTGAAACTTTAAACGCATTTATCTGGAAACATTATTTTCTAAAACTGTCATGGTCCTAAAAAAAAAGTATTCAACCGATTGCTTTGAAATTTATATATGTTCTTCTACTCATTAATGGTTATCGTCCGTACCAAAATTGCTTATTTTCGAAAATATTTTGTTATTTTTTTTAAACGAGTTTTAACAAAAAAATTAACAAAAAACACAAACTTTTTTTCTACAGTCCGCCATTTTTTTTTTAATGAAATTGATTAATTTTAGTAGGGACGATAGCGACATCCCTACTGAACAATGATCCATTCGATTTTTTTATTTCAGACAACATGAACAGCCGCTATTACCATGACCAGTGACCTGCTTTTTTTAGTGTCTAATTTAATTAAAAAAAATATATATATAAAAAATGTAAAATAAGAGAAAAAAAAAAATTTTTTATACAGTTAAAGATACAAACAAAAACATATAAAAAAATTAAAATGATTGAATGTTATTGTCGTCTAAAAAAAATTCCCTAAAAAGAGGTAAAATTTATGCGTTCACATGAGAATACCCCTTAACTTAAATTGAGTGTTCCTAATTTTAATGATTTTTCAAATCACACTTATTAGTGTATTTGCCATATGGCAACATACACTATTGGCGTTGGTCGGTTGGCGGGACCTAGGGGTCGGACCAAAATTTCTCGACGTTTCATAACCTCCTAAACACTTTGACACCATTTTTAAAAATGTTTATATATATACGTATATATATATATTTATATATATATATATATATATATATATGTACGCGCGATAACTTTCGAAAGAGTTAATTGATTTCAACGAAATTTGGGCCACATGTTGAAATCCATCACCGCAAGAAGCCTATTTAAAATGGGTCTAATCGGGCTATTTTAAGGGTAGTTTTTAGGGGTTGAAAACTGTTTTTGGGCCCCAAAATACCGAAAAAATTCTCCGTCTCGTTTCAAAATTGAAATTTAACCCTTTGGTAGTGATTAAAAAGTTTCCCCACAATTTTAATAAAATCGGCCCGACAGGACCGGATTTACAAATTTTATGAAAACACTAGTTTGCAGATAGTGACTTATTTATTGAAGGGTGTATTTAATTTGGTGTAGACGTTAGATTGATAATAATATTACAATTAAGAAAAAAATGTTATTTTAAGGGGTGTGTTAAGGGGTTAAATTTTTTATTTTGCCCAAAAACAAACTTAATTTCACATAATAAAAGTATAAAACCACACGGCCCTATACAAGCAAATACACTATATTGTCGGCAGGGTTTTGGCACTGCGACCCGGGGTTTTTTTTTTATTTCGTTTTAAATATGGTTACGAGTCTTAATTTTTTGTTAAATTCCTTATTAGATATGGGTTATAATATAACGTTACATTATTGATTATATCAATACCCTGCTACCATAATACTAACGCTAATGAATACTCCCTCTATGAGAAACGTAATATTTTAACATTCCCTTATTATCGAACTATTAGGGTGATTGTTTACAAGCTGTTCAATATGCCCCCTTTTTGCACTCGTATTACTCTATCTTAATAGCAATAGAGATGTTGACTATTTTTGGGTAAGTGTTTTAAATCGTGCGTAAGTACCTAATATTGCCACAAATATTTATTATTTTTATTTAAATACAACTCAAGCCTTAAAAATCATGTATTTTAAATCCAGTTTCAAATTTCGGTCCAAAACGCCAAAACTAGTCGCGTGACGTCACCTGTTCATACCAAAGGAGGCTCAAAAGTTTACACGGGAGCTACCATCCTATAGATGCGTGTTCTGTGCTCATAAACGTTAGTAAACTGAGGTGATGAAAAGTTGTTTCGTAGGCGTTGCTATAGTTACATGTAATTTGACGTTTCCTATAAACAAATAATAATAAATTACACACCAAATAACAACCAAACAATCAAGTTTTTTGACAGCGGTTGAACATATGACGTCATGCGCTCTGATTTATACTTGCCCGGTACTAGATGCCAAATTTCAATGAATCCAAAAACTCAACCAATGATTGATTCTATTTTAAGTGGTTAAAAATATACAATGTTCATCTTTTTTTATTTATTTTAATATTATATATGATTGTCTAAACGAAAATGTTAAGTATCGAAATAAACCGAGCCGGGTAGAGTAGTGGTGACAGCACTAGACTCGCATTCGGGAGGTCCGGGTTCGAATCCCGACGAGGGCAGATGTGGCTGAGTCTTTTTCCTACTACCTCTCGCCGAGAAACGGTAATTCATGTACCGGCCATCTTGATTGAGCTTTTCCATGGTTTCCCTCAATTAATTCCAGATAAATATCGAGATGGTTCTTTATTTGAGGCCATGGCCGATTACCTATCAAACTCCTAGATCAAAAATTACCATCCTTATCCTAATTTCCTATAATTCTTTCATTCGCCCATTGCTATTACATAAGTTGAAGTTTTAAAAATGTAGAAAAATAACGGGAAGTGTGGTAGATGGAAAATAGTAATGGTGCGAATGGCGTCTGTTATGACATAAAGTCGAGAAACGGACGTTAAACGCATTATTATTATTATATTATTATCGAAATAAAACATAATTATTTCATTTTTTTGTTTATTAAAAACCTTAAGTGTCCGGTACTCGGGGGACTTCCCCTAATAAAATGAATTTTGCGACCACACTTCGAAATTTCCCGAGAGCATATTTTGCGATCTGAGGGATCACCTAATATTCAGCGCATGTGGGAATCCCCGTAACATAAGGTTCATCATGTAGGTAACTGAAGAAGCATAACAATCCGCCAAACACATGTATATTTCGGTTATATTGTTTCACAGTAGCTATCTATAATGTGTAAAATGTATGAAGCAGGTAGCTATGCAATGTGTATAAGTCAGTAATAAGCTTCTGACAACAATTTATGTCTCGGAAACACGTGTAATAATGCCAACTGTCGTGTTATGTTACCAAAACATGCAGAGCGCTGTTGGCGGCATTGGGTACTCTAACGTACAGCGCTATTGTGAGAGCGCAAATGCTCCCTCATGCGGAATTTGCAATTAGACTCATAACTTACGTGGCGTGAGGGACGCGTTGTCTCGTGCGGAAATATTGGTCACCGACCGCGCCGTTACTATTGAACGGAAATGAATCGCTAGGCTCGCTTCTGTTTCGATTCAACTGAAATTCAACTTCAATCAAGAGTTGCTCGGTAGCGTGAGGGTCGCGTTGTCTCGTAAAATATCAGTCGCCGACGGCGTTCTTACTATTAGACGGAACTGAATCGCTAGGCTCGCTTTTGTTTTAACTCAACTAAAATGTAACTTCAATCAAGAGTTGCTCGGTAGCGTGAGGGTCGCGTTGTCTCGTAAAATATCAGTCGCCGACGGCGTTCTTACTATTGAACGGAACTGAATTGCTAGGCTCGCTTCTGTTTCGATTCAACTGAAATGCAACTTCAATCAAGAGTTGCTCGGTAGCGTGAGGGTCGCGTTGTCTCGTAAAATATCAGTCGCCGACGGCGTTCTTACTATTGAACGGAACTGAATTGCTAGGCTCGCTTCTGTTTCGATTCAACTGAAATGCAACTTCAATCAAGAGTTGCTCGGTAGCGTGAGGGTCGCGTTGTCTCGTAAAATATCAGTCGCCGACGGCGTTCTTACTATTAGACGGAACTGAATCGCTAGGCTCGCTTTTGTTTTAACTCAACTAAAATGTAACTTCAATCAAGAGTTGCTCGGTAGCGTGAGGGTCGCGTTGTCTCGTAAAATATCAGTCGCCGACGGCGTTCTTACTATTAGACGGAACTGAATCGCTAGGCTCGCTTTTGTTTTAACTCAACTAAAATGTAACTTCAATCAAGAGTTGCTCGGTAGCGTGAGGGTCCCGTTGCCTCGTAAAATATGAGTTACCGACTGCGTTCTTACTATTGAATGGAACTGAATCACTAGGCTCGTTTTTGTTTCGATTCAACTGAAATGCAATATTAATCAGCAGTTGCATGGTAGCGCGGGGGATTGCGTTGTCTCGTGCGAAACCATTGGTCACCGACCGCGCCGTTATTGTTGAACGGAATTGAATCGCTAGGCTCGTTTTTGTTTTAACTCAACTGAAATGCAAATTCAATCGAGCTGCACGTTTCAACTACAACGATATCGCGATGGGTGCGTTGTTGAATGGCACTGAATCGCTTGGCACGCTTTTGTTTCAGCTCAACTGAAAGGCAACTTCAATCGAGTTGCACGATTCAACTACAACGGTAGCGCGATTTCCGCGTTGTCTCGTAAAATATGTCTCCGACTGCGCTGTAACTATTAAATGGAACTGTATCGCTAGACTCGCTTCTGTTTCAACTCAACTGAAATGCAACTTCAGTTGCGTTGTCCCGTAAAATATCAGTCACCGACTGCGTCGTTATTTTTTTTTGATATGATAAACACTCTCAAAAAGCAATCTTTCTTAGCAGGAAACTGGATTAAAGTTTTTCATATATTATCGACCGATATTAAAAAACTTTGCTACTACTTTTAAACGTATGTTTAAGTTTTTTTTTTAATTAGTAAAGGTTTTTATAATATAGGTAAGCAAAATTTATGTACACGTATAGCTTGTTAACTGACTGATCAATATAAGAAAACAATTCCAGACAATTGCGCGAAAAGACCATTCCAACTTTAAAAATATTTACCTTTGACATATTATGATATATAAAATAAAATTTCTGTTAAGGCTGTCGGAACGCTCTGAATTTTGTTTGCGCTGAGACCCAGCGATAAGAGGCAAGGTAGGCAAAAGACATATTGTGGGTGTGACCTTCTTTAGCTCTGTCTCGCTCAAATAATCCGCACATTTCAATTTTTGACTAGTGCCAACTACGAGGCAAAAATTTTTTTTTGCAAGGGTGCCGCTGTCAATTGATTACTCTAATTTTTGGAAATATTTTGAAGATTTAAAAACTTTTCCGTAAAAGGAAGAGTCACTTTAGGTTTGTGATGGAACAGTTTTGCGAAATAAGTACGAATAAGGTCATAGTGTGACATTGAAAACGTGTGTTTTTTTAGCATAATTAATGCCAACTTTTTTCTAGTAAATCGTACATAAATTGCAAAAGTAGTCCATTAGAGACCTAGATTTGTCCTTTATCTTCCTTATAGAGAAAGAATTTTTGCAAAATGTTGACGAATAAGTCTACAATCAGTGGACAGCCGAAGCTCTATTTTTGGCTTAAATTCTGAGCGTTCCGACAGCCTTAACGCGCGCTAGTACCAAATATAATATTTGCTACTCGTTTCCATGGTTACAAAATGTGGTGTCACATGTAGAGATTAATCAAAGCAAGCTTGTCAGGTACCTAACTAATTTATTTTTGACAGAACTTCAGAACAAATGAACAGCGGACGAAGTCGCGAGCAAGTTGTAGGAGAGCTGTTAGACATTTTTGGGTAGATATTTGAGGCACTGTGAAAATTTGTACAATACCCCTTCAGTAATATTCGAATACAAAAACACAGGCTTGGCTGAAGGATAGCGGGGCTTAATCGACCGTCAAATTTTTAAATTAACAAGATTTTTTATTTTCAACAAACAGCCTTTGACGAATTTTATAATTTTAATACCTTGAAATTTAGTAGATATTTAAAAAGTTGATAAATAAAAAAACTCATTTTTTTAACTGCGTCTAAAATTTGGCCAGGTGTTTGCAAATTTATATTTTTTAAAAATTTCATAAATATATTTGAGACACGCTGAAATTTAAACAGAATAATATTGGTAACTAAAAATAGATAGATTAAAAAAACAGGTCGTTGCGGTAGGACATTCTACCTGCCAGGTGATTAAAAATTCGAGGGTCGGTTAAGCCCCGCTCCTCTTCAGTCAGGTCTGTGTTTTTCGGATATTCCTAAAGAGGTATTGTACAAATTTCCACAGTGCCTCAAATACCTACACAAAAATTGTTAACAGCTCTCGGGCTAAAACCGCTAGTATATATGTAATATGTTGAATTTTTTTTTTATAATTATGATCGTTCGAGTCCTAAATAGCGATGGGAAAAACGGGTCTTTTTAGTGATCTGCATTTTTGCATCTGGATCCCGTATGTGAGCCGGCTCACTGAACCGGTTGAAAAAGAGCCGAGTTCTGAATATGTTACTGCAGTCTGCCACTGAGTTACCTAGTTCAGTCAATCATATCACGACCTGTATAGAATCAAGAATGCATAGCCAAACATGCGATGCATGAGTCATTTGAGCTGACAGATGCATCAAAGCAAGAACTGATACGTAAGTGTAAAATGTGCTTCTGTGTGTTAAGTGTTTCACTGAGTCATGCGGATCCGTTGATCCGTCGACTCAAAAAAAAAGTGGGTCGGCTCTCACGGATCTTCTATCGGAGTCGGCTCTTTGAGCCGGTTCAGATCTGAGTTACCCAACTCTAGTCCTAAATTATATTCGAGCGTGTTTAGGTCGATAATTCCCAGAAAGCTAGTCAACTGAGCCAAAATAGCAGGTAATTGAAGTAAATGAGAATGCTGATACATAATTATACATAGCTGAAATAAGCTGGAAGACGCAATGTGGCGGACGAAGCTGTAATATTACGTATCAAAACAAAATATTTGCAAATGGAGAAATAATATTAGCTACAGCGTGTTTGTAACTTACACAATAAATTGCTTAATTACTGAAAAATTAACAAACGGAAAATGTTATAATTTTCGCATCTTCTTTGTTATTTGTATATACATAACCTGAAGGTAAAATAGCGTATCTAAGTCGAATTTCTGATACATATTTTCGTATACGGAATCGTTTTTTCTCTACTTTGCTTTAAAACGCTCTGAATTTAAGCCAAAAATAGAGCTTCGGCTGTCAACTGATTGTAGACTTATTTGTCAACATTCTGCAAAAATTCTTTCTCTATAAGGAAGATAAAGGACAAATCTAGGTCTCTAATAGAATTTATGTACGATTTACTAGAAAAAAAGTTGGCATTAATTGTGTCAAAAAAACACACGTTTTCAATGTCACACTACGACCTTATTCGTACTTATTTCACAAAACTGTTTCTTCACAATCTTAAAGTGACTCTTCCTTTTTCGGAAAACTTTTTTAAATCTTCAAAATATTTCCAAGAGTAATCAATTGACAGCAGCACCATTGTAATAACATTTTTTAGCCTCGTAGTTGGCACCAGCCAAAAATTGAAACGTTCAGATGATTTGAGCGAGACTGAGCTAAAGAAGATCACACCCACAATATGTTATTTGTCTATCTCGCCTCTCACCGCTGGGTATCAGCACAAACTGTGTGAAAGTGATCCAACACTGTTAATTACAGAATTGATAAATGTAAAAATTCTTTACTATTTCACGATCGTCAACTAAAAACGGATCGATTGAAATTATTTAATTAACGTATATTTTAAAATGAACCGAGCGGTGTAGAGTAGTGGTGAGAGCACTAGACTCGCATTCTGATGGTACTGGGTTAGAATCCTGGCGGGGACGTTGGAACGAAATTATTTTTGCAATCGCAACTTTAAAGTTCCATAACTTTTTCATTTCTAGAGATATTTTAATAATGTTTATACATTTTTTGTTTCATTTTACTTTTTTATAATTATTCCATAAAGAAAAAAGGAAACTTCTTTATTGCAACCGCAACGAAACTATTCTTATTGTTATTATTAATTATGTATGTGTTATTCACAAATGTTTGTGTGTTATAAGCAGAGGAGAGTTGCAAACAGTATTTTGTTGCTGAACTCATGTACCCTTTTGATTTGTAGGATCAATAAATCATCATATATATTAATACGCTAAGGTTAAGATGTTTGCCTCCCTTTTTCGAAAAAACCTCACAATTACTCCACATAAATTTTGTATCATTTTATAGATACTTACTTGCTCTGTGTGTATCAACAATTAAAAAATCTATTATTGCTTTTGCTTTTGCAAAATAATTAATTATAACAATTACACATTTATTCAGTATATGCAGCAATGCTGCCATCTGACGGTTCTAACTTTGAAACAACGTCAACATGATTGACGGTCGGTAAATTTTTTTTTGTTTAATTTTTAATCAAAATTCACGTATAAATACTTTTCGTATGGCGGCGCTTCAGCTCAACGTTTTCGATACTTGCGCCTCTATATGACAGTTTTAGAAAAATATTTTCTTGAACCGTCACTGAGCTTCGTAATGTAATACAACAAAAAGAAGAAAGTTATAAAGAGTGTGAGAAATTAGAAACGAATTTTAGTGCGTATTATTCGCACAGGTACCGCTAGTTTATTATTATTATTATTAGTTACTACTATTGATTTTTATTTATTTATTCCTTTTTTTATGACATAACAAATTCGCTCGCCCTTTCATGTCAGCAAAATTATTATAGAAAGCTTGTAGAAGGGATTTAATATTTTTATAATAACATAAATATCCTTTGATTCATTCAAGACCCCTCGCTACTGGGAGAGTTAATGTCTAGCTACAGCTAAAAATAATTGGCTCTCGCATGTAGTGAATTTGAGTGTTGTTATCGCTATATTATAAAGGATTAAAATGTTGAATTGTGTGCACTGTAGAGTAACTGATTAATTCATTCCGCCGCGAAAGTGGAAAGATTCTGGTTTAAATCCAGACGGTGACGTGTTGGAATAATAAATTTTTCTAATATAGTGCTACAACAATGATTGTTTCTTAACAATTATAGCAGACAACAGCTATTATACTAAATAAATATCCTTGTAAAGATTTTTTACGTAAAGGCTATAATCATTAATCTTATTTAACAAAAGCCACTATGCCTTGAGCCCATAGATTAAAATCTTAAATTATTATATACGTCAAAACAGCCTCAAGTTATTAAATGTAGATTGTTATTTTCGCGTATTTAAAGTATATCGTATATGTTACATTTATATACGTAGAGCAAACCTTTATAAAAGTAGGGTTTGCTCCGTAGTTTGAGAATTGTTGTGTTAAGCCATTATGACATTTGAGATTACACAATACAGTATTTTTTAACAAACACCTTTGTTTGATTAGTATTTAATTTTGCAAGGACATTTCTTAAAACCTTTCGATTGCTTGACAGATTTTAAAATTTGGTTTGTAGCTAATAATCTCCATTAAACAAACATTAAGGGGGTGGTGTGAGGGGTCAAAAAAACCGAAAATTTTTTTTTTGCTTAAATCGCCTTTTTAGGATCTCCAGATTGTGAAAGAGTTTTTCGAATTTCGAAGTCGTTGGAAAGTTACAGAGGTAGATCGTGAGTCAAGTGCTTTTTTCTGTTACGCATACTTGATTTTTCAAACGCGTTTTTTTCGAAACTGTATTTTTTAAAATGGTTGCCACGATATCTCGAAAACTAATGACCCGATTGCGTTGAAATTTTTATGGTATCTTCAGTACATCTATAGTTCTAGCCCGAACCAAAATCGTTGTGATAACTGTAATAGTTTTTTTATTCTTCAAGCTGGAATACTAAAAAAAACGATGAAAATCGTAAATTTTTTTTCAAATCTTCGCCAAACATGAAGTTTTCAATATTTTGACTTAATTCTAGTACCGGCTGTAGTCACAGGCCTACCAATTAAAACGCAATTTGATTTGTTGCTTTTACATAAGCAGAACAGTATGTATCGTGGCAAACGTCAGCCGACTTTTTTTTACATGGGCGTCATCCCGGAGATCTACAGTCGGTTCAACTGTACATTTCAACGTGAAAAAATTTGGAAAGATTGGTGAAATGTCAATAAATACATGATGAAAATATTAAGGTAGTATACATTCATTGTTCGCCACGAAAAATTCCCAAAAAAGCGTGAAAAAAACAGTTGTTACACCAGACGACCCCCTTAAGAGAGCACGTGTTAAAGTTTTAGGTAAGAGAGAAGAAGCTAGACCCCTCTTAAGTAAAATGGATACAGTAAGAGCTCGCTTAACACGGAAGATACGTTCCAATAAGTTCCTGCGCTATACGAAACAGCGCTAAACGAGGTCATTTTAATACATAGATAATAGGCATAAGTAAAACAGAACTGAGAATAAGAAAATTTGTTTTTTTTTTTTTAATTTTGTAATATGTATTATAGTTATAAGCTTTTTTATAGAATTTTTATAGAATTATAGATTTATTTATTGCTAAACCCGATTTTTGTTCATAAAACATTTGTGAAAATCAAATAAAAGCTCGAGTAAGAAGTGATGATGAGAAAGGTTCCTCGTTTGACATATTTTGTTTTTTGTGAAGAAGTCATTTGACGTCGTTTGCCTCTTTCTGTTTCGTTCAGCAAACTGTTGTCGATAGCAAGATATTGCATCAATGACACTTCATCTTTACTACTTTGAACTTCTATCAACATTTGAATCATTTTGTATAAACTGATCCATAATTTAAGTCACAGTGGCTAAACTTTTCTTTTTAGAAACCGCGTAATACTAAAATAGCGTTAAGCGGAGCAGCGTTAAGCGAGTTCTTTACTATATAAATAAAAGCTTACTGTTTTAATGCGAAGGAAATCAGTGCATAACTGTTCAAATATCTATTTATGAGAACTCGTAGATACTTGAATAATTCAAGAGATCTTTAACAAACAATTTAAACTGTGTCATTGTTATATCAGCAGCTTCTCTAGTTTATACAGCAGTATATAATATAATTATGTTATGCACTCAAAACCTACTGCATTAAATCTGCTATACTGTACTCTGTCTCATTCAGTTTCAAAAAATTGGAGATAAATTAGACAATACAGTCAATTTTCACTTAACGACCTTTCGTTATCAAGGCCGTTATTGTCTAAAGCAAAATAAGCAGTTGCTTAAGGCTGTCGGAACGCTCAGAATTTCGTTTGTGCAGTGACCCAGCGGTAAGGGGCGAGGTAGGCAAAAGACATATTGTGGGTGTGGCCTTCTTTAGCTCTGTCTCGCTTAAATCATCCGCACGTTTCAATTTTTGGCTGATGCTAACTACGAGGATAAAAGCTGCAATTGCAAGGGTGCCGCTGTCAATTGATTACTCTAATTTTTGGAAATATTTTGAAGATTTAAAAAACTTTTCCGTAAAAGGAAGAGTCACTTTAGGTTTGTGATGGAACAGTTTTGCGAAATAAGTACGAATAAGGTCATAGTGTGACATTGAAAACGTGTGTTTTTTTAGCATAATTAATGCCAACTTTTTTCTAGAAAATCGTACATAAATTTCAAAAGTAGTCCATTAGAGACCTAGATTTGTTTTTTATCTTCCTTATAGAGAAAGAATTTTTACAGAATGTTGACGAATAAGTCTACAATCAGTTGACAGCCGAAGCTCCATTTTTGGCTTAAATTCAAAGCGTTCCGACAGCCTTAAGACCCTAGTTTAGTGGAGACCCTCGATACATCGAATTCTTGCGAATTTTGTAACTGTAAGAGATACAAAAATAAATAAAAAAAACATGCTTTAATAGCAAATCGAATTAAAAAGTGAAAAATGATTTTTAATTATTAAAATTTTGTTTAACGGTGTTTGATCACTTTCAGACAGTTTGTGCTGATACCCAGCGGTAAGAGGCGAGGTAGACAAAAGACATATTGTGGGTGTGATCTTTAGCTCTGTCTCGCTCAAATCATCCGCACGTTTCAATTTTTGGCTGGTGCCAACTACGAGGCTAAAAGATGCTATCGCAAGGGTGCCGCTGTCAATTGATTACTCTAAACTTTGGAAATATTTTGAAGATTTAAAAAAACTTTTCCGAAAAAGGAAGAGCCACTTTAGGTTTGTGATGGAACAATTTTGTGAAATAAGTATGAATAAGGTCATAGTGTGACATTGAAAATGTGTGTTTTTTGGCACAATTAATGCCAACTTTTTTTAAATAAATCGTACATAAATTACAAAATTAGTCCATTGAGACCTAGATTTGTCCTTGATTTTCCTTATAGAGAAAGAATTTTTGCAAAATGTTGGCGAATAAGTCTACAATCAGTTATCGGTCGAAGCCCTATTTTTGGCTTAAATTCAGAGCATTCCGACAGCCTAGTTTAGTGGAGTTTCTTGCGAATTTTGTAACTGTACGTGATAAAAAAATAAATAAAAGTTTAAAAAAAAAACTAACAAAAAAACACGCTTTAGTAGCAAACTGAATTAAAAAGAGAAAAATAATTTTTAATTATTAAATTTTTTTTGACTTTTTAGACCTTAACTATTATTTATTTTTTTATTTTTTAGTCTTATTTTTATTCTGATGATCCTGGTCAGGACATTAACTATCAAATTATTGTATTGTCATCAGTCCTTAACACGTGTGCAAATTTTTTAATCAATCTGAAGCAACAGATTGAAAATAATTTTTTATACATATTTTTTTTTTGCAAATATAACGATATTCTGGTCATGTTACATTTTCTATGAATATATGACGCTATACTTTTCTCTGATACGAGAGTCAGATGTTTTGTTAGTCATTTTGTTTAAAACATAATCTATTTTCTCTGCAGTCTGCATTGTACAATGTATAGCCAGAGCAGTACATCATTGTGAAGGCAGCTACAACACACTAATTAGCAGTCGGAAAATGAACTTCCAAATCGTTCTCGATGTAACTTTTCCTGTGTCAATAAGATTAATCCTGTCTCTTCGTTTTGATAAATGGCTACGGAAAATAGATAATGTTGATTTAAGTTGAATAATAATAATAATCTAAACCGAACCGGGTAGAGTAGTGGTGACAGCACTAGACTCGCATTCGGGAGGTCCGGGTTCGAATCCCGGCGGGGCAGATGTAGCTGGGACTTTTTCCTACTGCCTCTCGCCGAGAAACGGTAATTCCTGTACCGGCCATCTTGATTGAGGTTTTCCATGGTTTCCCTCAATTAATTCCAGATAAATATCGAGATGATTCCTTATTTGAGGCCATGGTCGATTGCCTATCAAACTCCTAGTTCAAAAATTACCTACCTTATCCTAATTTCCTATAATTCCTTCATTCGCCCATTGCTATTACATAAGTTGAAGTTTTAAAAATGTAGAAAAATAACGGGAAGTGTGGTAGATGGAAAATAGTAATGGTGCGAATGGCGTCTATTATGACATATAGTCGAGAAACGGATGTTAAACGCATTATTATTATTATTATTATAATCTAAAATTTTCATTGAATACAGCTTTCATCTTGGATCCCTAAGCTAATTTGGATTTCTGTCCTAGAAGTTTTACAAATAATCTAATTATTTAAGAATAATATTTAATACAGTTTTATTTAGCTTGACCCTTTACAAAGGGAGCGTCCCTAAACCACGTTACTTGATCAAGAGGGAGGGGGGATCATTTTGAAAGCTACGCTGAACTACGTGAGGGGAGGGGGTAGTTGGAGTCAAGCTACGTAATTTTTTTCGTGTATTTTATTTACCACATTGGGGAAATAATTTGCAGAATAAGTTGAATATTTATTTTCAAACATTGGTTACTTTGATATCTTAATATACAAAGATCAGTCTTGTTCACTTTAAACCATTTTTTAAAAGTTTGTTAACATAAAACACAAAATGTCTTCTAGACGGCGAAACTATTACACATTTTAAGAGGGCACTTTGATGTTTACGTCATGTAAAAATTCTCACATGGACAGATCGTCACATTCATACCATAGTTTTATTTACATACTATAATCTACAGAAAAACATGTTTAATATGAATTGTCTGTAGTATATCAACATCATAACCTTACATTATGTGACGTTTCAGCATATATACTTGTATTTAAAAAATGTTTAAACCGAAAATTGTTCTGATATCTGAAAATAGAGAATATGATATTTTTTATTTTCCTTTCTGCATTTACATGAAATATATGTTATGAGTTCTTACCGTTTGTACGTCAAATTACAGAAATTATTTTGTATACTTCAATTGTTCGTAATTTTAAACGTCAGGTTTAAGCCGTTCATCCTTGTTTTACCATTTTGTGAATCAAAATGCAACACACTATAAACTTCTGTCCTTGTCAGTTTTATATAATTTAGAGGACAAACTAAC
Organism: Venustoraphidia nigricollis; assembly: GCA_034508555.1. Classification (NCBI taxonomy): domain Eukaryota; kingdom Metazoa; phylum Arthropoda; class Insecta; order Raphidioptera; family Raphidiidae; genus Venustoraphidia; species Venustoraphidia nigricollis. The sequence continues at coordinate 1,764,800 of JAVRKA010000021.1, read as the reverse complement.
TTCCCCTTTATTTGTTTATTCTACTTCCTCTCGATTTCTTACATTTTTCAAACATATACGTCGCTAAAGAAGTTAAATTTCAATAATAATTTAGAAATGTGCGATTTTTTTTATTAAATATATAAGCTAGAGTTGAAAGAAGAGGCAAATTAAGAAGAAATAAAGTTCTTAAGCCTACGGAAATGTATGCAATATTTTTTCCAAGCGTTAATACAAAATGAGAATCGTTTTATAGCGCCGCAAAGGAAGATGAATTTGTACAATTTTGTAGTCGATTTAGTTTTTGTCTTTATTCAGCTGCTATTCTATTATCTTGATTGATTCAAATAGCATAGCCGCTCTGATTCCCGGAAGAAAAAGGCCTTGCGTTCAATTGGTTAGTATATATTGATTGACGTCATTCTTCCATAAGGTTCTACTGTTATAACCATAGACCTATCTCCTGGACTGAGCCATCTAGATCATGACAAAGTGCTGAAAGTGGTCACACATCAGTGTTGCCAGACGTCCCGATTTTGGTGGGACGTCCCGATTTTTAAATCAAAATTAAATGTCCCGCGTGGGACAGGCTCAGTCCCGCTTTTCGGGGATAACTCGACCGTGCGTAAATAATTATTCTCTTATTGTAAGTTGCAATTTGTAACACTCACTCCTCAGACTGTTGTTTGAAACGCCATATTTTTCTAATGAATAAAACTTTTTTGATTTTGATTTCTGTTTTTTTTATTTTATTTTTATTAAGAAGACGAATAAGACTCAACTATTTAACAATCTGATTTAAAATAAAATATTTTTATTAAAATACATTTTCTATGGTTATTTTTGCTATCTATTGTCACGTAAACGTAATTTGAACTCAAATAAAAAGATAAATATTTAAAAACTTCTGATTATATACGTTATTTTACTATGTCCCGCTTTCGACGAAAGAATCCCGCTTTTTTCACTCAAAAAGTTCCAAAATCCCGACTTGGCAAAAAAAAAATCTGGCAACGCTGTCACACATAGTGAAAGAGATTCTAAATATTGGTGAAAAAAATTTTGTAATCGGATGAGAAGTTTCGGAGATTACCTTCTATATCCAAGCTTACAAATTTTACCTCTTTATAATATTACTATAGGTCAGGGGTTCCCAAACTTTTTCGGTTAAAAATCAGAATTTTTCCGCGGCGCCCCAAATCAAAACATTGGTTATGATAAACCTTATGTTACTAATAGTTTTTTTCATTTCTAATTCAGAAACTCATTGATAAATCTATATACCTCCAATGTTATCTGCAATTTTATTGAATAAATAATCAAAATTTTCACAGCGCTCCAATAAAACAGCTGCAGCACCCTGAGGCGCTGATATTTCGTGGCACCCTTATGACGACACCGCGGCGCAAACTTTGGGAATCAATGGTATAGGTAATAAAGCACCGTTTGAGATACAGTGTAACCTTAACATAACGAACCTCAATATAACGATTTCTTCGATTTAACAAATTTTTCGAAATCCCCTAGAACTGCCCGTAAGAGTTAATGCAAAATATACCTCTACATTACGAATACTTTTGTTAAAACGGGTTTTCGATCATTGCAGAATATAAATAGAAAATAAAATTTACCTCTATTTAACGATTTTTGTCAACTTATAACCTTTACCTAACGTATCCTACCAATCAATCACACACAATTCCACAATAACAACAACAATTCATGTCTCGACAGGTTCAGACACGTTAAATTTATCGTAAGACAATCATTGTTGTTTGATTTAAAGTAATGTAAACACTGATGTTGGTCACTGTTGTTAGTAAATTTAAAGTTGCAGCGGTCGAGAAACCTTAACCGTCGCAGAGAAACGCTAAAGGGTTCGAAATTCCCGCAAGTACATTGACCGCAATTTTAAAGTTTAAAGATAAATTTTCAGAAGAAAATTGGTTTTCTTATCTTGTTAAAACGAATCTTAGACAAAACTAACCTCTATATAACAAACTTAATTATAACGAATACATGGTATAACGAATATTTTCTAATTCCCTTCAGCTTTGTTTATCGAGGTTGTACTGTATTGTTTTTTCGAAACTTTGGACATGCTCTTATGTGTCTATTTTGAGAGCCGCTGATTTAATAAGTGCCACTGACTTTACCAAATGAATACAGTCAAAGCCCTCTAAGTGCACAGCTCGGAACCGAGCCCATCCTTTAAGTGCACACTTCCCCTACGATCTTTTTCATCCCCACTCTTCTAACTCCTATAGCTATCTTTATTCAATCAGATGCTATAAACAATATCTCTAAAACTCTATGAATATGATGGAAATGGAAAGTTTGAAAATAGCGCGCTTACGGTCGCACGTGATTGGTCGCAGATTATTCGAAGTGGGGGCTGGGGAACGTGCACTTAGAGGGCGAGTTCGTGTGCAGTAAGAGAGCGTGTGCATTTAGAGAGCGTGCACTTAGAGGGCTTTGACTGTAGCAAACGCAAACTGTACAATCTTTGATAATAATAACGGGGCGTACTAAGAGTCAAATTTCAAAGGCGTATTTTTGATGATTAAAAATAGACTGGAATTTCATTGCGTTAAAAACGTTAGTTGTGTTATAACATGATTAAATTAATTGTTGTGTTTTATTTTTTTGTAGTTTTGTCCGCGTTTTCTAACGGTAAATCACTATTTTTTCTATTTTTTTTAACACGCTTTTATTAGCTTTACCTGTATGTTAGTTTGTTTGTAATAGAAATTTTGAATGTGTAAATTCACCCAGTTCAAAACGTCAGATTAAACTGAAACTTTGCAAACTTATCAAGAACCGATGGCAATACAATAATTTAATAAGTTTGTCCCATTATTCTGAACAGGACTTTCAGGATAAACAAAATAAAATGTTTGAATGTATGTTTGTAAACGAATCTTTGAACGTGAAATTTACCCACTTCAAAACGTTAGATTAAACTGAAACTTTACACACCTATCAAGGACCGATGACAATACAATAATTTAATAAGTTTGTCCCATTATTCTGACCAGGACCTTCAGGATAAATAAAATAAAATGTTTGAATGTATGTTTGTAAACGAATCTTTGAACGTGAAATTCACCCACTTCAAAACGTCAGATTAAACTGAAACTTTGCAAACTTATCAAGAACCGATGGCAATACAATAATTTAATAAGTTTGTCCCATTATTCTGACCAGGACCTTCAGGATAAATAAAATAAAATGTTTGAATGTATGTTTGTAAACGAATCTTTGAACGTGAAATTCACCCACTTCAAAACGTCAGATTAAACTGAAACTTGGCACACTTGTCAAGGACCGATGGCAATACAATAATTTAATAAGTTTGTCCCATTATTCTGACCAGGACCTTCAGGATAAATAAAATAAAATGTTTGAATGTATGTTTGTAAACGAATCTTTGAACGTGAAATTCACCCACCTCAAAACGTCAGATTAAACTGAAACTTGGCACACTTGTCAAGGACCGATGACAATACAATAATTTAATGAGTTTGTCCCATTATCCTGACCAGGTTCATCAGGATAAAAAAATGAGACTAAAAATACAAAATAAATAATTTTATACAATAAAAACATAATTTCTTAGTTCGGTTTGCTATTAAAGCGTGTTAATTATTTTAGCTGAAGAATGCAGCAGCGATATAAGTACAAAATCAGCAACTTTAAGACTCAAACAAAAGTTATTATGTGATTATGATAGGACAGTACGGCCAACTTTAAATCATGGTAATACTACCAACGTTACAATGAAATTGCTGCTGAAATATTTTGAATACGTAAGTGACCTATTTTAACTTCAGTTGCCATTAATACATTTTGGAATGTATTCAGTGGCGTCGCCAAGGGGGGGGGGGGCAAGTAGGGACAGCTACCCCCTCCTTGAGACTCGGGATTTTTTTAAGTTATAACTTTTGCTGCCTAATGCCTAATAAATTGTAGCGTTCAATAGATTCACTATCAAATTAAAATCAAATTTAAAGATAAAAAAGTCTCTATTTATTCGTAATACCGACTACCGTCACGAATTTACACATTTTCTTTGAAATTATAGATAATTGCGAGGATTATAAAAACAAAGTTTTGGACTTTTCAAAAACTCGATAACATTACGTTTTAATTAAGTTTTTAATTACAAAAATATATGTACGGTACATAATGGTAGCCAGGCTACATAAAAAAAAATTATAATGAGCCTCACCCTCATAAGCTCTCATAAGAAGTTTAACATCTTTAATTTTTAATATTATAATTACGGCGAAATTATTACACATTTTAAGAGGGCACTTTGATGTTTAAGTCGTGAAAATTTTCACATGGACAGATCGTCACATTCATACCATGGTTTTTATTTACATGCTATAATCTACAGAAAAACATTTTTAATATTAGATGAAAAATTTTCTGAGGACTTAGGATCAGTTTTTTTAGATCAATACTAAATTTTTTATTTTGTACACGACGTTTCGGAATTAATTTATTTAGTCTGATGAAGGAATAAATTAATTCCGAAACGTCGTGTACAAAATAAAAAATTTAGTATTGATTTAAAAAAACTGATCCTAAGTCCTCAGAAAATTTTTCATCTAATTAATTAGTCAGGATCGGAATAATAATAATTTTTTAAAATTTTTAATATTAATTGTCTGTAATATATCAACATTATAATCTCACATTATGTGACGTTTCAACATATACTTGTATTTAAAAAATGTTTAAACCGAAAATTGTTCTGATTTCTGAAAATAGAGAATATGGTATTTAATATTTTCCTTTCTGAATTTACATGAAATATATATTATGAATTTCTATAGTTTGTACATCAAATTACAGAAATTATTTTGTACTTCAATTGTTCGTAATTTTAAATGTCAGATTCAAGTCGTTCATCCTTGTCTTACTATTTTGCGAATCAAAATGCAACACACTATAAACTTCTGTCCTTGTCAGTTTCATGGAATTCAAAGGACAAACTAACTTCCCCTTAATTTGTTTCATTCTACTTCCCCTCGGTTTCTTATTTTTTTCAAACACATACGTCGCTAAAGAAGTTAAACTTCAAAAACTGGTACATAATGTACATAGTGTAAGAATAAGATAAGGCACAATAATTTAGCTGTTAATTTACTGAATTTATTTTAATTTATTATTTTATTGTAACTACTTATAACTATTTTTTTAGGATGATCATTCCGGAACGATATCAATACATAGTTGGCTAGTCCTGGTAAGATTTTTTTTTGTTTCTGAACACACCAGCTACCACACTTTTCTTAGCCTAGTACCAATTTACATTTTCATTTTAATAATATTTTTATTAAACCGAAATGGAAAAAATATAGCTAAAACTTCTCTGATTATAATTTTCTCCATTATTAAGAACCAAAGCTCTGGTAAGATTTTTTTTTTGCTTCTAATGGCACCAGCTGCCGCACTTTTCCGGGCCTAGTACCAATGTACATTTTCAATTTATTGATATTTTTAATCAATCGAAATGGAAAAAATATAGCTAAAACTTCTGATTATAATTTTTTTCCATTATTAAGAACGAAATATCACGTAGTTGGGTAGTCCTGGTAAGATTATTGTTTTTGCCTCTAAGGATACCAGCTGCCGCACTTTTCCGGGCCTAGTACCAATCTACATTTTCAATTTATTAATATTTTTAATAAATCGAAATGGAAAAAAATATTATCATATTTTTTCCATTATCATTACATTTTTTCCATTTATTCAGAAGCTCCTAGACAAGTCCAACGATATCTTAATTTTAGAAATCTGTCCAGTCGTTTGGATGGTATGAGGTAATAAAGAATCGTACATCGATAGTAAATACGCGCAAAGAACATAACCCTTCTTGGCAGGAAAATAATGAACTTTTGAGGTAGCCGTCAATCTAATAAAAGTAAATATTTTTACGAAAAGTTCAGCTCCTTGTTCTTAATATGACAAATAATTCAGAGGTTTAATTTTTGGAGCGGGTAAATTAGTTCAATATTTTTTATTATCTAACGGAAGTTTCGCAATAATTTATTGCTTAATATTAATATTTAATAAAACATTGATTTGTCGGGAAAAAGGACTTTTTAAGTAAACACTTATTTGTTATTTATAGCGACGTTTCGTTCCTTCCTTGGAACTTTTTCAAGCTTTATAACTGTAATTGAATTTTTAAAATACAATTTATAAATTTACAATTGAAATATAAAATATCAAAATTAATTATACACACCTATTAAATGTTAAAAAAGTCATTTTTCCCGACAAATCAATTTTATATTAATTACCAAGGACAAAAAAGAAAAAAAGTCATTAATATTTAATATTATTGTTAATTCTTTAATTGTATTACTAACATATTTTTTTATATTACTGTTTATAGAACGCATGAAGAAGCAATAAATTATTGCGAAACGTCCGTTAAATAAAAAATATTGAACTAAATTACCCGCTCCAAAATTTAATCCTCTGAATTATTTGTTATAAAAGTCAATATATGCATTAATGCACAAAACATTCGTCAAAAAATTGGATTTGACAGTGATCTTAGATTGTGATAATATAATTACAGTTTGCATGCATGCAAGAGCAGTCTAATGTCATATTCAAACTTTCTGTCATGCACATTAGATTGTGCTCCCACAAAAACAAATGCTTGATCTACACAGAAAAAGTTCGTTTTTCAAGTCAAATTTTGATTAAAATACGTAGAAAAATGTCGTTACGGATGAAAAAAACTATGTTAAATACACGTATACACAGTTTAGAAAAAATATCATTTCAATCGATCAATTATTTTTCGAACGGAATCAAATTAAAATTCCTCAGTGCTGCTCTCTTATGGAGAAATATCTGTGTTCACAATCTAAGGTCATTGTTAAATGAAATTATTTGACAATCCTTTCTGCAATCCAGCATTAGAGTTGTAATTGACTCCGACCTCTAAATTTCAATATATTCCTGTTTTTAGTGACTTTTTGAATTCGTTTAATGTTTTTTAAAATGTTTTTTATTCGAACTTGTAAAAAGAACAACATAAACTGATTTCTTGTTGTAAAGAAACAGTATAGAATTATATAAAAATGATTTGTCCGGAAAAAGGACTTTTTAAGTAAACACTTATTTGTTATTTATAGCGACGTTTCGTCCCTTGCTTGGGACTTTTTCAAGCTTTATAACTATTAAATGTTTTGATCAAGTAGATATAAAAGTTAAAATACACATGTAAATATAAATTTGAGTTAAACAATTGTTCATTAAAACGTTTGTAATAATTCCGTTTTTTAAAAAATATTTTTACGGTTGATGTTCAAACTATTTTATTTTATTGACTTTATTTACTAACCGTCAATAAAATAAAATAGTTTGAACATCAACTGTAAAAATATTTTTTAAAAAACGGAATTATTACAAACGTTTTAATGAACAATTGTTTAACTAAAATTTATATTTACATGTGTATTTTAACTTTTATATCTACTTGATCAAAACATTTAATAGTTATAAAGCTTGAAAAAGTCCCAAGCAAGGGACGAAACGTTGCTATAAATAACAAATAAGTGTTTACTTAAAAAGTCCTTTTTCCCGGCAAATCATTTTTATATTAATTACCAAGAACAAAAAAGAAAAAAAGTCAGTGTAGAATTATATTTTGATTAACTAATTAACAAATTTTAGACTTGGAAAGACGAGCATTTAACTTGGGACAAATCTCAATACGAAGGTGTTGATCGACTTCATATATCTATGGATGAAATTTGGGTTCCAGACATAGCTCTGTACAACGGGCAAGTGTTTTATATTTAAAATTAATTAAAAGCCCTGTAATAGTACTGACAATAGTATAAAGATTTAATTGAACTTTATACAAATTCAAAATAAGTAATTAAAATTACTGATGAGGTGATGAAAGGTTATTTCGTAGTTGTTGCTATAGTTACATGTAATTTGACGTTTCCCATAAACAACTATTAACCAAACAACGAAGCCTTTTTACAGCGTCTGATGCTGTTCATGACCCTTTGACGTTGTCACGTGACTTGAGAGTGATTTATTAAGGTTTTGTTTATTAAATATTAATTAAATTCCTTAAAAATAAGGGAAAATATTGCATTTTTTAGTATTTCTATCATAGAAACTACCAATTAACGTTAAAATTATGTTTTTATTTGAATACAGTCAATATCCCTATTGCAAAACTTCTTGGTTTCCGGGCTTGTACGCCGTGGTCCATTGGTATTTCTACCTGACGTTTCGTCTACAACTGCGGTAGACATTATCAAAGGCGATGTGGTAGCAGCCGAGAAGGACACTTCGCCCGCTACCACATTGCCTTTGATAATGTCTACCGCAGTTATAGACGAAACGTCAGGTAGAAATACCAATGTACCACGGCGTACAAGCCCGGAAACCAAGAAGTTTTGCAACAACGCCAGCCGTGAAAGCCTACACATTTGAATATCCCTATTGTTTGTATACTACAAGGATGACGTCACAGTAGGATCGTGTTTTCGCGCGAACTTATATCTAAAAATCTTGAGTGTTGTTTTATTACATAAAACGATTACATTTAAGCGAAATAAAAATTTCTTTGGACTAATATTATGATATGTGCATTTTAAGACAATTTAAAAATAAGAGTCAAATAGCCTGCTGTTCCTTGAAGCCGAGATCTCCTATATCTTTTTGTAAGTCCTGCCATCAGCCCAGAGGACGCCTCAGTGGTAAAGAAAACTAAAGAGAACATTTCTTTTTCGCTTTTCGATATTTTGATAATGCAAGAGGCAAACAACGGGGGCACCATAATTGGATCTCGCTCTGTCCTAAAACTTGCCTCGGACCAGAACTGCCTGCCACCTTGTTGCCAAATTTCTATAATCTCTCTCTATAAAAAAAATAGCCAACTGTAATTTTGTGTTGTAGTAACGACTTATCGGGAGGTGTGCCATCTTTGAATTCGGTCACGTGTCTTATTAGTACCAGCGGAAATGTCGTAGCCGTGGTACCGAGCCGTCACGACGCTCTCTGTGAACCGGATCTGACGCAGTGGCCGTTTGATAAACAGAGCTGCCGTCTGAGGTTCGGATCTTGGATACATACCGGCGAAGAGTTGAATATTGATTTCAATAAGCCGGCAGTGTCGATGTCTGATTTCAAACAGAACAGAGAATGGTTCATAACTGATTATAAGGTCGAACGGAGCGCTGGCAAATACAATTGTTGTCCGGATCAAACATTTCCGTCGCTTAATTACGACTTCAACATTAAAAGACATTCGGCCACTTTGGCCAATACAGTTGTCATGCCGCTGATAGGTAAAATTATTTTCGAATATAGCTGATACCTGCGATTTCGTCTGCGGTTTAAAATAATAAACAGTGCAGACACAGTCGCGGGAGTCAGCTAGTTTAAAACAAGAATAGCCTAAGTTTCTCCTGATAACAGAACCTTTTCAGAACCTTTTAGAACCGTGGCGCGTAATATACGATTGACGCCTGTCACCTAAACATAGCCTTACGATTGGTGTTTGTTTCATATTTGTTCGAATGTATTTAAAAATGCGGTCTTATAGGAATCCGAAGCATGGATTAGCGCAAACTTGCGATTAAGTGTTTTTTATATCAACCATAGCGCTTTCGTGATACAGCGGCAGCGAATAATGTGCGGCCTTACGCTGACAATTTATAAGCAACTTAATTGCAGATTCGTGACGCAAAAAGTTACGTGTGTTCGCTGGAATTAATTACTTTGTTAATGTTTTTGGAATGATATTTCAACGTCAGATACTTGCGGTGAAATATATTTCGAAAACTCCGTAGAGCAGAATTAAATTAGTTGTAGGACTTCTCTAAGATAATCATAATATATCTTTTAACCATATTCAAACGAAGAAACGGTTATTATAAAATAATATTCGTTTTAAGGTAGTTGTCGTGGTACAATATTGTGAAAAAGTTATACGCGCCACAAAAGTATAATAATCCATAATTTGTACGCAAGACTGTACCCGTGGAAACGTAACCCATACAGTATTCATATGCATGTATACTTTTTTATAAATTGTTGAGCTTTAAACCGTTATTTATAAATAATTAGACGGTCAAAAATGTTTTCTTATTTTTTTTAAACTCATAACAAATGCATTGAAAGACTGTCAGTTTTTGGAAAGTTTCTGACAGTTAGTTCTTTTTTTATAAATAAGAAACTGGTTCAGAACTACAGAGATCGTATACAATCAATGTTAATTATCCAATTTTTAATTGAATTTATCTCGAATTATATACGGTCGATCGACTTCAAATTTTCAGGGTAATTGTATTATCATGTCCTTAATAAGTATACAAAAATTAAGAATTTTCTGACGGTGTACCTTAAACACGATAACTACCTTAATTGATTCTGGATGGAATGAAACTTCACACAAGATAGCGAAGCGTTATGAAACCGTTAACATTAATATTCATACACGAAACTCCACCACAACAAATATTCGGTTCTGAATATATAAATTTTTTGAGCAGGACTAGGGGCGGGCTCAAAATTCTGAGTCTCTTAGGCTATTTTCCTGCCAGACTATATTTGGTCATTTTCAGCAAATATCATAAAAACCGTGAAAGAGGGCTTAAGGCTGTCGGAACGCTTTGAATTTAAGCCAAAAATAGAGCTTCGGCTGTCAACTGATTGTAGACTTATTCGTCAACATTTTGCAAAAATTCTTTCTCTATAAGGAAGATAAAGGACAAATCTAGGTCTCTAATGGACTACTTTTGTAATTTATGTACGATTTACTAGAAAAAATTTGGCATTAATTGTGCTAAAAAAACACACGTTTTCAATGTCACACTATGACCTTATTCGTACTTATTTCAGAAAACTGTTCCATCACAAACCTAAAGTGACTCTTCCTTTTTTGAAAAAGTTTTTTAAATCTTCAAAATATTTCCAAAAATTAGAGTAATCAGTTGACAGCGGTACCCTTGCAATAAAATTTTTTAGCCTCGTACTTGGCACTAGCCAAAAATTGAAACGTGCGGATGATTTGAGCGAGACAGAGCTAAAGAAGGCCATACTCACAATATGTCTTTTTCTTACCTCGCCCCTTACCGCTGGGTCTCAGCACAAACAAAATTCGGAGCGTTCCGACAGCCTTAAGGTTACTGACTACCAGCTGCTCAATATGCTCTCTTTTTCATATACGTGCATGTAAAATGCGCATCCTTACATTTCAAAAATCTCCAATTTCGATGAAATATCTTATTCAAGTTTTGATGTTAATGCTTCAAAATAAACTAGAAATAAGTACCATTCTTCCCATATGACTTCTAGCCACAATTTTACAGTTTTTTTTATCTAAACAAATGCTTTAAATTTAGATACAAATGAGAAAATTAGCGTAAGTTTTACACAAAACTTTGTACAAAAATTTATTTTGCAAGAAATTATTGAGTAGGCCTTTGTTTTTATATTTAACATAATTTTGTAAAGAAAAAGCTTCAAAATGTTAATTTGCCTTCCCGTAATTCGAGATCTCGTGACGTGCTGTAAAACATTAACGAATACCACGTTTTTCAATTCAGTTTTTAGGACACAAATAACTTTTTTGAAATTTTTAAACAGCAAGCCAAATTTTGTGAATCTTAATGCTTAATTACAGGTAATAAAAACCGTAATAAACTGAATTTTGCGACCACAGTTCGTAATTTCCCGAGATCAAATTTTACAGTATTTACCGAGCTGGGTAGAGTAGTGGTGACAGCACTAGACTCGCATTTGGGAGGTCCGGGTTCGAATCCCGGCGGGGGCAGATGTGGCTGGGACTTTTTCCTACTGCCTCTCGCCGAGAAACGGTAATTCCTGTACTGCCCAACTATGGACAAAGGCAGTAACTAACAAAAAAACCGAAATGCATTTTTGGATACGATTGAATATATTAAATTATTTTGTACCTAAATTCAACGCAAAAAAGCAGTAAGTTATTTTACTTTGTACACAAATTCGATCAAACAGTTACTGCTTTCTGGAAAAACTAAGCGTTTGCACGTCAGAATGGCAGTAAGTGCAATATGCAATACAAAAAAGCAGTATTTGTCGTGCAGCTTGTTAGATGCTGCTTTGTTGTTTTGCATCAGCTGATTTTTAAATTTGACTTACTGCTTTATTACAACTAACATTTTTTTCATAAAAAATAATTTTAGAATAGAAACGTTTTCTATTGTAATAAATATTACGTTAACTACCTACTAATGATAGTTCGATAGATATGAAACATTGATTTTATCGGTTGGTACTACTTAGGCGCGAAAGTTTCATCTCAAATGTCACTACTTGTCAGTAAGTTGACGTCTTGTCAGTTTCATTCAAAAACGCTGTCAGTTGTGTTATTTTTCGGCTCGCTAGTTATAAAAACGCAGAGTTTTTGAATTATACCTACTGCGTAGAAAATAAAAATGGATAAAAAGTGGTAAGTAATAATATTGATAATAATATACAAACGCCTTTTGTACTCTAATTAATAATTTGGTTTAACTACTTTAACCTAACTTTTCTACATACAATATCATGTTTTTCCAACAGGCTTACACGAAATGAACTTATATTAGAGATGGCTCTTAAAAAGCAAAAGTTGGAAAAAAGTACAATAACCATAACCAATCTAAAACACATGACTCCTGTTAATAATACGAGAATTATTGAAGAAGCTCTCAAACATGACATTATCATACATGATGAAGATGAAACCGGTAAGTGGATTATGGAATTATTTTTTTCGACTACCGTACCCGCTTCTCGGACGCTTTTTTTCTTTGAGAAAGTAGCGCTTCCAGGCCTAGTTCGGAAAATTGGTGAGAAGTTTGATGTTTTTTCTTTTCAGATAATTTGGTTACAAATCCTTCAATCATATCAGATTCAATAACCATTGAACCTGAAGAACACGAGCGACTTAAAATCTTAGGAGTTGAGATAGATTTTCAAAATGAATCAAACAATTTTGAAGAGCCTTTAAGAAACGAGGAAGCAGAGTTTGAAATATCAAATGTTACACGTGTTACAGACATAAATTATAACGTGATAGCAAAAGGAACTCAATCCCCAAGCCAAGACGATATTCTTAGTAATGAAGCAGACAATGAAGAATCACACCCCATGGAAGTCTCGGTGGAAACTGAAAAGGGAAACTTAGATGAAGAAGCAGACAATGAAGAAACACACCCCATGGAAGCTGGGAAGGCAAGCTCAGATGACGACATGCCTTTGTCGGAATATAGAAATGCTGTAAAAAGAAACATTAAAAAACGAAAACACACCATGAGCAGAAAAGAAAGAGCTCAACTAAAAGCTAGAAGCAAGCATCCACTTCGAGATCCCTGCAAATCAACATGCAAAAAGGGGTGCAATAAATTAATAGGTTTTGATCAGCGGAAATCAATACACCAAAATTATTGGCTACTATCTTGGAATGATCAGAGAAAATTCATACTGAATTCATGTTCCCGGATGCCAGTTAAGAGAAGGACAAAAGCTGACAATTCACAAAGGAACATGACATTTTGCTACAGACTACTGCAAGAGTCTGGAAAATATGTGGAAGTTTGTAAAACATTCTATCTGGGGACACTTGGATACCATCACAAGAATGATAAAGTGATTTTTAACGTACTACATAAATCTGCAGCAGGTTCTATCATTCCAAACGAGGATCAAAGAGGAAAAAACCCACCTCCTAACAAACTTGACAGGCAAGTGATATTGGCGCATGTAAACTCGTTCAATCCAGCAATATCCCACTATCGTCGAGAACATGCGCCTAGGGTTAAATATTTACCTAGTGACGTTACGGTAAAAATTATGCACGATGACTTTTTGGAAAAGTTTCCGCAATATAAATGCGGGTACGAAGCTTACCGCAAAATACTGTTTACTGAAAATATTAGATTCACTAAACTTGGAAATGAGGAGTGCGAACACTGTGAAATGATGGACCTGCATCCCCATAAGCGTGAAGACCTTGATCCAGAATGTGACATATGTAAAAAATGGTCAGACCATATAAGCCGTGCAAATACTGCGCGACATTTATACCAAAAACATGCCGCTATTGAATATGAACCAAAAACTATTTGTGTTTCGGCAGATTTAGAAAAGATAATAATGCTGCCTAGAATGGAAAACTTTAAAAAAGTTTTGTTTACACAAAGACTCGTTTTATATAACGAAACATTTGTACCCCTTGGGACAAAAAACAGAAAGGTTCTGCCCGTTGCAGTTGTTTGGCATGAAGCTATTCGCGGCCGGGGAAAAGAGGAACTCATCAGCACGTTTTTTCAGTTTATACTTCATAATCGTGACGCCGAACATTTTATATTCTGGTTGGACAATTGTTCAGCTCAAAATAAAAACTGGGCCTTCATGTCGTTTCTCGTCTATATTGTCAATTCATCTAAGATAGCTGCTGAGACGATCGTAGTAAACTATTTCGAGCCAGGGCACACTTTTATGTCCGCCGATTCTCTGCATCACCAAATAGAATTGTCATTAAAGCGACAAAAAAAGACACAAGATTTCAATGACTTTGTGCAAGCAATACAAAAGTCAAACAGTGGAAAGGTTACAACAAAAGTTATGAATATTGATGATTTTTATGATTTTAAAGATTTTTCTTCTGCCCACAAAAGAAACACAATTGAAAACGAAAAAATACTTTTGTCCAATATTAACCAAGTGAAGGTCTGTCGAGGTTCTTTCGATTTACAGATTAAGTCTGACCTAAATTCTAGTGAGTTTAAAATACTTAATTTTCTACGAGGCGACGTATACAAGAAAAAGGAAATTCCAGATCCAGCCTGCCACAGTATTCCATGTGGGATAACTGAAGAAAAAAAGGACGGTATAATAAAAAATTTATTAGGACTTATGGACGACAATAGGAAGGGATTTTGGTTAAATTTGCCTGTTACTAGTAACGCCCAAATTGTTAAAAAAACCTGTAATAAAAGAAAATCCAAATAAAAAGATGTATACGAATTTGAATTTAGTACGGCTGTGAAAATTAACATTGTTAAGAATTGTGGAAATAACAGCCAAATATGATTTTAAACATTCACATTTTAACAGAATCTGTTAAAATGTGAATGTTTAAAATGTTTGGCTGATTTCCACAATTCTTACAAAAGATGTATATTTGGTTATTAATTGTGTTTTGTGTTCGTTTGTATATTTATTACATTTTGCAATGAAAAAAGGCAGTAAATTTAATAGCAACGCAAAAAGGCAGCATATGCCACTTACTGCTTTTAATATTGAATAAAGACGTACTTAAATCAACGGTAAAAAGCAGTATGTGTATTTATTTATTCATATGCCATTAATTTGATTTTTTGGTCATTAGAACTTAATTCGGAGACCCTTTTTTAATGGTAAAGCTAGGTTTTATTAGTAATCTCTCTTGAGAAGCCTTCGGCTAAAGCCATCAAAGTTAAAGTCGATTTGCCACAAATTTGTTGGTTAGTAGTTACTGCCTTTCTCCATAGTTGGGCAGTGTACCGGCCGTCTTGATTGAGGTTTTCCATGGTTTCCCTCAATTAATTCCAGATAAATATCGAGATGTTTCCTTATTTGAGGCCATGGCCGGTTACCTAGCAAACTCCTAGTTCAAAAATTGCCTACCTTATCCTAATTTCCTATAATTCCTTCATTCGCCCATTGCTATTACATATGTTGAAGTTTTAAATATTTAGAAAAATAACGGGAAGTGTGGTAAATGGAAAATAGTAATGGTGCGAATGGCGTCTGTTATGACATAAAGTCGAGAAACGGACGTTAAACGCATTATTATTATTATTATTAACTTCCCGAGATCAAAATTTACAATATTTCTCTCTCTCACCTTAAGAATTACATGTCAAGTTTGCATCCTTTCTTTTTTTGGTTACATCGAAAAGTTTCCGCTCCCTAAACCGTGGCGCTCTAGTCTCTAGCCTACCAGAGTGACTATAGCAAGAGTGTGGACAACAGGTCGCGTGACTTGTCCGGAACACGGATTGGCTGCGCCATTTTATACGCAGTGTACAGCTGTCGGCTGACCACGCAGGCGCTAATTATGCAGAGTCTACCACTCGCGGCTCAATATGGCGGCGATTGGATGAATTGGCCACACTCTTGCTCTAGCCTTACTTATGCCCGGTTTCTGTTACGACATTCAGCCGTAAATCTAGATTTAAAGCTGAAAGTTGTATCAGAAACCCAGCGTAACTTGTAAATTCGCTCCTGGATCACGTCAGATGTAATTCTAAGAAAGCAATTTTCTGAGAAAATGTATATTAAAGTAGGCAAACGTTTTTTAATAGGTACCTGTCTGAGTAGTGTCTACTGTTTGTTAAGGTGCCTGATCCCTCAGATTGTAAAATATGCTCTCGTGAAATTACGAACTGTAGTCGCAATATTTATTTCGTTACTGCTTATTATAATACTCACTACGGTTCTAAAAGGTTCTGAAACAGCGTCGCAAATGCCGTTCTGGTTGTTTTGTGGGAAATGAAGACTCCCACCACCTCCCAATTGCCGGCGCAGAACGTGCGCTCGTCGGTGATTGGTTATCGCTGGTTCTCGTGTCACTTGTTGCTTTCCTGCTATAAAGTACAGTCCAGTACGCTATTGTTAAGTTGTTTCTTTGATTGTTAATTGATCAAGATGCCTAATACCGTTTTGCATAGACAAGCACGAAAAATAATTTTTTGGATGCCTTTATGCAAGGAATTAGACCTTTAGATTAAAGAAAAATTAAAAATAATAATATAGCACGAGTT
This sequence comes from Venustoraphidia nigricollis, assembly GCA_034508555.1. Classification (NCBI taxonomy): domain Eukaryota; kingdom Metazoa; phylum Arthropoda; class Insecta; order Raphidioptera; family Raphidiidae; genus Venustoraphidia; species Venustoraphidia nigricollis. The sequence continues at coordinate 1,747,989 of JAVRKA010000021.1, read as the reverse complement.
TGTAGTTTTTCAACTGACTGTACCTGCGCAAGCCTCCATTTGCATCTAACTTCAGAACCTTTCAGAACCGTGGCGCATATTATAGCTGTGATTAAGCAATCAGCTTCACAAAATTTGGCTTGCTGCTTAAAAATTTCAAAATCAGATAAAAAAATCTGATATTCGTCAATACTTTCATTACAGCTAGTCATGAGATTTCGAATTACGGGAAGGCAAATTAACATTTTGAAGTTTTTTATTTACAAAGATATGTTAAAAATACTGAAAAATTTAGCTTGTCCAAAAATTTTTTACAAATTTAATTTTTTTTCTGTACAATAACTTGTGTTAAACTTATGCTAATTTTTTCGTTTTTATTTGATTCTAAATCGTTTATTTAGATCAAATAACCTGTAAAAACTTGGCTAATAGTCATATGGGAAGAATGGTACATATTTTTAGTTTATTTTGAAGAATTAACATCAAAGATTGAACAAGATTTTTAATAGAAATGAGAGATAACTGAAACGTAAGTATAATACGCACCACGGTTCTAAAAGGTTCTGAAGTTAGATGCAAATGGAGGCTTGCGCAGGTACAGTCTGTTGAAAAACTACAAACTCGTGCTATATTATTATTTTTAATTTTTCTTTAATCTAAAGGTCTAATTCCTTGCATAAAGTCATCCAAAAAAATAGTTTTCGTGCTTGTCTATACAAAACGGTATTAGGCATCTTGATCAATTAAAAATCAAAGAAACAACTTAACAATAGCGTACTGGACTGTACTTTATAGCAGGAAAGTGACGACAAGATAACCAATCAGCGACGAGCGCACGTTCTGTGCCGGTAACTGGGAGGTGGTGGGAGTCTTCCTTTCCCACAAAAGAACCACGACGGCTCTAAAATATGTATTTGCGACGCTGTTTGTGACTAGCTTCAGAACCTTTTAGAACCGTGGCGCGTATTATAAGTGCATTTTCAACTGCCCCTAAGATGTATGTATGTGAAAAAGGAAGCATATTGAACAGCTGGTACTAAGTACCCTTAAATATTAGAAAAAGAATTATATATTTTTTTATTTTCAGTTAGTATTGAAAGTATAGGCTTTGTCAAAGAGTAGGTACTTGTGATGAAAGAACCATCATTAAAAATACGTGTAACCAAACAAAAAGAAAAATACATTCTAAAAAAAAATGATATTCTCGAAGAAAAAATATATTTGTAACAAAACTAACTTCGTCTGTAATTATTGATATCTCGACATGGATGTACACTTTACAAGTTATCTAGACTAAATAAATCACTCTTGGATTTTTTGTATGTTTGTTTGTCTGTCGGTAAAGCACAGGTTTTAATGAAACTTTTATTATAGTAAAAAATATTTGTCGGGAAAAGGACTTTTTAAGTAAACACTTATTTGTTATTTATAGCGACGTTTCGTCCCTTGCTTGGGACTTTTTCAAGCTTTATAGCTATTAAATGTTTTGATCAAGTAGATATAAAAGTTAAAATACACATGTAAATATAAATTTTAGTTAAACAATTGTTCATTAAAAAAAATATATATATATTTTTTAAAAAACGGAATTATTACAAACTTTTTTACATGTGTATTTTAACTTTTATATCTACTTGATCAAAACATTTAATAGTTATAAAGCTTGAAAAAGTCCCAAACAAGGGACGAAACGTCGCTATAAATAACAAATAAGTGTTTACTTAAAAAGTCCTTTTTCCCGACAAATCATTTTTATATTAATTACCAAGGACAAAAAAGAAAAAAAGTCTTTTACTATAGTGTTTATTACACACCGCATATGTCATCATGTTTCTATGGGAGGTTGAGTAGCAACCAAAAAAGCCGCGGGCAAAGACTGGTAGAAGGATATATTTTTATTTTATTTTAAAAACATATTATTCTAATTAATTATCTATTTTTTAATAAATACCCCACGTTAAACGACCACGTAAAAATGTTTAATATTAAAATTAGCACCCACAATTCGACTTTTTAATTTGAAAACAAAAAGGATAGTATTTTTATTATATCACTCTCAGCGAGGTCGTCAGGGATGTACAATGGTGCTAGGACTGGCCCTACCATAAGGCGAACGGAGCGACTGCTCTAAGCGCCAAGTGGAAAAAAATAAATAAAAATATATTTTTTTCGCTTTTCGATATTTTGATTATGATATATATTAAGGTAGTTATCGTGGTTAAGGCACACCGTCAGAAAATTCTTATTTTTTGTATACTTATTAAGGGCATGATAATACAATTACTCTGAAAATTTGAAGTCGATCGACCGTATATAATCCGAGATAAATTTAATTAAAAATTGGTTAATTAACATTGATTGTATACGATCTCTGTAGTTCTGAACCAGTTTCTTATTTATAAAAAAAGAACTAACTGTCAGAAACTTTCCAAAAACTGACAGTCTTTCAATGCATTTGTTATGAGTTTAAAAAAATAAGAAAACATTTTTGACCGTCTAATTATTTATAAATAACGGTTTAAAGTTCAACAATGTATAGAAAAGTATACATGCATATGAATACTGTATGGGTTACGTTTCCACGGGTACAGTCTTGCGTACAAAATATGGATCACTTAGCTACAAGCTAGTATACTTTTGTGGCGCGGATAATCTATAACTTTTTGACAATATTGTATCACGACAACTACCTTAAGGGCAAGCAATGGGAGCTCCATTGTCCAGGCGTCAAGTCACAAGGAGCGCTTCAGTGGTAAAGAAAAATAAATTTAAAAAAAATATTTTTTCACTTTTGAATATTTTGATTGGAAAAAGCAAGGGGGGCGCCATAATTGGATCTCGCACAATCCTAAAACTTGCCTTGGGACGGCATTGAAAGGGGTAACAATTTATTGAGAATCAAGATTACATGCTGTCGGGTCACCTTGATATATATAAATAAGTCAAAACCGTTTACGACGACATCGCTTAGAACAACTTATCGGTTATATTGACCAAAATCATTGGTCCCGGCTGAATGCTATACGACCGCCTTATAAAAAACACTGCTTTTTACGACATACCGCATTAAGCGACTGCATTTAATGTAATATCTTCATATCTTCGGAGAATTATATCTGTTAGAACGAGCAGCTGTGTTGTAAACAAAATTCCTACGCACAAAAGTGTTCCAAACAGACTAAAAGTACAGATTTTATGAATACAGAAAAATGACAATGATAATATTAATATCTATGAATTTAGTAATACTACATACTTTGTACCTCGAAAACATCACCGGTTATTACGACTATCGGTTTTTACGATCAAATATGAGTAGACACTTCGATGTCGTTATAACGGATTTTGACTGTATAAATATTATTTTTAAAACACCACTGTCAGCAACAGTTTATTGATGAATCAGGGTCACATTTTGTTGTGTCATTTCTGACCACCTTAAGGTAGTTGTCGTGGTACAATCTTGTCAAAAAGTTATAGATTATACGTGCCTCAAAAGTATACTAGCTTGTAGCTAAGTGATCCATAATTTCTACGCAATACTGTACCCATACAGTATTCATATGCATGTATACTTTTCTATAAATTGTTGAACTTTAAACCGTTATTTATAAATAACTAGACGGTCAAAATTTTTTTCTTATTTTTTTTTAAACTCATAACAAATGCATTGAAAGACTGTCAGTTTTTGGAAAGTTTCTTACAGTTAGTTCTTTTTTTATAAATAAGAAACTGGTTCAGAACTACAGAGATCGTATACAATCAATGTTAATTATCCAATTTTTAATTGAATTTATCTCGGATTATATACGGTCGATCGACTTCAAATTTTCAGGGTAATTGTATTATCATGTCGTTAATAAGTATACAAACATTAAGAATTTTCTGACGGTGTGCCTTAACCACGACAACTACCTTAATAAATGTTTAAGTATATAAATATTTCAAATATTAACTTTCTTAACAAATCTCAAAGCTTATTTATGGTCAGGTTATTAACAAGACACAGATTAAAGTATGTGGTTGGAACTATTCTAGTTAAAATGTACGGAACCGACCCAGAATTCATGGTGGTCGGATTTGCTTAACTAAAACTTTTGTTTCAGTTATGATGAGTATAACGATACTAAGTATGTTTTTCGATGCTGAAGATCCACAAAGAATATTTTTAAACGGAGTCGGTATTTTTGCGCATTTTATATATATGGATACAATTCCCTGGTTGATTCCAGAAAATGGAGACACGTGTCCTACAATTCGTAAGTAAATGGACCGTTTTAACCTTCGTATATCCGCGCATCGGACTGTCAGACCGACAGTTGACGTTTGCCTTATTTTTTTTAAACGAAATTTGTCAGGCGCTTCGAACTCACTGCAAAGAATAATAATATGTGGTAGCTATTAAAAGATTTTTTATTATGTTTCAGTTGTGTTTTATAGAAACTCGCTACTGCTGAGTTTAATTGCCTTACTTCTGACAGTTATATTTCGATCCATGACAACCACAAACAAGAATTCGCCAAGTTGGTTATCGTCTTTCATAACCATCATGCTTAACAACAAACCTGGTCAACTCCTATTATTGACTGACTTGGATCCAACGGTAAAACAACTGAATGAGTTTTTTCCGTCTGTCATAACCCTATAACGGCCATAGTTCCTAAAAGTTGCAACCGATTTGCATGAAATTTTTAAGGTGTTGTCTATTATATTTGCAATACTGAAAGTGCTGAGAAATTGTAAAAAAGTAGGTACGTTCGACCGCGGTAACATTAATAAGAATAAATCCCATAGAAAAAGCACTTTCAGTTTTCCCCAAAATTTCCACTTTTCCGGACAATTTTTCCTATTTTTCTTTCCCTAAAAAACTTATTCAGACTATTGAGAACATTAAAAAAAATTCATCTTTAAAGTTCAATTCCAGATATATGTTATAATAGAAAACAGTATCACGGGTAATTACAATAATGAAAATAAAACATTTATTTTCATTATTCCAGTTACCCGTGATACTGTTTTCTATTAAAAAAATATAGTCAAATCGGTTCAGCCGTTCTCAAGTGATGAGTTTACCAACAAACAACATTTAATTTTTATTTATACAAATAATGTTTGGTACGTTTCTCGTGCAAAATAATAATTACAATTAATCACTTATTTATGCGCAATATACCGTCAGCACGAAAAAACAAATTTACTTTTAATAAATTCTGACAGTGTTATTGCAGTAGCAGGAAATATATTATCAATTGCTTTTTCCGTGATCTAAATTTAAAAAAATGGTTGGATCTATTAAAAAGAGAAGAGTTACTGGCATTTGTTTCAGGCCGCCGCGGTCACGACTTCTGGCAACACAGAAGAAGGCAACGACTTAGTCGCTTCAACGTTTCCTGAAAAATCACGATCGAAAGAATGGATTATTTTCGCTAAGCTGCTTAACAAACTTTGCATAATGGTTTATGTCATTATTTATTTAAGTATGATTTTTAAACTTTTTCCATAATTAAAAAAAAAAACAATTTGTTAAAACATTATTATATGAGGAATCTAAATATTTTAAATAAGCACATTTCGATAACTATCTTAAAAATAATTTGGGTGTAGTTTATTTCAAGTTCAACAAAAATGATCGTTTCTTTGACATACAGTAAGACCTCGCTTAACGATGCTCCGCTTAACGCTGTTTCAGTATTACGCGGTTTAAAAAAAAAAATTAGCCACTATATGTAAATTATGAATCAGTTTATACAAAATAATTCAAGTGTTGATTGAAATTCAAAGACATGACGAAGCGTCATTGATGCAATATCTTGCTATCGACAACGAAAAGAGAAAAAGGCAAACGACATTAGATGACTTCTTCACAAGAAACAAAATATGTCAAATGAGGAACCTTCCTCATCAGAAACATAACTTCCTACTCGAACTTTTATTTGATTTTCATAAATGTTTTATGAACAAATATCGATATTTGCAATACATAAATCTATAATTAATGTGTTAAAAAATTATTTAACAATAAATCATTCAAAATTAAACAAAAAAAAAATTTTCTGATTCCCTGTTCTGTTTCACTTATGCCTATTATCTACGTATTAAGATGACCTCGTTTAGCGCTGTTTCGTATAGTGCAGGAACTTATTGCAACGTATCTCCCGCGTTAAGCGGGGTCTTAGTGTATTAAAAAAAAAACAAAAATAAAAATTCCCCCTTTGTAAGCCCGTTTCGAGGACATCATTAAATTTGTAATAATGTTCATGTACTAAATTTAAATAGTAATTATAAAACTTGTAAAATAGAACGAATATTTAATTCATTTTTATCCTGATTTTACAATCGATCGGATCAGTTGCGTAGATACAGGAAGTCTACAGAATCTGATTCCCCCAGAGCAAAAACCTATCTACGCAGCGCTGGATTTACATTAGGGGCACTAGGGGCTAGTGCCGTGGACGGCAAATTCCCAGAAGCGGCAAAATTTGGAACATGAGAAAAAATATTTCACGTTATAGAAAATTTTTCGACCGTGTTGAAAACATTCATAAATAAAATACTTTTTCTCTTTATTAAGAATGTCTGTAAAATTATAAAGATTGCAGTTTTAAATAATGTATATATCAGATCCTTTTGATGTTAATAATTTATAAATATTTTAGAGGAATATAATGCCTGAGATTGACGTATATATAAAATGATAGTAATGAAATTTTGTGTACTACGTAACTGTTGTGATTAATAATATAAACTGTTTATTTGTTTATTTAGTTTTAAAAAATTTTTACTCTGTATGAATTGTAATGTAATTAGTTAAAATTTTGATTTGTTATGATATCTTAAAATAGTATAACAAGATAATTGAATTAAATCTAGTTATTAAGACAATTAATTAAGGTATGTTTAATATTTATTTATTTGTTTTATTATTGGTTGTTAAACTGTCTTGTTATTTTATTTTAGATCACCTGATGAAGCATTAATTTAATACGAAACGTTGTGAAATAATAATGTGTCTTTTAATTCCTCTAAAATATTTATAAATTATTGCAGTTTTATTTACAAAATTGTGAAAAAAATTTTGTGTCTAGAATTTTGCACACATTTTTAGTAAAGGGAATAAGTATCTTGTTATTCGCAACATTTGACAGTTTTTGGCTCGATCATAATTTGTTTGATATGATCATTATTTTAGTTTAAATTGCGCGCTGCAAAATGCACAAATTGTCCAGTTTGCAAATCAAATAGTCTAGACGCTTTTGCTTCTAAAAGATGTATAATAACTTCGTAACTTATGATTAGATGATTTTTAATACGAAAAAGAACGTTTTTTGCATAATTATTCCGTTTATAATAAAAAGATTTTCAACTATAAATGAATCATAAAAATAAAAGAATAGTTACTTCTTACCACAACATATTTATTCAGTGGATGTACATTTCGAGACCTAAGCTCCCATCTTCAGCAAAACACTAAGAGCTTAGCTCTCGAAATGTACATCCACTGAATAAATCTGTTGTGGTAAGAAGTAACTATTCTTTTATTTTTATTGTTTCAACCACAGTGCTCTTAATATTTATATAAATTAATCATTTCATTTATTTGAAAATTGCATATCGCTTTAAGTATTGGGCCAGCATTTTTTACGGTGTCCCAGGGCGGCACTTAGGGTAAACCCCGGCCGCGTATCTACGCCACTGTATCAATATGTTTGAAATGTTAGAGAGATAAAACCCGATATTGTGTTATCTAAACGCAATCACAATAGTGTTTCAGAAAATAGCAACCGAATCCCTAAAAATTGAAACACTATTTCTTTTCTGGCAACACACTAAAAAAGCTACAAAGGCGACAATGTTATTAGTTATTAATTTTCAATTTAAACCCAAGTTCGTTTTTGACGAACACATATTTCAAGTAACTTTTTTTTTATCGAAACTCAAAAATAAGAGAGAAAATTCAAAGTTTAATTAAATTTTATAAAATTTAGAGGCCGATCCTGGCGTTAAGTTATGTCACTATGGAAATATGATATGTCATTATCAAGTTTTCACAGAAATTGTTCGAAGTTGCCCCCGTTTTGTTTCAAATAGGCAGCAAGTGCTCTGTATTTGTGACGAATTTTCATTTTCAATGTTTGATTTGACTTTTTTTCTGTTCATGCTGTATACAACAGACAATGATAATAATTAATTATTTGTCGACATAAATCGAAAGTCATTAGCAATGCAGTGACCCCACTGACTGAAAGGTAAATAAATATTTGTTACATGGTAAAATTAACCAAATAAATAAATAAACATAGTTTTTCATAAATATTTTTCCAAGCTATATAAATAAAATCCTATTTTGTGCATCAGAATTTACAAAAAGCTACAACGAACTATAGTTGCAACAATCAGTTCAATATTATAAATCGTTCTTTGACAAGCTTAGTTCGATGAAAAAAGATCAAATATGTAAACAAATTACGCACAAATAATATATTTTGTATTTAGTATCAATTGCACTAGACTCGCATTCGGGAGGTACGGGTTCGAATCCCGGCGGGGGCAGATGTGGCTGGGACTTTTTCCTACTGCCTCTCGCCGAAAAACGGTAATTCCTGTACCGGCTATCTTGATTGAGGTTTTCCATGGTTTCCCTCAATTAATTCCAATAAATATCGAGATGGTTCCTTATTTGAGGTCATGGCCGATTACCTATCAAACTCCTACTTCAAAAATTACCTGCCTTATCCTAATTTCCTATAATTCCTTCATTCGCCCATTGCTATTACATAAGTTGAAGTTTAAAAAAAATGTAGAAAATAACGGGAAGTGGTAAATGGAAAATAGTAATGGTGCGAATGGCGTCTGTTATGACATAAAGTCGAGAAACGGACGTCAAACGCATTATTATTATTATTATTATTATTTAGTATCAATTCATAAATCACACAGTTTGTCAGGCAGTTAGGTCAAATCTTGCAATCAAAATTTCGACTAGTTTTAATTAAGCTAGAGCTTTGAAATTTTACACACGTGCAAAGGTTCGGTGACAGTGCAATATATTATATCTAATATAGTTCTAAATCCAATATGGCGGACGTCTCAACATGGCGGAATATCTCTTTCTTCTTTGACATGGATATCAAGAGTTTGACGATAGAATACGATTTGAGCTGCGTGCCGTCATTAGAAACTCAATTTAGCCGCCATATTGGATTTTAAATAACGTCACACAATTTATTGTATTCTACTTGTTATACCCTTTCATTTGATACCCATATCAACGTGATTGTAAAGAAATAGATGATCCGCCATTTTGTGTCGGCCACCATTTTGGATTTAGTATGGAGTCACACTGCTGATTGGATTCTACTTATCCATATCCTTTCATTGGATACCCATGTAAATGGGGTTGTAAAGAAGAAGGTAATTCGCCATTTTGTGGTGGCGGCCATATTGGATCTACCATAATATTCAATGTACTCGTTGAAAGGAAGTTTGGATGAGTAACAATCGAAAGAAAAAAGTTTTATTGATGTTTCGCTTGTGGCCAACGTCTCGAAATATTTTTGCCACGAGCGAACCATCGGTAAAGCTTTTTTCTTCTGATTGTACCTCATCCAAAAATCCTTTCAACGATTACATTAATTCGGGTCCAGACGTGTGTAACGTGTATTGTAAGATTACGTGTAATTTAGCGTCAACAGTGTGGACAGCACACGAACTCAACGCGAATCGTGAAAGCGAATCTTTGTCAAAAGCTGTTTCCACTCAGTTGCTACGAACATGCCGAATAGGAAAGTCATGATAGCTGGTGCTGCTTTTATTAATATATATTTATTAACTGAAGTTTCAGATTTTTTTAAAGTAAACCGGATTTTTTGGATCCCAAATAACACGTTTTTCTTGATACAAACTGATAAGTTCAAGCGATTGTTCGTATCATGAACGTACACACGACACAATCGTCACGAACGCCGTCCAAACGAGTACTGCGAGCGCCTTTGTGTTCGCGCTAAAAACCGACAGCCGATGGATCACGGCGAACGCCGGCGCGAGCGTTACATGTAATGCTCGTAGTGCCGTCCACACGCAGAATTCGTGTTACATTACACAATAGATTACATTACGCGTTACACACGTCTGGATCTGGCTTTATTGGAACAAAATAAATATTAACAATTTAATGTACTATATTGTATTGCCTTCGGAACCAACGGTGTGTGCAAAATTTCAACTCAATCGGAAACCGGGAAGTGAGTTAAAATTCGATTACAGACAGACAGACATCGGGACAGGTGAAACTAAATAAAAGCTTGTAAAATAGGTCTTCGCTGACCTGATATCTACTTGCAAATAGTTTTCTTTCAATACTCGAGTAATAAATACGACATATGTTTGTGAACTGATAGGAAAACACAATGTGATAGAAAATTTATTCATCTCAATTCAGTCTACAATTGAGCCTTCAGGAAATATATCTATTGTTTTCAATTCTGAATTATTATTTGCATGCGGTTGAATAAATATATAAATATAAACTTTTTCGATCCAACTTCTCAAATCAATATACGAGGGTTGATAAATAAATATCCGTGTTTGTCGACAGATAGCGTTGACGAGTAAAATTGATTTTATCATCGTGAAATGCAGACTTTTAAACGACCTCGTGCAGAGTTTCAGATAAATTCATAGGTTAGGTTATTTACCGAGCTGGGTAGAGTAGTGGTGACAGCACTAGACTCGCATTCGGGTGGTACCGGGTTCGAATCCCGGCGGGGGCAGATGTGGCTGGGACTTTTTCCTACCGCCTCTCGCCGAGAAACGGTAATTCCTGTACCGGCCTCAATTAATTCCAGATAAATATCGAGATGGTTCCTTATTTGAGGTCATGGCCGGTTACCTATCAAACTCCTAGTTCAAAAATTACCTACCTTATCCTAATTTTCTATAATTCCTTCATTCGCCCATTGCTATTACATAAGTTGAAGTTGTAAAAAATGTAGAAAATAACGGGAAGTGGTAGATGAAAAATAGTAATGGTGCGAATGGCGTCTGTTATGACATAAAGTCGAAAAACTGACGTTAAACGCATTATTAGTGTATTTGCCATAGGCAACATACACTATTGGCGTTGGTCGGATGGCGGGACCTAGGGGTCGGACCAAAATTTCTCGACGTTTCATAACCTTCTAAACACTTTGGCACCATTTTTAAAAATGTTTATATATATATGTATATATATATATATATATATATATTTATATATATATATATATATATATATATATATATATATATATATATATATGTGTGTGCGCTATAACTTTCGAAAGAGTTAATTGATTTTTACGAAATTTTGCCCACATGTTGGAATCCACCACCGCAAGAACCCTATTTAAAATGGGCCCAATCGGACCATTTTAAGGGTAGTTTTTAGGGGTTGAAAAAAGTTTTTGGGCCCAAAAATGCCTAAAAAATTCTCAGAATCGTTTCAAAATTGAAATTTAACCCTTTAATAGCAATTAAAAAGTGCTCCTAAAATTTTAATAAAATCGGCCCGACAGGACCGGATTTACAAATTTTATGAAAACACTAGTGAATTATTTGCTGAAAGGTGTATATAATTTAGTTTAGAGGTTCGATTGATAATAATATTGCAACTGAGAAAAAAATGTTCTTTTAAGGGGTGTATTAAGAAGTCAAATTTATTATTTTGCCCAAAAAACCAACTTAAGTTCGCATAATAAAGCCACACTGCCTATATTAGTAAATACACTATATTGTCGGCAGGGTTTTGGCACTGCGACCCGGGTTTTTATTATTATTATTATATTTTTGACAGCTAGTTATATCGTTCGTGGTTTGTATTTTTCGACAAAATGGAAAAAGACCAATATCGATCCGTAAAAGGTTTTTTATATGAGTACTAACTCACCATGGTCATAGATGGTGAAGGATCTCCATAGACAGCATCCAACTTAAGTTTTATTTCTTCACATGTTTTTTAAAAAACGAATTACGTGTCGATATTGCTTTTTAGTGTATTTGCCATAAGGCAACATACACTATTGGCGTCGTTCGGATGGCGGGACCTAGGGGTCGGACCAAAATTTCTCGCCGTTTCATAACCTCCTAAACACTTTGGCACCATTTTTAAAAATGTTTATATATATGTATATATATATATATATATATATATATATATATATATATATATATATATATATATATATATATATATTTATTTATTTATATATATATATATACGTATATATATATATATATATATATATATATATATGTGTGTGCGGGCAATAACTTTCGAAAGAGTTAATTGATTTTAATGAAATTTGGCCCACGTGTTGAAATCCAACACCGCAAGAAGCCTATTTAAAATGGGCGTAATCGGGTCATTTTAAGGGTAGTTTTTAGGGGTTGAAAATTTTTTTTGGGCCCCAAAACACCGAAAAAATTCTCCGAATCGTTTTAAAATTGAAATTTAACCCTCTGGTAATAATTAAAATGTGTCCTTTAAATTTTAATAAAATCGGCTGGACAGGACCGGATTTACAAATTTTATTAAAACACTATTTTGCAGATAGGGAATTTTTTACTGAAAGGTGTATATAATTTGGTATATAGGTTCGATTGATAATAACAGTGCAATTAAGAAAAAAAATGTTATTTTAAGGGGTGTATTAAGGAGTAAAACTTTTTATTTTGCCCAAAAACCGACTTAAGTTCGCATCATAAAGCCACACTGCCTGTATATCAAATACACTATATTGTCGGCAGGGTTTTGGCACTGCGACCCGGGTTTTTTTTTATTTTGTCGACAAATACAAAACACGAATGATACAACTGGCTGTCAAAAATAACCTAACTTATTGAATTTATCTACAACTCAGCACGAGGTCGTTTAAAAGTCTGCAGTACACGATGGTAAAGTCAATTTCACTCACCAACGTGATTTGTCGTCAAACACAGGTACTTATTGATTAACCCTCGTATTCTGCATTTTCGAAAAAAAAAATTGTTTTCTGATTTGGAAAACATAACGTCTATTTATAAAAAAAAAGTGTGAGCCTCATTCACATAAGCTTGCGGGGCATGTAAAACTTTTTTAGTCGTACCTACGTGTTATTAGTGTATTTGCCATATGGCAACATACACTATTGGCGTCGGTCGGATGGCGGGACCTAGGGGTCGGACCAAAATTTCTCGACGTTTCATAACCTCCTAAACACTTTGGCACCATTTTTAAAAATGTATATATATATATATATATGTGTGCGGGCAATAACTTTCGAAAGAGTTAATTGATTTCAACTAAATTTGGCACACGCGTTAAAATCTATCACCGCAAGAAGCCTATTTAAAATGGGCCTAATCGGGCCACTTTAAGGGTAGTTTTTAGGGGTTGAAAAATGTTTTTGGGCCCCAAAATACCGAAAAAATTCTTCAAATCGTTTCAAAATTGAAATTTAACCCTTTAATAGTAATTAAAATGTGTCCCTAAAATTTTAATAAAATCGGCCTGACAGGACCGAACTTACAAATTTTATGAAAACGTTATTTTGCAGATAGTGAATTATTTACTGAAAGGTGTTTATAATTTGGTATAGAGGTTCGATTGATAATAATATTGCAATTAAGAAAAAAAATGATATTTTAAGGGGTGTATTAAGGAGTAAAATTTTTTATTTTGCCCAAAAACCAACTTAAGTTCGCATAATAAAGCCACACTGCCTGTATAAGCAAATACACTATATTGTCGGCAGGGTTTTGGCACTGCGACCCGGGTTTTTTTATATATTTAATCTAATTTTTGGACAGTGCGGTTTAGAAGGCCTCTCTAATTCTTGGACGGAACGGTTTAGGAGTCCCCCCTATTATTGAACCAAACGGTTTAGCAGTCCCATCTCTATTTTTTGGATAGAACGGCTTAGGAGTCCCCCTGTCTATGCAATATAAAAAATTTGGAGAATAATTTTTGGACGAAACGGTTTTGGAGTTCTTCCCTCTAATTTTTGGGCACACAGTTCGGGAGTTCCCTCCTCGTCTACCTAATATAAAACAAAAAATTTGGAGCATAATATTTGAATTTTGGGATAGAATGGCTAGAGAGTACCCCACACCCATCTAATTTCGGGAATCCCCCACCATCGTCTACGTAATATAGAACAAGGCATTCTTTACACCTTACCGAAACGCATAACGCGTCATAAGAAATTTCAAACAGATACTTACCCTCGCTAAAGAAGTTTTACTTCAAAAAAACAAAGGTTTCATGTGTACCTTTTTTCAAAATAATAATAATAATAATAATGCGTTTAACGTCCGTTTCTCGACTTTATGTCATAACAGACGCCATTCGCACCATTACTATTTTCCATCTACCACACTTCCCGTTATTTTTCTACATTTTTAAAACTTCAACTTAAGTAATAGCAATGGGCGAATGAAGGAATTATAAGAAATTAGGATAAGGTAGGTAATTTTTGAACTAGGAGTTTGATAGGTAACCGGCCATGGCCTCAAATAAGGAACCATCTCGATATTTATCTGGAATTAATAGAGGGAAACCATGGAAAACCTCAATCAAGATGGCCGGTACAGGAATTACCGTTTCTCGGCGAGAGGCCGTAGGAAAAAATCCTAGCCATATCTGCCCCCGCCGGAATTCGAACCCGGACCTCCCGAATGCGAGTCTAGTGCTGTCACCACTACTCTACCCAGCTCGGTCTTTTTTCAAAATAATATCAGAAATAATTGTGTTACAAAGGCAAAAAATTGACGATTGCGAACGAGGATGGTGTTTGCTTGCCACAGTGTACCTGGGGCGGTAATCGCTGCCCGAAACAACAATGCTTAGATATCCTTCCTTGAAGGCAATGTAGGTTTAAAAAAAAACAATAATTACTTAAAAAACCCGTGTCGCAGTGCCAAAACCCTGCCGACAATATAGTGTATTTGCTTGTATAGGGCCGTGAGGTTTTATACTTTTATTATGTAAAATTAAGTTTGTTTTTGGGCAAAATAAAAAATTTAACCCCTTAATACACCCCTTAAAATAACATTTTTTTTCTTAATTGTAATATTATTATCAATCTAACGTCTACACCGAATTAAATACACCCTTCAATAAATAAGTCACTATCTGCAAATTAATGTTTTAAAAAAATGTGTAAGTCCGGTCCTGTTTAGCCGATTTTATTAAAATTTTAGGGGCACTTTTTAATTGCTACTAATGGCTTAAATGTCAATTTTGAAATGATTCTGAGAATTTTTTCGGTATTTTGGGGCCCAAAAACATTTTTCAACCCCTAAAAACTACCCTTAAAATAGCCCGATTAGGCCCATTTTAAATAGGCTTCTTGCGGTGATGGATTCCAACACGTGGGCCAAATTTCGTTGAAATCAATTAACTCTTTCGAAAGTTATTGCGCGTACATATATATATATATATATATATATATATATATATATATATATATATATATATATATATATATATATATATATACATATATATATAAACATTTTTAAAAATGGTGCCAAAGTGTTTAGGAGGTTATGAAACGTCGAGAAATTTTGGTTCGACCCCTAGGTCCCGCCATCCGACCGACGCCAATAGTGTATGTTGCCATATGGCAAATACACTAAATTATCCGAGGAACGTCAGCAACAAAATGGCGTGCCTCAAGGATCAACTCTTAGTGTCATTCTTTTTTGCATTGCGATAAATTCGATAGTTTCAGACATTCATCTACCCGTAAAAGCCTCACTCTTCGCGGATGATCTTGTTATTTATTGCAGGAGCAAAAATTTAAATTTCTTGCAGTATACTCTGCAAGAAACCATATCTAAATTAGAACAATGGTCAGAAAAAACAGGTCTCTCTTTTTCAGTTAAAAAAACCAAAAGCCTCCATTTCTGTAGATTGCGTAAGTGCCACAGTGATCCTGTTCTAACTCTTAAGGGTGTCCATATTTCTTATGAGAATAGTGTGAGATTTTTGGGTATGGTATTTGACAAGAAACTAACCTGGTTGCCATATCTGCAGCAGCTAAAATCAGAATGCGCTAAAAGATTGGATCTTCTCAAAATGCTGTCTCACCAAAAATGGGGTGCTGATAGAGAAATATTACTACATCTATATAGAACCCTTATTAGATCTAAACTAGATTACGGCTGTATAGCATATTCGTCTGCAAGTGATAGGAACCTTAAAATGTTAGATGTCATTCATAATTCAGCAATCCGTATTGCGATTGGCGCTCTTCGAACTAGTCCCATAATATCTATCTACAGTGAATCAGGCGAACCTCCATTAACAACCCGTCGTTCACAACTTAGTTTGTCATATGCTAGCAAAGTACTCGCAGTCTACAATCTCCCTCTTCATGCATCTTTGGTTAAAAATCTGGAAACCAAAAAGAACCCTAGCTCTCAAAAAAGTAATATATCATTTCCGCAAAGAATTACAGACCTCATTACAAACCTTAACGTGTACCCACTACCCGAAATCAAAATATATAGTGAAAGCCGACATCCTCCTTGGTCTATAAATACTCCTATGTGCGATTTGAGGCTCCATAATTACAGTAAAAAAGAAACCTCCCCCCTATTTCTCCAAAAAATGTATTTAGATGTACGGTCTCTATACAATGAGTATATCCCTGTTTTTACAGATGCCTCTAAATCAAGTACTTCTGTAGGTTGTGCATTTGTATCCGGAAACTTCATCGGCAAATACAGACTTTCAGAGTGGGCAACGGTCTTCACCGGAGAGATGTACGCAATACTCAAAGCCTTGGAATTTATTGAAACACAAGCCTCTAACAAATTTCTTATAATTACAGACTCCTACAGCTCCATTATAAATATTAAAAATATGTATCCAACCAACTCGATAGTTGCAAATGTTCAGGATAAGCTTTCTGATTTAATTAGTATTGACAAACGTGTCGTATTTATCTGGGTCCCATCACACGTCGGTATACTCGGCAATGAGCAGGCTGATACAGCTGCTCATTGTGCGGCGAATGATAACGTAGACATAATCCGAGACACCTTCGTCTACTATAATGATATGAAGACCGAGCTAAAAAGAAAATCATTAGATGAGTGGAGAAACCGCTGGCAAACTACAACGGGCAATAAACTTCGAGAGATTAAACCATCCACTAAACCGTGGACGACTCCTATACTATCTTCGAGGAAGGATCAGATAGTAATAACCCGTGTTAGAATAGGACATACTTTACTGACGCATAAACATCTTTTTGACAAAACGGATCATCCGCAGTGTGACGTATGTAAAGTCCCTGTCAACATAAAACACATCTTCCTGGAGTGTCCACAATATGCGGCTGAACGAATCTCCTGCGGGTTCCCCAACGACCTTCCCACCATTTTTGAAGATACAGAAAACGGCATCAAGCGCATACTATCGTTTCTCCACTCATCAGGATTATATACACTCGTCTAATCCTAATAGTTTCATAATTTATAGTTCCGGACGCTAATAACCTTAGATGTTGATGCGTCCATAAATATTTATATAAAAAAAAAAAAAAAAAAAAAAAAAAAATACACTAAAAATACATTTCTAAAAATATATTGCGTCTGCTTAATAAATTAAATTGGAATATCATTTCCTATATATAAGTGTTATAACTTTGTAGGAAGTTTACTTATTTTAAAGTGATACATTACTTTTAATTTGATGGACAGAATTAATGAATTAAAATGTTTACGTACGTAGATTCCATGGATATTTATTTTCAAATGTTACTTAGGTTGATTAAGCTCTTACAGAGCTGTACTTTAACATAATGATATGTACGACAAATTAGTGCAAGGAGGATTTGACGATATAGCGGAGAGCTTATGACACCCGTTTCATGAAGTGTCTGATTCAGGTAGAATTTTTCTACAATCAACACTGATATTATAAAGAGGAAAGATTTGTATTTTTGTGTGTGTGTATGTTTGCAATGAATAAACTCAAAAACTACTGTGCCGATTTAAAAAATTCTTTCACCATTAGAAAGCTACATTCACCCTGAGTAACATAGGCTATATTTATTGCTAGAGAATATTAGGGATCCTTACTAAAACTTTAGTAACGTAACCCAAGGTGTAAAAAAATGCCATAAAACATCTTTCGTCGCATGCGCTGCGGAAACTATTGATGATAGAACAAAAGTATGTTCTACAATATTAAAGAACATATCAATAACTACAAAAAGTGACCAAACACTGAAACGTGATCTAATACTGTACAAACTAAACTTACAGTGACTAAAAACTAAAATGTGGTCAAATACTGTACATACTCAACTTACCGTTATCTGACATAAATGTAGTAAACTTATATATATATTGACTTACATCGACGCATATAGCCCGGTAGCTGCGTGTCTTCTGAAACTAATAACTACAAAAAACTTCGCGATACTATATGTCTAACTATTATCGTTATGTCACAATAATTCTACATTTTAATAATCTATATAGATAAAAGACGATGTATATGTAATCTATATATATATTTTTGATGAAATTTTCAGACAATCTTTAGATTAGCCCAGCGGGTGATCTTCTGAAGTTTGGTAGCGATCGGATCAATAGAATTTTTTAAATTTCTTTTTGGTAAATAAGATTTTTCTTCGATTTTTGAACATTCACAAATAAAAGCGATTGAATCCGCGCAAATTCAATTCACGCTAAGAATTTAATGATAATGATTCTCGTCTTTTATATTCTATATATTACATTTACACCTGGGCGAAGCCGGACTGGGCCGCTATAGAGTATAAATGTGCAGGGAGGATTTGACGATATAGCGGAGAGCTTATGACACCCGTTTCATGAAGTGTTTGATTCAGGTAGAAATTTTATACAATAGTATATATAGGTAAGATGTATAGGTAAATGAGTGTTTGCCTGTCCTACCTGGGTACGCCAGGTACTGCACATACAGGGAAGGTTTAAAAAAAATATGTGCCAAAAAAAGCGTTTGATTCAAAAACCAACAAGTACTATTCGAAAGTTAAGTTGAATTTAAATAAATAAATAAATGAGGCAGACACTTTTGGAGGGGTTAACATTAAACCAAAATACCTCAAAGTTGAATTTTCAAATATGAAAAAATAAGTGATTGATATAAAAATGATTTGTCGGGAAAAAGGACTTTTTAAGTAAACACTTATTTGTTATTAATAGCCACGTTTCGTTCCTTGCTTGGAACTTTTACGGAATTATTATAAACTTTTAATGAACAATTGTTTAATTAAAATTTATATTTACATGTGTATTTTAACTTTTATATCTACTCGATCTAAACATTTAATAGTTATAAAGCTTGAAAAAGTTCCAAGCAAGGAACGAAACTTCGCTACAAATAAGTGTTTACTTAAAAAGTCCTTTTTCCCGACTAATTATTTTTATATTAATTACCAAGGACAACAAAGAAAAAAAGTCAATAAGTGATTGATTCACGCTGAAATTTTTATAGCAACTTTATTAGATATTTTTAAAAATATGTGCAAAAAGCCAGACATTTTCTCCGGGGTTTAAGACTATTTTTGGAAACTTATTTATGGATTTTAAAACACTTCCCCAAAAATAGTAAAGTAAAACACTGTATAAATACACTATATTGTCGACAGGGTTTGGCATTGCGACCCTAATTTTTTTTATTGATTATTAAAAATAATTAAATAAACAACAATTAAACAAGATATTAAAGTTCCAGGTCTAATTCGAAGTTACCAGCTGTAAAACAGCTCCTTGAGTTAAAATAAATTTTGTTTTGTACTGAACATAATTAAAAGTAATTTCAAAATACAGTGGAATCCGTTTATAATGACATCGAAGGGAATTGACAAACACGTCATACTAAGCGGACGTCATACAAAGCATTTTTGTGAAAAAAAAATCTTTCTTTTTTTAGGTAGCATAGGGCCGCTGACGGGTATTCCTTTGTTTCGCGTGATTTTAAACTACTGAATTAACGCTTGATCAACATTTTCTTGCGCGATTTTCGAAGCCTCTTCGGTTTCAAAACATTTGAATTGAACGATCGCTTAATCCGGTTCTTGTTTTTGAAAATCATTGAGATTGTCGAATGACCCACGCCCAATTCCTCTGCGAGAGATGAGCTTGATTCTCCATTTTCTAATCTGCATATTATTCACCTTTCTCCTCAATCGTAAATGCTTTACGACGTTGAGATGACATTTTTTACATAGGATATCACTAAAAACAATGCGTGACGTTCAACTATCAATTACTCACTGAGATTCAAAACAAAAACAAGCCACGTGCCGAACGTCGTCGGGAATCAACGAACATTGCCGAAGGTGTAAAGAATCATGTCGGTCACTATAGACGGACAAAATTTATTAAAAATGGGTCATAATAAGCGACATGTCACTGTAAGCGAAGTCATTATATCCGACTTTGTTACAAAGAATTCTACATGAAAACCAAACCTCGTTGTGTAATTACGTCATAATAGGCGGTTGGTCAATATAGGCGGAGTCATAATAAACGGATTCTACTGTACTAAATTCTATTTTTCCAGTTAAAATATGCAATCCATTGAAGACTTTTTTTTGTATCTACCTTGCAACAAACTTTTATCTTCAAAAGCAGTCCTAAAAAATAAAAAGGTTTCGCAGCGATAATATATTAAGGCATCACAAATTGCTACTAAAAATACCTGCTTATTTTGAGGTTATGAAGGTAGTCTTTGCGTGGTGAATATACTTTTTATGTCAATGAAACTATGTCGTAAACCAGTGAAATGTCAAAAGCCACTTTTACTCGTTTCCTTGTTTTGAAAACATGAAATGGCACACAGTTGATGTTTTAGTTCCCTACGCAAGTATGACAGTGGTTGCTTGTTGCGCTGGCTATGCTCTGTAAACTTATACCTGAGAGCTAGCAACGGATTTTATATCTTTTTCCCAACGTCCGTGTCATTTGTTTAACCCATTGAAAAAATATGATTTTTCAAACCATGCAAAATACGCTTCTGTTTCGGCGATTACCTATATCGGCATTCGGCATGATTCATTCGCACACTGAATGAACGAAAAATGAAACGTCTGAACACAAAAAAGAAACATTCATTCGGATTCGATCATTAGTGTATTTGCCATAAGGCAACATACACTATTGGCGTTGGTCGGATGGCGGGACCTAGGGGTCGGACCAGAATTTCTCGACGTTTAAAAATGTTTATATATATATGTATATATATATATATAAATATGTATATGTATATATATATATATATATATATATATAGGTATATATGTGTGAGGGCTATAACTTTCGAAGAAGTTAATTTATTTTAACGAAATTTGGCACACATGTTGGAATCCATCACCGCACGAAGCCTATTTAAAATGGGCCCAATCGGGCCATTTTAAGGGTAGTTTTTAGGGGTTGAAAAATGTTTTTGGGGCCCAAAATACCGAAAAAATTCTCCGAATCGTTTCAAAATTGAAATTTAACCCTCCGGTAGTAATTAAAAAGTGTCCCCAAAATTTTAATAAAATCGGCCCGACAGGACCGGATTTACAAATTTTATGAAAAAACTCGTTTGCAGATTATGAATTCTTTACTGAAAGGTGTATATAATTTAGTATAGAGATTCGATTGATAATAATATTGCAATTAAGAAAAAAAAATGTTATTTAAGGGGTGTCTTAAGGAGTCTAATTTTTTATTTTGCCCAGAAACCAACTAAAGTTCGCATAATGAAGCCACACTGCCTGTATAAGCAAATACACTATATTGTCGGCAGGGTTTTGGCACTGCGACCCGGGTTTTTTTGTGTCTTGTAGTGAACGGACTTGGGACTACGACACCACATAGTCAATATGTTCTGTTTGTAGTTAAAATGGTATTCAAGTGGAATGACTAAAACACGCTGTTGTTTTTGGAGAGTTTCAAAAATTATCAATATCTTTGGAACCACAAACTCGGCGAATACAAAGACAGAACAATACGGGCAAATTCTATAAAATCTCTAATTAATGATTTAAACTTAGACTTTTTTTCTTTTTGTCAAATCACAAATCAAACAAATTCCAAGGCACACAACTTCATTCGATAACATATTCGAGGAACAGTTTGAATGAACGTTCATTTTTATGTCATTCTGTCTGTGCCGTGTGAATGCGAAATAAAACAAAAATGAACATTCAGTTAAACAAACATTCATTCGGATTGAACTAGGGATGTCAGAAGTGCCAAAAAGTATCGATATATATCGTATCGATATTTTTTTCAAGTATCGATATCGGTATCAATATATTTTTAAAAAAAATATCGATATATCGGTACAATTTTAAAGAGAACATTGGGACTCGAAGAAAGATAGATCAGATAAAATTTTATTAACAAAAAAATATACATATCATGCACAAAAATTAAACACAATTTAAAATTTATTTGTTGGGAAAAAAGGACACTTTAAGTAAACACTTATTTGTTAATTTGCGACGTTTCGTCCCTTTATTGGAACTTTTTCAAGCTTATAACATTAAATGTTCTGTTTAAGTAGATATAAAAGTTAACATGTAGATATAAATTTTATTTAAACAATTGTTCATAAAAACTTTTATAATAAAACCGTTTTTTTTTTTAATTTTTTATGAACAATTGTTTAAATAGATTTTATATCTACATGTTAACTTTTAAACAGAACATTTAATGTTATAAGCTTGAAAAAGTTCCAATAAAGGGACGAAACGTCGCAAATTAACAAATAAGTGTTTACTTAAAGTGTCCTTTTTTCCCAACAAATAAATTTTATATTAATTACCAAGGACAAAAAAGCCAAAAATGTCAATATTAAACACAATTCTTTACAGCGTTATTATTATAAACAAATTCAAACAGAATGAAAAATGTAAATAGTGGGAAAAAATATATTAAAAAAACCCAATTCTATTATTTTTGATAACAGGATTTAGCCCGTATTCATAATTAGGTGTTTGATACGTTTATGTCTGAATTTATAGGGGAGGTCTTGTGTACTGTAGTTTCCAATATTACTTATGATAGGATATGCAATGACACTACATTTGTTAAAAAACGATTTTGTTAATTCAGTTATATACTATTTCAAAGGCACCATGTCTGTACTCGAAGAAATTTAGTATACATATTGGCTGGCTTGATATAATCTCAAATAGCAATTACCGAACATTGTTTCTAATAAACCAAGTAATAAATAATTATCTGAAATCAAAAACAACGATAAGATTTTTTTTTTGTTTATTAATCAGACGTCTAATATATTTAGGAGCAGATAATTTTAGAGATTAATCGAACAATTAATAAAGCCAGGGATGGCGAACCTATGGCATGCGTGTCAGAGGTGACATTCGACAGAAAATTGTTGGTACAGCATGAATTAAGGTGTAAATCGAAACAATTAAAAATATTCTAGATGTTGTAGAATGAAATGAAATATTGTATGAATAGCTGTTTTGACTGTTTATTATTCCGAAAATATCAAAAAGTCTGGAGAACACGAAACGTGTTTTACATGTGCTTTATTCACTGTTGTTGTTTTTAGAACGCACTTAAAAGTATGTTCCAAAAACATATGTAAAAACACATGTTTCGATATTTTCGGAATAATTAAACGGCCAAAGTCAGTCGCGGTAGTACATACAAGTGTTGCTACTGGAAAAAAATATCGGTTTTCGATACTCGGAATTTTATATCGAAATATTAAATACCGCTCAAAAATATCGATATATCAAATAAAAAATATCGATATATCCCTAGAATGAACCGTCTGATATCACCTTAAGGGGGGTTTCTACCTTGTTGGCCCGAAAACCTGGTTTTTTCTGGAATTTTTTTCTCGAAAAGTATAGTAGGTAAAAGGATGAAATTTTCGCACAGTTGTAGGAAAAAGTTTATTGAAGCTTTATAAATTTTTTCTCGGTGATCCAAGTAAAGGGGGGCAAGGGGGGTACCGAACAATGGCAGCAGGTCGTCGGCGACTCGTCCTCATGGTGGAAGTCCTAGCGTCTGTAAATGAAGTGTGAAACGGAAAATAAAAATATTTTCTTAATCTGTACATTTTTCCGCATCCGTGGTAATAGAACGAAGGAGAAGACATGAAAATTGCAAAAATTATGAGCTTTTTTTAAAAAAACGATTTTTGGCTCTTTTTTTGTTACTAATTATTTTTTTAAATGAACAATTTTTGATATGTTTAGAAGATTCTACTACCACGGATGCACAAACTCCTGATGAAAATGTGTAAAAAATTTCATGGCGATTGCTCAATTTTTGCGCCCTGTAGGACTTCCACCAACTCGAAGAACGTGGTTTTGAGAAAAACGCGTTTGCAAATTTGAATTTTAACTGCAAAAATTTATGTTGAATTCCAGGGATCTCAATTTTTTTATGTTTCCATATTTCCATGTTTCATGTTTTTGGGGTCGCTGATTACGAATCTGCCATCAAATTTGCAAAATGAATTTGTTTAAACAATTTTTATAAACAAATTTTTATAACAAATCACACATTTTGCAAGATGTACCGGTTTCGCGGCGGACCAGCGCGCTTGACACCGCTCCACCAAACGGCCAATAACTTTCATAATTTACCAGATTTCAACTTGAAAATTTAAGAGAGTATTCTTGAAACATGTATCTGTCTGAAAATGCACAAAAAAAAACGATTTTTTTGATCCCACAAGGTAGAAATCCCCCTTAAGTAAATGTCAAAACTTTTTACTTTTCGTGGACAAATTATCGTTAATGAATCATCTCAGTTTTGAGCGTCAATAGAAATAAAATTGACATTTCATTCACACTAAATTCCCACACATCAGCGGCAATAAAACCGGAAGTATAACGGATACTACAAACATTTACCCTTCCCATATCCGACGGGACGTTTTTTTGTATATTGTATTTTATGGAAATGATGAGACATGTCCGTTATTATGTTTTCCGGACCACACGAGCGTTATTGCATCGCGCTCTGCTAGGCGAACGCAACGTAACCCCTCTTTCAATATACGTGACGCATTCCCTGTAAGGTTTTAGTTGGCCAGTTTATCGATTTATTCTAATATAATAATGAATTTATAAATATTTTAGAGGAATTAGGATCAATGAAATCAAAAGACAAATTATTATTTCACAACGTTTCGTATTAAATTAATACTTCATCAGGTGATCTAAAATAAAATAACAAGACAATTTAACAACCAATATTTTTTTCCAGTAGCAACACTTGTATGTACTATCGCGACTGACTATGGTCGTTTAATTAGTCCGAAAATATCGAAAACTCCACTGAAAAAGAAACATGTGTTTTTACATATGTTTTTGGAACATACTTTTAAGTGCGTTCCAAAAACAACTGTGAATAAAGCACATGTAAAACACGTTTCTTTTTCGCCGGATTTTTCGATATTTTCGGAATACGTAATAAACAGTCAAAATAGCTATTCATACAATACTTCATTTCGTTTCTACAACATCTAGAATATTTTTAATTATTTCGATTTACACCTCAATTCATGCTGTTCCAACAATTATCTGTTGAATATCACCTGTGGCACGCATCTCTGGCTTTATTGAGTAATAATTCTTCGATTAATCTCTAAAATTATCTACTCTTAAATGAGTATTTGAATTTAAAAAAAAAACTACTAAATTTTTTTATTTTTTAAATAATATATCGTAAATAGTATTGAAGAACGAAAAGAAAAAAAAATTTATGCCATAGGCAATTAATAACAAATTAATTAAAATGTATAAAACTTCAAAAGATATTACGTGATAACAAAACGTACCAGGAATGTTTGTGACGTCAAAATGACAAAAGCTATGCATTTGTGTATGGCTTTATAATACATACTATCAAAGTAACCATGGCAACCAGGACCATAAAAACATTTTGACGTCACAGAGGTTTTTGGCGCGTTATCGAATCTTAGCTTAAACATTATTTTTAAAACAAATATAACTTTTTCATTATAAAATTAAACAAAATAATAAAAGTAGTTTCGCTATAAAACTTGTATGTGATCTTTCCATTTATGTAAAAAAAAAATCATTCAAAAACCCAAAGGTATTAGACGTTTGATTAATAAATTAAAAAAAATCTTATCGTACTTTTGATTTCAGATAATTATTTATTACTTGATTTATTAGAAATAATGTCCGTTAACTGCTATTTGAGATTATATTAAGCTAGCCAGTATGTCTACTAAACTTTGAATGCCAATGTTCTTTTTAAAATCGTACCGATATATCGATATTTTGTAAAAAAATATATCGGTATCTATATCGATACTTGAAAAAAATATCGATACGATATATATCGATACTTTTTGGCACTTCCGACATCCCTAGTTTTTGGTGGGTTGAGCTTTTTATACAAATAGCGTTTTAATCTCTAAGCTTAGAATAGTTTTCTTATTATAATAATCATAGTGCAAAAATAATTTGCAGTGACACGTTTCAAATAAAATTGATTATTATTTGTACAACAGTTGGGTATCGTAAATGGTGTCAGAGCGTGCCTCGTTTGCGAAAACGGAATTATATTAACATTTGTGGGTGATTATCGTTATTCTCGGACATTCTCTCCAATAATCCTTTATCTCCTCCGCTTATTCAGGCCCTGATTGAACATCAATTGATAATAATCAATGTAACGAAAAACGATGCTGCGCATACAAATGGCCTACGAGTTCAGGCCCGCATTTGAAAAAATTAGAGTTTAAAACAACTAAAACAACACGCTCTTATGAACTAAAAAATGCAAAATAATTTGACAACAAAATTAGCTTTACTGTAAAAAACATGGGGGCAATCTACTTAAATTTTCATAATAGCTCTATGTTTACAATTAGCTAGTAAAAGAAATATTTATTACCGATATTAAGCACTTCACGTTTTTATTAGCTTCACCTGTATGTTTGTTTGTTTGTAAAGAAATCTATGAACGTGAAATTCACCCACTTCAAAAGTCAGATTAAACTGAAACTTTGCACACGTATCAAGGACCGATGACAACACAATAATTTAATAAGTTTGTTTCATTATCGTGACCAGGACATTCAGGATAAAAAAACTTGAAAAATTACAGCAATGAAGCCAACCCGCTGTACAGTGACATATGCTGCGTTGCGTACCCCATAGTAAAATGCGATATTTAGTCTTAAAATTAAAGTTTAAAAAAAACTAAAGCAACACGCTTTTATGAACCAAAAAATGCAAAACAATTTGACAACAAAATTAGCTTTACTATAAAAAGCGTGGAGTGCTTAATATCGGTAATAAATTTTTCATTTACAAGCTAATTGTAAACGTAGAGCTATTATGATAATTTAAGTAAATAGCACTCCACGCTTTTTACAGTAAAGCTAATTTTGTTGTCAAATTATTTTGCATTTTTTAGTTACTAAAGCGCGTTGTTTTAGTTTTTTTAAACTCTAATTTTTTATTTATAGAAGTACATAGATTCCGTGTTGTAAATGAGTCAAGCCCTGTAAGGGTCCGATGCTTGTTTTGTAGTAGATACATGTTTTCTGATACAGATCACGACCACATTTGATCTCTTATATGATTTCCCATGTCATATCAAACAGCTATCATTGTCTAATAACTAATATTGTTCTCTCAACTCTCCGCCACACAATCGTTTTGGTTCGTCGCAATAAAATAAATACATATTCTACTATGATGTGACGTTATCTCTGCGACATATTTTTTGTAAAAATTATCTTCCAAATAATCGTAATTTTTTCAATATTGTTACGAGGTTATGTTACTAACTTAACTACGGCCAAATGTTGTAAATTAGTGATGTAAAAGAGTAAATAACCAGTCAAATATCTGGCTAAATAACCACGATAGTTTATCCTACTAATATTATTCATGTGAAAGTTTGTAGGTTTGGATGTTTGTTACTCAATCACGCAAAAACGGCTTAACGGATTTTGAATGAAATTTGCCACACAGATAGTTTTTTACCTGGATTAACACGTAGAATGCTTTTTATCCCGGAAAAATGTTAGATTCCAGCGGGACTAACAAAAAACGAACTACAGGAGGTATCCACTTGAAATTTGTTACTTTTCTTTTGTTGTTTTCACTTCAATCAAATATATTTATAATAATGTATATATCAGATCCTTTTGATGTTAATAATTTATAAATATTTTAGAGGAGTTAGGATCAATGAAATTAAAAAACAAATTATTATTTCACAACGTTTCGTATTAAATTAATACTTCATCAGGTGGTCTAAAATAAAATAACAAGACAATTTAACAACCAATAATAAAACAAATAAAAAAATATTAAACATACCTTAATTAATTGTCTTAATAATTAGATTTAATTCAATTATCTTGTTATACTATTTTGAGATATCATAACAAATCAAAATTTTAAGTAGGTAGTTATATTACAATTTATACAGAGTAAAATTTTTTTTAAAACTAAATAAACAAATAAACAGTTTATATTATTTATCACAACAGTTACGTAGTAACTAATTTGTATGTATACAAATTTCATTACTATCATTTTATATATGCGTCAATCTCAGTCATTACATTAAACTTTATAATTTTTAAATATCAATTTAATTTAATTATTAATAACATTAAATAATAACTTAAGTTGTCTTTATCAGCTTTTTATATTTATCCAAAATATGTATTTATTTGTTTTATTATTGGTTGTTAAATTGTCTTGCTATTTTATTTTATTTTAGATCACCTGATGAAGTATTAATTTAATATGAAACGTTGTGAAATAATAATTTGTCTTTTAATTTCATTGATCCTAACTCCTCTAAAATATTTATAAATTATATCTATAATTCTGAGTTAATAATGAATTGATATTCTTTTGTTATATGTTTAGTTTGATAGCGGAATGTCTGGTTACCTTTTCACGCCTAAACCGCTTCACAGATTTCGATAAAATTTGACAAGGGAATATATTGCATCATAAAGAAGGACATAAGCTATATTTTGTCTCAAAATAAAAACTTAAAGGGGGTGAAATAGGAGATGAATGTTACTGACAGGCCATCACAATATCTCCGGAACTATTAGACTTGAAATTTGGCAGACATGCTTCTTTTGTTGAGTAGAAATCCTAAAATGGAAAGGGGGGGAGTACAGGGATGTCAATAATTAGCATATTCTAATTTTTAAAATACAGTTTCTATGGACTGGAAATTTAGCTGCTGAAGTTTCCACTACTGTTATTGCTGCCGTGTCTTATTACAATCGTGGGCGGCCCGTTTTAAATAGACGCGACTATTTATTATTATTATACAAGGCTTCGCAGAAAGTTTTAGTGCATGATTATAATTTCCAGTCGACATTTTAATTTTAAATTTAATACCAATATCTATATAAATATAATATCAAATGCCTTCTCTAATTAATTCCTTCGCTTCCGCTCTGTGTTTTCTTTTTTTTTGTTGTTTTGAGAAACAAACCGGAAAGTTTCAAACCTTCGTTGAAGAATATAAGATATAAGTTTTAATTTCTACAAGCTGCAGAAGGGCTATTTAATTGTTAAACATTCATTGTTACAATGCCAACACCGTCGGGATTCAAACCCGAATCTTTCCACTTTTGCGGCGGAATAAGTTATTAGTTACTCAACGGTGCCATATCTAAACAATCAATTCTTCATAATAAATCAAATTGAACATTAAATTCACTGCATACGAGAGCTGATTATTTTAACTAGGTACCGCTAGACATGAATCATCTCAATAGCGAGAGTTATGAATGCATAGACTATAGGTAAATTTCTATTTTTTTTATATCAATAAAATAATAAAAAAACCCGGGTCGCAGTGCCAAAACCCTGCCGACAATATAGTGTATTTGCTTGTATATAGGGCCGTGTGGTTTTATACTTTTATTATGTGAAATTAAGTTTGTTTTTGGGCAAAATAAAAAATTTAACCCCTTAATACATCCCCCTTAAAATAATATTTATTTTCTTAATTGTAATATTATTATCAATCTAACGTCTACACCGAATTAAATACACCCTTCAATAAATAAGTCACTATCTGCAAACTAGTGTTTTCATAAAATTTGTAAATCCGGTCCTGTCGGGCCGATTTTATTAAAATTTTGGGGACACTTTTTAATTACTACCAGAGGGTTAAATTTCAATTTTGAAACGATTCGGATAATTTTTTCGGTATTTTGGGGCCCAAAAACATTTTTCAACCCCTAAAAACTACCCTTAAAATGGCCCGATTGGGCCCATTTTAAATAGGGTTCTTGCGGTGGTGGATTCCAACATGCGGACAAAATTTCGTTAAAATCAATTAACTCTTTCGAAAGTTATTGCCCGCACACATATATATATATATATATATATAAATATATATATATATATATATACATATATATATAAACATTTTTAAAAATGGTGCCAAAGTGTTTAGGAGGTTATGAAACGTCGAGAAATTTTGGTCCGGCCCCTAGGTCCCGCCATCCGACCGACGCCAATAGTGTATGTTGCCATATGGCAAATACACTAAAAATGGAAATTTACCTATACATTCATAACTCTCGCTATTGACATGATTCATGTCTAGCGGTACCTAGTTAAAATAATCAGCTCTCGCATGTAGTGAATTTAATGTTCAATTCGCTTTATTATGAAGAATTGATTGTTTACATATCGCACCGTTGAGTAACTGATAACTCATTCCGCCGCGAAAGTGGAAAGATTCGGGTTTGAATCCCGACGGTGTTGGTGGATAAAAATAATTTTTTCTGATTTAGCATTGTAACAATGAATGTTTAACAATTCGTTGAAGAAGTTTTACTTCAAAAAGAATTTTAGGAAAAAAAAACGACTGTATTTCTTTTCAGTTCAAAGATTTTAGTCTCAAAATAGTCGGTGTTACTTTAAGGCTGTCGGAACGCTTTGAATTTAAGCCAAAAATAGAGCTTCGGCTGTCAACTGATTGTAGACTTATTCGTCAACATTCTGCAAAAATTCTTTCATTATAAGAAAAATAAAGGACAAATCTAGGTCTCTAATGGACTACTTTTGTAATTTATGTACGATTTACTAGAAAAAAATTGGCATTAATTATGCTAAAAAAACACACGTTTTCAATGTCACACTATGACCTTATTCGTACTTATTTCACAAAACTGTTCCATCACAAACCTAAAGTGACTCTTCCTTTCTCGGTAAAGTTTTTTAAATCTTCAAAATATTTCCAAAAATTAGAGTAATCAGTTGACAGCGGCACCCTTGTAATAAAATTTTTTAGCCTCGTAGTTGGCACCAGCCAAAAATTGAAACGTGCGAATGATTTGAGCGAGACAGAGCTAAAGAAGGCAACACCCACAATATGTCTTTTGCCTACCTCGGCCCTTACCGCTGGGTCTCAGCACAAACAAAATTCGGAGCGTTCCGACAGCCTTAACATTCTGTATAGCTCGCGCTTGTGGAATATTGAAGTAGATAAAATATTGTGCTCGATATAATGTAATCCATATTCAAAAAGATTCCCATATCAGTTGTTAAAATAGACACTCTGACACATATCAAATATGTTTAAAGGGAACATAAATAAATACAATCTCTGCATTTTGCGTTAACTGAACTATACGATATACCGGGTGTTTTTTTCAAAACTTTGAATGGATTTTTTTGTTGATTTTTTTGTAAATAATTTACACGTAATACCAACCCACTCCCCCCACCCTTCGGCAGGGGGGGGGGGTAACTTTTGTTTTTTTAAATGAAAACCCCCGATTTTTATGATTAAATTTTTTTCTGTGTTAAAATGAACAACTTTATAATTTAATTTAATTTAATCATAAAAATCGGGAGTTTCCATTTAAAAAACAAAAGTTTCCCCCTCCCCCTGCCTAGGCGTGGGGGAGGCGGTTGGTATTACGTGTAAATTATTTCCCCCTCAAAACTCAACAACTTCTGCCTAAAACTTTTTTTGATTCAACCGGTGTATCAACAAAAAAATCCATTCAAAGTTTTGAAAAAAACACCCGGTATACAGTGAGCACTGGGTAAGCGAGAAAACTCTCTAAATAAGAGTGATTACCAGGTATAATACTCGCCACGGTTTAGCATAAACAAGCACGAAAAATAATTTTTTGGATGTCTTTATGCAAGGAATTAGACCTTTAGATTAAAGAAATATTAAAAATAATAATATAGCGCGAGTTTGTAGTTTTTCAACCGACTGTACCTGCGCAAGCCTCCATTTGCATCTAACTTCAGAACCTTTTAGAACCGTGGCGCGTATTATATACATGTAGTAACTGCAAAAATAAAATGAACACAAATATCTGTTGCATCCGACTGCATATTATCATTTGATCTTGTTTCTAACTTCTCTGTTCTTTTTTTACGCAGTCGGGTTTTTTGATTTTTAGTGTATTTGCCATATGGCAACATACACTATTGGCGTCGGTCGAATGGCGGAACCTAGGCGTCGGACCAAAATTTCTCGACGTTTCATAACCTCCTAAACACTTTGGCACTATTTTTAAAAATGTTTATATATATATTTGAGTTGATATCGTCCATTATGTTAATATATATTTATGGTTAAAAAAAACATAAGTAACAAAGATTCTAAACTATAAAATTGCTTGAAAAAGTAGGAAAAACTGCCTACGAAACGTCGCAAAATTTATAAAACTTAGGATTTTTATTTATTTATGTCCAAGTACCCGCTAACCATAAATATATGTTTATATATATGTATATATATATGTGTGCGGGCAATATATTGTCGGCAGGGTTTTGGCACTGCGACCCGGGTTTTTTTTAATTTACTTTTAACATTGCGTTATAGAACTCCTTATATTTTACTTCGTGGTCCAGATTCTGATTTAAGGACGTCTATAACTACGCAGGATTTGGCTTATGGTGTTTACCCAATATAAAACAACTATTTTTAACTGTCGCTTGACACAAGTTTGTTCAATACTTAAGGACAATGCCGCTGTTTTGTTTCTGTCCTTGTGTACATTAATCTCACCAGATGCAAGTGCAATTCTGCTTTATCAAAATTGCATTGTAACAGTTGAAAAGATTTTAGCTTTTGTTTTCTTTTTATTTTTTTCAGTATGAGGGGCGGTTAAAAGAAAGTACTTATAAGTACTTCCGAGTACTTGACATAAGTGTTTCAAATGTTTTGCAGAAACAGAGTCGGTTTTAACACTGTTATTGAACATTTTTTGGTAGTCACGATTTTTTTCTGAAGTTTTTAGTTTTTAGTGTATTTGCCATATGGCAACATACACTATTGGCGTCGGTCGGATGGCGGGACCTAGGGGTCGGACCAAAATTTCTCGACGTTTCATATCCTCCTAAACACTTTGGCACCATTTTTAAAAATGTTTATATATATATGTATATATATATTTATATATATATATATATATATATATGTGTGCGGGCAATAACTTTCGAAAGAGTTAATTGATTTCAACTAAATTTGGCCCACGTGTTCAAATCCGTCACCGAAAGAAGCCTATTTAAAATGGGCCTAATCGGGCCATTTTAAGGGTAGTTTTTAGGGGTTGAAAAATGTTTTTGGGCCCCAAAATACCGAAAGAATTCTCCGAATCATTTCAAAAATGAAATTTAACCCTCTGGTAGTAATTAAAAAGTGTCCCAATAATTTTAATGAAATCGGCCCGACAGAACCGGGTTTACAAATTTTATGAAAACACTAGTTTGCAGACAGTGATATTTTTTACTGAAGTGTGTATATAATTTAATATAGAGGTTCGATTAATAATAATATTGCAATTAAGAAAAAATATGTTATTTTAAGGGGTTTATTAAGGGGTCGAATTTTTTAGTTTGCCTAAAAACCAACTTATGTTCGCATAATAAAGCCACACTGCCTGTATTAGCAAATACACTGTATTATCGGCAGGGTTTTGGCACTGCGATCCAGGTTTTTTTTGAATTTGAAATAGGCGATATAACTGTAAAAATCTAGTCACGAAATTTTTTTTGAAGGGTTCAGTGAGACCTCGCTTAGTAGAACGAAGTGGCATTAGAAACAGAAAAAAGCAAACGACATTAGATGACTTCTTCACAAGAAACAAAATATGTCAAATGAGGAACCTTCCTCATCATAAACATAACTTCTTACTCGAACTTTTATTTGATTTTCATTAAAGTTTTATGAGCAAAAGTCGATATTAGCAATAAATAAATCTATAATCAATGTGATGAACAAGTCTTTAACAATAAATGTTACAAAATTAAACAAAAACTAACAATTTTTTTATTCTCGGTTTTGTTTAATTTATGCCCATTATTTACGTATTAAGATGACCTCGTTTCGTATAGCGCAGGAACTTATTGGAACGTATCCCCCGCGTTATGTGGGGTCTTACTGTATATCTAATTGTATATGTCCACAATACGAGAAAATTTCATTTGGGGACTAACTCCACCATATAAGGTCAGTATCATTAAATATCAAAGTTGAATCTAAACATCATAATACAGTACAACCTCGTTATAACGAAGCTGAAGGGATTTAGAAAATATTCGTTATACCAAGTGTCTCGTTATAATGAAGTTTGTTATATAGAGGTTAGGTTGTTCTAAGATTCGTTTTAACAAGGTAAGAAAACTCATTTTCTTCTGAAAACTTGTCTTTATACTTTAAAATTGTGGCCAATGTACTTGTGGGAATTTCGAACTCTTTAGCGATGTCTAATTTTTTCTTTGTAGGATTCTCGTCTACATACTTAATGATTTTTCGTTTCTCTGCGACGGTTAAGGAACACCTTTTTCGTTTCTCAACCGCTGCAACTTTAAAGTTACTAACAACAGTGACCAACAGCAGTGTTTACTTAACATCAAACAACAATGATTGTCTTACGATAAATTTAAAGTGTCTGAATTTGTCGAGACATGCATTGTTGTTGTTGTGGAATTGTGTGTGATTGATTGATAGGATACGTTGTGTAAAGCTTTTAAGTTGACAAAAATCATTAAATAAAAGTAAATAATACTTTCTATTTATATTCTGCAATGATTGAAAATTCGTTATAAAGAGTATTCGTAATGTAGAGATATTTTGCATTAACTCTTACGGGAACAGTTCCAGGGGATTTCGAAATTTTTTTTAAATCGAGGAAATCGTTATATTGAGGTTCATTATATTAAGGTTACACTGTATATCTATAAGCAGAGATAGGGCTCGAACCTAGAACAGTGTGATTCAAAGACCAGCGGATATTTTATTTATTTATTTATATTAAAGAAACCCTATCCACTATTATAGCGACTAGCGAGCATACAATTTACGCATATTAAATTTAATTTTGTTTATTTACTAAAGATTACATAAATAAACTTTTGCGTGTAACCTTTACGCGCGATTGAAGTGAAACTTCCTTGGCGCTGGCATATTTTACGATTGAACTAATATTAAAATAATTAATAAAG